>JABFTP020000124.1:66509439-67759439 GCA_013387265.2 Cryptolaemus montrouzieri | reverse complement strand
TTTGCAATGTTCG
This sequence comes from Cryptolaemus montrouzieri, assembly GCA_013387265.2. Taxonomy (NCBI): domain Eukaryota; kingdom Metazoa; phylum Arthropoda; class Insecta; order Coleoptera; family Coccinellidae; genus Cryptolaemus; species Cryptolaemus montrouzieri. The sequence goes on along the minus strand of JABFTP020000124.1, from coordinate 67,759,426 downwards.
GATTTCTCTATGTTTGTACTCACGGTAAGGAAATGAATTAACTAATGATTTCATTAAACTACTGTTCATATACTAGATCAAGGGTCTCCAAACTACCCGTGAGCCAAATACGGCCCACCAGTGCCATCAATCCGGCCCGCGACAGCCAATGTTTTACTGTTGTTACTATTGCTGTAATCACAGAGTAGAAAACATGTTTGTTAATTATAAAAGGGTATAAAAGCCCAGGTATAGTACCACCAACTGTATAAGATCGATGGTAAATGAATAACATGCACATAGTAGGGTGAGCATAACCCGCTCTTTAAAATCACAATAAACACCTATAATTGAACCCATCAAAGATTGCTGTCCTACGTGCTTCTGAACTTTTTGGATTTGCTTTCAGTCCCAGAAGTAACAGTTTCGTTATTGAATTTAAAAATTAGAAGAGTAGCCCTTTCAAAAATTTCATCTTTCACCGAATGTAATTGACAAAAATTGAATTTATAAACATGAGTCTTGCAAATATCTTTGAATCTGAAAGCAAGATTTTCCTGATGCCCCTGATTATTCATAAAAGTAAAGTTTATTGTGAACGTCTTCTAAGAATTGAGAAACTTTTACTGAAGGATACGTTAACTTAGACTTATTATCACAAAATTCCTTGAATGTTATAAAAGTGTGTTGTTGTTGGGGCACTTCGCCCTCTAATGAAGTCATCCTGACAAATTAGAAAGTTGAGAACCTCAAGAAAATTTATATAATTCAAATTAACTATCTTTTAAGAGCTCTAAAAAAGGCTTCCTCGGCTACTTTTATTTCCTCGCCATTCACAGGGGTCCTCTTGTATGGTATACTCCTTTCCTGTCGCACGCCGAAGGGGTGAACCTCAAAATTAAGAAGAAAACCGATGAGAATTGGATATAATCCAATTTAGGTACCGTAGAATCAAATTAAGCTCAAGTTGCACAAAATATCGGCTAAAACTTCTCAAATTCAATTTACTTACCCTCAATTTTCAAGAGAATTACTAAACTTGAGTCCTAGAGACCAGCAACGGAAACACCTGAAAAGAAAATGATTTTGGAAAAACCGCAAAAAAAAAGGGTGTAGAGGGAAACTGAAAATTTTGACATTGACAGACATTTGACAATTGATTTATTGGCGATTGAAGTTTGATCGACAGAGTTTGACACTTGACGTGGTTAAATTAGTGCCATCTATATCTAATGGGAGTACTGTTGAATGTTTTGGTCGGTAAGTCGACCTTCTTATTAGGGTCTGTTCTGTGATGTTACTAACCCATTCCGCAATAATATTTGGTACTCCTCTGGCTCTCACAGCCCCACACAGTGAGTCAGTGAGGGCCGCATTAAACGCACCTTCAATATCCATGAAGGCTGCAGCTGCAGTCTCCTTACGGTCCAGAGACTGTGTGATCCTTACTCCAAAAAAATCTACTAATGAATAATAAAACCCACTATTTGGGCGTTATTGAAAAGACTATGTTGATTAGCGCCCGCTTGCAAGATCAGATGCTACACGAGTAATTGTGTCTAAATCATCTAATGAAACATAAGAGTCATTTATAAATTTCTTCATTATATAGAACGGAATCTAGCAAATCAACATTTGATATAAAAACTTTCTGACATCAACATTTATAAAAAATAATAGCATAGCGAATGTTATATGCATATAAAATATATTATGTTTAAACATACAATGGGCGTTATTAAACGATAAGCTAGCAGGAAAATCATGCCCTACAATGACAGTCACTGTCCTCTACACTATGTCCTCTACTAGCATTATCTTGATGGTAATTCCTGTATCGTACATGAGTATTCAGTTTTCATTAGCTCGTTGATAATGGACGTATGTCCGAAACCGGTCCAACCAATGTAATTTTTTAATCTTTACATCAATAAAATAGTGATAGCTGAAACATAGTAACTTAATTTATGTCATTATTCATTAAAGCTATCGTTTCATCTGTTCGATTTTTCTTCCAGTTCAAATAAGCTCTGTTTCTAACTGTGACAGCTTTTTGGCAGTTTATATTGAACCAAGGCTTTTGTGCGGATATTTCTTTTATCTGCTCAATGAACCTCTCTTTTAGAACTAAATCTCTATACCTTATATACTAGATAACGTTTCTTGTAGAAAAAATAGTTGATGAATTCTTATATAATTTTCTAGATGAACGAATGAGACCTGAAATGATGGGACATTTACTCCAACTGATATTATACCTCTTTCCTCCTCTCGGAATAATTCCATGGATGACCAAAGTTGAAGCACTCCTCAAATTAACAAATCATTTGCCAAATTTGAAGGTTGAAAAAGATGACGATCTGATGAAGACTTTTAAAAGGGCCAAATTGATGGCAGATACTTCATGTTACGCCGCTTTTACAACTATAACTCTATTCATGATTTTCAGATTTTTCAGTAATTCTTTTTGCGAAGGAATAGAGCGAACAGGCGATAGAGGTTTTTTGTGTGGTAGTTTCATCGGGATGTGGTATCCATTCAAGATTAGCTTTTTTCCAGGTGAGTGAAATAAGTTTTAGCCCTCAATACAGGATGGGCTATAATGGAAAGGCGTATTTGAAACGAGAATAACTCAGCTGTTTCTCAACGTAGAACATTTCTTATTATGTAAAATGAAAGCTTGAATGTTACCATTTAGTGTAGAAGAAATGAAAAGTACGTGATGTCCGTGATCCGCAATGCATTGCTGTAGTCGATTCTCAAAATTCCGCATCACCCACTCCAACAAATCGGTGTCGATTGCTATATTTTCTCATGTGATGGCTTCTTTCATCTCTTGCAGATTTCGAGGTTTATCGACGTAGACCTTATCCTCAAAGTTTTCTCACAAAATATAATCACAAGCAATGAAATCGGGACAACGAGGGGAACCAAACATTTCTTCTGTTCATTTTTCTTCGTAATAACACTGAGGTAAAAAAGTTCTCCAGCCTAAAAACATATCGCTCAGAGTTTACAGTTATGGTTGCCCTTCTCTCATCCTCGAAAAAATTTGCTCCAATCACCCCAAGACAGGCCATAGCGCACCAAACGGTAACATTCTCACTGTGGAGTGGGGATTGATGCAGTTCACGGGAGTTTTCTACTGCCCAATGTCGGCAGTTCTGTTTATCAACCGAACCAGTTGAATGAAGATGAGCCTCATCATTCATCATTATCACTGGTTCATTTTCATCAACGATAATCATTTACATTCTCTCGGCAAACTGCTGACGTTGTGCAAAATCTCCTTCATTCAGGTGCTGGACAACCATAAACTTATAGGGGTGAAAACGAACAGTTCGACTACTCATTTAGAGTGCTGAAGCCCATTTTCGCACGGAGCGCCCTAAACTTTGAATTACAGCTTGTCTCACTCTTTCTACGGAAGCTGGTGTCCTTACACTTTGGGGGCGACCTTGAAGTTTCTGATTCATTGTTGATGCAGTCGTCCTGAAATGTTGTAACCATGGGATTATTGTAACACGACCAATGTTGAAGCGCTGGCGAAAGCGCCGCTGCACGACAATGACAGACCCTCCCAATGTCAAATACTCTTTAACTGCGAATGCACGGTGCTCTCTTTTTCAGATAACTATTGTGAACTATATGATAACCTCTACTGAAAATAAATAATCTCTGCCCTTTCCCTCTACTCACTCACCGTTACGTGTACTACCCGTTCCAAAAACGCCGTTTCATTACGCCCCACCCTATATGTAGTGCGCACTTTTCTACTTCATTATTTTCTGAAGAAATTTCACAAGATACATAAATGTTCGTTTTGAAGGGAGACCTTTCGAGTATAGATGGTACCTGGGAGCAATAGGTCATAAATTAACTTACCTTGAGATTAAGGTTTATCTTTTGAGAACACCTCTTTCAAATTTCAACAATCTTGGAGAGATTTCATTGTTTTATTGTGTTCACAATGAAACAAAGAAGTTCAACCACTTCAAATCAACTGTTCAAATGGACCTCCATATACTTCCATACAACCTATCTTGACTTAAAGCCGTCTCTTACATGATGACGTATATTTGTAGTTATTTGATGACACACCTACAATTCGCTAGCGAGTTTCTGCATCTAAATTCGTCTTATTCCGCAAAAAATTGACGGTCCATTCGTTTCCTCGACTAGTATACATCCTTGAATGTGTGAAACTTATTCATTATGCATATAATTGAATCTTATATCATCAATATACACAATGAAAATGTCGCCAAGTAAAGGGCTCAATGGAGATCCCATCGGTAGACCGTGGGTTGTCATTGAATTTAAAATAATTCGATTGTAGGCACATTTTGGGCAAAAAGATGAAATCATTTTTTACAAATGGAATAACGTGTGATTTGTTTAAGATGTCTGAGACAAATGAAAGGCATTCATCTCCTGGGCTGTTCATAATTATGTTATCTAAATCAAAATTATTTAAATATGATTTTATTAACAAACCTGTATTAGATAAGTTTTGTTCTACAGTGAAAAGCGTTCAGGACGCAAAGAGCATATCGGCACATTGAATTTACAACGTCTATGAGACTAGTATTTCCACAGTTCCAACTAAAAACACAAAAGTGTTCGCAAAAACTGGACGAAAACAAGTAGCACGTATTACATTACTGAGGAATCCTACAACGGCTATTATGTGCATGTCTGCTTCCGGAATTGTCGTTCTACCCATATTTATTTTTCGAAGAATCAGGATAAAGATTGAACTGATGGAAGGGGCACCACCAGGGCCTGCTTGGTCCTGCATTGAACATTTTTTACTCCACACGAAGCCAACCTAAGAGGATTCAGTATTGCAGATTTTAGATTGTCATCTATTTCACACGAAAAATTTAGGCTTCATTTTGAAAGCTTGGGTGACTCACGTTACAATTTTATTGTTTCCGCTACACTGCATATACATCAAAAGAGCTTTCCAATGACGTATCACTCGACCTATCCTCCATATTCTAAAAATTGATTTATGTGCACCCCTGCTAGGGAGTTGATGTGAAATAAAATCACCGTGTGATAAAAGATCTCCCCAATCAGACAAAAATTGACATGTTTCTGGTTTTCATCCAAAAACGAATAGTTTAGCAGTTATTGAGTCTTTTTCGTTTTAGTTGCGCCAACAGGTATGTTTGTTTAAAAAATTGATGCGTAGATTCGTGCAAATCCGATTTTTTAAATGTAACAACAACTAAGAATTATGACTATTCTAAATATTAATTAAGTTCCTTTATTGCATATTTTTGTTTTCTATGACATTTTTCTTCCTAAAATATTTGTTTACCCAGAATAGGGGTAAAATGATGATAGGGATCATCTTATTCAGGGGTTTACAAGATGATTATTTTGTAAGATTTTTAAAAGCAGAATTTCTTTCAATAGAAACTCAATTAATTTCTAGTTTTGAGTATGGAGAAAGGTAGATGGAAAAATATACTGTAGTAATCATCATTGTTTTTGGTTTACCTTGAAAAATTCATTCAACAGCGATTCACGCTCGAGGGAATCATCTCTTACTACCTTCCCCTACTTGTTATCAACTGAAGATGGTCGAGAAACCGAAATTGCTCTCCTGATTTTCAATACATCTCTTGTGATAGTATAATACATAGTTTACTTTCTTATTACCATCATTATTCACTATCACGTAGTAAGGACGAAATCAATTAACTCTTTCATTTCGATTACTCATCGGGCTACATCTTTTGTTTCAGTGAGAGAAATACTTGTTTTTCAAGCAGCAATAATAGGCATTTACTATTTCTTGATTTATATGTACTCCATCGTGATCGTTTATACTCTGTCGAATTGGATCAATAGTAGACTGAGATATATTATTGAAGTTATTAAGAAAACCTCATTGAATCGTAACCAAGATATTGAGGTTGTCCAAAAAAAACTGAGAAATATTATTGCTGATCATCAGGAAATAACAGTGTGAGTATTTCTACTTCTCAAACTTATAGATTGCGAATGTAAAGTATGGAATTTAATTATTGTCACCTCACTTTTTGTGAAAAATCTCTGAAGTAGATAGTAGATATTAAAATTGAGTGTGAGCTAATTAACAGCCCTGTCTTTGCGGCCCAAAGGTCTATTATGGCACACGCTGTCCTAAATTTCATCTTTAAGCTCCATCATTTCTGAAAAGCTTTATGTGAGAGCTTAATAAGCTAAGTCAGATCCAGTTTGTTAGATTCTCAAGCCTGATTCTGTTCTCAACTGGGCATTCGCACATGCCGTGTTCTATTGATTCTTTATCCTCCTCAAATGTTGAGGTTGTCTCTTCAGAGGAAAATGATCCAAATCAGCAGCTTTTACAGCATCAGCATCACACTTATTATGAATATAACATTCAATTATATCGAACTTTTCAAAATTTTCTTACGGGATAGTCGTTTTGTTTTTACAAACGATATTCACTCAATAATTCTGACTTGATAAAAATCATTGAATAATTCATCTGAATTGTTATTGCAAGAATCACGAACTGTCATATTGAGAGCACAGAATATACTTGTGCGATTTTAATCATCAGATCTAAATATTATGAATGGACATAGAGATTACAACGTCGTTATTCGGTCCTATCATGCCCGAATTTCTAGTTTCTAACTTACCGCTCTGTTGACAATCCATGTTATAACCTCCTGTTTCCTTACAAATCGACTTTCACGTTCTAGAAATCCCAGCTCTTGAACATCTCTTCGCCAAATTCCGTGGCATTTTCTCCCTTTTCTTGTTTCATTTCCACCCCTGCACTCCGTTTGATCATACTGCATAAAAATACTAGAAAACAAACTAGGGTAATTTCGGAGGAGATGGCCGTACGGGAGAGATAGCTCATAGAAAAAAATTGCTGCAATAATCATGGATGGCAAATATGAAACGGTAAGTTTTTTCAGTTTATTTTTCAATAACACTTCTGATTTAAACTAAGGGGTTGACATATTAAGTGGTCAAAAAAAGAAGAAGTTAGAAGAAATCTAACCTAACCTCAAAATTAACAACAAAAAAGAGAGGTTACTTCTATTACTTTTTATTTACTTATTATTATTAATGTGGCTATCTCACCAGGACAATCGGGAAAAACGGCCATAGCATTTACGGAAGAGATAGCCATAAAATTTATTGTTTTAATTCAAATTCATTTTCAATATCAGTATTTTCTACAGATGCCTCACCAATACATGCTATGGCAGAAGTAGAAAATGGAGGGATGACGTTTTATAGGGCCTCTTTTATCTATCATATTCCATGAAAAACACTAGAAAGAAGGTTAAATCAATTGCACTGAGGGACCTATGGGACCGTCATCAATCTTTCGTGCAGACAACGAAAAAAGACTGAGCAAGCATATAAAAGACATGCGTCCGAGAGGCTTTCCATTGACTATACATGATTCAAGAAAAATTTCATTCAAGTTTGCTCAGCAATTAACCCATTAATGCCTGAGTAATTATTTTTCGCGAAAATTGATGAAATTGAAAATACTCCTTCCTTCATTGATACAAAATTTCGAGAACAATACTTTGAGGTACAACATTCTACTGAAAGAACCTTTTAATTAACATATGATATATCATACCATAGGCATTAGCGAGTCTAATACAAAAATATTCTATTGGAAGAATTTATAACAGAACTAATGATTCGTCATAATGAAAAACTAGGAAAGTATTCTGAAATGATGAAGACAACATTCATGGTCGTTTATGATATAACATGAAACAATCGCATTGTCTCTGAGTTGGAATCCAAGGAACTAAGTGATCTACCCCATCAAACCTCACTTCTGTCACAACATTTCGACTGCATGTTGGTTTTGGTCCAGACATATGTTCAGGAATAGTCAGAATTGATAGAACGACTCTTCTGGTGAATTCCAATAAACTGATTTTTGGAAGAGCATATCGATAAAGGATCCACATATTCACCATTGCTCCGTTTATACAAAAACGAACAAATCGCCAATACCATTTTTTGGAACGTATACGGATACGGTAAAGTCCCCTCATTTGGTCGAAAATATCGACCCTGTCCGTTTCTTGCTTATATATATTTATGAGAGTAGATTGATCAACCTGCGTATATGATTTTTCTTTTTTAGACCAACGCTTGCATTTTACCTTACTTAGGCACAGCTGATCGTTATTTATGTTCGTTGCGATGTTAACAACATTATTGTCGTTTCCACCTTATCAAATAAATTGACTTATCAGAATCTTGTAGAATATGGAAGCTTCCTCGTTGTTCTTTCTACAATTCTTTCAAGGGCGCTTTTTCAACTCTATCTGAACGAATGGTACCTATGCAATTTATGTTTTCTTTAATAAAAAACAAGTACTGTGTTTTAAGGAATTTTACTTAATAATTGCGATTCGTAACGCGTTTCACTACACCGTAGCTTCTTCAGCTACGGTGTTTGTTGTGTTATGTTTTCTTCCTTCAATATATCTAGCAACTGTAAGGAGTTGAAGAAATTGTCCATGAAAACAGTATGAGGCCAATAGTGTAGACATAAATTTTCTGATACTGACGAACCCAATGTTTTCCCCTCCTTTTTATTTCCTGCACCACAGTATGGATCGAATTTCAATAAATAGCCTTCAATTGTTGTTAGGAACCAAAATCTGAAACCGTATCGAATTGGTTTTACTCTTATGAATTGTTTCATATGATGGTGACCGAAATATGGCTCCATTGCTTCATTTAAGGAAAAGTTTTCTTCCAACGGTATAGCCAAAGTCTGAGAAATATGGTTCAGTTGATCTATCAGGGGTTGAACCTTATACAGTTTGTTATTTTGATCTATTGTGTTGTTGTCATGGAAGTGTAAGTAACGATGTAAAACCTCAAATCGGTCTCGTGATACGCTGTTACTCACTAGGGAATTGAAAGTATCAGACTTTGTTCGCCAAAACAATCTCCTGGACGGCAACTTGCAATAACCAGATAAAATCAATATTCCCAAATAGATATACATTTCTCGAGTTGTAATAGAAAACGAATGATTACCTTTGAAGATCGCATACCTTTAGTTTCGTTGCAAATTGTTTGAACAAATGTTTCAGAAAAAAACATTTTGAATAAATCAAGTAGTATTAAATTCTGATTCCTTATAGTATTGACTATGTTGGGCGCCGGAGTTTTTTATAGAAAAGTTCTCTCTTCGCGTTCGTTCAAAATGTAATTGTACCAGTTTCTTTTTTTTTCTATTCTTCATTGTACGCTCACCCTGACGTCGTTCGTTTGGTGGGTGCTCGTTTGTATTCGTACTCTTTTTGAATTTCTTTGCTAACTCTGTCAAAGGTAAGTTATCATCATCACTATCATCACTATTCTGAGGAACATTCAACTCAAACATTTCAGTGCCATTATCATCACTATTCTGAGAAATATTCAACTCAAACATTTCAGTACAATTATCTCCACCAAAGGCGTATATTTCCATCAATTGTCTCAGAACTCCTTTGCCAATATCCTTTAGTCCAAAATCTCCTTCTTCGTCGCTTGGACCGTCATCTCTATCGCTGTCTTGTACATCTTCAGGTAGAAACAACACACAATTTTTTACATTTGAATAATCTTCATCCACTTCGCTCAATTCAAAAATATAATTCATCAGCTCCTCGGTATCTCGAGGATCCTCTGGGTTATACTTGCGTTTCCTGCAATAGAACAAACCCATTACTTCCTATGATATGACATATCATGTGCTACGATTGCGAGCTCCTAGCTCATACATATATCCAAAAATGAACTTTCTGAGCTCGTAATCTGATAAAATGAACCTCCATTGTTAAAATTCCAGAATGGAAATAAAATGAGATCAATTTTTGTAGGAAAAAATGAATCAAATCTCACCTTAGCGGCATCGTTGAAGCGAAATAAAATCTCTCCTCACTTCCTTCGGGTGTAGAAACTTTTTTTACGCACTATACTTCCCCGTCCCGCACCGAATCGAAGACAGACTTGTACTAATGCTAATTCGTTACACGAATATCGAACACAACGGATGGTTCGGACATGTTGTCACCTGTAAAGCGGTCGTCTCTGGGATATGATATATCATATCATAGGCATTAATGGGTTAAGAATTTAACACAGATTCTTTTTTTTATTTAGCGCTAAAATAAAAATGGTGCTCTAAGTTGAAGGAATGGTCCATAATATCATATCTTGAATTGATCTATCCAAGAATTTTCTCAAAGAATTAAATGGAAAAAAATTAATTATATTCTAAACACTCGCAATCTATAACATTGAGTTGAAAAATTAGTTCTTGATGGAATTAAGAAATCATGATAATCATATCAATAATAAACCACAAGGTTCAACTTTAATCTACACTTTATTTGAAAAAATTCGACGACGTTTCGCTGACACAGCAGCTTTATCAAAAATGACAAACAGAACGAAGAGCATGGTATTATAAACAAATCGTAGAACAAGTTGGATGAATAATAGGAAAATCCACACCGAGCCATTGTACAGTTAGTATGAAAGGTAATTAAAACTAATTAAACAAGTTAAGTAGGGGTGAATAATTCACATCTACCTGCTCATTTAAAAGCTTGTCCGAATGTTTGTATCTATTTATTTCTAATGCTTCTAGGAGATCTAATTTTGAACTTTTGATTTTATATGTAATATGTCAAAGTTTTTATTGAATGAATGGTTTTCTTTCATTAAGTGGTTTGAATAATTTGAATCAGATTTATTTTTATCGAAGCTACGTTTATGTTCAGATGTTCTTATGCCAAAACTCCTATAGTTCCTACCGATATAAATTTTATCACAAGAACCGCAATTGAGTTTATAGATTCCTGATTTACTTGATTTTTCAACAGGAGATTTATTATTTTTAATATGTTTACCTAAGTTATTAGAAGTTTTGAAAGTTATATTAAGATTTTGTTTGACGAGAAAGGATTTAGTATTTGTACTTGCAGAACCGCAGAATGTTAAACTGTTGAATATTTTATAGTCTTTATGAATAGGATATACTTCATTTATTGCTTTCTGATACAGTTTTTACGAATGATTAGATTTATCATATCCGGATTATATGAATTATTCATGGCTATCTGTTTGATGATGTTTAACTCTTTATTATAATCTTCTACTGATAAAGGTAAATTGAGTAACCGATGTACCATGCTGTTTAAAGCTGCAACTTTGTGTTGAATTGGATGTAATGAGTAGTTATGTATAATTGTATCAGTATGTGTTGGTTTACGAAAGACCGAAAAAACATGATTATTTCGTCATAATAAAGAGTTGAACATCATCAAACAGATAGCTATTAATAATTCATATAATCCGGATATGAAAGATCTAATCATTCGTAAAAACTGTATCAGAAAGCAATAAATGAAGTATATCCTATTCATAAAGACTATAAAATATTCAACAGTTTAACATTCTGCGGTTCGAAGTACAAATATTAAATCCTTTCTCGTCAAACAAAATCTTAATATAAATTTCAAAACTTCTCGGTAAACATATTACAAATAATAAATCTCGTGTTGAAAAATCAAAGTAAATCCGAATCTATAAACTCAATTGCGGTTCTTGTGATAAAATTTATATCGGTAGGACCTATAGGAGTTTTGGCATAAGAACATCTGAACATTAACGTAGCTTCGATAAAAATAAATCTGATTCAAATTATTCAAACCACTCAATAAAAAAAAAACCATTCATTCAATAAAAACTTTGACATATTACATATAAAATCAAAAGTTTAAAATTAGATCTCCAAGACTTAGAAATAAATAGATATAAACATGCGGACAAGCTTTTGAATGAGCAGGTAGATGTGAATTATTCACCCCTACTTAACTTGTTTAATTAGTTTTTATTATCTTTCATACTAACTGTACAATGGCTCGGTGTGGATTTTCCTGTTATCCATCCAACTTGTTCTACGATTTGTTTATAATACCATACTCTTCATTCTGTTTGTCATTCTTGATAAAGCTGCTGTGTCAGCGAAACGTCGTCGAATTTTTTCAAATAAAGTGTAGATTGAAGTTAAACCTTGTGTTTTTTATCTCATTTATATCATGGATCTACATCAAGTAACGGCCTCCACAATTCAAATAATCAACTTTTTTATTTCCAGGGCAGCAGAAGCCATTGGATCAGTTTTTGGGGTACTTATCCTACCCAACTTTTTGAGTTGGGTCCCCAACGTCTGTGTCGTTTTGACTGTGCTCAAGCAGGTTTGATCACTCACGAAATCTATTTTATATCATTATATGTTCATTCTACCTTAGATAATCTATTTTGCAAAAGAAAATTCCAAGTTTAATCCTTAACATATCTTGGGAACACCATTTAAACACAAACGGGTAGTGGAAACGCTCCTGAATATTAATTAAAGTTTTTATTAAATTTTATTATTGAATTTCATGAAAATTCATAGTTTGAGCCTTGATCGTCCCCCTACCCTATTAACTAGAAACCTTGCAATAAATATCCATATGAATTACGGACAATTTTTCGAAATTTCATTAAAATAAAGTCTGTCATTTCATTGAATTTAACACATTCCTTGCCAAGGCTCTTTTGGGCCCTTTTTTACATTCATGGCTGTTTTTGATTGATTTCTAAATTACATTCATAAATAAATGACATTTTACATGTGAGGCCACATCACTCATGTTTGTATGACTCTTTCTTCAAGTGGATTTCATCAAAAATTCTACTTATTGCAGCCTTTGGCATGGTGAAATTACCAGCTGTTTTCTTCTGTGATCAAGACCACGAATCCACCTTCATATACAGGGTGTTCAAAAAAGACACGACAATATTTGAGGAAGAGATTGCTGAAATCATCTCAGGAAAGAAGTTTATATAAACAAAATATAAAAAAAAGAATTCTTATAGAGAGAGGTTCGAGGGGTTGCTGAATGTACCACCATATGATGAGAACTCCTTGGCAGCCTAATGTTGCGGCAAAATATGAATTTTCCCGAAACAAGGTCTTTCAGCTCCTTGGAGCATTTTCCTGCACACTATCCAACATCTGCAATAAATGTTTCAGCACACATCCCCATACATAGGAACAATATTCCAAAGCATGTTGAATCTGCGCCTTATATAGAAGCAACAACTGAATTGACGTGATGTATTTCTTGGCTCTGAAAGAAAACTAAGTTCTGCTGATGCAGACTTAGCTATTGCCGATACACGTTAATGCCAGCAAAACCTGAATTTGACCGTTATTCCGACAAGGTATATCGAATCATTAGATGCAATTTGTTGGCCTTGCATCGTTAGAGGAGGTTCTCTAGCGGGGACCTTTCCAGGAAACGTAGTTGCCTGTGTCTTGCTCGCGTTGAAGCACACTATGTTCAACTGACCCCACTCCGATATATTCTTTAAGTTATTAATTTGTTGACATCTCTGATGTTGGGATTCCGCAGCTACTGGAAGACGAAACCATGGTACAACCGTCAGCAAAACCGAAGATCTTGTTCTCTGTAAGTGACAGAATATCGTCCATCTGAAATAGAAACAAGGTTGACGAAAGATTGGATCACTGAGGTACTCCTGCTTGCAACTGGAAACAATCAGATGTTATACCGTAGACCACAACTTGTATTGATCTATTTAAAAGAAAGCTACTTATCCAACGCCGCAATTTTTTGCGAAGCCTATATGCAGCAAGTTTATACAACAATGCTGCATGCCAAACCCTATCGCATGCTTTAGAGATGTAGAGGGCTATTGCTCTAGATTCCCCATGCTTTTCCATCGTTGATGTACAAACATGAGTGACGTAGGCGAGCAGATCTCCTGTCGAATTTTGCCTGCAAAAACCATACTGACGGTCGTTAATAATTCCCTGCAACTCAAGATATTTGATGAGTTCACCGTCTAAAACTCTCTCCACCACTTTGGACAGAATGGGAAGAAACGCAACAGTGCGGTAGTTTTGGGGTAAGGACTTCTTCAATTTCTTTGGGATTCAATTCTCCCTATCAAACCAAACTATGATGATCTGTTATTACTGTGAAATGAGGAGCACCTTCAAGATAGCATTTAAGTTTTTCGACTGACCAAAGAACTCTAATAAGAGGCGGAAACGCAGATTTGCAGAAATTGGCACTGACAGTCTTCGCCATAGACCAGAACTGTCTAGTACAAGGAGTTTATTAGTTACCCTTCGTTGAAATTGACCTTTGCTCTTGCAGTTCTTAGGTTACATACGTTCCGTGTTGGATTTATCTTCCATGACTTCTAGGCTCTGTTCTAGGCTGCAGAGGCTCTTCCGCAGTTTTTGTTGAACCATGGCTTTAATGCTGTTGTTCTTTTCATGGAATGAGGGATGTTGAGATCCATTTCTGCATATATGATTTCTGTAACAGATTCAGATTGATGTCAGAATCTGAAAGGCAAACATCACTAAATGCGGTGTCAGTTGGAGATAGTATCGGATTTTAGTGGAGCTATAAGAATGGAATTGGGTGTAGATGAGTGCGAGGAATAGATATTTACGTGGGTGGAGGAGATCTTCAGTGACTCGGGAAAATGCCAGTCCCTGGCTGGCATTGCTGTTGCATTGCAACAGCAATGCAACAAACTATTTCTTAGGATTAAGCTGGTTCTGCAGAGAAAAATGGCTCTATAGGCCATGCTGTCGACGATCAACGTGTGGCTATGCCTAGCATTATTTCAGGATACCTTGAAGATGAAGTGAGGAGACAAGTGAACAAAGCAGCTGCAGTATCGGGACATCTTAAACAACCAATTTGGAGAAATAAACACCTCAGTATACCATGCAAATCCAGAATCTACAAAACATGTGTGTGACCAATTATGACATACGGGGCAGAAGCAAGAGCGGAAACGTCGGTAACAAAGAGGATACTAAGAACAACAGAAATGAAAACGCTAAGAACTATAACCGGTTACACATTGAATGACAGACAAAGAAAAATGTGAAACAGACGATATTGTAAGATGGGTAAGAAAAAGAAGAAGAGAATGGAACCAGCATGTGAACAGAATGACCACAGATAGAATAGCCAAAATCGTATATAACAACATACCACACGTAAGATGGCCTGTTGGACGACCACCAAAACGATGGCGGGACAGTTGGCAATCAACTTCACAAGAACTGCTGCAGGGAGACCGGAACTGAACAGGCGCTACGCCTTCTACACGGTGAAGAAGAAGAAAAAGAAAATGATGGCTGACTTACTGCCATTCAAGATCAGATTGTGCCCACTAGAGCATATCTAAAGAACATAGTTCAGGTTAACAGATCTAATGACAAATTTCGGAAATGCTCCAAGCATTTGAAACCTGTACACCATTTCACTTCTAAATGCCTACTTATGACGCCCACAGAATATCTCCGAAGACACAAAAATATATCCACTGGCACTGAAGTTTCAACTTCTCCACACAGTGTCGACCTGGCTGGCATTGCTGTTGCATTGCAACAGCAATGCAACAAACTATTTCTTAGGATTAAGCTGGTTCTGCAGAGAAAAATGGCTCTATAGGCCATGCTGTCGACGATCAACGTGTGGCTATGCCTAGCATTATTTAAAAAAATTGAGCATGAAAAAGGTTTTTTCCAAGTGGGTGCCGCGATTGCTTTCGATGGAACAAAAACAGCAACGTTTCGATGATTCAGAAAGCTCTTTATCGCTATTTACACGCAACAAGAAAGATTTCTTGCGTCGTGACGTGACCATGGACGAAACATGGATACATCACTACACTCCAGAGTCGAAGCGGCAATCATCTGAGTGGCGCACAGCTGGCAAAAGCCGTCCGAAACGTCCGAAAACGCAGCAGTCAGCTGGCAAAGTCATGGCGTCAGTTTTTTGGGATACGCATGACGTGATTTTCATTGACTACCTCGAAAAAGGTAAATTGATCAACAGTGATTATTATATCGACTTACTGGTGCGTTTGAAGGAGGAAATCGCAAAAAAAACGACCGCACTTGCAGAGAAAAAAAATCCTTTTTCACCAAGACACACCCTGCCACAATTCGATGAAAACAATGGCAAAATTGAACGTATTGGGCTTTGATCTGCTTTCCCACCCCCCATACTCTCCAGATTCAGCCCCCAGTGACTACTGGTTCTTTGCTGATCTTAAAAAAATGCTCAAGGGAAAAAGATTTGGCTCAAATGAGGGGGTCATCGCTAAAACTGAAGCTTATTTTGAAGCGAAAGATAAATTACTTTATAAACATGGTATTGAAAAATTGGAAAAGCATTGGAACCATTGTATCACCCTAAAAGGTGATTATGTTGATGAAAAAAAAAATTTTGCAAAAAAAATGTTGTTTTCATTGTTAGTCTCGGGACTTATTGATCCATGGTTTACGTGCAATACGGACTATTAATGACAGGCCACTGGGCCTAGCTGGAAATAAACCACAACAAACGGTACTTACGTGGGAGAATGGAATGCCAAATTGTTGCACGGTAGTTGGACATGTAGAGGGGCAAAACGTGAGAAGGGTGTAGTTCTTCAACTACCTAAATGCAGGATATTTGACCAATTTCCTACACTCGAAAGTCATGAGTTCACACTAACACGTTGTTGTTATGAATGTGACTAGTAGCTACAAGAACGCCTAAAATGGTTCACGTAAATATCTCTCCACGTACTTACCCTCTATACGCTACAGTATTTCTTAGTAGCATGGAGATCTCGTCTAGGGATGGTATCGAAGTAAAACTCTTTTCAGCAGCGGCGCAAAGTTACACCGTCAGGGTTAAATTAACCCCGGTTTAGGAACGCAGTTTTCCTTCAGAGTAAAGGATTAATGAAGGAATTAAGCTGAAAAATCAACACTCAGTGCTTGAACTAATCAGGCATTTCGACAATGCTTTGCCATGCACGACAAAGCAAACAGTTGCTTTTTTTCGTGAATATATTGTGAAAGTCATTTTGAATCTCCCTACTCGTCAGATTTGATCATGTGTGATTTCTGGTTGTTCAACAAACTATAAACACATTTAATTGATCGACGTTGCACGACAGATTAGGAAGCTCTTCATTTTCTTTTAGGAGTACTCCCAGAGATAATTAGCTTCTAGTCTCTCAGTTATAAAAGCTTCAGCTACAAACTTTTGTAGTAGGTAGGTAAATATTAAACCAATTTGCATAATTCGCCGCGAGTATTTCTTATATCCCCAAATCTACAGCGTAAACATGTTATAACTTGTTTTCCAGTATCACCACTTCATTAATTTTCACCTGATTCAAGAATTTGCCTCGTAAATCACTGTTAAATCTAATTTTAGGAATTCCGTTTTCCTGAGGCCTCGTTACTATTTTGGTTGATGATCTGTTTATTTTATGTAGTGTACATAATCGAAAACATAAGAGATACGGTGCGTAAGACATTCAGAAAATGTTGATTCTTTTGAAATACAAACATGGCAAAAGTGTGAGGATATTTTGAAAATTCTGTATCATTTCCCAACTTTGTTTTCATTAAAGACCTCTCACAAACAGCGGAAATACACATTTTCTCAATATTGTCGAAGATACACCGTCTGGAACTAACGTGAATTTATTTTTTACACTTTCGATAATCTTTGACTTCAGTTTGACTAAAGCTTATCCGACTGGTGTCCAACCCTTCGAAAACACTAAGGTTGGGAAGAAAAAAATTCAGCAAACAAATCAGGGTAATAGCGCCTAACGTTAATACTCGAGTTAAGGTTTTTGGTTTGGAAGTTTTAGCATTGAACTATATACAAATTCTCTTTATATATGAACAAGATATATGGAGAACAACCTACACCACATGACAAATATAAAAGCAAACAAGAATGTACAATAAACCATCAGGAAATTACAATTTTGTGGAGCAATTTTTTTACAACAGTGGCGTCTGCTACTGGAGTCTCAGAAACACAGCGGATCACTGGCAAGATGGCGGCTAGCGCTCGCGGTTGGTGTGTTGCTGTTGGTGTTTTTTGAAGTGCGCGAGCGTTGATGCGAATAGAACTTATTTAAGTACATTTTCTGTAGATTGTGCATTATTATGAAGAGGGTGTTAATTGGCTCAAGTACCTCAAAACTTCAAAGTAAATGAATTTACTGGCTAATTAGCGAAGGCTCTAACTACTTCCGAGAATTTTCCCTCGAAAACAAAAAATGATTTGTTTTTCCTTTCTTCAATAATCTCGAAAATAGCTAAGATATTGAAGGTCACAATGATCAACTGGCGACCTCCTTTCACACGTTACGTTATGTGCTATAAGAAGCACCCCGACTATTGCCTTAGAGGTAATCCTAAATCTCCCTCCTCTTCATATAAAATTGAAAAAGGAGGCGTTGACGGTGACATTACGACTCCAAGACACAAAAAAAACTATTACCTGGTGATCTAAAGGAACACCTGGGGATTCTGGGTTACATAGCGCCAGAAATCTTATCACAACCATCGGGTATAATGCCGCTTAAGTTTGATTTTCACACACCCTTCGAAGTGGCCATAGAAGACTGTACCATCGTAAAGGGAAAAATAAATCAATTAGACCAAAAATCCTCCATTTGGTACATGGACGGATCAAAAACGATTGATGGAACATTAGCAGGCATATATGGACCCAAGTACTCTTCATCAGTGCCTCTGGGCTCCACTCCCACAATCATGCAAGCAGAAACACTTGCTGTGAACCTTTGCTGCCAGGAGAGACTACGAAGAAAACTCAAAGGAGCAAAGATTTACATTTTAACGGACAGTCGAGCAGTGATGAAAGCTCTAAACTGTTACAATTATCGGAGCATCTCTGTCAATCCTTGAAGCAACTTGCTGAGGAGAACTTTTCCTGTGGTGGGTGCCTGGCCACGAAGGCATACAAGAGAATGAAGCCGCTGACGAACTGGCCAAATCAGCTGCTGGAATTCCACCCACCTGACCTGAACCATTCTGCGGTCCAAGAAGGCCGCACAGACGACAGGAACTGGAACGATGGGAAGAATCTAGCAAAAAAGAATTTTGTAAGGGATCTAGACCTACAGGGAAATGAATAAGAAGGGTTACGAACAAAAGATCAATTTGGTCGCAGTTCGGAAAGGCTTGCAAAGCCAATCGACCCTCACGAATGTAATGTAAATAATCTTGACCTTCGACTGAATTTGGCATGCAACCTTGATGAATAAACTAATCGCATATGGACTTCCCGAAAAGTTACATAGATAAGTAGCTTTCTCTTCAGTAGATCGAATCAGGAGGTAGTTGATGGTGTAACGAGTGAATCTTTTCAGGTTAATGAAGAAGCACCTCAGGGCTCTATGCTGTCACCAACTCTTTTGACAAAGATACCAACAGAGCATGTCACTGAATTCAGATTTGGAGAAGGTATCAGAGCGGTTAAACTTGGCAGTTTGAAAGTGAACAAAACGCAATCATCAATGTTCTAGAGAAAAGTCATTGCTTAAATACCTCCTTTAAACATGCAGGAACAACGAACTTCCTTAGAAGCAAACATGCATCTACTTGATATTCCAGCCTTCGTTTCCCTTTCTTCAATAATCTCGAAAATAGTCAGAATACTCAAGGTGGATCGTTTTGAGTGATAACTATATTTTACATAGGAGAATCTTCAAAATTATTTTTATCATACAAGGTTTGTTAAGAGGTTACGGATAGCTTTCAAATGAGGTATCGCTCGACCCCTTTGCCCTCTTTATTTTTGAGAGATTGAAGCGCCCTCTTTCAGAATTTGTTAGTAGAAGTCTCAAATATACGTCAATAGATGTCCCCAATAAAAATCATTCCTAGCGAACACTACGGTTGAAGGAGCAAGCAGGGTATATTATAATTTAATTCGTCGTACACAGTGATACTTTGTTTACTCATAATCAGTAGTTAAATAACAAAACATAAAATACTAAATATCCTTAAATTTTTGCCATGTATATGTATGTATATATTACTGAATGAAGATCCATTAATTTCATGTAATTTCAGAACGACGAGTTATGCGAAACTGTTTATTCTATGGATTGGTACGATATGGACTTCAGATTGAGGAATACATTTTTGTTATTTTACAGGAAAACCCAACAACCTCTTCGTTTTGATGTATTGATCATGTCAATTGATTTTCCACTTTTTTTAGCAGTTGAGTATTATGATACTTTTTTGTTTGTTTAGCCTCGACATCTTTGTTTGTATCTTTCCTGAAGAGGCAACAGCGATATTTAAAGCTGTCGCCTCTCTGAATTATTGGAATGGAGTTCGATTCTTAGATGTTGATGTTCAATTTGGCGACCAATAGATTTCTAATCTGACATATAGCTTCATCGTCTAAGTCGATAATTTTCAACATTTCTAGAAGCTGTTCATGGTTAATGCAGTTAAGAACTCGTCTAAAGTCAATAAAGCAGATGGACACGTCCTGTCTCATGTCCCAGCATCGTTGAATCAAAATGTGCACCGAAAATAGAGCATCTCTGGTTCCCAGACCGCTCCTAAATTCAAATAGTTGTTTACGCATCCTCGATTCATATTCATTGTATATATTCTGTCCTGAATTACCTTCAATACGGTTTTAAGAGTATGACTAATGAGACTAAGTAGTTGGTAATCATTACAGGTCTTCGGATTACCTTTTTTAGAAATTGAGATGAATATGAATCGAGCCATTTATGTGAAAATACACATGTGCTCTATATTTTGTTGAATAAGTTTATCAGTTTTCCTAAATTCTCATCACTGATAAGTTTGAGCAGTTCTGATCGAACCTCGACTACGCCAGCTACTTTGCTGCATTTCGTATGGATTAGGACAGGGGTGCTCAAACGATCGCGAGTGCTTTATGAGTAGATTTCGAGGAGAAAAAAATTTTTAATGAGTTGGTAAGCAAACTACAAGCATTTATTACGTAATAGAATAACACTCTGCCAGCGGCAAAAGGCGGCTTAATCAAAGAAACGCGCGGTACTTGTCAAAGAATAGCTGCTTTTTCATTCTTGCTGCTTTTTCAGAAATTTCGGGCGGCGCGTTTGACGGGAACATTCGAGACTTTCGTTCACGCCGATATAAATGTTGCGCCTGCAGGAATAAGAGTCATTCTGAATTGTAACTAGAAGGCAATGCTACGTCATTACAAAGTTTATTATTGCATAGTACAAAATGAGTGCACCGACGAATTCTAGAACTTATCATTTTAATGACGATTAGGAGGAAGAATTATTCTTTTGTATGGTGAAGGATAAGTGCATTTGTCTTGCGTCAGTTGCAATACCTGAACGTGATAACTTAGAGAAGCATCATAAAAAGGTTCATAAAAACTATGAGAAGGATTTTGCGCCAAAGAGTGAATTAAGAAAACGAAAAGTACGTGATTCGATATCTTGTTTGAAAGAAGAACAAACCATGTTCATAAGACTAGCTAAACAATCAAAGCTGCTACGATCGCGTCTATTAAAATATCTCATATATTGGCGAAACACAAGAAACCATACGAATATGGATCGGTTGTGAAGGAAGCATTTATTGGGAGTGGGTATTTATTTGGAGATTTTAAAAATGAAACAGAAATCTTGTCTGCTATTAGAGAACTTCAGTTATCTCGTCGGACTGTCACAAGGCGTATTGAAATCATGAGTCAGGACATGGCAGATAAACTAAAATATGATCTCATGGAAAGTACATACTTTTCTTTACAGTTCGACGAATCCACTGATATGACTGACACTGCACAGCTGTGTATTTTTATTCGGATGGTATTCAATGACATGTTGGCTGAAGAAGAATTTTTGACAATCATTCCTCTGAATGGAAAGACCCGTGGCGAAGATATATATGATGTTTTCTTCAATTTTGTAAGGAACTACAAGCTACCAATATATAAATTAGTGTGGATCATAACCGATGGAGCACCAGCAATGACTGGAAACATTGCATTATACAACAAGTTTTGTATTCAAGAGTTTTAAACACGGGGGACATTATGAGCATTACAACAAAAATTGTGAATTCCATCCGTGAATGTGGCTTGCAACGGCGGCTCATTAAGTTGCAGTTGGAAGATAGGGAGTCAGCCCAACACACTGATTTAGTTCATCACACGGACGTCAGGTGGTTGAGTCTCAGAAAGGTTTCAAGAATTATTGCCCGAAATAACAGCTTTTCTAGACGAAAGAGGTTGATACTCAGATGTTGAAAAACGAAAAATGGCTGACTGATTTGGCATTTTTGACTGACATCACAATGAATTTAAACACCATTAACTTGGAGCTTCAAGGTAAAGGAAAAACTATTATTGAGATGATTACCGCAGTTAACGCATTCAAAAAAAAATTGCAACTTATGATAGATCAACTAAAAAGAAAGGATCTGAAAGCAAGGATTCCTCAGTTGAATTATGATACGTATAAGGCTGAATCATCAAATATTTTTGGACACTGCATCATTTTAATGATGCAGTGAATTAGCAAATATAGCATCATTTATGAGTTGTCCTTTTTCATGTAAAAATAGTGAGAAAGTAGCTACTGAAATAGAAAGTCAGATTAGTCTGAACTCATGTTCTCTTGAAAATGAGATTATATCAGTTATACATCTCAAAGCTACAGCATCTGATACAAGTTTCTGGTATTTTTTATCTGAAGATGAATATTTGAATCTGAGGCAAATCGCCCTTCAACTGACGGCAATGTTTGGGTCAACTTACTTGTGGGAGTCTGCATTTTCTGAAATGAAGATAATTAAGTCGAAATATCGACTAACTGACGATCATATGTCGTCATGCTTACATCCAAAGTCACTTCTTAGTTAAGTTCAACAAAATATGTAACTTTTGTTTTATAACAACCAATAAACTCGCAATTTTGAATTACTATGAGTTTTTTCATTGATATTATAGAAAAGAACCTAACTAAACCTAACCCAAACCTTGACTAAAATAATGTATATTGTGCGGAATGTTAATATCTATATATGCTACGGTACACCCTGCCTAGGTAGGTAGGTTGGTAGGGTGTATCGTGTATGTACGACTACCCTGCATCACACATACTTGCAGCCTCTTAGAGTCGATCGTAAGTAGTCTAAAAATATTGAGGTAGATCGCCAGCAGTTCAAGTTTGAGCACCCCTGATTTAGGACATGTCTTACCTCGCTTCGTAGTACACACTTCTTCTATTTCCATCATAGAATTGAAGAATAATAGTTGTCTCCCACGATTTCATTACTTCTACCTTATCAGTGCTATTCTCATTATTTTTGTCCACCAAAATGGTACATTTCTTGTTGTTTTTAAATTTCCTGGTTGCCTCTTTCAACTTCTTGTGCATGTGAGAGTCGTCATGCTTACTTCGCTGTAGTTCTATATCTTGACATTGTTCTTTCATTCATAATTCTTTGGCATATTCACAATGAAACGAACAAGTTGATTAAATGCATTCATTAAACAGTCGAATAAATTAAGTTTTTCAAACAAAAACACGTAAATGAGGCCAGAAATGAATATATAGCTATCACAAAAAACTGGATGTGGCTAAAACCAAAGACTTATTATTTTTGAATGAAGGTATAGTGAAATAAATAAAAATCATCACAAAGTTCGTGTAGAAAAAAAGCGTTTACTGCTTATTAAATTTTTTCTAGAATCCAACTCGAACAAGAGTCTACTATACTATATACTATATTTCAGAAGAACTTAACGAACAAACACGCACCAAATGAACACACGATAAATTCCCTTGTCTAACTTCAAATCAACTATAAATTGCAATAATATTACATCAAATAAACTTGATTACCTTTTTCTAGATGATCAGATGCTCTTATTCATATTTCATGTTTTGAATAATTCCAAGAGTGTGTAAACTCAGAGCTGATACTGAAGAAGAATTTTCTTTGGAGAATGGATGATATAGAAGCAATTATTCGTATATCTAGTAATATTTTCTGCAGCACAACAGGGATTATATCGAATACTTCACATTGTAACAAATTTAAAGCTTATTCAATGGAATAAACAAGTTCGAAAAATTATTAAGTAGTTTAATTTTCATGATACACTACATATGAACAAGATTCCAAGAACTCATCACTACAGGGTGTCTTCACAATTTCATTACAATGGTGGTCCTACGTTCATGCAAATTCTCATCTTGTTGGGTACATATGCAAGAGTACCCCTATTATTCAGATAAATTGATCGAGTTTTAAGCTAAAATACGCTGGTGCCCTTTCATGCATTAACCCCATCACCTGTTATGTTACCAGTAAAAAGTTTTCCAAATCTGGCAAATTATTTTGCAGAAGCCAGCTGCTGCAGGGATAGATATTCAACAACATTCGACGGTAGGTTGAGTATTGTTCTCTGAATATAAGTCCTCAATGTGTTTACACATATAACCATTAATTTCGCGTGTTGTCGAATACCGAGATATGATCTACATCTTGTTTAACAGCGAAATAAGTATTGCAGCGTTAGCTGATTCGACCACTGCATCGAGCAGATACAGTGCGCAACGTTGCGGTGAATAGTCAAAGTAATCTGGCGCTTCAGAGTTTTTTCGTTTGATCTACTCTTTATCTTCTTGGTTTCCCGATGGATCTGATAGTACTCTGTGTGAGTTCGTTGAAGGGAGCACTATGTATATGTAAAGGATGACTGCGTTGTTCCATTTTTAGAAGACCAAGTACACACCTGACACTATGTTGAACGATTCGGTTAAGAAAACATCTTATCGCACTAATGCATAAATTATAATCACCTGAATATCCAGTTAGTGTTGCTCTTTGAACTCAGAAATAACTTCTATTGTTAGTACAAAATTGAGCAGCTCTAGCTAATGTTTTGTTTTGATAATTTTATAAATTAGTTCGTTCGTTTCTTCGTAACTCTTTTAACGATTTAACACAGCTGGACCTACAGGTTATAGTGGATTCCGAACCACTCTTCTAGACCTTGCAATGATAACTGCCTTCACAAGGATTACAAGTTATCTGGCCTTTGGAGTTTACGCCCTCTTTGAGCGACTTTTGCAAACCTAACTTTTTTGTTCAAGGCCAACATCCATGACTTGAACTCGGATTAGAACCGAGCACCTGGGCTTAGCAATTCCAATATGCTTGCGCACTAACCATGCCTCTACCCATGTGGTCAACTTTATAGATTAGTTTGAATTGTGAAATATAATATATATATATATATATATATATATATATATATATATATATATATATATATATATATAAATTTGGGCTTCAAAATGTAAAAATCTTTCTATTGAAAAAGGAAAGATCACCTCTGATTATATAAAGATTTCCAATATCGAAATCGAGCCAATGCATCAAGGAGATACATATAAATATCTTGGATTTTGTCAAGAGAAGACAATTAACCATAACACTAAAGAAAATATTAGAAGTTCATATTACAAAAGACTTAGAATTATCATCAAGAGTTATTTAACTAGTAAAAATCTTTTCAGAGCTATCAACTCCTATGCTGTTCCTATTCTTACATCTTCTTTTGGAATTATTAAATGGTCTAAAACTGATCTAAATGAATTACAATGTCAAACGAGGAAAATGCTCTGTAAATATCATAAGCACCACCCAAAGTCAGCTGTTCAGAGAGTTACACTACCTAGACATCTTGGAGGTCGTGGATTAATTGATTTGAATAATCTTCATAGTAAACAGATTTTTCATCTACGTTCCCATTTTCATGATAAACAGAGAACGTCTAAATTACATGATATTGTTGTTGCTTCAGATTATAATCTTACACCTCTGAACTTGACAATGCAAAAGGTAGATTTTGATATATTTGATGATAATTCTAAAAGAGAAAGTTGGATGCAGAAAGAATTACACGGAAAGCACCCTAAAGAATTGAAAAATGATTACATTGATGAAATTGCATCGAATAAATGGTTAGTATCTGGAGAATTGTTTGCTGAAACAGAATGCTTGGCAATTGCGATCCAGGATCAGGTTGTTTTCACGAGGAATTATAGAAAACATATCATCAAACAAAATATAGATGATTCTTGCCGTAGATGTTTCTGTTCTTCAGAAACAGTTTTTCATATATTATCATCTTGCTCAGTCCTTGCTTCAACAGATTATTTAGAAAGACATAATGCCGTCGCTAATATTATTCACTTCAATCTAGGAATTAAACATGACCTAATTCCCAAAAGAAAAAAATTTCAAAAATATGAACCTGAGATTATTTGTGAAAATGACAAATATAAACTTTATTTTGATAAAACAATTCTTTGCAACAGAGCTGTAAAACACAATAGACCAGATATCATTCTTAATGATAAACAGAATCAAATAACATATATAATTGATATTGCTATACCCGACACACATAATATACAAAATAAATACAATGAAAAAATTTCTAAATATATGATGCTTGGCGACGAGATTAAAAAATGTAGAAAATGAACAAAATATTTATTCTACCGATTATTATTTCTACAACAGGCGTTATTCCTAGAAATCTTCACAAAAGTATTGAGATTTTGGGTCTGAAGAAAATTTGTTTGAACAGTTACAAAAGATAACAGTCATCAAATCTTGTAATATTCTTCGTAGGTTTCTTTCCGAAAATAATAATGAGGTAGAGTCATAGGTTTTCTCTTTGGTTTATACTGCTCAGAATCTCATTTCATATTTTATTTATTTGTTTATATAAATGTAATATAATTAACTGACAATTTTGTCATATTTATATTCAGAGCAGTATTCTATTCGATCGTTCACCACTTCACACAAAGGAAACTATTAATGAGTAACATTCAGTGTTACTTGACTAAGGTCCGTACACTGGATTTTTCCGGGAGAAAGCCTCTGACACTACTCGTTGGTACATTGATATCATTGTCTGATGATGCTATAGTATGTATATATTCTGGTAGATTGATATATTCTCATAACATTTAACGTTATCCTAATATATAATTACTCCAGGATATGTTTTGATTATAATCATTGCCTGGCAATGGTATTAATTACCGGGTGGTGGATTTATATTTTTCATGAAATCAGTTTGATTGCATAAACAGATATATGGGCAACTCGTCGGGGTAAAACCCCTATATATATATATATATATATATATATATATATATATATATATATATATATATATATATATATATATATATATATATATATATATATATATATATATATATATATATATATATTTTGAAAAGAGAGCATTTACAAAAATTAGAATAATTGTATTTACAATAAATGCTTATATGTTTGCCAGAGAAAACCCAATCATAAAAAGCAACCGAATAAATAAAATACAAATATTAAGGCATCTGAACTCGCATCATGCCTCCTACGATTGCCCCTAGAGTATGAGCTCAAGAAATGTAACAGGAAACCATACTATCTTGCGTATGATTCAATAAATGAGTGAAAAAACCTTAGGAAGAAACTCGTTTCCCTGTCGCTATTGCACTGGCAATAGCTTGTCTGTTCAGTTGTGTTAGTGTCGTGTGTACCAAAAGTTTTTCTGCTTAGCAGCTTCTTTCTCTCATTCTTATCTTGCACTCCATGATTTCCAGGACTTCTTCACGGAGACAAGGGTGAAATGGAAGGGGGTTTGGGAAAGGAAAAATCTGTAACAATGGAAAATATTTCATCAAACATACTTAAATCTAACCTAACCTAAACTCACTTGAATCTAAGAACTTAACTAATGCTCCTCTGTTTTTCAACAGGGAATATCTACTACGACCATGTCCTGTCTTGAGACGATTCAATGTACACCTATTTTTCCTACTTATATCGAAACCTGCAACCCTCTTGGAAGGATGCTCTATGAGAACTTTATTGAAAACATCAAATTCCTGCCACTCAGATTTCCAAAGATAAACAGCCTTCTTCCGTGTACGCAAAGAGTCAAGCGACAAAATAGATTTCCTAGATTTCAATCTCAGGTTAGGTGGATTTTGAAGATCGTTTATTATCGGAAAAACTTCTGAAAATGAGTGATACTTATCCCAAGATGAGCTAATTTTCTGCGAATATAGGAAGGAACACTGTTACAAATAAACGGAAGCCATGGAATAGCAGTTGAACTGATACATTCACATATAACTCTCATAGAACAGTTCAACTGAGAATCAATCTTAATGACATGAGCACTATTCAACCATACCTGAAAAAATATTCTGCTGATGAATATACCAAACCTGAAGCAGTAGTTCGCAAAGTAGAGACTTCGGCACCCCAATTAGATCCAGCTACTTTATGTAGTATATTGTTTCTTCTTTTCAACTTCTGATATAATTTATCGATATGAAATTTGAAAGTCGAAGAACGATCTAGCTTTACACCAAAATATTTTGGAGAGACATTATGAGTTAATACTGATTGATTAAAGAATAATCTAGTTGCCTATCCTTCTCATGATAATTCAGATGAAAACAAGAAACCTCAGTTTTCGAAGGATTTGGGCATAAACGTCATTTTCTGAAGAAGATGTTCAGAATTTCTAAATTGGAAGTCAGTGTTTGCTCAATTGTTTCGAAGTCATAGTATCGAAAAACCAAAGTAATATCATCAGCATAAATAAACTTTGTAAAGGAAGTTTCAGGGATGTCAGACATATATAGATTGAAGAGAAGAGGTCCAAGAATCGATCCCTGAGGTAGACCATCATTTAGAGTGTTAAATTAACTGCTTTTCTCACCGACAAAACTTGTCTTCTATCAGATGACATATTTTCAATCAACTTTACAATTTTCAAACATTGAATGACTTCAAAGAGTTTATAAACTAAACCATCTTTCCATACTGTATCATATACCAAAGAGAGGTCTACAAATACAGCCTATTTTAAATTTACCCTGAAATTCTGTCTCAATGAAAGTGGATAAACCTAAGACCTGATCAGAACAATTCCAATTTTTTCGAAAATCTCCCTGAGAAGTGGACAGAGCTCTGTCAATGAATGGTTCTAACCTCTGATAAAGAAGTCTTTCTAAAATTTTGAAAAAAAACAGAAAATAAGCTGATAGGTCGATAACTACTAGGAAGTTCTGGATTTTTCCCAGGTTTGAGAATGGTAATAACTTTAGCCTTTCTAAATGTAACATGAATACTACCTGAGCTGACTATGTCATTGTAAACGGATAGTAACCACTTTTTAGCGTTATTTCTTTAGTAGATTTTATTGCAGATTTGAGCACTTCTTCCTCGAAAGGATTCGATAAATTTTTTACCGTGATAGCATCCCTCCTCTTTTTATGTAAAATTCGTTTCATTCTATTCCTGTCATATCTACTAATCTTCACACTTTTAGAGACATTAACAAGCCTAAATGCTACAGAATGCGGATTTATATTAGACGGAGTTTTTTAAACGGGATCAGCATTGCCTAATTTCCTCAACAAATCCTAGAAACTTCTACTAAAATGACATCGGCTTTCTCTCTGGAAGGATTTTTCTGATAATTCTCATAAAAAACATTTGATTCCTCTGACCACCGAAGTATATAATCTCTTCGAAAGTCTCTGGGAATATGTTTTTTAGCATCATTTTTGACAACTCCTATAAACCGGGAATTATTTCTATTCAAGCGGGAACCCATCTCAAATCACTATCTATCTACCTGTTTAGTGAAATCATTCCAACGAGCCTTTTTGAAATTCCACCTTGCTGTTTTCTAATGAATCTGCAAATGTAAAATGAAAACCTAACCAAATAATAACTGGCCTGTGTTGAATCAGAGGAAAAAGTACTTTACGACGAACAAGTAGACGAAACAATTCAGAGTCTTCAGAAACCAGACACAGATCAGGATTTGGTCGCGATTCCATCTGGCCGAATAAAAAGTGCCCTTTGCCTTAGCATCGAATACAAGTTGAAAATCATTTGTTTCCATCCATTCAACTAATGAAATACCACTCCTCGAGTTTTCTGTATAATAAATACCATTGATTGAAGTCACCACAATATATAGCAGGGTGGGGAAAACCATCGAAATTGATGGCCAGATTTCGCCAGGAGGTTTATAAATATAAACGACAAACACATCAAAAAATTTGAACACAATATAGAAAACACCATTTAACATGCCCTTTCTAGACAAGTTCAATATAATTGAATGATGAAGATTTTACATATCAAGCAAGGCAATAAGTAGGACTAAGGAGATAATCAAAAAGTGCATAACCTAAAATATTTCCTCTTTCGCGGTGATGTTCTTCCGTCGCAGTGTGAGTCTCCTGAAGCAAAATCACTTCCACCTTGTTCTTGCTTGCCAATTTTGAAGTATAATCGCATTTATTCTTGGAAATCCCTTCAATATCCAAACTCAACAAAACAATTCCCTCTCTGTTTGACCGAGAGAGCCCCGATGGCCAGGTTCGGTCTTCTAAGTGATTAAGATCTATAGATGTTCTTGACTCATTATGAACCCAATAATTTGGGTTGACATCGCCCATATATTATTTCTTCGTGGATCTTGAGTAATTTATAGAAAAATTTGCGAAATTATTTTGACATTCATTTTTTTATTGTGAAATGAAAATATATCTCATATCATTTCAAGGTTGCCTATGACTAGCAAACTGTTTTAACCTTATACCATCTTCCTGTCGTTCAGTGGTCCATCTGATTCTTGGTGTGTTCATAAGTTGACTTGAACTGGAGTTATTGTTGTTCTATTATAGTTCATATCAAGGTTGTTCTTGGCTCTGGTTAGTTGAATGAATTTACTGGGCCCAGTTGCAGATAGTAAGTACGTTGTCATCAAAAATAACACTTTTCTCGTTAAACTTAAAAAGTTGTAATCTTTCTCAAATGTGAGCTAATTACTATTATGTCAGGCAAAGAAGTTGACACTATAATTTCAAAGAATTTGATAAAAAATCTCAATGGTGGTTGATTTTAAATAGGACAAATTTTGATAAAAGATGCTTGAAAATGGATGTTCTTCAATAAAAAAAACTAAATAGTAAACCATGCTATTTGAATTAGCAAAGCTGTAGTCGATGCCCTGTCTGGTATTATCGGAAGTGATAACGTTTTGGGAATGATTGCAAATTGTAAATCAGTATGAAAAACACAAGTATATTCCATTACAAATCCAATCCAATTGAGGGCGATTGCGTTGGAAATTAAGACGAAATCGTCGTTAAATTAATGAGAAATATGAATTTAGAAACTGAGTTTTATAATATAAATAAGCCATGTTTATTCTATAATGAATGCGAATCATGATGATAAAAAGATATTTTAGATTGATATATTAATACTTTCTTCTATGATTTATATCTGTTTATGCATCTTAATGTACTCAATCTTCATTATTTTTATTAATTTCGTTGTATAATATTGATATAAATAATTTTAGATTACGAAAATTCGGTGAAATGCATTCTGATACAATCTTGTTTCTATACAGGGTGTCCACACGAGATGGGACATTAAAAGTATATGGAGAAAGGAATAACCGATTGAAGTAATTTTTCGTTGTCTTGAGTTCCGAAAATATTTTCAATGCTGTGGCACTTCCGGTTATACCAGAGAAGTGACACCATATTTGTTATTTCAAATGGCATAATGTATGTTTTTATTTTTTTTTAAGTAAAAAAAACAGTTTTTCCTTACATCATTGCCACCTGAAATCAACCGAAAGGAAAA
This sequence comes from Cryptolaemus montrouzieri, assembly GCA_013387265.2. NCBI lineage: Eukaryota > Metazoa > Arthropoda > Insecta > Coleoptera > Coccinellidae > Cryptolaemus > Cryptolaemus montrouzieri. The sequence goes on along the minus strand of JABFTP020000124.1, from coordinate 67,727,748 downwards.
TATGAATTTTTTAAACGAAATTTTTGGTATATCTTCAGAAGGCATCATAAAAATTATGAAAAATTGAAAATCATTCAATATCGATAATTTTTAGGTTGTTCAAGTAAAGAGGCTCATTCAACGGAATTCAATGAATTTAGAGGCTTGACGGTACACAGGGTGTTTCCAAAGCATGTGGCAAATCGAAGTACATTCAAAGGTACTGAAGTCCGTTTCCTTGAAATTAGACTACCTATTTTTGAACACACCATTTAACTCGTAATATTAATAGGCATCGATATGTTATAGGTTTCCCTTTACCTAAAATTACGATTTTTTGAGCGAGGACCCTAAAATTCCCAGATCAAATGACCGGAAATTTTTCAAATAATGTATTTCGATCTCTCAATACGATATCCATCTCAATATCTTCATCTAAGTGATTTCGGTCAGAATTCCTGGAGAAAAAGTGCGATATCAATTACTATTGAAGTAAATTGAATCTGACTTCTCGTTTTTCTCCTTTTCTAGTAGGTATTTTCGATTACATCAGTTACTTGTCAACTTCGAATTACCAGAAATACCTTTCTGAATGAAGCATGTCGATTTTTTTCGGTTAGACGTAGGTACTTTTCAAAATATTGTCAATCGAAAAAACTATGCACGTATTCTTTTAATTATGCTGAAAAATATGAGAGTTTCAACTTGTGAAATAATATTTGAAGTATTCTGTTATGTTGGATTTGTTTTGAACAGGTTAATTGATAAATTTCGGCAATTTCTGAGTGAAGTTCATACCAACATTACCAGCTGCAATAGAAATTAACTAGTTCATAGGTTGAAATCGCCTAATAAGTTAAATACCTAAACTACTAGAAGACTTATATTCTGAATGCCCTTTTATATATCATTCTATACATTATTATTTATTGTAAATACAATTATTCAAATTTTTGTAAATCCTCTCTATTCAAAAGAATATATACAGGGAAATCCACCGGGACCGTCCGTTAAAAACTTTTTGAGTTCCAATTACAATATCAAGCTGAAATTTTATACGCGGCCATAACTAGCGATTTCCAATTGAAGTGAATGATTCGAGAAAGATTGTCTGGGTTAACAATATTAGCAATTAAACAAGAAATTTTTGACGGTATAAATTTCAGCGAGGTAATTAATGAATTTGCAAAAGCAAAATCTCGGAAAATATCGCTACTACAATAGCTATCTTTTATTTTCTATTGCACCTAGACCTAGCTATCATTTTTGATTATATATATATATATATATATATATATATATATATATATATATATTCCAATTACAATATCAAGCTGAAATTTTATACGCGGCCATAACTAGCGATTTCCAATTGGAGTGAAATATTTTCGAAGTGATACCATTTCCGGTCATACCGGAAGTGGGAAATCACTTTTTTATTTCAAATGGCAATCTACCTTTTTTATTATACATCTAGAACCGACATTTGAGCAAGGCATAAAATACCCAAGTTGTTGGCACTTATCTGTCAAAACTTTTGACAGATTTAATCATGTTTGTTATAAACCCGATTTTTGAGGAACATTTAAAAAAATTTTAGCTCGTAGATCTTTTGCACTACAGACACAATTTTTGCTTGATTGGATAGAAGAAGGATCAAGGAATTTTTTAAGCAATCTACACATGTCAAATGTTTGTTGCGTTGTATGATTTTTTCAATTTGGCCTTTTTCAAACAGCAATAACTCAATTTTTTCAGATGGCACGTGCCTATTTTTATATCGCCATCAGATGAAGCGTCAAATTTCAGATGGAATTGTATCAGCATGTACTACACCCATCTCTTATAGTTTCGAAATAATTTGGGAATATATTGAATTTTGATGATTTTGCAAGAACTAACAGAGAATGCTTTGAAATATTTGAATCAAGTAGCTGTACTGGCTACGCTCACCTGACAGGTGCCTAAAATTAATGTACTTGTCACTTCGTTCATTCGAATTTGATATATAAACAAGAATTGTTGGTAATTTGAAGTGAAAATTTTTGAAAAACACCAGATTGACAATAAAATGGCTGATTATTCAAACGAGGATATGTTTAATCTCTTTTTAATTCATGGCGAATGTCAAAAAGTGGTGGATAGAACTTGCAGGCAATTCAATAACCAATTTCCAAATTTGGCGCCTATGAGTAAAACAAAATTTCGAAGGATTAGAAGCAATTTTCTGCAATTTGGAGGAACAAAATACATAGAAACTAGAAGAAAACTAAATCTCGAGGAAGACACAATCGAATTAGTACGCTAGCGTATTTTCGTACCAATCCACATGCGTCCATTGAGTCACCATCAATGGATATTGGATTGAGTTATACTTCCGTTCAAAGGATCTTCAAGAAACATAACATGCACCCGTATTCTTTTATCAGACTACAAAAATTGTAACCAACTGACCTTCCCAAGCGGCTAAATTTCTGTGAAAATTTATTAATTCGGCTTCAAGAAGATGAGACAGTTCTGCAAAAAATTGTATGCTCTGATGAAGCCAAGTTCAATGAAAGTGAAATAACCTACAGGAGAAATCGACATTTTTGGGCCACAGAAAATCCACATTTCATTGAGGTTATTGATTTCCAAAATAAATTCATCGAGAACGTTTTAGCAATTTTAATGAATGATTTGTTGGCTTATCACATTTATGAGGAAAATCGTAATGGACAAAGATACCTGGAAATTTTGAGAGGAACATTAGCAAATTTTTTGGATGGATTACCCCTTAACATTCTGAGGGATTGCTATTACCAAATGGTTGGGCACCAACACATAAAACACGAGCTGTAGATCGGCAGCTAACAGAAATGTTCGAGGATAGATGGTGGTGGCCTCTGTATTTCTTCGCATATTATCACGTACTCTTTGAAATATTCCTGGGGTTTTTCTTATCGCGTCCCAAGAGGTTATTATGCGATTTCTCAATTCTCGTACAGTATTCACTGGAGTGGTATAAACTGAACTTTCGAGATATCCCCACAAGAAAAAGTCTAAACTATTGAAGTCTGGGGAGCTAGGAGGCCATGGTTCCGGCCCATCCCGAGCTATCCATCGGTTGTTGAATGTATTATTCAAGAATTCTCTAGCTTTTCCACTAGAATGTGTGTAAAATAATTTCCAATGATTCCGACCCAGACATCTAGTGAGAATTGTTCTTGATGATGAGATTCTTCAATGGAATGGGGGTTTTTTTATCTCATTTTATCGAAGAACCATCGGCATACATTCAGGCATGAAGGAAAATCTCGAAGAAGTAGAGTTTGAACGCGTTGAATATGAAACGCGTACAATAAAAATTCATGGAGAATTCACTAGAACATGTGAAATATTCAACTGATTTCCAATTTTTCTTGTACTCACATGAGGATTCAAATCAATACAGTTCAAAATTGCTTCCTCAATATCTGGAGTTCTCATAGTTTGAGTTGCACCTTGTAAAGGATTATTTACAGTAAAAGTACCAGTTTCCCTCAACCTTCTGTAGATATTTGAAAATGTTCACCTGTCTGACGTTTGAAAAGCGCACCTGATATAATCGTCAGCTTCTGTTGTGTTTTCGTCAGCCATGTACATGTAATGGATATCAGACAATTCGACGTTAGTGAAATTAGCTATTTTTTCTTACAGCAATAACTTCAAAAGTCTCAAAACTAATGGTTAATTTAATAAACAATTCTAGTAGACAGTGGTTCAACTTTAGCAACTGTCAAAATAAATAAATAAATGAAAAAAATCCAAGCCTACTAGTCATTTTTTTAAGAAGTGCTTTCAATTCAGCGAATGCATACAATCGTTTAATTATTTTTTTGCTCGAGAACGGTCTGAAATCCTGAAAAATTAAAGGTGTCGAAAAAGATTCTAAATTGAACGAAGATGACAATAATTGATTGTACGCTGGTCAGTGGCGTACTGGAAAAAAACTTGAAAGGGCAAAAGAAGACATGGCTCCGGAAAAGAAATCACCTTGTAGATTCTAGCTGAAATTTGGGACGTGTAATGAAGGAGAATGTAAAAAATCGCTTGCATTCCAAATTTGAGCTGTATATCCCAAAAACTGCAGGAGTTTTGAAGAAAAAAACAATTTTTTCCAGAAATTTCAACACTCTGTAGCTCCGCAACGAAGCTTTTGCTGACCTATGTTTATATAAACTTTTTTTCTTTAAATTGCACGTAGATTCACCCTATCAAGTTGTAATAAATATCATGTAACACCCTGTATAAGTTAGTTCATTTTCTGTAGTTGACCACTTGAAAATGACGGTTAAAACCAGTCGTGGTTGTAAAAATTGTAGAAAGTATGAAATATATTTTACTTCATCTTCGTTCAAATCAAATATTTCTGTTGAAACAACGTCTTGAAAAAAAATTATTTTATTCGAAAGCAAATCGGTATATATGACAATTTGCATGTTCCAGAAACTGGAAAAAGTATGAATTTTATTACATAGTTTTCAATCGCACTGTGTAAATAAATTTCTGTTATGATTAAAGCTAAAATTAAAGCTCGTCTTGAAGTTGATCTTATGGTCATCGATCTACAAACCTACTTCCTCGTTTATATTTCCAGTCGTCGAGACGGAGAAAACACGGCTCTTGAAAATTTCTTGTCTAAATATACAATTTCTCCCAGAGTAATTGATCTACAGGTACAGATAAGCAGGTTTCTTCTTCGAATAACAACACTCAGACCCTCCTAATGGTATTGAAGCTTTGTTATGAATAATAATGTTTACTTCCATATGAAAAGAAAATGATTAAATTTGTGACATCACAAATGAGTCTGATTCGGTAAAAGGCATTATCGGAGTTTATTTAAAGCTTTCATACAATTGGGGAATAAAATGGCTTTCAGTTAAATTTTTTTAAGATAATGTATGTTCAACACAAATGGAACTTTCATTCTATGTTTTCAATATCAAAGAATTAATTAAACTGTTACTGCGATTTCGACCTCCCGTTCAACATTATGAATAGTATGAAAACGAAGTACAAAGAGACATGAAATATACAAGGTGTATCCGGAGCAAACGGAGGTACTGAGTCCAAAAACTATGGTGACATTTAAATTTAAACTGCGCGCGCAAATGAATTTGAAGCAGTGCTATTATTTTCAGGTTGGTAGCACTGTTTTTGATATCTGTGCTAAGGTTCACGTCAAGATAAACGCCCCAAAAAAGTCTAGGGAACACAACAGTATCAATATATCGTATCCAGAATGATCAACATGGATGATTTTTTCTAAGAAATGAACACCTGCATCAATTTCTCACCAAATTATGTAGAGTGCCGCAACAGATTTCAGTTTTTTTTTATAAAAAACTAAAAATGCAGCAGATGCGACGCTGCTTTATAATCATTTCATGTATTCAGTGTTTGAAATCAGTTAGTTGGCACTTTGTTTCTGTTGTTCTGTAAACACAAATGAAAGATACAAGTTTTGTGATTCGACCATGGAAAGACGACATTTGACTAGAGAAGAGATGTTACGAGCCGTTGGCATGCTCCAAGCTGGGAGCTCACAACGGGAAGTATCCAGGGTTATGGAAAGTAGCCCAAGTGTCATAATCGTTTATGGTCGCGTTTCAATGAAATAGGTAGCGTAGAAGAACGCCATACAGGTCGTTTCAGGATTGCTACAGTCGCCCAAGATCGATTTTTGGTCTTACAAGCCAGAAGAGATCGTACTACTACAGCATCTCAATTAGCTCAAGAGCTATCACGAGTTCATAATGTACGAATTTCCGACCAAACTGTGAGAAGTCGACTGCACGAAGGTCAACTCTACTCCAGACGTCCTTTAAGAGTTCCACAACTAACCCATGGAAATCGCGCTGCTCGTTTAGCTTGGTGCCAAGAACACGTAAACTGGGATCAAGAGAGGTGGGCAACAATTCTCTTCAGTGAGGAATCTAGATTTAGTTATTATCCCGATTCGGGAAGAATTCGAGGGAACCTGGAAAGCAAATCCGTCTCCAGCATGTTCGAGAAGTTGTTAGACAGGGAGGCGGATCAGTGATGTTTTGGGAAGGTATACGCCTTGGTGGATTAACTAATCTCATTTTCATACAGAACAACCTCACGGGAAATTCTCACGCAAATGAGATAGTTTTACCTGTAGTGCTACCGTACCTCCAAACAATGGGTCAAAATAAACTCTTCCAACAAGATAATGCCCCTCCTCGTCGTGCAAGAGTTGTCTTCAACGTTCTTGAAGAGAATGATATCGATCTTCTACCGTGGACATCCTGCTCCCCAGATCTGAATCCCATCGAGCATGTGTGGGACACCCTAAAAAGAAATCTCCTGCGTCAAAACGTCTTCCATCATGAACAAGAGCTTAGCAGATTAGACAGTTCAGGGGATGCTTTAATAACAGAGGTGGACCTTCTGGGTACTGAAAAATATAAGTGCTTCCATATCATTTCGAAAATATTAGTTCAGGATTTTTTGTGTTTTACCAAATTTCGTCATTTTCAAATTTCAAATTTTTTTATAATAGGTGCTTTAGAGAAGTCAAATATTATTTTGTTTTCTTGAGATTTACATTATATACAATACATCCTGACACAAACCGAAAGATTTCTATAGATTCGAATCATCAAATTCATATTTTAAAGAAATTGGTAAGTGTTCCCTTAACTTTTTTGAGGTGTTTATTCATTAGTGTTTGAGATACGCTTCGTTGATTGATTGAGGATGAATCAAATAGCTATAGCAATGAGGCTTTGTCGCAAAGAAAATGTTTTCATTCATACAAGTAGTGTAAAGAGTTCCAAAAAGGTTCAGAACGTATAGAAAACGAAGAGGGTCCCAGTTGATAATCAACCTCTATCAAGCTGGATTCTCCATTCAATTTGGAAGAAAAAAGTACTCTTTCGATTTTTCTGCACGACTCAGCATTTTCGAGCAGAAAAATGAAATTAGAATTAATAGAATTTTTATGTTTATTTTGGAGTTTTGTTGAATTTCTCTAGCATTTTTATGTGCTCAAACATGGATATTATAGTGATTCGTTACTCCAAATCTGATGAAAGAGTATCCAACTGTCCAAAGAATTTTGTTTGAGAAATAAGAATTTTTTCCGTCCAGTTTTGTGACAGAAATCTCAATCCCTTTTCAGCATCCCGTGGATATAAATCTTTAATCCTTAATTCTTCCAGTTAGATAGCTTCTTCGATATTCACATTTCCATAAGTAAATACATAACAGGAATGAAAATCTGCGTATTTTTCCAACTAAAACGAATAAATTGAATAATTAAAATAGTTGTCTTTGGAAAACAATTGAACAAATTTATTTGTGATTTGTTATTGTTTTTGTTATTTATTATCATCTATATTGTTCTAAGTATTATTCTGAACATACGTTTAAGTAACAACGCATACGCAGATATTAATTTTTCTTATTGATTTTTGATGACAATGCGGAAGCAGCAGTAATGAAGACGCCATTCTACTAGGAAAATTCCAGATGCTCGTGTCTTCGTTAGAACACATCAGAATCTTATTTACTTGACTTTGATCTGTTTGTTTGTAATGAACAAAACAGCAACCAAAACCAAGATCATTTACATGTTTGATTAGGATTTTTTGGTTACAATGTTTGTGGTCCACCTTTTCTACCCCCAAGATGAATGTGGCTCAGCTGAAGAAACAATAAGACATTTAGTCCTCGATTGTCCTATTTACCATTTTACGGGTGGTTTTCAAAAAATTCATTCCGTTTCAGATAATTTCATTAACTGGATAGAGAACTTTAAGTCTATTTAGGAGATTAGTTTTTTGTTCCCCTTAGTGTTTTTTTTCCATGTTGTATGTTGATAAGGCAAGGGCTACACCCATGTAGGGCTTCATTCCCAAAAGGCGTATGAGATGTTTCCTATTGAAAAACAGAGGAGTATTAGTTGAGTTCGTAGATTCAAGTGAATTTAGACAATTAAGAGTTAATTATGTTTTGATGAAATATATTTCTGCTATTTTTTTTCCATCGTTACAGATTTTTCCTGTCCCAATCCACCTTTCTTTTCACCCTTGTCTTCGTGAAAAAGTTCTGGAAATTATGGAGTGCAAGATGACAATGAGAGAATGAAGCTGCTAAGTAGAAAAATTTTTGGTACTCTTTTTGTACACACGACACTAACACAACATAAACAGACAAGCTATTGCCAGTGCAATAGTGACAGGGAAACGAGTTTTTTCCACAGGTTTTTTTTTACTCGTGTACTGAATCATACGCAAGATAGTATGGTTCCCCTGTTACAAAATTAAAGTAACATACACTACTAAACACCTTATTAACCAGGAGAACATAGAAAACTTTAAAGAGAACCTGCGAAAAATATGTTGGGCAGATACAATGAGCGATTTAGATGCCAATAAGTCCTATGAGATATTTCATTGTTTTATACAACAGTGTTTCTTTCCAATGATTAAAGTTCCAGTTGTTAAAAAATGGAAAAACCAACTGGAAATTTCAGATGAAACATCGAAACTTAAAAGAGTTGTTGAAGCGGTTCAAACTATTCATAATGTTAAAAGAGATGAAAATTCTAGAAAGCTACTTTCGTTTTTAAAAAAGAAACTTCAAGAATGTTTTAGGGATGCAAATAAACAAAAGAACAGTGAATATACTGCAAGTGGTCAGGATAGGACAAGGTCCATTTGGAAGATAATTAAAAGGATGAGACAAATTCTGAGATTGGGAAAGTAGTTTGGTCGCAGAGGAATTGAATGACTACTTTACGAGTATTGAAAAATCAATACAGAATCTAGTAAACCATGGTGTTGAAAGAGCGATGAACTTTATCAAGAGGAAGATTATCGGATCGTCTGGGTCTCTGTTCAATTACCCAACAACAGAAGAGGAATTGGAGGATATTGTGAAAAATCTCAAAAACAGGACTTCGTCTGACATTTATGGCATGACAGATCCTTTGTTGAAGCAAATATTGCCAGTGGAGATAGTGCCATTGACTCGGATTCTCAATTTATGTTTGCAGGAGGGCGTATTTCTGAACAAACTCAAGATTGCGAAGATGATTTCCATATAAAAGAGTGGCAAAAAAGATGATTGTAGTAATTATAAACCCATTGCTTTGCTGCCACTATTTTCTGAAATTTTTGAGGAGCTTCTAAGAAGAAGACTAGTGGAATTTCTCGAAAAACATAACGTACTTGATAACTGCCTACATGGTTTCCGTTCTGCTAGATCTACCACAACAGCACTTATCAACCTAGTCGAGGCGATTGTTAAGGCTTTGGACGAACACCAATTTGCGGAACTACTGGCTAATGACCTCAACAAAGCTTTTGACAGTATACTTCGAAGCTTGTTGATGGATAAAATGGAGTATCGGAATGCCCTTCAGATATATAAGTCCTATTTGTCGAATAGAATGCAGGTTGTCGAATGAAAAAAACAAAAATCTAGTGAAAAAGACGTTGAAACTGGAGTACCACAAGATTCAATATTAGGACCAGTTCTTTTTCTAATTTATATAAATGACCTAACTCTTCATATACCAACTTCTATCACTAGTCTATACGCTGATGATGCTACCTTCCTAGTGAATGAAACACGCGGGAGAGTGGTTTTCGGCTAACGGACTGAAATTGAACTTAAAGAAAACACAACGACTAGTCATAAGCACTCATAAGGAAGGGTCAACACCCCTCTGTCTTAAATTGTTGGGAATCACTTTGACCAGTGAGTTTACATGGAGCGAACATATATTCATATTACTCAGGAATTTGTCAACAGCTATTTTTACGATTCGCAGAATTAAACAGATAACGTCAAGGAGAACTCACTTAATATGTTAACTTCTTTTCATTGGCAACGTATGGGATTCTTGGTTGGGGTAATGCTACTACTCTTAGCTGGATACTGCCAAAGCAGAAAGTAGCAGTAAGGGCACTTCTGTGGTGTCCCTAAACACCAGAGCTGTCATCCATTTTTCAGATCAGAGAAAATCTTGACCGTTACCTCGGTGTTCATTTCGTCCTGTGTTTTATCTTCTGTGCCACTGCTAAAACTGGCTAAATGTTGAGGGTTGTATTTGTTGCTGTTGTGATTGTTAGGTCTAAAAAGTGAAGGAAAGGAAAAGGAAGGAGTATGACTAAGGCGCTACATTCAATTCTGTGGAACGAAAATTTGAGTAAAATGAAATGAAATATTTATGAGACCTTGATAGAATCATCAATAACGTATGGTTAGGAAGTGTGGGTACTGATTGACAAGCGTCTGGAAAGTTATTAGCTTCGGAAATGGCTTACTGGAGGAGATGCTGCGATTTTACATTATTGGACAGGATTAGAAATGAGGTTATTAAGGAGAAAATGTCCATAAGAAGAGCAATCATGGACACAAACAAACAACTCAATGGTACGGTCATATGAGAAGGATGACAGAGGAAAGATTGCCGAGCAGAATTTGGGAATGGATTCCAGCCAGGGGAAAAAGAAGAGGGAGACCTACAAAAGAATGCATGAAAGACATTGAAAAAGAAATAACGAACAGAAGCATATAACCAGATGATTCGAGAAATCGGAGGCTATGGTCTTAAAAGTGGCAACTATAAAGCTGCAAATGGTTGGTATGGTATTATAAACAAATCGTAGAACAAGTTGGATGAATAACTGGAAAATCCACACCGAGCCATGGTGCAGTTAGTATGAATGGTAATTAAAACTAATTGAACAAGTTAAGTAGGGGTGAATGATTCACATCTACCTGCTCATTCAAAAGCTTGTCCGAATGTTTGTATCTATTTATTTCTAATGCTTCTAGGAGATCTTATTTTAAACTTTTTGATTTTATATTTAATATGTCAAAGTTTTTATTGAATGAATGGTTTTCTTTTATTAAGTAGTTTGAATAATTTGAATCAGATTTGTTTTTATCGAAGCTACATTTATGTTTAGATGTTCTTATGCCAAAACTCCTATAGGTCCTACCGATATAAATTTTATCACAAGAACCGCAATTGAGTTTATAGATTCCTGATTTACTTGCTTTTTCAACACGAGATTTATTATTTTAATATGTTTACCTAAGTTATTAGAAGTTTTGAAAGTTATATTAAGATTTTGTTTGACGAGAAAGGATTTAATATTTGTACTTGCAGAACCGCAGAATGTTAAACTGTTGAATATTTTATAGTCTTTATGAATAGGATATACTTCATTTATTGCTTTCTGATACAGTTTTTACGAATGATTAGATCTATCATATCCGGATTATATGAATTATTAATGGCTATCTGTTTGATGATGTTTAACTCTTTATTATAATCTTCTACTGATAAAGGTAAATTGAGTAACCGATGTACCATGCTGTTTAAAGCTGCAACTTTTTGTTGAATTGGATGTAATGAGTAGTTATGTATAATTGTATCAGTATGTGTTGGTTCACGAAAGACCGAAAAAACATGATTATTATTTCGTTTAGTGATTTTCAAGTCCAAAAATTAATGGAATCGTTCAGTTCAATTTCTATCGTGAATTTAATGTTCAAATGGATGGAATTAATGAAATTAAGAAATAAGTCTAATTGACGAGTAGTTCCAATGAAACATACTAAGATGTCGTCAACATATCTATACCAATAAATGAATTTGGAAATGAGTGGATGTGTATGAATTTTCTGTTCAATATTATTCATAAAAATCTCTGCTAAAAGTGGACTCAAAGGATTTCCCATGATCAAACCATTTTCACTACAGTAAAAGATGTTGTTGAAAGAAAAATTATTTTGTTCAATGCAAACGTCCAACAGATTCAATATTTCTGATTTAATTATGTGGTTAACATGATTCGAATTCAACATGTTTTCGATTAATATTTTGAAATACCTAGAGGATCACTTGGGTATAAATTCTCATCACCAAACGAAATAAGTTTTGCGTTAGGTGGTAGGTAAACGTTTTTTATGTTATTTATCAGTTCGAAAGAATTTCTTATAGAAAATTTTGATTTGAATGAACAATAATTTTTAATGATATCTATAAGGTAGTGCGACAATTTAACGACTGGGGCTGTAACGGAAGATACGACTGGTCTAACGGGGTTATTTACTTTATGCAATTGAATGAGTGAATACAGTTGAGGTGGTTGAGGTTTGGTAAAATTAATTTATATTTATCTATTGCTTTAATTAAAGATTTTGCGTCATTTATTGCAATTTTATATTTTCTGGAATGAAATAGTTGGATCTTTGTTCAAAATTGTATAGTTTCCGGACTAAATGAAATTCAGAGTTTTAAATAGGTAGTCATTTTTATTTAACGCAATAACAGTATTACCCTTACCTGCTTTTGTAAAAATAACTTCATTAAGTTGAGACTTTTGTTTGATGGCCTTTAAAATATTTTGTTCTTTACTCGGTTTAAAGTCAGCTAATGATTCATTTTTAATAATGTTATATGCTAAATATTTAAGGTGAGTGTTATTAGGAATATTTTTCAGAGAAATTTCAGTATCTATGCCAAGTTCCTCTAAATCAGATTTTATCTTGTTTGATTTAATATTGTGTTTGAAACCTTTCTCCAAGAGATTTGTTTCATCAGTTGTGAAATTAGTATCAGAAAGGTTAACGAATCTATCAAAAATTGATGGTCAGAAAATTTAGTTTTACGTGGAGTAGGTTTCGGTTTTCGTGACACGAGAAACTTTAATTAATAAAGTATTTTTCTGTTTTTCTACATATTTTATTTTAATGTTTGTGAAAAGACCTTTACTATATCTTTACTTTCTCTACTCCTGAAAATCAATTTATTGAGTAAGAGCTCCCCTGTGAACGATATTTGATGTTAATTCATTTTGTGGTAGAAAAATAAATTGATTTTTAGGACCTCCGACCCGTGATAGACCAACATACAGTTGGCCATGAGTAAAACATTCTTTTCGTAGGTCAATCTCTACTAATTCGAAAGTTTGAAAAAACACTTATTGTGACATAACTGTAATAGATATATTATGTCGTGATATTTTTGTAGATAATTATATGTTCTGCAAAGCCGTAGTACATTATTTTGTTCTATAATCAATAGTTTTCGTAGCGCACGCGATCTAAGAAAGTGTTTTGGTAATTTTTTCACACCTTGGGTTATATTATTGGAGTTTTAGTATAGATCCCTAACTTTTTTGAAAATTTAAGATAGCCTATGTTCACTAGAGATAGTGTAGCTTCCCAGCAGTGAAAGCATTTTTCAAATCGGTCAAGTAGTTTCGGAGCCTATTCAATGCAAACAAACCAAGAAAACAATCAAATCTTTCCCCCTTATAATTTTGGTAAAGATACAGGGTGTCCGTGAATTGCATGTAAAACGTGATACTATAGATTCTTAAGCTCGAAATGAGTTGATAAAGGCCAACTTTTCTATATGAAAATTTTCTTCGTTTGGCCGCTAGAGGTCGCCAAATCCAAAGATGGTTTTCGATTTTTCAAATAATTCGAGAACGACTCGATCGATAGAAACCATTTTTGGTATGCGTAATCGGGTGCGTTATTCACGTTTTTTAGTGATCCACTCGATGACCTTGATGTTTTACAAGTGTCCCTAAAAACTCCAAAGTGTTTTTAGTCAACCATAATTTTTCAACTGTCTGCGTTTGAGCAAATCTGTTTTAGACATTGAGTAGCTCGTTATTCACGTTTTTTAGCGATCCACTCTATGACCCTGACGTTTCACAAGTGTCCCTAAAAACTCCAACGTGTTTTTAGTCAACCATAATTTTTCAACTGTCTGCGTTTGAGCAAAACTGTTTCAGACATTGAGTAGCTAGACTAATTATCAAACTTTTTGTCTCTTGAGTAATTTTGAGATGATGAGCGGTTCGGTCACAAAAACACAAAAAAACGTTTTTCACAATGACTATTTGAAAATGTGAAAACAGACTGGCCAGTTGGAAACTAAATAAGAAAAAACAAATCACTTATTAAGAATAACGATTAATTAGTTCACACCCAAAATTTCATTTAACTTTAGTAAATGTCCGAAAATTCCACCATTTTGCTGAATATAGGAGATAATCCTCTTTAAGGAATTAAATTTGATCGTTGGCATTACTTCAGGGTCATTTTTGGCTGCATCTAATTCTCATAATAACTCTTCTCGGGTGTCAATTGGAAAAGAGTAAACTCTGGATTTTAAAGCACCCCAAAGAAAGAAGTTGCACGGTGTCAAGTCGGGAGATCGTGCTGGCTTACTTGCAGGAGCAGCAGTTCCCCTTCCGATTGACCGATTCGCATACTGTGCATATAAGAACTCGCGAACCGCTAAAGTGAAATGAGGAGGTGCACCGTCGTGCATAAACCACATTTCAGCACGCAGTAATACTATAATATCGTCCGCAAAGTTTCTTGCAAAAAATTCAAATATGCCTCTCCGTTTAATCGATCTGGAATCAATACCAGATCAATAATGAAATTGTCAATTACTGAAATCCATATGTTAATTTTGAATTGATTCTAACGATGTATACTTGTAAAAGCATGTTGATTTTCGACACTGTACACGTGTTCATTGTGAAGGTTAGTGATACCAGACCTAGTAAAAGTGCATCCATCAGTAAATGGAATTTTCCTACTGAAGTGGAGATCGTGGGTACTCTTCTATTGGATAAATCGGCAGGGAGTTAGGCGATTCTCAGGATCGTTGGGAAGTAATTCTTGAACTTTCTGAATGTGATAAGGATGAAATAACTGTTTCTTCAATACATCATGAATCATTGTTTAAGGAACGACCAACTGCAAACCTAAACGCCGCGTGCTTAATTGTGGATTTTCCTCAACCATGTCCAAAATTTGTACTTCGAGTTCTACCGTCCTTACTGTTCGTTGTCGAACAAATTCCTGGGATTGAAGCAACTATTCTCGCGGAGGCATCTCTCGAAATTTGGTGATTCGGCGTCATGCAATTTGGAAATCTTTCAGCATATACTCTCGCGCTTTCACGTCCATTACCTTGACAAAACCCGTACACCATAACCATATCAACCATTTCAGAGTTACTGTACATCTCCATGCCTAATAGTGATGAAAAATCCCCAAAATACCTAGTTAATAACTTAAGGAACACCGTTGCGTCAACAACTGGTTGTCAAGCTTAATGAAATGCCAATCTGCCAGACCACAGAAATTAATCCGAAGCCAACATGGTCAAATGTGATATTTTTGACTTGGTAGGTGGTTGAAGAAATGAAATCATGAAATTAAAAAACTGATTTTTGAGATTGAACCGCTCATCATATCAAAATTTCTCAAATGAAGAAAAAGTTTGACAATTAGTCTAGCTACTCGAAGTCTAAAACAATTTTGCTCAAAAGCAGACAGCTGAAAAATTATGGTTGATTAAAAACACGTTCGAGTTTTCAGGGACTTTTGTAAAACGTCAAGGTCATTTAGTGGATCACTTAATTACGCATACCAAATATGGTTTCTATCGATAGAGTCGTTCTCGAATTATTTGAAAAATAAGAAAAAAATCTTTCGATTTGGTGACCTCTAGCGGCCAAATGAAGAAACTTTTTGTATAGGTGAGTTGGCCTAAATCGACTTATTTCAAGCTGAAGAATTTGTGGTATAACGTTGTTCATACAATTCACGGACACTATATTTTCAACTTCAGTTCAGTACTTTTTGTAGCAGAAGATGGTCGAGAGACGAAATTGCAACCCTGATTTTCAATAAATCTCTTGTTAGAGTATAATACATAGTTTAATTTCTAATTATCTTGTGCATAGAAAACATGGTGTGAACGAAAATGCAATGAAAAAATAGAACCAGGGCCGAACCTATCATTTGCAAATCATAGAATCGAAACAGGATATAACTAGGTATAAAGCGGAAAATAATAATTACACAGCTCGAAAACATATGCCAAACATCTACTTTTTCTTTCAGTGTATTTCACGTTCACCATTCGATGACCTTGAATCATTTACTCGGTCAGTGTAATACATTTATGGTATTCGTGAGCCGATATTTCGAGCAGAGCACGCTAATCCTATTCTTTCACTTTCCTTTACACATGCTAAATATATATGGAAGAATTAAAGATACTGCATTTGTAGCATTATTTCAAGTTCAGTGAAGTAGAGAATAAAAGCGGATTTATGTAGTCTCAATCATCATTAAAACTAAGAACTTTCTTATGATGATTTATACTACTGTGAAAAAAAAATATCCGGAAGTTTGAAATAAAACGCAAGAATTAATCTACTTCAATATTTATTGAATCTCCTTCTGAATATGCTCCATTTGAAGCGATACACATGTGCCAACTTATTTCCTATCGTCGAAACATTTTTATATACGCCTTCAGCGATGGTCCTCAGCTCCTTCTGCGAATTCTTTTATGACGTCTATGCAATTCAATCTGATTCCCCGGAGGGGCAATCTCAGTCTGGAGAAAAGAGAAAAGTCACACGGAGCTAATCAGGCGAATATTTTTATTTTTTATTTTTATTTTTATTTAGATTTGCTCCTTCAAAACTTACAAGGTAGGTCATAAAATACACTCGGAGGCAAAATTAGCGGAACAGTCGAAAATTTAACCAAATTCGAAGTCCGATATTTTTCCTAATTCTCAACTGATTTGGATGATTTTTTCGGCAAGTTATAGATCAACTCTTCTGCTTTGTAAAAATTATAAGAGAAAACAAAAAAAATTTGAAAATAATTTTATACGAGGGAAAAACTAAAAGTGTTTTTTTTGTCAAAAATTCGTAACACCCTGTGGAATTTCGTGGTCCGAGTTGAAACGTACAATATCATGGTCTGTCAAGACACATCTTCCTACAGTATCGCCCTTCTTGTTTTATGCATTCATCTCTACTTTTACAAGAGATATCCAATTTGAAGCGAAAAATCACAAATTTCAAGAATGTATTTTCAATCTTGCGTAGGTGCATAACATCGGAGGTTAGCCAAAAAATAAAATCAAAATTAGAGAAGCAGAAATCTAACGAAATGAAAATTTTTGAAATTCACTGGCCAATTTCACGCTCCGGGAGAACTCGAAGTACACTGGAAAAATCGTTGATTTTGCACATTTATTTTTGAATTTTTTTGTGTGAAACTCTATAATAATTATCATTCCTGTCCAAAATTGAGAGCAGGTGTGTATCCTGGCGATACACTCGTGAAATGAAATGAACATGTTGAGAAAAATGTTCATGATGACCCACAAAAAAAAACATTTGATTTTAGTAACGAGTATGTATGTATGTTGTCCCACTCTTCCACCAAAGCAAATGTCAGCTCTTCAATGTTGCCTGGATTCCGTTGTCGAACCCTTCTTCCAAGAATGTCCAAACGTGTTCGATCGGGTTTAAATCCGGTGACCGCGACGGCCAGTCTATTCGTGTGATCCCAACTTCATTGGGATATTCTATCACTATGCGCGCAGTATGAGGGCGCGCGTTATCGTGCATAAAAAGGAAATTTTCCCCTATGTAAGGAGCAAAAGGCACAACATGGGGCTCCAAGATTTCTGTTATATACCGATGGGCATTAAGTGATCCATTGCCAATAGTCTCCAGTTCTGTTCGTACTCCCAAGCATATGCCACCCCATATCATAACTGAACCTTCACTGTATTGCTCAGTTCCTGCGAAGTTCGCTTGATTGTACCGTTCCCCTCGATGCCTCCATATTCTATCTCTACCATCCACGAAATTCACACAATATCGGCTCTCATCACTAAATAAAACTCGTCTCCACTGATTGATTGTCCATGCTACATGCCCCCTAGCAAACGTCAATCTTGCTACCCGATGGGCTCTATCGAGTCTTGGTGCTCTTGTTTGCGCGTATGATCTCAGACCAACTTCATTTAATCGTCTTCTGACTGACCTCACACTGACGTTAATGTTATCCACTGCTTGTAAAAGGTTACGTGCCTGAACAGCAGTAAGACGAGGATTTCTTATGGTTTGATTGACGATGAAACGGTCATGTATAGCGCGGGTTGCCCGATTTCTTCCTTGTCGTCGCCTCCTCACGTACAATCCAGTTTCCCTGTAACGTCGGTAGATTCGATGGATAACCGACGTTGAGACACCCAACATGGTACCGACTGAGTGGTAGGTGCGCCCTTTTCGAGTGTTATGCTAATTTTGTCTCCGAGTGTATTATAAAAAACATGCAGATTCGAAGATAGAAACAACAAAATATATCTGCATATATGAATATATGGATGAAACATTTAGACCCAATAATTTGGACATACTAATACGTTATGCACGAAACATTTATTGGTAATAAAATTTATGTTATGTACATATATGTATGTACATTTTCGGACAGAAATTTTTCATTTCTCTTTTGGCAGAATATACTGTTTTTTATAGTGAACTAGGAACTTGTTGAAAAATTTGACACCATTACTGAAAAACCGTTTCGCGTTCTCTCAATGCGGTTTCGTGGTGTTCGCAAGTTCCATTGGTATTGTAATTGTCTGACTCTTATCAGATTTTTCTCGTTTTGGTGGATATGGAGAAGACACTCATATACATTACAACCTCTCTAATCCGAACACACTCTAATCCGCAGATCCACAGTAATCCGAACAACGAAACTTTGAAATCACCCACCTCTATAATCCGCACAATTTATTTTTTACCTCTATAATCCGAATGCCGAATACTCACTTCATTTGTGCAGATTAGATTCTCTTCTCACATTAAGCGCCTGATATCCGTACTAATTATGTCGCTTCGACATAAAACGTTAACATTGCAGCAAAAATGCGAAATTTTGAAATAATTAGATAATGGAGTATTTCTGAATTTGTCAGAATACACTCAATTGGAAAATCACCAGTATGCGATATAAAGAAAATCAATTGAGAATTTATATCTTCTTTTGATTCTGGTCCTGAGAAACGTACGCTCAGAACTAGTTGAAAATGCTCTAAACACTTGGTTCTCACACGAACGATCTCGACATAAACCCTTATCTGGTGGTCTCATTTGTAAAGATTTTTTTACATCAGTATAACAGGTAGAGATGATTTCAAGGCAAGTCAAGGATAGTTGGAAAATTCAAAAAAGACATTGAATTCGACAACTTACCATATCAGGAGAGAAATTGTCCTCAGACGTTGGTGCGGTAGAGCCATTTAAAAATAAATTTCTCCAAAAAATACGGGAGATGGATCCAGTGCGTTATTTTGGCGAATTTTTCCAAACAAAACACTAGCCCATGCTGCTGAAAATTCAGCTCAAGGTCGAAATATGAGTATTACATTTATGCCATGTTCTAATGCATCAGTATCTCATAAAATGAAACTGTTGGTCATCGGAAAAGCCAACAAACCCCGTGCATCCAAGAACTGCTCCAATTTGCCTGTTCATTATAAAGGTCAAGGAAAAGGGTGGATAACTAGACAACTTTTTTATGTATTATTTTAATTATACAGGGTGCTTCAACGAAAATTAAACAGAGGCCATATCTACCAAGATATTCATTTCTGATCGAAACGCAAGAACAGGTCAATTTTTGTTTTAAGGGGGACATCTTTTGGGGTACAAAACCTGCCTGAAATATCAACCTCCTAAGCGGGGGTTGCAATCCTTGAACATTTTGAAATGGGAAGATGGGTCGAGTGATGACTCAAAAGAAAGGTGGTATCTTTGTCTACATCGCTTTGAACGAATTTTCATTTTTAATTGAAAACTGGGAGAGATACAGAGTGAGCAACTGAAAGAATATTTCCCTGAGACTATTTAAGTTTCAGTGAAGTCAAATGGAACAGATCCATGCTGATCAATGGTAGTCATCATCAAGTACCATCCTCATCTCAAATTTCAACCCCTAGAGCAGCATACTTGAGAATTTGGAAGAGGGTAGATGGGTCGAGTGATACCTCGAAAGAAAAACTTGCACACCATTGTGGAGACAAACAAAAATCCTTTCTCAGAAGGTTATAACTGGACCTATCTTCTGCTTTAAAAATAACACAAGGTGGTCACCCCTGCTCTAGGGGTTGAAATTTGAGATGTGAATGAATGATGGCATGAATCTGTTCCATTTTTTTGCACTAATACTTGAAAAGCTCCGGGCAATAGATAGTCTCCTCTAATTTTCAGTAGCTCACTCTGTATCTTCTACAGTTTTCAATCAAAAATGAAAATTCGTTCACAGGGATGCAGACACAGATAATACCTTTCTGTCGAGGTATCACTCGACCCATCTACCCTCTTCTCTAGGGTTGAAACTCGAGATGAGGATGGTACTTGATGATGACTGCTATTGGTCATAGATATTTTCCATTTCACTTCACTGAAAATTTAATAGTCTCAGGGAAATAGTATTTCAGTTGCTCACCCTGTATCTCTTACAGTTTTTAATTAAAATAGAAATTCGTTCAAGATAATATAGACAAAGATACCACCTTTCTTTTGAGTCATCACTCGACCCATCTTTCCTATTCAAAATGTTCAAAGATTGCAACCCCCGCTTAGGAAGTTGATATTTCAGGCAAGTTTTGTACCCCAAAAGATGTCCTCCTTGAAACAAAAATTGACCTGTTTTTGCGTTTTGATCAGAAATGAATATCTTGGTAGATATAGCCTCTGTTTAGTTTTCATCACATAAACTATACAATATATCACAAAGTAACCGTGCTAAGACATCAAATTTGATCCACACTGTAGAACAAGATATGTATTTCAATCTATCTATGGTAACACCACAGAATCGATCTCGTTTGTTTGAAATTGTGATTTCAAGACCCATGAGAATCAAATTTCTGACACTGACTATCACCAATTTTGAAAAGGTTAGGACCGTTTTGTTCTCTCTAAGTTTTCTTAGAATTACTGCAGAAACTACCACTCAAAATTAGTCATAGAAATTGGGAAACCCCCTGTATGAACTACAATGTTCATATTTTCAATATAATTTGATAATAAAAATCATTCATTTCAACAAAGTCCATCTCAATTTTTCTCTGAAATAGGCGCATTTTCGTACCATTAACAAGCTAAACTTCTCTCTCAATAACAAATAATTAAAAATTAATCAAGGAGCATATGGTTGATTTTGATCACCCAGATGTAAATGAACTTACTTTCTAATCCCTGGGATTCACCTTATGATAGCAGATTTACACATTAAGATGTGAGCAACATACTTTCCCAGGAAATAATGAATTAAAATTACTCCCATAAGAAAGATGACTCTGACATCGTCGATTTTTCGTTAATTTGAGTATGAAACTCATATTTATTGCCAACACAGACTGAATACCAGTCGAAATGTATCCTGAAAAGATTATATGAGTGATAATAGCACTAGTTGATCCCTTGGGGTAAGATGATCCCTTTGCGATTATGCCGAAACCGCTAACGTCATCTAGTTGATTTCATTGGTGATACCTCCGGCCGAGTGCTGTTTTTTAGCCATTGTATACAGATATTACAATTCACAGCTCATCTACACATCCGTATCCACATAAACTAGCAGCTTACAATAGTATGGTTCAGACTCATTAATATCCCAATTTCACAAAATAATTTTATAAAAGAGCTAAATATAACTGAACAAATAGCAGTGAATAACAGTTACAGTCCAAGTATGATTGAGAACATGATTTTACGCAAAAAATTTCAAAAAGCAATCCAGGAAGTATTTCCAAGTATAAAAAGTTCTAACACAAAATACAACAGCTTAACTTATATTGGTAATCCTAGACTAAAATTAAAATCATTCCTCTCGCATTATAATTTCAATATAGAATTCCGAACTGATAATTCTTTAGGCCGACATATCAAAAACTGCAAATCTAAAATTGATAAAGGTAATGAGTTTATAAACTGTCTTGCGGATATTGTAATAAAATTTATATTGGTAGAACTTTCGCAAATTTCAAAGTTAGATTATCCGAGCACAAACGTAGTTTTAATTATCATAAATCAGATTCCCATTATTCTAATCACTTACTCGAAGAAAACCATAACTTTAATGATAATTTCAAAATTTTACACGATGAAAATAATAGACAAAAACTCAATCTATTGGAAATTTTAGAGATCATTAAAGAAAAGAATTCAGGTAGGTTACTTAATAGTCAATTAGATCTAAATCCTTCTTCTCCTTAACTCAATTTTTTCAATTCATAAAGTAAGCAACTCCGATGGGTTTTCACATACCCTTGTACTTGTACCAGTAGGAAATAAAACTTATATTTAACGAATAACTCTGATCATTAATTTGTATCTATCTGATGAAGCCACAGTGTGGTGAAACCGGTCATTGTGTTCAATATAGTGAAAATCTGAATACCATAGTTTTATTCTCATCTTCAGATGCGGACTTAGATTTAATGGACTTTAAAGTAATATTTTCGAATTTCTTAGGTTGAAAACTATTGAACTCTTTTGAAGTAGTAACGCTGAAGAGTGTTTCAAGTGTTTGGATTGCGATGAATAATTTAGGGCTATTTCGGTTTCAATTCCTAGCAGATCGAAATGGAGACGAGCATTGTTTGACTCTAAATTGTGTTTAAAACCCTTTTCTACAAGTGAAACTTCATCTTCGGAAACTCAGCATCCGAAAGATCACTGAACCTATCATAAAATTGGTTATCGGAAAATTTGGACTTGATTTTTGAAGTTTCAGGTTGGATCATGGGTAATCCTCTGAGCCCTCTACTTGCTGAAATCTTCATGGATAATATAGAAAAAACTATCCAAGAACATCCGTTATTCAAACACTTTATTTATTGTAGTAGATATGTCGACGATATCATTTGTTGTTTCACGGGCACAAAAGACAATTAGAGTCATTCAAAGCATTCATTAACAAAATTCACGATAATATTAAATTCAATTTAGAGATGGAAACAGAGAACTCCATTAACTTTCTGGATTTAACTTTTACTAAAATTAACGGAAACATGAAATTTCTATTTTTCATAAGCCATCGCATACAGATATTACTATTCACAGCTCATCTACACATCCTAATCCACATAAGTTACCACTTATGGATCATACCACAATGGTATGGTCCAGACTCATTAATTTCCCAATGTCACAAAATAATTTCATAAAAGAGCTAAATATAATTGAACAATAAGGAGCCAATAACGGTTACAGTCCAACTATGATTGAGAACATGATTTCATGCAAAAAATTTCAAAAAGCAATCCAGGAAGTATTTTCAAGTATAAAAAGTTCTAACACAAAATACAACAGCTTAACTTATATTGGTAATCCTAGTCTAAAATAAAATCATTCCTCTCGCATTATAATTTCAATAAAGCATTCCGAACTGATAATTCTTTAGGCCGACATATCAAAAACTCCAAATCTAAAATTGATAAAGGTAATGAGTTTATAAACTGTCTTGCGGATATTGTAATAAAATTTATATTGGTAGAACTTTCGCAAATTTCAAAGTTAGATTATCCGAGCACAAACGTAGTTTTAATTATCATAAATCAGATTCCCATTATTCTAATCACTTACTCGAAGAAAACCATAACTTTAATGATAATTTCAAAATTTTACACGATGAAAATAATAGACAAAAACTCAATCTATTGGAAATTTTAGAGATCATTAAAGAAAAGAATTCAGGTAGGTTACTTAATAGTCAATTAGATCTAAATCCTTCTTCTCCTTAACTCAATTTTTTCAATTCATAAAGTAAGCAACTCCGATGGGTTTTCACATACCCCTTGTACTTGTACCAGTAGGAAATAAAACTTATATTTAACGAATAACTCTGATCATTAATTTGTATCTATCTGATGAAGCCACAGTGTGGTGAAACCGGTCATTGTGTTCAATATAGTGAAAATCTGAATAACATATTTTTATTCTCATCTTCAGATGCGGACTTAGATTTAATGGACTTTAAAGTAATATTTTCGAATTTCTTAGGTTGAAAACTATTGAACTCTTTTTGAAGTAGTAACGCTGAAGAGTGTTTCAAGTGTTTGGATTGCGATGAATAATTTAGGGCTATTTCGGTTTCAATTCCTAGAAGATCGAAATGGAGACGAGCATTGTTTGACTCTAAATTGTGTTTAAAACCCTTTTCTAGAAGTGAAACTTCATCTTCGGGAAACTCAGCATCCGAAAGATCACTGAACCTATCATAAAATTGGTGATCGGAAAATTTGGACTTGATTTTTGAAGTTTCAGGTTGGATCATGGGTAATCCTCTGAGCCCTCTACTCGCTGAAATCTTCATGGATAATATAGAAAAATTTATCCAAGAACATCCGTTATTCAAACACTTTATTTATTGTAGAAGATATGTCGACGATATCATTTGTTGTTTCACGGGCACAAAAAGACAATTAGAGTCATTCAAAGCATTCATTAACAAAATTCACGATAATATTAAATTCACGTTAGAGATAGAAACAGAGAACTCCATTAACTTTCTGGATTTAACTATTACTAAAATTAACGGAAACATGAAATTTCTATTTTTCATAAGCCATCGCATACAGATATTACTATTCACAGCTCATCTACACATCCTAATCCACATAAGTTACCACTTATGGATCGTACCACAATGGTATGGTCCAGACTCATTAATTTCCCAATGTCACAAAATAATTTCATAAAAGAGCTAAATATAATTGAACAATAAGGAGCCAAAAACGGTTACAGTCCAACTATGATTGAGAACATGATTTCATACAAAAAATTTCAAGAAGCAATCCAGGAAGTATTTTCAAGTATAAAAGTTCTAACACAAAATACAACAGCTTAACTTATATTGGTAATCCTAGTCTAAAATTAAAATCATTCCTCTCGCATTATAATTTCAATATAGTATTCCGAACTGATAATACTTTAGACCGACATATCAAAAACTCCAAATCTAAAATTGATAAAGCTAATAAATCCGGTGTTTATAAACTGTCTTGCTTGGATTGTCATAAAATTTATATTGGTAGAACTTTCGCAAATTTCAAAGTTAGATCATCCGAGCACAAACGTAGTTTTAATTATCATAAATCAGATTCCCATTATTCTAATCACTTACTCGAAGAAAACCATAACTTAAATGATAATTTCAAAATTTTACACGATGAAAATAATAGACAAAAACTCAATCTATTGGAAATTTTAGAGATCATTAAAGAAAAGAATTCAGGTAGGTTACTTAATAGTCAATTAGATCTAAATCCTTCTCCTCCTTAACTCAATTTTTTCAATTCATAAAGTAAGCAACTCCGATGGGTTTTCACATACCCCTTGTACTTGTACCAGTAGGAAATAAAACTTATATTTAACGAATAACTCTGATCATTAATTTGTATCTATCTGATGAAGCCACAGTGTGGTGAAACCGGTCATTGTGTTCAATATAGTGAAAATCTGAATACCATAGTTTTATTCTCATCTTCAGATGCGGACTTAGATTTAATGGACTTTAAAGTAATATTTTCGAATTTCTTAGGTTGAAAACTATTGAACTCTTTTTGAAGTAGTAACGCTGAAGAGTGTTTCAAGTGTTTGGATTGCGATGAATAATTTAGGGCTATTTCGGTTTCAATTCCTAGCAGATCGAAATGGAGACGAGCATTGTTTGACTCTAAATTGTGTTTAAAACCCTTTTCTACAAGTGAAACTTCATCTTCGGGAAACTCAGCATCCGAAAGATCACTGAACCTATCATAAAATTGGTTATCGGAAAATTTGGACTTGATTTTTGAAGTTTCAGGTTGGATCATGGGTAATCCTCTGAGCCCTCTACTCGCTGAAATCTTCATGGATAATATAGAAGAAACTATCCAAGAACATCCGTTATTCAAACACTTTATTTATTGTAGTAGATATGTCGACGATATCATTTGTTGTTTCACGGGCACAAAAAGACAATTAGAGTCATTCAAAGCATTCATTAACAAAATTCACGATAATATTAAATTCAATTTAGAGATGGAAACAGAGAACTCCATTAACTTTCTGGATTTAACTTTTACTAAAATTAACGGAAACATGAAATTTCTATTTTCATAAGCCATCGCATACAGATATTACTATTCACAGCTCATCTACACATCCTAATCCACATAAGTTACCACTTATGGATCATACCACAATGGTATGGTCCAGACTCATTAATTTCCCAATGTCACAAAATAATTTCATAAAAGAGCTAAATATAATTGAACAATAAGGAGCCAATAACGGTTACAGTCCAACTATGATTGAGAATATGATTTCATGCAAAAAATTTCAAAAAGCAATCCAGGAAGTATTTTCAAATATAAAAAGTTCTAACACAAAATACAACAGCTTAACTTATATTGGTAATCCTAGTCTAAAATTAAAATCATTCCTCTCGCATTATAATTTCAATATAGTATTCCGAACTGATAATACTTTAGACCGACATATCAAAAACTCCAAATCTAAAATTGATAAAGCTAATAAATCCGGTGTTTATAAACTGTCTTGCTTGGATTGTCATAAAATTTATATTGGTAGAACTTTCGCAAATTTCAAAGTTAGATTATCCGAGCACAAACGTAGTTTTAATCATCATAAATCAGATTCCCATTATTCTAATCACTTACTCGAAGAAAACCATAACTTTAATGATAATTTCAAAATTTTACACGATGAAAATAATAGACAAAAACTCAATCTATTGGAAATTTTAGAGATCATTAAAGAAAAGAATTCAGGTAGGTTACTTAATAGTCAATTAGATCCAAATCCTTCTTCTCCTTAACTCAATTTTTCAATTCATAAAGTAAGCAACTCCGATGGGTTTTCACATACCCTTGTACTTGTACCAGTAGGAAATAAAACTTATATTCAACGAATAACTCTGATCATTAATTTGTATCTATCTGATGAAGCCACAGTGTGGTGAAACCGGTCATTGTGTTCAATATAGTGAAAATCTGAATACCATAGTTTTATTCTCATCTTCAGATGCGGACTTAGATTTAATGGACTTTAAAGTAATATTTTCGAATTTCTAAGGTTGAAAACTATTGAACTCTTTTTGAAGTAGTAACGTTGAAGAGTGTTTCAAGTGTTTGGATTGCGATGAATGGAGACGAAATGGAGACGAGCATTGTTTGACTCTAAATTGTGTTTAAAACCCTTTTCTAGAAGTGAAACTTCATCTTCGGGAAACTCAGCATCCGAAAGATCACTGAACCTATCATAAAATTGGTGATCGGAAAATTTGGACTTGATTTTTGAAGTTTCAGGTTGGATCATGGGTAATCCTCTGAGCCCTCTACTCGCTGAAATCTTCATGGATAATATAGAAAAATCTATCCAAGAACATCCGTTATTCAAACACTTTGTTTATTGTAGTAGATATGTCGACGATATCATTTGTTGTTTCACGGGCACAAAAAAACAATTAGAGTCATTCAAAGCATTCATTAACAAAATTCACGATAATATTAAATTCACGTTAGAGATGGAAACAGAGAACTCCATTAACTTTCTGGATTTAACTTTAACTAAAATTAACGGAAACATGAAATTTCTATTTTTCATAAGCCATCGCATACAGATATTACTATTCACAGCTCATCTACACATCCTAATCCACATAAGTCTGCAGCTTACAATAGTATGGTCCAGACTCATTAATATCCCAATGTCAGAAAATAATTTCATAAAAGAGCTAAATATAATTAAACAATAAGCAGCCAATAACGGTTACAGTCCAACTATGATTGAGAACATGATTTCACGCAAAAAATTTCAAAAAGCAATCCAGGAAGTATTTTCAAGTATAAAAAGTTCTAACACAAAATACAACAGCTTAACTTATATTGGTAATCCTAGTCTAAAATTAAAATCATTCCTCTCGCATTATAATTTCAATATAGTATTCTGAACTGATAATTCTTCAGGCCGACATATCAAAACTGCAAATATAAAATTGATAAAGGTAATAAATCCGGTGTTTATAAACTGTCTTGCGGATATTGTAATAAAATTTATATTGGTAGAACTTTCAGAAATTTCAAAGTTAGTTTATCAGAGCACAAACGTAGTTTTAATTATCATAAATCAGATTCCCATTATTCTAATCTCTTACTCGAAGAAAACCATAACTTTAATGATAATTTCAAAATTTTACACAATGAAAATAATAGACAAAAACACAATCTATTGTAAATGAAGTTACAGTGTGGTGAAACCGGTCATAGTTTTGTTAATATAGTGAAAATCTAAATACCATAGTTCTATTTCATTGAAAATATGTATATCGATTTTCATCAAGTAACGACGTCCTCAATCAAAATAAATATCTATGTAATAAATACCTTTCTTGGGGTTAAATTTGGAGGATATACTTAAAAATAAATAAATAAATAATACTCTTTAACCCTTATCCGAGTGACACGCCTATGACCATCCTGTCGCATAAGATTCATTACTTTACGGATTTACCAAGTCGATTATAGTTACGCCGTTTGAATAAAAGCCTACGAACTTTTCTGTCTATCTGTTATGATATTTATGTACCTACTAACAAGAGGAAAGCATGCCGTTGATCAACAGTTCTTCCATATCCTTAATGAATATTAAAATAACTTCAAATTATGAAAGCTTTTATAAGACATATGATCATCAAGATATTTTCACGCAACACTATAATCCAAAAATATAATCTTTAGATACTACTTTAATGAGATAAAACGAAAGTTGTTTACCAGATTAAAAACTGCATACAAAATATTTCTGCCAAGTAGATTTCCAATCAATTTCTGATATAATTGAATACAATTTTCTGTCTAGTCTTATAATAAGAAAGTAACTAATGGAAGTAATGAATTCAAATGTACGTGAAAGTGCCGAATGAAAGGATTAAAAATTTCGAAAAGTATTACGAGAAATTATTCAATTTGTCATCAAAGTATCTTTATTAGAAATGTTAGAATTGAAGAATTGTGGATCTACTAAATGGTCAATGAAAGTTAAAAATTAATGGTTTGAACATACAACGATCAATTTATTGTCTATTTGTGGTGTAATTGAGTCAGGCTTGGTTGAATTAAAAGTATTTAATCTTGTGTTTGAAACAATTCTCATGATAATGGAGCGTTTCCGAATCTAACCGCATTTTTAATGGCCATATCATTGTTCTAAATTAATGGTATCTCTTGAAATCTAAACAATCGTGAGTATTGATGATTTGCGATATGAATATGTATCAGATACCATAGTCGTTCAGTCATTCGAGTTTTGTTAGGATTTATTCGAATGACATGAGATTACTTATAGCTCAAAAACCATTTAATCGATTTTCATGCGTGATTCCTCAAAATGCTCAGCTGTTATATTTCTCACAGAATGAAAGGGAATTTCGAATTACCAGGGCCTCTGTGAGGGCTACTGGCACTTGTGTGCAAAAAAGGATTTTGGCGCCCCTTAAGGCATTTTTGATCATGTTTTCTATTTCTCTTATGAAGGTAGGAGGTATGTTGTTAGGTGCTTGAAGTAAAGCAAAAAACTGATCTTTAGAAGTCATATTTATTTGTAGACTAAAATACCAACATGAAACATACAGAACAAAATCATAACAAAATAAATTCTGGTTCACATCCATTTTAAATCATTTACTTAAGTAATGGGATACAGACACGTTGACTCGTTGTTTATAAATACTAGAAAATAACCTAAAACTAAGAATCACATTTTCATAGGAACAAATAACAGAAATATTGCCTAATGTCTATATATATATATATATATATATATATATATATATATATTTATATCACCATTCAGGGGTTTCCTATAGAAAGACCGGGTCTTCTGACCAAGGACTTCCTAAGCAGCAGTTAGGAACATTCGGACGATTCTTGTGGTCCAGAGTATCACCTCCTTCTGTGTTCTACTTATTAGTTGTCTATCAAGTTCTAGGAACTCAGTGTTTTCTGCCAGGTGGTTCTCAACTAATCCATTCGTGGATATTATCAGGGGAAGAATTCTAACCGATCTGAGCTGGTACATTTCTTTTATTTCAAAAGCTAGATCATGGTATTTCGTTAGTTTCTCCATATACGCCTTGCTGATGTTATCATCCGCCGGGACGGTTATATCAATGATGGTAGCTCGGCGGTTTTCCTTATCAAAGATAATGATGTCAGGTCTGTTGTGCGGCACCGTTCTGTCTGTTATTATAGTGCTGTCCCAGTAAAGTTTGAACTCACTATTTTCTAAGATAGGCTTGGGAAAGTATTCGTGCACCCTTCGAGAGGTAAGTATAAGTCCTACTTCTATGGCAATCGCTTGGTGATAAATTTTTGCCATAGCATTGTGCCGCTGGGTGTACTCTCTTGGTGCCAGGATGGAGCATGAGGACGTTACATGCTGAATGGTTTCCAGACCTTGGAGGCATTTTGGG
This sequence comes from Cryptolaemus montrouzieri, assembly GCA_013387265.2. Classification (NCBI taxonomy): domain Eukaryota; kingdom Metazoa; phylum Arthropoda; class Insecta; order Coleoptera; family Coccinellidae; genus Cryptolaemus; species Cryptolaemus montrouzieri. Next base: position 67,697,349 of record JABFTP020000124.1, on the reverse strand, counting down.
CATCTATCAGTTGGAATGTTCTTCTTTGTGATATGCTTCATGTACGCTCTCATTGGTACCACCTGATCCTGGATAGCAGCGAGACGCCCCTTGGTCTCCGAGAACAAATATCCGGATTTAAGGTAAGTAAGTGATTGATCTTTGTTCACTCTTTTGTCTTTCAGTGCCTCCGGATACCTGCCATGTAAGGGTTTGCTATGCCGTTCCTCCAGCATCTGTTCAGGTGATGGCGTCTGTGGTGGGTCGCTTCTGCATGCTAGATTAAGAGCCGTGATGTTTTGGTCTTCTTGGCATATCGATTGGAGAAACGGTAAGTTTTTCGAGTGAAAATACTTTCTTAGGTCTGTAACCGCCTTATTGTGGGCCATCTCCACATTCTGCAAACCTTTACCTTCCTGGTGCCTCGGTAAATGAAGTCTTACTACCGATGCATGGGGGTGGTGAATACCATATTTGGACATTAAAACTCGCACCCGTGTGTCAATCGCCTTTAAATCCGTGTTTGACCATTTGATCACGCCAAAGGAGTAGGCTATGCTTGGTATCGCCCATGTGTTTATTGCAGTGAACATTACCTTTGAATTCAGTCTACTGCGGAGGACTTTTTTTATTCTATCGAAGACTTTATTCCTGAATTCTTCTTTTCGATCGAATGTTCTTATCTCCAGTGCTTGTTGCATACCCAAGTACTTATATGTTGCTTCTGGATCTAATTCTTGTATAGCTACCTCATCTTGAATAAGCATTTCTCCTCCCTGTGTTAATTTTCCCCTCTTGACGTGTAGTACGGCACATTTGTCCAACCCCATTTCCATTCGTATGGTCTTTGTGAATGATGTCACTATTTTCAGGAGGTTCCTTAGCTGCTCCTCATTTGCGGCGTACAGTTTGAGGTCATCTATGTATAATTGGTGAGTTATTTTGATATTCGACCTAGTATCTAGGACATACCCGTATTGGTTGTTATTGAGCAATTTACTGAGGGGGTTCAAAGCCAGACAAAACCACAGTATGCTAAGTTTATCCCCTGGAAGATGTTAGAATTTTTATTTCAGGCGTAACGTTTTTGCCAAATGTTAGATTATATATATATATATATATATAAATATATATATATATATATATATATATATATATATATATATATATATATATATATAAATAAATTTCAATTTCGAGAGAGGATGCTACTTCTTTCGTTTGCACAAGAATTTCTTGAAATGACTGGTCAGATCTATGTTGCTGATCAATTAAATTTTTTAGGTAGATTTGGCATACTTTAATATCAATTGTAACACTTTACTGTATTTACTGTTTGTCTATTGCTTACGCGAGTATGATTTGTATTTATGTTTGTTTGTTTGTTATTCCTTTAACGTGCTCTATTTCCGCCTTTCGGCCAATGACACGCCAGGGAAATCTGTCACCTCACTAACCCGGGAGTTTTTCCAAACCCCTCTCGTGTCGAGGGGAGGGGTCAATCAATCCATTTATTTGTTCCATATAAACATAAATTATTGTAGAACACGTCTTCATAAACATAAAATACATAAAAAAACAGTGTAAACAGAATAAAGAGACGAAATCAGCTGAGACAAATATTGTCCTCAAAATAATCCTGGAGAATGTAGCATGCTGTCCTCCTAAGGTAAGTATCTAATGTTCTTCCCATTTTATTTTGTGACCACCCTCGTGCCTCCTGTGGAATGTGATCACTAATTTTTACCAAAGCATAAATAGAGTTGTTCTGAAGGTAAGTATGCTTAAATCTGGGTAGCCTCATATCGTTTTTTGCTCTCGTGTTATGCTCATGTTCACGCTTAGTCTCCACAGTCAGATCTCTATTATTAACTATGAACATAATTGCTTCATGAACATATAGACTCACAACAGTTAGCACTGATCTTTCCACAAAGTGAGCCCTGCATTATTGTGTTTTGCTCAGCTTGGGAATCCCACGAATACATCTCTTCTGCAACAAAGAGAGCCTCAAGATATCCGATGAATTCCCCCACATAACTATCCCGTATCTCAGCCTACTATCAATGTATGCATTGTATGCGGCAAATGCTGTGGAGACATTCAAAAGTTTGGAGAGTATTCTTAGTGCATACACATATCTGGCCATATCATTTGCAAGTTGGTCTACATGATCACCCCAATCCAGTCGATAGTAAACCGAAACACCCAGGAGTTTAAGGCTATTAGATGAAACCATGGCAGTCTTATATCCATGAGATATGGGCATGTGTTCTCTTCTATAGGCAAACCTGATAAGTTTGGTCTTTTGACTATTCATTTATAACTCATTTTGAGAAAACCAGGCATCAAGATCGACAAGCACATCGTCCACTACCGAATCCAGAGAAACCGGATCGGCGAGCACAAGAGAACTGTCGTCTGCAAATTGGCCTTGAATTCAGTTGTACAACCAGGTTAGATAGTTTTTGGTATAAATCAGGTAAAAGAGGGGACCCAAAACTGACCCCTGCGGCACCCCCTATCAATTCCAACATCGTTGACTGCAGTGTATTCCCAGTTATAGGCTCTTTTTCAGCAACACATTGAGATCTTCCTGATAAATAAGACCGAAGCAAAAGCCTGCCTCTAATTGCAACCGCATACATCTCCTCAACCAACTTGTCATGGTTGACGGAGTCGAAGGCTTCACTAAGATCGATTCACATCAGTGCTAATATTTTACCACTGTGCAAGCAGGAGAGAATCTTTTTTACAGCCTGATATATAGCTCTTGTCGTAGTCCTACACTTTCTAAAGCCATTTTGGTATTCTGAGAGTCTCAAAAAAGTCGACAATTCTGTTATAAATAGCTTTTTCAAATATCTTGCCAATGTTACTGAGTATAGATATAGGTCTATAATTCGCCACAAGCTGTTTGCTCCCCTTCTTGTACACTGCTCTCACCTTGGCCAACTTAAGTTTATCAGGAGATATACCACTGTCAAAAGTGAGCCTTATCAGATATGCCAGAACAGGCGAGATCTCATCTACAACCATCTTAATAAGTTTGACAGGAATTCCATCCAGTCCCGCAGATTTTGTGTTCTTCAAAGAGCTGATTAGATTGATAACCTCTCCAGAATCCGTTGACAAGAGCACAAGGCTGTTACACTGGTAAGAACCAGTTTGTCCCAGATCAGAGCCTTGCTCCCTCGAATCACCAATATTGCTGGACGATTCGGAGCTCTGATTCACAAAAAATGTATTAATATCATTCAATACTTCCTGATAACCCTGCTCTCCTCCACTCAGTTCCTCCAAGATAGAAACCTCGCTTCTGACCCCATTGCTGTTCATCCTTATCAAGTTCCATGTTGCAAAATTTTCATTTTTTGATCTTAATATGCACTCTTCATTGTACAACTTCTTGGCCTGTCTAACAACTCTTCTGTATGCTCTGAAGAAGTCTTCAGATACCTGTCCTTCAATTTTCTTTTTATATATCTCCATTTTATGCCTGGAGGAAGTTTTGATACCAACAGTAATCCATGGCTTTTGTTTTTGCGATTTTATTGACTTCATGGCAAATATGCGATCACTTACTGACTGAATAATACCATTAAATATATCATATGCTTTGTTAGGTTCAAACTCATTATAAACTCTTGACCAATCAACATTACTCAATTCCTCTGTTAAGCTTATTATCTTTGATTCAGTGAATACCTTTCTTTTTCCGGGTTTTGTAGGACTGGAAGGATTTTCATTATGTAGTGATACATCTATAACCTATGTATTATGGGGGGACAAACTATTTGTGATAACCCTGCCCTGTTTAGGCATATCAGAGTTCAAGAAAATATTATCAATGTGAGAGCTTTACTCATTTATTTGATATGTTGGTACAAGTATCGTATGGATAAATCCATATGAGTGTAGAAGGTTAAGGAACATATTCTCATCTGAATTTCTGTCAAAATGAATGTTGAAGTCATCGCACAAGACAATTCTGAAGTTAACAAAGGAAGAGGCTCTTTTAAGTGCACCATCAAAAGCATCAAGACACACAGAAATGTCCCCTTGCGAAAGGCGATAGACTGAAACAACGATAAGTCGAACCCGCCTGCTGATGCCTGCCGCAATCTGAATATGATTCTGTTCACTGAATTTCCCAATTTAAGGATCATCTTCCATCATCATATCCGCAGATGCAAACACACACGATTTAGTGAGACACTCGTGAGAAATAAGAAACCAGTTCATACCCAGGAACGTGTACGCCCTGTATATTGCTGCCGGCTAACCAATGCTCAGTGATACAAACTACCCCACGAAAATAGTACCCAGAAAAAGATCTAAGTCCAATACTTTATTTTTTAGTAATTGTATGTTCTGATGTAAATACAAATATAGAATGTTTTATTTCTCCACATTTTTTTTCTCAATATTTTATAGACATATCTCTACCATTTAAAAAATGTTTATTCCTACGTATAAGACGTACTTCCATATTATTTATTGAGGGTTGATGCCATCCTTTTACCGAATTTGCCAATGGCATCTTTAATGTCCAACAACATCTCTGTTAGACAGGACCGACGGCTTTACATCTCCTCCGAAAGATGGATACTCAAGCGATTTCCAGAATCCGAAAAATCGCACCGACTTTGTGGGGAGTGAACCCAGGTAACTCTGTTCCGGGGACGAGCATCGTATCCCCTACGCCACCTAGCCGGATTGTATTTTTGTAATTGAAGGAGCTATGAATGTTAAACATTTGAAACTGCAGTATCGGTGTATATTTTATAATTTATTGGTAGTAAAGCATAATAAACCTAACCTCGTATTTTTTCAGAAGCAATTTCACCTAACACATAAATTATGAAATCAGACTAATTCATTTACAAACTCGAATTGCCCTGAATAAGAATCAGTTTATCATACAATTAGTAGAAATTAAAATACACTAATTCATACGATTTTGAAGAGATAAAACTATAATGCGGTTATTGCCTTAAACTGTTGTCAATTAAATATTCATACAGTATCCAAATTCATCGATATTATGCGAAATCTGGTTTTTATAATATGCAAATTTCGAATTTGAGTTTAAATATAACACGAGATTTTTATATTATAATTAATACTCAAAAAAACTTATTAAATCAAACAAGGCGAACACGTATCAGAATTCCACTAATCGCTAAGTAATTCGATTTCGATTTACAACCTCTTCAGAGTTTCAGACATGTGATTGAAATATATGGTACAAGCATATGCCAGGTATTCTATCTTGGATGCTACATCTCAAACGAGCCACCCTGTATTTTCTTATGTGCTAGGGATAGGAAGATTTTCCAAATTAAGTCCAGTAATTTCGAGTATCTTTACAATGGTACACGAGAAAAGTAATTTCGATACACCCTTTGAAACAACCCATTACGTCTGTGAAAGACGATGCAGAATACCTCAATTTTATTTAGATGGATACCTGAATTATCTATCTCATTTTCTTTCTCACATCAATTACACCTGAGGCCGAATGAGATTGGTCAAATAAAAAGCCATGTGATCGTCTAGTATTTGAACTTGTCATGAAGTTCTTTTCTTTTGTAATGTTGTGTGTTTGTAGTAACCTATTCAAGTTCTTCCATGTGGGGTTTGATGTGATTCGACGCTTAAACTATAGGTGAGGTAATCAGAAAATCAAAATAACATATTCGGTTATAATGCCTTTTTGATCTTCGTAACGTCTTTGACGTCTTCAAATCAATTCACAGGGACATTACATCATTTAGAGACAGGCCTAGTTCATCCTCACCCATATTATGAGGGGAACTTGGAAGATAAGATAATTTAGAGACAGGCCTAATTGGCCCTCACCAATATTATGAGTGGAACTTGGAAGATAAGATTTCCTATAGTTGGACAGTTTATCACTAGATTACAATGAAATCTTCGGTCAAGTTATAAAAGTGAGATGAATATAAAAACTGAAAAATGGATTATGATATTTCAAATAGAAAATGTCTCCATTTATAGAAGTTAAGAGAAGAATTATTATCAAATGTTTCTCACATTATAATCATAATCATAATAATCTAATAAAAAAGATTTGAATTGATATATAATAGTTTAGTAACATTTCAATCAGATCAATTTTCTTATTAATAAAAGTGAAGTTCCGAATCAATATTTAACTTTATTACATTCCAAATACACTACCCACAAAAATTGTCGCATCACCTTACTCTTACGACAATACTATATAAACTTTTAGGTTGGTCATTCAAGAGTCGCTTGGTAACTTTCAGAAGTGTAAAATAAGAAGATATCATTCGAAATAGATGAGTTTATGATGGCAAATATCAACAATGTTCGAGTTAATGAAAAATTAAAAAATTCTACCATCTTCAAACATTCGCGAAGAGACCAATCAACTATCATCGAATGGTTACTAATCATTTTCAAAATCAAGTGTTTCCTCCCCCGGCTCTAATTACTGCCAGTATACGTCTCGGAAGCCCCTCAAACCAGTTTTGGATGTACTCTTGAGTCACTGAGTTCCAAATTTCAGGAAGCAGATTTTCTAGTTGTTAAAGTGTTCTACAAGGCAGTCTACGTTGCTGAATAAGCCAACCCATGTTGTCCCAAACATGGGATTCAAGTCGGGACTTCTGGCTGGCCATCTCAAAATATCAATTTTGGCATTTTGCAGAAATTTTGTAACTACTCTAGCTACATGAGGCTGAGCATTATCATGCATATAGATGAAGTTTTTGCAAATCAATGGGCCAAAGAGTACAACATGGGGTTCAAGGATATCTGCGATGTATCTGGCCGCTGTCATTCTTCCATTATTCACTAGCACTAACTCAGTTCGACCATGGAGAGAAATGCCTCACCACACCATTACTGAGCCCCCTCCGAAGTTTACGGTTTACCGGATATTGCATTGATGATACCGTTCCCCAGGTCGCCTGTATACAGGCATGCGTCTATCATTTGATACTAGACAGAACCTGGACTCATCGGAGAACATTCGACCATTGTGGAATACCCCAATTTGCATGTTCCCTCGCAAACTGAAGTCTTGCAAATTGATGCTCCCTTGCCACCCTTGGTCTGATATCGTCTTCTCTGAGTATGTTCCAAACAGTTTGTGATGAAATATGTACATTTCTGGAAAGTGCAAGTTCATTTTGTAGCATTCGAGCCGTACAGTGCCGAATTCTTAGTGCAGTTAAACGAAGCCAACGATCATCAACTGATGATATTATCCGATTTCTTCCCTGTCCTGCCCTTCTTCCATATTCCCCTGTTTCATGGTACCGATTAATTGCTTTTGAAATAGTGCTTTGGTTAACATTCAACAAGTTAGCCACGTAACGTTGGCTTCGACGTTCCTCTAGAAGTGTTACAATTCTTACCACTTCGTGATCACTCAAATAGCGCCAAGGACGTTCAGCAGCCATTACCATAAATTCAAAGATTTTAAAATCAACAAGAAACACAGAAAACTTGCATTAATTTAGCATGAAAACTGAAGAGAAATTGGATGAATAATGATAGTCAGATAAAGTCGTTCTTGTTTCAGACGTGTTTGAGATCATATGGAAACAAATCTTACTACATAGATGAGATTTTTTCGCTCATATGTCCAAAACATATATTGACATATAAACTGAGATCGAGCTGCTTAATCAATTATAGAATTATTTGTAATTTAGTGTGAGTAGTTACCAAGTTATTGGAATCAATATACAATACTTTCACTGTGTTTCAACTATGTTCCAAGTTAGGAAAACAAATTTTATAATCAATATTAAAAATTCGAATACACTTCAAATGATTTACCAAGTTAGGTGAACAACTGAGTAAATCAATACAAAATAATTTCAGTACATTCCAAATTTCGCCAAGTTAAGAAAACAAATGTTTTAATTCAGTATATAAAATGAATGTTAGATAATTTTAGTATAGTTCAAATAGATCATTTGCCAAGAAATGTGTAATATAATTTGAAGTTTAAGGATTTGAATTTTTATTTTGTTCGTTCTATTCAGTTAACCTTAAATATAAGAATTTATCAAATTTCTATACAACATAAACAGATAAAGGTATAGTTAGTTAAACTAATAGACTACCATTATTCACTTGAATAAACTCCTTGTTCTAGTACGAGTATATCAGAGAATAGATAATTCCATGTACTTTCATTTCGTGTAATGGAAAAAAGAAATTTCAATGGTTTCACACAAAATTGGCATAGAAAGTTGTTGAATGATATAACGAGCTCAAGTAAATTCAATTTTCATTTTCTTTAAAAAAATTATGTGTTAATTTTTATTTATATTTATTCATATTAGGGACACAAACAACTTTTCAGTAATGTATCAACGGTGTACAAACTGAAAATAATTTTTTCTAAAGTAAATGAAACCCTTTGTATGGATCAGAAATTTGTATTTATTTTTGTTGCAATGTAAACACATACATAAAGTTTTGTTTTACTCAGTGTTGAAGATCAAATGGCATTTGTCATGACTCCTGCCAGCATTGCAGGCGTTATGTTGGCAATTTTTTCCTCAATGTTGGTCCTCAAATCTTGTAGGGTCCTTGGACAGTTCACATGAATAACGGATTTCAAAAAACCCATAGCAAAAAATCACAAGGAATCAAATCGGGAGAGCCACTCTGAATCGCCGCGAATTAAGATGAGGCGTCCTGGGAAGTATTCCCTCAAAACATCCATCGATGCTCTGAAAGTGTGTACCGTTGCACCGTCTTGTTGGAACCAAGTGTCCCCTCATCTAGCCGTGAGAAAAAAATTCCTGTAATATGTTCGTATACCGGTCTGAATTCACTGTCAAAAACCAGGGACCAATAATTCCACCTTAGGAAATTCCACACCACACTGCGACTTTAGGTGAAAATGGGCTTCATCATTAAAAAAAACAATAGCGTCCTCAGTAACAAGTTCCATAAGAACCTCACACGCGTTCCTCCGAGAATTGAAATCACGTTCAGAATGTTCCTGCGCAATCGCCATCTTGTATGAATAGAAATGAAGATCATCATGAAGAATTCTTCTCACAGAACGATTGGAAAGACCAAGGGCAGACACATGTTTGCGAGCAGAACGACGTAGTGATCACAACATTGAAACTCCTACTGCCTCAATGTTCTCAGGTGATCTAATGGGCCAAGGGACTTCAGTTCTTCGTCTTGTGGCACTAACAGTTTATCTGAACCTAACGACCCACGTAACAATTGATTTCTGAGCCAGGACAGGATCCAAAGGGGCTAAATTAAATGATTCCGAAAGGCGCGCTGGTTTGCGATCACAACTCGAAAAGTAGGCAACAACGGCAAATGCCCGCTCCTCACTGTTACAACGCATGATGGCGACTGAACATATCGGGAAAAAAACTTTATAGTCCTGCCTCTCGAACTAGATCACAAGCGCTCTGATACGACATCAACTGACTGAATGACGCGCACTTTAAAATAGGAAGTTATTTCTTCGTTTTTATTGTTAACTCTTAGAAGGAATAAATGCCTGTTTTACCTCATCTGTTTGTTGATTTCGTCTTGTTCGGTTGTAATTAACCGACCCCATTCCAAGTATGAATTAAGAGACATGATATGTAGGTATCTTTGTAGGTTAGTCTCATCAGCAGTTATTGGACGCTGACTAGGAAATGATGACACCTGAATGCAGTCATCCGATAACACAAATATTCTTTTCTCGGTGGATTTGAGCTGATCATTAATCTGCAATAGGAGTATAGAGCCCTGGGTTACTCCTGCATAAACTCCACTTGGTACACCATCATTTACCACCCGAATCGATATACTAAACAGAAACCTACTAATCCTACCACGGACGAAAAGTCCATATGCGATTAGTTTATTCGTCAAGGATGCGTACCATATCCTGTTGAAGACCTTTGAGATATCAGTAGCAATGGCTCTTGATTTGCCATGCTTATCAATTGTTAGTGTCTACAAATACATATCATATGCAAGGAAGTCACCAGTTCCTACTGATCTTATGCTCTTATGCGCGCTTCCCAGGAATAGACGAACCTGTTACACCACTTGACTGGGTGCCTGGGAAGAATTGAGGTGTCTGTTTAGTCGCTTCTTGAAGAGGGCCACATTGTAGCTCACCGGCCCTGTGAACAAAGGAATTTTTATATAAAGAGGTTCGAGATGTCGCTAAATGTACCGCCATATGATAAAAACTCCTTGCCAGCCTAGTGTTGCGACAAAACATGAGTTTTCCCGAAACAGAGAAATATCAGCTACTTGTCTTATAAGAGCCAGCGGTTGGAGATCGAGGGTGATCTCCGGGTGGTCGATGAGGCGCGTTTTCGTACACTATCCAACATCTGCAACGAATGTTTGGGCCCAGATTCCCATACATGGAAACAATATTTCAAAGCAGGTCGAATCTGCGCCTTATATAGAAGCAACTGCTGGGATGACGTGAAGTATCGCTTGGCTTTGAGCAGAAAACTACGTTTAACTGATGCAGACTCAGCTATTGCTGGTACATGTTCACGCTAACAAAGCCTGGAGTTGACCGTTATTCAGAGAAGGTACATCGAATCTTTGGATGCAATTTGTTGGCTTTTCATCGTTAGAGGAGGTTCTCTAGCGGAGGTTTTTCTATAAAACGTAGTTGTTTATGTCTTGCTCGCATTGAAGCTCACCAGGTTCAACTGACCCCACTCTAATCTTCTGTAAGTCAGAGTTTGAGTTATTAATTTGTTGACATCTCTGACGCTGAGATTCCTCAGCTGTAGTCGGCTGCAGACTACTGAAAGACGAAACCATGGTAATATCGTCTGCAAAAATGAAGATCTTGTTCTCTGTAGATGACATAAGATCGTTTATCTGCAACAGAAACAAAGTTTTCAAAAGAATGGATCCTTGGGGTACTCCTGCTTGCAACTTGCACGCCGGTAGTTTTGGGGTAAGGACTTCTTTCCTTTCTTTGGGATCGGTTGAATTCTCGCTATTTTTCAACTGTTCGGATAAGTCCGGCTTCCATAAGAAATCACAAACAGACGGTTAAGAATGGGTGCCAGTTCGGAAGCACACCTTCTCAGGACGATTGGCGGTATCTCTTCTAGACCAACTGTCTTCTCGCAGTTCTGCTGCTCGAGAGCCCGTCTCACAGAGTGAACTCTAAACTTGATTTCTGCTATGGAAGAATTTGTAGGTGGAATATTCGGTGGTATTGCGTTAGATGAATCTAGAACAGCTTTCTCTTTCGGAGATGTTGCTTTACTTCCGTCTTCTCTAACAAGACGCAGATTTGCAGAAATTGGCACTGACAGTCTTCGCCGTAGACCAGAACTGTCTAGTCTCGCTTGCCTCTTCAAGGAGTTTAATACTTACCCATTCGTTGAAATTGGTCATTGCTCCTGCAATTGTTAGGTTGTATACGTTCCGTACTCTTATTTTCTCTATTGGATTTATCTTTCATGACTTGTAGGCTCTGTTCTTGGCTGTAGAGTCTCTTTCACAGTCTTTGTGGAACCACAGCTTTTGTGCTGTTGTTTTTTCATGGAATGAGGGGTGTAGAGATCCATTCCTGCATGAATGATTTCTGTAACAGATTCAGTGCACACATCGATGTCAGAATATGAAGAGCAAACATCACTGAATGTAAAGCACGAAAATAATTCACACAGCTCAACCCACTTAGCAGGGTTATAGTGCCAAATCCGTTTGGGTGCTTTAGGTTCTTGGTTTAGCGGCAGCACAATGGTTCCAATACCAGATATAAGGTTGCGGTCTGAGTTGCCTAGCGTTGCTGAGACCTCCACTCCAAACTCATCTGTACCTGAAATCAAAAAGAGATCCAATGTGTTCAGGAAGTCGCTTGGGTGATCAGGTATTCTTGTCGGTTCGTCGACTAGCTGCGTTAGATTATGGCTGATTGCGAAAGTTTCAGCCTGTCTTCCCGCTTCATCGGTTCTATTGGAGTAGCCGAGTCTATTGGTGTTGTGAACGTTGAAGTCTCCCAGTACAATGACCTCAGCTACCGGATGATGTTTCTGAATCCAATCCACCTTATCAGCTAGATACTGAAACAGTCTAGGGAAGTGAATATCGTTTGTCGGGCGATATAGACAGCATAAAGACAGTGTTTTATCGTGTCCTCTCTCTGGCATGCAACATTCGATCTGGCGAAAGCACAGAGGCCCCCTTTAAACCTAAATCTCGTATGTAACTCATACCCATTAAAAAGTAAATACGTTGTGTCGGTTGTTTGAGTTATTTTGGTTTTGGTTAGGGCCAGCACATGGGGTTGTGCGTTTTGCAGATGCTGTTGCATCGATATGATATATGATATTGCAGAAATCTATCAAGAGTTTTCTTTTCTAGAACGTGAATTGTGAATTCACCGACAAAGCATGGCTCAAACTAAAAGAAAACATATACAAGGGTGCCACAGAGGCCTTGGGAACCCGCACGGTATCACAAAACGGCAAACCTAATAATGAACCCTGGTTCACCACTGAAGTCAAAAACATTACAAAGGAAAAAGAACAAATAAATCTAGAATATAAGAACCATCCGACACCAGAGAACCGAAATAGATACATAGAAATAAGAAATAGGGTGAATAACAGAGTTCGGGAAATTAAAGAAGAATACTGGCAGAGATTTAGTGCTGAAATGGAAGCGGATATATACGGAGCGCAAAAACGAATTTGGAAATTACTAAGGGGTATGAAAAAGGACATCAATGAAACTATACAACTGAAAACAATCACAAACGAAACATGGGAAAAATACTTCAAAAATCTTTACACCGAATCAGAATATGAAGAAGAAGACTTAGAAAACGACATTATAAATGAACCGGTAACAATCACGAAAGAGTAAGTAGCTATGGCAATAAGTAAACTTAAAAATAGTAAAGCTCCAAATGAAGATAAGATAACAAATGAGATGATCAAATATGGCGGAGAAGCCATGAGAGAAGAGTACGCAAAACTGTTTAACATCATAATTCAACACGGAAAAATACCAGAAGAATGGAACAGATGTGTAACAGTGCCTATCTTTAATATATATAATATATAATATTAAGCACCTCTTTGAAACTGCTTACAAAGATTCTTGCCGATGACATAACGTCAACAATGCCAATCAGCGAAGAGCAACAAGGTTTTCGAAAAAACCGATCCACGGTCGATGCACTATTTATAACAAGGCAATAGTAGAAAAGTCTCTTGAATATAACACTCCAGCATATCTTTGTTTCATAGACTTAACGAAGGCCTTCGACAGAGTCCAACTGAAGGATGTAATCAAGATACTGGAAAACAAAGAGGTACCCAAAAAGTATATAAGACTCATAAAAGATCTGAACTCTAATACAACAACGCAAATACGAACAAACCACACCCTAACGCAGCATTTCGGAACAACATCGGGCATCCGCCAAGGTGATAGTCTTAGCCCTCTACTATTTAATACTGTTATGGACCAACTTGTAGAGACCGTTAAAAACTTGGGACTAGGATACCGCATGAAACCTACAAAATTAACATCTTATGCTATGCCGATGACGCCGTACTCATTGCAGAATCAGAAGACGACCTACAAAGAATGTTATACGCCTTTAGCAAACGCGCAAAAAATTAAAGTAAGACAAAATGCATGACCATAGCTAAGGAACCTCTGCGCTGCAAGTTAACAATAGACAACGCCACTATAGACCAAGTCATGTCATTCGAATACTTAGGGTGCAAAATAACAAGCACAAGATACCTTGAAGATGAAATGAGGAGACAAGTGAACAAAGCAGCTGCAGTATCGGGACATCTTAAACAACCAATTTGGAGAAATAAACACCTCAGTATACCATGCAAATCCAGAATCTACAAAACATGTGTGCGACCAATTATGACATACGGGGCAGAAACAAGAGCGGAAACGTCGGTAACAAAGAGGATACTAAGAACAACAGAAATGAAAACGCTAAGAACTATAACCGGTTACACATTGAATGACAGACAAAGAAATACCGACATAAGAAAAAAATGTGAAACAGACGATATTGTAAGATGGGTAAGAAAAAGAAGAAGAGAATGGTACCTGCATGTAAACAGAATGACCACAGATAGAATAGCCAAAATCGTATATAACAACATACCACACGGAAGAAGACCCGTTGGTCGACCACCAAAATGATGGCGGGACAGTTGACAATCAACAACAAGAACTGCTGCAGGGAAACCGGAACTGAACAGGCGCTATGCCTTCTACACGGTGAAGAAGAAGAAGAATTGTGAATTCGCCAGTTGAGTGCTCGACTTATCAGAAGAGCTCATCATGCTTCGTTGCCCATCCTTCCCACCCTGGAAACCGGATTATCCGCCAGATCCCTAAACTTAGTCACCCAGGTGACCAATTCACGGTACCCATAGCACACCGGGCGAAGAGGGTAAGGCCGCCTGCTACCTATTGTTCCTGAGAGTTGTTTGATCTTTACTGCGTGTCTATACAAAGTTACCAGCAGCAAAAACGGTTGTGGTTGGAGTTGCCTAATGGTTCTGAGATCTGTAAACGGAAATCGTCTGTATCTGAAAGATCGGAAAAGCAGAATCATATCGAGAGTATTGGGGAAGTCTATTGTATTTTTCGGAAATCTTGTCGGCTCATCGAGAAGTTGCATCAAGTTGCAACTGATCGCAAAGGCCTCCGCTTGCCTTACTGTTTCGTCGGTCCTATTTAAATTTTGGAGCCAGTTGATGTTATGGACGTTGAAGTACGCCATTACAATCACTCCAATTGACGAATGCTGTATTTGGAACGTGTCTATCTTGTTCCCTAGGAACTGAAACAACCTAGGGTAGGTCTTATCACCAGGAGATCGATATAGACAACAGAGAAACATGATTTTGTTATATAAACAGATTTCGACCATATCAGGTTGAAAGCATCATCCTCCTAATGTGAAAAAATTGAAAACGCTTTCAGAAAATAATGAATGTTGTGATGAAATTCGAAAATTTTCCAAAGAATTTCAACTTAGAAACCATATCCGCCGAAAACGTGTTGTCAAAATTGAGACATGCTACATCACAATAGATGTAAAACGCTTTTTTTTATATAAACATATGTTTTGAGATAAACGTCATAATTTCACTTCAGAAATTTTTGAAAAGCATTCAGTTATTAATTCGTTTCATATTGAAGAAAGGAATAATCTTAAGTTTGATGACGAAATTATTAGTTGAAAGCTCTTGCTACTATTGTGGTGCAGCCACCTCTTCAAATGATATTTATACTTTACATATTTTCGAAGAATCATTACATTTATTTCTACATATTTTCACGTTTCTGCCTTACATATAATCCGCTCCTTATTAATTATTAATTTCATTGAGATATTTCTGTGATAGTAACTTTTGAATTATTACTATTCGAATTGCATATCAAAGCTCTTTATTTCGATATTTAGTAAAAGTTAATATTATATTATATCTTAAATTTCCTCGTAACGATTCTGCTTCAGTGATTCTGAATTTCAAGAATGTGAATAAATAGTGATTGCATTCGTTTACCACTTCTCGTGTCTACTTACTTCTTCTTCTCAACAGCTTCGCCACCGGAAGCATTTCTCTCTATATAAATCCGCTTATTGACCTAATTGTACAGTCTACAATGTACGCAGGTGTGTGTTAAGATTGAACGATTTTTCAGTGCGTGTCTTCTTAAGGAATCATCTACATGACCTGAAGTTTAAATTAAGTGGATTTCAATTCATTCATGATGAGGGTAAGTAAAAGTTATTTCTATTCAACAGTAAATTGATAAACACGGGGTGTCTGCGCTGAAGGGTTCTTCAGAAGTTTCTGAGAAAGCGGTTTTCGAACAATTTCAAATTTTGGAATTACCGTGAATGGATACTATATTTGCAATTGGATTCAAATAGCATAGTGTACTTTTCAATTTTCTTTATTAACGGGCATTCTTTTTCAAGCATCTTCTGCTCAGATTTGTCCTATCTGAAATTGACCACCATTGATTCATGATTTTTTACCAAATCTTCGTAATTAGTATCATCTTTTTTTTTCGAAAAGAATTCACTCAGATTTGAGTGAGATTATAATTTCTCGTAGTTGACGAGAAAACTTATTCTCGAACGTACTGTCTGATGTTACTTATATACAGAATGCTCCAAAATCTTCTCAGCTCAATAAAACTTATTTATCCAAAATAACAGATTTTGCAAATACGAGTACCAATTTTTTCACTTCATCATAACAATATTCGAAATTAGTATTGATATATATTAATTTTTTCTGTATTTAAAATGGCACGTTTTAATTTTAGTCGCGATTTTATCGAAAACCTGACATGAGAACAAATTCCTGTGGAAAATCATTATTGAGAGTGTGAAAACGAAAACCTTTTTCTCCAACGAAAGGTTTAAGTCAACAATATCTCGATCCACTGAACAATTATAGTGAACAACAATCAATTATGATAGAGAGTTCATATAAAAACAATTTAGTTAGTTTTTATATTTTCCGACTCTCATTGTCTCCAATTTCATTTCCGGAAAACCTATAGTATAATAACAGAAAAAATGAAAGAAGAAATATTGAAATATGTCGTCGCTATCTTCAACTATGATAAAAATAATTTTTGCAATTGTTTGAATTCTTCTATTTCTTTCGTTATATCTCCCGAATCACCAAGAATAACAAATTAAAAATGAATCATACATTTGTGTTTACGCTTTTGTATCAATAGATCCCATTTCACTTCCACTTAATTATGATTGAAACACAAATTGAATTTTGTTTTTACTACTGAAACACCCCCAACCCCGGTCTATGAAAGACGATGCAAAATGCCTCGCTTCTCTATAAATTGCAATACCTGCATTACCTTATTTTCTTCCCCATATTTAAATACACCTGAGACGGAATGAAATCGGTCAAATGAAAAGCCTTGTTATAGTCTAGTACCTGAACTTGCTTTGAAGTTGTTTTTATTAATCCTTTCTTTATTGTGTTGTGTATATGTAGTAAACCTACTCAAGTTCTTCTATGTGAGGGTTGATGTAATACGACCAATTCTTCGTCACTTAAACCATAGGTAAGAAAATTAGAAAATCAAAAACAGATTCGGTAACAATGTCTATTTGATCTTTGCAGCATTTGTATTAAATTCTTATCATTGCATTCTTTGGCTTCTTCGAATGAATTCAATGAAATATCAGATCATTTAGATACAGGTCCAATTTTCCCTCGCCCATATTTTGAGTGGAAGTTGATACATTGGATTATTATTATAAACAGACCTAATTGGTCCTCACCCATATGACGAGTGGAAGTTGGAATATTTAATTATTATAAACAGGCTTAACAGGCCCTCACCCATATTCTGGATGGAATTCGAATATCAGATTATTATAGACAGGCCTAACCAGCCCCCACCCTTCTTATGAATGGTAACTGACTCTATCTAAGGGTTTAGTAATATAATATCATGTTTTCTGTATAGGTCGTTGCCCTGATACTCAAAACTCTGGAAGATTTGCTTTTAAAATTCTAAGGAACACGTCCACAGTTGATAAATTGCAAGCGTTAATTCGCTCACTTATTTTTAATCGAATTCAGTAATTCGTATAGTATTAAAACGTTATATATGGAACAAGAGGTAAGCCCGTAAAGCCATACGTGATTCTTTTAGCTCAACTGAGCGCCAACGGGCAATATTATTATTATTATTGTTTTTTTTTGTTTGCGCAATATTAATTATATTGTGTCACTGACTGCAGATCATATTCTATTCTCATATCGCGGATTTGCCAACCAGGGAATCATGGCCTCTGATCATACACCTGTATGTACCACAAACGTCACATACATTCCACCAACTCAGACATTTTTCAAAACGTTCATACCGACAACATACAAGCCTCAATGTCTGTGGGTTCATACATGCGTATCGTCCCTAAAGCCATGTATTTACACTACTGAGAGATATAATTCGTAGGCAATCATTACACCTGAATGCAGGAAATGTTCCCTTTTTGAGCTTAAGAGTGTCGGACATCAAATCAATAACTTGAAAGTAAGATCTTCCCTATAGTTGGATACAATGAAAATATTAACATCTTCGTTACAGTTTAAGTATGTTCTACTAAGTTATAAAATGAGATAAATAGAAATACTGAATAAATGGATTATGATATTTCAAATAGATAATTGGAACATTTATAGAAGCAAAGATAAGAATCAATATTAAATGTTCTCACATTTGAATGTATCGTTCATTAGATTATAAACAGAAGATTTGGATTGGCAAAATGGTTCAGTAACATTTCACTGAGATCAATAAGTAAAGCTTCAAATCAAGATTAAACTTCATGACATTTTAAATTCAAATGGTTACCAAGTTATTGGAATCAGTATACAATTATATCATAGCGTTTCAATAATGTAGTCAGTTAGGTAAACAAATTTTGATATCAATCAAAGCATTTGAGTATACTTTAAATAATGTGTCAAAATTAAAACAACTGTGTAAATCAATATAAAATACTTTCAGTACATTTCAAATTTTTAAGAGACAAATGTTTTCAATTAGTCTTATGAAAATAACTCTTCAAAATAAATATTAGAAAATGTCAGATCAGTTCAAATAGATCATTTGATAAGAAGAAAAAGAAATACGTGAAAATAATTTGGAAATTGAAAAGTGATTATTACAACTCGCCCTCGGTGCGTTTAGAAATTACGTAGCATATACTTCAAGGAATTCGTGAAATTAAATAGTGAACAGAAATATTGAAGGAAATTCAGTAAGTAATCACCTGTGGGATACAGCGGGAACGGTGCTTCTTCTTCCCCTGCCGGACTTCTCGGAGAGGAACAATCTGCGTCTTCCATTCTTCTTGACTTATGTTACGCACGATCAATTAACTTTAAATTTAATTCCGATTCACACGAGTGAATAAATTCACTGAGTTTCGAAAACTGAATAATAAAATAAGAGTAACTGCACATCTGAAGAAGAATAACTCAATAATAATAATCCTTCCCTAACGTCTCATCGTGATCCTCATATATGCTTGGCCCCGATGCGCTTACACCCGCACTTCCCTCTGTCCTTGGTACTCAAGTACCTATTACATAGTAATTTAGAAACGCGTTCCTTCATCGCGACGTGGGAATCACTGTTGAGGAAATACCAGATGGTATATGGGGTCGTGGATACGAAAGAGTGCTTTCATTACCCTTTGTGATAACGTCGAATATCGTCTACGCTACGTTTCTTATCTAAATTGAGATAAATCCTCGTTACGATTTTTTCGCTTTTGGGTGATTTTAAGCTTCTTTAAAAATACGTTGTATTTTACTATATTGAGAATTTAGAATGAAATTATTGAATCATTCTGCCAAATGACCGTCTTTTCACTGTAACTTTGAATTCAGATGAACCATATATAATGTTATGCAGGTAGATCTACAAAATACAGTTATCACAATTGATGATAAAATTCAATTAGATAAAAATAAAAAAATATATGGATAGTTTTAGCAATTTAACAAAAAAAATAGACCCTGGTTCTGGGTCTCACTACCAACAAATAAATGAAATCAATAGATGACTCAATAGTGACCCTTTATCGCCGGTGCATCGAAAACGAGGGCACTTTTCACACACTTCGTATAACTTATTTTGATAGATGAAAATATTGCAAATAACCTTTCCAAACTAAAATCTGAAATTCCAGTGAGAACTCAGAATGTATTTTCATCACTCATGTTCAAACAGAATTTGAACAAACCAGGAGTTCAGTAGTCATCTTATGCATACTGTTATAATTTCTATATGACACAATGATCGTCCCTTCAAAATTAGATATGAATTACATCAAACTTCGTTGGTTGATCATGAAAACTTTCTACACAATATTCCAAAGGGTAGAAAACTCAATTATCTAGAATTAATTGAAATTTTCAAATCACTTTTTAATGACAACTTTTAAATAATGAACGACCAGACTGACCAATCTCAAATATTCGATGTACTTCGATACTCTTCGGCTACAAACGAGAGCTCAAAACCGTGGTAACAGTAATCTATTAATTAAATTTATTGGTTGGTATTTAAATCAATAAAAATTCCATTTGTGTTTTAATCATACTTAACTACCGAATAGTAACTACTGAATCCTTATTTAATTAATTGAAATAGCCAAAAACGAGGGAGACACTTATCACCACTAACTTCTAATGCATAACGTGTTAATTGATTTATATCGATATATCATTTCAGAATCATAAAACATAATAAATACTTGATATGCAAAATATCAATTTTCGCTATCAATTAATCACATCATAATTATGAAATACGTAATAAATTGAAAAGGACACTTTCAAATTATATAACTAACTCTCTTCATATCGAGAACAATTTTTGAGATAAATATGAATGTCCATACTGTATTTCAGCATTCAATTTTAATAACAACGAGGAAAAACGTGAAAACGTGTAGATTTATTAATTGATTTCCTGTTAGGATACTTAGCATGGTTTTATTAGCTTACTGATCGTCCATTTTCGAATAACACTTCATCACAACACTACCAAGAATAATTACACAATAAACAGTATTAACATACGTGATATAATCGAATATTCGGTATCAAAAATACCTCGCTGTCAATGACTGAATATAGTCGATCCTCAAGAAGTAGTATGGGATGCAGGTTAGTTTCTCATCATAATAAAGACGCCAACATAAAATGGTTGATCCAATAATTTTATTAATTTTGGGCTCAACCAATCAGAGAATCATTCTAGCCTAAATCGAGTGGTGAGTGCAAGAAAGGCGAACTTCTGAATTAACGCAATCAAAATATACTACCATTTATGCTACCTTATTAGACACTTACACATAAATCAAAGACTAAAGGTTACTTGCCACACACAAAACCAAACTTATATGGAATCACTCGGTATTTCACATTATTGATTGTTTTTAATCATGGATCTTTGACTACTTGTGGAGACTGAAGTTTTGGTTGTAAAAAACTGGATAATATGATAAGAAATGTTGAATTATCAACACATTTTCGGTATATTGTAGTAATAGTAGTAATAGTAGTAGTAGTAGTTTTATTTCCATCAAAATTTACATGAAATGTCATGATGTACAAGTAAGAAACTAATAAAATAGAAAAACTAAAATATTCAATATCTCTATGAAACTTGCGAAAACACGAAAATAAATATTTAAATCAAAACCTGTGAAAAACAATATATAATAGGCTCAAGACAGGAAGCTTCGATCCATGAGTTTATCAACGGAATATATGATGTATCTTACAAGGTGGGTTGAAGTTCTAATTAGTAGCGGTAGATGATTATATAATTTTACACCAGGATGATTTGTGGCTAGTTGAGTCCTATTAATTCGATGGTATTGAGTATGAAGCTTGTTTCTGGTTCTTGTGTTGTATTGGTGCATACTAGACCTGTGTCCGAATTTTGTTTGGTTTGAGTGAGCATATTTCAAAGCCTCCAGTATGAAGACTCAGGTAATGGTAAGAATTCTTAGCTCTTTAAAGAGTGGACGACGGCTTTGTGATCTAGGCGCTCCATATATTGCTCTCATTGCACTTTTTTTTTATGCGCTTCAGCTCCGGACTATATCCCCAAACCAGTATGCCATATATGGCTATTGCATGGAAATTGGCGGAATATGGCATTCTTCTTGCTCGAACTGAAAAAACTGCTCTCATTCTTCTAATTTTAAAATCGCTACTGAAAGTCTCTGAATTATTCTATCCACATGAGGTTTATATGAAAGCTGAGATACAACGGTTATTCCCAAAAGCTTTATGCTTTTCTCTTTACTTAAGACAGTGCTAAAAAATATTGGTTCTTTTCAAGACTCAGTTTGAGACCATTCGATGAAAACCATGACTTCGCTACTTCTTGAGAGACTGATCCTTTCTGATCGAGTTGTGTAGACTCGTTAGCCACATTTAGCAGACTAACATCATCAGCATAGATACTCATTACATCATGAGGTTATTTGAGGAAATTATGAATAAAATCGGCCCAAACATGGAGCCTTTTGGAACACCCATATCGACCCTCGACTCGCATGATTGAATATATACACAATCAATACTGAAATTTGAAACTGTGAATTTCAAAACTTAAAAAGCCTATAATCATAATTGAAAATGCCTTACGTTAGATTTTACGATGTGCAGAGGGGTGAAATAATTGCTCTCGTTGAAAAAGGGATAACACAGGGGGATATAGCGGCCATAATGGGGGTATCACAGGAGGTGATTTCAAAAACCTACGCCCGATACGTGGAGCTACAATCTCTACAAAATAGGCCTAGACGAAGTCGTAGAAATATCACTCCTGAAGAACAAAACTGCTTTTTGTGCCAAATTGCAAGAAGAGACCCTAGTGCGTCGCACCCATACTCCAAAGGCAATTTCTGGAAGCAACAGGAATCAGAGTATCAGTCGAAACGATACGTCAACGACTTAATTTGTGTATAGAGCACCAAAATTGGAATGTCGAAAATTGGCGAAATGTTCTTTTTCAGATGACCGCCGGATTTGGGTTTCAAGGCGTCTTGGAAAACAAGCTAAACTCGTGTTTTACAGCTTCCATCATTACACGTTCTAAATTTTAACTAGGATCTAAAAGGTGTTTTCTTTTCCGAAACCATGGCTTCTTTTGCTCTTTCAATTTTTTTGCAGTACGCCACTGATCAGCGTACAATCAATTTTCGGCATCTTCGTTCAATTTAGAAACTTTTTTGACACTTGTAATTTTTTCGTGTCTCCGACCGTTCTCGTGCAAAAAATTATTAAACGATTGTATGCATTCGATGAATTGAAAGCACTGCTAATTAAAAAAATGACTAGTAGGCTTTGATACTTTTCATGTATTTATTTATTTTGACAGTTGAACCAATGTCTGCTCGAATTGTTTATTAAATTAACGATTAGTTTTAAGACTTTTGAAGTTATTGCTGTAAGACAAAATGGTTAATTTTACTAACGCCGAATCGGCTGATATCCATTACATGTACGGTCTGGCTGACGGAAACACAGCAGAAGCTAGGCGATTATATCTGGTGCGCTTTCCAAATCGAGTAACACCAGATAGGCGAACATTTTCAAATATCCACAGGAGGTTGAGGGAAACTGGTACTTTTACTGCAAATAATCATTCAAAACGTGCAGCTCAAACTATGAGAACCCCAGATATTGAGGAAGCAGTTTTGAATTGTATTGATTTGAATCCTCGTGTGAGTACAAGAAAAATTGGAAATAAGTTGAACATTTCACAAGTTCTAGTTTGGAGGATTCTCCACGACTTTTTATTGTACCCGTTTCATATTCAACGCGTCCAAACTCTACTTCCTCGAGATTTTACTTCAGGACTGAATTTCGGCCGATGGTTTTTAGATAAAATTACAGAAAATGCTCATTTTGGTAGTAAAATAATGTTCACAGACGAAGCTAACTTTTCGAAAACTTCACAAATTTTCACAATAATTATTATTGGGCTGAGGAAAACCCCCATTTGATCGAAGAATCTCATCATCAAGAACAATTCTCACTAAATATCTGGGTCGAAATAATTGGAAATTATTTAATTCGGCCATTTTTTTGCCTAACAGATTAAACAGTCCCGCTTATCGGCAATTTCTTGAGGAGGAGTTACCTTTATTGCTCGAGGATGTGCCACTTTTGGTGAGAAACATAATGTGGTTCGTGCATGACGGGGCACCAGTACATTTTAATGGAGAAGCTAGGGAATTCTTGAATAATACATTCAACAACCGATTGATAGGTCGGGGTGGGCCAGAAACGTGGCTTCCTAGGTCCCCAGATTTAAATAGTTTAGATTTCTTCTTATGGGGATCTCAAAAGTTTAGTTTATAGCACTCTAGTGAACACTCTAGAAGAATTGAGAAATCGAATAATAACCTCTTTTGACATGATAAAAAATAACCCAGGAATATTTCAAAGAGTAATAATATGCGAAAAAGCACAAAAGCCTATATTCTTGCAGAAGGAGGACAGCAACTTCTTCAGTTTTCATTTGTTCTTTTTTTTATTTGATATAGAATAAGTATAAGTTGTGTCTCAGAAGACTAAGCTATCAAAATTAAAGCAAATTTTGGGCATATCTATCGAGAATTTCTATTATTTTTTCATTTAGCGAATAATATACAATTCAAATAATTCAAATTCAATAATTTTTCAATCGAAAACGGTTAGAGATACGAAAAATTACAAGTGTCAAAGAAGTTTCTAAATTGAACGAAGATTACGAAAATTGATTGTACTCTGATCAGTGGCGTTCTGCGAAAAAGTTTGGTAGGACAAAAGTAGGCGTGGACTCGGAAAAGAAAACACCTTGTGAAGTTCAGTAAAAATCTAGGACGTGTAATGATGGAGGCTGTAAAAAACAGGAGTTTTGAAGAAAAAACCGATTTTTCTGAAAATTTCAACACCCTGTAGCTCCGTAACGAAGCTTTACCGGATCTTAGTTTATATAAACGTTTTTTCTCAAAATTGCAAGTAGATTTACCCTCCCAAGTTGTGTCATACTATTATGTAACTTCCTGTAAACTTCCTCTTAATGAAATTCTATTTTTAGTTTTGCGCGTTAATGTCTTGGCGCAGTGTATTAACATGTGATTCGGAAAGTAGTGAAGTCAGAAAGTTCAAGTGGATCAAGTGGAGAAAAATCCAAGAACCATCAATTTGTTGATATTGATATTGTGCAAATTTCAATCGATTTGTGGAACTTTTTGTTACATATGAATCGTATTGTATGTATTGATCGTACCTCTCAATACATTTTTATTTGTATGTATGTTTTGTATAGTTAAAGTGTTCTTCTATTCTGAGTACTGCATCTAACCGAATTGTAATTAATTGAAATTTTGTTGATTGGTTATGGCGATAAAACCAGAAGTTGAGCTACGATTGTTTGATTATTTCGTGAAATGCATCCAGACTTACCTCCAATTAGTTAAAGTTATAAATACACGAGTTGACATGTACTTAGTTCTATTCTGCTTTTGATATACACTCGGAGGCAAAATTAGCGGAACACTCGAAAATTTAACCAAATTCGAAGTCCGAAATTTTTCCTAATTCTCAACCGATTTATATGATTTTTTCAGCAAGTTATAGACAAACTCTTCTGCTTTGTAGAAATTATAAGAGAAAACAAAAAAATTTGAAAAAAATATTATACGGGGGCAAAACTAAAAGTGTTTCTTTTGTCAAAAATTCGTAACACCCTGTGGAATTTCGTGGTCCGAGTTGAAACGTACAATATCATGGTCTGTCAAGACACATCTTCCTACAGTAACGCCCCTCTTGTTTTATGCATTTATCTCTATTTTTACAAGAGATATCCAATTTGAAGCGAAAAGTCACAAATTTCAAGAATTTATTTTTAATCTTGCGTAGGTGCATAACATCGGAGGTTAGCCAAAAAATAAAATCAAAATTAGAGAAGCGGAAATCTAACGAAATGAAAATTTTTGAAATTCACTGGCCAATTTCACGCTCCGGGAGAACTCGAAGTACACTGGAAAAATCGTTGATTTTGCACATTTATCTTTGAATTTTTTTGTGTGACACTCTATAATAATTATCATTCCTGTCCAAAATTGAGAGCAGATGTGTATCCTGGCGATACACTCGTGAAATGTAATGAACATGTTGAGAAAAATGTTCATGATGACCCACAAAAAAAAACATTTGACTTTAGTAGCGAGTATGACCCCCCCGAGCTCTTATTACAGCGCGCATACGATTTCGCATACTCCCGATGATGTTGTCTATCATCTGTTGAGGTATGTTGTCCCACTCTTCCACTCAAGCCAATGTCAGCTCTTCAACGTTGCCTGGATTCCGTTGTCGAACCCTTTTTCCAAGAATGTCCCAAACGTGTTCGATCGGGTTTAAATCCGGTGACCGCGACGGCCAGTCCATTCGTGTAATCCCAACTTCATTGAGATATTCTATCACTATGCGCGCAGCATGAGGGCGCGCGTTATCAAGCATAAAAAGGAAACTTTCCCCTATGTAAGGAGCAAAAGGCACAACATGGGGCTCCAAGATTTCTGTTATATACCGATGGGCGAAGTTCGCTTGATAGTACCGTTCCCCTCGATGCCTCCATATTCTATCTATCAATAACTAATGCAATTCGAACATAAAAATCGCAAACGACAATTTCGACACGCCTGAGTGATAATAAGAAAATTCCAAATCGATAGCCGAATTTTAATGACAATTTCTTGATTCAATGGAATTTCTCCAAAATGGTGATTTTCCACTTGAAATTGAATATATTTTGCAAAAATAGAGATAAACGCATGAAACAAGAAGGGCGTTACTGTAGGAAGATGTGTCTTGACAGACCATGATATTGTACGTTTCAACTGGGACCACGAAATTCCACAGGGTGTTACGAATTTTGACAAAAAACACTTTTAGTTTTGCCCCGTATAAAATTTTTTAGAATTTTTTTGTTTTCTCTTATAATTTCTACAAAGCAGAAGAGTTGATCTATAACTTGCCGAACAAATCATCTAAATCGGTTGAGAATTAGGAAAAATATCGAACTTCGAATTTGGTTAAATTTCCGAGTGTTCCGCTAATTTTGCCTCCGAGTGTAGAATACCTTCTGACATTAAAAACCAATGATACAAATTCTATGACGTTGTCAGAAATCTGTTTAATATTGATAGTGTGTAACATATCGAGAAGAATGTAACTTGTTTTTATAACCTAGTTTTCTAGTTTCCTTTTCATGAATTTGCATACCAGTATAATAAATTTTTGTTATTATACAAGCGATACATCTTGATCATAATGGGCCAGTTGTTGATTTCAATCAGAATACATTTACAATGCCAAGGTCGCCTCTAATAACGTAAATGAAGAATCTAAAATTATTTCAGCTCTCTTTTCTATTATAATCTATTTGGGAACAGTTGCAATAACTGCATTTTTTGTAACAGGGCATTCATAGGCGTGCAGCGGAATTATTGAGGATATAAATATCATCGTAATTGACCAGAAGGACAATGATGAAAAAATTACTGAAAAGTTGTCGTATGACTAGTTTTTGCGCTACAGGGCGCAAGAGTTGCTCATATGGCTGTCTATGTTTTGGCAACATTCTCAAATTTGTATCTATTTTTTGTTCCTTTAACGTGCTCTATTTCTGCCTTTCGGCTGATGACACGCCGGGGAATTCTGTCACCTCAGAATCCCGGGAATTTAGCCAAATCCTTTCGTGTCGAGGGGAGAGATCCTTAATGTCCAACACATCTGTGTTAGACAGGACCGACGGCTTTACATCTCCTCCGAAAGATGGATGCTCAAGCATTCCCAGAGTCCGAAAAATCGCAACAACATTGTGGGGATCGATCCCAAATATTTTTGAGCAGAGGTCAAGCGACCTAACCTCCTGGCCACCGAGTCGGTAAAATTTAGTATTTTTAAACCCCCTGTATATATTTATATAGACATATGGTCTGATTATTGAAGGACTATGCTCTTGTCAATCTGTTTTACAGAAATGTTCATATACAGAGTGTAGCAGAAATCCAGACAACTACGTTGATTTTTCATCTCGAAGTCTTCATAAAACTATTGAATTCCTATTTTCAATAAGGATCAGAATTTGCCCTTATTTTTTTCAGGTATTTCGTTTGAATGATAATTGTATCAGCCCTATTATTCATATTCATATAATAATAAAGAACAAGTACTGTGGTTTAAGGAATTTTACTTAATAATTGCGTTTCGTAACACGTTTCACTGCACCGTAGCTTCTTCAGACGAATGTATGTACAGAAAATATAAATGAGAATATAAATATGAATGTTCTTGAGTAATTAAAAGCTTATTGGGTTGCTTCTCCTTAAGTGGTTATTTATGACAGGTATATCCAATAAAATGAAGGAATAGATTGCTCCCCGAAGAGATTCAATAGAGGTGAAGGGCTTAAATCGACTTGTTCATTGATGAGTCTACCTGAGTATTTGTATTTATTGATTTCTAAAGTTTCCCAAAGATCTACCTTCCAATATTTATTATCTGTATGCAAAATTTCAATCTGTGGGTCGAAAGAGTGATTATTCTCTAAGAGATGATTCGCGTAATTTGAATCTGATTTTTATTTGAAAAACTGCGTTTATGTTCCCATATTCTAATTTTAAAATTTCTATGTGTTCTACCAATGTAGAAATTATCAGTCATTGCAATTCAATCTATAAACACCTGATTTATTGTTTTTACCTGGTTTGGTTTTATTATTTTTTATATATTTGCCTAAATTATTATTAGTTTGGAAAGCTATGTTGAAATTATTGCTACTTAAGAATGATTTCAGTTTCTCACTTATAATGCCAACGTAGGTTGAGGTGTTGAATTTTGTTTCAATTCATCGCAAAGTAAACTTCATTCAATGCGATTCTACTTTGTTTTTATTTGAAATATTATTTATTGGTTTGGGATAGTAACCTATATTTTTGGCTATTTGTTTAATCAAATTTAGTTCTTTGTTGAAATTTTCTGGTGATAACGGGATGTTAATCAATCTATGAATAAAACTATTGAATGCTGACATTTTATGTTGATATGGATGACACGACGAGTTATGTATTATAATATCTGTATGTGACGGCTTATAGTAAATTGCGAAAACAGAATACATTACTCGTCCTGTCATCCATATCAACATAAAATGTCAGCATTCAATAGTTTTAATCATAGATTGATTAACATCTCGTTATCACCAGAAAATTTCAACGAAGAACTAAATTTGATTAAACAAATAGCCAAAATAATGGTAACAATCCTAAATTAATAAATAATATTTTAAATAAAAACAAAGTAGTATCGCATTGAATGAAGTTTACCCTGTCGATAAATTAAAACAAAAATTCAACACCTTAACCTACGTTGGCATTACAAGTGAGAAACTGAAATCATTCTTAAGTAGCAATAATTTCAACATAGCTTTCCAGGCAAGAAAGCCTCTTCTCATGTTCATGGTTGTCGCTCTGAATCTACTCAAGAGTTCACCATGATATTATCCTCTTACAGGGTAGGTACCATCTTCTCTCCAGACAAGGTATTTAAAAAATCTTCTCTGCATTGCTTCCAAATGATGATCATGACAATCCAAATGATAATTATGCCAAATAATACATACATACTCCTACTTACTCCATACAATAGTCTCAAAAAGACGAATTAAAGTATTTGATTTCGTACAGTGCTTTCCATTTCAAATTATGAACCTATATAATTTCGAGGCGGATGAAAATAAATAGTTGATATGGGGAACAAAAGTGAATTTTTGGTCGAATATAAGACCAAGATCTTTTATATCAGTGGAACGTTTCAATACACCACTGTTTATAATATAATAAGAAAAAATGATGTTTTTCTTGCGAGAGTAAGTAACGACAGTGCACTTAGATACATTCAAGTCCAAACGATTAATCACACACCAGTTTAACACGGAACTTATGACCTCCTGCAAGACCTCACAATCACGTTCTGACGCTATCTTCAGATGTACTTTCAGATCATCCGCATACATCAATTTGGTTATATTAATTATGTCCATGAGATCATCAATGAACATTATGAACAACAATGGACCAAGATTGGACCCCTGCGGGACATCTGAAGTAGCAACAAATTCGCGGGAACGAAAACTTTCGAGCTGTACGAACTGTCGGCGGCCGACCAAGTAAGACTCCAAAAAGCAGCTAAGGCTTCCGAGAAACCGAATCTGGACTTCAGTTTTCACAGCAATATACGATGATTCACTTTATCGAATGCTTTTTGAAAATCTGTGTAAATAACGTCAACTCGACCGGAACAGTCCAAAATCTCGAGTATATACTGTGATAAAACTACCAGATTGCTGACGCAGGAAATATAGCGTTGTATAAAATAATCTCGAGAAGCTTTGAGAAATTGGATAGAATCGCAATGAGCCTATATTATATAACTACATGCGGAAAAGGTCTCTCATTTTCTTTTATTTGTTCCTTTCTCAAAGTAAACCTTGATTCATCTCTTTTTTCAATTGAAATATCTCAAGAAGGATCAATTCTAACAATCCTTCGAAATTTCCAAAATCCCTAAGGTGATATTCAAAATATCGGGTGATTCCGTATAAATTTGGTTGTGTATTTCATTCCATCTATGGTAACTCCACAATCGCCCACGTATATTGAAAATTTATAGTTCAGGACCCTACAGGATCAAATTTCAAGAGATCGGTTGCCACTAATTTGTCTAAGAATTGTTTCTGGAATCACCTCTCGAAGTTTGTCAAAGAACTTCTACAATTTTTACGCTGCCAAATTTAAGTGGATAATACCTCATCTAATTAATATTCGAAGTCAGTTATTCCATGGATCACACGTTATGGTTCTGAATGCCAATAATATCTAGAACTGAATAAAATTGTTTTCATCACTTGCTTCGCCGATTCCAATTATTCATTTATAAGCCACAGTAATAAATGGGTATATAATAATAATATTTACTGTAGTGAATGCTGCTTTCGTCTCATGGAAAACGATTTCACGTGAAAGTTCAAGTTTGTATGACCTTGAAATCTAATACGAACTGATAAAGTGCTTAGAGAAGAAAGCAATGTAATGTCCAAGAAACAAGAAGAAAGTAGTTGTAGATAACGAGGACAACACCAGAGAAAGAAAGACATTAACAGAAGAATTGCTGCAAGTGGACTTTCAGTAGGAATCCGATAAAAATCACTTCGTTTATGAACACATTCATACTAAGACAGGCAAATACACTGCGCAAAGTAATTAACACACAATTTCAATACAATATAAGCTCTTTATTGGCGGGGTATATGTTCCGTCAGTATGCCGCAAATACAGAAATCGTAAATATGGAATAGGAACATGAGCATATACAGGGTGTTACATAATTGTATATCACAACTTGATGAGGTAAATCTGAGTGCAATTTTAAGAAAAAAAGTTCATATAAACATAGGTCCGCAAAATCTTCGTTACAGAGCTACACGATGTTGAAATCTCCAGAAACAATTGGTTTTTCTTCAAAACTCCTGCAGTTTTTGAGATATTCAACCCAAATTAGGAATTCAAGCTATTTCTTACAACCTCCATCATTACACGTCGTAAATTTTAACTAGAAAATTCAAGGTGTTTTCTTTTCAGTAGACATGTATTTTTTTCCCTTTCAAACTTTTTTGCAGTAAGCCACTGAACAGCGTACAATCAATTTTCGACATCTTCGTTCAATTTATGAACTTTTTGACCCTTGTAATTTTTTCGTATCTCCAACCGTTCTCGAGAAAAAAAATTATTAAACGATTGTATGCATTCGCTGAATTGAAAGCACTTCTAATTAAAAAAATGACTAGTAGGCTTTGATTTTTTCATTTAATTACTTATTTTGACAGTTGCTAAAGTTGAACCAGTGTCTGCTCGAATTGTTCATCAAAATAACAATCAGTTTTAAAACTTTTGAAGTTATTGCTGTAAGAAAAAAATGGCTAATTCTACTAACGCCGAATTGGTTGATATCCATTACATGTACGGTCTGGCTGACGGAAACGCAACAGAAGCTAGGCCATTATATCAGGTGCGCTTTCCAAATCGAATAACACCAGACAGGCGAACATTTTCAAATATCCACAGAAGGTCGAGGGACTGCAAATAATCATTTAGAAGTTGCAACTCAAACTATGAAAACTCCAGATATTGAGGAAGCAGTTTTGCATTGTATTGATTGGAATCTTCATATGAGTACGAGAAAAATTGGAAATAAGTTGAATATTTCACATGCTCTAGTTTGGAGGATTCTTCACGACTTTTTGTTGTACCCGTTTCATATTCAACGCCTCCAAACTCTACTTCCTAGAGATTTTCTTTCAAGACTGAATTTCTGCCGATGCTTCTTAGATTAAATTAGAGAAAATACTCATTTTGATAGTGAAATAATGTTCACAGACGAATCTAACTTTTCGAGAACTGCTATCACAAATTTTCACAATAATTACCATGGGGCTGAGGAAAACATTATTGAAGAATCTCATCATCAAGAACATCTCACTAAATGTCTGGGTGGGAATAATTGGAACTTATTTGATTGGGCCGTTTTTTTTTTGTCCTAACAGACTAATCGGTCCCGCTTATCGGCAATTTCCTGAGGAGGAGTTACCTTTATTGCTCGAGGATGTGCCACTTTTGGTGAGAAACATAATGTGGTTCATGCATGACGGGACACTAGCGCACTTCAGTGAAGAAGCTAGGGAATTCTTGAATAATACATTCAACAACCGATGGATAGGTCGAAGTGGGCCAGAACCATGGCCTCCCAGATCCCCAGACTTAAATAGTTCAGACTTTTTCTTATGGAATTATAATTTTATATAAGGTTAGTTCATAACGCTCCAGTAAACACTATAAGAATTGAAAAATCGAATAAAAACCTCTTCTGACACGATAAGAAATACTCCAGGAATATTTCAAAGATATGCGAAGTAGGACAGAGGCCTGTTTTCTTGCAGGTGGAGGACACTTCCAGCAAATTATTTAGTTTTTAATTGTTATTTTGTTTTAGTTTGATATTGAATAAGTATAAGTTTAGTCTTAGAAGACAAGCTATAAAAATAAAAGCAAATTTTGGGCATACTTAACGAGTATTTCTATTGTTTTTTTTATTTAGCGAAAACGGTTGGAGATATGAAAACATCACAAGTGCCTAGAAAGTTTCTAAATTGAACGAACATGACGAAAATTGATTGTAAGCTGATCAGTGGCGTACTGCAAAAAAGTTTGAAAGGGCAAAAGGAGACATGACCACGGAACAGCAAACACTTTGTGAATTTCAGTTGAAATCTAGGACGTGTAATGATGGAGGCTGTAAAAAATAGCTTGCGTTTCGAATTCGGGCTGATTATCTCAAAACCTGCAGGGGTTTTGAAGAAAAAACAATTTTTACCCGAAATTTCAACACCTTGTAGCTGCGTAACGTAACGAAGCTAATGCGGACCTAAGTTTATATGAACTTTTTTTCTTAAAATTTCACGTAGATTTACCCTCCCAAGTTGCGATGTACTGTTATGTAACACCCTGTATAAGGAGGGGTTTTGGGGATCCTGACCCCCCTAATTTAAATGAGAATGTCTCATCTGCTTACCCTCTGGGACAAGGCGTGAGTTTATGTATGTATGTGATCGGATAATACCTACACTACTCACAAAAATTAAGGGATAATAAAAATCGCCAAACTTTCTAGTAATTCTCAAAAAGGTATAACTCGTTAGTTTACAGTTACATTTCTCCACCCTACAATAGCAAACAAATGATCGTACAGAAAAATAAACAAAAATGTAGCCCCAATTATCTGATTTTCAGACCTGGATAGTAAAATTATTTAACGTTAGCGGTTTTCAAGTAATCATCAAATTTCTTACGGAACAAAGATTTTTCAAGTTTTTGCTAGTCTCTAAAATCGTCTGTAGACTTCAAAATTTTTTTATCATGTAGCTCCAGACCTTTTTTAAGAAATTTAATCAACTTGAATTTCGGCTCCCTACGCCGATAATTTCTAGTGATTGATTGATATTGCAGTTAAGAAAATCTGCTTTTTTCATCGTAAATCATTGGCAAAAACTAGTTTATCTATTAATATTCGTAGATTTTTGGAACCTTGGATCTCCCCTTGTAAAAGTTATAGCTACGCTCATGAATAGTAATTCATATGGATTTATAAGGGATATCTTCCTAGGTGACGAATTAAAAATATATCTGAAAGAATCAATTTAATTGATTCTTTTGATTTTGAGGCACAAAGATTTAACGATCTGTAAAGAATCAGAAGTTTGGTTAGATGCATTAGAACAGGGGTACTCAAACTTGAACTGCTGGCGATCTACCTCAATATTTTCAGACTACTTACGACCGACTCTGAGAGGCTGCAAGTATGTGTAATGCAGGATTGTCGTACATACACGATACACCCTACCTACCTACCTACCTAGGCAGGGTGTACCGTAGCATATATAGATATTAGCTTTCCGCACAATATACATTATTTTAGTCAAGGTTTGGGTCAGGTTTAGTTAGGTTCTTCTCTATATATCAATGAAAAAACTCATAGTTATTCAAAATTGCGAGTTTATTGGTTGTTACAAAACAAAAGAGTTACATATGGTGGTAAACTTAACTGAGGAGTGACTTTGGATGTCGAAGCGTGGCACTGCATGTCCTCAGCATACTTTTCATAGAATGGTACGTAACCATTGAGTGCTAATCGCAAGCATGATGACATATGATCGTCAGTCAATCAATTGCAATATTTTGACTTAATTACCTTCAAGTAAGTTGACCAAACATTGACAACAGTTGAAGAGCGATTTGCCTTAGATTCGGATAATTATCTTCAGATATGAAACACCAGAAATTTGTATCAGATGCTGTAGCTTAGAGATGTATATCTGATATAATCTGCACCAACTCATTTTCAACAGAACAACAGTTCATATTAAACTGAATTGCTATTTCAGTAGCTACTTCTTCAATGTTTGTAGATTGAAAAGGATAACTCATAAATGATGCTCTATTTGCCAATTTACTGCAATCATAAAAACGCATTTCGAATTGTCCCAAAATATTTCATACGTATCATAATTCAACTGAGGAATCCTTCCTTTCAAAGAAGGAACATTTTTCAGATCCTATATTTTTAGTTGAACTATCATAAGTTGCAATTTACTTTTGAATGCGTTTACTCCGCTAGTCATCTCAATAATAGTTTTTTCTTCACCTAGAAGCTCGAAATTGATGGTGTTTAAGTGCATTGTGATGTCAATCAGAATGCCAAATCAGTCAACCATTTTTCGTTTTTCAACATCTCACTGTCATCACCTCTTTCGTCTAGTTAGAAATAAGTTGTTATTTCGGGCAATAATTCTTGAAACCTTTCTAGGAATTTTCCGCGACTCAACCACCTGACGTCCGCGTGAAGAACAAAATCAGTGTATTCAGCTAACTCCCTAACTTCCACCTGCTTCTGAAAGAGCTGCCGTTGCAAGCTACGTACACGGATGGAATTCACAATTTTTGTTGCAATGCCTATAATTTCCTACGTGTTTAAGACTTTCGAACACAAAACTTGTTTATGTATAATGCAATGAAATGAAGGAAACCTTCATTAGTTCGACACAATGCCACAAAACCGTTTTTGCTTTCAGTCATTGCTGGTGTTCCATCGGTTGTAATTCACACTAATTTATATATTTGAAGTTTATAGTTTTTTGAAAAAATTAAAGAAAATGTAATATATATCTTCGCCACGGGTCTTCCTCTTCAGAGGACTGATTGTGAAAAATTCTTCCTTAGCCAACATGTCATTGAATACCATCCTAATAAAAATACTCAGCTGGGCAATATCTGTTATATCGGTGGATTCGTCGAACAGTAAAGAAAAGTATGTGCATTTCATGATATCATGTTTCAGTTTATCTGCCATGTCCTGACTCATGATTTCAATACGCCTTATGACAGTTGCTTGAACACGAACCATTTTCGCTTACAGTGAAGTTGAAACTACAGACGACTTTATTTTATCTTCGGCTATTTTTATCGATGGTACAGATGATTCGTTATCATTGAATGAGCGTGATATGGATGCAAACAACTCTTCAAGGCGCAAACAAT
Source organism: Cryptolaemus montrouzieri (assembly GCA_013387265.2). Lineage (NCBI taxonomy): Eukaryota > Metazoa > Arthropoda > Insecta > Coleoptera > Coccinellidae > Cryptolaemus > Cryptolaemus montrouzieri. The sequence continues at coordinate 67,661,564 of JABFTP020000124.1, read as the reverse complement.
CGAGAATTTCTATTTTCACTTCAAGCGGTACCACAAATTTTTTTCGTATCAAAAATGTGAAAAAATGTACTTTATTCTAGTGTGTTGTATACTCCAATTTCAACCAATTATTACATGTTCTTCAAAATAAATCACCCTTTATATTTTTACGCTTTCAAAAATATATTTTTGCAATAATTACAAAAGGATGAGTTTTTAGATGAACGATTTCACATTATTTAAATATTGAATATTAAATAAACCTCATTAATAGAATTTTCATCTAAAATCTTCCAAACACTAATTTTCAATAATCCAAGATCACTACAGGAACGAGTTTCATTAATTACGAGTTATGTCTAAGCGTGGGTGGCTATCAAGAGATGTGCAATTACCTCTAAATGCTTTAGGCTACTCTTTCACAACTCATTTCGAATTTTAAATAAAATTCAACCGATTCTGCCTCATTTTTGAAATGAAAACACGATTGACTCGAGAATGATTCAATAAACAACACCTTTAGAAGATAAAAGTTACGCCAATGCTCCACAGAGGGCGTTTGGGCGTTCGAGCGTAGAGATGATGTAGACAATTTCACGAATCAAAAGTGAAATGCAATGCATAACCTCAAATGTTGAAATATTCCGTGTATTGCTGAAAATAAAAACAACTCGTGAATATATTCTCTTAGGAGTGTACATAAACAGAGTTGAAACTCACAATTAAGTATTTGCTCTGACTTAACCTATGAATAAGGAAGTTTATTAAACTGGTACCCGCCTATATAAAACTGATGGATAGAATTTCTCTCTTATCACAACACCACAGAAGATGGTGTAAGGTCCTTGAACTGAACCTGATTTCCAAGTATAGAAATGGTAGTAGGAGTCATTACGTTCAAAGTCAAGGCTGTTATAAAGAAGGATTTATATTTCATATTTCACACAATATAAAACTTTAACATACAATCGTTTTTTATTCAGGTTGTTTTTTAAGTACGCGGATTTACTTCAATAAGTGATTCTTCTTCTTCCATCCTAACGGGGTTTATTTTTCTTCCTAAACAGAAAAAAGGAATATTCTTGAAATTTTCAGAAACTCTCAGCCTCATTAACTTATTTTCTTTTTCCTTTCAGGTCTGTGCTCTTCTTCTAGTCATCTCGTGCACAGTTCATCATGTTATTACGCAAAACCACCGTGTGAAACACTCACCACCACGTGGTCCACCACGCCCACCACAATATCCAGCATTTGTAAAGAAATGGCAACAACTCCAAATGGCCAATTTAAGAGGACCCCTCTCAAAACCTAGACCTAGACCAGTACCGGCACATCATAATCCACCAAAACCCAAGAAACCATTCTTAGCCAACTTAAATAGATTGATTCAACCCTCACCATCTGTGAGACCGTTTTGGACAAATCTTCAAGCAAGTTATCTAACAACCGAAAAGCCACATTTCACTAATCCCACGGAAAAATATCAATTCGTTTTTCCTAAGATCAAGAAGAATCCTGTGAAGCAAAAGGAATATGATTATCATGTACAAACTAATCAAATCCCTGTGGGGATCTCGAGTACTCATATAAATCCTATTCAACAAGTTGGTGAAAAAGGACCCATTCATACAATCCCTGCTCCTAATTTGAGTCCATCAGATAGACCAACACATGTGGAGCAAAAAAGACCCCAAATTCATAATCAACAGTACAATTTTGAAACAGAACAGCAGTTCAGACATGAATACCACGTCACTGAAGGACATGAATCCCCGAAACATTATGTCAATGTACCACAATCACAACAAAACCTCGAATACTACACCCAGAACATACCACCTTCTTCTTTCCAAACGCACAGCTTTAGAGAACCCGAGCAGAAAATAACTGCTGATATACAGTTTCAACAACAGCAACAACTAAGCGGTCCTGGAGCGCAAGCAAACAAAAATAGTTATTACCAAGTCATTCAGAATGTTCAACAAGTATCACCTGAATCTGAAGAAATTCCACATCAGCAGTTCTTACAGCAGATACCAAATTATCATTTATTCATGTCGGATAAACCACAAGATACACAGCAACAACACAATGTAAAACACCAACAGCAACAACTGATTTCTCAGGTACCCCAAAACACCCAGCAACCCAATCCATATCAACAACCTTTGTTCATAGCTAATCCAAACTATGTTCAAGAATACCAGCAGGAACAAACCCAAGAACCATCTGATAGAATAAATTTAACACCAGAATTCCACTCATTCAATTACAACGAACAAGATTATCAAAAACAAAATTCAAAGTCGTCACTTCTGACTGCAGGTTACAACCTTGATACTGAACCAGAAGCTTCAAATATCGTTCAACAAACCATAGCTAGAAATTCTGAAGATTCTGTAGCCCAGTCTCAGTTCGTTCAAAATTACTTTGATTCCAAAGATGACAACCTATCGACGAACGACGTTGACGCTGAACCTAAAGAAAATTCGGAGATATCTGAAGAAAACCATGAGCAAGTACCAGGAAATTACTATTCTTCCCTTCCAAACAAACAGGTAGCAGAAGCTTTGGCTTCTCTCCAAGCAGCAGGAAATATTAACAGCAATTTGATGCAGCTTACTAGAAGGGGTTCTGAACGACAGAAACCCATGAAAATTTTCGTTCCAGAAGGTTCAGATGAATCAGAAAAATCCGAAAATAATTATTCAATAAAGCAGAATGACCAGGATTACGAACATGAAAATGACGATGAAGAAGATAATTCAGAAATTATGAATACTTCGTTTGGAGACAAAATTAAACCAAAGAGATCTTGAATTGGGTGAATTAAGTAAATCATTATTCAAAGTTTTCTTTGTATTAGCAGATAAACAGAAAAAGACTTTGTGAAAATGAGATATGCATAACCTAATTTCTAATATTCTAGATAAATTTGAAGAGAATGATAAGACTTTTCGATAGAATTGCCTTTCTGGGTATCATATATGTATATATTTAGTATGTTTTCATTTATTTCAGTTGCTTAGGTATCATTGAATAATTTATTTGTTAATTAAATATAAATTATTCTTCATTATTTTGTTTTATTCACTACAGCTTCAAACAAATTCCAAAATCTGCTTGAAAAAAACCAATCATCAACATATAACAGAGACTACAAGAACAACTGAGACCACTGCTCTAAGATGATGCACACTATCTTCCACAATATATCATATTTGTCAGGTAATTGCCAAAACTGTAAATAACTAATTCAAGAGGACAAGTTCCAAAATCCAGATTTGGACCAGCATCTACAACTAATCAAACAAATCATTTCTAGCAAACTGTGACTGATTCAAGCATCTATTAAATCAATTTTGACCAATCTTGTAACAAAATTAACTTCAATACTCTGGTTAGGCCAAGAGAAAAATGAGCAATGAGACTCTCATTCATTATTCTTAAATTAAGTTTTACTTAGTTATTTAATCAATTACATAAATTATGATAATGATACATAGTGTCACAAATACTTATTTAAATGTTAATACAGTCAATAAGACTTATCTTGGTGGTTCTTGGTCCTATAGCTGCCTTTGGGGAATACCTCTATTTCAGCTGTTGAGCTCCACGTACGAGTCTCTACCTAGGAATTTCCATCAAGGGGTTCTCACCTAGGAATGTCTGTCTAGGACTCCTCACCTAGGACTTCCTATCTAGGGCTCCTCACCTAGGAATGTCTATTCAGGACTCTCCACCTAGGAATGTCTAGCTACAGGTCTCCACCTAAGAATGTCTAGCTACATGTCTCCACCTAGGACTTTCTATCTATGGGTCTCCACCTAGGACTTTCTAGATACGGGTCTCAACCTAGGACCTTCTACCTATGGGTCTCTACCTAGGACTGAATTTCACAAATTAGACATGTATCACCAAGATATTTTATGCTCTAACGTAACAGGTAGCTACACCAGGGAATTTAAAGTAACAAAATAACGTGGATCTAACATTGTTCAAAGACAAAAATTAATATTAAATGTTACAGAGATTCTTGGAAAGTATACTCGTGCTAGCTGTTCAGGTAGGTCATAAAATTAAAAGATAGGTTCTTTAAAAAGCGAGGAAGCATCTACAAAAAAAAAGAGAAGCTACATAAAAAGCTAGGAAGCATCTATAAAAACTATTTACAAAAATTACAGATGTTTGGCAACTATTTTGAAAATTTGAAAGAATTTCATGATTTACATGATAATTTCACAGAAATAACTTAAAAATGAAGGAAATAATGATTGAATATATGAGTTTGAGTTACTTTCTGTCGTTGGCTACTCAGAAAAATTATTCTGATCAAGTTTATTAATGAGAAATCTAAAAGGTCATTATAAAAAATTGTAGAAATTAAAGGAAAAAGACTATGAAATCCATTCTGAGAAAAAGACAAATTATGTAGAGCCGAATTTGAATTTTTATAGCTACAATAAGGCATTCAAACAGTTAATATAAAAATGCTGTAAGGAAAAATCATAAATTAGATTTTCAAGGTTAAGTGGGCATTTTGCTAAATGAACTTTCAACTTTCCCTATATTTTGATATAGGTCACTACACAGTATATGAGATACAAAATATGAATTTCAATATAATTTAATTAACTGCAATTTAGGAGGATTTCCAAGTTCAACTAATTCACTTGAAGGTTTGCAAAGAAGAGAACGCCTGAACTGAAGAATGCTCGTCGCACGTGTACTTATCATATGCGAATTATGCGCATCAGATTGTTAACACATATAGAGGGTTGACTGGAATCAGGTGTTTTAACTTATATTGTTGTGACGTGCTTTTAGCACGTTACAATCTTCAAGCAACATATCTATCAAAACTGACAGAGAAATATCAATTCGTATTTCCTAAGATTAAAAAGAGTCTTTTGAATTAAATTGAATATGATATCATGTACAAACCAAACATATTCCTGTGAGGATCTCAATCACTCATATAAATCCTATTCACCAAATTGGTGAAAAGGGACCGATTCATACAATCCCTGCTGCTGATCTAAGTCATGCAGATAGACCAACACATCTGGTGTAAAATAGAACCAAAGTTCTTAATCAGCAGTACAATTTCGAAACAGAACAGCAGGATAAACATGAATACCACGTCACTGAAGGACATGAATCCCCGAAACATTATGTCAATGTACCACAATTACAACAAAATCTCGAATTCAGAACATACCACCTTCTTCCTTCCAAACTCACAGCCTTAGAGAATCCGAGCAGAAGATTACCGCTAACAAACAGTTTCAACAACAGGAACAACTAAGCGGTCCTGGAGCGCAAGCAAACAGAAATGGTTATTATCATTTCGTTCAGAACGTTCAACAAGTGTTACCTGACCTTAGTCTGAAGAAATACCACATCAGCAATTCTTACAGCAAATACCAAATCAATCATTTATTCATGCCACCAACGGCAACAAATGTAAATCGACACCCTTTGTTCATAGCTAATCCAAACTATGTACAAGAATACCAATACGAATAAACACAAGAACCATCTGATTATGAGTACTTCGTTTGGAGACAAAATTGAACCAAAGAGATCTTGAGTTAGGTGAATTAAGTAAATCATTATTCAAAGTTTTCTTTGTACTAGCAAATAAGCAGAAAAAGACTATGGGAAAATGAGAAATGCATAACTTAATTTCAAATATTCTAGATGAATTTGAAGAGAATGATAAGACTTTTCGAGAGAATTGATTTTCTGGGTATCATATATGTATATATTTCAGTATGTTTTCATTTATTTCAAATGCTTAGATATCTTTGAATAATTTATTTGTTAATTAAATATAAATAATGCTTCATTACTTTGTTTCATTCAATACAGCTTCAAACAAATTCCAAGATCAGCTCGAAACAAAACCAATCATCAACATATAACAGAGATTATAAGAACAACTCACACCACTGCTTTAGACATGATGCGCCCCATCTTCCAGAATATATCAAATTTGTCAGGTAATTGCCAAAACTGTAAATAACCAATTTAAGAGGACTAGGTCCAAAACCCAGATTCAGAGCAGCATCTACACATCATTAGATACCTTAACCAAAAATATCATTCCTAGCGAACTGTGATTGATTCAATCTTTACCATCTGTTAAATTATTTTTGACCAATCTTCAAGCAACATATCTATCAAATAAAAACCCTCGTTTTATTAATCGGACGGAGAAATATCAATTCGTATTTCCTAAGATCAAAAAGTGTCTTTTGAATCAAATTGGATATGATTATCATGTACGAAACAAGCATATTCCTGTGAGGATCTCAAATACTCATATGAATCCCATTCAACAAGTTGGTGAAAAGGGACCGATTCATAAAATCCCTGCTTCTGATCTGAGTCCTGCAGATAGACCAACACATCTGGTGTAAAATAGAACCAAAGTTCATAATCAGCAGTACAATTTCGAAACAGAACAGCAGGACAAACATGAATACCACGTCACTGAAGGAAATGAATCCCCGAACATTAAGTCAATGAACCACAATCACAACTAAATCTCGAATTCTATACCCTGAACATACCACCCTCTTCTTTCCAAACTCACAGCCTTAGAGAACCCGAGCAGAAGATTACTGCTAACATACAGTTTCAACAACAGGAACAACTAAGTGGTCCTGGAACGCAAGCAAACAGAAATGGTTATTATCAAGTCATTCAGAACGTTCAACATTACCTGCGTCTGAAGAAATACCACATCAGCAATTCTTGCAGCAAATACCAAATCATTTATTCATGTCGAAAAAACCACATGATATACAGCAACAACACAATGTTAGGAACCAACAGCAACAACTTATTTCTCAGCTGCCACAAAACACCAACCATCCAATTCATATCAACAACCTTTGTTCATAGCTAATCAAAATTATGTTTAAGAATAGCAATAGGAACAAATCCAGTAACCATATGATAGAATAACTTTGACACCAGAATTTCACTCATTCATGAACAACAAACAAGATTATCAAATTCAATGTCATCACTTCTGATGGCAGGTTACAACCGGGATACTGAATCAGAAGCTTCAAATATCGTTCAATAAACTATTGCTAGAAATTCTAAAGATTCTGTAGCCCAGTCGTCTCAGTTCATTCAAAATTACTTTGATTCCAAAGATGACAACCTAGCGATGAACGACGTTGACGCTGAACCTAAAAAACTTCAGAGATATCTGAAGAAAACCCTGAGCAAGTACCAGGAAATTACTATTCTTCCCTTCCAAACAAACAGGTAGCAGAAGCTTTGGCTTCTCTCCCAGCGGCAGGAAATATTAACAGCAATTTGATGCAGCTTACTAGAAGGGGTTCTGAACGACAGAAACTTATAAAAATTTTCGTTCCAGAAGGTTCAGATGAATCAGAAAAATCCGAAAATCATTATTCAATAAATCAGAATGACCAAGATTACGAACATGGAAATGATGATGAAGAAGAAATCTCAGAAATACTTCGTTTGGAGACAAAACTAATCCAAAGAGATCTAAAATTGCACTGCTCTAGAGATGATCATGAATACAGCACGTGATGCACCCCATCTGCCACAATCTCCTGCATTTGCCAGGTAATTGCAACAACTGCAACAGACCTATTGAAGAGGATTACTTTCGAAACCCAGACCTAACCCAACATCTACACAATATAAAATATCTTAAACGGAGAAATCATTTTCAGCAAACTTCGATTGATTCAAGCTTCACCATCTGTCAAACCATTCTTGACCAATCTTGAAGCAACATATCAATCAAAAGAAAAATCTTATTTCATTAATCCAAAAGAGAAATATCAATTCGTGTCTCCTAATTTCACAAAGAATTATTTGAAGCAAAAGTAATATGGGGAACATATACAACTAATCAAATACCTGTGGAGATTTCGAGTACTCGTATAAATCCTACTCAACAAGTTGGGAAAAAAGGACCCCGAATCATTATGTCAATGTACCACAATCACAACAAAACTTGAATTCTATATCAGCAATTACCAAATTAATCATTTATTCATGTCGGATAAACCACATGATACACAGCAACAACTCAATGTTAGGAACCAAAAGCAACAACTCATTTGTCAACTGCCACAAAACACCAACAACCCAATTCATATCAACAAACTTTGTTCATAGCTAATCCAAATTATGTTCAAGAATACCAACAGAAACAAACCCAAGAACCATCTGAATAAATTTGATACCAGAATTCCACTCATTCAATTACAACGAACAAGATTATTAGAAACAAAATTCAAAATCATTACTTCTGATGGCAGGTTACAACATGGATACTGAACCAGAAACTTCAAACATCGTTCAATAAACTAAAACAAGAAATTCTGAAGATATGGTTGCCCTGTCTCAATTCGTTCAAAATTACTTCGATTCTAAAGATAAAAACCTATAGAGGAGTTATGTTGATGTTGATCGTTACAACAAAATTGATATGATGACAGAATGAAACGTCATTCAGAAAAAGTTTGAAGTAATATTTCCTATACTATTTATTTGTAGCTTCTCCAGTCCGGAATTTAAACATGAACCGAATAAAAAGTTCTGAAAGCTTAGAAAATACTACTGGAACAAGACTTCCTAAGATGTCCCAAGCTTTAACTCTTGAAGATATGCAAATGATTGATCTAAATTTAAACATGATAAAAGATGTGGAAGATGATGGAAGCGAAAAGGGAAAATTTCCCACACCCAAGGTAAAAATATGATTTCTAAATATAGAACTCTTGGCTTGTCATGTATAAATTGAATAATCTGCTCTTTTTATGCCGCAGTTGAAGGAATTTTAGAAATAAAAATATTTCATGAAAGATAATTCCACAGACGATGTCGTGAATTTGCATAGACCTCAAAAACTGGTGGACGAGTTTGAGGTCTTGCCCCCTAAGTAAATATATATCAAACCAGTGCATGCTGGAAAACGGAATTCAGCACCTTCAAAAGTCAACTCGACAATGTGAAATAATAATATTTGGACCAACTTCGCTTCATCATAGTATGAAAGAAGCTGCAGGATAAGTCCCAAGGCTTCACGAAATCAGGAACTTAGGGTGTGAAAACTGTAGAAACTCTTTGCTTAGACTTGCCTTAAATTGCTACAGCCTCCACAAGTGGGAACTGAAATAAACCTGAAAACAAATGGTGCACAGAAGCGAGAAACTGCTATCACGTGATGTTGTAGAACGATCCATCTTTGATCTCATTATTTGCCGTTAGTTTCGGTTTCTTGGAGCATCTTTCTCAAATCATCAGAGAACCAGTAGTAGCTTGGTGCCAGATCTGGAGAATAGGGTGAGGGTACCTATGGTCTCTCTTCATGTTCTGATTGAAGCCAATTTACCACTCATTGAAGAGTTCCATAGTCCTTGAAACATCTAAGGTTAGCTACTTTTCCTTGGTTTCAGTTTCGCACAACCTTTCTTTTCTGTGCTCTCCACCATGGCATTTTTGAACATCAACGTATTGCTAATTTGACAGCAGACTGCCTAATTCAACCGTCCATTCAGAACATATAGTTCTGCCAACTCTGGCACTCGCGCGACAGAGTTTTTGAAATTATATTGTGATGTTTTTCAAAATTAGAAAACCAGTCTACTAGATGCAAACCCTTCGATACCTAAATCAGTCGTAAATGCTTTAACTTTTTTTTAGCAAGGCAAGGTAAGTTTTAGCTTTGACAGTCACTCAATAAGACATTCTTCTAAGCGGGGAAACTTACTATGGTGCTATCGTTTTCTTCAGTTCCTGCTGAACTGCTTGAAAGGATAGTGTTCTTCTATATCGTCGACACTGTGAATAGCAGTAGACGAAGGTTTTGGCAACGTCCGATTTTGTACCACCATATTCTATAGCTTATATAGGCTTCTTTTTATACGAGATGGACATAGCTACGTATTTTTTGAAACACTCAACACGAACTGACACACTCCACAAAAATCGGTGGTTACTAAGGAGCTGAGGTAAGTGTAGCTCAAATGGGAATTGAAGATTGAAACACACACTGAATATGAATTTTACGTGAGATATTGGGAGTGTCTGCTTGGCAAAAAGCGACAGTCTAACCCTAGCACCCTAGCGCCGCTTCCCTCGTTTGAAACTCGCCGCGGACATACCGCCTACTCGGGACAATAGATCGATACCAACAATCAAATTACTCAGAGGAAGTACCACTGACTTCGAATTTTAACGCGTTCTCAGGTGGTTTGCCTCGTCAATTCACTTATAATTGCTTCGAATCCTCGAGAAATTCGAATTATTGAGAGTCGATAAACGCTAAATTTGTGTTCCAATCCACCCTACAGCTGTTGACTATCTTTTCCTTATCACCCTCTAACCGGATTTACCAAATTTCGTTATGATTGCCTCGAATTTTTCTTCGAGAAAAATAGGATCACACATATTGTTACTTATAAAAGCAAGCGCGTACGAAAATTCTTATTGTTGTAGTTTTTCTGAATGTTCCTCAAGGGTTTGGTCTTGATTGTTCATATATCTAATCACTGTTCTTCTTTTCGACCTAGCAAATGGACAGTAGTGGAAATCTAGTAGGTTCCAAGACAAAACTGAATCGACTAGAGAAACTCAAAGCAATAAGTAAAGAACGTCTTGGATTATCTAGTTCAACCGACGTTCTAAGAGATAGAGAACGCGAAATGCGTAAGCATAAGGAAAAAGTAACAAGTTCATTGCAGGCACAAAAAGATAAGATATTAGCTGAATTGGTAAGTGAGACAATTCGACCACGTGCCTCAAACTTTCAAGACAAAGTGAAATCACTTTTGATGAAATCGTGAACAAGTCACTAGAAGAAATGAATCGAAATGTGGCCACGTTTGAGTTTTCGAATTCAAAATAAGTTCAATACAAATTTTCTAAGTTTTCCACGTTTATTTGTTTTAAATTATTAAGTACAGACGACTAATATACAAAAATGATTACAAGATAAATTTCTTTCTCAAATGTTAGGTGGAGGGGGGTTATTGATTTCAAGTTGGCTAATGTGGGGTTTTCCAGAGTTTATTTTTATACTTTCCAATAGATTCATTCATCCTCCTCTATTGCATTTGTGGAGGACATTGAAATTATCTAAAAGCACACAATAGGTTTGTTCGTTAAATGTGCTCAATATTAGAGTTCTTGTTTGATGAAATACGTTCTTTGAATCTGCATTCAAATTTCTACCTTTTTTACCTACTTAAACCGATGGGTATTACCAGTTTGTGTGAGATTATTTATTTCGCATGAAGAAAAGTTTAATTTATTTCATGAGAAAGTGGATTGACATTATTAAATCTAGCATATATTTCTTCAGGATTTTCTTGATTGCAATATGATAATAATAAAAATTGTAATATTAATATAATAATATATAATGATATACAGTGCATGAGGGATGGCGAGATGTACAAATATTTAGGATACCAACAAGCCAGATTGCTAGACCAAAAACAGTCAAAGGAGAAGATTCGTTCAGAATACAGTCAGCGTCTGAAGACTGTGCTGAAATAAATGTTGAACTCGAGGAATCTAGTCAAGGCAATTAACACATACGCTATTCCAGTGTTGCTTTACTCATTTGGAAAAATCAGATGGACTAAGACAGAACTGGATGAGATTCAAAGGCAAACCCGAACGATGCTGACAAAGTACAACAATCATCATTCAAAATCGTCTGTGATAAGAACAACTTTGAAGCGGAAAGAAGAGGAACGCGGATTAATAGATGTTGTCAATTTACACACCGAACAAATAAAAAATCTCAGAGAATTCTTCTCTGCAAAAGCTCTCACTTCTGACCACCATAGAGTGGTATCGTTGGCTGATAGGGGATATACGCCACTAAATCTTGCTACCAGAGATGACCTGCTGAATCTACCGTTCCTATCAGATACTGAAAAACAAAAGCAATCGTCAAGAAAGGAATTTCATGGACGACATCACCATCAACCACACATCGACAAAGAAGCCTCCAACAAATGGTTGATGAAAGGAGAAATATTCGCAGAAACAGAGGGATTCCTTATGGCCATCCAAGACCAAGTGATCGCTACAAACAATTACAAAAAATTTATAATGAAGGACGGAACATTACGAACAGATAAGTGAAGAAAATGCCATATAAGATCGAAGACTATACAGCATATTACGTCCGGATGCGAACAACTGGCCAATACGGAGTATCTTCACAGGCATAATCAAGTGTGCAACATTATCCACCAGAAACTTGCACACAAGTACGGACTTCTGAATACCTTCCAGCCATATTACAAGTATCAGCCGGCGCCCGTATTGGAAAATTACTCTATCTGATTATACTACGATAGGCCTGTTATCACTGACAGAATGGTGACGAATAATAGGCCGGACATAGTTGTGTATGATAAGAGAGCCAGAACAGCAATGATGGTGGATGTCGCCATACCGAATAATAACAACGTGCTGAACAAGTTCCAGGAGAAAAAGTCCAAATACACAGAGCTTGCTATTGAGATCAAGCAGATGTGGCACCTCGATAAAATAGATATTGTTCCTGTCATCGTATCCTTGACTGGTTTAATACCCAAAACTTTGCATGATAGCCTTAAGAAATTAGAATTGCATAAGAATACCTATATAGAAATGCAAAAAGCTGTAATTCTTAATACATGTAGGATAGTTAGGAAATTTATGTCAAGTATATTGTAATCGAGCCTATTCCCTTTGATTGTTAAATATGGGAAAGGTAAATTATATCCAGCTAACAGCTGAGATAGTGCATAAGTCCTAGATAATGAATAATATAATAATAATATTGTTTATTGTCCTATACAATTTTGTGTGTACATGAGTTGATAATTGATAATTGTGATATTCGATTTTGCTCTTTGCGTCTAATGATTTTTCTCATGGAATGGCCTGGTATATTGTCATTGAAGGCTAAACTTTTCATAGTATTCATTTCAGTTTTGAAATCATGAATTTAGAGGGGTATAGTGAAAGCGATGTGAACCATAGAATTGTAGGACACGAGATTTGAATGGTTGAATGAGACTCTGATGATTATTGCGTCTGTGAACAATTTTTTCCAATAGATATTATAAGTAAGGATATTATTTATGTTTATTATAGTTGAATCGAGAAAGTTCAAGAAGTTAGTATCTTCTTCAACGATAAATTTTAAATGAACGTGAATTTTATTGAAGAAGTTCAAAAATGTAACTGGTAGTCTATTTGAGCTATGAAAACCAACCAAAATATCATAGACGTATCGGTACCAGAGCGTGATTTAATTTTTGGCTAGGTCACTGTTCAGTATTGATGTACTTTCTAAGTTGCCCGTGAAAATATCTGACAATAACGGACTTAATTGCGATTCTGTTATGAGTAGTTCTTCTTTTTATTTATTTCAGTGATTTTATGTTTATGAATGGTAGAGTTCTCAATTACATTTTTGTGTATTTAGATATTTAGTTTTACCGGTACAGCCATCAGTTCTTTTTTCTCTTGAATATTGCTATTGTTTGGGGTAAAGTTAGGACATTCGTTCAGTAGATCAGTTTGTTCGCCATCGAATAGAACATTTGACAATTTTACATGTTTAGATCGAAATTATTTCCAGTTTCAAAATAATTGCGTTGAACAAAAATCTGGACTTTCTATGGGATCACCACTCAGCATTCTATTGTCAGATATTTTCATGGACAACATAGAAAGCGACCTAGCCTAGAAACATATTATGTTCTGGTAATGATACGATTATACTTTGGACAGTTTTCATAGCTCAAACGGACAATTAGATTTCTATCTAATAACTGCATAAACTTTTTCGATTTAACTATAAATATCTTGGTAAGACTGAAAGTGAAACTACTAACTATTATTATCTTAATGTTTTCATTCAGAAAAGAGAAAGCATTATATTCTACACGTTGGTAAAACTGACTACCGGAATACTAACCCCGAAGAAATCAGATGCTGAGCCGACGACATTGACTTCGGAACGTTTATTAGGCAAACTGCCTACCGAGCTTGAATAGCGGTCGTAGGAGCGGTAGGGGAAGTTGCTGGCCCGACCCCCGTGTTTCTAGTCTTTTCCTCCAAAATGAAGGTATCAAAATCATCCCAAAATGAATAATCAATATGTAGAGTGACGATCTCATCGCGGACCTGATATCGAGATATGTACTAATCTTTTCTGCTGCTAACTCCGTATAAATAGGACCGATGATGGAAAATCCCTCATTTTGACAGTTCGACGTTCGTTCATTTCTTTAAATTCTGACCGCCAGAGATTCTTGAAATGGAGAAATTTGAGCGAAATTTTGCATGAGATAGAGATTTTTAAGTTTTCCCGAGTTTTTTTAGGAACCAAAATATTGCGGCGTAACATGCGAAACTCGAAACTTCGTCGTCGTCCCAGTTTCGAAACAATCGAACGCAATAGAACAATTTGTATAGACATAAAAGGTCGACGAAATTATCCAATCTTCTCGCGAAAAATCGGAGACCTTTTTCATTTCCGCTTTTTCGGGACTTTTCCTCGCTCTCGGCGACATTTCATCGGCATTTTTCGCTAGGGGTTCTAAATTTCGCACGAACCTCCCTCAGACCCTTTCCTACCGAGAAATAACTGTAGCGGGGACCTTTGGCCTCCTCGGATCATTCTCGTAAAAGGCCTCACGACTTTATCATTATACACAAACATAAGCAATATCCTTACTTATAAAATCTTTAAAAAGAATAGGGCGCAGACACAACAAGTAAAAATTTCGAATGCAGATTTAAAGAGCTTATTTCATCAGACAAGAAATACCTTATATTTGAGATTTACTTTTTAATACAAAATAGAAAACGATTAAACAGAAACAATCTGGTATTTCCAAATTAAATGCAACTATCGTAAGCTCATATAGCCCATCAGCTTATATAGGTCAAACAGGTAGAACATATATCATTGGACAAAGAAATTTGAGCAGTTTCAATCAACAAACCACACAATTCTTTCAGATAATCTCAAAGTCCTCCACAAATCCAATAAAGGAAGAAGGATGAATCCGTTGGAAAGTTTGGAAATCAATAAACCCAGAAAAACCCACATTATTATATGGTCAATAGCCAACTTGAAATTTATAAGCCCCTACTTAACATTTGAGGAAGAAATATATATTGTAATCATCTTTGCACCTTAGTTAGAATTCAGCACTTGAAAATGCTCGAAGGGTCAAAATCGGTCGTTTATTATCAAATAAATCTGGAATACTATCAAAAGTGCTTTTTTCCTTTTCCATATTTTGCAATTTTTTTCCGCAAAATAAATCTGCCATCAATATCATCAATTTTCAAGTCCATCCATCAAAACTGATTTTCCGTTGAAGTAATCCTTCAACTCGATCCCTAGGAGATGAAAAAAAATTTAGGCCTCGAGGAGAGTGTAGTACGAATCATCCAACTGAATAAATTGGATGACAAAGATATAAGTGTTCATGGTACTCTCAGCTATATGGAACGTTGTGGTGACATATGCACTGAAAGGAAATGCATGGATTCTAGAATTCGGTTACCTCCAATAAAGAGAACAGAAAGTGAAAATATAACCTGGGATATAAGAGGAATATGTGGAATATCGAGTAAGTTT
The DNA here is from genome assembly GCA_013387265.2 of Cryptolaemus montrouzieri. Lineage (NCBI taxonomy): Eukaryota > Metazoa > Arthropoda > Insecta > Coleoptera > Coccinellidae > Cryptolaemus > Cryptolaemus montrouzieri. The sequence continues at coordinate 67,645,915 of JABFTP020000124.1, read as the reverse complement.
TACCTTATTTAGTTTATCACTTTAACCAGGGGTGCTCAAATTTGAACTTCTGGCGATCTACCTTAATATTTTTAGACTACTTACGATCGACTCTGAGAGGCTGCAAGTATGTGTGATGCAGGGTTGTCGTACATACACGATATTATTATTATTATTATTATTGAAGTTATTTAAGGCTGAGGACAAGTCCTATAAAAGCCTAATAAAAAAAAATAATTTCTATAGTATTGCATGCACAGATTAGCCATAGTTAAATATGCACACATATATAATAACTAAATCCACTTATGTCAAAAACGTAATCTAATTAAACAAAAGAAAGTCCAACTTATTTTTGAATTCATTAACCGAATTTGAGTCCACCACATCACTAGAAAACCTGTTCCAATCATCGAACACCCTATTCACAAGAAAATACTGTCTTTGTCTCGACGAAAATTTTTCTTTTTTCAGCTTCAGATAATGACCACGCAAACGAGTATCAGCACCCAAACTAAACAAACATCTCAGGTTGGCGTAATTGTGTTGAATTATACGATAGCACAAGATTAGATCTCCGCGATGTCTTCGCTGCTCGAAGGTTATGAGACCAGCTCTAGCCAATCTTTCATTATATGAAGGACGAACGACCCCAAAAGTCATACGTATAGCACGGCGCTGGACATCCTCAAGCATGCTTTTATCCCGAGCGAGCACCGGGCACCAAACCGAGCCTGCATACTCCAAAATAGGACGCACATAAGTTTTATGAAGTGTAACCGAACTAGGGAAGGACAACTTAACGAACGATTTACGAATGAAATAAATTAAAGAATTAGCACGTTTACAAACACTTAGGACATGTTCCGACCACGTAAGGTTTGAAGTAACGGTTACTCCTAGATCTAAGAAGTAACTGAGCAAAGTGGATGATTGTCAATCGAGTATTGACGGGATGGATTATTGGGTCCTATATGGAGCACAACACATTTATCAACATTTAGTGGTAGGAGCCAGTCGTTGAACCATCGGTTTATTGCGTCAAGATCGTCCTGGAGAATCTGTCTCTCGGTGAGCGGGTTTGCATACAACTTGGTGTCGTCAGCGAAGAATGACTTGCGAGATTTAATGTGTAATGAAAGATCGCTGGCGAAAATGACAAATAAAAGTGGCCCCAGGACGGATCCCTGAGGCACTCCGCTCACAACCGGTCTTTCCGACGAAAGAACCCCACCAACCCTCACCACGAATGTTCGCTGCGACATATAATTAGTAGTCCAGAGAAGCAACTTCCCGCGAATACCAACGATGTCCAATTTGTGAACTAGTCTTCTTACTGTGACTCTGTCAAAAGCCTTGGCGAAATCGAGGTAAATGACATCAGTAGGGATTCTTTGATCATAAGCATGCGTCCAATCATTAATGCAAGACAAAAGATTTGTGGTAGTTGACTTTCCCTTTACGAAGCCATGTTGTTCTGACGGAATGATAAAGTTTTTTGTCAAGAACTCGGTTGTCACTTCGACTATTATGGATTCCATCACTTTTGATGCAACAGACAGAAGGCTTATTGGTCTATAGTTACATGGGTCCAGTTTATCACCTTTTTTAAATATAGGAGTGACACTTGATTTCTTCCAGTCCAGAGGAACGCGGGAGGTCTCGAAAGATGTTCTCATAATCAAGGCCAAAGGATGAGAAAGGACGTCGGCAAACTTCTTCAAGAAAAGAGGACTGATACCATCAAGTCCTGGAGACGAATGATTTTTTAGCTTGAGTAGGTGCTTTTTTACTGTGCAAGAATCAAACTCTACGTGTGTTAGACTATTCTCAAGACGTCTAGTTGCAGAGTGGGGCATCTGATCCTTATTGGGCTCAGTTGTGAAGCAACTGGCAAATGCATCTGCCAAAATTTCCACCGATTCGGCATCAGAGCTACACATGCTCCCATCGTCTTTTCGTAGCAAAGGGGCACTGACCTTCGATTGCAAATTGGCACGAATAAATTTGTAAAGTTTTCTGTTATTGTCGGAGGCAGCAATTGATTCCTCATATTCACAGCGTGCAGAGCGCAGAGCAAAGGTCACGTGACTAGAAAAATCTCTATGACTTGTACAAATTTCCGGAATTTTTAGTTCGTTTATATTTCTTCCAGATACGTTTTTTGTGTTGTATAAGTGATAAAAGTTCCGAGTTTATCCATGGTTTAAGAGGGTTAACACGCGAGGTCCTTCTCCTGGAGTGTCTATCTATAAGGGACAGTAACGTGGAATGGAATTTTTTCCACATAATATCAGCGTCGTCTGCTGGATTTAAGAGTCTTTGCCAGTTTACATGCTGAAGCTCCTCTGAGAGCGAATCAAAGTTGGTCACGCTGTATTCAACGCAATTGGATTTTTAGGTATAGTAATATTAAGCTGAAGGGTTGAAGTGATAGCTGCATGATCGGAAATGCCAATCGGTGGATGGTATTCAGGGTGTGTAATGAGTTGTTCTTCGTTGGTTAAAATGAGGTCAAGTGTTGAAGGCTCCTTGTTTCTTCTGAATCTAGTTGGCTCATTCACCAACTGGATAAGATTCGAGTCAGCAACAAATCTCACAAAGTCGGCAGCAGGGTTGGACGCCTCAGAAACGTTCGCTATTGGCCAGACGATATCGCGATAATTGAAATCGCCAACAATAATTAGATTAGTAAATGATGAAATTAGGTCCAAATATTCGCTACCTGCCTACCTACCTAGGTAGGGTGTACCGTAGCATATATAGATATTAGCTTTCCGCACAATGTACATTATTTCAGTCAAGATTGGATTAGGTTTAGTTAGGTTCTTCTCTATAATATCAATGAAAAAACTCATAGTTAATCAAAATTGCGAGTTTATTGGTTGTTACAAAACAAAATAGTTACATATGGTGTTCAACTTAAGTAAGGAGTGACTTTGGATGTTGAAGCGTGGCACTGCATATCCTCAGCATACTTTTCACTGGGTGCTAATCCCAAGTATGATGACATATAATCGTCAGTTAGTCGATTGCGATATTTTGACTTAATTATCTTCATTTCAGAAAATTCTGATTCGCACAAGAAAGTTGACCTAAGCATTGCCGTCAGTTGAAGGGCGATTTGCCTTAGATTCGAATATTTATCTTCAGATATAAAACACCAGAAATTTGTATCAGATGCTGTAGATTTGAGATGTATATCTAATATAATCTGCACCAACTCATTTTCAACAGAACATGAGTTCATATCAAACTGACTTCCTATTTCAGTAGCTAATTCCTCAATGTTTTTACATGAAGAAGGATAACTCATGAATGATGCTATATTTGCCAATTTACTGCAGTCATAGAAACGCATTTCGAATTGTCCCAAAATATTTGATAATTCAGCCTTATACGTATCATAATTCAACTGAGGAATCCTTGCTTTCAAAGACGGAAAATGTTTCAAATCCTTTGTTTTCAATATATATATATATATATATATATATATATATATATATATATATATATATATATATATATATATATATATATATATATATCATAAGTTGCAATTTACTTTTGAATGCGTTAACTATCTGTTTAAGTGCATTGTGATGTCAATGAAAATGCCAAATCACTCAGCCATTTTTCGTTTTTCAACATTTGAGTGTCATCGCCTCTTTCGTCTAGAAAAACTGTTATTTCGGGTAACAATTCTCGAAACCTTTCTAGGAATTTCCCGAGACTCAACCACCTGACGTCCGTGTGAAGAACTAAATAAGTGTGTTAAGCTGACTCTCTATCTTACAACTGCAACTTAAAGAGCCGCCGTTGCAAGCTACGTGCACGGATGGAATTCACAATTTTTGTTGCAATGAACACAAAACTTGTTGACGTATGATGCAATGGAATAAAAAAAATTGAGGGCAATCTTCATTAGATCGACACAATTCCACAAAACCGTTTTTGTTTCCAGTCATTGCTGGTGCTTCATCGGTCGTAATTCACACTAATTTATATATTAGTAGCTTGTAGTTTTCTACAAAATTGAAGAAAACGTCATATATATCTTCGCCACGGGTCTTTGCCTTCATAGGAATGATTGTCAAAAATTCTTCCTTAACCAACATGTCATTGAATACCATCCGAATGAAAATGTCTGTTATATCGGTGGATTCGTCGTACTGTAAAGAAAAGTATGTACATTTCATGATATCATGTTTTAGTTTATCTGCCATGTCCTGACTCATGACTTGTTAATACTTCACTTGAAACTGGTACTTTGCCTTCTGACTGGAAGTGCAGTACTGTTGTCCCCATTCCAAAGGTGTCTAATCCAACGGTATCTGATGATTTGAGGCCAATTAATTTGCTTCCCATAGTCGACAAGATTGTTGAAATTGTGGTTTGTGAGCAGATTAGTAATTTTCTTAAAGAAAATGGGTTGATATACGTCAATCAGTCTGGATTTAGAGATGGCCACTCATGTGAGTCAGCGTGCCAACTGGTGTTCAGTCAATGGAAAAAAGATATCGATAGCGGAAAAATCATTATTAGTGTTTTTGTGGACATTAAAAGAGCTTTTGAAACAATTGACAGAGTATTGCTCATTAGAAAGTGTGAAAAATCGGTATTAGAGGAATTATGTTGAAATGGTTAGCATGTTTTTTGGAGGGTAGGTGTCAGAGGACTCTGATTGATGGTAATTTCTCTCAGCAGAGGGAGGTAAAATATGGAGTTGCCTAGGGCAGTGTACTCGGTCCTCTTCTCTTTATTATTTACATGAACGATTTAAATAGGTACTTGGAACACTCTTTTGTGAATTTGTTCGCTGATGACACATTGATATCGGTCTCTGGGGATGACTTCGGGGAAGTGGTTGGTGTTATTAATGCGGAACTGGAAATCATGAATAACTGAATGATGTTCAATAAACTGAAACTGAATAGTAACAAAACTAAATGTATGGTACTTAGTTCTAAAGCTAATTGTAGTAAGTTTAAGAGTGAAGTTTATGTATTGAAAATTCGCGACATGGCTCTCAATTTTGTATCTGAAATTAAATATCTGGGAGTGACTATTGATCCCCAATTGAATCTGTCTCAACATGTGTCTGTCTTATGCAAAAAAATGGGAAAAAATCGTTTATTTTTATAGAGTGTGTAATAAACTTTCACTCTGGAGCAGAAGAATTGTATATAATTGTATGATATATCCTAGTTTCAATTATTGTTTGTGATAAGAAAGATATTCAACAGTTACAGTTCCTTCAGAATAAGTGTATGAGATTTTTGTTAACATGTAATAGGCGCACCTCTATAAATTTTATGCTTAAAGAACTGAATTTCCTGAGCGTTCGGCAGCTTGTGACTCAATCTTGTCTGGTTCTTATTTAGAAAACAGTAAACAAAAAAACACAAAAGTTTCTAAAACGAAGATTAGAGTCAGTGTGTTACGGGTTGCGCGGCGCTCAGGATTTTCAAATTGAGAGATATGCCTCAACTGCCATGGAAAGGTCACTTTTTATTGAGGGTCTGAAAGCTTATAATACGTTGCCACTTTTTTAAGTCATCTAGCACTGTAAGGATCTTCAAAGTTAGATTGAAGAAAATGTTTTTTTGTTCTTAGAATTATCTTTCCGAAATCTTTGCTGATTTTTTCATGTAATATATGTGATTAAGTAGCAGATTGCTAAATAAATAGATATTATTATTATTGTTATTACTTCAATACGCCTTGTGACAGTCGGACGAGATAACTGAAGTTCTCTAAAAGCAGACAAGATTTCTGTTTTATTTTCAAAATCTCCATATAAAGTCTCATCCGCTTCAATAAATGCTTCCTTCACAACCGTTCCATCCTCGAATGGTTTCTTGTGTTTCGTCAATATATGAAATATTTTAAATGATGCGATAGTAGAAGCTCTTGATTATTTGGCTGGTCTTGTGAACACGGTTTGTCATTTTTTCGAACAAGATATCAAATCACGTACTTTTCGTTTTCTTAATTCATTCTGTGGAGGAAAATCCGTTTTATGATTCCTCTCCAAGTTTCCAAACTTAGGTATTGCAACTGACGCACGACAAATAAGACAAATGTACTCGTCCTTGACCATACAAAAGAAAAATTCTTCCTCCCAATCGTTATTAAAATGATACGTTTTAGATTTCTTCGCTGCACTCATTTTGTACTATGTAATAATAAACTTTGTATCGTCGTAGTATTTCCTTCAAGTTACAATTCAGAATGACTCCAATTCCTGCAGGCGTATTATTTATATCGGCGTAAACGAAAGTCTCGAATGTTCCCGTAAAACGCGCCACCCGAAATTTCTAGAAAAGCTGCAAGAATATAAACGCGGATTTTCTTTGACAAGTACCGCGCGTTCCTTTGATAAAGCCGCATGTTGCCGATAGCATAGTGTTATTTTATTGCGTAATAAATTTTACAGTTTAGTTATCTACTAAATGTGTCGAAAAGCACACGAAATCGACCGTTTGAGCACCCCTGGTTCACATTATAACGAACTGCAAAAGCTTATCTATTTCATCATACTTTCAGGCCTCGAGATCCAACCAGGATTGGCTGTGCACAGAGTAGAATTGAAACGCAAAGAAAAACACGATAACATAATGAAAGAAATGACATTGCGAATGGCGGACCTCAATGAATCCATCGAACAAGAAATCAGAAAACACGGTCAAAGTTTGGTTTCAAATGTTCATATGATAAAGGATAACGTCGAGAATATTTTGAATAATATTCAGGAAAAGGTCAATATCGAAAACTACTAAACAATTTATAGAACTCATTTCGAAAATGAGAGCGTTGACTCTTAGATAGCTCTAGGATTTTACGAGGATGGTCTGAAAAGTTTTCCACTTATTTTTTGAATTTGGGAGGCTTTTACTTGGTAAAATTCCATTATCAATAACAAAAAACAAGTACTGTGTTTAAGAATTTTACTTAATAATTGCGATTCGTAACGCGTTTCACTACACCGTAGCTTCTTCAGACGAATGAATGTACAGAAAATATAAATATGAAAAACTCTTGAGTAATTAAAAGCTTATTGGGTTTCTTCTTCTTAAGTGGTTATTTATGACAGGTATATCCAATAAAATTAAGAATAGATTGCTCCTCGAAGAATTCAATAGAGGTAAACACTTAAATCGACTTGTTCATTGATGAGTCTACCTAAGTGTTTACCTTTATTGATTCTAAAGTTTCCCAAGCATCTATTCTTCCAATATTTATTGATCTGTATGTCAAAATTTCCAGACTGTGGAAGCGAAAGAATGATTATTTTTACTCAAGAACATTTATATTAATTTTCTGACATTCATTCGTTTGAAGAAGCTACGGTGTAGTGAAACGCGTTACGAATCGCAATTATTAAGTAAAATTCCTTAAAACACAGTACTTATTTTTCCACTCACGCGTGAAGACGGCAACACTCGTATATGAACGTTTAATCATCAAAGTTGCAGCTTTTTGGCTGGGCAGTTGTTATGGAACAGTCGTTTGAGTGAGTGGATGTGAATGTTTTCATGAAAATGGACAAAATCGCGTATCGAGCTGTCAATAAATATTTGTTTTTGAAAGGCGATACATAATGCAAATCAGATTACTTGGATTCTGGGTTCTGATGAACATCTCCAACGATCTGTTGGAGCAATGTGAGCAAAATAAATCCAAGTTTTAATGCCAATTAATTACAGTGGACGGTTTCAAAAAAACAAAAACTGTTTTCTGCCTGGGAAAGAGAAGGCGACTGTTTTTGGGTATAGTTATGGAGCGCTATTTTAGTCGATCATCTTCAAGAAGGAAAAACTATCACAAGAACATACTACCCATCATTATTTGATAATCTAAAAGAAGAACCTACGGAAAAACGACCTTATTCACAAAAAAAAATCCAACCAAGACAAAGATTTGTTCCCTCCTCTGAAAGTTTCATTCAGAGGACAGAGATTTTCTTGAAATGAAGGAGCAATCACCTTGGTGAGACTGAACGAAGTTTATTATAATATGGATCTCAAAACTCATCCTGAGAAGAGCATGGATGGGAAAGGTGCCACTCAACGATTCACCAGCAGTAGCAGACTGTTTCGGTACAGAAGAATTTCCTTGGGTCTATTCATGTGCCTTCAGATTGTCAATACGGCATTCGAAGAGAAAAATCAACAACAGGAGCTTTTTTGAAACAATGTCAACAATTACAAAGCACCCAAAGATGAGTAGATGACCCTGACTTGTAGAGACATCGCCAAAGCCTTCGACAATATGTGACATGACATATTCTGAATAAGTTAAATTGGCTAGGAGGCAATAGATCCCTTGATCTATTCAAATAATATCTAATAGACCGCAGAGCGTTGCGAAGATGTGCCTTGAGACTGGATGCATGATAAAATCAAAGGTGTGTGATGTTGGCATGGAAATTCGTCAGGATTCAGTGCTGGGACCGCATCTGTACCTATTGTATATAAACAACTTACCTGGTGCATCAACCGAGCATCTGATTCAATATGCGGATGATACCTCGTTGGTATTGTAACGATATTCAATCGTCCCTGAAGCCGACCCTGTCACCGCCCGGCAGAATGCCGAATTGCCACGCACTTTCGAGAGAATTCAGGAAAAAGCTAAAAACTACCAATACTGCAAAACCAGGTTACTGTTCAAGGAAGGCTTTTGAACGAAGATCTGAAACAAAGCGGAAGATTCTCGAACCACCGTTTTTGCATAAAAAAAAGAGAGCGCGAAGCGCAGAGAATTCAGTTTTGAATAAAGAGCGTTAATAAGTGGACAAAGTGTTGGAAATAAATTAAGCAGTATCAATTGTGTTATTTAAATTAGTTATAATTGTTCAGTTTACGTGTAAATAAATTAGTTAAAGTTTTGTAACGTTGAAGTGTTCGATTTGAACCCACAAATAATTTCAAGAACTAAGAAACGTTACAGTATCTAATGTAGGTTGTGGTGGAGGTTGAGAGTGCGTTTCCTGCGCCTTAAACATGGTTCGCATTTCATAAGATACAGATAGATGAAAATAAGAGCCGAACTCTCCTTTTTGGCTATAGTACAAAATGGAGTGCCACTACACTTGGCTCCCAAGACCGCAAAAAGCTTAACCTTCCTTGATGCCAAATTGATTATAGGCTGAATTGGGACAATCACATTGATGGTTTGATTAGTAGCCTTGCTAGGAATGCTTATGCTTTGAAAAGTCTTTCGACGCTTGTTGGAGCAACGACTGTTGCCTACAGTGCCTACGTACAAGGTAGATTAGGTCTTATAATTAATGGTAATACACCACAGGTTCATCGCATCCTATTTCTACAAAAGAGATGGCAAGACCGATTTTACATTTGGAAGTACCATGAACCCAGATCTGTTCGGAGGAAGGATCAGAATTCACAATTATTGATTTACAGAAGTGAGAGGCTTAAGCCCATCCATAATTAGAATAACTTACCCTCAAAAGAACGCTGAGTACATTGTTACATTGTTAGTCCGTTCTTGTTTGCATCGTGTATTTCTTATGATTGTCAGTTTGTTGATGTGAGTTAATAATTTTAGGTGTTTTACATTGTAAGTTCTTTCATGCAACTAATAAAGATATTATTATTATAAGGGGGTCCATTTACAGTCTTCGGAATACAGCGGAGTGTGACCAGCGTTGGTTGTGCCAATGCAACTGGTGCTAGCATACTGACTATCATCATTTTTGAAAGCAAATGTTTGAAGCCTGAATTATATGACAATTTACCATCAGGAACATTAGTTGGAGAATCTGCAGAGGGTTATATGAATAGTGAACTATGCAAAGAGTTTTTGAAGCTCCTAGCAAGATATAAAAGGCAAGAAAAGTGCCTTTTAATATTCAACACCACCCAGGAGCTGCAACCACTTGATAAAGCTGTCAATCGATCATTTGAACACCTAATCTAATCTAACCTAACTAAAGCACACTTCAATATTATACTTTCAACTGTCTGGTCTAAATGCATGTCGCAATAACACCATCGCGGTTTTAGAATGACTGGTTTGTATCCATTCGATCTGCAGGCTATTCCGGGAACAGCATTTGCTCCATCCGTATTGACAGAAGCGCCAGGTCCTGTACCTGACGCTGTTAATGAAGAAAATTCACCACTTCGCATCTCATCGAGGTCAATGACCCCTCAGTCATCGACACCAAGGCAAAAACAAAGAATTGATCGTATCCCAAAAAGACCATCTGAAAGTAGTTCCAGTTCTGATGATGAGAACGATGTATCCATCCAAGTTAAAAGAACAACGTCTGAACTGCTCATGCAAATACCAGCTGAAAGTAACAAAAATACACCAACAGTTGAAAGAAGAACCAACAATTTCGGTCACTAAAGACCTATTTGATAACACAGCTCTACAAAAAAAATTTTTTTTATTGTTGCCCTGGATATCATCGCAAATTTTTATGTTTTCAAGTGCCCAGATTACGAATATATTCATGAAAGTTCTCAATGTGCTCGTATTTTCATGATTTTTGCATTTCTTATATTTTGAACAATTATAAGCTTGTTAGAAATAAAATTTAATTTTCCAGTCATGATTAGGCTTCTGCGCAACTTTTTCGCGCATACAAACATCACCTGATCCCCACTCTCAGACCGCTTGCTCCACAGAACAGCTGAGATCTCAGTTATTTGACAATATTGAAGTACATATTCACGTAAATCTGGATAAAGTGTCATGGATTCATATTTTGTTTCAATTACTGAATGTCCATTCTTATATATTTGTCTTCTAGTCTAAAATATGAGTGCGTCACGAAGAAAGTGTAAATATTGTAGTGATTTATTTTGTTATACTTGCGGTGTTTATATACCAAAAAACAAAAAGAAAAATCACAGACTTTGTCAAGGAGACTTACGTTGAATATTTTGGTTTCAAAATGGACAAATTAGGTAAACCATGAGTTCCTAATAAAGTTTGTAAGTCCTGTTTTGAGTCTTTACGGTTGTGGAAAAAAGGTGAACGTTCTGGATTAGACTTTGGTATTCCGATGATCTGGATGGAGCCTACGAATCATTTAGATGATTGTTACTTTTGCGTAGTAGATGTTAAAGGTTTTAATCGAAATCAAACCTGGAGATACCCAGACTTACAGTCTACGAAATGTCCGGTTCTACACAGTGAAAATCTCCCTCGGCCCATATACATTTCAAAAGTAATTCGCATGCCCTCAGAAACAATGATGTTACCAAATTCACAGAAATCGGGACCATCTACTAGTGGAAGTGAATGGAAAGGTGAAACATCTACGCCAAAGTTATTTTCTCAAAATGAACTCAGTGATTTAATACGTGATCTCAATTTATCAAAACAAGGATCAGAACTGTTAGCCTCAAGATTAAAAGAAAAAAATTTATTGGCACCAACAGTAACAATTACAACATACAGAACGCGAGAAAAAGAGTTATTACAATTTTTTAGTGAAAATGAAGGATTAGTGTATTGTAATGATATCGCCAAGCTGCTTATAGACATGGGTTTAAAAGAGTACAAATCTACTGAATGGCGCCTTTTTATTGATAGTTGCAAAAGAAGATTAAAATGCGTCTTATTGCACAATGGAAATAAATTTGCATCAATTCCAATTGCCCATTCAACGAAACTAAAAGAAGAATATGAAAATGTAAAATTAGTTTTAGAGAAAATTAAATACTCTGAGCATCAATGGCCAATCTGTGTGAATTTAAAATGGTTAATTTTTACTTGGCCAACAAAGTGGTTACATAAAATACCCTTGCTTTATTTGTATGTGGGAAAGTAGAGCAAAGCAACTTCATTGGGAACAAGATGTTTGGCCTGTAAGAAATTCTTTAACTGTCGGTAAAGCCAACGTAATAAGGGAGCCGCTGGTGAGCAGAGACAAAATCATACTTCCACCATTACATATTAAGTTAGGTATGATTAAGCAATTTGTAAAAGCGTTGAACAAAGACGGAAATTGTTTCAATTACATTTGCAGAAAATTTCCGAAGCTTAGTATGGAAAAATTGAAAGGTGGAATATTTGATGGTCCTCAAATACGGCAATTGATGAAAGACTCAGATTTTATCAAAGTTATGACTGTTCCGGAAAGTAAAGCTTGGAAAAGTTTTGTGTTGGTTGTCGAAAATTTCCTAGGTAACCATAAAGCAGCAAATTATGAAGAAATTGTGCAAAATATGCTGACAAACTTTCAGACTTTAGGAGGAAATATGAGTATTAAGTTACACTATCTCCGCAATCATCTAGATAAATTTCCGGATACTTTAGGAAATTATAGTGAGAACAGGAGAGCGGTTTCATCAAGATCTAAAAGTGATGGAAGAAAGGTATCAAGGTCGATGGGATTGTCACATGATGGCAGATTACTGCTGGTCTTTGAAAAGAGATTGTCCCTGAGAAATTATAGAAGAAAAGCTCATAAAAGGCGTTTTATGGAAATATGAAATATATTTTCGACATTTTCCTCTTTATTTACTTCGATGTATCTGAATTTCTCAAAACATAACTGACATTATAAATATATCTGTTATTTTGTTTCTTGTTTTACGATTTTTGTTATGTAAAATGAAAATAAAGATTTAAAAAGAAATCAGAGCAAATCCTACAAAATCATTGATAGTTTCACGAATTGTGTGCATAAATAGACCCAAAATCATTTTCATATCTAGGGCAACAAAACCATTGTAGACCAGTGTAACAATAAACCAGAAAAAACTTCCTCATAAATAAAAATTACGTCAAAAATAAAAAAGACCAGACATAATTTTAGCACTTAAGAGAATAAAGTAAGCAGGAATTTTTTAATTCGTATAAATAGTTTTTGATTTATTGGAATTCGCCCTTCGTTTGGCCTTATCGACCATATCTACCTTATATCGACCTTGTTTCATATTCTAGGACTGTTCTTGTCTTACCAAAAAAGTAAAAATAAGAATGCAAGAAATTCTGAAACAATTGAACGATAATAGACTGCTCAAAATTGATGACTACTGTAACCATCTTAGAAATTTAGAGAAGCAAAGATCAGAGGGTTTCAAGATTATATTGAAGAACGCCTATAAAGAAATGAACACGAATTTATACATAATGCCCTATGAAATACAGAAATTCTTCGAAAAGAAGGTTCAGGTAAGTGGTTTTGGAATCTTCAATTTATTGCGCAATAGTTTAATTTGTTATGTTGATTTCAATAACCGTTTAAGAATAGTGTGCCCTCTCTAGGTAGTATTATTCAAGGTGTAAGAATATCTTCAGACATAATCTGTCAAATCGGAAAACTAGCTCCTTCAAGGAAGGATATTCAACATTCTTCGGTTGAATATTGTTCTTTGAATATGTCTTAAGACGTTCCTACTACGTGTATATGTTATTGCTCGACATTTTGTTGAAATCTTGAAAATCTTGAGGTCATCGGCAAATAATGATAATTTACTTGTATTAAAACATCGGAATTATATATATATATATATATATATATATATATATATATATATATATATATAGATATATTGTTTTTTTGATTAAGATTAGATAAGATTGCATTTTGGTCGAAATTACGCAATGATCCGATATTCCAATTGGTGGATCATTTGAAAAGTTTGTAAAAAGTTGTGGGTCGTTGGTAATTAACATATCTAGTAGAGTGCAAACGGGATCCCCTGTAGAACACGATCTTTATGAAGAGCGATATGGACTTACCGAAATCTTTGAGGAATTGTAGTCATACCGTCAAAATTCTCCACTTATTCCTACACTTTCTCGAAAGATTATGAAAGAGAATGCATGAGCTCTCGAAAAAAGATGGATTTTGTATTAGTTTTGACTAAAAGAAATATTACTCCTAATTTTGTCATTCTGTTTCCAGCACCTCAATCAGGTTTCAATGAACAACTATCATTGCTATACAGAGCTTGAAGAGAAGTTAAAACTTCAGATGCAAGACGAATTGTCGTATTGGTTGAAGAAGTTAAAATTGTATGAAGATAACAGCGAGAAGAAACCAACTCAAGACAAAAGGTAAAGATGTGAATCCTACTAATCAATCTTCAACATACAGGATGGTATGCGATACTGATGAATCCATTAGAAGGAAAAACGTCATGCTCGAATATCCAACTCAATCTTACATCCACTATTGTAGATCTTAGCGGTTAGTGAAAAAACGTGAGAACATAAAAATTTAAAGGCGTCCATGTGTTTTGACACATACACAATTCATATGAAAATAGCTGTAATGCAGTTATTATGAAGTCAAGTGGCAGACTTCCATAATGAGGGTTTTCAAAAACTGGTACAACGTTATGACAAGTGTGTCGATGTTGAAGAAATTTATGTATAAAAGTAGAGTAAGGTATAGGCTTTCATGCAAAAATAAAATTATCTTGATATCTTTGCAAGTCTTTTTTAATTTTAAGAGGGTACTTACTTGAAAACACGCCTCCTATATATAATGAACAGTAGGAGCTCCAAATGGGAACCCCAGGGTACGACAAAGAAGATCAACTCGGAATCATATGCGTTCACACGCTTTCTTCTGCTCGTCAGATAGGGCCTGAACCAGAACAAAATTGAGCCACACACGCTGATTCTAACAACAATATTCTCTTGTTTTATTCTGAACTCTTGGGAGGAGGTAATACCTGTCATGCCACAGCTGTGGCCGCCAAAGATGATTTAATGTGTGAGTTCACTCACTTCATGAAGAGGGCCAAATTTTAAATTTTCGAAAAGATGTCTGATAGAAGCGAAAATTGGCAGAGTATATAACCCTGGGGTACTCCCACATACATCTGAAAAGATGAGAGCATGGATAACTCTGTCTGAAGAACTTGTTCAGATCGGCAATCAAAATTTGCTCGATGGTTTCGGAGTTATCGTGATAAATCGTTATTAAACGAAGCTGTCGAAATATCACTCACACACAAATTGAATAATGAGGTGCTAGAACTGATCCCTGTGGAAAACCATTATTGAGAGTTTCCGAATTTTCATACATATATCTAACCTCAATTCAAATCAATGCTTTCATATTTTATGAAGCTTTATCAATTCACCAACTTGTCAAATAGACTAAATATTGTCCACGTCGCTTCGACAACATGAATTCGTGGTATTAGATTTTTATCCTCCTTCTTTCAGTTCTCCAATACCTTCACTGCAAGTAATCGAAGAAGAAAACGATGCCATCGACGTCAAAGCAGAAATAATGTCGAAATTGAGAGAAGCTGAGGAAAACTATCATCAGTTGAGTAAGTAGTAGATAAGTACATTTTCCAAATTCAAAATTAATTCAATCGATTCGAATCAACTTTTATCAACTACAAGAACCAATTCTTCATAGACTCATTTCTTTGAATGAAACCCTGACTCCAACTGAATATTCAATCTTAGCACGAAAAATTTCGGACACACTGTGATCACCGAAACGCATCGAGCTTCAATCAAATATTAAGTAGAAATCACGGCGTTGGATTAGTAGAAAAAGATAGTCTACGATCCGAGCCTAAATCGACCTTTACCGTGATGATAATAGAATGAAACATATCTAGTCTAATATATAAAATTCTCGTGTCGCAGTGTTTGTTGCCAAACTTCTCCGGAACGGCTGATCCGATTTTGATGAAATTTTGTAGGCTCATCGGGTAGGTCTGAGAATAGGCCAACATCTATTTTTCATACCCCTAAATGTTAAGGGTGGTTCACCCCAAAATTAGGGGCGTTTTTCAAAGAACACCCGATATAAATCAAATCAAATCAACAAATTTCAATTTTCAGAAAAATTAAGCACCAAGCTAAAATGCCTGAAATTTCATCCTCTATTAGAAACTTTCGAGAGTTATTTATTTGAGATGGCGAATGCTACTGTGTCTATCATTCAGGCTGATCTCGTTGATCAAAAAGGAGTACGTTTGGACTTCGATGCTATCAGGGCTTTATCCAATATGCATTGCGTTGACGAGGAAGAATTAGAGGTACAAATTTATTCTTTTATTAGTATTAGCTTCCAAACTCAATTTTGCCTGTGTTGGGAGCTGTTGAAATAATTGCTATCGTGTTCATTCTGTTTCCAAAGATTCTTATAGATCACGCCCTATCGTTGCAAGTTTCAAAACTACATTACATAAATCAGACTTTATGAAGGCCTACAAAAGTATTAAGGATTTAAGGAAAACCGCGTTGTGATTTACAGGTCCGGATTCGAGAGATCAACGACAATCTGACAGCTCATAACAAAAAACTCTTTTATCGAACAAAGCAATTTAGTAGGGATAATGGCTTCAAATTCAAGATAGCAAAGTACTGGTGCGAAAGGATGAACAGCAGAGTTCGAAAATTCGTCATGTAACATCAGAAGCTGATCTGCCAAAACTATTGAAATGACTATTTTTTTTTCATATTAAAGATCCTAGAATTATCCGTTTGTGTTGTGCCTACTAATGAAGATCTCATTAAGCTTGTATTGTCGTGGTTTGAGAACCAAAACCGAAGACTTTCATATTTCCTCTTTGAACAGTACTTTTGACTTGATTTGTGTTACTGAATCCTGGCTCAACCAAAATGTTGTCAGCTCCGAATTTATTTGCGATAATTATAACATCTTTTGACGCGATAGGAGCGATTCCCATAAAGTTAAAGGTGAGGGTGGTGGTGTATTCGTAGGCGTCAACAGAAAAATTAAAGCTGATGGTGTATCACTAAGAAATATGACATTAGTGGAGAAAGTATGAGTGAAAAGATCAATTACAGTGTGACATCTCTCATGGATTCGCACCCCAATGATATCTTCATGATAGTTGGGGATTTCAATCTCGGATCATTTTCATGGTCTTCAGATGGCGGCTTCATCAGTGATATTGTTCGCGACGATGCGTATTCCTCGTTCAGAAATGTTTCTTCTTATAGTTCCCTTAATCAGTTCAATGGTATCACCAATCATTATAATAAAATCTTGGATTTGATTTTGTCGAATTCTACTGATGTGTCTTCTGTTCGATTTTGTACGCCTTTTGTTCCAGAAGACCGGCACCATCCCGCTTTAGAAGTGTATACAAAATTTTCTTTGGATAAAACTCCTAGCAAATCTAGATCGACGTATAAATTTTTCAACGCGGACTATGTAGCGATAAATTCGGCACTGTCAAGTTTAAAGTGGAAAACTTTATGTTCTACCGATGTGAATGAATGTGTCGATTCATTTTATTCTACTTCGAATAACGTTGTTGATAAGTATGTACCTCATATCTATGAGGTACATACCTCATAGATATGAGGTATTACACTTAACAGATCTCTGTTAAGTGTAATAAATTCCTCCGTGGTTCGGTAAAGACACCATTAAATGCATTAAAAATAAAACTAACTTACATCAAAGACTTGAAAAATTCAAAGACCGTTTTCTGTATGAAAATTTCTGTATTTTGCGTAGACAATATAAAGTCTTAATTGAAAGAGATCATAAGAAACATATTGCTTCTGTAGAGGGTGGAATTGTGAAAAATCCTAATCTCTTTTGGTCTTAAACACCTCAGAAAAGTCTAGGAACACTTTCCAATATCTTTAAAATATGAATTTGATGATTCGAATTTATAAAAATCTTTCGGTTTTGTTAGGATGTATTATATATAATGTATTCTCAAGAAAACAAAATAATATTTGACTTCTCCAAAGCACCTATTATAAAAAAATTTGAAATTTGAAAATGACGTAATTTGGTAAAACACAAAAAAAAATCCTGAACTAATATTTTGGAAACGATATGGAAGCACTTATATTTTTCAGTATCCAGAAGGTCCACCTCTGTTATTAATGACACTTTGTCATCGTCGTGACATGCTCAATATTAAATTGTCTTTTACATTTTGCCCTATGAACTGCTAATCGAAGCTCCTGTTCATGATAGAAGACGTTTGAACGCAGGAGATTTCTTTTTAGGGTGTCCCACATATGCTCGATGGGATTCAGATCTGGGGAGCAGGATGACCACGGTAGAATATCGATATCATTCTCTTCAAGAACGTTCAAGACAACTCTTGCACGATGAGTAGGGGCATTATCTTGTTGGAAGGGTGGATTTTGACCCATTGTTTGAAGGTACGGTACCACTACAGGTAAAACTATCATTTGCGTAAGAATTTCCCGTGAGGTTGTTCTGTATGAGAACGAGGTCAGTTCTTCCACCAAGGCGTATACCTCCCCAAAACATCACTGATCCGCCTCCCTGTCTAACAACTTCTCGAGCATGCTGGAGACGGTTTTGCTATCCAGGTTCCCTCCATATTCAAATTCTTCCCGTATCGGGATAATAACTAAATCTAGATTCATCACTGAAGAGAACTGTGGCCCACCTCACTTGATCCCAGTTTACGTGTTCTTGGCACCAAGCTAAACGAGCAGCGCGATTTCCATGGGTAAGTTGTGGAACTCTTAAAGGACGTCTGGAGTAGAGTTGGCCTTCGTGCAGTCGATTTCTCACAGTTTGGTCGGAAATTTATACATTATGAACTCGTGATAGCTCTTGAGCTAATTGAGATGCTGTGGTAGTACGATCTCTTCTGGCTTGTTAAACCAAATATCGGTCTTGGGCGACTGCAGTAATCCTGAAACGACCTGTATGGCGTTCTTCTACACTACCTGTTTCATTGAAACGCGACCATAAACGGTTTATGACACTTGGGCTACTTTTCAGAACCCTGGTTACTTCCCGTTGTGAGCTCCCATCTTGGAGCATGCCAACGGCTCGTAACATCTCTTCTCTAGTCAAATGTCATCTTTCCATGGTCGAATCACAAAACTTGAATATTTTATTTGTGCTTACAATAGAAACAAAGTGCCCGCTAACTGATTTCAAACACTGAATACATGAAATGGTTATAAAGCAGCGTCGCATCTGCTGCATGTTTAGTTTTTTATAAAAAAAATGAAATCTGTTGCGGCACTCTACATAATTTGGTGAGAAATTGATGCAGGTGTTCATTTCTTGAAAAAATCATCCATATTGATCGTTCTGGATACGATATATCGATATTCAGAAGTGTTCTCTAGACTTTCCTGAGGTGTGTATGTGGGCTAGTTGAGGGATAGCTAGAGGATGCCTCAATCCATGTTTCATGGTGAAAAAATCTTAGAAAATAGTTCGGCTATATCTAATGCTTTTTCTGAGTATTTTTCTAGTGTTTATGAAGATCCGCATAGACCTGTTCTTTACCAAACTAGATAGAAATCGTTTCCATCGATTACATTTAACACGATAGATCTGAAGGCTAAAATCGAGGGACTGCATGTCACAAAGGATCCAGGTCCGGACTCCATTCCACCAATTTTTATAAAATCTTGTTCCGCTAGTTTGGCGACTCCACTTCAAATTATTTTCAACAAATCTTTAGTACAAGGTGTATTTCCAGATAAGTGGGAGGCGGCAAAGATCGTACCTATTTTCAAAAATGGTAAGAAAAATGAAGTGAGTAATTACCGACCTGTCTCTAATCTAAGTTATTTCGGTAAAATTTTCGAAGCAATAGTAACTGATAAATTTTTTCATTTATCCAGTTCCAAGTTGATTCAATATCAACATGGGTTTTTCAAAGGTAGGTCGGTGTTGAACCAATTTAACTCCTTACATTCATTTCATAAGTATTAGTTTTGATGATGGTATTCAAGTTGATGTCGTCTACACAGACATGGCTAAGGCCTTTGATAAAGTACATCATGCAACTTTATTGAGGGTTCTAGAGGACTTTGGTGTGGTGGGGTCCTCACTGAAATGGTGATGGTTTCGTTCGTGTTACCTCTGGTGTTCCTCAAGGGTCACATCTGGGTGCCCTTTTATTTTCAATTCACGTTAATGATATTTTGGAATGTTTTCTTTATACAAAGCATGATTTATGTGCCGACGATCTTAGAGTGTAGGGTGCTATTCAGTCGTATGATGGTCAATCTTGACAGACTTTCCTCTTTTTGTCAATGAAGGTATTTTCGATTAAATATTGATAAATGTAAGCATATAAGGTTTACAAAAAATGTCAATGTGTTCGATGCTATTTTTTCTGTTGATGGGCTTGTAATTGGGAGGGTAAATCAAATTAAGGATCTTGGTATATATCTTGATTCTAAGTTGTCCTTTGAATATCATAGTGATCATATAGTTTCTAAGCCTTTCAAAATCTTGGGTTTCGTTTCAAAAAAATTTTAAAAGTTTCAGTTATTCGAGAACTTTAAAAATGCTATATTTCTCGTTGGTAAGGAGTAATTTGGAATATGCTGTACCTGTTTGGTCCCCTCACTATTACAAGTATATTGACAGAATTGAACGAGTCCAGAGAAAGTTAGTCAAAAGTTTCAACTTTAGATTTTTCAGTCCTAATCATAATTATGAATTAAGTTTGCGTCATCACAAAATGTTGAGCCTGGAGCAGAGGAGAGTCCTTTTCGACACTGTATTTCTTTATCGAATTTTGAATCATTCTTTTAGTTTTCCGCTTGTTAATTATCTCACTTTCAATGTTCTCGTGTATCCTAGTCGTCGAAATGCAGTCTTCTATGTTCCGAAGGCCCGTACTAGTTTATTTTTTCATTCTGTTTTCTTGCGAATTATGCTACTGTAGAATTGGCATATTGCCAGTATAGATATTTTTCATTTTTTCTTTCGAAAATAATGTTATTTCATATCTCGTCAGATCTGAATCATCCTCATAGTAGTTTTTAGTTTTCATGATATTTTGCTTGATTCTGTAATCTTTAGTGAGTCTTTTTTTTCTCTCCTGAATTTTTATCGAAGTTATAATTTTCATTTCGTATGACAGTTTCACTTCTGTTTATTTTTCTGTTATCATTTTTTGTGAACCCCGGTAATTGGGTCTATCCTGTAGGGGTTCCTATGTTTCGTAGCAATAAATGAATTTTTGAATTGTGGAGGCCGTTACTTGATATAGATTCATGATATAAATGAGATAAAAAACACAAGGTTTAACTTTAATCTACACTTTATTTGAAAAAATTCGACGACGTTTCGCTGACACAGCAGCTTTATCAAGAATGAAAAACAGAATGAAGAGTATGGTATTATAAACAAATCGTAGAACAAGTTGGATGAATAACAGGAAAATCCACACCGAGCCATTGTACAGTTAGTATGAAAGGTAATTAAAACTAATTAAACAAGTTAAGTAGGGGTGAATAATTCACATCTACCTGTTCATTCAAAAGCTTGTCCGAATGTTTGTATCTATTTATTTCTAATGCTTCTAGGAGATCAATTTTGAACTTTTGATTTTATATGTAATATGTCAAAGTTTTATTGAATTAATGGTTTTCTTTTATTAGGTGGTTTGAATAAATCAGGAATCTATAAACTCAATTGCGGTTCTTGTGATAAAATTTATATCGGTAGGACCTATAGGAGTTTTGGCATAAGAACATCTGAACATAAACGCAGCTTCGATAAAAATAAATCTGATTCAAATTATTCAAAGCACCTAATAAAAGAAAACCATTCATTCAATAAAAACTTTGACATATTACATATAAAATCAAAAGTTCAAAATTGGATCTCCTAGAAGCATTAGAAATAAATAGATACAAACATTCGGACAAGCTTTTGAATGAACAGGTAGATGTGAATTACTCACCCCTACTTAACTTGTTTAATTAGTTTTTATTACCTTTCATACTAACTGTACAATGGCTCGGTGTGGATTTATAATACCATACTCTTCATTCTGTTTTTCATTCTTGATAAAGCTGCTGTGTCAGCGAAACGTCGTCGAATTTTTTCAAATAAAGTGTAGATTAAAGTTAAACCTTGTGTTTTTTATCTCATTAATAAATGAATTAGTTTTCCATTGGTTGACCGAAAACAGAAAACTGCAATGGTGAATTGGTATCGAGGAGAGCTGTACCGTTTTAACTTTATAGAGTCTAAAAGTGTTTATATCATTGTCAATAGTGATGAATCTCGGATTTATTCATATCAACCAGAAAATGGGCACCAATCTTCTGTTTGGGTGTTTCAAGGGGAAGAAAAACCGACTAAAGTAAACTGTGACCGGAGTGTGTTCGAAAAGATGGTCGCAACGTTTGTTTCAAAAATAGGTCAGGTAGCAATAATTCCATTACAAGATCGAAGAACAGTTACAGCCGATTGGTAAACAACCATTTGTTTACCGGAAGTCGTTAGTAAGCTTCGAGAAATCTACCTAGTACGGCAAATCACCCTTCATTGTGACAATGTAAGTTCGCACACAGCTAACAATTGAATTGCTACATCATCCTGCGTAGAATCCGGACCATCGATTTTTTATAGTTTTCTCGAAATCAGTTGCAGCTCATGTAGCAACAATTCTGGAGGCCGTTATTTGATGTAGATCCATGAGGAGATAGATTCGTTAACCTTTCTGATACTAATTTCTCAACTGATGAAACAAATCTCTTGGAGAAAGGTTTCAAACACAATATTAAATCAAACAAGATTAAATCTGATTTAGAGGAACTTGGCATAGATACTGAAATTTCTCTGAAAAATATTCCTAATAACACTCACCTTAAATATTTAGCATCTAACATTATAAAAATGAATCATTAGCTGACTTTAAACCGAGCAAAGAACAAAATATTTTAAAGGCCATCAAACAAAAATCTCAACTAAATGAAGTTATCTTTACAAAAGCAGATGAGGGTAATACTGTTATTGCGTTGAATAAAAATGACGACCTATTTAAAACTCTAAATTTCATTTCGTCCGGAAACTATACAATTTTAAACAAAGATCCAACTATTAAATTCCAGAAAATATTAAAATTGCAATAAATGACGCAAAATCTTTAATTAAAGCAATAGATAAATACAAATTAATTTTACCAAACCCTCAACCACCTCAACTGTATTCACTCATTAAATTGCATAAAGTAAATAACCCCGTTAGACCAGTCGTATCTTACGTTACAGCCCCAGCCGTGAAATTGTCGCACTACCTTATAGATATCATTAAAAATTATTGTTCATTCAAATCAAAATTTTCTATAAAAATTCTTTCGAATTGAGAAATAACATAAAAACGTTAACCTACCACCTAACGCAAAACTTATTTCGTTTGATGTTGAGAATTTATACCCAAGTGTTCCTCCAGGTGATGTCAAAATATTAATCGAAAACATGTTGAATTCGAATCATATTAACCACATAATTAAATCAGAAATATTGAATCTGTTGGACGTTTGCATTGAACAAAATTATTTTTCTTTCAACAACATCTATTACAGTAGTGAAAATGGTTTGATCATGGGAAATCCTTTGAGTCCACTTTTAGCAGAGATTTTTATGAATAATATTGAACAGAAAATTCATACACATCCACTCATTTCCAAATTAATTCCATCCATTTGAACATTAAATTCACGATAGAAATTGAACAGAACGATTCCATTAATTTTTGGACTTAAAAATCACTAAACAAAATAATAATCATGTTTTTCGGTCTTTCGTAAACCAACACATACTGATACAATTATACATAACTACTCATTACATCCAATTCAACACAAAGTTGCAGCTTTAAACAGCATGGTACATCGGTTACTCAATTTACCTTTATCAGTAGAAGATTATAATAAAGAGTTAAGCATCATCAAACAGATAGCTATTAATAATTCATATAATCCGGATATGATAGATCTAATCATTCGTAAAAACTGTATCAGAAAGCAATAAATGAAGTATATCCTATTCATAAAGACTATAAAATATTCAACAGTTTAACATTCTGCGGTTCTGCAAGTACAAATATTAAATCCTTTCTCGTCAAACAAAATCTTAATATAACTTTCAAAACTTCTAATAACTTAAATCATTTGTTTACTGCAAGTCGTTAGTAAGCAAGCGGGGAACGAACCGCAACCGCCTTCCCCTAGAGAATGCAAGTTCGCGCACAGCACAATTGAATATTTAACGCAAAGAAATAAGCTATTAATGGATTGCAATAACTGCTTTCAGAATTGGTTAAAACGAATGAAGAAGTGTAATAATCTTCGCGGATAATACTTCGAAAAACAATCAAGCCTTTAAAAGCTCTCGATTATTTAATTCTACTTCTATACGCAAAACTCAAAAGACATCCTTCGTATAGTTGGTATAATACGTGAGTAAGTTAACCATTAAAATAAATGTGAAGTCTTAATTATAAATAAAAAGGGTATGATTGGAGAAAGTAAGCGATTGTTCCTGAAAATTAAAATTTATATAAACTAATTCCAAATCTAATATCTAGAAATTATGGTCAGATGGTATACAAGCCCAACTCAATACATTGGATAAGAACCTGAAGAGTTTCTGTCATTCCTCTAGGTTATTTCAAAGTTACTATAATCGATATAAAGAAATTAAGCCGCTTTACAACCAGCAACTGTTCTTACTTATTACCAAGAATGACAAAGCTACAATGGTAAGTCGAAAAATTAATAATTATGCAATGTTATAAAATGTATAGGTTACCCTCTATAACTGGGCTGTATATAGGTTTTATGAAGAACGCTCGATTGAATCAATATTCTATTTTTCATCGAAAGGAGGATTTGATTAATACAACTGTAGGGTGTCTAGCCCAGAGTTTCCAGTAAAAGGTACCTAAGGAATCGATTGAAAATCGGACAATGAAAATTTGTCTGCAGCGATTTTCGAGTGTTTTCGCGCTCTAGTACGTTACCAACATTTTACCACCTTATTTCAATCGGAATCCTCCACTTTCTATTCCAAGTTATGATTCCTTATTCAAATCAAATTAGTTTTTCCTGTCTTAATTTCATAATTTTCAAGCAATTGTTCATTCTGGAAATTTCGCAAACAATTGAAATAATAGATAAGATTGAAAAAGACTTTCCAAAATTTTTATATTTCTATGGTGGCAAATTTCAAACGTTCTAAATTTAATGCCCAGTTATCATAATTATTATAATTGATTGAATAAAATAGTTGAAATCGCATTCCAATTTCAATTCTTGTTATATTTCTACTGAAAACTCCCGGCAGGACATCCTGTACAGTGATGGATCTATTCAGCACATGTCGAGGTTATCCGCTATTGTACCACAACCACCACAAGTCCAACCTCATTCGGGACAGAACAGAAATTCACCTGTGGATCTCAGACCTCCCATTGATACCATCTAAGAGGATATAACTGAAATTAAGTAATACCAATCTGAAATCTTATGAGTTTCAGAATTGCTGAGCTAGTACAGGCAGTTGTGGGCCACAGTCCCCCGATGGTACCATCGGTTGAGACATAACTGGTATTGAATCTCACAAATCTGAAGTCTTCTGACTACATATAAAAGTGCTTCAACGAAAACTGAACATAGGCTATATCTACCAATATATTCATTTCTGAACAAAACGCAAAAACAGGTCAATTTTTGTTTCAAGGGAGACATCTTTTGGGGTACAAAAATTGCCTGAAATATCAACCCCCTTAGCGGGGGTTGCAATCCTTGAACATTTTGAATAGGGAAGATGGGTCGAGTGATGACTCAAAAGAAAGGTGGTATCTTTGTCTACATCGCCTTGAACGAATTTCTTTTTTTAATTGAAAACTGTAAGAGATACAGGGTAAGCAACTGAAAGATAGAGAAGACTATTTCCCTGAGGCTGTTCCAGTTTCAGTGAAGTTAAATGGAACAGATCCATGCTGATCAATGGCAATCATCATCAAGTACCATCCTCATCTCGAATTTCAACCCCTAGAGCAGGGGTGACCACCCTTGAAAATTTGGAAAAGGGTAGATGGGCCGAGTGATACCTCCGGCTCAGGGGTTGTTATTTCAGGCAAGTATTGTACCCCAAAAGATGTCTCCTTGAAACAAAAATATTCATCAGAAATGAATATCTTGGTAGATATAGCCTCTTTTAGTTTATATATATATATATATATATATATATATATATATATATATATATATATATATATATATATATATATATATAAACTTCCTGATTTGGTTTAACGGAAATGCTTCTTTGATTACAGAACTTGAATAATAAAATGAATTTGTTGATTGACCTTCTACGACAAGATTCCTGTGAGGAAAATTTGCAAAAGTCTCTCGAGCAGATAAAAGCAACAATATCAACAATAGATACCTTGTAAGTCTCAAATACACAATATTCTAGTATTCTAGCGGGTCGATCATAAAAACTTTATAAATCCTAACTAATTATATTTATATATATATATATATATATATATATATATATATATATATATATATATATATATATATATATATATATATATATATATGTGTGTGTTACCTTCAGACAAAAACATTGGTTCAAATATCCGTAGATCAATGAATAATCCTTCCTGACAAGATAGAACCGCCATAGTGCAACTAGGCAAGATGCCAAAGACGAAGCGGGCAGACTACAGTTCCATTCATATTAGGAACTCATCAGAGCCGCATATCGCTTCTCATCATCCTAACTAACCACATCGGAACATCCTAACAATTCCAGAAAAGACGCATTTCGTACATACATACTAGAACCGCCCTCTATGGATCGATACGATAAACCAACCCGCTGCCGCATTTCGAAAAAACTACGAACAATAATGAACAGATGTGAGGACGTGATAATTCGAACAAAAATTCCGATTCCGATGTAGTTGGTTAGGATTCTGAGAAACGATATTCGACTCTGATTATTTACCCTCTTGATGGCTGTGTGCATGGTAGGCAGATATGAGAACTAGTTCTTATCAAGAACAATTATTCCTTGATCCACTGGCAGGCGCTTTTTCCTGCAAAACGTTGTGATCTAGACCACAGAAGCCAACTGGACTATTTCGCTCGTTTGAACTGTGATGCTACTCACGGCACGGCCAAAGATGAACTACAAGTCTTGGAATTTTCATGTTATTAGATCTGTTATTATTGTTCTTCGCTTTTCTCGAGGTTCGGCAGCGGGTTCACTGTTTCGATCCATGGAGGGTGACTCTCGTATGTACGTACGAGATGCGTCTTTTCTGTAATCGTTAGGGTGTTCCGATGTGGTTGGTTAGGATGCTTAGGAACAGTATACGACACTTAGTTGTTTTTTCCTTGACCTCAGCAGCTTGGATTACCTCCTCTTGTCCTGATACAAGCCTGAATCTGTTTAGGAGGCATGCTTTGGATTAGGTTTTCGACCTCCTCTAGGGTGATATTCTGTCATTCTTCTGTGGCAGCTTGGATGAGCTGTTGTGGGGTGCTTGGTTTATCCCATATATATTCAATAGGATTTAGGTCTAGAGAGCGAAATGGCCAGTCCAAAATAGCGATTCCCTCTGTTTCAAGCAAAAGTCGCGCGAGGTTACTGGTATGGGGAGGAGCATCATATTGTATAAAATTGAAATTCTCACCGTAGGCACTTAACCAGAGTCTCTCTATGGGCTCCAATACTAGATCCATGTAATTTCTAGCCATTACACTCGCAAGAACAAAATCAAATCTGTTTTTCCTCCCAGCAAATTGCCACCCGAAAACATCACACTGTTCCCTTGGTATTTCGGAATTTGTCTTGCTGCTCGGACTCTAGCTTGTCTTCCACGACCCCTTAAAACCCAAATCCGGCAGTCATCTGATCGAACACCAATTCTGGTCTCATTCGAAGAAAAGTCATTTCGCCAATTCTCAATATTCCAATTTTGGTGCTCGATACATCGATTAAGTCTATTCATTTTTTGTTGTCTGGTTAGGTCTGAAACTCTTGAGGGCCTTCTGCTGTATAAACCCTTGAACGAGGTCTTTGACGTATCGTTTTGACTGATGCCTGTTGCTTCCATAAATTGCTTTTGGCGTATGGGGTGCGACGCACTAGGGTCTCTTCTTGCAATTTGGGACAAAAAGCGGTCTCGTTCTTCAGGAGTGATCTTCCTTCGACTTCTTCTAGCCCTATTTAGCAGAGATTGTAGCTCCACGTATCGGGCGTAGGTTTCTGAAATCACCCCTATGATAAACCCATTGTGGCCGCGATATCTCTCTGTCCCACCCCTTCTTCAACAAGAGGAATTATTCGACCCCTCTGCACATCGGACAATCCAACGTAAGGCATTTTCAATTATGATTATAGGCTTTTTTGAATTTTAAAATTCACAGTTTCGAATCTCAATGACGACTGAGTATAATATCCCGAACATGTGGTGATAATTCAACATTTCTTACCTATTACATACTATCAAGCTTTCACCTCAAAAAACTTCATTCTTCACAAGTGATCAAAGGTTCATGGTTAACTACAATCAAAAATTATACACTTACCATCAATATAAACGGAACGTCTGAAAATTTGGAAATAGACCAAAATAGGTTCAAAATTTCTCGTATTTCTAAACCGATTGGTATAACTCTAGTTTCAGTTTTCATATCAGATCTTCTACTTGTATAAAGTCGAAAGAAAATTCGGAATAAAGGTAAAGATTATTCTACGAATCAACAACACACTGCATTTATTGGTTCATTTATTTGGATGATTGTTGTTTCACAGATATCAATAAACAAAGATTTAACTATAAATATTCCATAAACCATGCCATACTGATAATACTATTCATAATTCTTCCACATTCTCATCAACATAAAATAGCTGCTTATAACAATATGATACATAGACTCACTACGACACCAATATCATGAGTTATCTTATCTGATGAAGCCACATTGCGATGAAATACCTCATGAGTTTATAAATGTAGTGAAAATCGTTGTTTTATTCAATTTAAAATGTATATCAACGATCTCCCCGATCAAAATAATGCTTATCCTTCCATTCAATGTTTTTTTTTCGATTTTAAGGATCCAATCTCACCTCAAAGATGAAACTGCAGTTGTCGAGAAATTTCACCAATTAGGCCTTACTAATGTAGATATACTGCGTGATGAACTGGAAAGATTCATAAAACAGTTTGTTCCACCACCTGACGCAGACCCCAGAATAATGAAGAAAAGAGCCAGCTGGATGGATGTGGATGAACTGAAAACTCAGGATCATCTATTTTCGAAGCAATTCCTTAACTGTAGATTCTTGATGCAAGCGATTGATAACTGGCAGTTTGGGTAAACAATATTCTTTTATCTGCTAACTTAAACCTTCTGGTAGAGGATTGTAACAGAGGTATCGAACCAATCTTCATATCCGGTGCCAAAACGTTCGAACGAACGCTGTTGGGTATACGCATAACCAATAAGTGTTCACGAACATCCAGAAGGCGTTTTTACCCGAAGAATGCATTGAATTGTGAATACACGACTTTTCAATATTCCAAGATCACATTCCAGCTCTCTTACAATTACTTGCCGATCTTCATTGATTCACATCGCTTACGTTTGATGTTATCATCTCTTTTGCTGTCCACCGCCACAGAAAGCGTGGCTCGCTATCAACATATATGCAGCCATTTTTTTGTTTCGAACATTATCGTAGTTTTCTCGATAAAATAAATAATTCTACTTAAGCGAACTATTTAATTGAAGAGAATCATAATTTCCACCAAAATTTCAAAATACCCCTACCATTCATCTAATTAAAACCACGATATCAATTTCTGGAAATCTCTTGAAATCTAGAGATATAAACTCAATTTATCATTATTTGTTTAAGCACAACTCTTCTCGAGTTCAAAACAAATTTTAATACACCTTCAATGTTCCGATGTTTGCGTCATTCTTCTTAAAGAATACCAAGAACGGGAAATAATAATAATAATAATAACCCATACGTCGTGGAATTTTTCAAGGAGACTCTTTGAGTCCACTATGGTTCTGTTTGGCAATGAACCCATTGTCCTCAATGCTCAATAGAACAGGATACGGATTTAGGATAAAAGCAGAAAGGAATTATCATACAATCTCCCACCTGCTGTATATGGATGGCATCAAATTATATGCTTCGAACAAGAAGCAATTGGATGATTTGCTGAAAACTGTCAGTGAGTTCTCGGCAGATGTTCATGTGAAATTCGGGATTGAAAAATGTAAGACTCTGAACATTCAAAGAGGGAAAGTCATAGATGGTGAAACACAACTTCCAAACGGTGATATTATACAGTGGATGATAGATGGCGAAACATACAAATATCTGGGATACCAACAAGCCAGATTGCTAGACCAAAAACAATCAAAGGAGAAGATTCGTTCAGAATACAGTCAGCGTCTGAAGTCTGTGCTGAAGTCGATGTTGAACTCGGGGAATCTAGTCAAGGCAATTAACACCTACGCCATTCCAGTGTTGCTTTACTCATTTGGAATAATCAGATGGACTAAGACAGAACTGGATGATAATCAAAGGCAGACCCGAACGATGATGACAAAGTACAACAATCATCATCCAAAATCATCTGTGATACGAACAACTTTGAAGCGGAAAGAAGGAGGACGCGGATTAATAGATGTTGTCAATTTACACACCGAACACATAAAAACTCTCAGAGAATTCTTCTCTGCGAAATCTTTCACTTCTGACCTCCATCGAGTGGTTTCGTTAGCTGATAGGGGATATACACCACTAAATCTTGCTACCAGAGATGACCTGCTGAATCTACCGTTTCTATCTGATACTAAAAAACAAGAGCAATGGTCAAGAAAGGATTTGCATGGACATCATCATGAGATTAATCAACCACACATCGACAAAGAAGCCTCCAACAAATGGTTGATGAAAGGAGAATTATTTGCAAAAACAGAGGGATTCTTTATGGCCATCCAAGACCAAGTGATCGCTACAAACATTTACAAAAAATTTATAATGAAAGACGGAATAATACAAACAGATAAGTGCAGAAAATGCCATATAAGATCGGAGACTATACAGCATATTACGTCCGGATGCGAACAACTGGCCAATACGGAGTATCTTCACAGGCATAATCAAGTGTGCAACATTATCCACCAGAAACTTGCACACAAGTACGGGCTTCTGAACACCTTCCAGCCATATTACAAGTATCAGCCGGCGCCCGTGGAAAATGACTCTATTAGATTATACTACGATATGCCTGTTATCACTGACAGAATGGTGACGAATAATAGGCCGGATGTGTATGATAAGAGAGCCAGAACAGCAATGCTGGTGGATGTCGCCATACCGAATAATAACAACGTGCTGAACAAGTTCCAGGAGAAAAAGTCCAAATACACAGACCTTGCTATTGAGATCAAGCAGATGTGGCACCTCGATAAAATAGATATTGTTCCTGTCATCGTATCCTCGACTGGTTTAATACCCAAAACTTTGCATGATAGCCTTAAGAAATTAGAATTGCATAAGAATACCTATATAGAAATGTAAAAAGCTGTAATTCGTAATACATGTAGGATAGTTAGGAAATTTATGTCAAGTATATTGTAATCGAGCCTTATTCCCTTTGATTGCTAAATCTGGGAAAGGTAAATTATATCCAGCTAACAGCTGAGATAGTGCATAAGTCCACGATAATAAATGATAACCTTACCTGGCAGTAAGTATAAAATGCAAATTATTCAATGATGTACAATCTAAGATTTAGGAAGAGGGTCTTGTTCGGAAAGCGACGGAAGTAGCGTGATATCATCGAGTAAGGGATACTACAACACAAAACCAAGTGGATACAACATCAATACCTCACAACCGACTCTCGATGTTTCAACGCTGTCGCAAGCCATTATGCCTACGACCACGAGAGCCGGACTCCCCAGGAAACGCATGAAGCGGACCCCAGAAATGAATTCCTTCATTATGCGTTCCTATTACAAGATTACAAACACGGAATCGGAAATGACAGCATACAGATACGCGTTACATCTTGCATTCGTAGAAAAGTATCCGGAATTGCAGCACATATCCGAGCAGAGAATTTCGGAACAATGAAGAACAATCCTAAAAACAGGCTTCTTTCTTCAGAAACGCTGCAAAGCATACGAGAAGAGGTCATAAAGAAGCTCAGAAGTGAAGAGGATACTCATAACGGTATACCTACTGTCAATGAAAGTGTTACAGATAACATCGAAGCCAGGGAAACGAATATCAACATAGAGCGTCCCCCTGAGACGAATCAGCAGAACGAATTTATGTATTTAGCACGATCAGAACTCAACAGAGCAATAACTGAACTCAGTGGCAGTAACCCAACTAAATGACCTAAACTGCCCAAACTCAAGACGAACAAGAACACCAATATCATCCTAGCAAGCATAAACTCTGTGTTTGAAGAATACACTGACCAGAACTCCTTGGAGAAAATTCACACTTTGATTTACTGTGGAGCGGTAGCGGTTCTTCGACTACACAAACAAGTCCCCACAACTCTGATTCGATCTGAGCCAAAAAGCGTCAGAAAACCACCATGGCAAAAACGATTAGGGAAGGATATCGACAATACAAGAGCTGAGATTGGTGGCCTCACAGAATTCCTGAGAAACAAAAAAGCCCTCAAGGCGCTTAAAATCCCTTACACGCAAAGTTCATAGGAAAATTGGTACGAACACAAAACACCGTGATCACAAACAACATATCAACGTGTATATGGACACTTTGAAGCAGTAACTCCAAGCAAAAGCAAAGGGGCTCTCAAGGTACATCAAGTGAACTGAAAGGAAACATCAAAACCAAAGGTTCCTCCAAAGCGCGACCAATTTTCATAAGGGAAATAACAAAACTGCGACCAACAATAACAGAAAAGCACCTGACGCACAGTCCTTGACCGATTTTTGGTCATCGCTATGGTCGAACCGCAAAGAACACAATAAAGATGCGGAATGGATCACGAATGAAAAACAACGTCTTGGTATCAAACATATGGACTTCGAAGAAATAACGGAGGAAGAAATCGCAACAGTAGTTAAAGTGACCCAGAATTGAAAGGCCACAGGTATAGATAATATCCACAACTTCTGATACAAGAAGTTTGATAATCTCCATGGAACCCTAGCGAAACAGCTCACGTATATTCTCCAACATCCCAGGAAAACACCCACTTTCCTAACACAAGGCTTAAGATATATGCTACCTAAGAGCGATAGAACACAGGATCCGTCTCAGTATAGACCTATCACTTGTCTGCCAACGCTCTACAAAATAGTCACCTCATGCATATCTATCAAATGTACCAACACATTGACGACAACAATATATTAGCAGAGGAGCAGAAGAGATGCTGAAAGAAACACCAAGGGTGCAAGTTACAACTCATCATCGATTCTGTGAAAATGAAACAGGCACATGGAGGGCATCGGAATGTTCATTCAGCTTTTCTCGATTATCTGAAGGCATTCGATAGTACCGCCCATTCTTGGCTTGTCGAAGTATTGCAGATATACAAAATTCATCCAACCCTGGTAGAATACTTGAAGACAACAATGACACACTGGTGTATGTCGCTGCAGGTCAACATGAACAATAAGTCAATTAAAACCGCCAAGATCCCATACGTCGTGGAATTTTTCAAGGAGACTCTTTGAGTCCACTATGGTTCTGTTTAGCTATGAACACATTGTCCTCTATGCTCAATAAAACAGGATACGGATTCAGGATAAAAAGAGATAGGAACTATCATACAATCTCCCACCTGCTGTATATGGATGACATCAAATTATATGCTTCGAACAAGAAGCAGTTGGAGGATCTGCTGAAAACTGTCAGTTCTCGGCAGATGTTCATATGAAGTTCGGAATTGAAAAATTTAAGACCCTGAGCATTCAAAGAGGAAAAGTCATAGACGTAAGATAATAAACAAAGGTTTTGAAGAAGGACTATTGCCGGAAAACTGGAAATACCAAGAGTGGTGCCGATCCATAAGAAAAACTCAAAGGATGAATAGGGAAATGATTGCCGTCAATCTCAAATTTTTCGAATCAATAATAAAAAATCGACTATTGAGTTTCATTAACAGTAAATCCATTCTGTGCAAAAACAACATGGCTTCAGGAAGAACAAGTCTACGATAACGGCAATGATTGAAATAATTGAGAATATAAAATAATGAAAGATCAGCAACCTGCCACTTCTGGCTGGAGATCACGCGTGATCTCCTAGTGGTCGATAAGGTGAACTGCTCTATTCTCGACACTATCCAATAGATTTAATGAATGTTCAGGTGCAGAGTCCTAGACATGACAATATTATTCCAGACCAGGTCGCACCTGTGTTTTGTATAAAAGCAATAGATGTGATGGCGTGAAGTACTGCTCAGAAAACTGAGTTTACCAGAAGCAGATTTGGCAATAGCTGACACATGATCATGCCAGCAAACTCCTCAGCAATTACTTATCATACTGAGTATAGTCGCAAACCCAAATATTTAGTTTTTGGTGGAATGGAGCAGATCATTAATCTGCAACAGAAAAAAAGTTAACAAGAATATTGAGCCCTAGTGTACTCCTGCATTAACCTGAAAAGATTCACTCGTTGCACCATCAACTACCACCTGAATCGATCTACTGAAAAAGAAGCAATTTTTCGGAGAGTTGTTCAGAATCAGTTGTTTCCTCGTAACTTTCCAACACTCCGGAATTGTCTAGCTCTCGTTCGAAATGTGAAACAGACGATGGAAAACAGGTGCTAACTCTGTACAATTCTTCAAAACAGTTGGTGGTATTCCATCAAGATCTAATGCTTTCTTACAGTTCGATTATTGAAGAAAACGCCTTACCGTATGCATTCTGAGCTTCACCTCAGACTTATTAGATTGAACATGTCGGATGCTTGCTGACACTGCATTTTATGTATCTAAAACAAAATTTTGCAAAGAGATCTGCCTTTGCTTCGGGCGATAATGTAATAGAACCATCATCTAATCAAAGGTGGAAAAATGACTTCCACTTGTTTCTAACTGTCTTCGCCATTAACCAGAATTGACGAGTTTTGCTGGTGTGCTCCAAAAGTGTATTCTGAACCCATTGAACTAGAATTTCGCTTCATCAATTATTGAGTTGCAAATGTTCTTGAAACGCATATACTCAGCTTCAGCTTCATCTGTTGGATTGTTCTTCCAGTTCTTATAAGCTCTTTTTCTACCTGTGGCAGCTTTTTGACCATTTTTAGTGAACCAGGACTTTTATGTCGAATTTTTTTCATGGAGTGTGGAATGTAGATGTCTATGCATGCAAAAATAACTTCAGTGACAAACTCAGTGCAGGCATTGATGTCAGGATCTAAAAGACAGACATCATTAAAGAGAAGAGACGAGAAAAACTCGGTCAGCAATCGTTATTGATAACGAAGTTATCAGTGTCAAAACGAGGTTCTGGTCAGTTGCCTAAGGGTGCTGAGACCTGTAAATAGAAATCATCTGGACCTGCAATAAGATCGAGAGAGTTGCGAAAATCCTGACAGGAATTCTTGTCGACTCATCGACAAGTTTCCGCTGATCGCAAAGGCTTCCGCTTACCTTCCTGCTTCGTCGGTCTTATTTGAATGTTGAAGCCAGTTGAAGTTGTAGACGTTGAAGTCTCCCATCATGATCACCTCAGATGACGGATGCTGTATTTGGTTCGTGCCTTACTTGTTGCCTAGACATTGAAACAATGTAGGGTAGTTGTTATCGTTAAGAGATCGATACAGACAACATAGAAACATGATTTGGTTATATGAACCAAACCCTTAAAATGAAGCCTTGAGTACAATTCATAGGCAATTAAACAGAGATAGGTGGTGTATGTTTTTGGAAATTCCGTTAGAGCTAGGATATGAGGTTGTACTTCTTATAAGTGCTGGTGTACTGCTCTCACATTCATGTTAGTGTATCCTAGTCCCCTTATGTTGCAATTGTCATCATGAGTCCCCCGAGCCAGTCTTCTAGGAGATCTGTCTAGGGAACGTGTTTTTCTCTGGATTATTTTGT
Source organism: Cryptolaemus montrouzieri (assembly GCA_013387265.2). Lineage (NCBI taxonomy): Eukaryota > Metazoa > Arthropoda > Insecta > Coleoptera > Coccinellidae > Cryptolaemus > Cryptolaemus montrouzieri. The sequence continues at coordinate 67,610,067 of JABFTP020000124.1, read as the reverse complement.
CCCAAGAGAGCTCATCAGATCTATCTACCAAACATTCAAATCTTACTCACAAATTACCAATTCATGGAGTCTATAGCATGATTGTATTACATAGGACAACGGCAGTGGGGCTGTCTTCGTTCTTCCTGTTGGGATAATCCTCATCTATTCAATAAAAACAACATTCCAGCAGCGGTGTATTTTTGAATGAAATATTTGATTATAACATATGTATCAGTGGGGTGTAAATAATAAAGACCTCCTGCGTAGTGAGGTAATACAAAATCAACGACTATACTTCATGCAACGAAAAAAGAGAGTGTAAATAAAACAAACGCACGAGGCCTGAACGTGATGTCACACTGGGTTGAATCCAGGGACTGGCTTCCATTTGATCACGAAATTGAACTCTGAATTGAGTATTGGACATCAATGATGTAGAATTTCATTCTAAAATGAAGTATTCACACAATAGTTTCGGATATGACTGATTGAATTATCATAAAAACAGGCAATGAAATAAGCAAATGATGTTGTAGGTATATTTTCTGGTAGTAGAACATTATTGAAACATATATATTACAAGAGTTACATAAATGAGAACATCAAGGATTATTATCGTCATTATCAGATTCAGACGATGAACTTGAATCAACTTGAGATTGACAATAATAGGATCCAATTGTTCGTCTATTATGTGATCTAATTGCCACATTCTCGGTTCGACCTTCTCTAAGACAATAATAAAAAACAAGTACTGTGTTTTAAGGAATTTTACTTAATAATTGCGATTCGTAACGCGTTTCACTACACCGTAGCTTCTTCAGACGAATGATTATGCAGAAACATGTAAATGAGAATATAACTATAAATGTTCTTGAGTAATTAAAAGCTTATTGGTCACCTCCTCCTAAGTGGTTATTTATGACAGGTATATCCAATAAAATTAAGGAATAGATTGCTCCCGAAAAGATTCAATAGAGGTGAAGGGCTTAAATCGACTTGTTCATTGATGAGTCTACCTGAGTGTTTGTATTTATTTATTTCTAAAGTTTCCCAAAGATCTACCTTCAATATTTATTATCTGTATGCAAAATTTCAAACTGTGGGTCGAAAGAATGATTATTTTCTATGAGATGATTCGCGTAATTTGAATCTGATTTTTATTTGAAAAACTGCGTTTATGTTCCGATATTCTAATATTAAAATTTCTATGTGTTCTACCAATGTAGAAATTATCACATTCATTGCAATTCAATCTATAAACACCTGATTTATTGTTTTTACCTGGTTTGGTTTTATTATTTTTATATATTTGCCTAAATTATTATTAGTTTGGAAAGCTATGTTGAAATTATTGCTACTTAAGAATGATTTCAGTTTCTCACTTGTAATGCCAACGTAGGTTAAGGTGTTGAATTTTTTTTCAATTTATCGACAGGGTAAACTTCATTCAATGCGATTCTACTTTGTTTTTATTCAAAATATTATTTATTAGTTTGGGATTGTAACCATTATTTTTGGCTATTTGTTTAATCAAATTTAGTTCTTTGTTGAAATTTTCTGGTGATAGCGGGATGTTAATCAATCTATGAATAAAACTATTGAATGCTGACATTTTATGTTGATATGGATGACACGACGAGTTATGTATTATAATATCTGTATGTTTCGCAATTTACCATAAGCCGTCACATACATATTATAAATTATATTATTTAATAATTAATTAAATGTCAATAGTGAAACATTTTACGAATTATTAAGTAAAATTCCTAAAACACATAAGCAGTTTTTATTGATAAATTTTACCAAGTAAAGCCTCCCAAATTCAAATTCTCTAAGACATGTTTAATACAGTTTTGCCACTTGACAGCATCAATCCTTTCAATGGATTCGGCGAAAAGCTTCTTCATACCTTGGAATTTGAATGATGTGTTCTTAGATGCCACATAATTTTTCATCTCACCCCAAACCAGTTCGATGGGATTGAGCTCGCAATGATAGGGCGGGAGTCGATTTTATTTTGGTTTCGAGCCATTTCATCTACTACATATTTATTATACGCTGGTTTGTGGGTTTTGACTATTCGAAGTAGCTCTGCTTTAATCAACTCATCCCCGAAAGCAATATTTTTTTAACGTAGCCATTCTTAAATAGTGGCTTTTCTACTGGCAGATGTCGGGAGTTTTTCTGTGTGTCTAGAATGATAAGACGCATTGTCCAAAACGATGACACATCCGTCTTCCAATTTCGGTAAAATATTTTCAAACCATTCTTCGAAGTTTAGTCCATCCATTTCTTCGTGGTAGTCGCCAGATTTCTTCGATTCGAATGACCACAGTGCATCGGGAACGAATCCAGTATCACTTCCAATATTGCAAACGATGAGTCTCTTGCCTTTACCTGCAAAGACATAAAAATGATTTCTATTAATGATTGCATGTGTCTATTTTCAAGAAAATACTTAATTTTGATAATTAGAGAATTGAGTTAAATCACCGATAAACCTTTTGACGACTGGTAGGTGGTACACAGCCTACTTAAGTTAATTTACAGTAGCAATAGAGATAAAGAAAAACCAAGAAGTAGCAACAGACCCTTAATGAAATCCCATCTATTCGTCCAAATTGAATTATCCTATTGCTGTTGTAAATATAGATTGAATACATGATATAGAACGTCCTTGAGAGAAAGCGGCATGCTAACAATTCGAAACAGGATTGTTGTGGTACCAGGTACTGGATAATGAACAGTATGTATGGGTTTTACCCTATAGCATAATTTGCAAGGAATAACAGGAATATTTTCATAAAGGGTATTCGAAAACTTTCATTCTGCAGTTAGTTTTAGGTAAAAATTATGGTTTCAAAAAATATGATGAAATACCTGATGACGTGCCTATTGTTGATACAGAGTAAACATGATTCAAATCAAGAATTGAATCAGAATAAAAACCAAATAAGTTTATCAAGAATTTAGCGATTTCAATCAAAAACGAACCAACAGAACTTGTGTATCATTTGACAATCATGAATATTATATTATACATGAATTATTCATGCATAATATAAGTACCTGTGGGATTCTTCAATCCAGTCGATAAACCTTCTTGGAAAGCCTGTCTGGCTGTTTTGACCGATGCATCTACTCAAACACTTGTTTCATCCAGGTAATAGATTTTTCTATTCTCTTCGCGGTAGTTTTCAATTTGTTTAAGATAGTGTCTCCTCCACAAGACTATTTCCTTTTTCTCCAATAGTAAACCATTCCTCCCACTCTTCTGGAATCTGAAGTCCATTTGTTTCAATATTTTACGGAATGTTGTTCTTTTAAAATTTGGCAGATCAACATCAGTGTTCACTTCATTCAATATTTTATCTATTGTAGGTAATTCATTTCTATGCAAAAACTAATGCATTTTCCTACTAATCAGATTTTTGTCGAAATCAGTAACACTATCCGCAATTTTCACCATTTACGGGTACGTCCTCGGTTGTGAAAAAGAATTATTCTCCGTATCCTCCTTTATGAGTCTGTAAACACTAGTTTTACTAACTCCCACAATATTTGCCACTTGGTCGACGATTTCGTTGATAGGTGCAGAATCTATTTGCATTTGTCTATTATAGACGTTGAAAATTATCTGTTTTCCATTCAAAGTAAAATGACCTTTCTTAGGCCGCTTTTTCGGAGAATAATTTTCAACAGTACTTTCATCTGCAGTATCCGTAGACGACATTATACACACAATATTTTCACTTTTCAACACTCGATCAATAACACTTCCAAAACAATAATGAAAATTTAATTTTCTATCCAATGGACCGAGACCGCACCTGTACAGACTGCTAACATTCAGATCCCACACCCTAAACATGATTCGGCCAATTAGAGAGCTACTAAATCTTCTGGCGTCTGCTGTATCTGTTTTGACGTGGTCTCTCTTTCGGTTGCCTAGAGTATAGTTTTGTGCAAAGAAAAACCAATCCTTAGAACGTTCCTCAAGAGTTGATTAATTTTTATACATATTTTCGTGTTGTGTTTCTGATTTAATACTGGAATGCAGTAAGGATATCCTTATTAATTCATAAGATTACCTTAGAAAGCAGGTATCAGAAATATTTTCATTTCAGAGTTTGGCAAGGTTTAATAACCTTCATGGATACAGCTAAAGGAGTAATCACGAAAGAACTAACACAATGGGCTGACAATGAGAAACGAATACTTAGTAGCAGATCGGAGCTGAAAATGAAGTTTAACAATGTCAGAATCGAAATGATTAAAGAGGATTTGTGTAAAGTACGGTTGGCAGAATTAAAAATGCACGAGGAAACTCTTGAACAACATGAGCTGGTAAGCTTCGAAATATATCAATAATTCACATTTAGAAAAAACCACAAAGGGAGAAGAGAGAGTCAAGCTAGTACATGAAGATTGTTCTCGAGCATTCCTTAGTAGTGGATTACTGGAAAAATAATTCTTCAACAACTTCTTCTGAATAAATTATTTGTGAAATATCGATTCTGTGTGTGAATTTCTTGACACAGTGTATGTACATTTTCAAATAACTCGATTTTTTCTAGGCGATTCGAGCAACCTCAATGCAGCTAAATAAACTCAAATCCGAAATGGATGCAACTTGTAAGAACTATCTTCAATCAAAATACGATACGGAAGTTGAGAAGATTATGACAGCTTACGAGAGTGTAACCAAAAAGAGACATATTACCGAAATTGTCCAAAAACTATGGCTTCTTCGTACCAAGGCATTTGAGGAAATAGGACACCATCACAATCTCTTTGCTGAAACTTATTCCGGAATACTAATGGACATGCGCAATTCACATTTGAATTTCTTGAAAGCTATAAGGTATTTGTAGAGAGATATTTGACGTTTTAGTATTGCAGCTATGTGAAATATAATGAATAGAGGAAACGATCGCACCTTCTTCGTATCATTTGTTACGTAAGATGTTCAAAATGGCCGTCATTTTGAACGATACACAATGTTAATCTGTCTTCAAAAGATCTTCTAACGTTACTTAGCATGTCTGGTGGTACCGAACGAAATGATTCTCTTATTCTATCTCTCATATCATCAGCCGCCTTTGGCGGAGTTCGAAATACAATTTCCTCCACTTACCTCCATAGGAAAAAGTCAAGGCAAGTTAGATCAGGGGATCTTGTAGGCCAATTTCGAAATCCACCTCTGCCGATCCATTTATAAGAAAAGTGTGGCCATGAAATTCTGCAGTGAAATGTGCAGGAGCTCTATCCAATTGGAACCACATTCGTTGCCTTACGTCGATCATCAATATAAAGAATATTCCCTCCCTGGAACCAAACATATTTGTACAGTTTTTCTTTGGCTGCAGTTCGTACATTTTTATAGAGAAATTTTACACTGGAACTCAAGTGTTCGTTGATGTAGAACTTCTCGGAGATAGCAGCGATTTTTCAGACTTGGACCTCCATGTCTGAGACGTTTAGCTTTAGCAACGATCAAAAACTGGTCTCGTTTCATCGTCGAGATAAATCTCACAATAATGTTCTTCGGTTTATTAGTAACCTTTGTTGGTACTCTAACGCTCTGTCTTGCTGCTCCTTTTACGCCTGGCCGTTCAACAATTATGTTTACGGGTTTCATACGTATAGTTTGTAGAGGATATTTATGACATTTTTGACCATCTTTTGACTCGTAATGAGGTGCTTGGACTTCAAGTGTTAGACGGCGGCGTATTCTCAGAACAGACTACGGGATATTGTCTACGAGTAATCGGAATCGATCAGAATGAAGATTATGTTCACTGCAGTGGTCAGATTCTTCTTCAGAAGTCACCTCATCTGAAATAAATTCTGGTACTCTTCCAGCATGAACCGAAGTCGGTTTTCTTCTGGATTCACATCCATTTTCTATTGTAATTTATAATGAAAGGAAGAAAGTAACTTAAATTACCAAACAAGGCAATGTTAGTTTTTGTCACGAAATGTATACATCAGCTATTGGACAGGGTATCACATGCTCGAACGCAGTTTTCAAGCGTGTAACTCGAACGCGGGTCGTCGTCACACTACGATCCCGCTACTATCTCCTTCTGCACCCCTTTAACAGCAGCTACACAAAGCGACAATACATTTCAAGGTCAAAAACAAAAAATACACGAAATAAGTAAGGTGGTAGGCTTTCTAAACATTAACTTTAAATAATCATTAGAAGATGATGTATAAATCTGTTTTTATACCATAACGTGTAGAGTAAATTTATTGTGGACCTTATTACCTGATACCTAGCAGGGTTAATAACTCCCTAGAATTGTACCCTATACTAGTGTAATGTATGTGTTCTGTTATACACCACTATCACTTTTTCGATTCTATGTTAGGCCTACGATTTGCCATAGGAATTAAACATAGAACAAATCTACATTATAACTTCGGACTTGGACCACCTATCTGCTATGTAATGAGAAGGAATCTTTCTTTCATTGAATCTGTCCGAGTTATATTACGTGGTATAACATGTGAAATCGAGCCACTTACAATATTTTAATGGACACTTCTAAGAATAAGGGAAACATAAAATCCAGAACTTTCAAAAACTAGAAAATTCTTTAGAATTCTTGTCAACTCAATCATGAATTATGTGGCGCCTGGCCCCACACTTTGCGAGAACCATATGTATTTCAAAAGTAACAGGTACTGTGTTTTAAGGAATTTTACTTAATAATTGCGATTCGTAACGCGTTTCACTACACCGTAGCTTCTTCAGACGAATGAATATACAGAAAAATATAAATGAGAATATAACTATAAATGTTCTTGAGTATTTAAAAGTTTATTAGGTTGTTTCTTCTTATGTAGTTATTTATGACAGGTATATCCAATAAAATTAAGGAATAGATTGCTCTCGAAGAGATTCAATAGAGGTTAAATCGACTTGTTCATTGATGAGTCTACCTGAGTGTTTGTATTATACTATACTATATATTATATATATATATATATATATATATATATATATATATATATATATATATATATATATATATATATATATATATATATAATAAATAAACACTCAGTGAAATTCATTACGAATCGCAATTATTAAGTAAACTCAAGAACATTTATAGTTATATTCTCATTAAATATTCATTCGTCTGAAGAAGCTACGGTAATTGTAAAATTCTTTTATTTTTATTATTGATAATGGAATTTTACCAAGTAAAAGCCTCCCAAATTCAAATATTTCAAAAGATCCTTTGTCCAGGTCAATTCAGTCAGTGGTATATATAGGTGTCATTTTACAAAGAAGAAGCTTACTCGCTCAGACTCAATTATTCAGTTCTCATTCTTTCGACATTCATTCTACAATCAAATTCAGTTCTTGGTTCTTCCTCAAATCTAACTATTTACTAAGTCTCTATATTATTTTCTCACTTGGTAGTTATACACGAAATTTCACGTCTATAAAATATTATAATTTATGAATAAACTGTACTTAAATTAAAAGTTAACCCGACCCATTACACTAGAGCAGGGGTCTCCAAACTTTGAAGCCTTAGGGCCATAATATTTTTCACGGTTCGTTCCAAGGGCCAAAACCATTTTTATTGTTCTGCCCACCTAAGCAAACATAGGCGTTTTGCATTTCAATTACTATTGATTGTGTATTCAGTATATTATGACAAGTTGGGACATCTAGTGGCGAGTAGTAATAGTATGCAGGTCTGTGATGCAGTTACTATCTATTTCTGCTACCCACTAACTACTAACAGGTGGCATGTTTGAGAATTTCCGCATTGGTTCGAGAAAGTTCAGGTTCTGACTAGTTTTTTCAATTACTTCTAGATGGTAGTAATTTCATAGGTATAAAAAGGCTAGCGGCTCCATTGCGAGTCAGTTTGCGTGGGAAAGGCGAAGGAAGCGAAACTACCTATTATGAAATGAAGTAACACCCGTGCATAAGTAAGAGTATTTTGATTAGACTTGTTTTATTTTTGATTTATTAGTATGGAAAAGAAGCGAAAAATAGACAGTTAATGCAGAATGTTCCAAGATAAATGGAACTATCAGTATTTTGTGATTTAGTGCAATAATAAGGCGCTATATATAATTTGTAATGGAACCATAGCTGTTCTCAAAGAATATAACACGCAGAAGTAATTTTTGTTTTTGTTTTATAAGAACATCTGAATTGTTTCATGTACAAGCATTTGAGAAGATATAATTTTCTTTACATTAGTTTTTCCAATTACCTCGAGTTTGAGGCAACAAGAACACTGTTCTAATTTTAAATATCCACCCATTTCATTCGCTAAGTGGTTTTATTTCGAAGTTGAACAGAAGATGCATTGTAAAAATATTTGGATTCACTAAAGGGATTATCCTACCTTGCTGTACGAAAAATAGGCATTATTTTTTTGTCAGAATTTATTACAATGAGTTCTATTAGTTAAAATTCTTCCAAAGGATTTATACTATTGTTGAAGTTAGTATGCACTTAATTTCAATTGTTATAACTTCTATAATAAATTGAATTTGGGAATGTTGCTATATCCTTGAAATTTAAAATAATTTATTCTAAGAAAGTAGTTTTACACTTCACAGAAAATGTAAGTGTTTTACTGAGAAAATATTTTTCTTCGGTTTTCTGACAATAATGTGATTTTTAGATTTCATTTCACACCATCTTAACTACATCTGAAATATTTATAAAAATATAGAAATTTTCATTCTTCCGAAGGCAAGAAAATTATGATTTTATTATTGGTGAAGCTTTAGGAACTCGATTCTTTTCTTGTTCCTTCATCATGTATAAATAAACACTCGAACACTTCCTGATTAGATAATCCATATCCCTGTATTCGCATTGTGTTCAAGTTATTTCCTGTTTTCCTTCTACTTCTTGAGGAAATGAATTTTTTCCATCATTTCCTTTCTTCTTGTTTCAAGGACATAATGATTAAGTGTAGATCTTGGAACAACATAAAATTTTGTTGTGACGCCTTAGGATGTTGCAAATTTTTTCAGTCTTAAATTGCTCTTTTTAAAACAAATCTATTGTATTTTCCAACCTTAGTTATCTTTCGGATGTGAATAAGTACCATTTTTATTTGAAACGAATATTGACTTGCAGAAATGTTCATATTTGATCGACTGTATTTCTTGGGTTGCTGGATTTTCGTCAGAAAGGCAAATCTGTTAAAAAAAGAAGAGCATCACATATTACCTACCGACATCATATAGATTTAAGAAATCATTTCACTCGTTCATTCATATTCGTAAATGTTTTGAACATACACAATAACATTTTTTGCATCGGTCGTACGTGATATCTAGATTCAATGGATGAATGAATATTTATTCAGTACCCAAGGTCACAGAAAAGTGTGGATGTACACTTCAAGTAATAAATAACAAATCAATGAAACAATAACATAGGAAAATACCAATAATAGGATCAAAAGGAAGATTATTAAATCAAACTGTCTGCCAAACATTCTGCTACAGTGTAATAACTCTTCGAAATCAATAGCTTTTCAACGTTTTCCCTAAACGGCTCATATTGCTATCGGGATGGGGTCACACACACGATGGAAATACTGATGGTTAACACAAACACTCTTTGTAAACGTAAATTTAAAATGCATTAAAAAAACGTGGTTCATTGGTAAACAACGACGGTTTGGCAATATGGTCGGGGGCGTGGGTACGGAAAGCCAGCTCGTGGTAACTCTTGCTGCAGCCGGTTTTCTAAGACCATGTGATTCGAAGAGGTCGTTGAAGAGAAAGCGAGGGAGTCTCCGAAATGCACGGATATTTAAACCCTCGGTCCAGGTAGGCCCAGAGTACGATCTATGCCTAGCCTGGTTGAAGGGGCCTACTAGACGATCTGTGATTAAGGAAGCGTGATTAACACGGTAACGCGCTTATTCGGAGGGACCAAGAGCGATCTTTGGTTAGATACCGTAGTGGACACGGTAACAATATACCAGAACTCTGTACCTAACTGGCAATTTGTTGAAGAGCATATTTCCAGATCGAGTACCATAACCGTGGCTTGCCGAGTTGGTCTGCAACTCAATCAGATGTTTCTCAGTTAAGGGGACAACCAACATTTAAATGGAGAGAAAAGTGAGAACTGAATTTTGCAGAAAGTATGATATGTAATCCAAAAATTACCCGCATGAGCTTCTTCTGACACCTAAACACCCGGTCGCGTCCCGCCGAGTCCCCCATACAAATACATTACTAGACAGATGACAGTACAATAAGGAATAATAAATTGATAACAAAGTCCTCTGATCCAGTACATACCTCTATTTCAGAATGGCAAAGTGAGCAGAATTGATCCTTTTGCACACTGTATCTATATGAACATCCCAACATAGGGATCGTCGATGTATAGCCCCAAAAATTGAGTTTGAGGACTAGATTGAATATTACTACCATTCAACTGAAAAATTCCTCCTTGACCTGATCTGAGGGAGAATCTCATCATAACGGTTTTGCTCTGATTCACCCACGAGTCCGTTTGATAGACACCATGTGAAGAACCATCCCGCCACACTCTCGACTTTCGCAACGAGCTACTCAGGAATCTGCGCTGCTAGAGCCACTGAGGTATCATCAGCAAACATCTTCAAAATTACTCTAAATATACAGAATGTTTGCGGAAGGAAAAATTTGAAACTTTGAAATTGCAGCATTCTTTGTTTACCAAATGCTGAGCGAGAGTGTGGCTCTTGAAATTGCAAAACGTGGAAAACCATTCACCGATGCAGAAATGATAAAAGACTGCTTGATTGCAGTAGCGGAAGAAATATGCCCCGAAAAGATAAATTTATTGAAAAGTGTCAGTTTGTCAGTAAACACTGTGACGCGGAGGGTGCAATACATCGCAGAAAATATATCATTTCAACTGTATGACAAGAATGGACATCTTGAGCGGTTTTGTCTAGCCTTGGATGAGTCAACGGATGTGTCAGATACTGCTGAGGTGTTGATTTTTATTCGTGGAGTAGATAAAAGCTATAACGTGTATAAGAACTGCTTGATATTGATAGTATCCACGGCACGACAACTGGGGCAGATGTTTTGAAGGGAGTTGAAAATACCATTGATAAAAAGAACCTCCGATGGAAAAACTTAAAAGGTATCACCACTGATGGAGGCAAATATATGTGTGGAAAAATAAAGGCTGTAGAAAATGATGGTGGTTCAAAACCATTGGTCTTACCTTGTATCATTCATCAACAGTCCTTGTACGGAAAATGTTTCGATTTGTCTAAAGTTCTAAAACCAGTCATATCTGTTGTTAACTTCATCAGATCCACAGGACTGAATCACCGACAATTCCGCGAGTTTATTGAAGAGATTGAAGAAAATTACTTGCCGTATCATACTGTCGTACGCTGGCTTAGTTGAGGAAAAGTCCTTATGCGTTTTTTTGAACAAGAAGCATCGCCCTTGTGCCGATTTGGGAAACAGTGAATGGCTGTGGAAATTTGCATTCTATGTTGATTTGACGAATCATATCAGCGAGCTAAATTTGAGATTGCAAGGAAAAAATCAGCATCTCCCTGATTTATACACCAATTTCAAAACGTTCAGACAGAAAATGATACTATTTCAATCGCAATTACGTAAAAAATGTTTCACACGTTTCAAAACATGTGAAATATACAGCCACACTACAGAGACTGAATTTCCCGCCGATTTTGCAGTCGAAACTTTGAGTGCTTAAAAGATAAATTTCGATTCTCGTTTCTCAGACTTTGATTTGATTGCGAATGAGATTATTAAATGAGATAAAAAACACAAGGTTTAACTTTAATCTACACTTTATTTGAAAAAATTCGACGACGTTTCGCTGACACAGCAGCTTTATCAAGAATGAAAAACAGAATGAAGAGTATGGTATTATAAACAAATCGTAGAACAAGTTGGATGAATAACACACCGAGCCATTGTACAGTTAGTATGAAAGGTAATAAAAACTAATTAAGCAAGTTAAGTAGGGGTGAGTAATTCCCATCTACCAGTTCATTCAACCAGTTTTAGATACAAACATTCGGACAAGCTTTTGAATGAACAGGTAGGTGTGAATTACTCACCCTACTTAACTCGTTTAATTAGTTTTATTACCTTTCATACTAACTGTACAATGGCTCGGTGTGGATTTTTCCTCTTATTCATCCAACTTGTTCTACGATTTGTTTATAATACCATACCCTTCATTCTGTTTTTCATTCTTGATAAAGCTGCTGTGTCAGCGAAACGTCGTCGAATTTTTTCAAATAAAGTGTAGATTAAAGTTAAACCTTGTGTTTTTTATCTCATTTATATCATGGATCTACATCAAGTAACGGCCTCCACAATTCAAAAACAAATGAGATTATTCTTTTTCAATATCCTTTTGATTCTGACGTTGAGACCCTGGCTTCGGAAGTCCAAATGGAAGTTATTGATTTAAAGTGCAATGACATGTTTAAGAACAAATATCAAAATTCATCTTTATTGGAATTTTACAAGAGTCTTCCACTGGTACAATTTGATAATTAGCATAATTTTGCTCGTAGGTTGTTTTCTGTATTTGGTACTACGTACTTGTGTGAGAAAACGTTTTCCAAGATGAAGTACACAAAGAAACGTTTACTGATCTAAATTAACTGATGAGCATATTAAATCTCTTCTAGAATTGGTTCAAGTAAAATTAACCCACAACTACAAACAATATTCGCTGGAAACTTACAATTACATAAATCTCATTAGTGTTTTTTTTATTAGTGTGATTGATTTCATATTAATTATTTTTTAGAATATGCTTAAGCTTAGGTTTCTGCTTGATAATTTCTGACGTAAACGTTCACCTTGCAAGTAAATAAAACCTAGTAATTATCATTCTGTTTTCATTTTCTTCCATTCAACTTATCACTGCAATAATAACGACAGTGAAACATTGGCTGTCACGGACCAGATTGATGATACTAGTATAAAGCCGTCGCGGGCCTTATTGATGGCACTGGTGGGCCAGATTTGGCCCGCTGTTCGTAGTTTGGAGACCCCTGCACTAGAGAGAACACCCAAAAAACAATTCCGCTATCATACTATGACGTAGGTCTGGTTATTTAGAGATTTATCGGTCTGCTATGTGCCATAAAGTCACGTGTATGACAATGCTTGTTTCATAGTTGTATAATACGTCGTTTATGAGCAAACATTCAATTAGCTCCTGATTTTCTCAGGTTATTTTCTGAAGATGGAAATTTCGCTCTTGATGAAGCTAAAAAACTATCGAAGAGAATAACACACTTGGAAAAAATTCTAGCCAAAGAATTTGCCAATAACAAAGGAATAATAAGCCATTTCTATGATAATTTCATGGAGGATTGCATCAACAAAGTAGAATATCCTTTATACATGTAAGTTAAAACTTTACTTTTAATATCCTCAAATTTTATTTCGAGATAGTTTTACTCGAATTAGATTACTGTGACAGGAAAAAGCTTCGTATGATAAATAGCCCAGTTGATTTAGCTAAAATAATAGGGGTATCGATTGCTAGTATTGATAACGAAAACAAGTAATGTGTTTTTGGAATTTTACTTAACAATTATGATTCGTAACGCGTTTCACTACACCGTAGCTTCTTTAGACGAATGAATGTACAAAAAATAAGGATGAGAATATAAATATGAATGTTCTCAAGTAATTAAAAGCTTATTGGGTTGATTCTTCTTAAGTGGTTATTTATGACAGGTATATCCAATAAAATAAAGGAATAGATTGCTCCCCGAAGAGATTCAATAGAAGTGAAGGATGGATTAAAGAGGATATGAAGATCCAGTACAACAGGAGGGACGTTGCCAACATATATTTGAAGGTAATCCATACGGAATTATTGTTCAGATTGCACCCTGTTGAGTTTGATATTTTAGAATCTCAATCCAGATACGATGTCAAAATTTTAATTCATAAAAAGTTTCAGCTACAACAGAAAAAGTTAAATTCACTTAAATTCAAAACTTCACCACCCAAACTTTCAACTGATAAATTTTCAGACCATAAATTTTTTGACAGATTCACTTATTTAACTGATACCGATTTTACGCAACCACAAAAAGATCTATTAGAAAAAGGACATAATTTACATCCAAAACATAATAAAACTAATTTTGAACAGTTAGGCATTGACTCCGAAATCATTCTCAAAAACTCCAAAGATAATATTTCAGCCAAACATCAAAAATCATCAAAGAAAACTTCTCGAAATTATCACCTCATTGCAATTCCGATTATAAGATAATAAAAACAATTCGTGAAAATAGTATCAAGAACGATGTAGTATTCACTAAAGCAGACAAAGGTAAAACCGATTATATTTCAAAAACTGAAGAATTCTTAACAGCCGGAAACTATATAACATCAACTAAGGATCCTACCGCAAAATTTCAGAAAGCCTAAACCTAATTTCGACATCAAAATCATTAATTACATACCACGAGAAATATAAATTCATTAACTCTAATCCACAATCCCCCGAATTATATTCGTTGATAAAACTTCATAAATCTAATTACCCTATTAGACCTGTTGTTTCTTATGTAACGGCACCTTCTTTCAAACTTTCAAATTTCCTTAACGACTTGCTAATAAAACATTGCAATTTTAAATCTAATTTTCGGTCAAAAATTCATCCGAACTAATTGCCAATATCAAAGATAATACCATTATACCACCTAATTCCAAACTCATTTCTTTCGATGTTAAGAATCTCTTTCCCAACATTCCTCCGAAAGATACGTACTACTTAGTTGAAGAATTATTAGAAAAAATCATGTCAATACTATCATTAAATCAGATATCCTTTCATTATTACAAATTTGTTTATACCAAAATTTTTTCCATTTCAATAACAAATATTATACTATTGAACACGGCTTGATTATGGGCAATCCGTTAAGTCCTTTGTTAGCAGAAATATTCATGAATAATTTAGAGGAATTAATTCATAATCATCCACTAAGTAAATATTGTTTATACTGGTATCGCTATGTAGACGATATCATTATTTGCTTCACAGGAACAGATAGACAGTTAAATATTTTCGAAAATCATATAAATTCATTACATCCAAAATTGGATTCACAACCGAAATAGAAAGCAATAATTCGATAAATTTCTTAGACGTATCAATTTCGAATGAAAATGGTAAACATGTTTTCGCAAAATACCATAAGCCGTCACATACAGATATTATAATACATAACTCGTCGTGTCATCCGTATCAACATAAAATGTCAGCATTCAATAGTTTTATTCATAGATTGATTAACATCCCGTTATCACCAGAAAATTTTAACAATGAATTGAATTTGATTAAACAAATAGCCAAAAATAATGGTTACAATCCCATCCTAATGAATAATATTTTAAACAAAAACAAAGTTGAATCGCATTGAATGAAGTTAACCCTGTCGATAAATTGAAACAAAAATTCAACACCTTAACCTACTTTGGCATTACAAGTGAGAAACTGAAATCATTCTTGAGTAGCAATAATTTCAACATAGCTTTCCAAACCAATAATAGTTTAGGCAAATATATAAAAATTAAAAACCAAATCAGGTAAAAACAATAAATCAGGTGTTTATAAACATAAACGCAATTTTTCAAATAAAATATCAGATTCAAATTACGCGAATCATCTTTTAGAAAATAATCACTCTTTCGACCCACAGTTTGAAATTTTACATACAGATAATAAATATTGGAAGGTTGATCTTTGGGAAACTTTAGAAATCAACAAATACAAACACTCAGGTAACCTCATCAATGAACAAGTCGATTTAAGCCCTTCACCTCTATTGAATCTCTTCGGGGAGCAATCTATTCCTTAATTTTATTGGATATACCTGTCATAAATAACCACTTAAGAAGAATCAACCCAATAAGCTTTTAATTACTTAAGAACATTTATATTTATATTCTCATTCATATTTTCTGTACATCAATTCGTCTGAAGAACCTACGGTGTAGTGAAACGCGTTACGAATCATAATTATTCAGTTAAATTCCAAAAACAAATTACTTGTTTTTCTTATTGATAATGGAATTTTATCAAGTAAAAGCCTCCCAAATTCAAATGATAGTATTGATGATTGATTTATTTTATGGAAATTAATTTTCAAAGTAAAACGAAATGAGACATTTTTGTCACTTTTCCACAATTGATTTCGGTGATATCCATTGTTTTCAGTACATTCTGCATCTTTTCTTCGTATAGGTCTTTATTGAGGCATACTATACTATTGCCTTTGTCAGCTTTAGTCATTATGAGATCTTCGGCTTGGATTTTGCTTGATATGGACTTTATTATTTTCAACTGATTGTGATTGTTAGTTTTTATATCAGATTTTCTGATAATTTCTGTGAGTTTGTGTTTATGGAGGCTTGGGTTGGTGATGATAACTTTATGTTTTTCGATGACCAGCTCTGCTTACACTCCGGTTATTTCTTTGTCTATTTTGAATTTGCTGTTTTCCGGGGCGAATTTTGGTTCTTTGTTCAACAGATCCGTTTGAACTTCATCAAATGATTTATTCGAACACATAGCACACACAGAATTGGAGAGGAGGAAACTGATTTCAATGAATGTTCAAGATCCAAAAATGTACGGATTGATTAAACTACATAAGGAAGAAAAATCTGAAAGACCTGTAGTGTCACATATAAATACACTATCAGGTAAACTAGCAAAATTCTTGAATCAAAAATTTCTAGACCTCTCGAATTTTCAAGCACAATACACTATCTCTAATTCTGTAGATCTCATACATAAACTTTCAAATCTCACAATCTCCCAAGATATTAAGTTAGTCTCTTTCGATGTCAAAAATATGTACCCGAACATTCCAACGAATAAGTGTCATCCCCTTGTTACAGATATCTTATCCAAGTCTAACACACCGCCATATATCACTAATTGATTTAGCAATCATCTTCAAATATACCTATCTCAAAGTTACTTTCACTTTTAATCTAAATTCTTCAAACAAAATTCAGGTCATCCAATGGGTTCACCTCTTAGCCCTCTACTAGCTGATATTTTCAGGTATAATTTAGAGAAAACTCAATATTAAACACAGATTCAGCTAAAAAACACATTACTTTCTGGTACGATACGTAGATGACATTTTAGTTGGTTTTCATGGTTCAAACAGACAAATTCAGCAATTTTTAAATTTCCTGAATACAATACATTACCACATCAGCTTCGCTACTGAATTAGAAAATAATAACTCAATTAATTTCCTCGGCTCAACCATTATAAATTCAAATAACCAACTCACTTATAAAATTTACAGAAAGGAAACATTCACAGACGCATCGATTTCAATGGACTCGTTCAGTCATTTAAGCCACAAACTAGCTGCATACAACTCCATGATTCATAGAGCTTACTCTGTTCCCCTTTCGATAAAAAATGTTCAAACTAAACTTAATATCATCAGAAAAATTGCCTCTAATAACAACATACCACAACAATTTCTAAATACAATCATTAAACGCGAAGAACAACGCATTACCTCTCAATTATTATATAGCATCGTAGAAACCCCGGAAAAAAGATACACTAGTCACAGATACACCGGCAAACTCTCTAACAAAATCAGTAACTACTTTTCCAAATTGAACATAACTACTTCATTCTCAAGCGGCCCCAACTTAAGCAGATTATTATTCAATGCCAAACAAAAGAATGCTAAATTCAGGCAATCAGGAATTTATCAAATCAAATGCAATGAATGTCAGGTAGCCTATGTCTGAGAAACAGGGAGAAGTTTTGAAGCTAGATTCAAGGAACATATTTCCTCAGATAAAAATTCGCCAATATTCGAACACATAAAATCAACTAACCACTCGATATCTTAGAATATCTTCATAAATGTAACAAAGGGAGAGAGATGAATTTGTTGGAAAGTTTGGAGATTAACAAACTATGTTAAAACCCACAATTTATACCCTTAACAGCCAACTAGAGCATAATGGATCCCCACTACTCAATATTTAGGATCGTCGTAGATCCTTGAATTTTGGTGAGAGGCGAATTTCTATCCTTTTTCCTCTTCATCTCGCTTGTTTCACATCTCCTTGGTTTGTCCTGGGGTCCTACTGGTTGGTTATTCTCCTTCTTTTATGTTGTGAAGCATCTATGCTGGCCTGTTGTTTTCTCTTCCATTGTACTAGGGATGTCTTCTTTCCTGTTGCCCTCGGTTGTAGTTCCATTATTTGGTTGATCTCCTTGTTTTTGTGGTTTTCCATCTGGTCGGTTGTCTTCGTCGTTAGTTGTGTGATGATTTCTTTCAGTGTGTTGATGTCCATTTCCTTCCTGAGTTGGTCGTTGCTTATGTACCATGGGGCGTTTGTCGCTGTCCTGATGATCTTGTTGAGTGCTGCTTGTAGTCTCCTTTTCTCGAATCTGTCTCTAGATGCCAAATTTGTCCTGCGTATGTTATTCCAGGGATGATTATTGCCTTGATTATCTTGATCTTGTTTTCCAATGTGAGTTTGCTTTTTCCGTTGAGTAGTGGGTATAATTTTCCGTGAATTGCTCTTGTTTTCCTTGTAGTTTCCTCGATGTGCCTCTTGTAGTTCAGTTGGTCGTCCAAGATTACGCCGAGATATTTTGCTTCCTTCTTCCATTCAATTTGTTGTCCTTCTATGGTGATTTCTTTTGGTGTTTCCGGATGTCTTCTCTTCTTGTGGTCGATGTACATTGCTACCGTCTTCTCTGGGTTGACCTTGATCCTCCATCTTCTGAAATAATTGGTTAGTTGGTCGATGTCTTCTTGTAGCCATTTTCTTACTGCTGCTTTGTTCCTGTGGGATGCGTATATTGCCGTGTCGTCTGCGAACTGCGCTATTTTCGAGTGCTTCATCTTCGGTATATCTGCGATGTATATGTTGAATAGTAGTGGTCCTAGTACTGATCCTTGGGGTACACCAGCTCCTATCCTCTTCGCTGTTGACTTCTGGTCCTGTATCTTGGTTATGAATCTTCTGTTTTGTAGATATGACATCGTGATGTTGGTAAGCTTCACTGGGTATCCTGTGGTCTTCATCTTTTAGATTAGTCCTTCGTGCCAAACTTTGTCGAATGCTTTCTCAATGTCCAAAAATGCTGCTCCTGTCGGTGTTGATATTTTCTGTTTCTCTTTGATGTCCTCCGTGATTTTAGCTAGTTGGTGTATTGTCGAATGTCGTCCTCTAAATCCAAACTGGTGCTCCGGGATTAGTCGATTTTCTTCGGCGAACTCTTTCAGTCGGGTGTAGATGATCCTCTCGATGATCTTGCTCGTTGCTGACAGAAGGCTTATTGGTCGGTAGCTGCTGGCTTCTGTCCTTGGTTCCTGGCTTCGGTATCAAGATGGTCTCCGCTGTTTTCCATATGTCTGGGTAGTGCTCCGTTTTCATTATTGCTCGTGGTATTTCCGTTATTTCATGAATTCCTTCGTCTGGTGAGTTCTTCAATGCCTGGTTAGGAATTCCGTCTAGTCCTGGTGCCTTTTTTGTTTTCAGTTGATTGATATATCCCTTTACTTCTGCTGTTGCAACCTCTTCGATGTGATAATCTTCTGCTGTATTTCCTGGATTCTTCTCCCTATTCTTTCGACGTTTTGGTTGAATTCCGCGTCTACGTTGCTGGCGTTCATTTGAACTTGTTCCTCTTGTACTGATGCAAATATTTCCACCTTCTCCTCGTCCGTAACTGCTGTTTGTCTATTGTGTTTGATGAGTGGTGTTGTCGTGTTTCTCTTCTTCCGTGTCAGTGCTGCTGCCATTCTCCATAGTGATTGGTCCTCTGTGCTCAGTTGCTCTATTTTGTTGTCCCACTGCTCATTGAATATGCTCCTCAGTTCTTCTTTTACTCTGTTGGTTAATCTGTTCAGTTCTCTCTTATCTTCGGGGTGTAGTGTCATTCGGTATTTCTTCTTCGGTCGTTTCTTTTCTTCTAGAAGTGCTTTAATGTTGGCTGGTAGATGCATTCTGTGAATATTTAGGATAAATTTCATTCTGTACTTATACTTGCCTACTCATGTATTATATTGTTATTCGCTTGAAAATGACCGGAGGGTCGAAACCGGTCGTGATTATTGAATGAATTGTGAAAAATGACAAAAGTGTCTCATTTCGTTTTACTTTAATAGGTAATTACCAACAAGCTGAAAATTTGGATCAACGTTTGGAACACTATTTCAATAAAATGGCGACTACATTGATCCCATGTGAGCAAAGAATTCGCCAAAATGGGTTTTTTGGATTTTTCACCGAAACGGTTAATTTTATGATGAAAATATTCGGGCAAAAATTGTAGATCTGAAAAAATTATCCCCATACATTTTTTCATAGCATTAACCATTTCTGAGGAAAAACGATTCTAGATGTTTGTTTTACTTTCCATAATATGCATGAATACGCAGCTTATGTCCATCATTGGACTCATAAGTAAAACTACGAGCTTTGTAAATAAGGAAATGAGACTGGCAACGTCGCTTTCGATCCGGAAACGCATGATACGAGAGTCTTTGAGTATGATATTAAACTCACTACAGTTGTGTGTTTGTTATTCCTTTAACGTGCTCTATTTCCGGCTTTCGGCCAATGACACGCCGTGGAATTCTATCACCTTCCTAACCCGAAATTTTGCCGAACCCCTCTCGTGTCGAGGGAAGGGATCTTTAATGTCCAACACATCTCTGTTAGATAGGACAGACATTTCTTATGGGCATGTCAAATGACCAATGGAAAGAAATGGGGTCTTTCCCAAAGCAACTTTAGTGGCTATATGTGATAGTGGTGAGACCACGTAATACACACAGCTGCATTACTTGGTGGAAGTGCAGTCTTAAGAAGCAATCCCAACTCAAGCTCTCTAAATTGTAGAGAATGTCCCGCATGATGATTACTGGAGCTCTTCGTTCCACATCCACTGCGGCCGTAGAACTGATATTTAGTGTTGCCCTCTTCATCTAGTACTAAAAGGAGGCAAGAATGGCTTTCTACAAATTCCATCAGCTTTCCCGAAAGGAAACGGGTGAGTTCGGCTTCGTGCTCGACGCCTTACGGTCAACGAGTATGAGGTCTGACATAGCAATACCTAAAACCAACATGAAGCGGCCATTCCAGATAATCTAACCTAACCTAACCGTCTACTTGAAGGTCCTTGTTGGTACACGGACGACTCAAAACTGCAAAAGGTATTTGAGCTGATGTCTACGGTCGACGTGCTGCCAAGAAACATTCGATCTGTATTGGCGGGCTTGCGACTGTCTTTCAAGCAGAAATATTCGCCATTGATCACTGTGCTCACCTCTTGCTTGAGGGGGATTAACAAATAAGTCAATAAGAATCATCACCAATATCCAAGCTTTACTGAAGGCAAAAAGGAGAGCGGAGCAGGCTCCGTCTAATATGAGTACCTTCTCACTAGGGCATTCAGGCGAACTTATTGACCGCTCAAGGATCTGGCTTGGGATTCATCGGACCGGAACCCAGGCTCAGAATTCCCCTGGAAACTGCAAGGATGGAAAATAACCGATAGTTGGACCTGAGGGTACGTGAGTACTGGACGAGTCTCTCAGGTCTCAGACACGTTCTACTTACCATCAGTGGACCTTCCACTGCAAGAGCCAAGGCCTGTCTTAAACTCTCTAAGTTGAACCTGAGAGTTCTAACCACCAATCTAACGAGGCATTATCGCCTTAGAAATCACATTAACAAGTTAGGATTTATTGATGGTCCTTCATGTACTATATGTGAAGAAGATACAGAATCAATGGAACATGTTATGTGCAAGTGCCCACAAAACTCGTATCTTTTACAAGAAAGATGAAGCTCGTGGATGAAGTTTAAGCTTGAGTGTGTCATAATAGACCAAGGTGTTGCAGTGGCCTGGCTTTTAGGTAGCCCTTACTCAAATGATCTCTAATCTAATCTAACATATGCGACAAGGTCACCAGTTGATTTACTGAGAGATTTACCATATATTCTACATGCGCTGCTTTCCGATAATGTTTTCGACTCACATCGAAATTTAATGAAAAATATAGATTTTCTTTGGAATTTTTTTTCTGTCACTCGAGTAAATGAATAAATAATTACGACCATCGTGAATTGTTTCATTTTGTATTCTCAAATTATACAACCACTTTTTCAGATTAAACAAGACTATGGAGGAATTCTCATTCAAGGAACAAATCGAGACAAGTGTGAAAAAATTTCATAATGATATCAGCAACGCAGTTTTCGACTTCAGATATGAAATGAGGAAATTGGAAGGCAGGATCAGGAGTTGTAGGGAAGCGTCATATTCCGAGGAGAATTTGGGGAATTATGATTGGCTCTTTTCGTTTTCCAAAGTTTTCAAGGAAATTCTGTTCGAAATAGAGCTTTACAGTTATAAATTTGAATACGATGAATCCCTGTCGCCTGGTAAGATCATATATGAAAGAAAATTAGTAAGAAATATTCGGCTGTAGAATATCTCCGAAGAAAGAGCACCTAGCGTCCTGGCGTGACTCTTTCTATATTTCCCTCTGTATTTCTCACGTATAAAATTATCTCTTCTGTCTGTGACTTTGGACGTCTTTGGTTAGAGATACTTTTTCTCAATTAATGTTATGCCACTATCTCTGGGCTTTGAATTACAACTTGTCTCGCTCTTTCAACGAAAATAGTGGTTTCCTTACACTTCAGGGACGACCCTGAGGTTTCGGATTCATTGCTGATGCAATCGTTCTGAAATTCTGTTCCCATCGGATGATTCTATCACGTTACGGAACTGAAGCGTTGCGACCAATGTTGAAGCGCTGGCGAAAGCGCTACTGCTTACTAAATGGTAACTCTTTCTGAGTCGAATGACCTCAACCGCTCCCCTCTACTCACTCTGTTACGTGTACTACCCGTTCCAAAAAACCCACCTTCACTTATATTTGCATCCCTTATGATTCAACACATCCAAAATCTCAGAAATACGCTGCATTTAATTCAATGATTCATACGGCTTTCTCTCTGAGAGAGCAATGGTTATCCCTCAGATATGATAAACGAAATGATCCAAAAAAAAACGAACATAAATAGCATATTATAATATTTACCCATGTATAAAATCAAATAATACAGATTCATCAACATATTCTGGCCCTCAGCGAAGAGATTGCAAATGTCATTTCAAAACAGAATGAAAAAGTTTGAAAACTAAAAGACCCACATAAAACTCTCCCAGGAATTTTTCAATAGTAAGGATGAAACTGATAAATTCTACAAAACTGGAGTTTCCAGTTGTCCTGTATAGATTTTGAAAGCGTCCATATAGGCAAAATGTAATGGTTTTGTTTCAAGAATATCTAACATTGGAGAAGTATTTCAATTCTACTTGAAATGAGAATTTTAAATAATGAAGTTGAATGACATTGAATTATAGCAAGGCTAGTTAAAATGAAATTACAATTTAAACTACCTATAAATTACCTATGCCTAGCTAGATCAGAGTCCCTTTATCTCAGTGTGTGAGATCTTCGTCTAGAACCTTTATCCTAGATGTAGCCTTAGGAATAATACTCATCACTTCTTTCAACTAGCTTTATTACAGAATAATTATCGAAATCACAGTAACTGACTAATAAATTACTAACTATAATCAAGGTAACTAATGCAAATAAACTTAACTATAAAATTTAACCAATTACAATATAGGAGTCTCAGACGGGATTCAAACTACATAAGTACTAATTTTCAATTTAGAAAAATCTGAGCTTTTCAACAAAATGAAACTCAATGATAGAGCTCAGTCAACGATTAATGAAGATAGAAGAGAAGAAATGGATCAAAAAGAACACTTAGCTTTTAGGACTGAGGTTAATTCCCACGATAGTTGGATAGTGTTTATATCGGTTTTCTGGTATTCCTGTATCTTACAGCTTACAGGTTACTTGATTGGCTGAATATGGTTCACAAGGTGACTGCCCTAGATGGTAAGACTAGTTTCCTAAGACGTGGTTACCCCAGTCATGAAATATCAAGGTTTGGCATAAAGATGAAAAGTCGTTACAGTAAAATATTCTTGGAATAACAGATATCGATCTAGGTTAATATAACGAAAGAAAATTGGAAATCTCTCCACTCTCTAATTGAATTCGTTGTCGAGGAAATCGGGCAAAATTACCGACTACTTATAACGCCTCAGACGATTGGAATTCATCTAGAAAATCCAATACTTAATTACTCTTTTGAAAATTATTCACTCCAATCGCTACAACACAGCTCCAATAAAATCACAGACGATTCCGAAGATTTCTGAATGGAAAGAGAGCGAATCTAATGAAGTCCTAACTTATATAGAGTCCGTTCTAAAAAAACTATTGCTTTTCAAAGAAATTGATGAAAAAGCGAAATTATCTTCTTCACAACAATGAATTGGAAATGAAACATAGAATGAGTACTGCTTTCCGTTCTCCCACAGAAACGAGAAATCGATCTTCTTTCAAGTACTATATATATATATATATATATATATATATATATATATATATATATATATATATATATATATATATATATATATATATATATATATTCTTTTGAAAAAGGGATTCACAAAAATTCGAATAATTGTATTTACAATAAATGCTTATAGCTATAATTTTAATGTGTGTTTCCAAGACTTCAGACAGAAAAAAGGGGACACAATCGAGAAAAACAAGCGAATAAATAGAATACCAGCAGAAAAACTCGCATCATCACAGGAAATGTAACAGGGAAACCATACTATCTTGTGTATGATTCAATAAACGAGTGAAGAAAACCTGTGGAAAAAACTCGTTTCCCTGTCGCTATTGCACTAGCAAGAGCTTGTCTGTTCATGTTGTGCTAGTGTCGTGTGTACAAAAAGAGTACCAAAAATTTTTCTGCTTAGCAGCTTCATCTTGTCATCTTGCACTCCATGATTTCCAAGACTTCTTCATGAAAACGAGGGTGAAAAGGAAGGGGGACTGGCACAGGAAAAATCTGTAACAATGGAAGAAGCAAACCAGCAGATAAATATTTCATCAAAACATACCTCTCTCTCATATAACTAAGCTCACTTGAATCTTAGAACTTAACTAATGCTCCTCTGTTTTTCAACAGGGAACATCTCATCATATATAATGAGGTAGTGTCATAGGTTTTCTCTTCAGTTTATACTGCTCAGAATCTCATTTCATATTTTATTTATTTGTATATATAAATATAGCTGACATATATTTTTTATATTTATATTCAGAGCATTATTCTATTAGATCGTTCATCACTTCACACAAATAAAACTATGAATGCGTAACATTCAGTGTTACTTGATTAAGGTTCGTACACTGGATTTTTTCGGGTAGAAAGCCTCTGACACTACTCGTTGGTACATTGATGGCATTGTCTATAGTTTGTATATATTCTGGTAGATTGATATATTCTCATAACATTCAACGTTATCCTAATATATAATGATTCCAAGATATGTTTTGATTATCATCATTACCTGGCAATGGGGTTAATTACCGGGAGGTGGATTTATATTTTTCATGAAATCAGTTTGATTGCATGAACAGATATATGAGCTATCTAACACTTCTTGATTTTACGAAATTTTTGCTTTTCTCTATAGAAACAAGAATATCTCTGTTACTCTTACAGCTACATCATATCTGACCATATCATCGAAAAGAGCATTGAATTTGCTATAACAAATGAAAGTACTAATGGTAAAAAGTTTGTATACCGAGTGTTGTAGAAGTACCTGTTTTTATTCGGTAAAAACTACTACATTTAATTGGCTTTCCAGTAGTATATCGACTATTGAGCTAACTATTTTTTTTTCAGCAATATTATAGGTAAGAGAAATAAAAACATAAAATTCGAAAACGCCAATTACTTATATTACTGAAATATGAACAGTAACTGAAAAAATTAATGAGTCATATTTTCACGAATAAGATTTAAAAACTATAACAGGTGTTCGAAATGTTTTACTCTTTCTTTTCTGAAACTAACTATCAACTAGTCAATGTGTTTTTGACTCATTTCGTTGCAACAGATTCGAATCCGTTCAATTAATTCTTCTCGAGTACTAAAGGAATTCTCTAAACATTAGTATTTAATAAGCACCACACAAAACAATCAAGCGGGGTAAGGTCAGGGCTTTTGGGTGGCCATCTCACTGGCCTGAATCGACCTAACCATTTCTCTCCAAACTTCTCAGTCTTCTACTTCTGGACCATTCTAAAATTATGAGACGGGCAGCCGTCCATTTGAAACCAAAAGTGATGCCGACTAGCTATAGGCGTTTCTTCCAGAACGTTCATTATTTCGTTATTTAATAGATTTGAAAATTCGTTTGAATTCAGACGATCGGAAAGTATAACTGGCCCGACAAGTGGTCCCCTCCTCCCAACCACACATATACTCTAATCTCGTGCTGAGAGTGTGACACAATAGCGCCATGAGAATTTTCTGTATCTCATATATATGAATTTCTCAAATCCATCATACCAACTTTGGTAAAGTTGCCTCATTCGTCCATAAAATTTTATCTGTAATTTATTTGTACCACCTACAAAATTGCAACCTCACCTCACTATCCACTGGCAATAGGTTTTGAACCTTACTCAAATGGTAAAGATGTGAATTATTTCACTTGAGAACTCTATGAACCGTGAAATAATGAAGTCTCAATGTAGCACCAATTCTCCGAGTACTTGTTTTGCAGGTGCAGGTCTCTATTGCTGAGCATTTTCATCACCTTCTCCAATTCTTAAGCCACTGAATGAACCAGTTTCATCCGAGCGCCTAAACACTTCAACAAATGTCTTTCTGTAAGGTTGGTGTCTGTTTGGAAAGCGCAATGCATACTCCCGCACCGCTGCACGGGAATATCCATTCGCGAAGCCATAAACAAATAACATAACTCGATATTCAATATTTGAGAAACTAGGCATGTTTTCTTTCATTCGAAAAAGAAATTGGAACCGTAAGAGAGGTAAATTAAAACTTCAATTCATTAATTCATTGAATGACACTTCCTGTCTAAATATTTTTATTTGTTTTAAAATCAAGTAATACAAGTCTTCTGTGATTTATTCTTTTACGATTCTTCTTTTTTTTTTCTTCTTCTAATCCGAGAAACATTAATTATTCCTAGTTTCTTAAACATTCAATATTCAGATATGTTATTTATTTATCGCTTATTATTATTGAAAAGTCATTCGTGGAATTATTTAGACGCTCCGGTGAAACTAGCTCATTTGTAATCGAAGGATAAGAGAATTTAATGTTCTTACTCTTACTCTTACCCATGATATTGCTGGTAAAAAAGTAGAAAGCTCAAATGTTGATATACCGTTCAAAAGCCAGATGAATGTAGTAGTTTTTACCAAAAAAAAACGGCTACTTACCGATCAGTTTTCAATGGTACAGCTAACAAGAAAATAACACTAATTTTGTTCATTTCACAATTTTTTCATTTAGACTTGTTCAACACCCGGTTACGAAATATTTTTACCATTAGTACTTTCATTTCTTGAAGTAAATTCAATGCTTTTTCCGATAGTATGGTCTGATTCGATATAGCTGTAAGAGTAACAGAGATATTCTTGTTTTTATAGAGAGAAGCAAAAATTTCGTAAAATCAAGAAGTGTTAAATAACTCTATAATTATCAACTTTTCGAAAAAATGTTATGGGACATTTTTTATTCCAAATGACATTCACTATCACCTACTGAAGTCCGGCACCTTTTATAGTAGACACCCTGCGTATATATATATATATATATATATATATATATATATATATATATATATATATATATATATATATATATATATATATTCACACAAGGAATTACTTATTTAAAACCGAAAAGTGATAATACTATTGATCCGTCTCAATATGGACCAATTACTTGCCTTCCAACAATATATAAAATTCTAACTGCATGTATTACCCAAAAATTTATGCACATTTGGAGAATTATAATATTCTTTCCGATCAACAAAAGGATGTAGAAAAAACACCTTGGTACTAAAGAGCAACTTGTAATTGATTCTGTTGCTTTGAATCAAGCTCAAACTAAGAAAAGAAATATTCATACAGCCTTCGTTGATTACCAAAAGGCTTTTGATAGTTCTCCCCATTCATGGCTTCAAGAAATTTTGGAAATTTATAAAATTGATAAGACACTTCGTCTTTTCTTGAATTTGTAATGAAAAATTGGAGAACCAATCTTCATTTAAATATTTCAAAACAATCGTTAAAATCCGAAGTAATTCCAATTAAAAGAGGCATTTTCAAGGTGATTCTTTAAGTGCTCTTTGGTTTTGTCTTTGCCTTAATCCATTATCTCATGAATTAAATGCTACTACCTTCGGCTTCAAAATAAAGAGTCTATCAACTAAATTCAAATTAAGTCACTTAATTTATTTGGATGATATTTAAATTATATGCTGGAACCAGATCTCATTTAAAAAGTCTAATTGAGATTACTTTAAACTATTCCAATGATATTCATACCTCTGATTACATAAAGATTTCCAATATCGAAATCGAGTCAATGCATCAAGGAGATACATATAAATATCTTGGATTTTATCAAGAGAAGACAATTAACCATAGCAGCACTAGAGAAAATATTAGAAGTTCATATTACAAAAGACTTAGAATTATCATCAAGAGTCATTTAACTAGTAAAAACCTTTTCAGAGCTATCAACTCCTATGCAGTTTCTATTCTTACATCTTCTTTTGGAATTATTAAATGGTCTAAAACTGATCTAAATGAATTTCAATGTCAAACGAGGAAAATGCTTTGTAAATGTCATAAGCACCACCCAAAGTCAGCTGTTCAGAGAGTTACACTACCTAGACATCTTGGAGGTCGTGGATTAACTGATTTGAATAATCTTCATAGTAAACAGATTTTTCATATACGTTCCCATTTTCATGATAAACAGAGAACGCTTAAATTACATGATATTGTTGTTGCTTCCGATTATAATCTTACACCTCTGAACTTGACAATGCAAAAGGTAGATTTTGATATATTTGGTGATAATTCTAAAAGAGAAAGTTGGATGCAGAAGGAATTACACGGAAAGCACCCTAAAGAATTGAACAATGATTATATTTATGAAATCGCATCAAATAGATAGTTAGTATCTGGAGAATTATTCGCTGAAACAGAAGGCTTGGCAATTGCGATCCAGGATCAGGTTGTTTTCACGAGGAATTATAGAAAACACATCATCAAACAAAATATAGATGATTCTTGCCGTAGATGTTTCTGTTCTTCAGAAACAGTTTTTCATATATTATCATCTTGCTCAGTCCTTGCTTCAACAGATTATTTAGAAAGACATAATGCCGTCGTTAATATTATTCATTTTAATCTAGGAATTAAACATGACCTAATTCCCAAAAGAAAAAAATTTACAAATATGAACCTGAAATTATTTGTGAAAATGACAAATATAAACTTTATTTTGATAAAACAATTCTTTGCAACAGAGCTGTAAAACACAATAGACCAGATATCATTCTTAATGATAAACAGAATCAAATAACATATATAATTGATATTGCTATACCCGACACACATAATATACAAAATAAATACAATGAAAAAATGTCTAAATATATGATGCTTGGCGACGAGATTAAAAAATGTGGAAAATGAAAAAATATTTATTCTACCGATTATTATTTCCACAACAGGTGTTATTCCTAGAAATCTTCACAAAAGTATTGAGATTTTGGGTCTGAAGAAAATTTGTTTGAACAGTTACAAAAGATAACTAAATAATGAGGTAGAGTCATAACTTTTCTCTTTAGTTTATACTGCTCAGAATCTCATTTCATATTTTATTTATTTGTTTATATAAATGTAATATAATCAACTGACAATTTTGTCATATTTATATTCAGAGCAGTATTCTACTCGATCGTTCACCACTTCACACAAAGGAAACTATTAATGAGTAACATTCAGTGTTACTTGACTAAGGTCCGTACACTGGATTTTTCGGGGAGAAAGCCTCTGACACTACTCGTTGGTACATTGATATCATTGCCTGATGATGCTATAGTATGTATATATTCTGGTAGATTGATATATTCTCATAATATTTAATGTTATCCTAATATATAATTATTCCAGGATATGTTTTCATTATAATCATTGCCTGGCAATGGTATTAATTACCGGGTGGTGGGTTTATATTTTTCATGAAATCAGTTTGATTGCAAGAACAGATATATGGGCAACTCGTCGGGGTGAAAAACCCCTATATATATATATATATATATATATATATATATATATATATATATATATATATATATATATATATATATATATATATTTATAGTATATAGGAGATACTTTTCCCACCCTGGTGCATCATTAGTTTTAATGTATCAATTATCTTTTCGATTTCAGCTGTATTGGTTGGCTTTCGGAACATTGTCATTTTGTTCTCTGTGCCACAAGTGTTGGTACTCTGTTTCTTATCAACTGTTTGAGAGGGTATTATTTTTTAACTATGTCAATAAAATGATTATTCATTGTATTAGCAACTTCTCCAGAGTCCACTAGTTCAACATCATCAACCAGAATGATTTTTTGTGGATGTAAGATCAAAGGACCAAAGATTACTCCTCACGAAAATTTGTTGAACTTTAACTAGAAACAACTTTCATTCCATGAACTGCCGGATCCTTTTAGATTCATGTGCAAATATAATTAAAAAGACAACTTCACCGTCTTTCTAAATAAACCTACGAATTCGCAAAAATTGGCTTCTTGATTGCGGCAAACCATTTTTTCTAAGCTTTGATTTCGTTCACTCATTTTATTCCAAGGTCTGTTTCTTTCAGATGATAAGTTTCCGAAACAAAAAGTGGAACTGTCTCAAGTTTCGCTATCGACAGCAGCCAACAGCAAAACGAAAAAAACTGGCGTCGATTTACCCAAACCCACTACCGAAGAGACCGAGACAAAGGTTAAGAGAACCGAGCCAAAACGTGGCTTGAAGTCGATTTCTGGTTTACTGAAATTCAAAAATTTCGCATCAATGCTGTATGCGACGCCGCCCCAAGACGATGGAAGTTTGCTGTCGCAGTTACACTGCAAAGTGCTCACTTCCTACTGTGATGTTCAAGAAGCAGCAAGAGTGAGTTGATTAATGATATTGATGACATATTTCATTGTGTGGAAAACCATTTCAAAATTTGAAAGAGAAAAAACAGCTTCAACAGTTTTCTACGTTTAGTTTCAAAAACACGACTGGTCATTTTCAAGTGGTGAATACTAAGTAAGGTACAGAAATGATTAAATAAAGATATATTTTCCCTTCATCATCAAATATTTTCCCTTCAGAAGAGTAGTATAACGTGAGATTTTCCTCGATTTATTAATTTTCAAACTTTCCAACAGTTTCATTCTTTTTCCTCTATTGTCTTGGGGGGTAATTCGAGATTGTCTAAAACTATTGTGTGGTTTGTTGATTAAATGTGCTCAAATATTGACGACATGCTCATAAGGAACGTCTAGCCTTGGGTATTGTGTTATGAGCCTACTATCCAAGGT
The DNA here is from genome assembly GCA_013387265.2 of Cryptolaemus montrouzieri. Taxonomy (NCBI): domain Eukaryota; kingdom Metazoa; phylum Arthropoda; class Insecta; order Coleoptera; family Coccinellidae; genus Cryptolaemus; species Cryptolaemus montrouzieri. The sequence goes on along the minus strand of JABFTP020000124.1, from coordinate 67,578,406 downwards.
AATCTCCAGATATTTAGCTTCCTCCGCAACTGAAATGAACACTCCACCCAGGGTCGAGAAATATCTTCCTTTTCCTGATGAAAGGTTTTGTGGGGGTTTATGCTGAGTTTCTCACCCTCATACCACCCTTGAATAGCTGACAGCCTTCTGAAGTCTGACGGAATAATCGCTGTCATTTCCGATAGCCAGAATGATAGTATCATCAGCATGCCCTTGTGCATAAACATCCAGTGCGCCAATTATTGCTAGAAAGCCATCAACCAGCAAGGACAGAGGGATAATACTCCTCCCTGTGGGCAGCCCTTGCCAGCCACAAAACTGACTACTTCCCCTTTCAGAGAAGTGTTGATTGCTCTGGCATTTGGCATGTGACTAACACATGCCGCAATAAAATTTGGTACTCCATTAGCCCCACATCCCACTAGTAGGACCGCATTAAATGCACCTCAATGTCCATGAAGCCTGCAGCTGCAGTCTTCTTGCGGTCCAGAGACTAAGTGATCCTCCAGACTAGGTTATTTAGTGCCAGATCAGTTGATTTTTTTGAAGGACGTATCGATGTGCACTCAGAGGTTTCAGGGATAACACCTTGGTCCTGATGAATCCACCTAAGACGTTCTCCAGAGTTTTCAGAACGACATAAGACTTATCGGCTTAAACGATTTAGGTTTTGAGTTCGATTAACCCACCTTAGGGGTGTATACAGCCCTAACCTTCCGCCAGCTGGCCGCGACAACAGTTCTGGTCAGACTCTACCGAAAGAGCCTAATGAGATATGGTAGGAGGACATCCACTCCTTGTTGTAGCAAGGTAGGCATGATACCATCCTCCCCAGGAGTCTTAAATCGCTTAAATCAGCAAGTCGCCCACCTGAATGTTCCGGGCTTGATAATCGTTATTGCGTTCTTCCAATCGCCCTTTTGGCATTTCAGCAAGGCTCTTTAGGGCACATCTGTCACTTATATCAAGAAACCGACAATCTTGGAAGCGTGTTCTCACAAGAATCTTCAACGTCTCTCTTCCAGAGTCCGTGTACTGTCCACACGGGCTTTATACCGCTACCACCGTAATAATAAGGCCTGAGCGCTGTGACGTATTATGACGTCAGACATCTCTAGTAGTCATAACAAGCATGCGAAACGAAAGCACAGTACAATCGAAAAGCCGGTGCATTTCCTTTATTTTCTGTATTTCATCCGAGAATAAGTGTTCCTAATACTTAATTTATGTAGTAATGCATTTATAAGACATCAGGATACAGTATAATGCTGTGTGTTTACCGAATAATTCGCGTCAATTATAAATTTGAACGAGTTTCAGTGAAGTGAATTGTGAGTGAGGTTAGAAAAGCCGTATTAATGTACAGTTGAATTTTTCGTTTATAAACCTAAATTTTTTGAAATTTTCATTGTGAGAGTGTTAGTGTCTTTGAGATATTATGCTGTTCAGGTGTTGTGTTCATGGTTGTTCAGGAAACTACGGTTATGCAGATGCACCGAAAGTGGCGGTATTTTGCTTTTCGGAAGATATCCACTTGAAAGGTAAATGGTTGAAATCTATTCCTCGAGCTCATTTTGAACCGTAGAAGTACAGTAAGGTATGTGAATTGCAGTTTCAAACAGATGACTTAATCATGAATACTACAAAGTTCGATAAAGAAACTGGTAAGTACTCTACTGTGTCAGTAAAACGTCTTCGCTTGAAAGAAGAGTAAGTACCAGCTATTTTTCCGAATTGCCCCACATATTCATCAAAATCACATCAAAATCGTAAAGGAAGGGAAGGGAAACTTATTGAAATAGAAACTCAGCTATTAATGAAAGTAGAGCTGAATATGCACTCAGCAAAGATCTCATTTCTTTTGATACTTTCGATGAACTTTTAGTAGTTCTAGGTCAAATGCCGCTCAATCCTAAGTGGCTTAAAGTTATTGAAACAGAGAAGGTTACTTTTTTCGATTAGATTATACTCCAGGCCCCACAACAACCTAATGTATTGTTATCAATTCTAATCCAAAAATGGAAACATATTTTTACGATCAGGAAATTTTGTGCATATTAAAGGAGTGAGTACACCATGCAACATTAACAACTTAAAAATGTTTAAGAATTGCTTGGAGGTACTAGATTCTGAAACAGAATCGTTGAAGAGTTCCCTAAAGCTTAATGATAACGAAGAAAATTTGAAACGTATAGTTAATCATTTAACAACTACACTCGGGGCAAAATTGGCGGAACTCTCGAAAATTTAACCAAATTCGAGTCCGATATTTTTCCTAATTCTCAACCGATTCAGATGATTTTTCGGCGAGTTATAGATCAACTCTTCTGCTTTGTAGAAATTATAAGATAAAACAAAAAAATTTGGAGAAACTTTTATACGAGGGCAAAACTAAAAGTGTTAAAAATTCCAAACATTTGGAAGACATCTTTCGCTGTTCCGTGAATCACATCAACGGTAGAAAACGAGCGAAATAATCCCGCTGGAATAGTGCTCTTAGCCTCTGATTCCGAGATAAAACCTCCCGTCGGCAAATAGTTACCGATTTTTGAATAATTCTTCTTGTCTCAAGTTTACATATGTAGACTCCTCGCGAAGTTTATCGCGGAAGATATTTGTCCCATATATATATATATATATATATATATATATATATATATATATATATATATATATATATATATATATATATATATATATATATATATATATATATATATTTTCCTAATTCTCAACCGTTTTAGATGATTTTTCGGCAAGTTATAGATCAAGTCTTCTGCTTTAGAAATTATAAGAGGAAACAAAAAATTGAAAAAATTTTTATACAAGGGCAAAACTAAAAGTATTTTTTGTCAAAATTTCGTAACACCCTGTGGAATTTCGTGGTCCGAGTTGAAACGTACAATATCATGGTCTGCCAAGACACATCTTCCTGCAGTAACGCCCTTCTTGTTTTATGCATTTATCTCTATCTTTACAAGAGATATCCAATTTGAAGCGAAAAGTCACAAATTTCAAGAATTTGTTTTAATCTTGCGTAGGTGCATAATATCGGAGGTTAGCCAAAAATAAAATCAAAATTAGAGAAGCGGAAATCTAACGAAATGAAAATTTTCGAAATTCACTGGCCAATTTCACGCTCCGGGAGAACTCGAAGTACACTGGAAAAATCGTTGATTTTGCACATTTATTTTGAATTTTTTGTGTGACACTCTATATTAATTATCATTCCTGTCCAAAATTGAGAGCAGGTGTGTATCCTGGCGATACACTCGTGAAATGGAATGAACATGTTGAGAAAAATGTTCATGATGACCCACAAAAAACATTTGATTTTAGTAGCAAAGTATGACCCCCCGAGCTCTTATTACAGCGCGCATAAGATTTCGCATACTCCCAATGATGTTGTCTATTATCTGTTGAGGTATGTTGTCCCACTCTTCCACCAAAGCTAATGTCAGCTCTTCAACGTTGCCTGGATTCCGTTGTCGAACCCTTCTTCCAAGAATGTCCCAAATGTGCTCGATCGGGTTTAAATCCGGTGACCGCGACGGCCAGTCCATTCGTGTGATCCCAACTTCATTGAGATATTCTATCACTATGCGCGCAGTATGAGGGCTCCAAGATTTCTGTTATATACCGATGGGCATTAAGTGATCCATTGCCAATAATCTCCAGTTCTGTTCGTACTCCCAAACATATGCCACCCCATATCATAACTGACCCTCCACCGTATTGCTCAGTTCCTGCAAAGTTCGCTTGATTGTACCGTTCCCTCGACGCCTCCATATTATATCTCTACCATCCACGAAATTCACACAATATCGGCTCTCATCACTAAATAAAACTCGTCTCCACTGATTGATTGCCATGCTACATGCTCCCTAGCAAACGCCAATCTTGCTACCCGATGGGCTCTATCGAGTCTTGGTGCTCTTGCTTGCGCGTATGATCTCAGACCAACTTCATTTAATCGTCTTCTGACTGTCCTCACACTGACGTTAATGTTATCCACTGCTTGTAAAAGGTTACGTGCCTGAACAGCAGTAAGACGAGGATTTCTTATGGTTTGTTTGACGATGAAACGGTCATGTATAGCGCGGGTTGCCCGATTTCTTCCTTGTCCACGCCTCCTCACGTACAATCCAGTTTCCCTGTAACGTCAGTAGATTCGATGGATAACCGACGTCGAGACACCCAACATGGTACCGACTGAGCGGTAGGTGCGCCCTTCCTCGATCAATGTAACTGCCCTTGCTACTGAGGTTGGTGGTAAATCTCTCATTCTGAATGAAAAATACCGTTTCGAATCGTAAACAGTAAAGAATCACAAAACACCGTAACCGATCGAATTTGTATCAAATCAAAGAATGGAAAACTCTCATTTTAAACAAGTGCAAATGTGGTCATATACAAAAAAACGTGTGTTGTATTTCATATTTGATAAAAAAAGGTGTGCACATGTGTAAATGAAAAGTTTTATCAATGGTCCCAGAATTCGGTTGTGTATTTTAATACCTACCGACTGTTATCTCCTATGAATTCCTAATTTTCACCAAATTAACCAAATTGTCATCAATAACTAATGCAATTCGAACATAAAAATCGCAAACGACAATTTCGACACGCCTGAGTGATAATAAAAAAATTCCAAATTGATAGACGCATTTTAATGACAATTTCTTGATTCAATGGAATTTCTCCAAAATGGTGATTTTCCACTTGAAATTAAATATATTTTCCAAAAATAGAGATAAACGCATGAAACAAGAAGGGCGTTACTGTAGGAAGATGTGTCTTGACAGACCATGATATTGTACGTTTCAACTCGGACCACGAAATTCCACAGGGTGTTACGAATTTTTGACAAAAAAAAACACTTTTAGTTTTGCCCCTGTATTTTTCTTTAAATTTTTTTGTTTTCTCTTATAATTTCTACAAAGCAGAAGAGTTGATCTATAACTTGCCCAAGAAATCATCTAAATCGGTTGAGAATTAGGAAAAATATCGAACTTCGAATTTGGTTAAATTTTCGAGTGTTCCGCTAATTTTGCCTCCGAGTGTATTTTGGACTCTATAGATGGCGAAAACTCAGGGAAGAGTAATTGTTTCAAATTCCTTTCCAACAACAACAATAATAACACCAAAAGAAAGATATGGCTACTCAACTAGCACTCTGATTTTGTATTCTATTATGCTTACTATAAGTTCGCATGCTCATAAATTTTACGACACATAGATTGTTTGATTCTGCCACATCCATCCACTTTAAATAGCATTCGAAATAAGTTTTTAACAGATCGAACTAACGAAGATTAGACATGTTTTCCTTTCCTACGCACCTAATATTCTCAAACTTTTAGAAGAACACGAAAAAAATGTCATGGTGCTTATGGACGAAATTCACAATCAACCCTACTTAGATTTCAAAGGTGGAAAAACTGTGGGGACTTCATATACTGATTCGTCTGCATGTACATCAGCTGATATAATCATGATAACTAGTGTGACATCAAAATTCAAAGAAGTTATTCATAAATTCCCACATCGACAATTAAAAGTGATACACTTTTGACTATATAAAATAATCGTTTCAAAACTTGAAGATGTAGATTACAGAGTAGTTTGTGTTATTAGTGACAATAATTCTAATAATAGTAAGGCCACGAATAACTTTCTCCCGAAAAAAAAACCGAGCATAGTTTATCCTCATCCATCGGATTATAAACAACCACTCTTTTTTTATTCGACTCAGTTCACATACTTAAATGTATTAGAAATAATTGGCTAAATCCTAAAAGTAATAGGACTTTAACGTTTCCAGATTTTAAGACTGGTGAAAAGAGAATATCCAACTTCAATTCACTCATACAATTGCATAAATTAGAATACGACAAACTTTTGGAATTCGGATATTCTTTATCACTCAAGGCATTATTTCCTGGTAGTTTCGGAAGCCAAAATGTAATGTTAGTTTGAAAAGTCCATTAGTTATAGAAGCTCCATTGAAATTTGGAAGTGATTTAGAACATTTATCAGAAACAGCGGATTTTATAAATAAGCACCTCAAAAAGTCTAGGAACACTTACCAATATCTTTAAAATATGAATTTGATGATTCGAATTTATAGAAATCTTTCGGTTTTGTTAGGATATATTGTATATAATGTATTCTCAAGAAAACAAAATGATATTTGACTTCTCCAAAGCACCTATTATAAAAAAATTTGAAATTTGAAAATGACGAAATTTGGTAAAACACAAAAAAATCCTGAACTAATATTTACGAAGCGATATGGAAGCACTTATATTTTCAGTACCCAGAAGGTCCACCTCTATTATTAATGACACTTTGGCATCGTCGCGGCATGCTCAATATTAAATTGTCTATTACATTTTGGCCTAAGTCATTCCAAGCCCCCTGAACTGCTAATTGAAGCTCCTGTTCATGATGGAAGACGTTTTGACGCAGGAGATTTCTTTTTAGGGTGTCCCACACATGCTCGATGGGATTCAGATCTGGGGAGCAGGGTGGCCACGGTAGAAGATCGATATCATTCTCTTCAAGAACGTTCAATACAACGCTTGCACGATGAGGAGGGGCATTATCTTGTTGGAAGAGTGGATTTTGACCCATTGTTTGAAGATACGGTACCACTACAGGTAAAACTATCTCATTTACGTGAGAATTTCCCGTGAGGTTGTTCTGTATGGAAACGAGGTCAGTTCTTCCACCAAGGCGTATACCTGCCCAAAACATCACTGATCCGCCTCCCTGTCTAAGAACTTCTCGAGCAGCTGGAGACGGTTTTGCTTTCCAGGTTCCCTCCATATTCGAATTTTTTTCCGAATCGGGATAATAACTAAATCTAGATTCATCACTGAAGAGAACTGTGGCCCACCTATCTTGATCCAAGTTTGCGTGTTCTTGGCACCAAGTTAAACGAGCAGCGCGATTTCCATGGGTCAGTTGTGGAACTCTTAAAGGACGTCTGGAGTGTAGTTGACCTTCGTGCAGTCGATTTTTCACAATTTGGTCGGAAATTGGTACATTATGAACTCGTGATAGCTCTTGAGGTAATTGAGATGCTGTGGTAGTACGATCTCTTCTGGCTTGTAAAACCAAAAATCGGTCTTGGGCGACTGTAGTAATCCTGAAACGACCTGTATGGCGTTCTTCTACGCTACCTGTTTCATTGAAACGCGACCATAAACGGTTTATGACACTTGGGCTACTTCCCAGAACCCTGGATACTTCCCGTTGTGAGCTCTCAGCTTGGAGCATGCCAACGGCTCGTAACATCTCTTCTCTAGTCAAATGTCGTCTTTCAGTGGTCGAATCACAAAACTTGAATCTTTTATTTGTGCTTACAACAGAAACAAAGTGCCAACTAACTGATTTCAAACACTGAATACATGAAATGATTATAAAGCAGCGTCGCATCTGCTGCATTTTTAGTTTTTTATAAAAAAAACTGAAATCTGTTGCGGCACTCTACATAATTTGGTGATCGTTCTGGATACGATATATCGATATATATTCAGAAGTGTTCCTAGACTTTTTGAGAGGTTTATTATAATTACATGGTGGAAAATCGTGAAAACTCCTCTGAAAGGACAGAGACAGAGATGATATCAAATTGACATTTTGAGCGATTTGATCAATTGGCTGGATTGTTGGAAATCTTCTGATTTCCCCATAAACTTACTCCCCAAACTCATACAGCATTATCACATACTCTACATGGCATGATAGAAGTTATTCAGTGTTGTTTTGAAGAACTCAACATGAACAATGTTTTGTTGGGGAAATTTCAGACAGACTCTTTGGAACATATGTTCGGAAAATATAGACAATTCAGGTGGTAACTATCATATTTCGATAAGGCAGTTATACGAATCTGAAAAAACTGAGAATTCAATCTCTTTTACCATTAACGTCTCAAATTTTGGCAATATTTCAATAATTAGCTTTTCGGAAAATTTTGACGGTTGTCATGAAGAACAGAAGTTTTGTGATAATTCCTTTCAGCCAGATATTCATCTTGACGAAAATGATTTCGAAAAAGTTCAATTTGAGATGCCAGTTGTTACTTATTTGGCAGAATATTGCAGCTATAAGGTAATACGAAAATTAAATGTGACTTTTGCAAATCAAAATTAGTGTTCGACGAGGAAATGGTTGTCGAAAAAGTTATAATTTGATAAAAATCTGAGCCGTGGAGGTCTATCGTTTCCACACGATATTGTATTCCGTTTGGTTTTAGTTAACTATGTTTTATTCAAGAAATTAATTGAAAATTTCGAGGATGAATTCTTGAAACTCAATTTCAGGAAGGATTTTGTTGTGAGTTCTGTTTTCAATTATTAGATGACAAATGAAATTGAAAACTATAGATTACCTGCTAGTGAAATCCACAGCCCGGAATATATTTTGAAACTAATTATAATAGGTACAACAAATACTTTTGAAGAATTATGGCGGGGAAACAAATGATAGATTGGGAAAGAACAAAAAAGGAAATTAGATATAGTATCGAATAAATGAGTATCTGAGTATCCTGAATATGTCCTTTTCTATATTTACCCAGGCAATCTAGGTCTTTTGTGCTAATGCTTTTTCAAAATAAGAATCACTAAAAACTGAAAATAACAAAAAATAATAAAAGTCCAAAACCCAAAAAAATTGATCTGTTCAATGTTCAATGTTCAATGAATTTAATCTTCAAATTTTTGAAATTCTCTTTTTCATGAAAATGAATAAATAGGGCATCTATCGAGAACCCTTGCATTCTCACGATTATATAGCGATTTTCGAATTCTTCATAATTGTCTACTTCAAAATGCATATTTCTTATGCACAAATGCAATTTAGAATTTCTAAATCTTTATATTTCGCACCAAAGTGCATTAAAATACGTCCTACTGCTTGAAAAATCGATAGTAAGGTTAATTTAGTAGGGAACGATGTCGTAGTAGGTTATGGAATAAACCACATAAACAATTAATGAATGTAATCTTCAAATTTTTGAAATTCTCTTTTCATGAAAATGAATGAATAGGGCATCTATCGAGAACCCTTGCATTCTCACGATTATAAAGCGATTTTCGAATTCTTCATAATTGTCTACTTCAAAATGCATATTTCTTATGCACAAATGCAATTTAGAATTTCTTCATGTTTATATTTCGCACCAAAGTGTATTAAAATACGTCCTACTGCTTGAAAAATCGATAGTAAGGTTAGGTTAGTTGGGGAACGATGTTGTAGTAGGTTATGAAACAAACCACATAATCAATTAATGAATGCAATCTTCAAATTTTTTGAAATTCTCTTTTCATAAAATGAATAAAAGGGCCTCTATCGAGAACCCTTGCATTCCCACGATTATAAAGCGATTTTCGAATTCTTTATAATTGTCTACTTCAAAATGCATATTTCTTATGCACAAATGCAATTTAGAATTTCTTCATGTTTATATTTCGCACCAAAGTGTATTAAAATACGTCCTACTGCTTGAAAAATCGATAGTAAGGTTAGGTTATTTGGGGAACGATGTTGTAGTAGGTTATGAAACAAACCACATAATCAATTAATGAATGCAATCTTCAAATTTTTTGAAATTCTCTTTTCATAAAATGAATAAATAGGGCCTCTATCGAGAACCCTTGCATTCTCACGATTATATAGCGATTTTCGAATTCTTTATAATTGTCTACTTCAAAATGCATATTTCTTATGCACAAATGCTATTTAGAATTTCTTCATGTTTATATTTCGCACCAAAGTGTATTAAAATACGTCCTACTGCTTGAAAAATCGATAGTAAGGTTAGGTTAGTTGGGGAACGATGTCGTAGTGGGTTATGGAACAAACCACAATCAATTAATGAATGCAATCTTCCAATTTTTTGAAATTCTCTTTTTCATAAAAATGAATATATAGATAAATAAAAGAAGACAAAATACAGAACTGAAAACGCACATTTCTTTATTTCATTTTAGTATCCATTAATTTCGTGCTGCTACATATCATTTGATCTTCTTATATTTTTCAGAACATCTCGAAATAATTGTTTTCACACTTCGAAAGGACTTAAATAGAACCACAAATCGTCGGACTCAATTTCGTTGGTTCTTTGTGCCATTCCGGATCCCTTGCAACGCCAGCTCTTCTGTAGAATTCCTTAATAACCTCTATTCTACCGTACCTTGACTTCGGTATTGTTCTTGACGCGTTCCACATCTTCCAGCCGTACTCAAAACTGGAGGTTTCTGGGAAATAATATCGATTCTCAGGGATTACTTTCACTCTCGCGTTGAGGTAATTTCGTCGACCATCTTTCTGGGTGCCTAAAAAATATAATCAAAACTTGAATCTACATGGCTAAAATGTAGACATAGTTGGTAGTTCTCAACTACTTATACAGGATGTCCCACAGTTTTGATTACAAACTTCGAGAGGTGATCCTTGAAGCAATTTTAATATAAATTAGGGATAACAGCACAGTTCTGATCTTCCTAAATTCAGAGATATTCAGCTTCAAAAATTTGATCCTCATGGGACATCAAATCAAAATTTTCAACTTACGAGATCGATCCTGTGGTGTAATCATAGATGGAATGAAATACGAGGATAGGCTCTAGAGATTCCGTCTTCTACGCGTAGATGGCAGTATTCGTACATAAAAGCTAGTGAGTTTTCATTGTGCATCAGTTCACATTTACTCACCAAAGTTTTAGCCATTTTGTGGTGAATTCTGTGTATGAGGACTCTGAATAACCATTTACCACAGTGAAATTCTGGTCAACTGAATTTAAACGTGGCCGTAAGATCTTGATAGACGATGGACATTCGGGACGTCCAAAAACTGCAAATACCGACGATACCATCGCTAAAGTTTATCAAATGGTGCTAGACGTGCGTAAAGATTCTTGGAGCGATTGAAAGACCTCAAAACATGCTGATAATTTCCAAATGCCCAGATGCAAGTTTTGATTACAAACTTCGAGAGGTGATCCTTGAAGCAATTTTAATATAAATTAGGGATAACTGCACAGTTCTAATCTTCCTAAATTCAGAGATATTCAGCTTCAAAAATTTGATCCTCACGGGACATCAAATCAAAATTTTCAACTTATGAGATCGAGCCTGTGGTTTAATCATAGATGGAATGAAATACGAGGATAGGCTCTAGAGATTCCGTCTTCTACGCGTAGATGGCAGTATTCGTACATAAAAGCTAGTGAGTTTTCATTGTGCATCAGTTTACATTTACTCACCAAAGTTTTAGCCATTTTGGTGGTGAATTCTGTGTATGAGGACTCTGAATAATCATTTACCACAGTGAAATTCTGGTCAACTGAATTTAAACGTGGCCGTAAGATCTTGATAGACGATGGACATTCGGGACGTCCAAAAACTGCAACTACCGACGATAACATCGCTAAAGTTCATCAAATGGTGCTAGACGTGCGTAAAGATTTTTGGAGCGATTGAAAGACCTCAAAACATGCTGATAATTCTCAGATGCCCAGATGCCAGTTTTGATTACAAACTTCGAGAGGTGATCCTTGAAGCAATTTTAATATAAATTAAGGATAACAGCACAGTTCTAATCTTCCTAAATTCAGAGATATTCAGCTTCAAAAATTTGATCCTCACGGGACATCAAATCAAAATTTTCAACTTATGAGATCGAGCCTGTGGTTTAATCATAGATGGAATGAAATACGAGGATAGGCTCTAGAGATTCCGTCTTCTACGCGTAGATGGCAGTATTCGTACATAAAAGCTAGTGAGTTTTCATTGTGCATCAGTTTACATTTACTCACCAAAGTTTTAGCCATTTTGGTGGTGAATTCTGTGTATGAGGACTCTGAATAATCATTTACCACAGTGAAATTCTGGTCAACTGAATTTAAACGTGGCCGTAAGATCTTGATAGACGATGAACATTCGGGAAGTCCAAAAACTGCAAATACCGACGATACCATCGCTAAAGTTCATCAAATGTTGCTAGACGTGCGTAAAGATTTTTGAAGCGATTGAAAGACCTCAAAACATGCTGATAATTCTCAGATGCCCAGATGCCAGTTTTGATTACAAACTTCGAGAGGTGATCCTTGAAGCAATTTTAATATAAATTAAGGATAACAGCACAGTTCTAATCTTCCTAAATTCAGAGATATTCAGCTTCAAAAATTTGATCCTCACGGGACATCAAATCAAAATTTTCAACTTATGAGATCGAGCCTGTGGTTTAATCATAGCGGGAATGAAATACGAGGATAGGCTCTAGAGATTCTGTCTTCTACGCGTAGATGGCAGTATTCGTACATAAAAGCTAGTGAGTTTTCATTGTGCATCAGTTTTCATTTACTCACCAAAGTTTTAGCCATTTCGGTGGTGAATTCTGTGTATGAGGACACTGAATAATCATTTACCACAGTGAAATTCTGGTCAACTGAATTTAAACGTGGCCATAAGATCTTGATAGACGATGAACGTTCGGGACGTCCAAAAACTGCAACTACCGACGATAACATCGCTAAAGTTCATCAAATGGTGCTAGACGTGCGTAAAGATTTTTGGAGCGATTGAAAGACCTCAAAACATGCTGATAATTCTCAGATGCCCAGATGCCAGTTTTGATTACAAACTTCGAGAGGTGATCCTTGAAGCAATTTTAATATAAATTAAGGATAACAGCACAGTTCTAATCTTCCTAAATTCAGAGATATTCAGCTTCAAAAATTTGATCCTCACGGGACATCAAATCAAAATTTTCCACTTACGAGATCGATCCTGTGGTGTAATCATAGATGGAATGAAATACGAGGATAGGCTCTAGAGATTCCGTCTTCTACGCGTAAATGGCAGTATTCGTACATAAAAGCTAGTGAGTTTTCATTGTGCATCAGTTTACATTTACTCACCAAAGTTTTAGCCATTTTGGTGGTAAATTCTGTGTATGAGGACTCTGAATGATCATTTACCACAGTGAAATTCTGGTCAACTGAATTTAAACGTGGCCGTAAGATCTTGATAGACGATGGACATTCGGGACGTCCAAAAACTGCAACTACCGACGATAACATCGCTAAAGTTCATCAAATGGTGCTAGACGTGCGTAAAGATTTTTGGAGCGATTGAAAGACCTCAAAACATGCTGATAATTCTCAGATGCCCAGATGCCAGTTTTGATTACAAACTTCGAGAGGTGATCCTTGAAGCAATTTTAATATAAATTAAGGATAACAGCACAGTTCTAATCTTCCTAAATTCAGAGATATTCAGCTTCAAAAATTTGATCCTCACGGGACATCAAATCAAAATTTTCCACTTACGAGATCGATCCTGTGGTGTAATCATAGATGGAATGAAATACGAGGATAGGCTCTAGAGATTCCGTCTTCTACGCGTAAATGGCAGTATTCGTACATAAAAGCTAGTGAGTTTTCATTGTGCATCAGTTTACATTTACTCACCAAAGTTTTAGCCATTTTGGTGGTAAATTCTGTGTATGAGGACTCTGAATGATCATTTACCACAGTGAAATTCTGGTCAACTGAATTTAAACGTGGCCGTAAGATCTTGATAGACGATGGACATTCGGGACGTCCAAAAACTGCAACTACCGACGATAACATCGCTAAAGTTCATCAAATGGTGCTAGACGTGCGTAAAGATTTTTGGAGCGATTGAAAGACCTCAAAACATGCTGATAATTCTCAGATGCCCAGATGCCAGTTTTGATTACAAACTTCGAGAGGTGATCCTTGAAGCAATTTTAATATAAATTAAGGATAACAGCACAGTTCTAATCTTCCTAAATTCAGAGATATTCAGCTTCAAAATTTGATCCTCACGGGACATCAAATCAAAATTTTCAACTTATGAGATCGAGCCTGTGGTTTAATCATAGCGGGAATGAAATACGAGGATAGGCTCTAGAGATTCTGTCTTCTACGCGTAGATGGCAGTATTCGTACATAAAAGCTAGTGAGTTTTCATTGTGCATCAGTTTTCATTTACTCACCAAAGTTTTAGCCATTTCGGTGGTGAATTCTGTGTATGAGGACACTGAATAATCATTTACCACAGTGAAATTCTGGTCAACTGAATTTAAACGTGGCCATAAGATCTTGATAGACGATGAACGTTCGGGACGTCCAAAAACTGCAACTACCGACGATAACATCGCTAAAGTTCATCAAATGTTGCTAGACGTGCGTAAAGATTTTTGAAGCGATTGAAAGACCTCAAAACATGCTGATAATTTCCAGATGCCCAGATGCCAGTTTTGATTACAAACTTCGAGAGGTGATCCTTGAAGCAATTTTAATATAAATTAGGGATAACAGCACAGTTCTAATCTTCCTAAATTCAGAGATATTCAGCTTCAAAAATTTGATCCTCACGGGACATCAAATCAAAATTTTCAACTTACGAGATCGATCCTGTGGTGTAATCATAGATGGAATGAAATACGAGGATGGGATCTAGAGATTCCGTCTTCTACGCGTAGATGGCAGTATTCGTACATAAAAGCATTTACCAAAGTGAAATTCTGGTCAACTGAATTTAAACGTGGCCGTAAGATCTTGATAGACGATGAACGTTCGGGACGTCCAAAAACTGCAACTACCGACGATAACATCGCTAAAGTTCATCAAATGGTGCTAGACGTGCGTAAAGATTTTTGGAGCGATTGGAAGACCTCAATACATGCTGATAATTCCCAGATGCCCAAATGATCAAAACACTTCCAGGGATTCTAAGAGGAAAAGCATTAATGTGGTATCGTAATAACCAAAACAGCTGGAAGATATGGAATGATTTTATACAGGAGTTCTCATCATTTTAACTACCACTAAATTATAAAACAGAACTGATGGCCGATAATCTGAGAAAAACGCAGAAAAAAAATGAATCGTTCGAAGAATTTTTAATTGAAATTCAAACAATGATAAGAAGACAAGGTAGTTTCACGACAAGAAGTTGGAACTCTGCGTTTCCTCCGCTAAGCTGCCTGAGCGTGAAACTCGTTACAGTAGAAATTTTAACATCCACCTCCACCTTTACCGCCTGGGTTCTAGCTCCTAGGTATGATTGTAACCAGCGCCAGGAGCGTCCCCTTATACCATATCTAAAAAGTTTTTCTAACAAGAGTTTATGATTGATGGTGTCGCAATCGTGGAATTCTCATTTTCATCTATAGCATCAACAATCTTGTTGTAAACTGAGAGAACTGCATCAACTGTAAGGCGTCGCTTGCGAAAACCGAATTGATTTCCTTTTAGAATACCTTGTTTTAGTATGAGAAAAACAAGTCTACTGCAAAAAGCTTTTTCAAAAATTTTCAAGGAAACCAAAAGGAGTGCAAATGAGCGATGATTTTTGACCAAATGACGGCCGTTCTTTTTAAAAACAGGAACTATAGCGGCCTTCAGAGAAGTCGGAAAGAATCCTGCCGCGAAAGACTTTTCTATCAGATACCTGAGTGGACCAACCAGTTGCTTGGCGACATGTTTTACTATAAAACATGGAATACCGTCCGATCGGCCAGATCTTTCAGTTTTCATAGAATTAATAATGCCGAAAATTTTAGAGAAATTAATATCCTCGAGAAACATGGAATCCCCATTCGAAAAAAACGTCTCGGGAACACAGAAATTAAAAGCTGACCTAGACGAGACGCGCAATTCTCAATGACTCAATGAAATATTCATTAAAAGCTTCAGCTAAACCAGAAGAGTCAGTCACCTGCAGGGCCGCCGCAACCATATGTACAAAATGTGCAATGCACACGGGGCCATCCTTTAGGGGCGCCAAAACCCAGGGTCAAAAAAAAATATTAAAATAAAAGTTGAGAAATTAAATAGAATTAGGTATGAATACACACGAAATTTTATTAGTATACCATCCAGTTACTGCCGATTCCTGTGTTGCGAGAACATATCAGGCGGCAGTTTCTTGATTTTTCCTGTTCAGACATGAATAACGCATGGAGCGCTGTAAAAGCGATGCATTGGCACAGGCGTTTTTAAATCAGTTAGTTCACTGGACCGTGCAACAAGTGAATAAAAACAAGTAATCCTATTAATTTTACATATAAAGTTATTTTTATTTTGTCAAGTGTGGTGTTGTGTTGTGTAATATTTTGTTTACTACTTTTTTTTAATTAAGTGCTGAATACCTGCTAACTGCAGTTTCAACGGCTTGATTTTTATAAAATGGTAAGTGTTCCTACTTTATACTATCAACTTTAACCCTTTATAGAATACTGGTTATAATTAATTTTTCTTAGCCAAATATCTTTTTATTAATTGAAATGTCATGTACGAGTTTAAAAAAAGAACTGATTTCATCCATAACTCGCTTAGTTTTTATGCTATTAATCTTTTTAAAGAACCATTTTGTAGGGTTTTTCAAGGGCTATAAGGTCAAATTAGTTTAATTTTTTTTGCCTTTTATTTTTTAAAGGATTCAAGCTGAAAGGGCTCGAAAAAATTGCTTTCTACTCAAATATGCAAACCTTAATCGGCCATATCTTACTTAATAATAACACAGCTCTACAAAAAAAAATTTTTTTTATTGTTGTCCTGGATATCATCGCAAATTTTTATGTTTTCAAGTGCCCAGATTACGAATATATTCATGAAAGTTCTCAATGTGCTCGTGTTTTCATGATTTTTGCATTTCTTATATTTTGAACAATTATAAGCTTGTTAGAAATAAAATTTAATTTTCCAGTCATGATTAGGCTTCTGCGCAACTTTTTCGCGCATACAAGCATCACCTGATCCCCACTCTCAGACCCCTTGCTCCACAGAACAGCTGAGATCTCAGTTATTTGATAATATTGAAGTACATATACACGTAAATCTGGATGAAGTGTCATGGATTAATATTTTGTTTCAATTACTGAATGTCCATTCTTATATATTTGTCTTCTAGTCTAAAATATGAGTTCGTCACGAAGAAAGTGTAAATATTGTAGTGATTTATTTTGTTATATTTGCGGTGTTTATATACCAAAAAACAAGAAAGAAATATCACAGACTTTGTCAAGGAGACGTATGTTGAATATTTTGATTTCAAAATGGACAAATTAGGTAAACCATTGGTTCCTAATAAAGTTTTAAGTCCTGTGTTGAGTCTTTACGGTTGTGGAAAAAGGTGAACGTTCTGGATTAGACTTTGGTATTCCTATGATCTGGATGGAGCCTACGAATCATTTAGATGATTGTTACTTTTGCGTAGTAGATGTTAAAGGTTTTAATCGAAATCAAACGTGGAGATGCCCAGACTTACAGTCTACGAAATGTCCGGTTCTACACAGTGAAAATCTCCTTCGGCCCATATACATTTCAAAAGTATTTCGCATGCCCTCAGAAACAATGATGTTACCAAATTCACAAAAATCGGGACCATCTACTAGTGGAAGTGAATGGGAAGGTGAAACATCTATGCCAAAGTTATTTTCTCAAAATGAACTCAGTGATTTAATACGTGATCTCATTTTATCAAAACAAGAATCAGAACTGTTAGCCTCAAGATTGAAAGAAAAAATTTATTGGCACCAACAGTAACAATTACAACATACAGAACGCGAGAAAAGAGTTATTACAATTTTTAGTGAAAATGAAGAATTAGTGTATTGTAATGATATCGCGAAGCTGCTTATAGACATGGGTTTAAAAGAGTACAAATCTACTGAATGGCGCCTTTTTATTGATAGTTGCAAAAGAAGTTTAAAATGCGTCTTATTGCACAATGGAAATAAATTTGCATCAATTCCAATTGCCCATTCAACGAAACTCAAAGAAGAATATGAAAATGTAAAATTAGTTTTAGAGAAAATTAAATATTCTGAGCATCAATGGCCGATCTGTGTGGATTTAAAAATGGTTAATTTTTTACTTGGCCAACAAAGTGGATATACAAAATACCCTTGCTTTATTTGTATGTGGGATAGTAGAGCAAAGCAACTTCATTGGGAACAAGATGTTTGGCCTGTAAGAAATTCTTCAACTGTCGGTAAAGCCAACGTAATAAGGGAGCCGCTGGTGAGCAGAGACAAAATCATACTTCCACCATTACATATTAAGTTAGGTATGATTAAGCAATTTGTAAAAGCGTTGAACAAAGACGGAAATTGTTTTAATTACATTTGCAGAAAATTTCCGAAGCTTAGTATGGAAAAATTGAAAGCTGGAATATTTGATGGTCCTCAAATACGGCAATTGATGAAAGACTCAGATTTTATCAAAGTTATGACTGTTCCGGAAAGTAAAGCTTGGAAAAGTTTTGTGTTGGTTGTCGAAAATTTCCTAGGTAACCATAAAGCAGCAAATTATGAAGAAATTGTGCAAAATATGCTGACAAACTTTCAGACTTTAGGAGTAAATATGAGTATTAAGTTACACTATCTCCGCAATCATCTAGATAAATTTCCGGATAATTTAGGAAATTATAGTGAGGAACAGGAGAGCGGTTTCATCAAGATCTAAAAGTGATGGAAGAAAGGTATCAAGGTCGATGGGATTGTCACATGATGGCAGATTACTGCTGGTCTTTGGAAAGAGATTGTCCCTAAAAATTATAGAAGAAAAGCTCATAAAAGGCGTTTTATGGAAATATGAAATATATTTTCGACATTTTCCTCTTTATTTACTTCGATGTATCCGAATTTCTCAAAACATAACTGACATTATAAATATATCTGTTATTTTGTTTCTTGTTTTACGATTTTTGTTATGTAAAATGAAAATAAAGATTTAAAAAGAAATCAGAGCAAATCCTACAAAATCATTGATAGTTTCACGAATTGTGTGCATAAATAGACCTAAAATCATTTTCATATCTAGGGCAACAAAACCATTGTAGACCAGTGTAATCTGCTACTTATTGTCTGTATAAAAATAATAGAAGAAACGAAAAATAAAATTGCGATATGGGTGAAAAAATGTCGATATCTGTCACCTACAGGTGACACCGGTAAATGACAAGTTAAATACATTTTTTGAGAATTGGTTTCTCGGGTAGCTAACTACTTGCTGAAGAAATATATAACAATACTGCTCACCGGCATACAACAGTTTTTTAATTTTTGGATCTATCGGTTGCATAACATTCGTAACTCTAGGATCCAGCTGTTCATACGGTTTTTGATGATCTAGTTTCTTCACGTTCTTACGATCAACATTCTGAAATCTAGCTATGCGTCCGAGTCGCATGTCCTCTTTAACTTCTTCCGGTACTGTTCGAATAAGTGGTGCATTAGCAATTTCGTTCAAACGTTCCTCGTTTCTCGTGAACCATTTCAGACGTAGATGATTTTCTTTTTCTATACATTGTGTCCAGAGTACTTGCTTCGCCATGATGATACGTAGAGAAATCTTTCATTGGGAAGTATTCAATACGGAGAATTTATATGGGAAATATCACTACGAATTTTAAATTATTTTCGACTCAGTTTTGGTGACTTGGTTGTCAATTTTTTAAGTTCTATGATGCAAAGAACCATCGAGTTGATTAGGGTAGTAACCACAGAGGTGTGTCTTGGTCTTTATTTAAGTTTAGATAACACATTACTATGTGTGTTGTGTAAAAGGAGACTCAAAACGTGACGGAAGATTCTAATGAATAGTGAAATAAGCTCTGTGCCGGAATACCATTGCAATAATAAAAAACAAGTACTGTGTTTTAAGGAATTTTACTTAATAATTGCGATTCGTAACGCGTTTCACTACACCGTAGCTTCTTCAGACGAATGATTATGCAGAAAAATGTAAATGAGAATATAACTATAAATGTTCTTGAGTAATTAAAAGCTTATTGGGTTGCTTCTTCTTAAGTGGTTATTTATGACAGGTATATCCAATAAAATTAAGGAATAGATTGCTCCCCGAAAAGATTCAATAGAGGTGAAGGGCTTAAATCGACTTGTTCATTGATGAGTCTACCTGAGTGTTTGTATTTATTTATTTCTAAAGTTTCCCAAAGATCTACCTTCCAATATTTATTATCTGTATGCAAAATTTCAAACTGTGGGTCGAAAGAATGATTATTTTCTAAGAGATGATTCGCGTAATTTGAATCTGATTTTTTATTTGAAAAACTGCGTTTATGTTCCGATATTCTAATATTAAAATTTCTATGTGTTCTACCAATGTAGAAATTATCACAGTCATTGCAATTCAATCTATAAACACCTGATTTATTGTTTTTACCTGGTTTGGTTTTATTATTTTTATATATTTGCCTAAATTATTATTAGTTTGGAAAGCTATGTTGAAATTATTGCTACTTAAGAATGATTTCAGTTTCTCACTTGTAATGCCAACGTAGGTTAAGGTGTTGAATTTTTGTTTCAATTTATCGACAGGGTAAACTTCATTCAATGCGATTCTACTTTGTTTTTTATTTAAAATATTATTAATTAGTTTGGGATTGTAACCATTATTTTTGGCTATTTGTTTAATCAAATTTAGTTCTTTGTTGAAATTTTCTGGTGATAGCGGGATGTTAATCAATCTATGAATAAAACTATTGAATGCTGACATTTTATGTTGATATGGATGACACGACGAGTTATGTATTATAATATCTGTATGTGACGGCTTATGGTAAATTGCGAAAACATGTTTTCCATTTTCATTCGAATTTGTTACGTCTAAGAAATTTATCGAATTATTGCTTTCTATTTCGGTTGTGAATGCAATTTTGGATGTAATGAATTTATATGATTTTCGAAAATTTTCAACTGTCTATCTGTTCCTGTGAAGCAAATAATGATATCGTCTACATAGCGATACCAGTATAAACAATATTTACTGAGTGGATGATTATGAATTACTTTCTCTAAATTATTCATGAAAATTTCTGCTAACAAAGGACTCAACGGATTGCCCATAATCAAGCCGTCTTCAATAGTATAATATTTGTAATTGAAATGGAAATAATTTTGATCTAAACAAATTTTTAATAATGAAAGAATATCTGATTTAATGATAGTATTGACATGATTCCTTTCTAATAATTCTTCAACTAAGTAATACGTATCTTTTGGAGGAATGTTGGGAAATAGATTCTTAACATCGAAAGAAATAAGTTTGGAATTAGGTGGTATAGTGGTATCTTTGATATTGGCAATAAGTTCGTATGAATTTTTGACCGAAAATTCAGATTTAAAATTGCAATGTTTTATTAGCAAGTCGTTGAGGAATTTTGAAAGTTTGAACGAAGGTGCCGTTACATAAGAAACAACAGGTCTAATAGGGTAATTAGGTTTATGAAGTTTTATCAACGAATATAATTCGGGGGATTGTGGATTGGAGTTAATGAATTTATATTTTTCTTGGTCTGTAGTTAATGATTTTGCTGTCGAAATTATGTTTTTAACAACTTTCTGAAATTTTGCGGTAGGATCCTTAGTTGATGTTATATAGTTTCCGGCTGCTAAGAATTCTTCAGTTTTAGAAATATAATCGGTTTTACTAATCGCAATGACGGTGTTACCTTTATCTGCTTTAGTGAATACTAAATCGTTCTTGGTACTATTTTCACGAATTGTTCTTATTATCTTATAATCGGAATTGCAATGTGGTGATAATTTCGAAAAGTCTTCTTTGATGATTTTTGCTGTTTGATGTTTGGCTAAAATATTATCTTTGGAGTTTTTGAGAATAATTTCGGAGTCTATGCCTAACTGTTCAAAATTAGTTTTATTATGTTTTGGATGTAAATTATGTTTGAATCCTTTTTCTAATAGATCTTTTTGTGGTTGTGTAAAATCGGTATCAGTTAAATTAGTGAATCTTTCAAAAAATTTATGGTCTGAAAATTTATCAGTTGAAGGTTTGGGTGGAGAAATTTTGAATTTAAGTGAATTCAACTTTTTCTGTTGTTGCTGAAACTTTTTATGAATTAAAATTTTGACATCGTATCTGGATTCAGAGTCTAAAATATCAAACTCAACAGGGTGCAATCTAAACAATAATTCCGTATGGATTACCTTCAAATATATGTTTGCAACGTCCCTCCTGTTGTACTGGATCTTCATATCCTCTTTGAGCCATATGCGTTGGCCTTTCTCAATTGTGTGAATCGCAATTATTAAGTAAAATTCCTTAAAACACAGTACTTGTTTTTTATTATTGATAATGGAATTTTACCAAGTAAAAGCCTCCCAAATTCAAATACCATTGCAAATCACAGAACAATCTTCATGAAAAGATAATGTGATACGCAATTATGACAGTTAAGGTAACTATTCGCACTTTCTTAATATTGTTGGCAATGACATGATATTAGAGTGTATGAAAAGTGGCCTGCAATGATCCAGACATCCTACTCCTGCTATCACTCTAACTGCCTTTTTCTGAAACCGAATTGCCCCAAAGCACCACACCATAAGACAAAACGGAATGGAACAGGGAGAAATATGTCAACTTAAAAATGTGGTCAGCATAGTTAGAATAGTGCATCTTCCTAAATAAGAATAAACACCTCAAAAAAGTCTAGGGAACACTTCTGAATATCGAAATATCGTATTCAGAACGATCAATATGGATGATTTTTTTGAGAAATGAACATCTGCATTAATTTCTCACCAAATTATGTAGAGTGCCGGAACAGATTTCAGTTTTTTTCATTATAAAAAACTGAAATTGCAGCAGATGCGACGCTGCTTTATAATCATTTCATGTATTCAGTGTTTGAAATCAGTTAGTTGGCACTTTGTTTCTGTTGTAAGCACAAATAAAAGATTCAAGTTTTGTGATTCGACCATGGAAAGACTATATTCGACTAGAGAAAACATGTTACGAGCCGTTGGCATGCTCAAAGCTGGGAGCTCACAACGGGAAGTATCCAGGGTTCTGTGAAGTAGCTCAAGTGTCATAAACCGTTTATGGTCGCGTTTCAATGAAATAGAAGAACGCCATACAGGTCGTTTCAGGATTACTACAGTCGCCCAAGACCGATTTTTGGTTTTACAAGCCAGAAGAGATCGTACTACCACAGCATCTCAATTACCTCAAGAGCTATCACGAGTTCATAATGTACAAATTTCCTACCAATCTGTGAGAAATCGACTGCACGAAGATCAACTCCACTCCAGACGTCTTTTAAGAGTTCCACAACTGACCCATGGAAATCGCGCTGCTCCTTTAGCTTGGTGCCAAGAACACGTAAACTGGGATCAAGAGAGGTGGGCCACAGTTCTCTTCAGTGATGAATCTTGATAGAGTTATTATCCCGATTCGGGAGGAATTCGAATATGGAGGGAACCTGGAAATCAAAACAGTGTCTTCAGCATGCTCGAGAAGTTGGTGTCTTCAGCATGCTCGAGAAGTTGTTAGACAGGGAGGCGGATCAGTGATGTTTTGGAGAGGTATACGCCTTTTCTGTTTTCATACAGAAATACCTCACAGGAAATTCTTACGCAAATGAGATAGTTTTACCTGTAGTTGTACCGTATTTCCAAAGAATGGGTCAAAATCCACTCTTCCAACAAGATAATGCCCCTCCTCATCGTGCAAGAGTTGTCTTGAACGTCCTTGAAGAGAATGATGTCGATCTTCTACCGTTGCCATCCTGCTCCCCAGATCTGAATCCCATCGAGCATGTGTGGAACACCCTAAAAAGAAATCTCCTGCGTCAAAACGTCTTCCATCATGAACAGGAGCTTCGATTAGCAGTTCAGGGGGCTCGGAATAACTTACGCCAAAATGTAATATATATATGCACCCACGGCAGATAAATGCGATGATGAAGCAGAAAGTTTTTACCATGACCTCCGACAGACAATCAGGAAACTAAACAAGAAAGACATCACAATAATCATGGGCGACTTCAACGCCAAACTGGGAAAGGGAAGCGGTAACGAATTTGTTGGATCACACGGGCTTGGCATACGAAACGAGAGAGGTGAAATGTTGAATGCGTTTGCAATGGAAGAACAAATGGTGATACTCAATACATTTTTTAAACTACCGGCCCGCCGTTTATACACCTGGAAATCACCTGCGGATAGACCGGACCACATAATAAGAAATCAGATAGATTTTATGCTGGTCAATAAGCGGTACAGAAACATTTTCACTGCAGTGAAGACTTACCCCGGCGCTGATATTCAGTCAGATCACGTTCCGCTGGTCGGCACAGCTAAATTAAAGCTGAAAAAGATCATAAAGAAAAACAACATCCCCAAATCGACAAAATAAAACTAAAGAACCCAGCCATAAAGGAACAAGTGAAACAACACATGTCTGGAAAATTAAAAGTCAAAGACACTACTGTGGACGTCGATGCTGAAGTTGATACACTGAAATTAGTTGTGAAGTCTGTAAGTGACACTATTCTTAAGCCTGATAAAAACAAGAAAAGAAACGATGGATGACTGATGGAATCCTAAGTCTGATGGAAGAACGCCGGAAAGTAAAAGACAAAGATCAGGATAAATTCAAAGACATTCAAAAAGGATCCGGAAAGAGATAAGAGAAGCTAAGGAAACATGGGCTCGAGAAAATGTTTAGAAATAGAAGATCTGGAAAAAGACATGATAGTTTCAACATGCATCGTAAAGTCAAAGAATTAAGTGGCCTATACAAAACACCTATGGTTGGCCGTCTGCTGGATGAAGACAACAACACCATCATAGATAGAGACGAGAGAATTAATACCTGGAAGAAATATATCAGCACTCTGTTCCAAGATGAGAGAAATAACGAACCAGTAATCAACGCTGACGCGGGTCCACCCATCACCTCTGACGAAGTGCACAAGTCCATTGAACAGATGAAGGATGGAAAGGCTCCAGGACCAGATGACCTTCATGCCGAGTTCCTGAAATTGCTGGACGGAGACGGAATAAAATGGCTGACAAATATATTTAACCATATTTACGACACCGGAGATATTCCTCGAGACTGGCTAAAGTCCACATTTATTCCAATACCTAAAAAGCCAGTGCAAAACAATGCGAAGACTATAGACTAATCAGCCTCATGAGCCACCTACTCAAATTATTTCTGAAGATAATTCACAAACGTATATATAATAAATGCGAGGAACATATATCAGACACACAATTCGGATTTAGAAATGCACTAGGAACTAGAGAGGCTTTATTTGCTATTCAGGTCCTATTCCAGCGATGCAGGGATGTTGGTTGTGATGTATACGTCTGTCTTATAGACTACCAAAAAGCCTTCGATAGGCTCCAGCACAATAAAATGAGGTTTTAAGAACAATCGGCATCGACGAGAAAGATTTGCGTCTTATAATAAATCTGTATTGGCATCAAACAGCAAATATTAGAGTCGATGGTGATTACTCAGAAGATGTAAATATAAGACGCGGTGTTAGACAGGGCTGTGTCTTATCCCCCACTTTGTTCAACCTGTACTCAGAACACATATTTAACACAGCACTGGAAAATGTGGATGCTGGAGTGTTGGTTAATGGACAGAGATTGAACAATATACGTTACGCGGACGATACTGTTGTGTTCGCTGATTCTCTCGAAGGTCTTCAAGAATTGATGAATCGTGTCTTTAAAGCTAGCTCTGAGTACGGATTGTCTCTTAACATCAAGAAGACCAAATTCATGGTAATTAGCAAACAAAATACACCTCCTGACCAACTAGTAATTAATAATCAACAAATTGAAAGAGTAACTAATTACACATATTTTGGCACTACGATTAATGAGCAATGGGATCACTCTGTGGAAATAAAATGCCGCATAGAAAAAGCAAGAGCCACTTTCGTTAAAATGGGAAACCTATTTAAGAGTAGAGATCTTAATATACATACCAAACTAAGACTACTCAAATGTTATGTCTGGTCTGTGCTTCTATACGGTGCCGAGTCCTGGACCCTGACGGAAGCATCTACAAAAAACTTGAAGCCTTTGAGATGTGGCTATACAGACGAATTCTTAGAATTTCCTGGGTGGATCGTGTTTCCAACAAAAGAGTCTTAGAAACACTACAAAAGAGACCGAAATAATGAACATCGTTAAACAACGCAAATTAGAATATTTCGGACACATAATGAGGAATCAAAAAAGATATGGTCTGCCCCAGTTAATACTACAGGGAAAGGTTTTAGGCAAGAGAGGGCCTGGAAGGCACAGAATCTCCTGGATGAAAAACCTCAGAACTTGGTTTTCTATGTCTACAAGAGGGCTGTTTAGAACAGCAGTCAACAAAGTACAAATTGCTTTGCTTATCGCCAACATCCGGAACGGATAGGCACGCTCAGAAGAAGAAGAAAATGTAATAGACAATTTAATATTGAGCATGCCGCAACGATGCCAAAGTGTCATCAATAACAGAGGTGGACCTTCTGGGTACTAAAAATATAAGTGTTTCCATATCGTTTCGAAAATATCAGTTCAGGATTTTTTCTTGTGTTTTACCAAATTCCGTCATTTTCAAATTTCAAATTTTTTTTTATAAAAGGTGCTTTGGAGAAGTCAAATATTATTTTGTTTTCTTGAGAATACATTATATACAATACATCCTAACAAAAACCGAAAGATTTCTATAAATTCGAATCATCAAATTCACATTTTAAAGATATTGGTAAGTGTTCCCTAGACTTTTTTGAGGGTTTATAACAGATAACAGTCGACCAGCCAAAGTTTCAGTGTGGGGATCCCAATTTAATGAGGCATCTAATGTAATGCCCAGAAGACAAGCCTTCTCAGTAGAAGACCCGGTGTTGGAGGGAAGAATCATGGCTTGTGTTTTATCTTGATTTAGTTTCAAAGCGTTTGATCTGAACCATGCCTCAGCATTGGCCAAAGCCACATTTCCCAAATCAGACACAGTAAGCCTGTCAGCAGCCGAGCAGAAAATAATCGTGTCATCTGCAAAGAGCTGAAACCGAGGCCCAGATTCATTCAGCTCAACGCATTGTAAGCGGTTGTCGAGGTAAGACATCAGCAACCTCAGAGCAAGGCCCCTGAATCCACACATTTCAGCTGTCTTCAAAAGTCCAGAGTGAATAATTATATCGAAAGCCTTAGTTAAATCACAGAGCTTCAATTCTGTGACTTCGTGATTATCGAGCCACAACAAACTCAATAACCGCCAAGATAGCGTCTTTTTTTATTTTTATGCGCGCTTCCCAGAAATAGGCGAACCTGTTACGCCACATGAATAGGCGCCTGGGAAGAATTGAGGTGTCTGTTTACTCGCTTCTTGAAGAGGGCCAAATTGTAGGATATTGGGAAGATGTTGAACGGAAGCGAGTTACACAGCTCACCGGCCCTGTAAACGAAGGAATTCTTATAGAGAGAGGTTCCAGGGCTCGTTAAATTTACCGCCATATGATGAAAACTCCTTGCCAGCCTAGTGTTGCGGCAAAACATGAGTCTTCCCGGAACAAGGTCTTTCAGCTCCTTGGAGAATCTTCCGTGGAAGTATGTGTAAAACAAAGAAAGGTCAGCAACTTGTCTTGTGAGAACCAGCAGTTGGAGATCGCGGGTGATCTCCGGGTGGTCGATAAAGATAAGATAAGATAAAGATGAATTTGTTTCATAGAATTATTGATACAAGATAGATATCACAGCTCACAACAATAAAAAATGAAAACATCAAAACAAGATATGAGAAATAGAAACATTTCACTCAACATTAATGTATATTATCACAAATTGTATATAATCTCACGAAGCTTTAATATCATTATCACACGATATCACAAACTCATTTACCTCATAGGGTTCACAATTTAAAATATATTCAAAAATTCTTTTCTTGAAAACCTCATATCATTAAATTCTCTGAAACACCTTAGGTAATTCATTAAACAATTGCAAAGCCATATAATTTGTGTTTTTTCTCTCAATGTAGTCGAATGCATGGGAAAAAAGTAATGGGAAATTTGCTTCGTTTTATTTGTATTTCTACAATCCTCGAAATACTTATCATGATTATGCAGAAATAGCAGGAGTCTGTATATGTATGCTCCATAAGCAGTAAGAATATTATTTCTCCTGAAGAATCCACGACATGATTCCCTATACCCCAAACATTACCCTGACAGCCCACTTTTCGGTTATAAATATGTCTTCCATATGCGATGAACTACCCCAAAAAATAAGTCCGTAAGTTAAGATGGAATGAAAACAGGGAAAATATACTTTAGCACTCCCTGCTCTACTTGAGCCTTTGACACATTAAGCAAGTACACTACAGAATTCAGTTTTTTACTGGTCTCTGCACATGTTGACCCCACTTAAAATGGATATCAATATTCACCCCAAGAAATTTGACCGAAACCGCAGGGACACCTCGGATCCATCAAAACTCAACGCAACAGGAAGTTCTATTTGTGCTCCTTCAGTTCTGAAAAACATGCATTCTGTTTTGTTCATATTGAGAATGAGATTATTTGTAGAACACCACTCTGTTATTTTGCTCAATAATGTCACGCAAGAATCGACTGTGATGTGGAGATCCGGTGAGGTCAGTAATATATTAGTATCATCAGCATATAGAACAGGCTGACTAGAAGCCCGCGGGACAGAAATAATCTCAACTAAGTCGTTAATATATATGATAAATAATGAGGGACCAAGAATGCTTCCCTGAGGTACACCCATGATGATATTTTCCTCATCAGAGACATAAACCACACCGTTGACAGTAACAGATACCTTCTGTTTTCTGTCGGTCAGATAACTTTCAATGAGTTTCAGTTGGTTGTTCCTCATCCCACAGATCTCCAGCTTTGCCAGAAGTGTTTCATGATGCACACAGTCGAAGGCCTTGAATAGATCAACGAAAAGTCCCAGAGGAACCTCCCCCTCACCAGAGCCAAGACAACGACTGAGTGAGCTCGTAAATAGCTGTCTCTGTATTTTTTCCCTTCATGAAACCATGTTGAAACACAACAATCACTTTGAATTTCTTGAAAAATTTTAACAATCTATTGGCTAGAACCTTTTCAAAACTTTGGAAAACGAAGATAGCAGGCTTATGGGTCTGTAATTCCCCATCACGTTAACGTCCATCTTCTTATGCAGAGGTTTAACAATAGCGATTTTAAGCTCGTCAGAAAAAACACCTTCCTTGAAATAATGATTCATTATATAGGCCAGAGGAACTGCAGTCATACGAATTGACTCTTTAACCACATCCAATGGTATACCGTCATGACCACATGAGTTTTTGTTGTTCAGGGATTTGACAGCTGATACTATTTCAGACGGAAGGACATCGAAGACATAAAATGATTTGAGCAGTCTCTTGAGTTTACTGGATTTCCCCGGACTCGTTGTTTGAGAGTTGCACAGAGTTGGAGCAAGATTAGCGAAAAATTTGTTCATTTCATTAACCAAAACCGATAGATCACCATCCTTCATTAAACAGTTTTCTTTACTCTTCTGATCTGTTGTCAAAAATTAACAACCTTCTAAGTGGCTCTGGAATTGTTTCGTACACTGTTTATGATATGTCCAAAATAAGCCTTTTTTCAGCTGAAGTAGCTAAATCATACTTCTTCTTCAATTTACTGTATAAAGTTTTGAATTCAAGTCTGGATTTGGCAACTACATAAACCCTATCCAAAATGTTCTTTAAGTATTTAACTTAAGGAGTCAATGTGTTTTATTTCTTTCTGGGGTTTGTACTTCAGACTTTCTGAGATCGATTACAGAGTTCATAGTTTGTTTCCGTTCTTCCAATTGTATTGCTGTACCCAAAACAGACTTCTGTTTCAATTTAGCTGCATAAGTTTTATCATCGAAGATGATGATTCGTGCAGATCTTTGGAGATACTTGGAGTAATAATGGCTCTATCCATGTTTTTCTTGATGCTCCTGATTTCATCCAAGGTTTGGTTGAATTTTCCATCTATATCCTCCTTGCTATAGCATGATACAACACTTCTCTGAGATTCATTTTGGTTAATAAAAAACAAGTACTGTGTTTTAAGGAATTTTACTTAATAATTGCGATTCGTAACGCGTTTCACTACACCGTAGCTTCTTCAGACGAATGAATGTACAGAAAATATAAATGAGAATATAAATATAAATGTTCTTGAGTAATTAAAAGCTTATTGGGTTGCTTCTTCTTAAGTGGTTATTTATGACAGGTATATCCAATAAAATTAAGGAATAGATTGCTCCCCGAAGAGATTCAATAATTCAATAAAGGTGAAGGGCTTAAATCGACTTGTTCATTGATGAGTCTACCTGAGTGTTTGTATTTATTGATTTCTAAAGTTTCCCAAAGATCTAACTTCCAATATTCATTATCTGTATGCAAAATTTCAAACTGTGGGTCGAAAGAGTGAATATTTTCTAAGAGATGATTCGCGTAATTTGAATCTGATTTTTATTTGAAAAACTGCGTTTATGTTCCGATATTCTAATATTAAAATTTCTATGTGTTCTACCAATGTAGAAATTATCACAGTCATTGCAATTCAATCTATAAACACCTGATTCATTGTTTTTACCTGATTTGGTTTTATTATTTTTATATATTTGCGTAAATTATTATTAGTTTGGAAAGCTATGTTGAAATTATTGCTACTCAAGAATGATTTCAGTTTCTCACTTGTAACGCCAACGTAGGTTAAGGTGTTGATAATATAGATAATAAATATTGGAAGGTAGATTCTTGGGAAACTTTAGAAATCAACAAATACAAACTCTCAAGTAAACTCATCAATGAACAAGTCGATTTAAGGCCTTCACCTCTATTGAATCTCTTCGGGGAGCAATCTATTCCTTGATTTTATTGGATACACCTGTCATAAATAACCACTTAAGAAGAAGCAACCCAATAAGCTTTTAATTACTCAAGAATATTTATATTTATATTCTCTTTTATATTTTCTGTACATTCATTCGTCTGAAGAAGCTACGGTGTAGTGAAACGCGTTACGAATCGCAATTATTAAGTAAAATTCCTTAAAACACAGTACTTGTTTTTTATTATTGATAATGGAATTTTACCAAGTAAAAGCCTCCCAAATTCAAATTCATTTTGGTTGACAAAACCACTTAGTTTTGCCTCCAAAGAACGGATAGTGTCTTTCACTTTGAGATTTTCTGTAGTCAGTTTCTCATTGATGTTTCTCAACTCCTCTATTTCAATATTTCTGTCTGTTTCTCAAACAGAAAGCGACCTACGTTTATTATCCGCTTTCTATTTCGCACCCTTGCACTCGTTAGACGGCATTTCGCTCACGCTGGGTGAGCCACCACACGCGATCATCTGCGAACAGCTAAGTTGGGATGTTTTATTGCAGTTTTTACAGATGATTATCTCCTTTATCACTGATCGCTTGCAATAAAAACAAATTGATTTATCCATCAAACATATGATACCCGAAGTAATGAGACTTCAAACAACCCCATAAATCATGGAAAACATTCCACCCACGTCTAAACCATACTCGAAAAATCCTCCAAACACTATGCACTTGCTAGAACTCACTCTTACACATAATTTGATGTAAAACTCGGGAATTAATTCACTGTTTTTCCCATGGAATATTCGAAATTTGCACAGACAAATTTATCAACGATGAGGCGCACAGCCCGTTATTGCACACTATCCAACATCCGCAACGAATGTTTGGGCGCAGATCCCCATACATGGGAACAACATTCCAAAGCAGGTCGAATCCGCGCCTTATATAGAAGCAACAGCTGAGATGACGTGAAGTATCGCTTGGCTCTGAAAAGAAAACTAAGTTCAGCTGATGCCGACTTAGCTATTGCTGATATATGTTCATGCCAGCAAAACTTGGAGTTGACGGTTATTCCGAGAAAGTGCATCGAATCTTTGGATGCAATTTCTTGGCCTTGCATTATTAGAGGAAGTTCTCCATCGGGGACCTTTCTAGAAAACGTAATTGCACGCGTTGAAGCTCACCATGTTCAATTGACCCCACTCAGATATCCTCGGTAAGTCAGAGTTTGAGTTATTAATTTGTTGGCATTTCTGACGATGAGATTCCGCTGCTGTAATCGGTTGCAGACTACTGAAAGACGACACCGGGGTACAATCGTCTGCAAACCGAAAATCTTGTTCTCTACAGATGATAGAAGATCGTTTATTTGCAACAGAAACAAAGTTGGAGAAAGAATGGATCACAGACGTACTACTGCTTGCAACTAGAAGCAATCAGATGTTATACCGTCAACCTCAACTTGTATTGATCTATTTGAAAGAAAGCTACTTATCCAACCCCGCAATTTTTCGGGAAGCTCATATGCAGGAAGTTTATTCAACAAGGCTGCATGCCAAACCCTATCAAAGGCTTTAGAGATGTCGAGGGCTATTGCTCTAGATTCCCCATGTTTTTCCATCGTTGGTGTACAAACATGAGTGACGTAGGCGAGCAGATCTCCTGTCGATCTTTGCCTGCGAAAACCATACTGATGGTCGTTAATAATTACCTACAACTCAAGATATTTGATGAGTTCATCATTTATGACTCTCTCCATCACTTTGGACATAATGGGAAGAAGTGCAACAGGGTGGTAGTTTTGGGGTAAGGACTTCTTTCCTTTCTTTGGAGATCGGTTAAGAATGGGTGCCAGTTCGGGAGCACACCTTCTCAGGACGATTGGCGGTATCTCGTCTAGACCAACTGCCTTCTTGCAGTTCAGCTGCTCGAGAGCCCGTCTCACAGTGTGGACTCTGAACTTGATTTCTGCCATACGTCAGATGAATCTAGAACAGAATTCTTCGAGAACAAGAGAGCAAAGAGATCGGCTTTCTCTTTCGGAGATGATGCTATACTTTCGTCTTCTTCAACAAGAGGCGAAAACGCAGATTTGCAGAAATTGGCACTGACAGTCTTCGCCATAGACCAGAATTGTCTAGTCCCGCTTGCCTGCTCAAGGAATTGATTAGTAACCCCTTCGTTGAAATTGGCCTTTACTCTTGCAGTTGTCGGGTTGTATACGTTCAATATTCGTACGAAGGTTGTTCTTGTTTCCTCTGTTGGATTCATCTTCCATGACTTGAAAGCTCTGCTCCTGGCTGCAGAGGCTCTTTCGCAGTCTTTATTGAACCATGGCTTTTGTGCTGTTGTTCTTTTCATGGAATGAGGGATGTAGAGATCCATTCCAGCATGAACAATTTCTGTAACAGATTCAGTGCACACATTGATGTCAGGATCTGAAAGGCAAACATCACTGAAAAGAATTCACGTCTATTGTAGAGAAAGAAGCTCTGAATCCATATTGAACTGGGCTAAGAACTCTATTTTTTTTTCCCAGGAAGCCATCAAACGGATTCTTCAAAAGTCTCTCAAAGAGTTTAGCTAAGATCGGAATTATAGAAATAGGACGGTACAAAGTCAATCCGATATGCTATTGCTAATAGAGTTAACAATTTTACTATTCATATTATAGATATCTAAGCAAGATGAATTGGACAGTTTACTGATTTCTTCATGCATTTCATCAGGTGTAATAGGAGTTAAAAATATACTGCAGTTCACGAATCTTGGGTTACCAGTAGGATCCGTGGATGTGAGAACCCGTCTTGATTGATCTCGATTGACCCCATAATTCACTAATTATGTAATCATTTTTTTTCGATAAAGTTTCTTGTTCTTATTCCAGATATTTTATGAAAGCCATGGTGAAATAATGAATATGCAACGTATTCCTGCAGAGTACAAATTATTTATTGAAGAAGTACTGCCCAAATACAAATATTATCAATTGCAAATAGAATTCACGTGGCTGGAGTGTGTGGCAGAGTTCACCAAACTGGTTTCAAAATTCTCCAAATTCTTGGATAACTATTATACAGATACACTAGTGAAGGTAGATACTGAATAATCCATATTTTTTTAACATTCCAAAATATGTTGAATATAGTGAAAAAGTATACAGGGTGTCCGCACTAAAGTGTACATTAGTATCTTGGGAAAAGTTCAATTGATCTAATTAAAATTTTGGGATCAGAATAACTTATCTACCATTTGGATTTGCCAGAGCAACCTTTCCAGTTATACCGTATATCGACTAAATTCACTACTTCAAATGGCATTGTGTACTTTTTAACTTACTCTTTGATTTTTTTCATTGAAGGACGTCCTTTTTCAAGCATACAGGGTGCTTCAACGAAAACTAAACAGAGGCTATATCTACCAAGATATTCATTTCTGATCAAAACGCAAAAACAGGTCAATTTTTGTTATAAGGAAGACATCTTTTGGGGTACAATACTTGCCTGAAATATCAACCCCCTAAGCGGGGATTGCAATCCTTGAACATTTTGAATAGGGAAGATGGGTCGAGTGGTGACTCGAAAGAATAGTGGTATCTTTGTCTACATTGCCTTGAATGAATTTCCATTTTTAATTGAAAACTGTAAAAGATACAGGGTGAGCAACTGAAAGATAGGGAAGACTATTTCCCTGAGACTATTCAAGTTTCAGTGAGGTAAAATGGAGCAGATCCATGCTGATCAATGGAAGTCATCATCAAGTACCATCCTCATCTCGAATTTCAACCCCTGGAGCAGTGGTGAAAACCTTTGAAAATTTGGAAGAGGGTAGATGGGTCGAGTGATAACTCGAAAGAAAGGTATTATCTTTGTATGCATTCCTGTGAAAGAATTTTCATTTTTGATTGAAAACTGTAGAAGATACAGAGTGAGCCACTGAAAAATAGAGAAGACTATCGCCCCAAGACTATTTGTGCGAAAAACTTGAATAAATTCATTTAGATCAAAGATGACAGCCTTTGATCTCGAATGAATCTGTTCCATTTTTTTGCACTAACACTTGAATAGCTCAGAGCGATAGATAGTCTCCTCTATTATTCAGTAACTCACTCTGTATCTTCTACAGTTATCACTCGACCCATCTACCCATCTACCCTTTTCCAAATTTTCAAGGGTGGTCACCCCTGCTCTAGGAGTTGGAATTCAAGATGAAGATGGTACTTGATGATGACTGCCATTGATCAGCATGGATCTGTTCCATTTTACTTCACTGAAACTTGAATAGTCTCAGAGAAATAGTCTTCCTATCTTTCAGTTGCTCACCCTGTATCTTTTACAGTTTTCAATTAAAATGGAAATTCGTTCGAGGCAATGTAGACAAAGATACCACCTTTCTTTTGAGTTATCACTCGACCCATCTTCCTTATTCAAAATGTTCAAGGATTGCAACCCCCGCTTAGGGGGTTGATATTTCAGGCATATTTTGTACCCCAAAATATGTCCCCTTGAAACAAAAATTGACCTGTTTTTGTTTTTGTAGATATAGCCTGTGTTTAGTTTTCGTTGAAGCACACTGTATATGGTCGAAATTTGCTCTATCTAAAATTACGTACCATTGAGCTATGAATCTTTTCATTAAAATTCTCTGAATTATAGTGTCATCTTCTTTTGCCATTAAAATTGACTAAAATTTGAATTGGATCACAACTTTTTCTTCGGTTTAACGAAAAGAGTGTTCATTTTGAGGGAAACTACTTTCCGATGCTATAATATTTCTCAAACCGGCTCGGTGGCGTGGAGGATACGATGCTCGTCTCCTGCGCAGAGTTACCTGGGTTCAATTCCCACAAAGTCGGTGCGATTTTCGGATTCTGGGAATCGCTTGAGCATCCATCTTTCGGAGGAGATGTAAAGCCGTCGTCCTGTCTAACAG
This sequence comes from Cryptolaemus montrouzieri, assembly GCA_013387265.2. Taxonomy (NCBI): domain Eukaryota; kingdom Metazoa; phylum Arthropoda; class Insecta; order Coleoptera; family Coccinellidae; genus Cryptolaemus; species Cryptolaemus montrouzieri. Next base: position 67,542,739 of record JABFTP020000124.1, on the reverse strand, counting down.
TAATGTGTTGGACATTGAAGATCCCTTCCCTCGACACGAGAGGGGTTCGGTAAAATTCCCGGATTAGTGAGGTGACAGAATTCCTTGGCGTGTCATTGGCCGAAAGGCGGAAATAGAGCACGTTAAAGGAAAAATATTTCTCAAGAATAGCTGTTGAACTCAATAAAACTAAATTATCAGAAAAAGTTTTTTCAAACACGAGTACCTATATTTTTTACTTTATCAGAACCGTATTTCAAATTTATATCCACTAATATTGGGTTTCTCTATACCTAAAGTTGCTCGTTTTCATTTTATTCGCGAGTTTATCAGAAACCTGCAGTTTCTTCTGAAAATTTAATCATTGTGCAGTGGAACATAGAAACTGACAGAGTGAATTTGATTTCCATGTCAGTTCCACAATGTTCTATGGATGTCAGACTCGGTTTAACGTTTGAAAATTATTTTAAAATAGCAATAACACTAATTTTGTTTGTGTATAATTTTCTTTGTTGAATAAAGTGGCAAATAAATACAACAACAACAATTTAGAAATTCACAACCAAAATATGTCACTTATGTGGACATGTATCATGAAACAAAATTTTTAACACTTAAATAACACAAAATTTTGAAAAAACCGTGAACATAGCTAACGTTTCAAAAAAAATCAAATTGAATTTTCAAATTGTCTACCATTGTTTTCCGAACAATCCGCGAATGTTTCACTTTTGATTCGAGATCCTTCCGCGAATTCATCGACGAACTATAAACTTTGTTCTCTAGGTACCCCATAGATAAAAATCTAAAGGGGTGAGATCCGAAGATCTTGCAGGCCAATTTTATGAAACCAGTCTTCTTATTAATCTGTCGTCAAACATGCTGGTTAATTTTCCGATGCTTGGGGTGTGCAATGGACCAGAGCGCCATCTTATTGGTACCAACAAGAAACGTTTGCATAAACGGGCATTGTCCAGAATTCCTTAACAAATATAATTAAAATCTGTACATATTTTGCACCATATAAATTTTCAAATTCAATATTGACATTTTACATCAGACTGCAAATAGTCTGGGGACTTCGTACGCTAGTGCTCAAGGTTATAACCATGAAGCAGTCAAAAATTTTTCGATTTATTGGAAACTGAAATGAAAAATAAGAGTTCTTCCCCTGACAGGATTTTTAACGTAGACGAGGCTGGGTTGACTATTGTACAATCTAAAATACCACAGACTGTCGGTAAAAAAGGGAAGAAACAGATTGGAGCCATTACTGCTGCAGAACGCGGGTCACTATGTACTCTTGTTTGCTCCATGAGTGCTTCTGGTATGTTTCTGACACCAATGATGATATTTCCTAGAAAAAACTTTACTGATATTTTAATTAAAGGTGCGCCACCTTTGGAAAAGTTCATCCATCTGGTTGGATTCAATAAAATTAGTTCACTGGCTGGTTTATACATTTTATTGAAAAACAAAACCCAGCAAGTCTTCTCCCGTATTGCTTACTTTGATGGACATTATCGTCACGCTCGCAATTTAGAATATATAGAATTGGCGCGAGAAAATCACGTCACATTCATCAGTCTATGAATCATAAGCTACAGCCATTAGATAAGACTTTTATGGTCGCGCTAGTACTACAGTGAGGAGATTCGTGAGTTTCTTCTGTATTCTGAAAGCCTTACGATATTGCTGAGCTTTTAGATCGGGCATATCTCAAGAGTACCACAGGAGAAATTGCTGTGAATGGTTTTCGTGCGACGGGCATTTATTCATTCAATCCGCAAGTTTTTACGGAAGTCGATTTTCTAATGGAATCATCAAATAATGAAAAGCAATCTTACCCCCAACAAAACCCAGCTAATCACCATACAAGTCTTGTTGCTGATCAAGATGCGTCAGGTGTGTGTATGCTGCAGCATAAGAGTCGCAAGCTCGTTTGGTTCTGCCAGAGGACATTCAGTCCATCCCCGGAGATGAGATTCGAACTTCTTATCGTGGAAGAAAGACTGCCACAACAAAAGCAATTACATCCTCTCCATACAAGAATGAATTAAGTGAATCTTTGCGCTCAGCAGAAACTCGTGGCCGAAGTCGTGGACGTGGGCGTGGGCGCGGTACCGGATGTAGTCAAGCTGGAACAAGCAGCAGCAATAAAGCCCGTCAGCGCCAGAGAGTCATTCAGTCATCATCCAGCAGTAGCTCTGAAAGTGATGTGGTCGTAGAAACAGATTCGGAGAATGACTACAGTCAATATCCAGATAGAACCCCGGAAAGCGCAGATAAGAACTGTATGTTTTGTGAAACTAGGTATTCTAATGACAGACGTGGGGAAAGGTGGAAACAGTGCCAGAGTTGCAATTTATGGGCTCATACAGCCTGTGCAGGTCCGGACGACAAATATTATATCTGCAATTTTTGCCGTTAGGTTGTGATTACGCTCATACATTTAATATGGCCCCCAGGGTCATTTATACCACATACCAGTCAACGTGTGAGGCTGTAGGTTTATGAGAGGACGATCAGTATTGGGATGCCACTATGGAAGAAGCTGGTCTTTGTGATTCACCACACTATAATTTCATTGTTTTGTCAATTTTCAGACGCCAAGGGTCTTTGGAATAAATGTATCTATCTATTGGAGAATAGAAAACTACAAATAGAGTCAGAAATTCAAGACCATGTTTGTTTGGTTGTGGATGAAGTTTACAATAAATATTTGATTGATATTGGAGAGACAGTACTGTCTTTGGGACGACAACTTTTAGTGCAATATGTTTTACTACATCGATTGAGAAATCATTCATTGATGCAAAATAAAGTCTACCTTAAAGAATTCACTTGCGACACTGAGTTATTGACCCAAGTAGTATACAGAAGTGTTGTTAACTGAAGAAGAGTCCTGCGTTCACAATCAGATAGTCAAAACGGCTGATTGAACTTCAGGTCAAATATTTTGTAGATGTTCTGTCAAGACGTTTGTCATAAATCTACTATTAGGTAAAATAGCTTTTGCTGTCACCTCTTCTGGAATTGCTACCCCTTTGTTAGATGGGGTTGGACAGACCAGTCAACATTCAATCTGCCTCCCAATCTTAACCATACTGAAACACTTATATGCAATATCAGAGTAACACGCAGCCAGTTTTTAAAGATTCTTGGTTAATAGCATGAATGCACGATGGCCCATAAAGGCGATGTCGGAGGTCTTTATGCAACTTTGAAAGATATAAGAGCCAAGACTTTCGGCAGACTTTACTCGTAGTACTCAGGGACGCACGAGCGGATGAGGTAAAGTCGTGTGTAAAGTCGTCATACTTGTGGAGTCACATACAGAAGCTCGCTTCGAAAAGAAACATGAAAATCCATTTGAAAGGTTTGCTTGACAGTTTTTTGAAATGTTGCGTTGAATAGGAAACGGATATTACCCTACAATTGATAGTAAAATTACTATTCCGCAAAGTTTGGCGATAGTGGTTACATCAATTACAGAACTCACTAGCAAAGTTTACCCTGATGTCGCCATATGGAGCAGTACAATATAAGTCAGTGGATTCAGTTCTACAAACTGATGATGCAGTAAAATATCCCGTAGAGTTCCTTAATACTTCAAGCCCAGCAGGTTTTCCACCACATAATCTTCTTTTGAAAATTGGGGCACCAGTTATGTGCCTCGACAATTGTGCAATGTCACCAGACTGCAGATAAAAAATCTTCACCGCAACAATGTTGAGGCTACTGTAATCACTGGATGTGCTCAAGGGCAAACTGTATTCATACCATTGATGCCATCAGGGTATCCATTCGACTTTGAAAGGCTGTAGTTTCCCCTAAAAGTGTGCTTCGTCATAACCATCGGTGAACCTCAGGGGAACTCATTGGAAGTGCCTCGGCTAAGAGAGAACTGTTTTTCACACGGACAGTTCTATGTTGCATGTTCCAGAGTAAGTCCGTCCCGCAATCTGGTGATCCTTGCACCACACAACAAAACAATTATGGTAATATTGCATACACTCTAAATAAATACCCATTTCAACAACAACTTTATCATTTAATTAATTTTTACTAATTAAGCCTTCGAAACAGAAATAGGATATTACTCACCTCAACCTCTACTTGTACAAAGTCGCGAGCAGAAGCTAATGGTATATAAAAGTTATCAAAACTGCCGACTATCATATTCTTATTGTTTGTTTGTTTGTTTCTCCTTTAACGTGCTCTATTTCTGTCTTTTCGGTTAATGACACGCCGGGGAATTCTGTCACCTCACTAACCCGGGAATTTTGCCGAACCCCTCTCGTGTCGAGGGAAGGGATCTTTAATGTCCAACACATCTCTGTCAGACAGGGCCGACAGCTTTACATCTCCTCCGAAAGATGGACACTCAAGCGATTCTCAGAATCCGAAAAATCGCACCGACTTTGTGGGGATTGAACCCAGGTAACTCTGCGCAGGAGACGAGCATCATATCCTCTACGCCACCGAGCCTGCTGATTCTCATTGTTGATTTCATTGATAGTAAAAATAGTGCCACGTTTTTCACACGTGTTGGGCCACTATGAATCATAGCTCCGGAATACAAAAAAGTTCAGATTATCCATATAAAAATATGATTTTTGTGCTAAATAATGTGTATAATGTCTTCAATTTCTGGTCAACGGATTTTCGAGTTATCAATGATAAAGTATGAGACTGAAAACAAGTAGTAATCACCCAGTATCTTGAAGCCGGAAGCTTTCATGACTTTCATACACCATTTCTGACAGGCCTGAAGTTACTCAATCCCTCATTACAGTAGGGCCCTTTCATTCGGAAACACCCTGTATTAAGGAATGCATCTTGACTTCTTTGCATCATATCAATTATTGAATGTTTCTTCTTGTCCCAATTCAGCTTTGAACCCGACGCTAGAGGAATCACGAAAGATGTTTGTTTCATTCAAATATTGGTGGTTTAATCTGGAAGCCCGATCGAAGAGTATTACCATTAGCTTAGCTATAATGCCATTTACAACGCCGCGAAAAATACTCTTCGAGCGATGAGAGTTGACGTTCTCTCATCTATTCACTATGTTTGTCCTTTTTCTCGTACTCTGAATAATATCAAAATACTCTCTAAATAGTTCATAGTTTTCAAAACATTTTTCGTTCCAGTATTTCGAGATACGCAAAGAAAAACTTATCGAAAAAGGGGAGGAAATTATAAATAATTTAGAGGAAAACCTGAAGTGTATCGAGAATTATTACATATCGATTCACACTAGATTAAAACCGATGTATGGACATCCCTCGATGAATAAGATGCTGAGCGTTATTGATTCATATATGGACCAAGCAGAGGAATTCAGCACGAAAACACTTTTAGATCTTCTGGATCCGAACAAGGTGAGAGTATTTTATATTTGAGACTTTGTCACAAAACATTCATTTTACATCGTTGAAGATTTGTACTTTGTGAAAATCGTACGGACATTCTAATAACTGATAAGGTAACACAAGGCTCTGAATGTCCTGGTACTTATCAATAAAAATTCCATTTTATTCCAAAATTCGAATTTATTCATCTATATACAATAACAAAATTATTCCAATGCTTCTCTAACGTTTATATGACTTTCTCGTAGAACGATCTATCTTTAACCTCGGAATAGGGGTTAGTTTCGGTAATAATCTCCTCGTCAAACCCAAATCTCTCTGGAGCAGGGGTGCCCAAACTTGAACTGCTGGCGATCTACCTCAATATTTCAAGACTACTTACTATCGACTCTGAGAGGCTGCAAGTATGTGTGATGCAGGGTTGTCGTACATACACGATACACCCTACCTACATACCTACCTAGGTAGGGTGTACCGTAGCATATACAGATATTAGCTTTCCGAACAATATACATTATTTTAATCAAGATTTGGGTTAGGTTTAGTTAGGTTCTTCTCTATAATATCAATGAAAAAACTCATAGTTATTCAAAATTGCGAGTTAACTGGTTGGTACAAAACAAAAGAGTTACATATGGTGTTAAACTTAACTAAGGAGTGACTTTGGATGTTGAAGCGTGGCACAGCATGTCCTCAGCATACTTTTCATAAGATGGTACGTAACCACTTAGTGCTAATCGCAAGCATAATGACATATGATCGTCAGGTAGTCGATTGCGATATTTTGACTTAATTATCTTCACTTCAAAAAATGCAGACTCGCACAAGTAAATTGACCCAAACATTGCCGGCAATTGAAGGGCGATTTGCCTTAGATTCGGATATATCTTCAGATATAAAACACCAGAAATTTGCATCAGATGCTGTAGCTTTGAGATGTATATCTGATATAATCTGCACCAACTCATTTTCAACAGAACATAAGTTCATAACAAATTGACTTGCTATTTCAGAAGCTAATTCCTCAATATTTTTACATGAAAAAGGATAACTTATACATGATGCTTTATTTGCCAATTTACTGCAATCATAAGTTGCATTTGCTTTTGAATGCGTTTACGGCGCTAATCATCTCAATAATAGTTTTTCCTTTACCTTGAAGCTCCAAGTTAATGGTGTTCAAGTGCATTGTGATGTCAGTCAAAAATGTCAAATCAGTCAGCTATTTTTCATTTTTCAACATCTGAGTGTCATCACCTCTTTCAACTAGAGAAGCTATTATTTTGGGCAATAATTCTTGAAACCTTTCTAGGCACTAAATCAGTGTGTTCAGCTGACTCCCTATCTTCCAACTGCAACTTAAAGAGCTGCCGTTGCAAGCTACGTGCATGGATGGAATTCACAATTTTTGTTGCAATGCCCATAATTTCCTTCGTGTTGAAAACTTTTGAACACAAAACTTGTTGATGTATAATGCAATGGAATGGAAAAAATGAAGGGGAATCTTCATTTGCTCGACACAATGCCACAAAACCGTTTTTGTTTAGTATTTTATATTTGAAACTTTGTCACAAAACATTCATTTTACATCGTTGAAGATTTGTACTTTGTGAAATCGTACGGACATTCTAATAACTGATAAGGTAACACAAGGCTCTGAATGTCCGGTACTTATCAATAAAAATTCCATTTTTTCCAAAATTCGAATTTATTCATCTATATACAATAACAAAATTATTCCCAATGATTCTCTAACGTTTATATGACTTTCTCGTAGAACGATCTATCTTTAACCTCGGAATAGGGGTTAGTTTCGGTAATAATCTCCTCGTCAAACCCAAATCTCTCTGGAGCAGGGGTGCCCAAACTTGAACTGCTGGCGATCTACCTATGTTTTTTAAAATGTGCGAGCCACTCAAAAAAGAGACTTTCATTCATCCAACCATTGTCGGAGCATTTATAAAGTGCTCCTGATGGACGATCCTTCTCAAGTAGAGGAGTCATTCTCTTGCGGGGATAAATAAACATAGGTGGGATGAAGCCACCTGCAGCGCTCATCTCAAACATCAAAGTTATATTTTTGCCTCTCTCCCAACTGGTGATAGATCCCACTCTCTTCTGTCCTTTTGTTGTTAGTATTTTTCTGGGTTCTGTACAGTTGTCATTCCAGTTTCGTCGCAATTGTATATATTTTTGGGAAGAAATTTGTGTTTCTCCATAATTTCCTCCAACAGCTTAAAAAATAACTGCACCTCCTCTTTATTGAACGCTGTTATTCGATTTATGCTGGTTGCCTCTGGTTTCGTCACAGATATATTATTTCTAGCCATAAAAGATTTCAACCAATCTCGACCAGCCATTTTTGTAACTTTATTAAAATTATGATTTAAATTCATACTTTCAGCATAATCAAATGCCATTTTCCTTATTTAAGTTGCAGTACAACCATAAAATATATTAGCCATCTTTTTATCACATCAACTAATTTTTTTTCTACTTCAAGCGTAAATACTGTACATGTTCCAAGACGTGGTTCTTGGATAGTCTTCTTTGAATCCTTTCTGTAAGCTCGAAAATGGGATACCAGTAGATTTACTAGTTTTTCTTATAGAATAACCCTCTTGTTCAATAAGAAGTATGGCTTTTTGGAGAGACTCGAATGACCAATTGGCTTTTTCGGTTGTCCTTACTCGTACTTTTGGCATCTAGAAGCAAAAATATTAATATTAGTCTTTTGCGGGTAATGGTAATCACCTGCGGACAATGGGGGTCACTTGACTCTCATTAGCTGCTACTATACTGCCAAAGAAATAATAATAAAACAAAAAAAAAGTTTGAACTGTAATATAAGACGCTAATCACAATTTTGAACATACAGACTACCTTTTACAATAAACAAAATATGGTACACTTGAAAAAACGACACTCACCTCTAATGATATTTTTGCGTAAATTTACAATGACGACGCGCGAAAACAAAACACTAGTATCACTCAGCGACGTGCAGATGTAACTGGCGCGCACAGAACAGACCCTAATGAGAAGTATAAACTCAGTGCTCCGACATAGGAAACAATATGGCCGTCTCTGCATAGAAACTAACGCTACACGTGCCATTATGGAAAACTAAACCGAAAGGCGCCGTTTTTAAATTCTAGATTTCCCACGATCGAATTTAACTTGACTGAAATGGGGTATATAAACTAGTCTAATCGATGCAGATCATTTCTGCCTCAATTAGACTGTTCAAAAATTGAGAAAATAATGAGTATTTTTTCACAATACCACTTTTATTTTAAAATAACAAAAATCTCTTAAACCATATATACAGAAAACATTTCCAAAAATAAAATAAATTCTCAACACATGTAAATCAAAAATATAAATCACATATCACAGAAAACAGGTACATTCTAATATTCAAAATAAAAAAGAAATTCTGAAATATTTTTGTCAGCCATAATATTGGTCCTCCATTGCTACCAGTGGTTCCCCGTTGGGGGGTAAACTGCCTTCACTGTCATCTTCATGGCAATTACCTCATACTTCTTCTGAAAATAGAAAAAAACGCTGTAATAACTGTCTCAAGAAGTTTTCATTTAAAAGAATTTGAGATCACTGAAAATTGTTGAATATTGTAAAAATAGGCAATTTCATTACTAATCTTGAAAACTAGGGTTGCGTTAATATTCCTGATGTGTTCAATTGATAGGTTCATAGTAAAAATATAGACCAAATATATAAGGTTTCGCCCGCAGAACCTTATGTGTAAGTAAGGTATAAAAAGCCCATTGTAACAAAAAAACAATATATACTCTGAGTAAAAAGAACTGAGAAAATTGAATTAATAATAACAATGTGTATATCAAAAAATAAACATGAATTATAGATAACAAAGGGAATGTACGGTGTAAAAGACCCAAAAATTCAATTATTTGGTCACAGATCAATTTCTTTCCTCATTAATGTAAAAGGTGCTTGGAGGAAAATAAATAATATCACAGAGTAGAAAACATGTTTGTAAATTATAAAAGGGTATAAAAGCCCAGGTATAGTACCACCAACTGTATAAGATCGATGGTAAATAAATAACATGCACATAGTAGGGTGAGCATAACCCGCTCTTTAAAATCACACTAAACACCTATAATTGAACCCATCAAAGATTGCTGTCCTACTTGCTTCTGAACTTTTTGAATTTGCTTTCAGTCCCAGAAGTAACAGTTTCCTTCTTTTCATCCTTATTGAATTTAAAAATTGGAAGAGTAGCCCTTTCAAAAATTTCATCTTTCACCGAATGTAATTGACAAAAATTGAATTTATAAACATGAGACTTGTAAATATCTTTGAATCTGAAAGCAAGATTTTCCTGATGCCCCTGACTATTCAGGAGAAAGTAAAGTTTATTGTGAATGTCTTCTAAGAATTGAGAAACTTTTACTGAAGGATACGTTAACTTAGACTTATTATCACAAAATTCCTTGAATGTTATAAAAGTGTGTTGTTGTTGGGGCACTTCGCCCTCAAACGAAGTCATCCTAACAAATTCGAAAGTTGAGAACCTCAAGAAAATTTATATAATTCAAATTAACTATCTTTTTAAAGCCCTAAGAAAGGCTTCCTCGGCTACTTTTATTTCCTCGCCATTCACTGGGGTCCTCTTGTATGGTATACTCCTTTCGCGCCGTACGCCAAAGGGGTGAACCTCAAAATTAAGAAGAAAACCGATAAGAATTTGATATAATCCAATTTAGGTACCGTAGAATCAAACAAAGCTCAAGTTGCACAAAATATCGGCTAAAACTTCACAAATTCAATTTTCAAGAGAATTACTAAACTTGAGTCCAAGATACCAGCAACGGAAACACCTGAAAAAAAAGGGTCTAGAGAGAAATTGAAAATTTCGACATTGACAGACATTTGACAATTTATTTATTGGCGATTGAAGTTTGATGGACAGAGTTTGACACTTGTAGTGGTTAAATTAGTGCCATCTATATCTATTATGGGAATACTAGATAGATTGGTGAGGGTTCATGAGGGCTGTTGAATGTTTTGGTCGGTAAGTCGACCTTCTTATTAGCGTCTGTTCTGTGCTGGCGCGAGGCGTTCACGACGGGGCCGTCGGGTGTACAGGGGGTGTAAAGCACAGAACAGACCCAAATGAGAAATACAAACTCAGTGCTTCGGCATGGTAAACAATATGGCCGCCTCTGCATAGAAACTACCGCCACAGGTGCCATTATGGGAAACTAAACCGAAAGGCGCCTTATTTGAATTCTAGATTTTCCACAATCAAATTGAATTGAATTGAAATGGGGTATTTGAACTAGTCTAATCGATTTAGATTATTTCTGCCTCAATTAGACTGTTCAAAATTTGAGAAAATAATGAATATTTTTCACAATAACACTTTTATTTTAAAATAAAAAATTTCTTAAACAATATATACAGAAAACATTTCCAAAATAAAATAAATTCTTAACACATGTAAATCAAAAATATAAATCACAGAAAAACAGGTACATTCTAACATTCGAAATAAAATAGAAATTCTGAAATATTGTTGTCTTCCATTGCTACCATTGGTCCCTAGTTGGGGGTAAACTGCCTTCACGGCCATCTTCATGGCAGCTACCCCATACTGCTTCTGAAAAAAGAAAAAACAGAGTACTAACTGTCTCAAGAAGTTTTTATATAAATGAATTTGAGATCACTCAAAATTGACTACTTACTTCTTGAATTGGTTCAACATATGAGTGATCTTCCAAAATACTTGGAATTGAACAGGATGGTTCATTAAGAGATGCTGTTACAGTTGAAGATTGAGGCAAAGATGGTAAACTGCCAATATATGTGTGATCTCCCATAACTACAGAAACCGAAGAGGATTTAATCAGATATGGCATATTAACAATGTTTGAAGGGTGCCCTATGTTAGAAATCGGACAAGATGGTTCATTGGGAGTCTCTGGCAAAGATGATCTGCCACCAACATTCGAGTGGTCATTTGATAATAAATGATATTGCTCGTTGAGAGGTCCTGACCAAGAAGAAATACTGCCTACATTTGACTGATCCTCTTTATTATAAGAACAGGATGGTCCATTATTCAAAATAGGAACAGATGGACTAACGCCATGGTTTAATCTTTTCGATTTGCATTAACAAAGTCGTCTTCTTTGAAGTGATCACTACATAAGAAAAAGTTAGTAGTGTCGACAGTTTCACTTATAGAACAAAACTCTTTCCACTTCAAACAAGTTGATGGATCTTGTCGAGGGAAAACATGGAAACTGATATTTTTAGCTCGGAAGACGTACTTGTTGGAGCATGTGGAAATTTACAGCGATATTTAATCCCAAACGAAGTCATCCTGACAAATTCGAAAGTTGAGAACCTAAAGAAAATTAATATAATTCAAATCAACTTATCTTTTCAGAGCTCAAAAAAAGGCTTCCTCGGCTACTTTTCTTTCCTCGCCATTCACAGGGGTCCTCTTGTATGGTTTCGTCGTATCCCGCCGCATGCCAAAGGGGTGAACCTCAAAATTAAGAAGAAAACCGATAAGAATTGAATATAATCCAATTTAGGTACCGTAGAATCAATCAAAGCTCAAGCTGCACAAAGTATCGGCTAAAACTTCACAAATTCGATTTACTTACCATAAACTTTCCAAATTACTAGATTTGATTCCAAAACATCAGCAAACACCTGAAAAGAAAATGATTTTGGAAGCACAAACCGCAAGAATAAAAGGGTTTAGCGGGAAACTGAAAACATTTTGACATTGACAAATGACAATTTATTTATCGGCGATTGAAGTTTAATCGACCGAGTTCAACACTTGACGTGATTAAATTAGTGCCATCTATATCTATTATGGGGAACTAGATAGATAGGTGAGGGGTTGTGAGGGGGTGTTGACTGTTTTGGTCGGTTACTCGACCTTCTTAATAGGGTCTGTTCTGTGGTGTAAAGACTATGTTCCGAGGTTTCGGGTGCGTAGTTTTGTAGATATGCGTGTGATTCCGATTGCCCGCTGACTCCAATTACCCGCCCTTCCCCTACATAAACAAAAGCTCTTGTAGTAAATGTTTTGGCGTAATTTTCGAGAAACCAAAAATGTCTCCACATCCTAATATTGTATTAACGAGGAAAATGTTTCTAGGAAGGCATAAAAACTCACTGTATTAACACAGAATCAATTTTCCTGGATATGGAGAGAATATTATCATGCATTAAAGGTAGTACCAGCATGTTATGTATGAAACGGAAACTTGAAAAACAATTAATTATCAAAACTGATAAAATGCAGAAAAGGCTATCAATAAAAGATGATTCGGCCATGAGCATAAGAAGGGCTAGTTCTGTTATGGAATTGAGTGAGTATTTGTTGAGAAGTCATACTAAAATTAAATGTTATATATTGAAAGGAACCATCAAATAAAAAACCACTGGTATCCAATAGGTATATATTTTTTCTGGTATACAGACTGAGTTTGACCAATGCACCTTTTTTGGTGAAATTGAATTGAATCTTCTTCTTCTTCAAGTGCCATGCAGATTCCTGCGTAGGCGTCCATCCTTTCACTCATCATATGATTCTATTGATTGCAGCATTTTGTAGTGTCTGGAAGTCCTGTATTCCTGTCCACTGTCGTATGTTTCGTAGCCAGGATAGTTTTCTCCTACCTACTCCTCTTTTTCCTCCTTCTATTTTACCCTGGAGGATAAGACGCTGGAAGTGATAGCGTTCTCCGCGCAGTACATGTCCAAGGTAGCCAATTTTCTCCTTTTGATGTTTTCGAAAAGTTCACGGTCTATCAAACCAGTTCTTCTCAGTATATCCTCATTCGTTACATGTTCAACTCACGATACCCTCAGCATCCGTCGTAGGGTCCACATCTCGAAGGCCTCAATTTTATTTATAATTGCTGTTTTCAACGTCCATGCCTCCGTACAAGAGAACGGGCCAGACGTAACATTTTACCATTCCATATCTGAGATTGAGATTTAGGTTTTGTCTGTCAAGAATTTTTAAGTTTTATAAACGTTGTTCGAGCATGCTCGATTCTGCATTTTATTTCTTGATCTGGGTCCCATTTTGGTTGATCATGCATCCCATGTATTTAAATTGAGTGACTTGTTCAATGTTTTCTCCATTTATGGATATTATGGCATTTGGGGCATCGTTTCTGCTAATGGCCATACATTTGGTTTTACGGGTGTTAATTTTCAAACCCAATCTCTGGCTTTCTTGATTGACCTTATCTAGTAGAGCTTGCAGGTCATTTGCACTATCTGCCAGTATCACGGTATCATCCGCGTATCGAATATTGTTGATGGGAATTCCGTTTACTTTAATACCCATGGGACTGTCGGAGATTGACTCGATGAAAGCTCTTTCCACAAGTTGAACAACATCTGAGATAAGATACACCCCTGGCGGACGCCTTTTTTCATTTCAAAATCCTCAGTTGTTCCTGCATTTTGAATTCGGATTTCTGCTTTTTGGTTCCAGTATAGATTACCTATAAGTCTGATATCCTTTCCATCCAGCCCCAAGTCTCTAAGATATGATAAGAGGAGGTCGTGCTTTGCATTATCAAATGCCTCCTCGTAGTCGATAAAGCACAGAAAAACGTTCTTTCTTTGGTCTTGGCAATTCTGCACTAATGTTTGGAGACTAAATATGGCTTCTCTTGTTCCAAAACCATTCTTAAATCCAAACTGACTGGCACCACTCACTTCCTCGCACCTCCTGTATGGTCTCGTGTGTAGAACTTGAATTGAATAACCTTGTTTAATACCTGGGAGCAATGTAGTGTGTTGATGATTTTAGAATCAATAAAGCCTTTAAGAAAGAAACAAATAAAAGAAAATAAGAGACTCTTTCCCCATGTAGTAAAAAAATTTAAAATTGTTTTCTCACGGAGTAAGTATTTTTTCTCGATCTCAGTAGCTTGTATTACCTCCTCTTGCCCTGATACAAGCCTGAATCCGTCTAGGCATGCTTTGGATTAGGTTTTCGACCTCCTCTGGGGAGATCTTCTGTCACTCTTCTGTGGCAGCTTGGATGAGCTGTTGTGGGGTTCTTGGATTATCCTGGTGCGATCTAATTTTCCTTCTGAGATTATCTCATAAATGTTCAATAGGATTTAGGTCTGGAGATCAAGCTGGCCAGTCCAAAATAGCGATTCCCTCTGCTTCAAGATAATGTCACGCGAGGTTGCTGGTATGCGGAGGAGCAATATCTTGCATAAAAGTGAAATTTTCACCGTGGGCACCTCGCCAGAATCTCACTATGGGCTCCAGCACTAGGTCCACGTAATTTCTAGCCGTTACACTCGCAGGAAACGAAATCAAATCTGTTTCACCTACCAGCATAATGCCACCCCAAAACATCACACCGCCCCTTGGTATTTCGGAATTTGTCTTGCTGCTCGGAGTCTAGCTTGTCTTCCAGGACCCCTTAAAACCCGAAACCGGCGGTCATCTGATCGAACACCAATTCAGGTCTGTTTCGAAAAAAGAAAATTTCGCCAATTCTCAATTCCGATACACCAGTTGAGTCTGTAAATTTTTTGTTGTCTGGTTAACTCTGGAACTCTTAAAGACCTTCAGCTGTATAAACCCCTTGAACGAAGTCTTTGATGTATCGTTTCGACTGATACACTGATCTTCTTACAATTTGGCACAAAAAGCAGTTTTGTTCTTCAGAAGTGATCTTCCTTCGACTTCTTCTAGGCCTATTTTGTAGAGATTGTAGCTCCATGTATCGGTCGTAGGTCAAAGTGTTGTAAGTGTATTTTTAGGTTGAAGAATGTCGCAGTTGTCGGATGGTAACTTTCAACAGTGTAATGGTCGGGTAATTGATTTATACAGGGTGCTTCAACGAAAACTAAACCGAGGCTATATCTACCAAGATATTCATTTCTGATCAAAACGCAAAAACAGGTCAATTTTTGTGTTTAAGGAATTTTACTTAATAATTGCAATTCACTACGGTGTAGTGAAACGCGTTACGAATCGCAATTATTAAGTAAAATTCCTTAAAACACAGTACTTGGTTTTTTTATTATTGATAATGGAATTTTACCAAGTAAAAGCCTCCCAAATTCAAAGGTCAATTTTTTGTTTCAAGGGGGACATCTTTTGGGGTACAAAACTTGCCTGATATATCAACCCCCTAAGCGGGGGTTGCAATCCTTGAACTTTTTGAAAAGGGAAGATGGGTCGAGTGATGACTCAAAAGAAAGGTGGTATCTTGGTCTACATCGCCTTGAACGAATTTCCATTTTTAATTGAAAACTTT
Organism: Cryptolaemus montrouzieri; assembly: GCA_013387265.2. Taxonomy (NCBI): domain Eukaryota; kingdom Metazoa; phylum Arthropoda; class Insecta; order Coleoptera; family Coccinellidae; genus Cryptolaemus; species Cryptolaemus montrouzieri. Next base: position 67,527,064 of record JABFTP020000124.1, on the reverse strand, counting down.
AAAAGATACAGGGTGAGCAACTGAAAGATAGGGAAGACTATTTCCCTAAGACTATTCAAGTTTCAGTGAAGTAAAATGGAACAGATCCATGCTGATCAATGGCAGTCATCATCAAGTACCATCCTCATCTCGAATTTCAACCCCTAGAGCAGGGGTGACCACCCTTGAAAATTTGGAAGAGGGAAGATGGGTCGAGTGATACCTCGAAAGAAAGGTATTATCTTTGTCTGCATCCCCGTGAACGAATTTTCATTTTTGATTGAAAACTGTAGAAGATACAGAGTGAGCTACTGAAAAAATAGAAGCGACTGTCTATCGCCCTGAGCTATTATTGCGAGCAGTCATGAAGGCAATCGAAATCCTTTACTTGAAAGGTATCACTGGATCGAAATATTACCCCTGCTCTAGGGGTTGAAATTCGAGATGAGGGTGATTTCGGAAGATGATCTAAAATGAATCTATTCCAGTTTTTCGCACTTATACTCCAATAGTCTTGGGGCGATAGTCTTCTCTATTTTTCAGTGGCTCACAGATCTGACTAATCATTTCAAGAAATTCTTGTGCAAGCGTAAGAAGTAGAATCCTATCTCGAAATTGAAGAAGACTTTCCACCATTACCAAAGGTTAGGAGGAAATTTAAACCAAAACTGTTCGGCACTATGAACACCAAGATGAGACCCTTCATGATACAAAAACCGCCTTTAAAATTAGTTTTTTCTTAAAAATTATAGATCAAACTATAAGCTCTCTAAAAAACCGATTTGACTTATTAAATGGGTATGATAAAATTTTCGGATTTTTTAGCGACATATTCAAATTAAGTGACAGCGATCTTTTAAAACATTGATCTATTCTTGAAGAGCGACTGACAGATCAGAATAATAGGGATATAGACTCCAATGATCTGTTTAACGAAATTAAAGCATTAAAGTTGTTTTCATTAACTGATACTGACCCCTTAAGTATTTTACAGCATATATTTGAAAACAATTTAATCTCCACCTTTCCAAACGTAAGCATTTCACTAAGAATTCTTTTGACATCTGTATCCGTAGCTTCTGGCGAGCGATCTTTTTCAAAGTTAAAAATCATTAAAAATTATTTAAGATCGACAATGATTCAAGAAAGATTGTCTGAGTTAACGATATTAGCAATTGAACATGAAATTTTTGATGGTATAAATTTTAGCGATGTAATTAATGAATTTGCAACAGCAAAATCTCGGAAAATATCGATACTACAATAGCTATCTTTTATTTTTCTATTGCACCTAGTCCTAGCTATCATTTTTGATTCTAAAACGAATTTCCGTAGGTATTTGTTATTAGAAATATCTGCATATTTTTTGAAATATCTAAGTTTAAGTAGAAAGTAGTACTTAATATATATATATATATATATATATATATATATATATATATATATATATATATATATATATATATATATATATATATAATTACTTATTTGAAACCGAAAAGTGATAATACTATTGATCCGTCTCAATATAGACCAATTACTTGCCTTCCAACAATATATAAAATTCTAACTGCATGTATTGCCCAAAAATTTATGCACATTTGGAGAATTATAATATTCTTTCCGAACATCAAAAGGATGTAGAAAAAACACCTTGGTACTAAAGAGCAACTTGTAATTGATTCTGTTGCTTTGAATCAAGCTCAAACTAAGAAGAGAAATATTCATACAGCCTTCATTGATTACCAAAAGGCTTTTGATAGTTCTCCATTCATTGCTTCAAGAAATTTTGAAATTTATAAAATTGATAAGACACTTCGTCTTTTTCTTGAATCTGTAATGAAAATTGGAGAACCAATCTTCATTTAAATATTTCAAAACAATCGTTAAAATCCGAAGTAATTCCAATCAAAAGGGCATTTTTCAAGGTGATTCTTTAAGTGCTCTTGGTTTTGTCTTTGCCTCAATCCATTATCTATTACTTAAGTAAATGTTTCAAAATGGGTGTGAACAAGAATTTATTTTGTTATGATTTTGTTCTGCTTGTTTCATTTTGATATTTTAGTCTACAAATAAATATGGCTTCTAAAGTTCAGTTTTTGCTTTACTTCAAGCACCTACCTACCTCCTACCTTAAAAAAAAAATAAAAAAACATGATCCAAAATGTCTTAAGGGGAGCCAATATTCTCTTTCGCACACAAGCGCCAGTAGTCCTCACGGGGGCCCTAAAGATGATTAATTCAAGCTTCATGTAACCGTCTTACTTTGTTTCTAATAAAACATATTCTTTACGATGACAGACTCTATTACGATTCTAATTACATTTTATATTTTTAATGGAATTATATTTCTATCTCATCGTAGATATAAAGAAGAAACTACGAGAATATAAGGAAAAAGCCGAAATACCCCCTGACATCAAGATCTCATATGAGAGTATTTTGCAAAGTAGCACCAATGTAGAAAGCCCACAGCTTTTGGATATAGAGGTAAGTTTTAAAATATGGACCTATCGAACGTTTTTTTACAATTCTCTAGGAATAAATTGGTTTACAAACTTTCAGTTAATAATCACTCGTGTGGGGTTGCTAATCTTCCATCAGGCGCCTCCCCAGGTGGCGGATAGGAGAACGCCTCTCAGATATGAGGGTACCGGAAAAATCAAATATTTGGGGCGGACCTAAATTAGTACTTGGTAAAGGGCACTCTTTTGTCCTGGGATTAAGAAATTGGCCCCGAAGGCAGAGGAACTGTTGAGTATCAAACAGTCAAGGACATAAGGATGTGGAAAGCCACGGGATGACTACCACATTAAAGATCCTCAGGATATCCCTAATATAATCAACATGACAAGCAATTTTGTAACTCAAAAACTTACTGATCATGGACTTCGGAATCCAAGATCCGGCAGGGGAAGAGCAAGCACCGTAGACTATAGATCTTACCCGGTCGTTAGCCAGCAAAATCCCTGCATATCCTCATCAAAAAGATCGCTACCTGGAATGTGCGCAGTATGTTCGAAGGAGGAAAAGTCATAACTTAATAAGAGAAACGCAAAGACTAAAAATAGACATTCTCGGTTCAAGCGAATGCGATGGCCAGATTCGGGTAGTTGTCAAATAAATGGATATCATATTTATTATTCTGGTAATGATGACCCGCAACACTGGAATGGAGTCGTAATAGCTGTTAGCCAAAATATTCATAGAGCCGTAAGAGACGTCGTACCTATTTCAGATCGTGTAATTTTAATGCTGTTGGAAAAAAACCAATACCATGCAAAGTAATTCAAGTAAACGCCCCCACTTGTAATGCATCTGACGAAGACACTGAAAATTTTATAGCGATATTAAGACAGCAACAGATTTGACTAAATCATCCGATATTGTTCTACTGATGGGCGATTTCAATGCCAAAGTGGGAAAAGGACGACGTGAAGATGTAGTCTGCGAGTACGGGTTAGGTGTTCCGAATGAGAAAGGAGACCGCTTGGTTCAGTTCTGTCTAAACGAAAATTTCAACATACAATCTATAAGATTTTTCGTTATGTTGAAGAGAAAAGTATAATATATCAACTTATATTGGTGAACCCAGTCTAAATTTAAAGTCATTCTTCTCAGCCCTCAATCTGAATAAAGCTTTCAGAACGAATAACTCTCTACACAGATATATTAAAAACTGTGAATCTTAAATTCAAAAAGGAAACAAAGCAGGTGTTCACATTATAAACTCTCTTGTGAAAGTTGTGATAAAATCCATATCGGTAGAAGTATAAGAAATTTCAATATTCCACCATGGCAAAAACGACTGGAGAAGGATATTGACAATATTAGAGCTGAGATCGGTCGCCTCACAGAATTTCTGAGAAACAAAAAGCCCTCAAGGCGCTTGAAAACGCAAAATTCATAGAAAAATTGGTACGAACACAATACACCCTGATCACAAACAACATATATACGTGTATATGGACACTTTGAAGCAGAAACTCCAAGCAAAAGCAAAGAGGCTCTCTAGATACATCAAGTGTACTGAAATGAAACATCAAAACCAAAGGTTCCTCCAAAACGCGGCCAATTTTCATAAGGGAAATAACAAAACTGCGACCAACAATAACAGAGGAGCACCTAGCGCACAGTGCTTGACCGATTATTTGTCATCACTATGGTCGAACCCCAAAGAACACAATAAAGATGCGGAATGGATCACGAATGAAAAACAACGCCTTGAAATCACACATATGGACTTCGAAGGAATAACGGAGGAAGAAATCACAACAGTAGTTAGAGTGACCAACAATTGGAAGGCCACAGGTATAGATAATATCCACAACTTCTGGTTCCATGAAGCCCTAGCGAAACAGCTCACGTATGTTCTTCAACATCCCAGGAAAATATCCACTTTCCTGACACAAGGCTTAACATAGATGCTACCTAAGAGGAATAGAACACAGGATCCGTCTCAATGTAGGCCAATCACTTGCCTGCCAGCACTCTACAAAATACTGACCTCATGCATATCCCATCGAATATACCAACACCTTGACGACAACAATGTATTAGCTGATGAGCAGAAGGGATGCCAAAAGAAACATCACGGGTGCAAGAAACAACTCATCATCGATTCTGTGATAATGAAACAGGCACATGGAGGGCATCGGAATGTTCATTCAGCTTTTCTCGATTATCTGAAGGTATTCGATGGTACTGCCCATTTTTGGCTTGTCGAAGTATTGCAGATAAACAAAATTCATCCAACCCTAGTAGAGTTCTTGAAGAAAACATTAACACACTGGCGCACGTCTCTGCAGGTCAACATGAACAATAAGTCAATTAAAACCGACTAAATACCCATACGTCGAGGAATTTTTCAAGGAGACTCTTTGAGTCCACTATGGTTCTGTTTGGCTATGAACCCATTGTTTTCAATGCTCAATAGAACAGGATACGGATTTAGGATAAAAGCAGATAGGAACTATCGCATAATCTCCCACCTACTGTATATGGATGACATCAAATTATATGTTTCGAATAAGAAGCAATTGGATCGTCTGCTGAAAACTGTCAGTAAGTTCTCGGCAGATATGAAATTCGGAATTGAAAAATGTAAGACTCTGAACATTCAAAGAGGGAAAGTCATAGATGGTGAAACACAACTTCCAAACGGTGATATTATACAGTGCATGAGAGATGGCGAAACATACAAATATCTGGGATACCAACAAGCCAGATTGCTAGACCAAAAACAATCAAAGGAGAAGATTCGTTCAGAATACAGTCAGCGTCTGAAGTCTGTGCTGAAATCGATGTTGAACTCGGGGAATCTAGTCAAAGCAATTAACACCTACGCCATTCCAGTGTTGCTTTATTCATTTGGAATAATCAGATGGACTAAGAAGGAGCTGGATGATATCCAAAGGCAGACCCGAACGATGCTGACAAAGTACAACAATCATCATCCAAAATCGTCTGTGATAAGAACAACTTTGAAGCGGAAAGAAGGAGGACGCGAATTAATGGATGTTGTCAATTTACACACCGAACAGATTGAAAATTTCAGAGAATTCTTCTCTGCAAAAGCTCGCACTTGTGACCTCCATAGAGTGGTGACCTGCTGAATCTACCGTTCCTATCAGATACTGAAAAACAAGAACAATGGTCAAGAAAGGAATTGCATGAACGACATCACCATGAGATTAATCAACCACACATCGACAAAGAAACTTCCAACAAATGGTTGATGAAAGGAGAACTATTCGCGGAAACAGAAGGATTCCTTATGGCCATCCAAGACCAAGTCATCGATACAAACAATTAAAACAAATTTATAATTAAGGACGGAACATTACAAACAGATAAGTGCATAAAATGCCATATAAAATCGGAGACTATACAGCATATTACGTCCGGCTGCGAACAACTGGCCAATACAGACTATCTTCACAGGCATAATCAAGTATGCAACATTATCTATCAGAAACTTGCATACAAGTACGGACTTTTGAATGTCTTCCAGCCATATTACAAGTATCAACCGGCGCCCATATTGGAAAATGACTCTATCAGATTATACTACGATATGCCTGTTATCACTGACAGAATGGTGACGACTAATAGGCCGGACATAGTGATGTATGATAAGAGAGCCAGAACAGCAATGCTGGTGGATGTCGCCATACCGAATAATAACAACGTGCTGAACAAGTTCCAGGGAAAAAGTCCAAATACACAGACCTTGCTATTGAGATCAAGCAGATGTGGCACCTCGAGAAAATAGATATCGTTCCTGTCATAATTTCTTCTACTGGGTTAATACCTAAAAGTTTGCATGATAGCCTCAAGAAATTAGAATTGCATAAAAATACTTATATAGAAATGCAAAAAGCTGTAATTCTTAATACATGTAGGATAGTAAAAATTTAAGTCAAGTATATTATACTCAAGCCTATTCCTTTGATTTCTGAATCTGGGAAAAGTAAATTATATCCAGCTAAAAGATTAGATAGTGCACAAGTCCACCATGATAATAATAATATTGTTTATTTTCCTATACAATTTGTCTGCACATGTGAAAGCAGAAAAAAACATTCCGGAAATTTATGTAATATTCCATTAGACCTAAATTCGTCACATTACTTAATCTACTCCGTTATTAGAAGCATCAACCCTTTTTTGATTGTTCTCGTATTGAGCTTAACAACTGCTTTAACCAAAGTAATATATAAGGCACATGGTCCACCATCCTTTTGAATGTACTACTTATTTCATGAAGTCACTATGAAGAATCGCGTCATAAATTTATCAATATAGTAAAAATTTGAACATTTTATTTAATCTAAATACCTATCACAATTTTCAATCAAGCTACAACCTCATCAATCAAATTGAAGATAACTTTAAAGGAGGATATTCCTCGATATTTAACTAATTTTATTTTAAATATAAAAACTTTCATCAATCGGTAGAAAGTATCGCTTTTGCTATGAATTTCATGAATACAAATTCCTGCGTTCTGAAGATTGACTGGATTTCTCAAAAGAATAAGTGGTTGATATTCCATGTATTTTTATTTGAATCTGCTTAATATTGAATTCATAGAAACAAAAAACATTTTGATAAAACCATTTCCTATTTTGCATAAAATCACTTTCAAAAGTAACAAAAATCTAATAAAATACACTACCCACAAAAATTGTCGCATCACACTACTTTTACGACAATACTATATAAACTTTTAGGTTGGTCATTCAAGAGTCGCTTGGTAACTTTCAGAAATGTAAAATAAGAAGATATCATCCAAAAGAGATGAGTTTATGATGGAAAATATCAACAATTTTCGAGTTAATGAAAAATTAAAAAATTCTACCATCTTCAAACATTCGCGAAGAGACCAATAAACTAGCATCGAATGGTTACCAATCATTTTCAAAATCGAGTGTTTCCTCCTCGGGCCTAATTACTACCAGTATACGTCTCGGAAGCCCCTCAAACCAATTTTGGATGTACTCTTGAGTCACTGAGTTCCAAATTTCAGGAAGCAGATTTTCTCGTTGTTGGAGTGTTCTATAAGGCATCCTACGTTGCTGAACTCACCCCATGTTGTCCCAAACATGTTCTATGGGATTCAAGTCGGGATTTCTGGCTGGCCATCTTAAGATATCAATTTCGGCATTTTGCAGAAATTCTGAAACTACTCTAGCTGCATGAGGCCGAGCATTATCATGCATATAAATGAAGTATTCGCCAATCAATGGGCCAAAGGGTACAACATGGGGTTCAAGAATATCTGCGATGTATCTGGCCGCTGTCATCCTTCCATTATTCACTAGGACTAACTCAGTTCGACCATGGAAAGAAATGCCTTCCCACACCATTACTGAGACCCCTTCGAAGTTTTCAGTTTGCCGGATATCGCATTGCTGATAACATTCCCCAGGTCGTCTGTATACAGGCATGTGTCTATCATTTGATACTAGACAGAACCTGGACTAGTAGGAAAAGAGAACATTCGACTATTCTGGAATGCCCCAATTTGCATGTTCCCTCGCAAAGTGAAGTCTTGCAACTCGATGCTCTCTGGTGAGATGCGGGCCGGTAGAAGCCACCCTTGGTCTGATATCATCTTTTCTAAGCCTGTTCTAACAGTTTGCAATGAAATATGCACATTTCTGGAAAGTGCAAGTTTTTAGCATTCTAGCCGTACAGTGCCGAACTCTTAGTGCAGTTAAACGAAGCCAACGATCATCAACTGGTGTTGTTATCCAATTTCTTCCATATTCCACTGTTTCGTGGCACCGATTAATTGTTCTTGAAATAGTGCTTTGGTTAACAATCAACAAGTTAGCCACGTAACGTTGGCTTCCCCCCTCCTCTAGAAGTGTTACAATTCTTACCACTTCATGATCACTCAAATAGCGTCCAGGACGTTCAGCAGCCATTACAATAGATTCAAAGATTCGAAAATCAACAAGAAACACAGAAAACTTGCATTAATTTAGCGTGAAAACTGAAGAGAAATTGAATGAATACTGATAGTCAAATAAACTCATTCTTGTTTCAGACGTGTTTGTGATCATATGGAAACAAATGTTACTATATAGATAAGATTTTTCCCTCATATGTCCAAAAACATATGTTGACAAAGAAACTGCGATCGAGCTGCTTAATCGATTATGAAATTCAGAATACCAGGTGATGCGACAATTTTTGTGGTGTGAGTAAATTCCAATATTTGGTGATGTCACTTTTTTAGTGTCGACGCATGCTCTCTATACAAGCCTTTGTATTTTCGTGGAGTTTTGAGTTGTGATGCCATTCGCTGATAAGAGTTTTTGGTATTTGAAGAATCTGTATTCTAACTTCTATTGAACTGGAATTTTTATCTCAACTCTTTAACCGCCTGTCTGGTAGAAATGACTAGATCATGGAAGAATACCGTAACGTTGATTAACGTGCTTCAAGTTAGATCTCACGTATTCTGTGTAACTGTATGTTTTTCTCATAATTCGGTTCTGCTTTCGAGAGCTAAACAAGCTGAATATCCAGTGTGACGTGAAAAAAACGCCAATGATACTCTGATCTGAAAGTGAAGAAATTTTGTCCAAAAGTTAACAAATTTTTAACATTTTCAGGAATTAGTTAGAGGCAATTACAGTGAATTCGAATCATACGAAGCAAAAATAGAAAACTTCAGAGAAAGATGCTCTGACATCCATCATAAATATAAGACAATGTGGAAACAAGACGTCGACAGAATCCTCAACCTCTACAAGGTGAAATATGATACTCCCACTTATGAGTAAAAAAGGTGCAAATAAAAGACGAATAAAATTGTTACCTTATAATCTTTTTATAAATTCAATCAAATAAATAAATACACTCACTTTCTATTCTATGATATAAAAGATTCTTATAATTAACTACAAAAATATATATACAGCTTTGGTGTAAAGTTATTGAGAATATCTGATTCCTACTCAAAACACTAATTAATAACAGTTGCTAATTATGTTCGTACAAATTTAATTTATCACAAGTTACATCTTGGACGGTTGATTCATCGAATTAAGTACTGGTCCACAAAACCATTTTCAAAAGTACTAGAAATATCAATGTTTATTTCTGAATATATATTGCTTGCAGATAATTTAAACTGCTATTATTTCTATTGAATATATTATAAATCCTTAAACAAATTTAATGAAAATAAATAAATTGAAATGGTCATCATCATTTTGTGAAAATAAAGTTAATGATAGGAGGATAAATGTATATCTTATTAGCAGAGTGATAAGTTATTGCGATACCATATCAACGAACTTGGTTATGACAGTGGTTAACGTCAAATGTCCAATCAGAGTTGCGCAATACAATTTCGCAACAACTGAAACTAGATTACCTGGATTCAAAGGGATGCAAAGGTAAGAAGATTAACGAACATATGCTGGATACCCTTGGCGATCATGACAATATCCCAGATACTCACAAATGATATGTGGCAATGCAAAAAATTCGTAATTTGGAATTCGAATTACTTAAACCAGATGTGGATCTATCTTATCATTATCTCTTTTACATAAAACATTTTTCTACCAACGAAGAGATAATAGAAGATGTGAAGGCCTGGTTTTAAAATACCTATAAGCATTACGAGTTCGTTGTATTAAATATATCTAATTACGAGAAATGATTGATGCATGATTAATATTGATTTTCAAATTTTGTTTGATTCTATAGTGAGGTAAGAATTTCGTCATACAAATTCCAAAGTAATATGACATATTGTTTCAGACAATTCATCATTCAAGTTGAAGTTCAAAATGAAGACTTTATATCAACATGTACCCAGAAATATCTCCTTCTCAATATACAGATTTGCAACAATCGAAAGAAATTGGCTTCATCATCATAAGGGAAACCGGGGGCATGTTATGACACGGGGTAAATTGTAACACCTCAATTTGCGTTAAACCAAAGGTATGGCAACAGTGGTTCTTAAACAACCAGAGACTCTTCGTGGAGAGACTGCATCCTTTGTAAGTAGCTGGCCGATTCCCAGTGGTTGTTTGGTATTTGGTTAGTGTGTTTTTCCAAATTTGAGATTGATCACAATATTAACTGGAAATATTCTTTCAGTTTTTCATTATTTGAGTAGGATGTGATAAATTTTGTCGGTAATACTTCTAGTGAAAGAGGTATTCTCATTTCATTATGCGTTGTGGTCAATGCTCTGGGGAATTATATTCCTCTACAATTCATATTTCCAAGAAAAATACCAGGACCATTTTGTGAGATGGACCGGAAGCATTGGAGCTAGGAATAGTCCAGGTTGGATGACGACTGATAAATTCTATTATTTCATGGAATATTTTGTATCTTTTGTGAAACCATCTTTAAAAAACCAGTACTTTTTGTTCTCGACAATCACGGGTCTCACTTAGCTATAGAGACAACAAATTTCGCAAAGGAGAGCGGTGTAGTCATGCTATCATTTCCACCTCTTTGTTCCCATCGCCTTCTGCCGCTAGACAGAAGCGAAGAATTTTCATCCAATTTTTAAAATAATTATTTGATTTATAACATTCCTTCTCTTCAGAAATCGAACCTTTCAATAGAAATTTTTTCACAGGCGGCAACTTTATCCCTGCTTCGGTGACAGATCGTCCATTCCAAGCGTCCACTCCTGAAATTACAGTACAGCCAATTGATACTCTAAATAACGAATCCGCTTCCCAACCAGGTACATCAGAGACTAGTAGTCAATCATTAATTAATTACTACGCCCGAGGTCCAGAAGAATTTTTACCTGAAATTATTCGCTCACTTCCAAACTTGACTGCGCTAAGAAAGATCAAGACCCAGAAAAAAAGGAAATCCGCAGTAGTAACAGATATTCCTGAAGAAACTGAAAAAGGAACACCAGCAAAAGAAAAAGGTTGTGAAAAGTCTTGAGAGAGGAATGTGGTTCTTTTGATGAAAATAAGTACTTCTGTCTTGTACCGAATATTAGGCGTGGAAAGCGATGGAACATGCGCATCAGATGCAAATTCTACCGACTGCTATAATTAAGGTTCAAATTCGCACTAACGTTATTTTTATTTCAATTTTCATGTACCAAAGAATAATTTCTTTGAGTTTAGTAACTTGACATTATTGAAGAGCTGTTTGTGTTTCGATAAATATATGGATTTATTTCAATAATCAACTATTGTATCACTAATTACCAAAGGTTTTTCACAACATACCCCAGATCCTGTTGAAACAAGGTGGCGAAAAGCTTCTTGATGATCTAGAGACACTTTTCAACAAATGCCTGGAGGTAGAAGACATACCAACCGACTGGACAAATGCGCTAATTACTCTATACCACAAGGAGGGAGACACAGAGCAACTAGTAAATTATAGGCCTATTAGTTTATTGTCTCAAACATACAAAACATTCTCCAAAATCATAGTGAACTGCCTAACACCAAAATTAGAGTTTTATCAGCCCATACAACAGACCGGCTTCAGAAAGAATTTTAACACCAACGAGCATTTACAAACTGTGAGAAGTCTCATAGAGAAATGTATTAAATATATTATCTCTCTCTGGATAGCTTTTCTTGACTACAAGAAAGCATTTGATACAATTGAATTATGGGCAACAGAACAAGCTCTGAAAACTCAAGAGTTGACCACCGATACACAAGGCTTGTCAAAAAAATCTACGAGCGAGCCACCCTACAATAAAACTTCATGATGTTACCAATAAAGTGAACATAGAGAGAGGGGTGAGGCAGGCTGATTCTCTGTCACCTAAGCGTTTCATTACGGTTCTCGAAGATGCATTGAAGAGAGTAGAGTGGGGCGACAGAGTTTTAAACATCAATGGAGAAAAACTAACACACCTAATGTAAGCATATGACGCTGTTGTGATTGGTCAGACCAAGGAAGAACTGAGTACACTTATAGATGATATTCGTAGAATAACAGAAAGGGTGGGTTTGGAAATCAACTATGAGAAAACTGAATATTTATCAAACCAAGAAGAACCTGAACAACATCTTATAATAAATAACAACGAGATAGAGAAAGTAGAGTATTTCAAATATCTAGGTCAAAAAATCACTATTGGAAAAGCGAATCAAGAACTCGAGATTGATGAACGAATAATAATGACCTGAACAGCTTACTCGAAAATAAAGGATGTGATTCAGATGCGTATTCCACTACGTCTGAAAGCTGATCTCTACAACCAGTGCCTCTTACCTATAACAACATACGGCGCAGAAACGTGGGTCTTCACAAAAGCCATCCTCAACGAACTGAGAGTAAACCAACGGGCGATAGAGAGAAAGATCTTAGGAATCACATTGAGTGATCGTAAAATGAACAATTGGTTAAGAGAGATGACTGGTGTAGAGGACGCGGTGAGGAGGTCTGCCAACTTGAAATGGAAATGGGCTGGACATGTGGCTAGACACCCGGAAAACTGGAGTGGAAAAATAATAAGATGGAGGCCGTGGGATCAGAAAAGATGAAGAGGACGACCTCAAATGAGATAGAGTGATGACCTCAAAAGAACTGCAGGTCTAAACTGGTACCAGATAGCAGAGAGTAGGAGTAAAAGGGAGGGCTAAACACAGAGGGTAGAAAACGGCTGACAGGACAAGACCCCCAGGTGCCGGTAAATTATAACAAAAAGTGTTTTTGGTTGACAGGATGCTACTCACTTTTCGGCCGTTTTAAATATCTCATACCATCTTATGGTCCATAAAACATGAATATAGGATTTTTGCGAAGCTATATTCGATAATTCAAGAATTATGGAAAAAAAACTGTTACAACTCGCCCCAGTCCCCTATTTTCTCGAAATAAGAAATGAAATCATTTTAGTGCTTATCTTGGAACCACATAATAATTTGAAACTACCAAACTATCAAAAGTTGAGATTCATAAATACTAAATTAGCCCCTCACCACCTTGAATATCATTGTCGAATTCCAAAAAATACAACTAAAGCTTATGAACATATATTTACGACAAACCTTTTTTACTTTAAACTTTGACACTTTGTATACTGAGGAGGAGTTATTTCTGAAACTGTTTATTACCCTTTTCGGCTTGAAATATTCGCTCTCACAGAAATTAAGAGAGTCTTACCTTTTGTTAACTATTCATTTCATTGTAAAAATATATACACTCTTTGTTACATAACAAACCACGGAGTTTTTTAGTTTATCAAATAGAAATTCGTTAAAATTTCAAACTAAAAACTTTAAGCACTTTTTGATAGAAAATATTAAAAACTTCGACCTTAAGTTCAAAATAATAGTTATAACATACAAAATTGAAATAAACAAAGAATATTTCATATTGCTTTCAAAGATGGATATAAAATAGAAAATGAAATGACAAATCGTATTCAATCATAGTTATCTAAAATAATTACCGCTATAGAAATATAATCACCAATAATTTCAAAATTAAGTACATATCTTTGTACATAAATGGAACTCTTAAGAGATTCTGAAACCTAATAAAATATATGAAGGAACAAATTTCAAACCTATCTCATACGACATGACAATTAAACATGCATTTGAGAATATTGCTATATAATCAACTGAATAATTCAGAAGGAAGAAATTTTAAATCGAATTATATATCCTTCAGTTGGACATATTCATGAAATCAATTATTACGTATTTTCTATTCTAAGAATTAATTACCGGAATCAAATAAGTCTTTCTTCTGGTGGTGGCTTCAAAACATGATCAAGTTCCACTCGAGGATTGCAGAATTCTTGAGCACTTGGACTGTAGGTACCTCGAGTTGCTCTCTTACTTCTTGCGACGTTTACCAGAATAACCATTCCAATGGCAAGACCGATAAAAACTATGAGAACAAGAGGGACGACAACATACAAGATATTGAAGCCATTATCTCCAGAGCTAGCTGCCAACTATAAAAGAAAAAGATATTGTTACTATTGAATGCATAAAAAACAATTCTAGACAAACAATGTCAAGTAATATCTATAATTGTACATAAATTTAATAATGAGGAATTAATTTGATTGAGGAGGTCGTTACTTGATGAAAATCGATATACATATTTTCAATGAAATAAAACTATGGTATTTAGATTTTCACTATATAAACAAAACTATGACCGGTTTCACCACACTGTGGCTTCATCAGATAGATACAAACTAATGAACAGAGTTATTCCTTATATATTAGTCTTATTTCCTACTTAATATTACAATAGGTACAAGAGGTATGTTGGAAAACCCATCGGAGTTGCTTACTTTATGAATTGAAAAGATTGAGTAAAGGAGAAGGATTTAGATCTAATTGAGTATTAAGTAACCTACCTGTATTCTTTTCTTTGTTGATCTCTAAAATTTCCAATAGATTGAGTTTTTGTCTGTTATTTTCATTGTGTAAAATTTTGAAATTATCATTTAAGTTATGGTTTTCTTCGAGTAAGTGATTAGAATAATGGGAATGCCAAGTCTATAATACCTACCAACCAAAAATATAAACTTTTCATTGACAACCCGCAATCACCAAAACTTTACTCGTCAAACTCCATAAAACAGGGTACCCGTTAGACCAGTAGTTTCATATCTTCAAGCTCCAGCTGCAAAACATTCACGCTTTCTCATAGACATCATTCGACAGTACGCTAATTTTGAACCTAAATTCTCAATAAAAACTCATCAGTCCTAATAAATAAAATTCAGCACACGATATTACCACCGAACGCTAAACTTATCTCATGGGATGTAGTAAATCTCTTCCCTAGTGTTCCACCTAGTGATACAGTGAAACTCATCAAGAACGCCCTTCAAATTAATAAGGTCAATCCGATAATTCAATCAGAAATCTTACACCTTTTAGAAATTTGTTTACAACAAAATTATTTTAACTTCAATGGAGTATTAAATAATAATAAACAAGGTTTAATCATGGGTAATCCTCTGAGCCCTCTGCTCGCTGAAATTTTCACGGATAATGTTGAAAAAACTATCCAAGAACATCCGTTATTCAAACACTTTATTTATTGGTTTAGATATGTCGACGATATCATTTGTTTTACTGGCACAAACAGACAATTAGAATCATTCAAAACAAAATTCCCGATAATATTAAATTCACGTTAGAGATAAAAACAGAAAACTCCATTAACTTTCTGGATTTAACTATAATTAGCATTAACGGCAAACATGATTTTTCTATTTTTCATAAGCCATCGCATACAGATATTACTATTCACAGCTCATCTACACATCCTTATCCACATAAATTAGCAGATTAAAAAGTATGGTACATAGACTCATTAATATCCCAATGTCACAATATAATTTCATAAAAGAGCTAAATATAATTAAACAAATAGCAGTCAATAACGGTTACAGTCCAAATATGATTGAGAACATGACATCACGCAAAAAATTTCAAAAAGCAATCCAGGAAGTATTTCCAAATATAAAAAGTTCAAACACAAAATACAACAGCTTAACTTATATTGGTAATCCTAGTCTAAAATTAAAATCATTCCTCCCGCATTATAATTTCAATATAGCATTCCGAACTGATAATTCTTTAGTCCGACATATCGAAAACTGCAAATCTAAAATTGATAAAAGTAATAAATCCGGTGTTAGTTAGATTATCCGAGCACAAAAGTAGTTTTAATTATCATAAGTCAGATTCCCATTATTCTAATCACTTACTCGAAGAAAACCATAACTTTAATGATAATTTCAAAATTTTACACAATGAAAATAACAGACGAAAACTCAATCTATTGGAAATTTTAGAGATCAACAAAGAAAAGAATTCAAGTAGGTTACTTAATAGTAAATTAGATCTAAATCCTTCTCCTTTACTCAATCTCTTCAATTCATAAAGTAAGCTACTCCGATGGGTTTTCCAACATACCTCTTGTACCTATTGTAATATTAAGTAGGAAATAAGACTAATATATAAGGAATAACTCTGTTCATTAGTTTGTATCTATCTGATGAAGCCACAGTGTGGTGAAACCGGTCATAGTTTTGTTAATATAGTGAAAATCTAAATACTTTTGTTTTATTTCATTGAAAAAATGAGGAACTAATTAAGTTTTCTTCAAATGATACCTTATCACTAATTGAACTAATTAGACAAACTCCGTATTCTGGCCATTGTAATATTTCACTTCTACTTCATCAGCATTCAGAAACAACTTCAACATTAAACTGAATTATATCAACTTGAAGATGAAAGAATTGCACTTTGAAAGATGAAATATCGCCTCAATTTAGTCCAATCATACAAAACAAGATGTCGATTTCAAAAGGAGTGGATAATTTTTTCAATGTAAGTAATATATTGATCAGGTAATGCATATGAGAACTCTCATTACTTAACTTCAGGGAATGGTTTCCCTATCTCTTTCTGTCAAGCATTCCCTAATAATAAATATTTAAATGCCCCCCGAGCCCAAAAATAATTTTCAGTGTTAAAAATTCGCATTATTTCTATTTATTTTTATAACTTGTACAATATGAAAATTTTCAGGCATTAATTAAGTTTTTCTTTTGAAAATATAACATATTCCATCCCCCTCAACAATTCTCTGCGCTTCCTAAGGGGGCGTGATTGTAATGGCTGCTGAACGTCCTGGACGCTATTTGAGGGATCATGAAGTGGTAAGAATTGCAACACTTCTAGAGGAGGGGCGAAGCCAACGTTACGTGGCTAACTTGTTGAATGTTAACCAAAGCGCTATTTCAAGAGCAATTAATCGGTACCACGAAACAGGGGAATTTGGAAGAAGGGCCGGACATGGAAGAAATCGGATAACAACAACAGTTGATGATCGTTGGCTTCGTTTAACTGCACGAAGAGTTCGGCACTGTACGGCTAGAATGCTACAAAATGAACTTGCACTTTCCAGAAATGTGCATATTTCATTGCAAACTGTTATGAACAGGCTCAGAGAAGACAATATCAGAACAAGGGTGGCCTGCGTCTCACCAGAGAGCATCGAGTTGCAAGACTTCAATTTGCGAGGGAACATGCAAATTGGGGTATTCCAGAATGGTCGAATGTTCTCTTTTCCGACGAGTCCAGGTTCTGTCTAGTATCAAATGATAGACGCATGCCTGTATACAGACGACCTGGGGAACGGTATCAGCAATGCAATATCCGGCAAACCGAAAATTTCGGAGAGGGCTCAGTAATGGTGTGGGGAGGCATTTCTTTCCATGGTCGAACTGAGTTAGTTCTAGTGAATAATGAATAATAAATACATCGCAGATATCCTTGAACTCCATGTTATACCCTTTGGCCCATTGAGTGGCGAAAACTTCATTAATATGCATGATAATGCTCGTCCTCATGCAACTAGAGTAGTTACAGAATTTCTGCAAAATGCCGAAATTGATATTTTAAGATGACCAGCCAAAAGTCCCGACTTGAATCCCATAGATCACATTTGGGACAACATAGGGCGGCAAATTCAGCAACGTAGGATGCCTTGTAGAACACTCCAACAACTAGAAAATCTGCTTCCTGAAACTTGGAACTCAGTTACTCAAGAGTACATCCAAAATTGGTTTGAGGGGCTTCCGAGATGTATACTGGCAGTAATTAGGGCCCGGAGAGGAAACACTCGATTCTGAAAATGATTGGAAACCATTCGATGCTAGTTGATTGGTCTATTCCGAATGTTTGAAGATGGTAGAATTTTTTAATTTTCCATTAACTCGAAAATTGCTATTTTCCATCAAAACTCATCTCTTTTGAATGATATCTTCTTATTTTACACTTCTGAAAGTTACCAAGCGACTCTCGAATAACCAACCTAAAAGTTTATATAGTATTGTCTTAAAAGTAGGGTGATACGACAAATTTTGTGTATAGCAACAATTTATTACATAAAGTTAAGAATTTCAAAATGAGAAAAATGTATGATTATAATACAGACTACAATCTTTAAATGAAAAAATTCAGCAAAACATCAGGCAATATATTTTATGAAATTCAAAATGGCTAAAGATGGAATCTTTTTGTATAAAAATGAGGTACCTTTCTCCAATGAGATTGTCATGGAAGAATCTTGGTTTGATTGATGGAATTCGTTATGTATTCTACTCGCCGATCTTAATCATTCTCATGTAACACGTGCAAGGATTCATCTTTGATACCAGAAAAAATTTTAGAACCGTTTTATTGCAAACATGATCACTAACCATTTATCGGGCACAAGTTGTTGGATTTTCCTTAATATTCAGTTGGTCTCACATTCCATAATTCTCGGTATAATGCCTCAATTTTTCTTATAATACCTTTTGAATTTGGGAGGCTTTTACTTGGTAAAATTCCATTATCAATAATAAAAACAAGTACTGTGTTTTACGGAATTTTACTTAATAATTGCGATTCGTAACGCGTTTCACTACACCGTAGCTTCTTCAGACGAATGATTATGCAGAAAATGTAAATGAGAATACTCATTGAGTATTCTCATTTACTCTCTTAATTTTATTGGATATACCTGTCATAAATAACCACTTTAGAAGAAGCAACCCAATAAGTTTTTAATTAGTCAAGAACATTTATATTTATATTCTCATTCTTATTTTCTGTACATTCATTCGTCTGAAGAAGCTACGGTGTAGTGAAACGCGTTACGAATCGCAATTATTAAGTAAAATTCCTTAAAACACAGTACTTGTTTTTTATTATTTATAATACCTTAACTAATTGGGGGTAAATATAGATACGAAATAACCGAAAAACCGCAGCTGGAATTCTGGTTTTATCGCTATAACCTATCAAGATTTCAATTTTATGCGATTCGGTTAGATGCTTCATTCAAAACAGAAATTTTTACTACACGATGAAAAAACAGTCATCTAACAAATCACTGAGAGATACGATCAAAATAAACTATACTACACAATATTATCCACCTATAACAGAAAAGTATCGATAGAAGTAATGAAAGAAAATTCCTTCAAATTAAAGTTTTTTGCCATGGACGATGAGATGATTATTTTCGACTTGTAACAGTCAAGAAGTAATCTCAAGACGATTAATGCGTTAATTTTTATGAATTTTTGAAATTTACTTTTTTTGAAATCCCATCCCTTTATGGCCCAAGAAAAACGAAATTACATATAGAACATACCTACCAAAAATTAAAATCTACGTTTGTTGGGAAATTTCATGAAAAATATTGCCTGGCGTTTACTTTATTAAATTTCAAGTCAGCACTATATATATTCCACTTTGTTACTTGTAAACCTATTTTTAATATTTCCAATGCCTCGAGTTTCTTCCCTTTAACTGTTGACATTTGTCCCCTTTTTTTGTTTGATTTTTTTGATCCCTTCTTCATGAGCTTAGTTTGAAAATAGTCTAGAAGATTAAGGCTCAGACTAAAGCACAAATTAATATATAGTCCTTATTTATTTTACAATCGCTTGGACATTTCGGGACACAAACAAAATAAAATTTTAATTTTTACCCGACTACCAAGTTCACTCACTGATTTCTCTGATCACTGGACCACCTTGAACTTCCCTATTTTTATCTTACCTTCTCAAACTTTCCAGATTATGGATATCCTGCTTGAAATTTAACCTGCCATACACTGAAGATGTGCAATATGATGAAAAGGAACAAAATATCCATACCTTAATCAATCGAATCATGTAGTTGAACTTTTGTTAGAAATCTCAAAAGAATATAATTTTGCGGAACAGAAAAAATGGTACCAATATGGAGCACTACCATAGTTTACAAGAGAAGGATGTAATTTCTACGCAGAAAAATTTTCTGCAGATAATATTGAATTATGCTATTCTTTAAAAGTGCTTCTACGATTTGAGTAAGTGTAAGAACATCGACAAATCTTGTGAGAGTGAGAAGTACAGAATGGTCAGCACAAAGGCGTGTGAGTGAGTTGCCTATTCATCATGAGACTATACGAATTTCACTCAAGCCCAAATCAACAACACAACTCGAGGATGCCATATGAGCGGAATTACAGTTGATTAATGAAAAGATGTTGGTCTTCCATCAAAGGGTGGAAGGAAGCGTACGTTCAGAATAATTATCGTCATTTACAGGACTTTATTTTTGATTTTTTTTAATAATACTGAATAAATAGTATGTATGGAATCGGAAATCATAAACTTTCATTTATTTTAAACAAATTCACTTTTAATTGAAAATCAACTACTACTAGAAGAACTCTTTCATAAAAATGCTACTCCTTTTCCAAATGAATATACACCTATACCACTTATGAGATATAAAAATTCATTGTCTCCTACAGATAAATTCTGCAAATTGAATTTTCAAATAGAAATAGAAAAATTAATTTTACTAGGCACACAAGTTACACTATCGCGGAAGAAAAAACGAAACATTTTCATCTAATCGCTAATTCTAAATAAAACAGAAACCTCTATATATCCAAATCATACTTCCATTTCAAAAGCATTGCATCTATGTAGGTCTTCAAAACACTACAAAAGTGATGGTTGAAATATAATTGTGATATAAAGCGAACGCTGAATCAATTCATCGTTATAACACTGAACAAATTAGTAACAGGATAGTTCGCTCTTGAACATGTACCGGAGGAGGTTGTTCAGAAAGCTGTGGACAGCATAGCTTCGAATTCCTCTGGCTATGATGATATTTCTTTGGAGATGGTAAAGCTGTGTTGTCCATATATATTACCTTATATAACCCATTTGAATTTGGAAGTCTTTTACTTGATAAAATTCCATTATCCATAATAAAAACAAGTAATGTGTTTTTTGGAATTTTACTAAATAATTATGATTCGTAAAGCGTTTCACTACACCGTAGCTTCTTCAGACGAATGAATGTACAGAAAATAAGAATGAGAATATAAATGTTCTTGAGTAATTAAAAGCTTATTGGGTTGCTTCTTCTTAAGTGGTTATTTATGACAGGTATATCCAATAAAATTAAGGAATAGATTGCTCCCCGAAGAGATTCAATAGAGGTGAAGGACTTAAATCGACTTGTTCATTAATGATTATTTGTAATAATGACATCAGATATTCTTTCATTATTGCAAATTTGTTTAGATCAAAATTATTTCCATTTCAATAACAGATATTATACTATTGAAGACGGCTTGATTATGGGCAATCCGTTAAGTCCTTTGTTAGCAGAAATATTCATGAATAATTTAGAGAAATTAATTCATAATCATCCACTCAGTAAATATTGTTTATACTGGTATCGCTATGTAGACGATATCATTATTTGCTTCACAGGAACAGATAGACAGTTAAAATTTTCGAAAATCATATAAATTCATTACATCCAAAATGGATTCACAACCGAAGTAGAAAGCAATAATTCGATAAATTTCTTAGACGTAACGATTATGAATGAAAATGGAAAACGTTTTCGCAATTTACCATAAGCCGTCACATACAGATATTATAATACATACCTCGTCGTGTCATCCGTATCAACATAAAATGTCAGGATTCAACAGTTTTATTCATAGATTGATTAACATCCCGTTATCACCAGAAAATTTCAACAAAGAATTAAATTTGATTAAACAAATAACCAAAAATAATGGTTACAATCCCAAACTAATAAATAATATTTTAAATAAAAACAAAGTAGAACCGCATTGAATGAAGTTTACTCTGTCGATAAATTGAAACAAAAATTCAACACCTTAACCTACGTTGGCATTACAAGTGAGAAACTGAAATCATTCTTGAGTAGCAATAATTTCAACATAGCTTTCCAAACTAATAATAATTTAGGCAAATATATAAAGAATAATAAAACCAGATCAGGTAAAAACAATAAATCAGGTGTTTATAGATTGAATTGCAATGACTGTGATAATTTCTACATTGGTAGAACACATAGAAATTTTAATATTAGAGTATCGGAACATAAACGCAGTTTTTCAAATAAAAATCAGATTCAAATTACGCGAATCATCTCTTAGAAAATAATCATTCTTTGGACCCACAGTTTGAAGTTTTGCATACAGATAATAAATATTGGAAGGTAGATCTTTGGGAAACTTTAGAAATCAATAAATACAAACACTCAGGTAGACTCATCAATGAAGAAGTCGATTTAAGCCCTTCACCTGTATTGAATCTCTTCGGGGAGCAATCTCTTCCTTAATTTTATTGGATATACCTGTCATAAATAATCACTTAAGAAGAAGCAACCCAATAAGCTTTTAATTACTCAAGAACATTTATATTTATATTCTCATTCTTATTTTCTGTACATTCATTCGTCTGAAGAAGCTACGGTGAAGTGAAACGCGTTACGAATCATAATTATTAAGTAAAATTCCAAAAAACACATTACTTGTTTTTATTATTTATATAACCCATATTTACGACTGTTGCATAACTTTGCCGAAGGTGCCATCACCGAGGGATTTCTCGGATTTACGACCGATAAGTAAGTTGCCAGTATTGTCGAAGATATTTGAGAGAATGATATTCGATCAGTTAGTGTCTTTCTTGACGGACAATAGTCTTTTTTCGATGTGTCAGTCTGGCTTCCATAGATCATACAGTACTGTTACCGCTCTTCTGAATGAGATTGATGATGTACTACGTGCCATGGATTCCGGAAGATTCTCTATACTTGTATTGCTCGATTATAGCAAAGCTTTTGATAATATCGACCATGACCTCCTGCTGGCCAAATTGCACTATTATTGCTTCTCTAAAAGATTTGTTGAGCTCATGAAGAATTTCCTGACCTTCAGATATCAGTTTGTTAATGTGAATGGAGTTACTTCAAGTTCAAAGGTTGTATCCCAGGGTGTACCGCAAGATTCAATACTTGGTCCCCTTTTATTCCTGGTATTTACTATGGATCTCGATAAGGTAGTTACTGGAGCTTCGATTCATCAGTTCGCAGGTAGTAGGAACATTCGAGAAACATAATGTGGAGCAAGGTATATCAGTTCTGAATAGCGTGTTGCAGGGTATATATGATCACTCCGTGAGTCATGGTTTGAAGATAAATCCTAGTAAAACACAAGCAATTTGTTTTGGAATTACAGATCCCGTTTATCCTCTGGTTATGAGCGGTGTGGATGTTGGTTATAGTAAAACCTTCGAGTGATAACCAGTATTGACTTAAGATTCAGAGAACATGTTTCATCCATAACAAGAAAATGCTATATGGCCTTAAGATCATTATATCGTGGAAGATGCATATTAACTCTCGATTTGAAAAAGCGGTTGTGTGAAAGTCTAGTGCTATCTCAAACTAATTATGCCGACATATTATATGATCCATGCTTGGATGCGGTGACATCAAATAGAGTTCAGAAAATACAAAATTTTTGTGTACGGTTCATTTCATCATTAAATATCAGAAAGCATATCACTCCACATTTACAGAAGTTGAATTGTTTAAACATGTTCAAGCGTAGCAAGTTAAATCTGGCCTGTTTCCTCCATAAAGTTTTGAAATTGGGGATTCCTCAGTACTTGAGAGAGTAGTTGAGGTTCAGGGCGGATTCTAGCCACAAAAACACAAGAGTTATACATTTGAAGGAACTGCCGAAGTACAGAAAAACTTTATTCGAGAGATGTTCCATTTACTGCGTGGTGAAGTTGTATAATTCGAGTCCAAACGAGTTGTGGAGAAGATAAGTCCATAGTTCCAAATATCTTAATTGTAGTGTCGCTATGCTTTTGTTGTGCTTTTTAAACGTTTTTTGCTTTTATTGAATTGTAAGGTTAGCATTCTTTTAGTTTTTATTGTCAATTTTATCTTGTATTGCAAGACCTCGGTTGAACTGAACAGTTTTAACTGGATTCCGCCGAGGAGAAACAAATAAAGCTATATTATTATTACTTATTATCGTGGACTTATGCACTATCTCAGCTAGTAGCTGGATATAATTTACCTTTCCCAGATTCAGCAATCAAAGGAATAGGCTCGATTACAATATACTTGACATAAATTTCCTAACTATCCTACATGTGTTAAGAATTACAGCTTTTTGCATTTCTATAAAGGTATTCTTATGCAATTCTAATTTCTTAAGGCTATCATGCAAAGTTTTGGGTATTAAACCAGTCGAGGATACGATGACAGGAACAATATCTATTTTATCGAGGTGCCACATCTGCTTGATCTCAATAGCAAGGTCTGTGTATTTGGACTTTTTCTCCTGGAACTTGTTCAGCACGTTGTTATTATTCGGTATGGCGACATCCACCAGCATTGCTGTTCTGGCTCTCTTATCATACACCACTATGTCCGGCCTATTATTCGTCACCATTCTGTCAGTGATAACAGGCCTATCGTAGTATAATCTGATAGAGTCATTTTCCAATACGGGCGCCGGCTGATACTTGTAATATGGCTGGAAGGTGTTCAGAAGTCCGTACTTGTGTGCAAGTTTCTGGTGGATTATGTTGCACACTTGATTATGCCTGTGAAGATACTCCGTGTTGGCCAGTTGTTCGCATCCGGACGTAATATGCTGTATAGTCTCCGATCTTATATGGCATTTTCTGCACTTATCTGTTTGTAATGTTCCGTCCTTCATTATAAATTTTTGTAGTTGTTTGTAGCGATCACTTGGTCTTGGATGGCCATAAGGAATCCCTCTGTTTCTGCGAATAATTCTCCTTTCATCAACCATTTGTTGGAGGCTTCTTTGTCGATGTGTGGTTGATTAATCTCATGGTGATGTCGTCCATGCAATTCCTTTCTTGACCATTGCTCTTGTTTTTCAGTATCTGATAGGAACGGTAGATTCAGCAGGTCATCTCTGGTAGCGAGATTCAGAGGTGTATACCCCTTATCAGCCAACGATACTACTCTATGGAGGTCAGAAGTGAGAGCTTTTGCTGAGAAGAATTCTCTGAGATTTCTTATCTGTTCGGTGTGTAAATTGACAACATCTATTAATTCGCGTCCTCCTTCTTTCCGCTTCAAAGTTGTTCGTATCACAGACGATTTTGGATGATGATTGTTGTACTTTGTCAGCATCGTTCGGGTCTGCCTTTGAATATCATCCAGCTCCGTCTTAGTCCATCTGATTATTCCAAATGAGTAAAGCAACACTGGAATGGCGTAGGTGTTAATTGCCTTGACTAGATTCCCCGAGTTCAACATCGATTTCAGCACAGACTTCAGACGCTGACTGTATTCTGAACGAATCTTCTCCTTTGATTGTTTTTGGTCTAACAATCTGGCTTGTTGATATCCCAGATATATGTATGTTTCGCCATCTCTCATGCACTGTATAATATCACCGTTTGGAAGTTGTTATTATTATTACTATTATTATTATCTCTGACAATAGACTTTTGAGTTCTTTTGACTATGTAATAATATTGTAGAAGTGCTGGCTATTTCGTTCAAGAATGGGGCCATAGTACTCTTACGAATCTTCTGTAGTTTGCGACAATAATTCAACTATAGAATTCCCGCCGTACTTACGTATTGGTTTTGTGAGAACTTGGTGAAGTAAGGCAAATTACATTAATGAATTGTATTAATGATATTAAATAAAAAATATCACACAACTATAATTGTTAAGAGAATTTTAAGTTATTTTAATCATATCAAGATATTATCATCAACTTGTTATTATTAGTGTTCAATTAGTTTTAAGCTAATTCGTAATATTCTGGTTGTTACGATTTAGCATATCCATTCTCAGAATTTCGTTCCCCCTTGGAGCAACTTTAGATAAGCTTGCCATGAAATCAATATACAATATCCTTGAAGTACCTGTCCTGACCTGCAGATGGCGGTGGTTGTTTGAAAAATATTACTGTGTTAGGTACAAAATCTAAAAGCATATTTATTGTGTTTCAACTTTGAAGACGGTACGTTGTTGGTATTGTTTTGGTAGCCATCAATAGTGAATTGCTAAAAATGGAAATAACATGTAATATTTTCGTTTCTCTCAACCCAATTAATAGAATACTCTGAGAGAGTCTGCTGCTTTTTTGCAACAGAAAATATATTGGGTAGCAGAGTTTAAACTGGGCAAAGACGACTATCGCAGTGGTCGACCAAATGAGGGGATCACGCCAGAGATGACGAAAATAGTCCACAATGCGGTATTGAATAATCGTCTACTGAAAGTACGCGTGCGGGCAGATCTAGTAAACATTTCATACTCGAGCAAAATGAGCATCGTGAAGATGTTTCAATCGATTGTTTAACGATATTTCACTTTAATAAAGCAAAAATTTTACGTCGTTTCATAACCACGGATTAAACTTGGTCTATCACTTCACACCAGAGTCAAAGATTAATGAAAAACAGACTGAAAGGGAAGAATCAAAGAAGGCGAAGACTCTTCCATCTACAGGTAAGCTCATGTGTCAGTTTTTTGGAATTCCAGTAGGAAAATTTTCTTGATACAGGAAAAACTATCAACGGCCAATATATGGGAGCTTACTAAACGTTGGATTGATAAAATCAAGGAATAATTAATACATGTGGGGGTGCCAGGTCGACACGGTCTTCACGAATATCTCTAAGGCCTTTGATCGCAGGAATCATGTTGCTCAGATAAAAAAATGAAGTAGGGTTTTTCTATTCATATTTAAGTGAGCGGAAGCAATATTTTATGTACAATGGATTCAGATCTCAGGATTTTGAAGCCAGTTCGGGAGTCCCTCAGGGGTCGGTGTTGGATCCGCTTCTGTTCACAATTTTCGTAGATGACCTACTTGCGAGGCTAAACGTTGGGGGCGTAGCCTTTGCGAACGATCTCAAGATTTACATAGAAATGAGATCGAATGAGGACTGTCAGAATCTTCAAGGAGAGTTGGTGATGATACATCAGTGGTGTTTAGAAAACAAACTGTCATTCGTCTCTAAGTGCAAGTACATGTCAATTACGTGCAAACATTTTCCACATTTCTTTCCTTATTCGGTGGCAGGCTCATGGCTTGAACGTGTTTTCTGTTCTCGTTTTCTCGGAGTGCCATATAAGTGATGTTGTTCTACGAGCAAGAAAATTGTTGGGTTTTATTCTGGAATTCCAAGAGCTTCCGGAACACTGCTGTTCTCAGTGTTCTGTATTTCGCTTTCGTTCAGTCTATATTGGAATATGCCTGTGTTATCTGGGATCCATACTATGTGAAATATAAAATTGCATTGGAAAGCGTCCAGAGAACTTTCCTAAAGTACCTGGCATACAAACAGGATAGAGTATATCCTATCCGAGGAATGCCAGGTTTTCTGTTAAGCGATAGTTTTTGTGTTGGACCTTCAAATTAGAAGGAAATATTTGTGCTGCATGTTTTTGCATGTACTTCTGAATAACTCCATCCGTTGTTCGTTTCTGCTTGACAGACTGAAGTTTTTGGTACCAAGGCTCGCTTTAACTCACCCATCAATCGCTGTCACTATTTCAACACAGTAGCCTCTTCGATTGATATCAGTCATTTTCAAGCTACATTCATAAGAAATCTATTAGCAAAACTCAGTTCACGCACTTAAATTGTTTGGTGTGTATTTCTATTGTTTGAGTTTGCATTATCAATGCGTTCTGTCATTATTGTTTTTGAAAGTTTTTTTTCATCTGTATTTTTTGTTTGAAGGAAATTTGTCTATACTTGTTCGGCTCTGTAATTGGAAGTAATCCTGTTGAGCTTGTATTAATAAATAAAATGAATAAATAAATAAATAAAATTGTCTAAAAGAAAGTTTTGTTTCATAAAAACAATGAACCGTTATTGCAACAGTCAAAATTTATGAGTTATAGTTTCAATTGCTTTCTCATTCATCCTATTTGTCAGATTGAACCCCCTCCGATTATTTTCTTTTTCAAAAATTGAAATTGACTCGAACGTTAATGACTTTGTTGAGAAGCTAAACGGTTCTTATTATGAGTATCAAACTAATTGAACATAGGTGCAAAAAGTGTGTAGAACTGAACGAAGATTGTTTGAAAATAAAGATATTTTTTCTAAAATTTCGTTTTTTTCTTTGTTAGGCCAGGTATATCTGGGACCAACTTCCTAGTCTAAAATTGACAAAATAAATAACGTCGAAGTATTTAACAACTTTTCATTATGGATGTCAACCAATGAACTCATTTAATATTAAGGTTAGATGCCTTTCAAACCTTCATATGTCAGTAGTTCTCTAAAAGGAATTTTTTCTTGAAAATTAATAAGGAATAAACACATGTGCCGTTCACTCTATTCGCATTCTGTATAATATAAATCCTTTATTATTATCAATATTATCTATTCAATGACATTCATAAAAATATAATTTCGATTGAAGACTTTCATTCCGGAAAATTCCGGAAACAATATACAATTTTCCGTAGAATATTACATACCCCTCCCTGAGGGAGCCGGTTTCCAATCCACTCTTCATAATCATCATTCGGGGCCACACAGTAGTAGTACAGTCCAGTCGGATGTCATGAACAGAAGCAATAGACTGTAGTTTAGGTCTCGTTTAACCTTGTCAGTATTGCACAACTATTCACAACACCAGCCAGAACCGCCACCTACTCATCTCAATCCGGAGCGCATCAAGTACATGCCTGTATATTGTATATTTCAGATCATATGTGCTAGAGCATCGTATTTCAAGCAGAACTAGGACTAGAAAACATCAAAGAAAGACAGAAGCGAAGAAGACAGAGGCAGCATAATGTTGACCTTTTACAGAGCACATGCGACATATAGACTGGAACTTCCTGAAGCAAGCGACTTCAGCGAACCTTTGTTATCACAGGTTTCATGACACACCACATTATGCAATAGAAACATACTTTTCAATAATCACAATCGCTCCAAAAAAGAGGGTTGAAGATAAAATGACTTGTGAGACGCTGAGGATGAAAAATATCTTGGACATCCTGTACACTGTGGCCAGAATGAGGAATGAAAATGCATCTTGGCAAACCTATAGAATATACAAAGATATTTACAGAGAGCAACAAATAAAAAATAAAAAAGAGGATATAGCTAACTATAGAAGGTGCCCCAAACAAGCAGAAGGCAATGTGGAACATCATTAATGAAAATAGTGGTGGTAGTAAGCCACTATCACAGAAATCTACCACACTGGCTGCAAACAACTTCGAAGATTATCTACTGGATTTGAACTGATGAATTTGCAAAGAAACTGAAAAACATGCCCCGACGATCAACTTCCACGTACTTGACAGAGATCGATCAGGAAGAAATCATAAACGTCACAATTTCTCTCAAGAACACAAAGACTCCAGATGTATATGTGATAACTGTTAATATAATCAAAAAAGTAATACATTCAATTGCTGCCCCACTGGCTTATGTAGTGAATAGATGCTTTGAAGAGGGTGTATTTCCAGATAAATTGAAGGCCGCAATAACAATTTGTGTCTTCAAGAGAGGGCATGTACATAACTGAGCCAATTATAGACAAAAATCGATATTGCCAGCTGTTTCTAAGATTTTTGAGACCTTGATGAAGGCAAGAATTGAAAACTTTCTTCAGAATTTCGGAATATTGTGCGACCAGCAACATGGGTTCAGGAAAAATCTTTGTTTCAGCAATGGCCAATCTTATGAATAAAATTTCAGAGGGATTTGACGCTATGTGTGAGGTGACAGGATATTTTTGTGACTTTGTCAGAGCCTTTGATACAATCTCGCACAATATACTGAAGGAGAAATATGGTATTGTGGCGTTAGAAGTATGGCCTTTGATCTAATGGTTTCTTACCTGACAAATAGGACACAAAAGATCTAGTGGAATGACACAGAAACCAATTGGCTTCACATAGAAAGAGGTGTTCCCCATGGATCCATACTTGAACCCATTTTGTTCCTTATATTTGTGCCAATTAACTAAAATTAAACAAGGATAAGACTGAAATACTCACATTCTTGAGTAAGTTGACCCCAAAAGTGAATGAAGTTAAGTTTTTGGGAATTACTTTTCAAGAAAACCTGTTATGGACAAGTCACATACTGAAACTGTCTTCGAGATTGTCTGCTGCCTTGTACTTTCTGTAAAGATTGATGCAAGTTACAACAAAAGAGATTGCTCTCAGCGCATACTACAGTAGCTTCCATGCACCTGCAACCTAATGCATATTGATTTGGGGTACATCACCCGAAAGCACTGAAATTTTTCAAAAACAAAAAGAGGCATTGCGGATACTCACAAACTAGTTGCAGAGGTCTGTTTAAAAGCTGTGTCTTCATTTATCACTGTGTCATACATGTTCATGCAAATATCAGTAAGTTCATGGTGAAGAGAAATCTGCATGATTACAACACGAGGAACAGAAATAATCTTGTTATCCCATATCATCGAACGAATAGAGCGCAAACAAGCATTAATTATACGTGTATTAAACTCTATAATATGCTGCCTAAGGAGTTCAGAACCCTTCCAATGTCGATTCAAGTCTCAATGAAAGAAATTGCTTTTGGACCGATGTTTTTACTCAATAGACGAATTTTTCCATTTCAATTTTACGTAATGGGTGATTTGCTTGTTTCTGTTTGTTGATAGTGCAGAGTCGTTTGTATGTATTATATGTATTGAATTGTTTGAAATATTTATGATGAATGTTCTCTTGTAAGTTGACATGTCATGTAAGATTTTGATGACTATTAAATATCTATCTATCTATGACGCTGTCCTAAGTACTGACACAGAGTACTACCAGCGCCACCGGGAAACTATGAAAACGAAGGGTAGATCAAACAGAAAACTTCAAGAAACCATACTAGTTCGACTAACTACCACAACGCTACACTGTCTGCAAGATGCGATCTATCAAAAGGCTAACCAGCTCCTTCAGGGAGGTATATATAACATTCTAAGAAAGGTGGAATATTGTCCCTGAATAAATGTCTTCAATGTCCTTACACATATAGCGATGAATTTCACATATTATCATTGTTGAAGTACATTTCAATCAGTAGTCGCTTAGCTGAAATCCAAATCTTCCTGACATTCTAAATATTTTGTGCAAATTTACAAAAGTTTATAAAACTTACTTCACCGAATTCATATAGTTTGAATTCATACTCAAATTAAATGTTGTTTGATTAATATCAACTCACTTGATGATCTGTACAGTTCTTGCCAGTGTAATTATCCACACACTGACAAATATAATCAGGACGGTCAGTACACACGGATATGCACTCGCCATGAACACAAGGGTTTTCACCAATGCAAGGATCATCTAAGTTACAACCATGACCACATTTACCCATAAATTCGGGACAGCTGCACCTATAGTTACCAGGTGTGTTCTGGCATTTTCCTATACCACACGCCCTCACATTATCTTCGCATTCGTCAATGTCCATTTCACAAAGTAAACCTGTGTATCCTGCAAAAGAATGAACCATGAATTTTTTCAGAAAACAATTTTACATGAATATTGGAATAAGGTATTTTATAACTATACGAAACAATGTAGACCATGGAAGTGAGAAATATTTTTCTATATGGAGTAGATATAAATAGATAGATATTAAAATTGAGTGTGGGCTGATTAACAGCCCTGCCACTATGGTTCTCTCTGACCAAAATTTTACATACAAGATCCAACCTTCTGCTGGGCATTCACACTTGATGATGATGATGTTCTATTCAATTCTTCTTCTCCTCACATAGTCTGCATGAAGGGTCCTCGATCAATTCCTACTTATTTAGGTGATTTAAGATTCGACAGTAGAAGGTCCAGTGATGACAATCTGAGAGTGTCTGAGAGCTGAGGTTCAGCTAGTGCTCCTGTACCTTGTGGCCCAACCACCAGTTATTTTCCATCCTTGCAGTCTCCAGGATAATTCCAAACCTAGGCTTCAGTCCGATGAATCCCAAGATTGTTCCTCAAGTGGCCAATGAATCCGCCTTTTCATTGCCCTCAATCACACATCGGACGGAGCCTATTAATTTATCCCAGTTTGGTTAGGGTTGAACGACATTCCTTCACAATAACTGACGTTCAGTTGTCGGATGCCAATGCCGTCATTGCAGCTTGGCTGTCCCATTATGATCTTTATTGACCTACTTGTTGGTCCCCCCCACAAGCAGAAGGTAAGCACATTGGTCAATGACGAACATTTCTGCTTGAAATATAGTCGCCAAGACAGATCGACTGTTTCTTGGTAGCACCTCGATCATATAACCAGCCCCAATACCTTTTGCAGTTTTGGAGCCATCTGTGAACGAACGGGGACCCTTAAGTAGACGGTTCTTGGAGATGGCCCATACCAATCTGCTAAGTTTAATTATCTGTAATGGCATCTTCATGTTAGTTTCGTATATTGCTATGTCAGACTTCATACTCAGCATCTTATTGTCCTCAATTTCATACTGTAAAGCGCCGGGAACGATGCTGAACATATTTGTCCCATTTCAAAAAAGGCGATGGAAACTGTCAGTAGCCATTGTAACGGCTCCTCTTATTACCAGGTGAAGAAGTGCAAGGCCCAGTAACAGTTTCATGGCTGCAGTAGATGTAGAGCGAAATGCTCCAGTAATCATCATGAGAGCTTGAGCTGGGATTGCTTTTTAAGGCTGGACTCCCACCAAGCAATGCAGCTATATGTGATATGTAGTCTCATCACCATGACATAGTAGTTGCTCTGAGGCAAGTTTCCATCTCTTTCTACAGATGATTGACATGCTAATAAGGAATGTCTAGCCTTGTATACTATGTTTTCCAAGTGCAAATTCCAAGTGAACTTACTATCCAAGATACCCAGATATTAGGCTTCCTCCACAACAATAATAAATACTCCACTCAGCATCAAGGGGAATATCTTCCTTTTCCTAGTGAATGCCACCATAAAGGTTTTGTAGGGATATACTAAGTACTATATAGAGTAATCAGCTGACATTATTCAAATAAGATTAAGGAAATTGACTAATTGACTTAAATTCAATGGAAAACCAAGGAAATACAAATGATTACATTGAGAAAATTACCTGTTCCACTACAGTTACAGTTGTATCTGTTGATGCCATCAATACAAACGCCTCCATTCTGACACGGACTCCCTCCTGAAGGTAATGTGCAGTCATCGATATTATTCTCGCAGAACTTTCCATCGAAACCCTGTTCACAGTTACAAAAAGGCACTTCTTTCGTCATATTACAGAAACCTTTCACACATTCTTTCAAATGACAGAATGGTGTATCACATAGTAGTCCTTCCATCCCCTCCGTACATATACAGGTGAAATTATTTCCAGTAACCTTATCTAAAAAACGAGAAAATCAAACAAAACCAAACTTGAGTGTGAAACGTTACTTACTGGCACCAGGATGACAAGTGGCTCCATCTTTACAAGGTTTATTGTCGCACGTGATAAGAAGAGGCGCTTCACATTGTCTACCCACAAAATCTTCTGGGCAATTACATTTGAATGTGCCAATTAAATCTATGCAAGTACCACCGTGTCTGCAAGGATTACTTAAACACTCGTCAATCTCTTGTTCGCAACTGAAATTAAAACTCGAGTAAGATTAAATGAGACGCTGATCAATCTACTTACTGTTCTCCTTCATATCCCGGCTGGCAATCACAACGATACTTAGCCACTAGATCGACGCAAGTTGCGTTGTTTTGACATTGGTTATTCAAACATTCATTGATATCAATTGAACAATCATCTGCAGCGTAACCATCAGGACAATCACACTGATATGTCTCCTCTGGACTTATACACTGTCCATTGTTATAACAATCAGTATCGTAACAAAGAATGCAATCGATATGTGGTTTAGGTTCAGATACAAGCTCATAGAATTCCTGAGAATAATGATTGTTGGGATTCAACTCCTTGTTGGTGAAGAAAGGTAAAAGGATACCTCCAATTCGAATTTCTCCAAGGCAACCCTAGAGAAAATTTTTCAAATAGTTGAGTGTACAGAGGGATTTGAATCAGTTAAGCAATAAAATATAATAATGCATTTCACTCAAATGTTGCTACGATTTATGACTTATACAGTTCTCAATATTCAATATATTCATAGCAAAATATTATATATTTTTGTTTAATATATTATAAGTGCTATTAATTCATTCATTCATAATATACAAAATATATACAGAGTGTCCGTGAATTGCGTGTACAACGCTATACGACAGATTCTTCAGCTCGAAATAAGTCAATTTAGGCCTACTTACCTATATGAAAAGTTTCTTCGTTTGGCCGCAAGAGGTCGCCGAATCTAAAGATTTTTTCTTATTTTTCAAATAATTCGAGAACGACTCGATCGATAGAAACCATATTTGGTATGCGTAATCGGGTGCGTTATTCACGTTTTTTAGTGATCCACTCAATGACCTTAACGTTTTACAACTGTCCCTAAAAACTCGAATGTTGTTAATCAGCCATAATTTTTCAACTGTCTGCGTCTGAGCAAAACTGTTTAAGACATTGAGTATCTAGACTAATTATCAAACTTTTTTGTCTCTTGAGAAACTTTGATAATGAGCAGTTCAATCACAAAAAACAGTTCCCAATTTCATGATTTCATTTCTTCAACCTCATAGCAAGTCAAAAGTATCACATATTGACCATGTTGGCTTTGGATTTGTTTCTGTTGTCTTGCAGATTGTCATTTTATTATGCTTGACAACAGCTTGTTGACAAAATGATGTTTTCTAGGTTGCTAAATCGGATCAAGCAAATAGGAAATTCAATGTTCAGTAGTACTAAAATCGCAAAATTCGAAGAAAAATTTAATTAGTTTTAACCTTCACAATGACTATTCAAAATCAACATGATTTTACAAGTACACATCATCAGAAAACAGGTTGGCCGGTTGGAAACTAAATAAGAAAAAAAAATGTCAAGGTCATTGAGTGGATCACTAAAAAACGTGAATAACGCACCCGATTACGCATACCAAATATGGTTTCTATCGATCGAGTCGTTCTCGAATTATTTGAAAAATAAGAAAAAAAATCTTAGGATTTGGCGACCTCTAGCGGCCAAACGAAGAAACTTTTCATATAGGTAAGTTGCCCTAAATCGACTTATTTCGAGCTGAAGAATCGATGGTATAACGTTGTACACGCAAGTCACGGACACCCAGTATAATGTAATATTAATTTGTATTTTGTATTTGTATTTGTATTTATCTGTACACTGTCATAGATACATTCATTCACAAATATGATATAGCACCTAGCTGAGTGAACATCTGTATGTTCCTTGACAATATACAAAATTGATGAGAATATCAATTAATAAAAATCAAAACAAATCTGATTGAGACAAACACGACCGAAAACAAAAAAAAAGAAATCAGCCTGAACAATGCTGATATTGAGTATGAAGTGTGTCAACCAGGAAAGTTATTGAAATTTACAGAAGATACTTATCCTAGGATCTTTGTGTTCTCTACAATGAACGACATACAGCTGTGTGCAAGTCTTTTCAGTGTTTTTATAGTTTTGATATGAGAAGGTAGTACATTATAAAATTTAGGTGCAAGATAATTCAAAAGTCTTTTATTTAGGTTGTTTCGAATCGCTGGTGTTATTATTCATGATCTACAAAACTATGAAGCGATGACTTTTTGTGAATATAACAACATGTACACAGAACATACAGTGAACTAACATTAAGGCAATCTGTGAAGTACAGAGCTGCAGTAGGATGGTATTTGTTTTTCTTGAGAATGACTTTCAAATTATAATTTTGGGTTGTGTTCAGCTGCTGAATTGCATTCTCATACACACCACCCCAAACAGTTAGCGCGTATCTTATTAAGGATTCAACGGTAGCCTTATAAAAACAAAGCAAGAATTTCTTTCCCAGAATTTCACGAAGGATGTAGAATCTGTGTATCAACTTTCGTATATTTCCACTCAGATTTGCTATATGTTTGTCCCATTTCAAATGTTTGTCTATGATAACTCCAAGGTAATTGACCAACTCCACTTCAGCTATTGATACACCTGTCGCAGGAAGGTCTAGAGTATCCTAGTCTGGTCGGTTTGCCAAGGTTCCACATTGACTTTTAACTTGAAAGTTTGAAGCCAGCATCTTATTGTCGATATTCCCTGTATAGCAAACTGTCTCACCTCGTCCCAATCAGCCCCATCGAACACAGCTGCGGTATCATCCGCAAAAGATACTACTCGTTCATTCAAAAACTTGATACCCGTCAACGAGTTTATGTATAGGTTGAACAGTGAAGGACCTAATACTGTTCCCTGAGGTATTCCTATTAAGGCACTAAGTGGGTCGCTTAGAACATGACCAATTTTTGCGATCTGAACTCTGTCATGAAGATAACTTGCGAAGACATATGCCCAAATAATAATAATAATACAAATCTAACCCAAGTACGTGGACCTACTTCAGGTGGTGATTCCAGATATTAAATGAAAATGATAACATATGCCAACAATAATAACAGCAGCCTACTTGCATGTTTTCTATTTCAAGTTTCTTGAAATTTTGGTTGCAGGTGCTTACATTATTTCTTTTTCTAAAAATATGCATTTTCCGAAAAAAATACTCCGAACCTCCATTCTTTTGGATTTTGGATTCAAGAACACAAAAACTCTGAGAACAACGAGCTACAACATCTGTACAACACTCGCACAAAACAGGCCACAAACTCGACTACGACAACACGACACAACTAGCTAACATAGAATAACTCCGAAAAAGAAAAATCAGAGAAGCCATCGAGATAGAGAAAAACACGACAATGAATAAAAGAGATAAGGTGCTAAACATACTTACCATCTGGAAAACTATGTTGAAACCTATAACAGCACACACAAGACAACTAAGCGCCAACAGAGAAACACCTAGGACAGAGTCAAACACGCAACGCCTACGGGTCAGGCCACCGACCAATAGTAACGCGGCGCGACCTGAGATCGCGCAAGAATATAAATTCAGCAAGCAGCGGCAGATAAAGCAAACAACGAATGGACATTACCAGGATCAACGGACGAAAGAAGGAATCACATTAAAATACGTCCGCGAAAATCTTCTCGTCCGTATATATATATATATATATATATATATATATATATATATATATATATATATATATATATATATGTCTGTATTTAGTTAGGCGCAGAAGAGCAAAATACAAGCTATTGAAATGATTGAAATGAAGTACCACAAGAGAGTGACACAAAGAGACCGACTGCAAAACTAAGATATATCTAACGATTGAAGTAGAAATATAAATATGTCTTGGAGTGTATAGAAAGACACCAGTTGAGATTTTTCGACACCAGTAGAATGCATATGGAAAACAAGAGTAAGAAATGACAAAATGGGTATACAGCTGGAGAATGGAAGCATAAATTGGAATGAAGCCCAACATAGGAAGGAAACTAAATGAGAAGAAATTTCTATGATTGTTTGTGAAGAGATTTTTCGTTATACAAACCTTTTTTATAGTTTTAAGACATTTACTCAGCAGGAAATATCAGTATTTGTATTAAATTTCAACGTGGTTCGAACCAATGATGATTACTCACTTTAAACTTATCTGTCTTCTTATTCTTATCCACTTTATACAACGTCACTTCATCCTTATTCATGTCTATACTCTCCAAAGAGTTAGTGATCAAAATTTCGGTTGTAGAATCGCTTTGTGGTATATACCCTGTCATGTTATCTGCTTCGTCAATCACTTGCTGATAATCGAAGGACTTTTCATCGCTTCCAGCAACCAGAATTTCTCCTTTAGTTAATAAATGAACAAAAGCGCTCGAATTGAAATTTTGCACCTCAAAGTTTGGATTTTCATCGTTGACATTCTCCTGAAATCAGAAAAAAAATAGTGCAACATATGCAAAAATCAAAATAGATTAGCCACAACAAGAAAACTTTCTGCTTGATCGACATAAACATACCTGAAAACCCCCTTTGAAAACAGCATCCTTGAACTTGAACAACAGAGTGACCCATTGTCCTTCGAAGTTGTCTTTCCTGAATCTCCTGCTATCCACGATTCCCTCCAAACTCCACTCTACTACAATGTCATTATGATACACAAAAACGATGAAATAGTCTTCCTTGTTCTTGGCAAAGAAAACAGTTCCCCAAGATCGCGTTCTGTAAGCAATCTGGATGTGATCCACGGATTTGGTAGAATTTTTCAGAATTGTCAAACTGTATCTCAAGGGTTTCGTGGTTGCGTCGAAGGATGCATTAGCGATACATTCGAAGCCATCCTCGAGGTTTTTACAATTCGATCCTTTGGGGCACGTTTCAATTTCGCAAAATTCCAATTCTTTGCAATTTTTGCCTTTGAAACCTCTTACACAATGGCATCTGAAAGAATGAATTCATTGTATTTTTGTACCAAAATTACATGACACGACAGTCGGTATTTCTTGACTCATGTACATACAACCAAATTTATATGGAATCACTCGGTATTTTACATTATTGATTGTTTATAACCATAGATCTTTGACTACTTGTGAAGAATTAAGTTTTTTGTTTTAAAAAACTAGATAGTATGATAAGAAATGTTGAATTATTACCACTTGTTCGGGATATTGTACTCAGTCGTCACTGAGATTTGAAACTGTGAATTTCAACATTTAAAAAAGCCTATAATCATAATTGAAAATGCCTTACGTTGGATTGTCCGATGTGAAGAGGGGTCGAATTATTGCTCTCGTTGAAGAAGGGGTGACACAGAGGGTTATAGCGGCCACAATGGGGGTATCACAGGGGGTGATTTCAGAAACCTACGCCCGACACGTGGAGCTACAATCTCTGCAAAACAGGCCTAGAAGAAGTCGTAGGAAGATCACTTCTAAAGAACAAGACCACTTTTGTGCCTAATTGCAAGAAGAGACCCTAGTGCGTTGCCCCCTACTCCAAAAGCAATTTCTGGAAACAACAGGCATCTGTGTATCAGTCGAAACGATACGTCAAAGACTTCGTTCAAGGGGTTTATAGAGCAGATCGAGGACCAAAATTGGAATATTGAGAATTGGCGAAATGTTCTTTTTTAATGAGACTAGAATTGGTGTTCGATCAGATGACAGCCGGATTCGGGTTTTAAGGGGTCGTGAATGACATGCTAGACTCCGAGTAGCAAGACAAATTCCGTAATACCAAGGGGGCAGTGTGGCGAGGTGCCCACGGTGAGAATCTCACTTTTATGCAAGATAATGCCCCTCCGCATACCCGCAACCTCGGGCGACATTATCTTGAAACAGAGGGAATTGCTATTTTGTACTGGCCAGCTTGCTCTCCGGACCTAAATCCTATTGAACATTCATGATAATCCAAGAACCCCACAATAGCTCATCCAAGCCGCCATAGAAGAGTGGCGGAATTATTATTATTATTATTCAGGGCAAGAGGAGGTAATACAAGGTACTGAGGTCGAGAAAAAACACCTACTCCGTGAGAAAACAATTTTCAATTTTTTTACTACATGCGGAAAGAATCTGTCATTTTCTTTTATTTGTTTCTTTCTTAAAATAAACCCTAATTTATTTATTCTTTCAATTGAAATATCTCAAAAAGGATCAATTCTAACAATCCTTCGAAACTTCAAAAATCCCTGAGGTAATATTCAAAATATGGGGTGATTCCATATAAATTAGGTGGTGTGTATTTCCATATAACTGACACCATTCATAATATTATAGATTACATACTGTCATCCAACGAAAATTTAATCTACTAGCTCTGGAAGAGGTGATTCTAACGAAAAATGCTAGGACAGGTCAATTTTTGAAACGAGGAATTGTATTTGGAGTGAATTCGAATGATATGAAATCAATTAACATGTGAATGAATTTCTGACCAAAAACTCAACGAATACCATTAAACAATCACCGTACTCTACTTATATGGCTGCGGCCGACTTTTTTGACAGAATGTACATTACTTCAAAATGTTCAGTTCAATTAATTCGGAAGACCTTAGCGGTAGGTCTTCTGATGAAACAATGGAAGAAAAGGAGGTAGAGATGTTTGGGACGCTTCTTGAAATTCTGTACAGAAACAAACTTTCTTTCATTTCCGAGAAAAAGAGACACTGAAAAAATAACTGAAACAGATCATATACTAAATAACCACAATAGCTCAAAAAGACATCGACCTACCTCCATATATTGATGCAATTCATTTTTCAAATTCTCTTTTAACATTTGGAAAAACATCTGGTTGCAGCATTCTACATTTAGTAATGATTAAAGACCGTATTTTATGCAAACTGCATATTTGCATATGTTACGCATTATTCAGTATTTCTGCATGAAACTCTGATTATTAGCATATTCTGCATATTATTGTTATTTTGCTCACACTTAGAGATTGACAGTGAGTGTTCCTACTAAGCCTGGAATCATTAGACAAGCATAATGGCACCTCTAAGGGGCAAAGTAATGCAATTAAGGAATTTTGTCTCTATTCATACTTAGTTCTACCATTACCTTGAAATCTTTGTTACCTCTGTTACGTTTTGACAATGAAGCAATATTCTGCACTGCATGCAGAAAAATTGTATTTCTGATTCAATTTTCAATATATTTGAAAGTCGCTGCGAAGAAAAATAGGTTTTCATTTCGGACTTTTCTTATTTTAAACTATCTTTTGTGATTTTATTCCAATGTTCGATAACATAGATAAGTTTGAAATTTTGCATACAGATGATAAATTTTGGAAAGTAGATCTTTGGGAAACTTTAGAAATCAATAAACACAAACACTTAGGTAGACTCATTAATGAACAAGTCGATTTAAGCCCTTCACCTCTATTAAATCTCTTCTGGGAGCAATCTATTCCTTAATTTTATTGGATATACCTGTCATCAATAACCAATTAATAAGAAGCAACTCAATAAGCTTTCAGTTACTTAAGAACATTTGTATTTATATTCTCAATTGTATCTATATATAGTTGTCATAATTTCTGTACATTCATTTGCCTGAAGAAGCTACGGTGTAGTGAAACTCGTTACGAATCATAATTATTCAGTAAAATTCCTCAAAAATGTTACTTGTTTTGTTAGGGACAATTATTTTTACATTCCAAAATCATTCGTATCATTCTGCTAATTAAACAAATAAAAAATTGCTGATGGAACTTTCCTGTTCACATGTCAATGCCATCTATGACGCAAAAACATACCTACCGATAGAAAGTTGCATTCAGAAGTTTCTAATATACAGTTGCTATAAAATCTCCCACGACAGTACTATGTACTTCATGACGATTTCTCTCAAATCAAAATTTGACCTATCTCATCACTGTTTCCACAGTTAAAGATCAACTTTTCGTTAAAATACACACTGTTTTAGTATAATTATTTACTAATTATGTTAGTATATTCACATGGCTTTGATGAAAAGGAGCTTCACAATTAACTTTTTTACTTACTGATAATCATTCCAAGTAACTTCACACTTTCCATTGTGTAAACAAGGTTTACTTTTGCATGTATCATCAGTCAATATTCCTTCTTTCACTAGATCTTGACTAAAATTAACCAGACCAAAAGCAAGAGGAATATTCAGTTCCTTAACTTTGAGAGGGAAAAATTCAACCACCATATTGGAGGAACCATTGCTGATCTGTAAATCATGTGAATTCAAATTTCATTGCACAAATTTCTACTAGAAACATTAAAATATTTTACCTGAACATCTTGTATAATTCCTTTGAAATTGACAGTGCCAAAAGCTGCACTCGAAGCTGTCGATGGTAGATTTAATATTTCTGGTTTAGGTGTAGCCAAATTTTCTGCTTGTCTAATTGATCTTACTTGGGGATGCCCTCCTAAAAACAATACTTGAGCATCCAGAGTCGCAGTAGCTGGTAGTGTTTTCCTAAAGTACTCTGTGCCATTCAACTTAACCTGAACTAGAGTTATATTCCGAACAACCTATAAGAACACATTTGATATATCATTCAGAAAGATGAAAATATCAGTTTACCTCTATCAAATGATTATAACCATTATCTAAATGAACACCTCCCACTGTGTACCATTCCGAAGTACCATTAAACTGTATGCTAACCAACAATTCTCCACCTTCCAACTGGGCAGCTATATAAGTATCATCTATGGAATTCGATGATCCCATTCCGGAACCAAGATAAAATATCTGCCCTTTCGGTTGTCTTGTTCTTATAAACATACTTATATCGACAACACTTCTAACTGCTCTCCTTGCGTAATCATGAACAGTGACAGTAACCAAGGAATCGGTTATGTTTTCATAACCAAATGTAGCAGCAGTGAAATCTAAAGAAAAATTGAATGAATCATAAATGTAGACTTTATACAGGGTTATTCCGGATGAACTGTACTATGCTGAATGCAGTTCGATGGGGTTTGAGCATTAAAAACTTGCATTGTTCCTTGTTGAAATATTTATTATACCAACACTACATAATACGTCGAATAAATGAAAGAGGTAAGTATATTGAAAGGTGAATCACGTAGTAGAAGCCACGGATATACTACTATCACGACTCCAAAAGATACTCCTCAATGGTGTAATAGCTTACACTATAAGACATTCATAGTGCGCAGGCATCTTATTATATATGTTAACCATCCAGTAGTCTCCAGAGTTCTAGGTTATCTTTTTCCTATATAGAGGTATAACAAAATGTGAGGAATTTCTTGTGTTAAAACCATGCATGTAGCCCACAGCAGCGTGGTCCGATCTGTGCAAGTGCATATGTTTCGAAGCTTGATAAGTAAAATTACTGCTCAAGGAAGTATCCTTTCTCTAATAAAAACCGTGAAGTGAAAATAGGCACTTTGGACAATCTTCTGAGTAGAGAGCCTTACAGGCCTCGTCGATATGTTTGCTAAAACTTAGTCTAGAGCCTAACCATATTCCCATGTATTTGGCAGATTTTATTGGTTCCTTGTTTCGATGTTGAGTATTTCTGTCTTTTCCCGGTTTACCCTTAGCCTATTACTTGAGAACCAAGTCTTCATTTCCCTTGTAGCTTCTATAATCTTTTCAGATTTCTCTCTCATTCTCACCACTGATGATCACAAAAGTGTCATCACAGTATATACTTGTGAGGGTTGCACCATTTATATGTATGTCATTGATATAAAGAAAAAGTATGGACCCCAGCACAGATCCCCGAGGGACACCATTCGTCATCTTTGATGGAACTGATGTATGATGTCCCCAGACTGTGACCTGTGTCCGGTCACTAAGAAAGGACTTCAGGAGATCATGAACTCGTCCTCGGAACCCGTTTGCCTTCACCTTGTTCTGCAGAAACTCGTGACAGATGGTCTCAAAAGCTTTACAGTGATTATATAACAATAATGACAGTTTTTCTCCCC
This sequence comes from Cryptolaemus montrouzieri, assembly GCA_013387265.2. Classification (NCBI taxonomy): domain Eukaryota; kingdom Metazoa; phylum Arthropoda; class Insecta; order Coleoptera; family Coccinellidae; genus Cryptolaemus; species Cryptolaemus montrouzieri. The sequence continues at coordinate 67,483,259 of JABFTP020000124.1, read as the reverse complement.
TATCAATGCCTTGAAGAAATGTGGTGATGGCTGCTTGTGCTGCTGTAACTGTACTTCGATTTTTTCGATTCTGCATAATTGAAATGATCCATTTTCTCCTATAATTTTGTTTTTGATAGCTGATTTGATTATTTTCGAGATGACTGGAAGTATGATAGTCGGTATGTAGCTATTATAGTTATTTTTCTCAACTTTTTTAAATATGGGTATAATTTTAGTCTTGGTCAATTCCATGGGAAAGTAGCCACCTTCAAAACATTTATTCACCAATATCGTGATAGGTTCAGTTAATTCAGTCAAGATCGCCTTAAAATTATTGTTGTTTAGAAGGTAAATGTCCTAGGTTTTGCTTGCCTTCAAGTAGGTGATCAACCTCTTGGTTTCCTCCTCCATACAAAAGTTGCATGATCTATAGCTGTTACCAACATTTGGCGAAATCAGTTTTGGCACTCTTCCGCTGCCAATCAAGGATTCAATCTGTAATTTGTCACCCGCGCTCCAAAAGAAGATTGTGAAGGGTTTTTTATGTTTACCGAAGCTTTCACATCCACCAAAAGTTATAAATAATCACTGGAATTATTTTTCGTACAAAATCTGTCAGAATTCGAAAAAGGGTCGAAAAAGTATGTTGCCAATTGAATGTTGAACTGTACCCACCCCACTAAACTGCACCTACCATTGGAGAGCATATGTTTCATCCAGAATAACCATATTTTTGTGTGATCATAGTTTAAAACGGGACTGAACAAGATTTCTGAAGTGATTTGAACAGTGGCGGATCTACAAATTTGCCGCTAGTAAGCTATTCAATTTTCGCCGCCCCTGCTGACTTTTGAAATTGGATACACTAGTTTAGTTCACAATCATAATAATTACAATTCTTCTGTTAATGACAACTTTATGATTTGTGCTCTATCGTCATCGGTTTTTCCCATTAATAGTATGATTGTGAATTAGGGGATAGTTGTGTCAGTTTCTTGATTATTTTTACAACCCACGATTTAGTAAAGTAATACTGTTGAGCTAAAACAGCAACATATATTAATTATAAGGTGGGGTAAGGTATGTTTTAAAAATATGAACACAGCTTAGGCAAAATAATGTTTAGTCGCTAAACGTTGATATTGTTAAATATTTTTAATTGCAGTTTAAATACGAACAATATATATTAAATAACACTGATAAACAGTAAGTTTATTTAACGAAATCAAGTCATATTTTCAAACACTACTAGCTACCCGCATATAAACCTCATACTTAGTTTTGTTCAATAATCCTCAGTTTTCATAAAAAACATTGACTTACTCGATTACGCGAATTTTGTTTACCGACGTGTTTACGAATAAATTAACGAAAAAATATTGAAATTAAAACAGTTTTTTAGATTATTGTTATGCATCATACTAAGATGCCGTGAGTGTGTGTAAACCATCCTGATAACTTATGTTATATTTGCGGTCAAACAAAAATTTGGACAAAACCTAGATTTCTCGTGTTTGCTGTGCACAGTATATCACTTTATTAACATCATGGGCTTAAGGATCTCGTCATATGCCGTTCGCAGTTTCAATGATATGGGCCGAACCGAAAGACCACGTATCAGATTGTTATTTCTGCCAAACTTCTATAAAATGTATTAATCACAAATCTAGGCACTCTGTGAACTATTCAAATTTACAATCTGCTCAAAGACCTATCCTATACAGTGATGATTTACCTGTTCCTCAGCCTCCAGTAAACATGGATGACGTGACCGAAGAAAATGTATCCGAGAGTTCAGATTCCGATCCGACTTTTGAGCCCAGTACTAAACAGAGAACCTCATTTTATAACTCAAAACGATCTCAATGACTTGGTATGCGATTTGGATCTCAGTAAATGACAGGCAGAACTGTTCACGGCTAGAATATACTGGAAAAAATACCAGAATGTCCGTATACAGAACTCGACATACGCAGTGTTTGGCAGTGACATTCCCTCAGTGATGACGGAATTGACGTTTGAATATAAAACATCTTTCTGGCGATTGCTTATGGATTCCTTAAAAGTTAGTTTAAAAGCTGTACTGTTACATAATGGTAAACAATACCCTTCGGGTCGCACATGTTACTGAAATGAAAGATTCATATGAAAATATGAAATCCCTGCTAGAACATATTAAATATAACCAATATTCCTAGAAAATATGTGGAGATTTGAAAGTAATTGCTATTTTGCTATGTCTATGGCTTGGATATACGAAGTTTTGTTGATTACTATGTGAGTGGGATAGTCGAGACAAAAAAATCATTATGACAAAAAGGATCGGCCTAAGCGAGACGCTCTTATACCAGGTCAACGAAATGTTCTTCACACTCCTTTAATAAATCCTGAAGATGTATTGCTACCTCCATTGCATATCAAACTTGCGACTAATGAAAAATGTTGTCAAATCTATGGATAAAAATGATGGTTTTTGTTACTTGAAACAAAAATTGCCAAAAATCAGTGATGCCAAAATAAAAAAGGATTATTTGTAGGGCCACAAATAAGAGACCTACTGGCTGATGAAGATTTTGTTCGTAATTTTCTTGGAATCCACAGGGCTGAAAACGATGAAGAGTTAGTCAACAACCTCTTAGCGGCTTACAAGAACATGGGATGCAATATGTCGCTCAAGATTCACTTTTTACACTCGCATTTGGATTTAGTTCCTCAAAATTTGGGAGCCGTTAGCGACGAACACGGTGAGAGGTTCCATCAGGACATATCCAACATGGAAAAAAGGTACCAAGGCAAGTGTAGTCCGAACATATTAGCTGACTACTGCTGGACACTCAATAGGGATGTACCTGACGCTAAATATTCTCGAAAATCCTGAATAAAAGTAAAAAATTATTTTTTCTTCATTTTACCGTTTGTAATAAAAAAAATTAATGGCTGTTGCAAAAAAACTGAAGATGATCGAAATTTTCTATGCAGATTAGTTACAGACTATTTGTAGATACAAAATAACCCATTCAATCCCTTTCAACTTTCTATAAGGTCATTTTTGTCTATCAGTGTGATCTGTAACAATCTGGTTAATAGTGACAATGAAATCAATTACTTTTTACATTATCTTTTTGCGAGATTTTAAATCCGCAAAATCATTAATTATATCGTCGTATGAATACTTGTTCATTAGTTCTGACTCTATGCACAAGAGATAATGCGTTAAGCTTTTCTTGACTCAAAGTAGATCGTAGATAGTTCTTTACCCGCTTCAAGCAAGAAAAGCTTCTTTCGCTTGAACAATTTGTCACTGGTGTACATAGAGCCATGAGAAGTGCTATATATAAAATATCAAGGGTGAATCAGTCATATTTAGATTTATATAAACAAGCTAAAAAGGAATATGACATAGTAATTGTCAAAATGAAGCAAACATTTTATGGTAAAAAATCAAGAATTCTTCTAATAAACCTAAAACAACTTGGCAAATAATCAATAGCCTATCTGCAAAGAGCAAAATTGTTTCAAAGAGTTTCCCTGAAGGAATCCCAAAAAGTTGTTGATAATTTTAATGATTATTTTATGAATGTTGCTTCCTCTATCACTAAAGACAAAGTATGTTATTCTAATAATGTAAAACTTAGGTGTTCTGATAAATCATTCTACATGTTTGAGATCACAGAAGTTGACATTATGACTGCTTTGAAAAAACTGAAAAATAACAATTCTTCAGCATATGACAAAATTCCTGTGCATTTAATCAAAAGATCAATTGGGTCAATAGTGAGACCTCTACAATATATCATGATCAGAGCGATTATAGAGAGAATCTTTCCAAAGAACTTGAAGGTAGCAATGGTTAAGCCACTGTATAAGAGGGGGACATTAATGACCTGGGTAGCTATCGTCCATCGTTTGCTCTCTTCCTTTTCTAAAATGTGGCTTCTCGTCTCACATTTTTCTATAAATTCAAGATTCCTAGTAAACGTCAACATGGTTTTACTGAAAATCGTAACACTAAAACTGCAATATACGAGCTCACACAAATGATTTTGGTGTCTGTGGATAGCGGGGAGATACCTCTTTGCCTTTTCTCAGATCTTTCGAAGGCATTTGCTGTGTGAGCCACGATATTTTACTCAGAAAACTAGAAATACTAGGAATTCGAGATAAAAACTTCAATTAATTAAAAACTACCTTGAAAATCGACAACAGTTTGTGTCACGTGAGGAAACTGTTGGGATGGAAGTACCCCAGGGTAGTATGTTGGGCCCTCTGCACTTTGTGGTCTACATAAATGATCTGCCGGATATATTTGGTGAGGTTTCACTTATTGCGAGTTATTTCTATGCTGATGATTCGAACCTGATGGTGAAATCAAGAAATATTGAAACTGTTGTTCAAACTGCTAGGGATGCATTAGAGAAGACTGGAGATTGGTGTAATAATAATAACTAGTACTGAATATGGGAAAGACGGAATGTATAGCCTTTAGTACAGGCAGGTCAAATTTGCTTGTTCCCCAAAGTATATCATTCAATAATATAGATATTGATATAAGCGATTCTACCAAATTTCTAGGTGTTCATATTGATCCTAATATGAAATGGGAGCAACACATAAAAGTCTTAAGCAAAAGATTGAGTACAGTTGTCTACAGCTTGAACATCCTCAAATATAGAATTCGCAGTGAGATCCTGAGGATTGTATATTGTGCCAACTACCAGTCTCTCATTTCATATGGTGTCATTTTCTGGGGAAATAGCACCCATGCAAAAATTTTTATACATCAGAAAATGGCATTGAGAACTATCTTGAATCTAAAATATCAAGCCTCATGTCGTGATCATTTCAAAACTAGTAATATTTTAACTCTTCCAGGTCTTTATATATATAGATGTTTGATTTTTATCCACAAGCACTGTGATTATTTTACAGCTTTCAAAAATATGAACAACACAAGGCAGATATCACCTTACCACCTTCCTCTTTGCTCTTTAACTCTCACACAAAAAAACACTCAGTATGTGTGTTTGAAACTATACAATGCTCTTCCATCTGTGCTGCGAGACTTAAAGGGTGTAAGCTTTTTTCAGAGAGGATCTACAGTTATATAATGGAATGCGAACCTTACAATGTGGAGGAATATTTTTATTGGTGCAGAATGCATAAACCAGGGCTGTGAATATTTTGTTTTAACGTATTGTCTTTTACTGTGATTTTGTATGTACTTATTTACATTAATTGTGATAATTAAAGTATTTCTATATCCAAGTGAGGATAAATGTTTTCCAAATTCTGTTTTCGCAGGAACAAAGATAGACTTTTATGATTCAGAATCTGTTTTATCAAAATTCTTTGAGAAGGAGGTGGCATTGAAAATGTATGCATTCCTGAACTGAATCATTTTCTAAATCATCATCTTCTTCCAAAGAAATGTTTTTTCCATAGTAAAAATAAATATTTAAATGTTGAAGCATATTACACTACAAATATCATTGTTATAGTTTAAAGTAGTACCCATACAATTTAAAAAATGGATAAAATTTACTGAATTCAAATTGTAATATTGTACCTACATTTTACAGACGTTTAGTAACCTTTCACATACGGACTACGAACGTAAGGGTGTAGGTATACTGTGCATTACTAAAAAATCAAAATTTTAGTCACTCGTTTCTTTGTGTATATAATAATGTCCTGTTTTTATTTCTGTAAGACAAACCAAAATTTTGGGCCAAATTTGCCTCCCCCTAAAATCTGCCAACCTTGGCTCCAGCCTACTTAGCCTGCTGGTAAATCCGCCACTGGATTTGAATACTTTCCCACAAAAAATCTCAAGCATGCATTGACTAGAATACAAAAACAAATACTCACTATACTGACAGGTATTTCCGAGATATGGCCTTTCACACGTACAACTGAATTCCCGCCACTTGTCAGTACAATGTCCTCCGGATTTACAAGGATTGGGACTGCACTGCGGCGTTCTTTGGCAACCCTTATCTACATCCATGAATGATATGTTGTTATTATCTTCTTCTGGCAAGATCCACTCCCCATTTATCAACACATCTTCGATACAACCAACCAAGAACGGTTGACTATGTGTCAATTTTCTCAGGTTGTTCGGAATACCACCTATATAAGTGATCGGGAACGTTGTAGAAGAACTATTCAGATTCTCATTGAAATTAATCACATTAATTGTTTGTTCATCATTAGCTGAGAGTACCAAATGGGTGGAATTAATAGCAACAAAAACCCTCTGCCATTCGCTGTTATTAAGATTCGAACCAACAAAAGCTCCTTCCCATTTATTTAACAGACTCGAATGTAAATTGAGCCTCCCTTTGGATAATTCCAGAATGTAATAAGTAAATCCTTTTCCAATAGCCAGTAAACCGTCTCCTAAAGTTGTCTTAAACCTAAATTGTATATCATATCCCTCCTCCCTTGTTGTATTCACCATAATTTGTGAATTCTTGGACAACGACATGGTCGTTATTTTTTCGCACGTTGGACCATAAAATCCATTATCACAAGAACAATTGAACTTATGTTCAGTCTCATTGAACAAAAACGGTTTGCAAGTACCATTGTTCATACATGGATTCTTCAGGCAACCAATCAGCTCAACAGAACAATTTTTGCCTCCATAATTCTGCTCACAGCTACAGAAGTAATCAGCACGTTTATCGATACAAGTACCGTTAACACATGGATGGTATTTCAAGCATTCATCAATGTCGATTTCACACTGTTCTCCTCAAAACCATCGTCGCAATTGCAGATATAGCCGTTTATAAGATCCTCGCACTTTCCGTGAATACATGGAGAACTTTGGCATTCATCGATGTCGATTTCACAGTTCTTTCCCGTTATTCCCGGTCTACAGACGCATTCATACCTGTTGAAGAAGATATAGGTTAGTTCCAGTGATGATAGAGTAAGTTCATTATCCCGTGAACGTAGTGTTGTAATATGTCACCGATCAAATAAAGTCCACCCCGTTTTATATTATCCAAACAGCTAAAGAAATCGTATTCACTTTACATATTGATTTGTATTGAAAGGAAAGTTAGGATTATGAGCGAAGATATATTTTTTTATTAGTGTTTTCTATTGCAAATAAATACCCTTTCTCATCAATAATCAAGCCTAAGTATTTATAACATTGCACTTTCTTTAATTCTATTTTCTTAATCTTAATGTTCAGAGAATATGATGTTTTTTCCTGTTGAGGCACATGTATACAGCCTTGTCTTCACTTATTATAAGTCCGTTTGCTTTTAGCCACTTGTTTAATGTCTCCAAATCTTGATTGATCGATATTTCTACTTCTACCTTGTTGGTTCCATTATATAACAAAACGGTATCATCTGCGAACATAAAGTGCTCAGCCTCTAGACCCACCATGGACAAGTTTTCTACGTATATTAAGTATAGGATTGGTCCTAAGACTGTTCCTTGTGAAATATCAGTGTTGACTTCCTTCAGCTCGCTCATCTCTCCATTCAGAACTGTGTATTGTTTTCTATCTGTGTGAAATGACCTCATGAGTGTGAGAGCTGGGCCTAGTACACCAATGTTTTCGAGTTTCTTTAGTAGTATGTCATGTGTTACTGTGTCAAATGCTTTATGTAAGTCGATGAACAAAGCAACTGTAAGATTACCGTCTTCCAAGTAGTCGATCAGTAGTTGTATCACATCCATAGCAGCTCCCAAGGTTGAGCTCCTCTCCTGGAATCCATATTGAGTAGAGGAAAATTGAATGTGTAATGTGGTTAAACGAATCCATTGGAATTGTAGAGTCTGAATATTTCCTTTTCTGTATACTGTAGGTGAGATTATTATAGAGTTCAGTGATGGTTATGTCAAGGAAATTGTTGCGTTCAATTTCAACAATGAAGGTTATTTTATTATGTATTTTATTTAGAAAATGTAAAAACTGACCCATTTTTCCTGTTTAAGCCTTGAAAATCCACACCAATATCATCAACGTATCTGTACCAAACAAATAGTATATTTTTGTGCGAACTTATTATTCATTAGAGACGTTTCAAGATCCATCTTAAAAATATCTGCTAATAAAGGGCTAAGTGAATGAATCCTTAGTTTGGTCTGAAAAATTTTGATTCAAACAACATAAGCAAATAACTATTCAATTCCAAACAAACAACTAATAAATTTTAGCAGTCTGGAATATATTGAATTGAATGCAATGAATGCCCATCAGCTTACGAAGGATAAACAGGTCGAAACTTCGAATAGAAAAGTAAAGAACATCTCTCCTCAGATAATAAATCCGCACATTAAATCTACAGATCACATAATTACATTAGATACATTATCCACGAATGCAATGAATCTGTTAAAACCCAGAATTCGCCACTCTCAATAGTCAACTAGAATGAATAACTCCGCACTAGCCAACATTTAAAATAAGTATAGTTATAGACATCCTTTGTCACAACTGTAAGCTGTAGACACTTGAAAATGACGTAACTATTGAAACCAGTGATGTGTATCAAAAATAAACATTTGGAAACCAGATAGAAGTTTTTAATTTTATTCTTATTGAAATGAATTTTCATAAAAAAACCATCAATAATATCATTAACAATAAAATTAGGAAGATTTTATAGATTGAAAATCCTATATCTATTACGTCACTATCCCCGTTGAGAATGTCGTAATAACGTCTTCAATATTGTTCATAATGAACTCTATCCTCAAGTATTTATTCTCCAGTTCTTCCTCAAACTTTTCCGTATATCTCCTCTGATATTCTATTTATTTGCTATTTGGTAAGGAACAAAACGTCATCGAATTTAATTGTAATGTTGTTTGAGGTAACTGAGTTTTTCATTTTTTTCATAGGGTTGAACTTAGGGTGATATGGGGTAACTACAACATAGAGTGTCTGTGCCAGCCAAAAGAATATTCACCCAAAAACAGGTGTTTTTTTTCCATCTTGTAGGAAATCATTTGACACCCAGAGTAACTGATCACAATATACTGACAGTTAAACTACTAACCGATATACCAGAGAATGAAAGTAGGAAAACCTTTAAACTTTAAAAATTTCGATGAGCTTAGTTTTCAGTTGGACCTAATAGATACAGCATAGGATGGAGACACCACAGATACAAATATAATGGAAGAAAACGTAGAAAAATCTATACTGGAAGTATTAAACAAGCATGCTCCTTTAAAGACACATACAAAATTAATGGAGTGATAATAAGTGGTGGACTAAGGAAATCGAGGAGAGTATGCGTCTGAGGGATAAAATGTATAGAAAAGCTATAGCAACACGATCCATGGAGGACTGGAACACATTAAAATGCCAAAGGAACAAAGTGTTGAAACTGATCAGGGTTCGAAAAGAAAATTACTACATGAAAAAATCGATGAAAACACTGGAAATTCTATAGAAATGTAGAAAACCATACAAGAATTAGTCGGTCGTCACAAAGATACACAAAAAAAGGAATTTGTATTCAATGGAATCCCGGTTAGGGAGGATATTGCAGTAGCTAATGAGTTCAATAAATATTTCATAGATAGTATAAATGATATTGTTCCTACGACCACTACAGATAAAATTGAGAAAATATTGGACATGATCCCGGAAGTTGAATGCAAATTGGAGGAGTTTAGGTAGATAAGTTTTGCTGATCTCAAAAATATAATTGGGAAAATGAAAAATAAAAAACGCAGTGTGGATGGTATAAATACCCAAATACTGAAATTAGCATTCAATGTCATAGGAAACAGATTTTTAGAGCTTATAAACAGCAGCTTGGAAACCGGAACATTTACAGAAGCGTGGAAATTATCAACTATTGTCCCCATTGGAGAAATGCCCAATACAAATAAATGCGAAGAATTCAGACCTATCAATATGGTGCCCGTTCTGGAGAAGTTTTTGGAAATGGTAGTAAACGGACAGATAGTTGATTACATCGAGAAAAACAAACTAATCACCAGATATCAGTCTGGATTTAGAAGAAATAATTCTTTTCAATTATCATATTCTATTATAGAAAAACCAGAAAGTAAATACACATGTCTAAGTTACATTGCCCCCCTTCTCTAATAACATCAGCAATTATCTTTCCAAATTCAATTTAACCTCTCCACTGGTTCAAACATAAGAAAATTACTATTCAATGCCAAACAAAAAAACGAATAAATTCAAACAGTCTGGAATATACAGAATCAGATGTAATGAATGCCCAACAGTTTAAGTAGAACAAACAAGTCGAAATTTTGAATCTAGATTCAAAGAACATCTCTCGTCGGACAACAAATCCGCAATTTTTGAACATATTGAATCTACAAGATAATTCAGCAATTCTCTACAGATGCAATAAAGGGTTGACAATGAATCTGATGGAAACTTTGGAAATGGCGACTTCACCACTGTCAATAGTCAACTAGAATAGAATCACTACCCACTACTCAACATTTAAAATGAGTACAGTTCTAGAAATTCTTCGTCATAACTGTTAGCTTTAGACACTTGAAAAGTGTATCATTTTATTAAAACTGAAATGGATTTCCTTAAAATAAATCTATCAACAAGGTAGAGTCACGCAATATAGGATTTTCAATCTATAAAATCACCATAATTTTATTGAGAAGTTATGTCCGACCTGATTCAACCCATGTTTTCACAAGTAGAATACCGGCATTTTCAAACTTGCGCATCTCGTAGACACTTTATCGTTCATGAGGTTTTGAACTCACTCTCAATTGTTTGATCATCGTATTAAATCACAAGATCAACTTTTGAATGATACACGGATTATTTAATAATATCCACGTTGAATACAAGAATTATCTCACCCTGCAGCACTTTTAAAATCGAACTCCTCTTTGAATATCTCTGGTAACAATCCATCAAATCCTGTTATCATATTCGGTTGATACAATGTTCGGTTACTCCTTTCCAAGCATGTGCCATTATTTTGACATGGATTACTTTCACACTCCAGAATGTCCTCTTCACAATTTTTACCTGAATATATACAATAGTATATGAATGTCAAGAAACCTATAAAATGAATTAAAGTACTTTACCAGTATATCCACTGTGACATTTGCACAAATACTCTTTCACTAGATCAATACACTCTGCATCATTAGTACAGGGATTACTGAGGCAGTCGTCAATGTTAATTTCGCAATGTATTCCTTTATATCCTGTATCGGTACAATCGCAAGTATAACTGTTCAAACCATCAATACATGTCGAATTATGCTGGCAAGGAGATGACTGAAATCCGAATTTTAAAAATTAATATCAAATATGAGAGGTTATGTATAATTACTTCATCAAACCATCATTATTACAAAATAATATTCAATATACAATATAGAAATAAAATATATTCATTATCAACGCTACATAATATGTCAAATAGATATGAGGTTAATATATTGAAAGGTTAATCACATAGACCAAACACAACCTGGCACCAACCAACAACAGCAGAGAGCGCAGATAAAACAAAATAGATGCCACAGATACACTACTACCACGATTCCACCAAAAGATACTACTCAATGGTGTTATAGACTCCCGCAGCATCATGGCCTTCACTTCAAGTTTAAACTTGGCACTTTCAGACATTTATAGTGTACAGGGAACTTATTATATATTTATATATCCAATAATCTCCCAAGTTCTGGGTTATCTGTTTCCTATAAAGTGATATAACCAAATGTGAGGAATTTCTTGTGTTGAAACCATGCAAGTGGCCCAAAGCAGAGAGGTCCAATCCGTGCAGGTGCATATGTTGCAAAGCTTAATAAATAAATTCTCTGCTCAATGTAAGTATCCTCTTTCTGATAATTATCGGTTTACAAGAATCACGTGAACCAAGCTTGAATATTGTTCTTTTTGTTTTTTGCAGTGTGAAAATGCGTTATCTCTGCGAAACAATTCCTCACACCAAGAGGCCATAAGACATGATAGAGTGGAAATTGGCGTGGTAGACGATAATGGTATATCATCACAGTGTATCCCTGTGTGGGTTGCACCATTTATATGTACGTCGTTGATATAAAGGAGAAAAGTATGCGCCCCAACACAGATCCCTGAGGAACCCCATACTTCATCTTTGATAGAGCTGATGTATTCTCAGCTTTGCTGAGATCATATAACAATAATGACCTTTTTCCTCCCCAATAAATGCCTTTAGGAATGTTGTGAAAGGGACATCGAAAATATAAATGAAAAGGGAAGGCAGACATATAATCCTCACTGCAATGCGTATTCACTTAGTGTCCTCTTGAGCAAATTGAGTATTCATGAATGTACAGACCAGGGAAAGTGAAAAGTTTTACAACTCTTTTGTAAGACGAACATCCTCTCCACTTCCATTGAATTTCCCCAAAAAGTAATGCTATACTTCAATCTTGATTCAACTAATGCGGAGTAAACCAGAAAGATTATTCCAATGTTTACAAGAGAAGAAAAGACCTTGAGGCCAACAGTATTTACCAATAGAACCTGCATAGTATTCAATATGCTTTGCCCAATCGAGTCTGACCCCAAGAAAGACTACTTCATCATTTTCTTTCACTTTTATATCTCCATATGAAAATTCGAAGATACTGCCAGACTGTCCTGTCCTTTTTCTTTAAGTTATTCAATGTTCTGTCCTGTGAGAATCAAGGGTGTATCATCGTTATACTACATGGTTGAATCTCCAGTTTCTTCTAGTATGTCATTTACATAAATAATGTACAGAAAACGCCCCAAAGTAGAACCTTGTGACACACCTAAGTATCTCAATATTTAAGGAAACAACCTCATCGTCATTTTTATATACTTCAATCAATCAATCATTTATTTATTCATCAGAGATGACAAGTCAAGAAATAGTAAATATAATATCTTAATTCCTAAGTAATAATTCGACAAAACCAATGAAGTGGACATAAACAAAGGATAAAATCACAATAAGCAAGAGGAGACAAGACATTTGAAACAAAATGGAACATCAGATAAAGCACTTATGTAATCTCATATCAATGAATTTGTCCATACTGTAACATATATTCTTCAAAAGTAAAGACTTAGTGTTCTTCTTGAAAACAAAACTGCTCAATTTTTTGTCTTTCAGAGAGTCGATTATACAGTTTCAGTCCCAAATAAGTGAAATATTTTTGTGAACGCGATAGACGTTGTTGTGGTAATATAAGATTTTCCTTATTTCCGGTGTTGTAATTAGGAAATTTGCTGTGAGTGGCAAACTGATCACGGAAACGGTGAATATAGTTGAGACACTCGAGAATGTAAAGTGAATGGACAGGGAGAATGCACAGTGTCTTGAATATACTCCTGCAACTTTGTTCTTGCGTTGCTCCAACTATTGCTCTAACAGCTCTTTTTTGCAATAAGAAAATTCGTTGAGCTTCTAAAGATGCTCCCCTGAGGAGTATTCCATAAGACGCAACACTATGAAAATGCGCAAAGTACGTTAAGAGAGAGGCTCTTTCGTTGGCGATGTGGCGCATTCGGCGTGTAGAATAAATTGCTGAGTATAATTTTCTACTAATTTCAGCCATGTGTATTTCTCACAAAAAAGTATCTCCATTTAAAAGCCCAACAGTTTGTTAGTCGAGTCATCATTGTCCTCGTGATTATGCTTTGCCGCGAACGTCAGTTTTTGATTTTTCTCCATGTTAAGTGTAAACCGTTCGTGCTAAACCATTTATGTGCCTTTTGCATGGTAGACCCAGAAGGCCTGTTCAACTCTTCTATAGAATTTGACTTGACAAGAAATGTTGGGTCGTCCAAGAACAAACATGTTTTATCTGATTCAATATTGTATGCGAGATCATTCATATACAGAATGAAAAGCACCGGGCCCAATATTGATCCCTGCGGAACTCCAAGGTTTATTTTTACTGGCGCAGACAACTCGCTTTTTCCCAACATCTGATTGGTACCTATCTTCTAAGTAAGATTTGAGAATATTCAAAATCCTTCCTCTCATTCCGCAATATTATAATTTGAGAAGAAGCACAGGTCTCAACATCAGGTCCAAAGCCTTACTCAAATCACAACAATTCATTTCTGCATCTTCCTAATCATCCATGGCTCTCATCAGATACTCGACTAGCTCAGCCATGGCGGTGTCTGTTGACCTGTTCTCTCTAAATCCATGTTGGCATGGTGTCAATATTGATTCAGACTCAAGGTAAGCCACTATTCTATTTTTTAACAAGGCTTCGAAAACCTTAGAGAAGGCAGGCAGAATAGAAATTGGCCTGTAGCTACTTGGGTCGTTAGGGTCCCCCTTTTTGAATATTACATACATATTGGTAGTATATAACTTCAATTTTAGTTATCCTCAGATCTTGTGGAAAAATACCTGATGTTAGATTTATAATATGACCCAATGTTTCTGCAATACTATCCATAAATTTGATGAGCTTAATGGATATTTCATCATATCCTACAGACTTCTTGTTCTTCAGATTCCCGATGCTATTTTTGCAAATTCTTTTTGTGAGACATCTCTATGTTGGTTAAACAATTCTGTTTCATTTTAGTTCTCGGTTAGTGTTGTTCTTAATCACTTTCCAGGTATCTTTCATTTTATTCAACAAACTTGAAATTTATCTAGATGTTGATCTAAGTGTATAAACTTTAATAACTTTCTTCAATATGCTTACATACTTACATAGTAACTTTCAGTAATTGAACCTAAGGTTGTTTCAATATAGAGTTTGTTTTAATAAGTATGCATATTCTTGTGTACTCTAAAAACTCTGTGCTTTCTGGATGTTGAAGAGAACTTCAAAAATTCATAAATTTCACTTACCTCGCAATCGTCCTTATTAATTTCACAATTTAACCCTGTCAATCCTGGCTGACAGATGCAAGTGTAAGCATTAATACCGTCTACACAAGTAGAACCCATTGAGCAGGGATTTGAATCACATTCGTTAATATTCACTGAGCAATCCTTTCCAGCATAACCCGGAGGACAAACACACTCATATTTGTTGATTTTGTTTAAGCAAGTGGCGTTGTTTTGACAAGGCATTGAGAGACACTCATCGAAATCTAAGTTACAACGTTCTCCTGTGAATCCAGGTTTGCAATAGCACTGAAAACCTCCTTTGGTGTTTATGCATATTCCATTATTGCATATGTTTTTTCCTTGGGTACATTCATCTATATCTTGGTCGCAATATTCACCTAAAATAAGATTAGGTAACTATATGTACAACTATGTTCTGAGAGTTACCAGTAAACGAACATAATAGAGAAATTAATTGCAATTCTATTATGTCATATGACAAATATGCAGGAATAAACATAATCTTACCTATGTAACCAGTTGGGCATGAACACGTGAAATGATGAGGTGTAACCTTATCAACAGTACATATTCCATTATTCGAACATGGTTCCCTTGCACAGGGATCCAAATCGATGGTGCAGTTATCCCCGCCGTAACCAGGAGGACATCTACAGTCGTACGAGTGTACTAAATCTACGCAAACTCTTCCAGATGGACACTGAATTCCATTACAGTCATCCACGTTGATTTCACACCTTTCACCTTCGAAACCCAATGAACAGTTACATGTAAAACTGTGTTTATTAGCTCCAAGTACACAAGTTGCATTATTTTGACATGGTTTCAGTTCGCAAGCATCGTAAGGCTTTTCGCATCGAGTGCCCATCCAATCCGGTGTACAGTTGCAGGTATATGCGTTTATTTTGTCGATACATTGGCCTCCGTTCAAGCAAGGCGATGAGGAACATTCATCGACGTTCACTTGACAGAGTCTCCCTGAAATTATATCAAGAAAAATAGTGGGAAACACAAGAATAGAGAGTTATGTCATCCAATCAAAATGATATTGTTCTTTCGATAGCAAAACTGTTTTTAAAACAACTTAACAATTTGTTGATCTAAAATAATGATAATTTAGAGAACATGAGATGTTCTCTAAATGTAAATGAAATTGAACAGTTTTGTCTGATATCCACAATGTTTATTTTCAATACACACGACCGATTTAGACAGTTACGTAATTTTCAAGCGTCTAGAGCCAACAGTTATGAAAATAATGTGCTAACTATACCTATTTTGAATGTTGAGTAGTGGAGAGTGATTCTATTCTAGTTGGTGAATTTTGGATGATTTTCATAAAGTTTGTTAATTCCCAACAGATTCATTGTCATCCCTTTATTGCATTTGTGGAGAATGTTTAATTTATCTAATGTGATTATATGATTTGTAGATTTAATATGTTCAAAAACGGCGGATTGTTGTCTGAGGAGAAATGCTCTTTGAATCTAGATTCAAAATTTCGACTTGTTTGTTCTACCAGACAATAGCAACCACAGTATAAACTTATCTATTTAAATATAGAAAATTTTTTACCCCATAAAACTCAATTAGAGTACCTGATTCATAGTTGGAGACTAGTAATTGTTTGTTTATCTGAAACATGTGTCACCGATTAAATAACTGAAGGGGAATTATATATTTATTTATTTATTGATACAAGCTCAACAGGATTACTCCCAATTACAGAGCCGAACAAGTAAATACAAATTTGCTCAAACCTAAAAAGATTAAAAAAAAAACTTTCAAAAACAATAATGACAAAACGCATTGATAATGCAAACTCAAATAATAGGAATACACACCAAACAATCAAAACAATTTAAGTGCGTGAACTAAGTTTTGCTAATAGGTTTCTTTTGAATGTAGCTTGAGAATGACTGATATCAATCGAAGAGGTCACCGTGTTGAAATAGTGACAGCTTCGATTGATAGGTGAGTTGAAGAAAACATCCGTAACAGCTCCAACGACATAAAAAGTGGCATTGCCTCTGCCAGCGAGCCTGGGTACCAAAAACATCAGTCTGTCAAGCAGACACGAACAACAGATGGAGTTATTCAGAAGTCCATACAAAAACATGCAGCACAAATATTTCCTTCTAATTTGAAGCTCCAACACAGAAGAACGATCGGTTAACAGAAAACCTGGCATTCCTCGGATGGGATATACTCCATCTATGCCAGGTACCTTAGGAAGGTTCTCTGGACGCTTTCCAATGCAATTTTATATTTCACATAGTATGGATCCCAGATAACACAGGCATACTCCAATCTAGACCGAATGAAAGCGAAATACATATTAATGGTTATTCTCTCGTTTCCTTAAATTCTACAAGCAGACATACAGGAGGGACAATGGTATATGTCAGAAAAAAATATAAATTTAAGAAAGTGTATTCAAGAAGTGTTACAATGAATACATGGGTCGTTGGAATACAGCTGACTCTTATGAAAAGGAAGCTTACTATACTTACTTTGTACCACTCTCCAAGTTCGAGTGATGCAGAGTTTATGAATGAATTCGAAGATTTTCTTGGGAGGTTTACTTTTCAGGATGGAACTTTGATGATAGTTGGTGACTTCAACATTGATGTTGCAGAGGCCACATATTATTCAACCAAACTTGAAAGGATTATATCTGAGTATGGATTATACGAAAAATCTGACTCCTGCACCAGGATAACAAAAGACCCATCTTCACTTATAGATCTCCTAGTCACAAACGATAAAGGATTGATTGTGGAGAACCATGGTGCTCCAAAGCTAACCGATCATAATATGCTCGCAGTGAGTATTGCTGACAATACACAAGATACAATGAAAAAGGTAACATTCAGGAGTTTCGATAACTTTGAAGAGCTGCAGTTTCAGCTGGACCTGATGGATACATCGTGGAATCATGACAGCTTTGACACAGATAAACTGGCAAGAGCATTGCGGGGGAGTATTGGGGGAGCATTGAACCGTCATGCACCACTGAAAACAAAAACTATACCTAGCAAGTGGGGTGATAATAAATGGTGGACATATGAAATTGAAGAAAATATGAGAAGAGATATTCTGTATAAAAATCCATTATAACGAAAAATGAAAATGATTGGAATTAATTCAAGATTCAGAGAAACAAGGTTGTCAAATTATAAGGGAAAATAAAGAGAAATATTATAGGGAGAAGATAGATGAAAATGCAGGAGACTCATTGAAAATGTGGAAGACCATGAATCAGCTTATTGGGGGTTGTGGCCGTTCTCGTAAGAAGAAAATAATTTTTGACAACCAGTTACTAGAGGATCATCTTGAGATAGCCCATAAATTCAATCAATTTTTTGCAGATAGCATTGAACAGATTGCTACTAAACTTGACACAGGTAGCATCAACAAAGTATTAGATAAAATTCCAGATAGTAAGTTTCGACTTGAGATAAATATGCTAGTGTCAAAGTGTTGGTATATTCGATTGGATATGCATGAGCTGAGTATTTTGTAGAGTGTTGGCAGGCAAGTGATTGGCCTATATTGAGACGGATCCTGTGTTCTATCGCTCTTAGGTAGCATATATGTTAAGCCTCGTGTTAGGAAACTGGGTGTTTTCATGGGATGTTGAAGAACATACGTGAGCTGTTTCGCTAGGGCTCCATGGAGCTTATCAAACTTCTTGTACCAGTAGTTGTGGATATTATCTATACCTGTGGCCTTCCAATTGTCGGTCGCTCTAACTACTGTTGTGATTTCTTCCTCCGTTATTCCTTCGAAGTCCATATGTTTGATATCAAGGCGTTCTTTTTCATTCGTGATCCATTCCGCATCTCTATTGTGTTCTTTGGGGTTCGACCATAGTGATGACCAATAATCGGTCAAGCACTGTGCGTCAGGTACTTCTCTGCTATTGTTGGTCGCAGTTTTGTTATTTCCCTTATGAAAATTGGCCGCATTTTGGAGGAACCTTTGGTTTTGGTGTTTCCTTTCAGTACACTTGACGTATCTTGAAAGCCTCTTTGCTTTTGCTTGGAGTTTCTGTTTCAAAATGTCCATATACACGTCGATGTGTTGTTTGTGATCAGGGTGTTTTGTAATCGTACCAATTTTACTATAAATTTTGCGTATATGTGATTTCAAGCACCTTGAGGGTTTTCTGTTTCTCAGGAATTCTGTGAGGCGACCAATTTCTGCTCTAATATTATCAATATCCTTCTCCAGTCGTTTTGCCATGATGGTTTTCTGACGCTTTTTGGCTCATCTTGAAGCATAGTTGTGGAGATTTGTTGTTTGTGAAGTCGAAGAACCGCTACTGCTCCACAGTAAATCAAAGTGTGAATCTTCTCCAAGGTGTTCTGGGGGGTATATTCTTCAAACACTGAGTTTACACTTGCTAGAATGATATTGGTGTTCTTGTTCATCTTAAGTTTGGGCAGTTTATGTCTTTTAGTTGGGTTACTACCACTGAATTCAGTTATTGCTCTGTTGAGTTCTGATCTTGCCAAATACATATATTCGTTCTGCTGATTCGGCTCAGGAGGGCATTCCATGTTAATATTCGTTTCCGTGGCTTCGATGTTATCTGTAACACATTCATTGACTCCGGCAGGTATACCGTTATGAGTATCATTTTCGCTTCTGAGTTCCATTAAAACCTCTTCTCTTATTATTATTATTATCGTGGACTTATGCACTATCTCAGCTGTTAGCTGGATATAATTTACCCAATCATGTATTAAGAATTACAGCTTTTGCATTTCTATATAGGTATTCTTATGCAATTCTAATTTTTAAGGCTATCATGCAAAGTTTTGAGTATTAACCCAGTCGAGGATACGATGACAGGAACAATATCTATTTTCTCGAGGTGCCACATCTGCTTGATTATTATTATTATTATCGGACTTATGCACTATCTCAGCTGTTAGCTGGATATAATTTACCTTTTCCAGATTCAGCAATCAAAGGAATAGGCTCGATTACAATATACTTGATATAAATTTCCTAACTATCCTACATGTATTAAGAATTACAGCTTTTGCATTTCTATATAGGTATTCTTATGCAATTCTAATAGACTATCATGCAAAGTTTTGGGTATTAACCCAGTCGAGGATACGATGACAGGAACAATATCTATTTTCTCGAGGTGCCACATCTGCTTGATCTCAATAGCAAGGTCAGTGTATTTGGACTTTTTCTCCTGGAACTTATTCAGCACGTTGTTATTATTCGGTATGGCGACATCCACCAGCATTGCTGTTCTGGCTCTCTTATCATACACCACTATGTCCGGCCTATTATTCGTCACCATTCTGTCAGTGATAACAGGCCTATCGTAGTATAATCTGGTAGAGTCATTTTCCAATATGGGTGCCGGTTGATACTTGTAATATGGCTGGAAGGTGTCCAGAAGTACGTACTTGTGTGCAAGTTTCTGGTGTATAATGTTGCACACTTGATTATACCTGTGAAGATACTCCGTATTGGCCAGTTGTTCGCATCCGGACGTAATATGCTGGATAGTCTCCGATCTTATATGGCATTTTCTGCACTTATCTGTTTGTAATGTTCCGTCCTTCATAATAAATTTTTTGTAATTGTTTGTAGCGATCACTTGGTCTTGGATGGCCATAAGGAATCCTTCTGTTTCTGCGAATAATTCTCCTCTCATCAACCATTTGTTGGAGGCTTCTTTGTCGATGTGTGGTTGATTAATCTCATGGTGATGTCGTCCATGCAATTCCTTTCTTGACCATTGCTCTTGTTTTTTAGTATCTGATAGGAATGGTAGATTCAGAAGATTATTATTTATTATCGTGGACTTATGCACTACCTCAGCTGTTAGCTGGATATAATTTACCTTTCCCAGATTTAGCAATCAAAGGGAATAGGCTCGATTACAATACACTTGACATAAATTTCCTAACTATCCTACATGTATTAAGAATTACAGCTTTTTGCATTTCTATATAGGTATTCTTATGCAATTCTAATTTCTTAAGGCTATCATGCAAAGTTTTGGGTATTAACCCAATACTTAATATTAATATAGTTCTCAACATTCTTTCTAACAACTGTTAGCTCTGGACACTTGAAAATGACGTAACTGTTGGAACCTGTCATGTATTTTCAAAATCAACGTTGTGGAAATCAGACAAAAGTGTTTCATTTTATTTATATCAAATTTCCATGAAATAAATCCATCAACAATATCATTAATATACATTTTTATTCATAAGAAAAACCAATGAATAGAAACAATAACACAACATATATTTACTCCACTAAAACCAACTGTTTCAAAGTTCACTGAGAATAATTCAAAACTTCTATAAAAATGTATAAGATATAATCTGAAACAGCAATATCACCCAACTACTAGTGTTTCCATCTGATACATTTGTAATGTTAGTATGACTTTCACGATAGAAATGATAAAAACAACTTTTTGTTAGAATATACTAGGTGAGCCATTGAAAAATGTTTGTTTTCGTTTATATGGAGACTATAGCAAAAGATGGTATAAAAAAGCAACAAATAACGAAGTTATCTCACACAAAATCGTGGAAACCCGGTGCCTCTATCATCGTGAAAGACACAACGGTACAAATGAACTATTTTCAGTGAATCGCCTGCCAAACATAGAAATATGAATTGCGCCAATACCTGTATAGCCGTGTGCACACTGACACGTGAAGAAATCGAACAGATCAGTGCACGTAGCCCCGTTCAGACAGGGACTACTAGAGCAGAGATTTAATTCGACGTTGCAGTTCAGACCAGTCCAGCCGGCCTCGCAAGTGCAGTAGTAACCACCCAACTGTGAACCAAGCGTCATCTATTAACTAATGCGTACACACATGAATTTTCGAATGGAATATGACGGTGAAACGGGCCGAAAGCATGCTGGTCGTGTGGATTTGAATATGATGGAAAATTTACAAGGTGCTACAATGATGAGTGTGTAACATATACCCATGAGAATGTATGTTTTTGTTTGGAACCACAAGAAAAGCACGAATGTTCAATTATTCTTGTTTGTCTTTCTGAAACTTCTACACTTTACTTCAAACGGTTGATCGAACGTCTGAAAGTAGATAAAACTTTTCAATAAAATCCATAATCCTAAGATTAGACTTAGAAAACCTACACAACCATAATCGGTAAATCAAAAGTATGAGGATTGCTGTGTTTCTCGTTTTCCACCTTTCCTGTCATATTCAAACCAATACGACCTCCAGATAAAACAGCAACAACTTACGTAATCCTGACAGCTGACAGCGTGAGCGCACGGTTCGTTCTCGCATCTGAGATGAGTTTCGCAACTAGAGCCGGTCCATCCATCGGCGCAGATGCACCTATAGCCGTACGGGTCGGTAATACAGGTGCCACCGTTGCGACATAGCCCGGGTTCGCACAAGTCTAAGCGTTCGCAAGCCGGGCCTTGAGAAAAGAGCGTGCAAACACACATCAAGCACAGGAAGCCACCATGCCACACATATGGTATGGGGAAATGAAAAGTGTTGCGACGATGAGTATAAACGTTTATGGAAAATTGCAAAACCAATTTGTTTCCTAATGAAATGTGGAGAGTCAAAGCAAATACTGAAAGGCTAATCATAAATCTTAATTCTTCGGAATTTTTTATAAGAATCAAAATTAATTCAATAATTCATCGATTATAAATGAGTAAATGATACATTATATTTTATCAAATTTTAACTATTTATTGTTTAGGTACCCGAGTGGTTTCCAATATCACTTCATTTCCAAGTGTTTATAGATAGATAGATATCATATGAGTGAGGGCTGCCAGC
This sequence comes from Cryptolaemus montrouzieri, assembly GCA_013387265.2. Lineage (NCBI taxonomy): Eukaryota > Metazoa > Arthropoda > Insecta > Coleoptera > Coccinellidae > Cryptolaemus > Cryptolaemus montrouzieri. The sequence goes on along the minus strand of JABFTP020000124.1, from coordinate 67,460,599 downwards.
AGCACGGCCACGGCGACCCAGTGGTCTATTGTGGCACACTCTGTCCTAAATTTCATCCACGAGCTCCATCCTTCTTGTAAAGGATACGAGTTTCGTGGGTGAGAGCTTAATAAGCTCAGTCAGCATCAGTTTGCAAGATCCAAGTTCTTCCATCCTGACTCTGTCCCTAGCTGGGCACTCGCACATGACATGTTCCATCGATTCTATATCTTCTTCACATAGCCTACATGAAGAATCCTCAATCAATCCTAACTTATTTAAGTGTTTCCTGCGGCGACAGTTCCCCGTTAGTATGACAGTTAAAACTCTCAGCCTAAGGATGGAAAACAGCCATCAGCTGTTTTCCATCCTTATAGTCTCCAGGGGAATTCCGAGCTTAGGCTCCGGTCCTATGAACTCCAGGCCAGTTCCTCGAGCGGCCAATGAGTCCGCCTTCTCATTCCCCTCAATGCCCGAGTGACCAGGAACCCATATTAGACGGAGCCTGCTTCGCTCTCCTAGTTTGGCAAGGGTGAAGCGACATTCCTGCACCATAAGTGACGTACAGGTATCGGATGCCAATGCTTTCAGTGCAGCTTGGTTATCGGTGAAGATTTTAATTGACCTATTTGTTAATCCCCCACAAGCAAGAGGTTAGCGTAGTGGTCAATGGCGAATATTTCTGCTTGAAAGACAGTCGCATCCCCACCAAGACAAATCGACTGTTCCTTGGCGGCACCTCGACCGTAGACACCAGCTCCAACACCTTCTTCAGTTTTTGAGCCATCCGTGTATCAACAGGGCCCCTCAAGTAGACGGTCCTTGGAGCTGGTCCATTCATGTCTATCGGGAATGATGATCTGGAATGGCCTGTCATGTTGATTTTAGATGTTACTATGTCAGACCTCATAAACAGCACCGGGCACAAAGCCGAACTTACCCGTTCATTTCGGGAAAGATGATGGAATCTGTAGAAAGCCATTCTAGCCACTCCTCTTATCACCAGATGAAGAGGGGCAATGCCAAATATAAGTTCCATGGCCGCAGTGAATGTAGAGCGAAAGGCTCCAGTAATCATCATGCAATTTAGAGAGCTTGAGTTGGGATTGCTTCTCAAGACTGCACTCCCACCAAGCAATGCAGCCGTATATAATACGTGGTCTAACCACCATCACATATATCCACTGAAGTTGCTTTAATTTTTTCCACAGGTCATTTGGCATGCCAATAAGGAATGTCTAGCCTTGTGTATTGTGTCTTCCAGGTGCGAATCCCACGTGAGTTTACTATCCTAGGTGATCCCCAGATATTTTGATTCCTCCCCAATCAGTGCTCCTCGGGTTTCTGTATTCACCACTGGTCTGATCCCAATTCTATAGTAAATTGAATGTGTCTGTAGTCAGATCCCGAGGGTTCACTAGACACACCCCACCTCGAGATTTTATTGCTCAGGGAATTCGAGCAGAACGTAATGTCCAACAGCTCAGCGCGGTTTCGCGCCATAAAGATTGATTCGTCTCCTATTCAATATAATGAGGGCTTCTGCCATGAGAAAGTCGAAAAGACTTTCAACTCTTGCGTTGATGTAAGTGTTTATACTATATTACAGTTTCGGTGAGGGGGTGAGGTTATTCTAGATTAATGGGAAATTATTTTCATCCAATTGATTGTTGAGTGATTGATAAAGTGGGTTTTTCTAATTTTGTTTATTTCCGAACACTCCAGGAGTTTCATTTTCTTTCCTTTATTACAGATACGTAGTATTTTTAGGTTTTCAGAATTTATTATATGATTTGTATTTGTGATATGTTCTAAAACTGAGGAAATTTTGTCTGTATGCGTGTGCTCTTTGAAACGAGTCTGGAAGTCCCTGTCAGTTTGGCCTGCATAACATGCAGTAGTACATTCACTGCATTCGATTTTGTACACTCCAAATTTCTTAAATTTATTTAGTTTGGTTTTTGAATTGAACAATACTTTTCCTAGGTTTGGTGCGTTTTCATTTTCTGCAATCACGAATTGCACATTGACAATGTAACCATTTTCCAAAAATGTTTATACTCATTCCCCCCCAATATAAACAAAAAAAATGTAGCATCACCATTAACAGACTGCCAAATCACTCACCAATGAATCCGGGCAAACATGAACAATTGAAACTGCTCCTATCTCCCGACCGGCTTCCAGTACAGATTCCACCATTCCTACACGGATTCGGTAGACACACAGGGTCTACTGTACAATTTGGATACACTCCTGGATGATCGTGTTTGCAGTAACAAGTTGAACCGAGATTTCCGTTGTTTCTGCATTCTCCATATGGAGTACAAGACTGTGGTGTACAAAACTCGCTTCGCATTTCAACTTCACAGTTATCTCCCAGAAAACCCATGGGACATCTGCATTCGTATCCCCCAGGTTTGTCCACACACATACCCCGGTTGTAGCAAGGTTGGGACTGGCATTCGTTGATATTCTGTGGAAAAGATAAAGTAACTATTATCGAAATTTCAGAATCAATTAGTATCTAAGGGACCGGCCCAATTCAACAAAAAACCCAGCTCCTATATTCTTTTTCTAGAAACAATTCAAGGCCTCACGAGAGAATGTTACATCTTGTCTGCGAAACTCATAGATATGGGCTGATAAAATTAAAACTTTTAATGGATGTAGTAAAAAACCCATTGATGGGTGACTATTGGGCACTCACTACAAGGTTTGCTCCTATAGCTGTTGTAATACCAGTGAAAACATATAAGAAACTTCGTAAACTACTTCATTTTATTAATAACAATCTGGATTACAATGGAGATCCCATATATACATTCTGTCGAAAAAGTATCAGGAATTGTTCAATGACAACAAACAAGCAGATCACAGGATTCTCCTATTTATATAAGCATACATTTTCAATACGTTGCCAGACTGAGGAGATATCCCGATCGATCGGGTCACCGTATTACGATAACTGTCCACTAAGGAGAAAGCCTGAGAATGGCACAACTTCATGGTGAAATCCTGCCCTTGATAATCGTAGAAGAGAGGTTCAAAAACTATTTAACCGAGCTAAAAATAACGGCAATTGGGACCATTATCGTTCTACTCTAACGTCATACAACCAAGAAATAAGGAGCGCAAAACGGGAGTCCTGGCGCAGATTCTGCAGGGAGGTGGAAAGTACCCCCGTCAGTGCAAGGCTGCATAGGGTTCTCGCCAAAGGCCCAGCGCTCCCCATCGGATCTCTGGAGGGTCCGGATGGGCGATTCACGGGCTCTGGAAAGAAGACGTTAGAGATACTTACGAGAACACACTTCCCACATTGTAGGGTTCTTGATATCAGTGAAAGCTGTGACACCGTCGCTCTGAAGGGCCTTGTAAAAAGGCCAAAAAAGGACGATTGGAAGAACGCAAGAACGATCATCAAGCCCGAAGCAATCAGGTGGGCGATTCGCTCATTTAAGCCATTCAAAGCTCCTGGAGAGGATGACATCATGACTGCCTTGTTACAACAGGTGGTGGATGTCCTTCTCCCACACCTCATTAGGCTCTTCCAGTCCAGTCTTGCCTGGAATGTTGTCCCGGCCAGCTGGCGAAGAGTAAGGGTTGTTCACATCCCTAAAGTGGGTAAATCGAACTCACAACCTAAGTCGTTTAGACTGATTAGTCTTCGGTCTTTTGTTTTGAAAGCCCTGGAGAAGGTGTTAGATGAATACATCAGGACCGAGGTGTTATCGCTGAGGCCTCTGAGTGAACATTAATACGCCTATCAAAAAGGTAAATCAACCGATCTGGCACTTAATAACTTAGTCAGGAGGATCACACAGTATCTGGACCGCAAGGAGACTGCAGCTGCAGCCTTCATGGACATTAAAGGTGCGTTTAATGCGGTCCCCACTGGCTCGCTGTGTGGGGCTGCGAGAGCCAGAGAAGTACCAAATATTATTACGGAATGGATTAGTAACATGCTAAATGCCAGAGTGATCAACACTTCACTGAAAGGGGAAGGAGTCACTTTTGCGGCTGGCAGAGGCTGCTCATAGAGAGGAGTTCTATCCCCGCTGTTGTGGTCCCTGCTAGTTGATGACCTTCTGGCAATAATTGGCGCACTGAATGTTTATGTACAAGCATACGCTGATGATATAGTCATCCTGGCTGCCGGAGATGACAGCGATGTTTCCGACAGACTTCAGGAGGCTATGTCTGCAATTCAGGGGTGGTATGAAGGAGAGAAACTTAGCATAAACCCCTACAAAACCCTTGTGGTACAATTTACCAGGAAGAGAAGGATATTTTATTTATAGGACCGGAGCCTAAGCTCGGAATTCCCCTGGAAACTGCAAGGATGGAAAACAACCGATGGCTGGACTTGAGGGTACGTGAGCATTGGATGAGCCTCCCAGGTCTCAGACACGCTCGACGTGCCATCAGTGGACCTTCCACTGCAAAAGCCAAGGCCTGGCTCAAACTCTCTAGGTTGGAATTGAGAGTTTTAACTACCATACTAACGGGGCACTGTCGCCTCAGGAAACACCTAAATAAATAAGGATTGATTGAGGATTGAGGAATGTAGACTATGTGAAGAAGATATAGAATCAATGGAACATGTTATGTGCGAGTGCCCAGCTGGGGACAGCATCAGGATGGAAGAACTTGGATCTTGCAAACTGAAGCTGACTGAGCTTATTAAGCTCTCACCCACGAAACTCGTATCATTTACAAGAAGCATGGAGCTCGTGGATGAAATTTAGGACAGAGTGTGCCACAATAGACCACTGGGTCGCAGTGGACGGGCTGCTAGGCAGCCCTCACTCAAATAATAATATCTATCTATCTATCTAATATACGTTGCCAGAAAACATAATAGCAGCAGAAAGCATTGGCAACTTGAGAAAGATACTGAAGGATTACTTGTTGAGAGGACATGTAGGTGATGAGATATCTGTATTATTTTGTATTGTTTATACTATCTCCACTTCGAATGTTTAATTTTTGATTGGTTAGATGTGCTTTTTAAAAATCCTAGTACCAGAAAATATTGTACAGATTAAGCATTATGAAATATATTATTATTATTTCAAATAGAAAAAACTATGTTGAAAGTGTGATAATTTTTGTTCATTAAGGAACTACCCAACATATATTTTTATTATTTCTTATTCATAATTAACAAACAAATAGAAATGTAAATTGGACTCACATATTCACAGTCCTGACCTCCATATCCTGGAACGCACTGACACAAGTAACTACCATGTGTATTGAAACAAACACCATTATTATGACATGGATTATTTCCACATTCATTGATGTCTTTTTCACACCACCTTCCAGTATACCCAGTATGTGCACAGTTACACGTGTAATTATTAAAACCGTCTACGCAAACTCCCCCATTTTTGCAAGGGTTCGAATTACACTCGTCCAAATTGATCTCACAGATAGGCCCCTTAAAACCTGGCTTACAGTTACAAATAACCTGGCTGGTTCCCTCCAGTACGTTGCACAAACCTCCGTTCATGCAAGGATTATTAGCATTCTCGCATTGCGGATTGATAACAATCTTAGTTTCACAATGTTTGCCTGTGTAGTTAGGAGGGCAGGTGCAAACATACTCTCCATATGTAGATGATTCGCACTTCCCATTGTTTTCACACAACGGAGGTCCAGCTTTCTCACAAGGATCTCCCATATCTATCTCGCAATTTTTGCCAGTATATCTAGGATGGCAAGTACATGTGTATCCTGCTCTGTCGTTTATGCAAGTACCTTGGTTGAAACACGGTTTGTTGAGGCAAATGTCAATTCCATGAGCTTGTTCCACTGGAACACCTGAAAAAGTTGACAATATTAGAGAAATCGAAACACAATTTAAAGCATTTTGTTAATAGATACTTACAACTGTCATCTGTCAAAGGGCATGGCTCAAATCGAACATTATGACTGGAGCTTATGATACTCTTGTCAAAAACAATTGATGGTCCCTCTTGAATACAACCATTGAATTGTTTACCGATAAGAAGAACAGCAGCTCCTTCATTATATAATCCAAGACTGGTTAATATTTCATGATTGTAGGAGGCGTTTGCAAGCAACTGTGAAAGAAAAAACAAATATTTGAATTTGGGAGTCTTTTACTTGGTAAAATTCCATTATCAATAATAAAAAACAAGTACTGTGTTTTAAGGAATTTTACTTCATAATTGCGATTCGTAACGCGTTTCACTACACTGTAGCTTCTTCAGACGAATGAATATACAGAAAAATATAAATGAGAATATAACTATAAATGTTCTTGAGTAATCAAAAGCTTATTGGGTTGTTTCTTCTTAAGTGGTTATTTATGACAGGTATATCCAATAAAATTAAGGAATAGATTGCTCCCCGAAGAGATTCAATAGAGGTGAAGGGCTTAAATCGACTTGTTCATTGATGAGTCTACCTGACTGTTTGTATTTATTGATTTCTAAAGTTTCCCAAAGATCTACCTTCCAATATTTATTATCTGTATGCAAAATTTCAAACTGAGGTCGAAAGAATGATTATTTTCTAAGAAATGATTCGCGTAATTTGAATCTGATTTTTTATTTGAAAAACTGCGTTTATGTTCCGATATTCTAATATTAAAATTTCTATGTGTTCTACCAATGTAGAAATTATCACAGTCATTGCAATTCAATCTATAAACACCTGATTTATTGTTTTTATCTGATTTGGTTTTATTATTTTTATATATTTGCCTAAATTATTATTAGTTTGGAAAGCTATGTTGAAATTATTGCTACTTAAGAATGATTTCAGTTTCTCACTTGTAATGCCAACGAAGGTTAAGGTGTTGAATTTTTGTTTCAATTTATCGACAGGGTAAACTTCATTCAATGCGATTCTACTTTGTTTTTTAATTAAAATATTATTTATTAGTTTGGGATTGTAACCATTATTTTTGGCTATTTGTTTAATCAAATTTAGTTCTTTGTTGAAATTTTCTGGAGATAACGGGATGTTAATCAATCTATGAATAAAACTATTGAATGCTGACATTTTATGTTGATACGGATGACACGACGAGTTATGTGTTATAATATCTGTATGTGACGGCTTATGGTAAATTGCGAAAACATGTTTTCCATTTTCATTCATAGATTGATTAACATCCCGTTATCACCAAAAATTTCAACAAAGAACTAAATTTGATTAAACAAATAACCAAAAATAATGGTTACAATCCCAAACTAATAAATAATATTTTAAATAAAAACAAAGTAGAATCGCATTGAATGAAGTTTCCTGTCGATAAATTGAAACAAAATTCAACACGTTAACCTACGTTGGCATTACAAGTGAGAAACTGAAATCATTCTTAAGAAGCAATAATTTCAACATAGCTTTCCAAACTAATAATGATTTAGGCAAATATATAAAAATAATAAAACCAAACCAGGTAAAAACAATAAATCAGGTGTTTATAGCTTGAATTGCAATGACTGTGATAATTTCTACATTGGTAGAACACATAGAAATTTTAATATTAGAATATCGGAACATAAACGCAGTTTTTCAAATAAAAATCAGATTCAAATTACGCGAATCATCTCTTAGAAAATAATCATTCTTTCGATCCACAATTTGAAATTTTGCATACAGATAATAAATATTGAAGGTAGATCTTTGGGAAACTTTAGAAATCAATAAATACAAACACTCAGGTAGACTCATCAATGAACAAGTCGATTTAAGCCTTCACCTCTATTGAATCTCTTCGGGAGCAATCTATTCCTTAATTTTATTGGATATACCTGTCATAAATAACCACTTAAGAAGAAGCAACCCAATAAGCTTTTAATTACTCAGGAACATTTATATTTATATTCTCATTCTTATTTTCTGTACATTCATTCGTCTGAAGAAGCTACGGTGTAGTGAAACGCGTTACGAATCGCAATTATTAAGTAAAATTCCTTAAAACACAGTACTTGTTTTTTATTATTAAAAAACAAATAATTATAACCCATATGGAAGAGGTAAACAGCCATGAATCTGTCAGTCACAGGATGTTAAGCGTCCGGAATTATTGGGAATAATATTATACCTATCATTTAACAAAAGTTTATAAACAAATATTTGTAGAGCCTTTCTGCAGAAAGTAAGAATTCTGAACATGAGAAGATGTCTAAGATCGCCAAGGAATATTTATGCCTTAACTAATGTAACTCAATAGGGAATAGATCACTAACTATTGAGCTAGTCGTACAATCCTTCTCGGGCAAATACTCCATTTCAGCAATGCTGTTTCAGGAGTTGGATTCTGCATAAAGTTGCCTGTGGTTCATCAAGAATTCCTTCAGTTTTTTTTTATAAATTGTTTGAGATTTTTACTGTCTTTGATCTCTACTGGTAAACTATTATAAGCTTGCGAGTAGTAACAAATCTTTATATAATAAACTATAAGTGCATAAACAACAATAAGCTCAATATCAGCATAAAAGAATTTCTTCATTGAAAATAGTAAAAAGTTTCGTATTTCAAGTAATATCTTTTTTCATACCTACATTATATATTAGTATAATTTACGAGATATCTTAATCACTCACCCATCTGTTATCATGAATATTGACGGTAAGATTTCCGAGAGTATATTGTAAATATACAGTATGCCACCTGTTGTTTGTGTAGTTACCGGCCATTCTTTCTTCGAAGGTTTTTCCAGAAGTTCTAGCAAAGAACACTAAGCCTTCCTTCTTTACAATCAGCTCGAATATTTCATCATTTTGCTGTTGAGAAAATAAATTTCCACCTGCAAGTTTGCAAGAAATATTCGAATTAAAAAGCGTTGAAAAACAATAAATGCAGTGAATAATTTTTGCAATATTCTTCTCAAATGTAACATCTAGATTACACTGATATGTCGAAATGATAATATTATATCAGTTACATGAAGTTAATAGGAACCTTGCTAATGGAATGAAAATAAAAGTGTGATAAAGAGCACACGACAATATACAGTACAACCTCTCTAATCCGAATCATATGGGACCAGGAATATTCGGATTATCGAGGTCATTGAACCAAAATAGTCTTCCTGGATTACTTTTTGACATTTTTTGCGTGAAATCATGTTCTCAATCATAGTTGGACTGTAACCGTTATTGACTGCTATTTGTTTAATTATATTTAGCTCTTTTATAAAATTATTTTGTGACATTGGGATATTAATGAGTCTATGTACCATACTATAGTAAGCTGCTAATTTATGTGGATAAGGATGTGTAGATGAGCTGTGAATAGTAATATCTGTATGCGATGGCTTATGAAAAATAGAAAAATCATGTTTGCCGTTAATTTTAGTAATAGTTAAATCCAGAAAGTTAATGGAGTTTTCTGTTTCTATCTCTGAAGTGAATTTAATATTATCGTGAATTTTGTTAATGAATGTTTTGAATGACTCTAATTGTCTGTTTGTGACAGTGAAACAACAAATGATATCGTCGACATATCTAAACCAATAAATAAAGTGTTTGAATAACGGATGTTCTTGGATAGTTTTTTCAATATTATCCATGAAAATTTCAGCGAGCAGAGGGCTCAGAGGATTACCCATGATTAAACCTTTTTTACTATTATATAATACTCCATTGAAGTTAGACTGATTTTGTTCTGAACAAATTTCTAAAAGGTGTAAGATTTCTGATTGAATTATCGGATTGACTTTATTAATTTGAAGGGCGTTCTTGATGAGTTTCACTGTATCACTAAGTGGAACACTAGGGAAGAGATTTACTACATCCCATGACATAAGTTTAGCGTTCGGTGGTAGTATCGTGTGCTGAATTTTATTTATTAAGACTGAAGAGTTTTTTATTGAGAGCTTGAAAATATGAAACTACTGGTCTAATGGGATACCCTGTTTTATGGAGTTTGACTCTCTTGGAAATAAGACTAATATATAAGGAATAACTCTGTTCATTAGTATGTATCTATCTGATGAAGCCACAGTGTGGTGAAACCGGTCATAGTTTCGTTAATATAGTGAAAACTATATCGAAAACGTGCAATATTTATTGAAAAACGTAAAATATTCATTGAAAAACTCAAAATTATTGTGATTCACAGAAAAAACATGAAAATATAACAACATATTCTTAAGAAAGTGATACATTTCACAGATCATTTTTTAGGTTCTGAAGAAGTCTTGGAAGGTTTCTGTTTTAACGAACGAATATGAGAATTTTCAATGATAATATTTGGTGCTGTGGGATATCATTTCCTGTGCACCATTCCAAACATTTGTTGAAACACAAGAAAGCTTCTTTATTTTTCACTGAACTCATGGTGACATCGCCTTCTTCAAGTTCTTCTGTATCCTCGTCACTTTCTATGTTGTTGATTATTTCAGCTTCAGAGAGATAATTCTAATTATCTCCTACAACACATTCTTCAATGTCTTCAGTCGTTAATTTTTGACCAGATACATTTGTTAGCACATCTGTCATCATGCGTAGATCGCGATTTTTCTCTTCTTTCTCTAGCAAAATTTTTTCTCTCAACCGTGAAAGAGGCAACAGGTCTCCTGCGTCATAATCATCATCTTTTGTGGGCCATAAATTCTTCCATGATTTCTGAATTACCTCTTGGGACACAGATGACTAGGCCTGTTGAGGATCGCAGGAGTATCACAACTTAACCGTTGATTTCCTCTTAAAGCGAATTGAATTGTTTTGTTTTGTATTAATAATATTGCACTTGATTTATTTGAGTAATGGTTGTTTTAATTAAAGTTGAAGCACTGCTGTACTAACTTAATTTATTTTGTTTAGATTTTACACGTTTTATAATATCTTAAAAATGATTCTGCCTGGTCTGGTATACACACACATCTCTCTAATGTCTTCCTGAACATTTAGGTAGGGATGCACACGTTTCATTGGTTTGAAAAAATAAGAATAAGAATATTTCAGAAATATTGCAAACAAATATCAAAAATGTGGTACTACGTAACTGGGCAAACCCTAGACTAATAAACCTCTTCCGGCTTATTGTACCAAGCTGTTAAAGGGACATTCATTGCATCCCTATGGTGATAAAATAATAAATTTTATGATGGTATTTGAAATAAAATTATGAATTGGGAAATTATCCTCTGGTCATCCCAGCTTAGTAGAGCTTATGTCCAATTGCTTCAGTAACTGCGAAACGTTATTGTCTTCTTGTCCCAAAATATTCAGTAGCAAAGATTTTCGATAATGCAATTTCACATTCTGTATTACATGTTGATCCATTGGTTGTAATAATGGAGTACAATTAAGAGGTAGAAATATGACCTGAATATTTCGGTCCTCACTGATTAATTCCTCGTTTCTTGGATGTCCAGGCGCATTATCTAATAAGAGCCGAGGTTTTTGTGGCAATCAGCTCGTTCATTTTATTTTTAACATCAGGAATAAATTGTTTGTGGAACCATTCATAAAAAAGTTCTCTAGTTACCCATCCTTTTCTTTGATCTTTATAATAAACAGACAAATTGCAGCAGTTCTTGAATGCTCGGGGTTTGTTGCCTTTTCCGATGACCAACAATTTCATTTTATGAGATACTGATGCATTAGAGCATGGCATGAATGTAATACGGTCACTCCGACCTGAAGCTCTATTTTCAGCAGCATGGGCTAGTGTGTTATTGGGAAGAATTCGCCAAAATAACCCACTTTCATCTGCGTTGTAAACTTGATCTGCCACTAGATGCATCTCCCGTTTTTTTTGAAGAAATTTATTTTTAATTGGTTCTACCGCACTAACGTCTGAGGACAATTTCTCTCTTGATATGGTAAGTTGTCTAATTCCATGTCTCTTTTTTGATTTTTCCAACCATTCTTAACTTGCCTTGAAATCATCTCTACCTGTTATACTGGTGTAAAAAAATCTTGCTTTCTCACATATGAGATCACCAGATAGATGTGTATGTCGAGATCATTCTTGTTAGAACCAAGTGTATAGAGCATTTTCAACATTCGGATTTTCACTAGTTCTGAGCGTACACCGTTTCCCAGGACCAGAATCAGAAGAAGATATAAAATTCTCAATTGATTTTCTTTATATCGCATACTGTAGATTTTCCAATTGAATGTATTCTGGCAAATTCAGAAACACTTTCTCTATTATCTAGTTCTTACAAAATTTCGCAATTTTGCTGCAATGGTAACGTTTTATGTCGACGCTACATGATTAGTACGGATATCTGTTGCTGAATGTGAGAAGAGAATCTAATCTGCAAAAGTGAAGCGAGTATTCAGACAAGATATTGCAAGTTCGGACACTTTCAATCGATGAAATTATTGACGGCGTTCGGATTATAGAGGTAAAAAATAAATTGTGCGGATTATAGAGGTGGGTGATTTCAAAGTTTCGTTGTTCGGATTAGAGAGGTTGTCCTGTATTTCGAAAATGCGCCAGAAGATGAAGTTGTTTTATCGGCTGGATTGATAACGACCTCAGTTTTCTTTGTAATCCACAAGGAGTAATCTATATTATTACTCATAACAGGATAAGACAACAGAAGAATATTATACATTCATATATTATTATTCAACAATTTGAAAGGAGAAACAATTAGTTGTTCCGCCAATACAACTTCTTGTCTCACAAACCAACTCTTGCAAATGCATAATAAAACGAATTGACACTCTGGAACAGAGAATATGAAATCAATTAAGATCATTATACACTCTCAAGAATAGAGATTAGTTGAGAATACTACACTTTTTAAGTTTGACAAAATGTACACCATAAGATAACCTCTTACATAATCTGCGAAATATAATCACTACCTAACTATATCTCAAAGTCAGAATCTCTAATATTTTAAAATCTGAATAATACTCACCAACGCATGTCCGAAAACTTATTCCAGTCTGTTTCTTTAGAGAGATTGTCGTTTGCAGTCTTACGTAGGATGAGCCATTAAAGTATGCCTCGGGCTGGTCTGATGGCCCAAAATGGGGAACACTGGATTGAGCATTTTTGATGAAGATGAGCACTAGAAGAAAAATTCAGATGTTTATAGTATGTCCAAAATTTTCAGCACAAATAGTGATGAAAATACTCGATTATTAAATTTGTAGTTGGCTTTGCAAATAAATCAATGAATTGTCTTTACTTTGACAGTTAATGTCAAAAAGCAAACACAAATGAGTAAATTAGATCTTCGAAAATGCTGAATAATTTTTCCTTTATAGGACTTATATTCATATTTTTTCAATATTTTGTCACATCGTGATTTTTCACTGCTTCAATAGTACTAAATAAGTTAAAGGTCCTTTCTTTACTGTAAAACATCCATTTTAACGTTTTTCCGTTTCAAAAAAGAAGGTCTGAATCGCGTATAAGTGGGAGACTCCGTACGGGAGCGCCAAACTCAGATATAGAACGGACAAACGTTTTGCAGATATTACTACAAGTGTTCGGATCACACCTCAAAAGGATTTGTTTAACAAGTACAGAAACTTCTTTGATTTGTTGGCAGCGTGTAGAACATGATCAGACCAAGAGAGATCGTCAGTAATCATACCTAAATCGGATTTTGTTTTTTATTGTTATTATTTACCCATCTAGATGATCCTACACTAATGGACAACTTCACAATTTTGTCGAGGTGACTGCTTGTAAAAGGATTATTGTAAATCTTGATATCGTCAACGAACATGGAACATTCTCAATTAAGAGAACAAGAAAGATCGGAGGTGTAACAAGAGGGGTATCAAAACCGAGCTTTGGGGGACACCACTGCTAACTAGTTTAGTTAAGTTCGATCAATCAAGAATGATCCATAGCAACAAGTTGCATCTTGAACCCAATTACTCCAGTTTAAGTAAGAGTCTCACGGTCGAATGGTCGAGAAAAGTCCAAGTGAATCACGTCGACAGGGACTTATTTGTCAAGCATCAAACTCCAATCGATGACGTATCTAAGCAGGTTTGTAATTATGGAAGGTCCAGACTCAAGAATAACTTTTTTAAATAACTTAGTCACAATCGGGACCAAGCTGATTGGACGATAGTTGTCAGCATCCAATTTATCTCCTTTTTTGAAAATTGGTACCACCAGAGTACAGCGTGCAGGCAAAGAATGGAATGAAAAGGATTTGGAAAAAATAAGGGACAAAGGTGGAACCAGTGAGTTATTAAAGGCGTTGAAGATGTTTTAAGCTTATTAAGATGTTTTTCAACGTAACTGAAGGAAAATAGGATATCATTCTAAGTGAAATAGTGCACATGTGACTTGTTTATTCTTGACCAGGGACATAGTCACTTCGGAATTAAGATTGGACCTTAAACCTTTGAAAAAACATTTTCAATCCGTGGAAGAGGCAAGTCTCGACTCGAACCTTTCTTCAGTAACCTCAAAGATGTTGGTAACAAGTTGGAGCACTGACTAGGGAATGCAATCTCGGTATAACAAGATCTTGCAATACCGAGATCTCGCACCTATTCTGCAAGATCAATCTCGCGCCCAAAATCATGCGCGATCTCGCAAGATTTGCAAGGTTGGTATTATGTCAATTTTGGTTAGCTTTCAGTGCTTTCACGTGTTGTTGTTGACTTATGTAAACAATGCATCTATTCCCGGATGCAACACGTGGCGCTAGGGTCACAGAGTAAGGCGAGATGTTTTCCGGTTGTCGTAAATTTGTCATTGTTTTGCGAGTCTGGACGTGTCAGAGTGCATGGTAATCTGCAAATTTATAAACTATTCCAATAACAGTTAAAAATAGTTCCTTGTGTGTTTAAGTTCTCTCGGTCTATTCGTTTTGTGTTAAAATGACAACAAAGGTAGTTTATAAGGAGTTTCAAAGTGGATCAGAGGTATGGAAATACTTTCTGAAGGCAGAGGATGGACAAACTGTCCAGTGCAAATTATGTAAGTCTATTTTGACAACAACGGCACGATCTCCCAAAGACATGTACATTTACTGTCCAAGCACAAAATTGATACTTCTCATAAAAAAGTGACAGAAAACATGACTCTGGTTCCATAAAATTCTTCAATGCTGATCAATGCTTCCACGTCAGTAAGGCTACTTTTCGTCCCTATAAAAAGTTTCTTTGGAATTTCAAGGACGATTTCTAAAGATGGCATGACTTTTAGATCTTTTTGCTCGTCGAAAGACTTGAGAGAATTATTTGCGACTAGTGACTACAAATTACCTGCATCGCCTAACTCCATAAAACAGATTGTTATGGATTATGGCATGAATTTGAAAATAAAAGTTTCGCAGGATCTTATGAATCTAAGAAAGAATAACCATAGATTCAGCCTTACTTTCGATGAATGGACTTCATGCAAAAACAGGCGCTTCGCATTAAGAAACCCGTTAAAACCTACTTGGAAACGCTCGAATGGGAAGTCCTACCCTACCCGCTATATTCCCCAGATATTGCACACATCCGATTATTACTTGTTCCATTCGATGGCACATGTTCTGGCTAATCAGCAGTTCCGCTCATATAAGGAGCTCAAAAAATAGCTTGAATCATGAATAGCCTCAAAAGACGATCACTTCTTACGTCACGGTATTCGAGCTCTGCCAGAAAGATGGAAAAAGTTGTAGCTAGCGATGGACAATATTTTGAATGATTCATTTGTAATCATTTTTCACAGTACAGTTGTATTTTCATAAAAAAAACAGCGAGAACTTAGTTGCGGACCTAATTTATGCCAAACAAACCGAATAAATACGGATTGAAGATCATGATAATCACTGATGCTCACATATGTACAACGCATATACAGGGTGTTACATAATAGTATGTCACAACGTGAGGGGTTAAATCTATGTGCAATTTTAAGAAAAAAAAAGTTTATATAAACATAGGTCCGCAAAAGCTTCGCTACGGAGCTATAGGTTGTTGAAACTTCCGGAAAAAAATGTTTTTTCTTCAAAACTCCTGCACTTTTTGGAATGCAAGCTATTTTTTACAGCCTCCGTCATTACACGTCCTAGATTTTAACTGAAATTCACAAGGTGTTTTCTTTTCCGAGGCCATGTCTCTTTTTGCCCTTTCAAACTTTTTTGCAGTACGCCACTGATCAGCGTACAATCAATTTTCGTCATTTCGTTCAATTTAGAATCTTTTTTGACACCTGTAATTTTTTCGTATCTCCAACCGTTTTCGAGTGAAAAATTATTGAGTTTGAATTGTATGTTATTTGCTAAATAAAAAAATAGAAATACTCGATAGGTATGCCCAAAATTTGCTTTTATTTTGATAGCTCGTCTTCTGAGACTCAACTTATACTCAGTTAATATCAAACTAAAAAAAGAACAATTAAAAACTGAATAAATTACTGAAAGTGTCCTCCACCTGCAAAAATACAGGCCTCTGTCCTTTTTCGCATATTATCACGCACTCTTTGAAATATTCCTGAGGTATTTCTTATCGTGTCACAAGAGGTTATTATTCGATTTCTCAATTCTTCTACAGTATTCACTGGAGTGGTATAAACTAAACTTTCGAGATATCCCCATAAGGAAAAGTCTAAGCTATTTATGTCTGGGGACCTAGGAGGCCATGGTTCTGGACCACCTCGACCTATCCATCGGTTGTTGAATGTATTATTCAAGAATTCCCTATCTTCTCCACTAAAATATGTTGGTGCCCCGTCATGCATGAACCACATTATGTGTCTCACCAGAAGTGGCACATCCTCGAGCTATAAAGGTAACTCCTCCTCAAGAAATTGCCGATAAGCGGGACCGTTTAGTCTGTTAGGCAAAAAAATGACCCAATCAAGTAATTTCCAATTATTCCAACCCAGACATTCAGTGAGAATTGTTCTTGATGATGAGGTTCTTCAATCAAATTGCTGTTTTCCTCAGCCCAATAATGATTATAGTGAAAATTTGCGATAGCAGTTCTCGAAAAGTTAGCTTCGTCTGTGAACATTATTTCACTATCAAAATGAGCATTTTCTCTAATTTTATCTAAGAATCATCGGCAGAAATTCAGTCTCGAGGAAGTAGAGTTTGGACGCGTTGAATATGAAAGTCACCTTTTAAATAATTATTTGCAGTAAAATTACCAGTTTTCCTCAACCTTCTGTGGATATTTGAAAATGTTCGCCTAGCTTCTGTAGTGTTTCCGTCAGCCAGACCGTACATGTAATGGGTATCAGCCAATTCGGCGTTAGTAAAATTAGCCTTTTCTTCCTACAGCAATAACTTCAAAAGTCTTAAAACTAATTGTTAATTTAATAAACAATTCGAGCAGACACTGGATCAACTTTAGCAACTATCAAAATAAATGAATAAATGAAAAAATCAAAGCCTACTAGTCATTTTTTAAATTAGAAATGCTTTCAATTCAGCGAATGCATACAATAGTTTAATAATTTTTTGCTCGAGAACGGTTGGAAATGGCAAGAGAAGACATGGCTCCGGAAAAGAAACCACCTTGTAGGTTCTAGTTAAAATTTAGGACGTGTAATGATGGAGGCTGTAAAAAATAGCTGCATTCCAAATTTGGGCTGCATATTTTAAAAACTTCAGGAGTTTTGAAGAAAAAAACAATTTTTTCCGGAAATTTCAACACCCTGTAGCTCCGTAACGAAGCTTTTGCGGACCTATGCTTATATGAACTTTTTTTCTTAAAATTGCACGTAGATTTACCCCCTCAAGTTGTGACATACTATTATGTAATAAACGGAATTCAATTAAGACCAAACGATGTAAGTCATCCTCGAAATATAATTTTATTACCATTATTCCACCTAACGGAACTCGTTGTTATTAAGAGTAATCTTGAAGGTGTCATAAACATGATATACACAACGCTCGGTCAACGACCAACAGTACCATCATTAAACCCAAACATTAGCTGAAACTGACGGTAAAAACCAAAGCATTGAATGAAAGATCAAGGCCAAGAAGCGGAGCAGAAAGCGACAATTTCCAATAATTATAATTAATCGATATATCTCTATCTTTAAATTTAAAAAATTCTATATTTCATTAAAGGTGACTATTATATATTTTAATTATATTATTTGAAACATTTCGTTCATAAATTCCTGGTTCTACAGTTAGTTATTAACTTCAGAATCAAGTGACCCAGATTATTTACGGTCTTAAAGGCTACCGTTTTAAAAATAGTTCATGAAGATTCTTTTTGGGTCATGGATATTGAAAACCAATAGATTTTCGTTATTAAACAACTCAGTTGTGATCAAGAGCTTATAGAAAACTGGTTTCTGCAGTTCAATTATTTTATCCAGAATGTTTTCACATGAAAACTTTTTCACCACCATAACAAACAAAATAAAAAAAGAATAAAACGATTCCATATATTGAATCGACAGTTATGGGCCAAAATTCATACAAACATACCATAGGAAAAGGACGTTGCACCAAGAAACCAGTATAACACATTAACATATCAACCAATTATCTCGAAAAAAAATCTAGGCACGACCTCATAAAAAGTTCATTTATTCCCTGTGTATTTTTATTCGGACAGAGGTCAGACCTGTGTTCAAATTATGGGAATCTTCTTGGCTACTTGCTCCTGGTATTACACGGAGTAGCCAGACTACTTTTGTGATGAATATTTATCCAGACCCTAATTTTATTTTTAAAATTACAATACTATTTTATCTGTAAATGCTCATAAATATTGGAGGTCAAAATAAACACTACTTTGTGATGAATTTTATCCAGACCCTAATTTTACTATTTTTCTGTAAATGCTCATACTATACTACTACTACTAAAGTTACACTCTGTAAAATTGCCATAAGATATCAATTACAAACAATCTAGATGTATTTCATTCCAGAACACTGAGTCACTTCAAATGATTTTTTTCTGTTATTAACAAGCTTTCCCTTTAGCTTAGGCATTGAACAACAAGCACATACATTTTTTGTGATACATAAATAGTCTTAATCTCGTTCCTATATGATATTAGCAAACTCATTTAGATCAATTTATACACACGGACCATTACGTAAGTCGGTTGAATTTTCCGTTAGGCTTAACTCTTTGTGGCTACCAAAGAAACGAAATTTCAATCCGTAATTCTAAGTTAACGTTATTGAAAATAATGATTTTTTTATGAAACAAGAAACCGAGGATGATTCCGATCTAACAAAGATACCAAACTGATTTGTTGCTTTTTCTCTACAAATCTGCGTGTATATCAACAAAATATTTCAGCATGTCTAAACTTTTTCTGAATAAATTCGAATTTTCGATTTTGTGCGTTAATTTCTTGGCGCAGTGTACTTAGAAAAAAAATAAAAAAAATGTGACCCAATTCTTATATTCGTGGCTAAAGATTTCTTTATTAGCGAATGTAATAAATACCTACATACTAGGAGGGGTGGAAAGTAACCCCCTAAGGAATGAAAAGAAATTTTTTTAATGTTTTTTTAATTTAACTGAGTTACCCCAAATTTCTATTTTTCGCGAATATTCCATGGAACTTTATTTTTTAATTTCTCCTTCCAGCTAATCCTCGAAAATATCTCGGTAAACATATTTCTCTCCAATTTTGATATTCATCTCAACACATTTTGGCGGCATGCTTGTTACCCCGCTTGGCCTATTGCACATCAATGAAGCTCTAGGCTAAGACAAGTCAAATCCTGAAGAAATTGGTTGTGTGTGCGCTAACGTACAATGCATCGCCTCAGTTTTATCCAGAAAAAAGATCCATTAAGAAGACCGAGTTACCGACCAAAACATTCAACACCCCTCAGCAGCCTATCTAGTCCCCCATATTACATATAGATGGCACTAATTTACCCACGTCAAGTGTCAAACTCTGTCAATCAAACTTCAATCGCCGAAAAATGAATTGTCAATTGGCTGTCAATGTTTTCAGTTTCCCGCTTTAACCTTTTATTTTTGCGGTTTGCGCTTTCAAAATTATTCCCGCTTAACCCTTTTTGTTTGCGCTTCCAAAATCATTTTCTTTTCAGGTGTTTCCGTTGCTGGTGCCTTCGAATAAAGTTTAGTAATTCTCTGGTAGATTCATGGTAAGTGAATTGAATTTGTGAAATTTCAGCTGATATTTTGTGCAGCTTGAGTTTTGAATGGTTCTACGGTACCTAAATTGGATTCTTATCGGTTTTCTTTTTAATTTTGAGGTTCACCCCTTTGGCGTTCTGCTGGAAAAGAATGTATCATAGAAGAGGACCCCTGTGAATGGCGAGGAAAGAAAAGTAGGCGACGAAACCCTGTTTCGAGATACGAAGGGTTCAAGAATTTTTCATTACGGTCCTTGGTGTAGGGAACACAAACCCTACTTACCACCAGTTTAGCGCTGCTTCAAAAATTTCTTTCATAAATGGCTTAACGTCCCCCATAATTAATGGAAATTGTATAACAGATGTCTGTGAGAATTTGAATGATTTGTCTTTTCTTGCAGACTAGTTCACAGAACATACTCAATGAATTTGACGATTCAGAACCTTATGTTCATGAAGAATACAGGGTGACTAGTAGACTTTGATTTTTTTCATTTATTTATTCATTTGGACAGTTGCTAAAGTTGAACCAGTGTCTGCTCGAATTGTTTATTGAATTAACGATTAGTTTAAAAAATTTTGAAGTTATTGCTGTAAGAAAAAATGGCTAATTTTACTAACGCCGAGTTGGCTGATACCCATTACATGTACGGTCTGGCTGACGGAAACACAACAGAAGTTAGGCGATTATATCTGGTGCGCTTTCCAAATCGAGTAACACCAAACAGGCGAACATTTTCAAATATCCACAGAAGTTTGAGGGAAACTGGTACTTTTACTGCAAATAATTATTTGAAAAGTGCAACTCAAACTATGAGAACTCCAGATATTGACGAAGCAGTTTTCAATTGTATTGATTCGGATACTCATGTGAGTACAAGAAAAATTGGAAATGAGTTGAATATTTCACATGTTCTAGTTTGAAGGATTCTCTACGACTTTTTATTGTACCCGTTTCATATTCAACGCGTCCAAACTCTACTTCCTCGAGATTTTCCTTCAGGACTGAATTTCTGCCGATGGTTCTTAGATAATATTAGAGAAAATGCTCATTTTGATAGTGAAATAATGTTCACATACGAAGCTTACTTTTCGAGAACTGCTATCACAAGTTTTCACAATAATCATTATTGGGCTGAGGAAAACCCCCATTTGATTGAAGAATCTCATCATCAAGAACAATTCTCTCTCTGCCTGGGTCGGAATAATTGGAAATTATTTGATTGGGCCATTTTTTGCCTAACAGACTAAACGGTCCCGCTTATCGGCAATTTCTTAAGCGGGAGTTACCTTTATTGCTCGAGGATGTGCCACTTTTGGTGAGAAACATATTGTGGTTCATGCATGACGGGGCACCAGCAGATTTTAGTGGAGAAGCTAGGTTAGGTTAGATTTCTTCTTGAATATTACATTCAACAACCGATGGATAGGTCAGGGTGGGCCAGAACCATGGCCTCCTAGGTCCCCAGACTTAAATTGTTCAGACTTTTTCCTATGGGGATATCTCAAAGGTTTAGTTTATACCACTCCAGTGAACACTGTAGAAGAATTGAGAAATCGTATCTTGTGATACGATAAGAGATACTCCAGGAATATTTCAAAGAGTGCGTGATAATATGCGAAGGGCAGAGGCTTCTATTCTTGCAGGTGGAGGACACTTCCAGCAATTTATTTAGTTTTTAATTGTCCTTTTTCATAGTTTGATATTGAATAAGTATAAGTTGAGTATCAGAAGACGAGTTATTAAAAGCAAATTTTGGGCATACCTATTGAGTATTTCTTTCATTTATTTTTTTTAGTGAATAACATCCAATTCAAATAATTCAAATTCAATAATTTTTCACTCGAAAACGGTTGGAGATACGAAAAAATTACAAGTGTCAAAAAAGTTTCTGAATTGAACGAAGATGACGAAAATTGATTGTACGCTGATCAGTGGCGTACTGCAAAAAAGTTTGAAAGGTCAAAAGAAGACATCGGCTCGGAAAAGAGAACACCTTGTGAATTTCAGTTAAAATCTAGGACGTGTAATGATGGAGGCTGTGAAAAATGGCTTACATTCCAAATTTAGGATGAATATCTTGAAAACTGCAGGAATTTTGAAGAAAAAACAAATTTTTCCGGAAATTTCAACACCCTGTAGCTCCGTAACGAAGCTTTAGCGGACCTATGTTTATATGAACTTTTTTTCTTAAAAAAAGTAGATTTACCCCCAAAGTTGTGACATACTATTATGTAACACCCTGTATAATGAGATCTTTGGAAATCTACCAACTCCTATAACTGACAATTACGCTACCTATTATGTGGCCGGATATCTTTTGCGAAAAATTACAGTCCCAGAATGTTAAGTATGTAATGAAGAAGTTTTTTTACGAAGTGCCCCAACAACAACACACCTTTATTACATTGAAGAAATTTTGTGATAATAAGTATAACTTATCCTTCAGTAAAAGTTTCTCAATTTTTAGAAGACATTCACAATAAACTTTACTTTTTTTTTGAATAGTCAGGAGCATCAAGGAAATCTTGCTTTGAGATTCAAAGATATTCACAAGTCTCATTTTTCTCAATTCGATTGTTGTCATTTACAATCAGTGATGAACTTTTTGAAACCGCTACTCGTCTTCTAATTTTTGAATTCATTAAGGATAAAAAGAAGGAAACTGTGACTTCTGGGACTGAAAGCAAATCCAAAACGTCCAGAAATAAGTAGGACATCAATCTTTGATGGGTTCGATACAAGTTGAAACAAATGAAAGTCAAATCAGCCTCCCGTTACATTGAATATCACTACCGATTCTCAACTGAATCGAACAGAAGATCACCGAGATATTAACAGTAAGGAGACACATTTTATCAACGTGAGTTAGGTTGAATCTTAATATCTTAAGCTCAGAATTCCACAGTTAGAATATTTCCAATTGTTAATGAAACACCCTGTATATTTATTTTTTATTTTGTCACCTGGAAACGTATCCCATATAAATTACCATTCCATATTCACGGTGTCTATATTCGTGGCATATTTACGGAAAATATTCCCAACGAAGCTTATACTGAATCTCTTATATTAACGGAATTAACAATCAAAAGTATCAAAAATGGGAACATCCAACCTACCACTCACTAATTCCTGATCTTGTAACATGCGTTTCTTTTTTTTTTCCGTTTTCAGAGGTGTCAATCGAATGCAAATCGCCTTTCGATCTTAATTAATTGCTTTAACACATTGGACACAATTTTATTGAGGTAAATCACTGGGATTTATTTAGTATTACCCCAGTTCTAATTGTTAAAGCGGCTTCATATTTCAACTGATTTATAAGATATGAATGGATAATTGAAATATCACGCGTTACTATGTTTTCATTGTCGTCATGACAGCAAGATTAGAATAGGAATTCAACTTGTAATTTGATATAAAACAAGAAATCCCGAAATAGAATAATATATTGAATTAGATTACACGCCCACCTTATTTGGTATCTAACCTTTCTAATGAGGTATCACACAACCCCTTTTCCATTATAAAAATTTTGGGGTGGTAGTTGATAAGGGTAGGGGAATATATTGAATTAGATTACTCGCCCACCTTATTTGAAATCTAACATTTCTAATGATGTATCACACAACCCCTTTTCTATTATAAAAATTTTCGGGTTAGTTGATAAGGGTAGGGGGTGGATAAGCGTTTAAATAAGTAACAAAAATTTGTCCGATTAAATTGAATCGATTATTGAAAAACAGACACACTCAAATGACACAGACGTTCATCATTTTTGAACACATCTATGACTGAGCATAGAACAGGTATTTCAATGAAATCGCAAGAATTCCAAGAAAACTTTTCAACATTTTTTTACTCAAAAACTGGCCGTCGTACAAAAATTGGCAAGAGAGGTTTCTCTTGAAACTAACTGGAAAATTCGAAAATATTTTGTATTTTTGAAAAAATCAGTAGTGTCTCAGTGTTTTTTTTCAGAATAACCACCTTCCCATACATGCGCCACTGATGAGTACAAAAATTGTTTCGTATTGAAAATTATGATGTATTACGAAAAATTCAAATTCGTGACACCCAAATGAAATAAATGAAAAATTACAAAAATAATTCCCTTAAATCTTTGAAATAAAGTCTTTCTAAGTTTTCATAATTGTTTTTGTAGTTTTAATAAAATGTAAACTTTATCAAAGGCTACAGTTTTAAAACTACAAAGCACACAAGAGTATCTATAACTCCGTTTGGCCTTAGTGTGAGTGCGAGTGTCCCCGCACCCCTTCCACCTCCACCCATACCGCACCTTCAGTCCAATGTCAATAACCTTACAGTTTGTTCAGTTGTAACTAGTCCGTTCTGGCACAGTGCTTTCCGTGAAATATCAGTCAGCGTGCTTGCTGTATTGTGGGTGTTTTATAATTGTTGCGACGTTTGAATTGGAGTAATTGGTTTTGTGTTGTGTGAGTTCTATGTGAAGCTGAATCAGAGACGATGAACACGTCAAAGAAACGCAAGTATATTGACGATTATATTCAATATGGGTTTGTTTCCTTGCTTGAAGATAATGTTGATCACCATCAATGCGTAATATGCTATGAAGTATTAAGCAATGACACGATGAGGCCTAATCGTCTTCTGAGACATTTGTCAACCAAACATGCTTCTTTAAAGGACAAACATAACAAGTTTTTCGTTGCAAAATCTAAGAATTTAAAGCACATGAAGTTAGATAGCACTGGATCTGCTGCTCAGTCATCATCTAATGCTAGAAGCTTTCTATGAATTATCTCTTCTTATTGCTAAGGAAAAGAAAAGTCACACTATTGGTGAAACGCTTGTTAAACCGATGTTGTCCTTGGAACTGATAGTAAGCAAAAGCTATCACAAATACCACTTTCAGACAACACCGTTAAACGCCGAATTGATGATATGGTTGATGCAATGAAAAAATCCCGTTTTTTATTATCCAGCCTATTGCAATATATGTTCAAGAAATTGGAATGGGATCAGAGGGCAGTAAATGTGGATGGTGAGCGATTAAGTCATCTTCGTTTCGCCGACGACATCGTCATTATAGCAAATAGATTAGATGATGCAAATGAGATGCTCTTGCAGTTGTCTAAGGAATCCAGTAAAATCGGATTGAAGATAAATATGTCGAAAACTAAGATGATGACCAACTTAGTGCCAAGCCAACCAGTTTCCATCGATGGTGAAATTGTTGAACAAGTAACGTCATACAAATATCTGGGGAATGAGATAACTATAGGCAGGGACAACCAAACAACAGAAATAGGAAGGCGAATAAGGCTGACATGGGCTGCATTTGGAAAACTGAGAGATTTGTTCAAATCAGAGATACCCATTTGTTTGAAACGTAAAGTATACAATCAATGCGTTTTACCAGTTTTGACGTACGGTGCAGAAACCCTGACCTAACAAAGAAATCAGCTAATGAAATATGTGGTGCTCAGCGTAAGATGGAGAGAGCTGTTAGGCATAACACTACAGGACAGAATTCCCAACCATATCATACGCCAACGAACTAGAGTCCAGGATGCTCTCGAGAGAGTTGCTAATTTAAAGTGGAACTGGACCGGTCATCTAGCAAGAACCACGGACGGTAGATGGACAAAGCGTCTCTTGGAGTGGCGTCCCTGAGATGAAGCCCACAGAAGTAGAGGACGTCCACCAGCTCGTTGGAAAGACGATATCAAGCGAGTGTGTACGAACTGGATAAATCCGGCCCAAAATTGCGAGAAATGGAGATCGTTGAGGAAGACCTATGTTCAGCAGTGGACTAGGATGGTTGACAGATGATGATGATGATGATGACGAGAGTACAGACGTAGCACAATGTTCTCATTTGATTGTATATGTTCGTTACATTGAAAATGAAAGAATGAAGCATGACTGATGTTTTCTACTGAGCTGGTGACCACTATTAAAGCTGTTTATGTGATGAAAGCAGTATCAGACTTTTTTGAGAAACACGAACTTTCTTGGCAAAAACTTATTAGTGTATGCACAGATGGTGCTTCTTCAATGCTCGGTTCTCACTCAGGCTTTGAGCAGTTGGTCAACCAGAAGAATGCTGTCGTGGTTGGGATTCATTGTTTTATTCACCGTTAAGCCTTGGCAGCAAAAACGCTTCCAAACGAACTCAATGCTGCTTTAAAGCTATGTATTACAGTATTCAACCACGTAAAGAACAGTGCATTAAATACTCGACTGTTTAAAAGTCTTTGTGAAGGTTTAGGAAATGACCACAAAACGCTGCTATTTCATACAGAAGTACGATGGCTATCAAAAGGCAATATGTTGGGAAGACTATTTGAGCTCCGTGACGAAGTGATTACGTTTTTGGCACTGCAGAAACAAAACGAGCTTTGTGCAGAGTTCGAAAAACCCAGTAACCAAGTAATTTTGGCCTATTTATCAGACTTTTTGACACGTTAAACAACCTTAACTTGAGACTGCAAGGTGCAGACTCAAACAAGTACTACAACTTTGGATACGTAAAGTGTTAATGAACCCCAGCAACTATTCAAGTTTCAACAGAGTAGTGTCAGTCTCAGAAGAAGCATGTGTTGAGGACGTTTTTGAAAAACTTGATAATTGACCATTTGAAGAACCTCAAGGAGGAGTTCAGCAGGTATTTTCCTAACTTGTCAGGGGAGTTTTACAAACTATCAACCGATCCGTTGAAGATGGACATACAGTTGCTGCCAGAAGAGTTGCAAAAGGAGAGAATAGAAATAAAAAATGACTCTGCTGCGAGATACGATTTTGAAAAAAAGGACAAGTCCTCATTTTGGTTGAAGTACTTAAAAGTTTACCCCAGTGTTTCAGAGAAAGCTGTTCAGATGTACTTGCCTTTTTCAACAACGAAAATTGTAATTGTTTTAATTTTCATCATACGTACAAAGGGGCGGGGGTCTCCAAATAACCAGAGGGGGCGTGGTAAAATAAAATTTTGGAACCCCTGCACTAGGGTAATCTACAGCATGCCTCACGAACGCATACGCAACCGATCATCGTATGTGAAAAGCCTCTAACATTTTGCCCTCAGGGCAAAATGGCATGACCAAACATTTCACTTGTTCTTTGACAATTTTTTACCTATATCCCTTTCAGTTTCAGTTTATTAGTGCTTCATATGTAATACAGAGTATATGCACAAGGTATGATGGTACTTGATGATGACTGCCATTGATCAGCATGGATCTGTTCCATTTTACCTCACTGAAACTTGAATAGTCTCAGGGAAATAGTCTTCCCTATCTTTCAGTTGCTCACCCTGTATCTTTTACAGTTTTCAATTAAAAATAGAAATTCGTTCAAGGCAATGTAGACAAAGATACCACCTTTCTTTTGAGTCATCACTCGACCCATATTCCCTATTCAAAATGTTCAAGGATTGCAACCCCCGCTTAGGGGTTGATATTTCAGGCAAGATTTATACCTCAAAAGATGTCCCCCTTGAAACAAAAATTGGCCTGTTTTTGCGTTTTGATCAGAAATGAATATCTTGGTAGATATAGCCTCTGTTTAGTTTTCGTTGAAGCACCCTGTATATTATACTATCACAAGAGATTTATTGAACACCAAGATTGCAATTTCGATCTCTCAGCCATCTTCAGCTGGAAACAAGGACTGAACTAAAGTTGAAAATACAAACATACATAAAGAGGTAGATACAAAATTAATGAAGGTGTAAACAAGAAGTAATAAACTAATCTCTATGGGGGGTTTGTTGGAGTATGAAAATTTCCATGGATTCTAAGAAATCTAACTTTCGCCCTTATTTATTCTGTGAATAATTTGAAGTTGATTTATGGGTGGAAATTGATGGCCATTTTCGATTCAATGTGAAGCAAAAGTAGACTATCTGACTTATATAAACGCCTTCACAATCCATACAGGACAAGTTGTAAACTCCAGTATTGTCAAATCTATCAATTTTATCTTCACTATTGAAAAATTCCTGGGACAGTTTCATGTGTGTTTTGAAAGCTACTGTTTTATACGGTTTTGAAAAGACAGTTGCAATATTTTCGCTGATAGGACCAAATATGTTAATGCAACATATGTATCAAATAGTTAATTCTATACGTGTATAAATATTATGATACGCTATTTGTGTGTATTTCTTTCTGATGTTTACCCACATATATAATTAACTAATACTGATAAATATATTTCATTATTATATTTTGGCCCTATCAGAGGAAGGATTACAAATGTTATTCCAAAACAGCACAAAAAAGTAGCTTTCAAAACCCACAACTCTCCCAGGAATTTTCAATAGTAAAGATAAAACTGATAGATTTGGCAATACTGGAGTTTACAATTTGTCCTGTATGGATTGTGAAGGCGTTTATATAAGTCAGATTGTTCGTTCCTTCAAAACTAGATACAAAGAGCATCAATCATATTACAATAACCAGAACACCGACGAATCTACTTTCGCTTCACATTGTATCGAAAATGGCCATCATTTTCCACCCATAGATCAAGTTGAAATTATTCGCAGAATACCTAAATTGCAGTTTCTACAAGAAAATATTTCAATATCCCAATCTCAAGTAAAGTATCTATTTTTTGGTTAAGCTATTTATTTGTTCTAATAAACATAAAATCGCAAAATGCTTCTTATACATTAGTTTGTGGTTTTGTAATTAATGTTTTCACGGAGTCATGGCAATCACAATGGACAAAAAGGTAACAATTAATTCCAATTTATTGCTACTCGTTTTCCACAACCAGTTTCGAGTACTATAATTTTCTCCTAAATAATATGTCGAATTCTATTGAATTCTATTACATACATAAAAATTAAAGGTGAAGGAATTAAACATTCACTACGCTTTCGTTGAAAGTACCTGTAAATCCGTCTTCTCTTTTCTCTTTATTGTAAATCTAATTTTAATTTGTCAAAACTGCTTTTGTGCGCTGATAACCTATTGAAGTAGGTAAAAGTTCTACTAAAATAAATTTTATTACAATTTCCATAAGAGCCTTTAAACATCTGAAATGTTTCTTTTATCATTTTTCAATTTTGGGTTTACAATCTTCATTTTTTATCTCCCTAGATAGTTAATTGATTCCGCCATTACTACGTGATAGTTAATCATGATGATAATAAAAAATTAAAATATACAGGGTGCTTCAATGAAAACTAAACAGAGGCTACATCTACCAAGATATTCATTTCTGATCAAAACGCAAAAACAGGCCAATTTCTGTTTCAAGGGGGACATCTTTTGGGGTACAAAACTTACCTGAAATATCAACCCCCTAAGCGGGGGTTGCAACCCTTGAACATTTTGAATGGGGAAGATCGGTCGAATGATGACTCAAAAGAAAGGTGGTATCTTTGTCTACATCGCCTTGAACGCATTTCCATTTTTAATTGAAAACTGTAAAAGATACAGGGTGAGCAACTCAAAGATAGGGAAGAGTATTTCCCTGAGACTATTCAAGTTTCAGTTAAGTAAAATGGAACAGATCCATGCTGATCAATGGCAGTCATCATCAAGTACCATCCTCATCTCCATTTCAACCCTTAGAGCAAGGGCGATACCCTTGAAAATTTGGAAGAGGGTAGATGGGTCGAGCAGTACCTCAAAAAAGTATTATCTTTGTCTGCATGCCCGTGAACGAATTTTCATTTTGATTGAAAACTGA
Organism: Cryptolaemus montrouzieri; assembly: GCA_013387265.2. NCBI lineage: Eukaryota > Metazoa > Arthropoda > Insecta > Coleoptera > Coccinellidae > Cryptolaemus > Cryptolaemus montrouzieri. The sequence continues at coordinate 67,430,916 of JABFTP020000124.1, read as the reverse complement.
CCCAGATACACTCTGAGCTACTGAAAAAGGGACTATCTATCGCCCTGCTCCAGGGGTTGAAATTCGAAATGAGGATGGTACTTGATGATGACTGCCATTGATCAGCATGGATCTGTTCCATTTTACCTCACTGAAACTTGAATAGTCTCAGGGAAATAGTCTTCCTATCTTCACAGTTCTCAATTAAAAATGGCAATTCGTTCAAGGCAATGTAGACAAAGATACCACCTTTCTTTTGAGTCATCACTCGACCCATCTTCCCTATTCAAAATGTTCAAGGATTGCAACCCCCGCTCAGGGGGTTGATATTTCAGGCAAGTTTTGTACCTCAAAAGATGTCCCCCTTGAAACAAAAATTGGCCTGTTTTTGCGTTTTGATCAGAAATGAATATCTTGGTAGATATAGCCTCTGTTTAGTTTTCGATGAAGCACCCTGTATATTATACTATCACAAGAGATTTATTGAACACCAAGATTACAATTTCGGTCTCTCAGATATCTTCAGCTGGAAACAAGGATTGAACTAAAGTTGAAAATACAAACATACACAAAGAGGTAGATACAAAATTAATGAAGGTGTAAACAAGAAGTAATAAACTAATATCTATGGGGGGTTTGTTGGAGTATGAAAATTTCCATGGATTCTAAGAAATCTAACTTTCGCCCTTATTTATTCTGTGAATAATTTGAAGTTGATTTATGGGTGGAAATTGATGGCCATTTTCGATTCAATGTGAAGCAAAAGTAGACTATCTGACTTATATAAACGCCTTCACAATCCATACAGGACAAGTTGTAAACTCCAGTATTGTCAAATCTATCAATTTTATCTTCACTATTGAAAAATTCCTGAGACAGTTTTATGTGTGTTTTGAAAGCTACTGTTTTATACGGTTTTGAAAAGACAGTTGCAATATTTTCGCTGATAGGACCAAATATGTTAATGCAATATATGTATCAAATAGTTGATTCTATACATGTATAAATATTATGATACGCTATTTCTGATGTTTACCCACATATATAATTAACTAATACTGATAAATATATTTCATTATTACATTTTGGCCCTATCAGAGAAAGGATTACAAATGTCATTCCAAAACAGCATAAAAAAGTAACTTTCAAAACCCACAACTCTCCCAGGAATTTTCAATAGTAAAGATAAAACTGATAGATTTGGCAATACTTTACAACTTGTCCTGTATGGATTGTGAAGGCGTTTATATAAGTCAGATTGTTCGTTCCTTCAAAACTAGATACGAAAAGCATCAATCATATTACAATAACCAGAACACCGACGAATCTACTTTCGCTTCACATTGTATCGAAAATGGTCATCATTTTCCACCCATATATCAAGTTGAAATTAATTCTATTGCATACATAAAAAATTAAAGGTGAAGGGAATTACTACGCTTTCGTTGAAAGTACCTGTAAATCCGTCTTCTATTTCCTCTTTATTGTGAATCTAATTTTAATTTGTCAAAACTGCTTTTGTGCTCTGATAACTAACTATTGAAGTATGTAAAAGTTTTACTAAAATAAATTTTATTACAATTTCCATAAGAGTCTTTAAACACCTGATTTGTTTCTTTTATCATTTTTCAATTTTGGATTTACAATTTTCATTTTATATCTCCCTAGATAGTTAATTGTCTTTCCTACGTGATAGTTAATCATGATGATAATAAGAAATTAAACTATGTATTAGGTCCGCAACAAAGTGCTCGCTGTTTTTTTTTAGAACATACAACTTTATTGTAAAAAATTATTACAAATGAATTATTCAAAATATTGCCCATCGCTAGCTATAACTTTTTCCCATCATTCTGGCAGAGCTCGAATACCGTGAGGATAGAAGAGGCTATCCACGAATCAAGCCATTTTTAAACGGTTTTATTTAGCTCACCCCGTTTGTTTTATTTATTCTTGGGTCAAATTTAGTAATTCAAATTTCACCCTCTTCCTGTCAACCGATTAATCTGAAATTTTGTATACACTTTGGATTTTGGTGACAATACAATTATATTTATTCAATATCATTATAAATACAAGATGGCCGCCGCTACAAAATGGCGGATAATTTATGTTTTATTAATCCCATCAATATGGGTATCAAATGAAAGGGCTCAACAAGCAGAATACAATATACTATAAAAATTGAAATCCAAGATGGCGGCCGCTACAAAATGGCGGATAACGTAGGTTTTATCAATCCTATCAATATGGGTATCAAATGAAAGTGCTCAACCAGTAGAATACAATGTATCCAGCCTGAATTCACCACCCAAGTCAAGATTTTGTATCGTGTTGACGACTGTGTGGCGTTAGGGTGGCTAAAATGATACGTCGTTAGCGGTACACCACCCAAGTTAAGGTGAAAGGTTAAAACGCGCCGAGAAGTGTATGGCATTAGGGTGGATAAAATGATATGTCGTTAGCGTTTTCCCCTCAAGACTCAGGCGCATCTTGTTGTACATAGCCTTGCCCCTTTATTGGACCTCTGGGGGGGTCGACCGTTTAAATGTCCATTACTCGTGGGAACAAAATGGTAAAAAAAAATATAAAAAATACAAACATAAATAAAACAGAAACTGCAACACAACGTAAACGAAAGCTTCAAAAAGCGAAAGAAAAGTATCAAGCAAAACGAGCTAAAGAAAGTGAAGGTGATAGAAAAAGTCGATTACAGAAACGACGGGAACAATTAGCGTCAAAAACACCTGAGCAATATGAGGCCAGGTTAAAAAAGCAACGTCAGCGATATACACAAATGACGGCGTCAGAAACGCCTGAAGAATATGAAGCCAGGTTAACAAAACAACGCGAGCGATATACACAGATGGTAGCGTCAGAAACGCCTGAAGAATATGAAGTTAGATTAATACAAAGCCGTGAAAGACAAAGACAGCAGTTGGGTTCAGAAACGCCTAAACATCGCGATACGAGGTTAAGTAAACAACGAGAACGTACCCAGCAATGCAGAGCTAATAATCTGCAGGCATTCGAGAATGCTATTAACACAATTTGTATACATGTCAAGCCTACGTGGCTCTTAGTAGAGTAAGATCTTTCCAGGGACTACGTATAGAGGAGTTAGATTGCAATAAACTAACGGGCAAGAAACCTTGCAATAATGAAGCACTAAATGAATTAAAAAGAATGCGAAATAAAAACTAAAAACTAGAAAATAAAAATAGGTAAAAAACTTTTAAGTTAAACGGTTTTATGTTAAAATAGATTGCACTGTTTAAGATAAATGTACTAAAACCAAAAAATAATAAAATAGATACAGTCGTGGGAATTATAAACATATGCATAGACTAGACTAAAATAAAACCGTGGGGCACGTCAATTGTCTACAATCGTTGATTAAAATGTTTGTTTTGTAATGTTACACTATAATTATTAGGCAGTTGTGCAACCGACAACGATGGACGTGTGATAAGTAGGGCTAGAATGTGGAAACAAGCTAGCAAGCTCGATTATAAGCGAGTTTTAGGGTTTCATAGTGGTGAGCGAGTAGTACTTTTGTCATATGTTTTGTCGATTGAAGACAAACAACAAGCAGTGAAACGATTCCTCGCCAGCCAGCAGTGTGAATGTCCAACGATAAACTAGTTAAAACATCTCTTTTATTTACATGGAGTGTATAACTATTAGAATTTCCATGAGCAAGAAAATAGTAAATAATTTCCTCACCGTCTGCGGGCCAACTGCCTAACGACGAATTAAACGATTCTTCTATCGCATATTAAGTCGATAATTTGTAGACAATTGACGTGCCCCACGGTTTTATTTTAGTCTAGTCTATGTATATGTTTATAATTCCCACGACTGTATCTATTTTATTATTTTTGGTTTTAGTACATTTATCTTAAACAGTGCAATGTATGTTTAACATAAAACCGTTTAACTTAAAAAGTTTCTTTACCTATTTTTATTCAAGATCTTCATATGAGCGGAACTGGTGATCAGCCAGACCATGTGCCATCGAACGGAACAAGTAATAATCGGATGGTGCAATATATGGGGAATATGGCGGGTAGGGTAGGACTTCCCGTTTGAGCGTTTCCAAGTAGGTTTTAACGGATTTGGCAACGTGAGGCTGAGCGTTGTCATGCTGTAGAATTACTTTTTCGTGTCTCTGTTCGTATTGTGGCCGTTTTTCGCACAGTGCTTTACTCAATCGCACCAATTGAGTTTGATACAGTTCCCCAGTGATGGTTTCGTTCGGTTCCAACAGCTCATAATAAATAACACCGACTTGGTCCCACCAAATACACAGTATAACTTTCGCAGCGTGAATATTCGGCCGAGGCGATGACGTAGAAGCATGACCGGCCAGTCCCCAAGATTTTTTTTCTTTGGATTGCTGTAATGAATCAATTTTTCATCACTCGTTACGATGCGATGAAGAAAACCCGAAAAACGACGCTCAACGTCTCTTGGCTTCAAATCATAAGGAACCCAAGTTCCTTGCTTTTGAATCATTCTCAATGCATGCAACCGCTTGGAAATGGCCTGGAAGGTAACTCCTAAGGCTGAAGCAAACTCTTATTGCGTTTGTCACGGATCCTCATCGAGCAATGTCTCCAATTCAGCGTCTTTGAAGATTTTTGGCCTTCCTTTACGGGGACGGTCGTCCACACCGAAATCACCGTTTTTGAAGCGACGGAACCATCCCGGCACGTTGTTTCACTTAGAGCGGCATCTCCGTAAACTTTTTGGAGCTCTCTATGACCTTCAGCCACCGTTTTCTTCGAATGAAAGAAGAAAATCAACACTTCCCGAAAATGACGATTATTTGGCACAATATCAGACATTTTCTCACAACTATAAGTATATGACGCAAAAACAATCACTAATGTCAAAGTGATTTGTTTACCATATATCTAAGCTTTGTTCAAGACGTTCTTGATATGTACAAATCGACCAGCACTTGCTGCTGGAGCCATCTATTGACAAACAGCGAGATCTTAGTTGCGCACCTAATATAATTCATAGTTTAATTTCTTATTATCATCTCCGTAGATGGTTATCTGTTCTGAAAGCTGCATTGAGATTATCTAATGAGAATAAAGACCTTGCTTTTTGAATAGAATTGCCAATGTAAGTTAATATATTTCGTTTCTGATTAATATCCCATAATTGTTTACGAAAAACCATGTTATATATATAATAGAATTATTACCATTATTGTTATAGTGGTGAGTCTATGTTTCACACTTTTATGAGTAGTTATTTTGATGAGGGTCTGAGGAAAAATTGTGAAGGGTTACATCTGTATAGGATAGTTTATAAACAATTGAGTAGAGTTCCAAGATAAACTTTATGTTACAGTGAACTGAATGTATGTATTAAGCGAATCTACTTGCCTATTTGTAGGCATAAAACAACAAATGATGTCATCCACATCCTCATATTTGGATCATAAATAGTGTTTTGACGTCTGATGATTAAGAAGTGTTATCTTCAATGTTATCAATGGAAAATTGGGCTAGTAAAAGTGAAAAGACTAAGGGAATACCCATAATCGAACTGTTGTTGCTCATGTAAATTTCATTAAGATTGAAACAATTTTATTCCAAATATACTTGTAAAAGATGCATGTTTGATTGTATAATAGAATTGGCATTGTTAGTCTCTAGATCTTGATTAATTTCAAAGAAATGGCAGGTGGAGTTACTAAGCTAATAACTGTTTATGAGAAGGATGATTCCAAATCTATTGTCAATTATCGCCCTACTTCACTGTTTTCTTCACAGACTTTGTCTGATTCTGACAAAGAGTCAGTTTGGTTAGATCCGAGATTAGGCACTTTGGATGCAGCGTTCATATAATCAGTTGTGTGTAGTCTGGTGATTGCCTGGTCAGGATTTTCTAGGACCAGAGTAAAGCATTCCATCCTGTCAAACATTATATTCTTATAAAAAAACTGAACAATGTGTGAAAATGCTTCAAGATGGCATACTACATATTCAACATACAGACAACTTGTATGAATAGACCACATTAGCAGTTGTACAGGAGATAAAGCTAACTCAGCATTACCAAGCACAGATATGGGTGTTCCTCACGGATCAATACTAGAACCAGTACGGTTTGTCCTGTATAAAAATTATCTTGGAAATAGTCTGAGTTGCATTGTGTTTGTTGATGCAGAAGATTGGAATGTCATTATTTTTATAGATGATGAAAACACACTGTAGGTATCCTGCAGAATATGGACCTACTATATTGATGGTTCAGCAAGAACAAACTGTATATCAATGCTCTTAAAACAACATTCCTTAGGTTCTCCCATAAAAAATACTTCCATAAAATAATCAAAATCATGAAAAATTCTCCAGGTCCAGTTTTTGCAAATAGAATGAAAAAGCTGCTTCTTAGGAAAACCATACATTTGATGAGTACTTTAATCAGGCAGAGTTGTTCGAGTCTGTTTCATCATGTTGTTCGGATACATTGTTTGAAGTCTTGTTTTGTAGTTATTTGTTTGTATTTATTATCTTTGTTGCTGTAATTATTGTTATCCCTGATATGTCATTTTCTTTTTGATGTCAAAATATATAATTATTATGGCTTCTCAAGATAAGAGAGAAGTACTGATTTTATGAAGTTTTATACCAAATATAAATTTAGAAATATCTAACCATGCTTTTTGATATTAAATTTTTTGTTTATAAATTCATTCTTGTTTTGAACAATGAAAATTATTAAAAGTTAACTTTCTATCTTCCTAATCAAAAAAATTATAACAATTATTTTCTTTTAGTTCGATCTGTTATTAAAAGTTGTTTTAATTTTTTCAAGGATTACTTATAGCTGTTTGAGCAAATACAATAAATCCAATATGCAATAGCCACATACTATATAGCGTTACATACTAACAACAAATAAAGAGAATCAAGATACACTAATAATTAATCCTGATGATGATAATGCCAGAGTGATCAACACTCCTGAAAGAGGAAGTAGAAAGTTTTGTGCCCTCAGGGGGGAGCACTATCCCCTCTGTTGTGGTCCCTACTGGTTGATGACCTTCTGGCAAAAACTGGCGCACAGGATGTTTATGTACAAGCGTAAGCTAATGATATAGTCATTCTGGCTATCGGAGATGACAGCGATGTCTCTGTCAGACTTCAGAAGACTATGTCAGCTATTCCAGGGGTGGTGTGAGGAAGAGAAACTTAGCATAAACCCCCACAAAACCTTTATGGTACCATTCACCAAGAAATGGAGGATATTTGTTTCTCCTCCGACCCTGGGTGGAGTGTTTATTCCAGTTAATAATAATAATAGAAAAATTTATTGCACACTTCAAAGAATATGTACAAAACGAAGGCATTCGTATCAGCGCTCTTCCATGCCCTCTCGAGTTTATATAAAAATTAGGTATAAAAAATTAAGTATATAACATACACAGTGGTTAAAATATAAAAAAACAACAATTTCACATTCTTGGATTTCCACGGGTCAATATATTTTTGTAGGCCTTTTTGAAGGACTTTAGCGAGCAACCAAGAAGACTGGAGATATCTTCTGTATTCAGCAGATGTACTGAACTGTTGGCAAAACATCTCTTGAACGTAGCTGTACTGTGAGGAAAAATTTCAAATCGATTCTCTACATTTCGCAGCTGCCTTTCATGAATTGTACTTCGTAGTATCCACAAGTCATACAAATATTTTGGCTTTTCATTTTTATATGTCTTGAACACCATCAGGGCCAATGTCATTATGTGACGACTCTCGATGTTCAGTATATTTTTGTCATTGTACCATGGGCTCAAGTGTTCATATTTTGGTATTAAATATGTAAATCTTAGACACGCATTCTGAGCCAACTGAACCTTATACATGTAGTCAACGGTGAGGAATCTGTAATACACTGATAGACAGTAATCCACCTGTGGGTTAAGTAGGGACTGTATTATTCTAAGCTTGGTTTGTTCATTCAGAATATTTGAATTGATATAAAGCTTTAAGTTTCATATACAGAATACTGAGTCTTTTTATTACATGCTTTTTAAAGTTCAGTTGACCATCAAATATGACTCCCAAATTCGTTGCATTGTCGCTTTCCGGTAGAGCAACATTATTTACATGGAGAGTATTATTAAACATAGCAATACTCCGTGCAGCCGTTCTACCAACTAACATGAAACAACTTTTCAAGGCATTCAAAGTTAGTCCATGGTCAACTGACCAGATGTATATACGGTTGATATCTTCATTTACTACTTGTAATTCCTGAAGAAGAAAAAGATTTTATAATCTGTGTGTCTTCTGCATATAGTTGTATCTTTCAATTTCGAATTACTTTTAACATAAGTGAAGTGTAGATGTTGTAAAGGGTGGGTCCAAGAATGCTTCCTTGCGGTACGCCTCTTTTGACAATGATTGGTTTTGTTCTTAGTCCATCGATTTCAACGATTTGTGTTCAATCTATTAGATAGGCATGAAATCAGCCCAACCATCGACCAGAGACACCAAAATACTGCAGCATAGTACACTCACGTGGAATTCGCACCTGGAAAACACAATACACAAGGCTAGACATTCTTTATAGACATGTCAAATTACCTGTGGAAAGAAATGGGGTCTTGCCCCAAAGCAACTTCAGTGGCTATGTGTGAAACAATCCCAACTCAAGCTCTCTAAATCGCAGAGAACGGCCTGCATGTTGATTACTGGAGCTTTCCGCTCTTCACCCATTGCGGCCATAGAACTGATTGTTTGGGGGCTAGCCCCTCTTCATCTTGTGATATGAGGAGTGGCTAGAATGCCTTTCCCGAAATGGTGCGGGTATGTTCACTGCGTGCCCGGCGCTAAAATCGGGTACCACGACTTGCTGAGTATGAGGTCTGACATAGCAGAACCTAAAACCAACATGGAGCGGCCATTCCAGATCATTATTCACGATAGACAGGAATGGACCAGCTCCAAGGACCGTCTATTTGAAGGTCCCTGTTGGTACACAGACGGCTCAAAAACTGCAAAAGGTGTTGGAGCTGGTGTCTACTGTCGAGGTGCTGCCAAGGAACAGTCGATCTGTCTTGGCGAGCATGCGAGAAATATTCGTCATCGATCACTGTGCTAACCTCTTGCTTGCGGAGGGATTAACAAATAGGTCAATAAAAATCATGACCGATAGCCAAGCTGCACTGAAGACATTGGCATCCGATACCTGTAAGTCACTTATGGTGCAGAAATGTCACTCCACCCTTGCTAGACTAGGAGAGTGGAGCAGGCTTTGTCTTTGGTACCTGGTCACTCAGTCATTGAAGGGAACGAGAAGGTCTCATTGGCCGCTCGAGGAACTAGCCTGGAATTCATAGGGCCGGAACCTAGGCTCGTAATTCCCCTGGACATTGCAAGGATGAAAAATAACCGATGGCTGAACCTGAGGGTACATGAGCACTGGATGAGTCTCTCAGGTCTCAGACACGCTTGACGTGCCATCAGTGGACCTTCCACTACAAGAGCCAAGGCATGGCTTAAACTCTCTAGGTTGGACCTGAGAGTTTTAACCGCCATACTAACGGGGCATTGTCGCCTCAGAAAACACCTAAACAAATTAGGATTGATTGAGGATTCTTCATGTAGGCTATGTGAAGAAGATACAGAATCAATGGAACATGTTATGTGCAAGTGCCCAGCTGGAGACAGAGGCACGATGGAAGAACTTGGATCTAACAAACTGAAGCTGACTGAGCTTATTAAGCTCTTACCCACGAAACTCGTATCCTTTACAAGAAGAATGGAACTCGTGGATGAAATTTAGGACAGAGTGTGCAATATTCACTGGGTTATAATGACCAGTCTGCTAGGCAGCCCTCACTCATATGATATCTAGCCTATCTCTATCTAATCCTGATGATACTGGTCAGGATATTGGAACGACTCCATTAAATTATTGTATTGTAATCAGTCCTTGACAAGTGTGCAAAGTTTAAATTTAATCTGACGTTTTAAGATTGATTAAAATTAAGTTTGAAGGTTCTATAATAAAATGTTCATAATAGAACGAGGTTTTATCATTCTGCATGGAAAAAATATAATCCTCATAGTTGCGAGAAATCTATTCAACAAAGTTTTTTGATTGTTCTAATCGGATAAAAATAAAAGAATTATTGTAACATTATCATAAATCACCTCAATAATTAATTATCTTATAGTTGATATTCATAATCAATTCGATTTGTAATCCCTGTTTGTGGAAGTTATTCAACATTCGTTACTTTGTAATATTAATAAGATACGAAAGATAATGATCGACAAATTAATGCAAGGATTCGGGTAATTCCTTTCTTATTCTGGTTTTGGAGTTCCTAGAAACTTGATTTCCCAGATCAACTACTGTTCTACTATGAATGAATCATATGACTCATTCTTGTATTGCAAAAGCCCAAATGTTAACAGGGCACTGCAAGCAATTCAAATAATCCCAATTGAATGTTTTCTTTAGGAAAAACAGAAACTTGAATTGTATAACCTTCACTGATAGGAGAATTATGTAAATATTCAGCATAAAGGACAAATTCTTAATGAAAATATTATTATTCACGAAAGAAATCTTTTAAAGGATAAATTGAGTGCGTGATCAGAATGAAAATGATCATAATTCGAAAAAATTGCGCCAACAGGATATGAATAGGCGTAGGTGTAACAGAAAATTACCTACCTAATATAAGTAGAATCAGATGGAGTAAATTAGAAATATGCATATTTGGACACAGAAAACTATTATTATTCAACACTTTTCACTTATATTGAGTAAGTAATACCCATATTGCTATAAAGTTAAATAAAACTCAAAGATTCTGAGAAAGTCTGTATTCATTTGCACTTGCAACTTATCACTATCATTCATTACAAGTTTCACGTTTACAGGTGTTTATTTACCACAGAATACTATGCCAAGTGGACAGGTACCTGGTTAGACGGACGAGTGGCATTTGAACTAACACAGAAAAAAAAGCATATAAAAACCAGAGTTGCTAATGAAATACAACTATCATCTGTTCAAAATTGCACTACTCCGTAATGGAAATGTCACTCATGATCACGCAATAAGTTGATCATCTTCTATGTTTATTTATTTCCTCTTCAAAATGTAAAAATCAAATATATTATAAACCTTTTCAGGATATTCTCTATTCTTCCTATGAGTAATACATAAAGCCAACATGGTGAAAAGAAAATATCAATTTCCCATAAGTTCATTTCATAATAGTCACACAATTCTTACAGTCCCTTTTCATTAGAGCGTTTTGACGCTGATTCAGATGGTCACGTGATTTTCAGCGTTGACGCTAGAAAATTGAGATTTCTGAACTTTATAGCGTCAGACGCTAGAAGAGACAAATGACAAGTTTATATTTTCCATCTTCGAGGGTTGCCAATAAAAACCCTGAGACAACCAGTTTTCTTCAATACAAAATGGCTTAGTCTCTTCTTATAGTCATCCAGTTATTGTGCCTTATTAGCTTTCGATAATCGAACAACATAGAAGTCTTGAAAAAAGAATTTCGCTATATATAACACTGAAGATTCCAGAAATGATACAAAATCAATGAAAAATAGACTTCATATTCATCAATTAAGTATTTTAACCTAAAATAAGTGACAAATCACCATTTTGACGCTTGAAACGAGCGTCAAAACGCTCCAATGAAAAGGCACCTTTACTCTTTATTTTTAACCTTAAATATCGGCATATTAATTATTTCAGCTTTGCTGCGTAATGTTTTATACTTATGAATATGATATGAACTATAATGTATTCTTATGTTTTTAACCCTAGATCACTAACCTTATTTTACAATGCTTATTACTAACCTTAGTCATTTCGACTACGCCGTATAAAAGGAAGGCTTCTCAAGGTTTATGGAATAAAATATTTATATGTATTTTACTTATTTATTACAAAAATCATTTGTTGATATGTTTATTAGTTTTATTTACTTAAATCACATTTTAATCACTTTCAGTCTTGCAATTGAGATCAGACTCTTTACTCATTTGAACATTTTTGTTTTTTAAATGCTTTAATCTTATTAACTAGAAAAAACAGTGACAAACAATATCAAAATATGAAAATTAAGTAATAAAACCAACAAAAAAAACATTTTAGAAAAAAACTATTAATCAATACATTTGTGACAAATGTTTTAGACGAATCATGATGGCTGGAACGGCGCATACAGTGTCTCTACACAAAAAACACACACGTGCGCCGCGCGAGCTGCAGGTCGATTGAGATAAGAGATTAGCCGGAATCTGAAATGCGTGCGACGACGCATTCAAAATTTATACTACTTTTTTTGGGATCGCGCCGTTGTGCCGACTAAGGTTAGTGATCTAGGGATAAATTCCTATTACATTTTATTATCTAAGTATTTTCATTTTCTACGACTAGTCTCTATGAATACGATGTATTCTATGATGCATATAGCAAAGACATGATCTAAGAGTTAAGAAGTTAGGAATGCTCTAAATGACCAAATATTTTCAGTCACCTCGAATTACTTTTCGTTGCACCACAATTATATTGTAGGGGTTATCCATATTAATTTGTTGTCACCATTACTTAAGATTGATTTTCGATTCCAGTTAGATTTATTCACTGTTACTTGGGATAATAGAGCATAGAGCTAATTGTTACTCTGTAAACTAAGATAAGGTTAGGTTATATTGCTCTGTTTCTGATTATGAAATACTTATACTACAAGAGAATTAAGTAATAATAATTATTACTCTATATGTGAAGTATTCATTACGAACATCAAATGAGATTCAAGAGCCCTACTTTAACTAAAATTTTGAACAAATGGCCAGGGAAAACCTATTTTGGGATATATAGATTTCTTCCAATATTTTTCTTGGTAGGAGCTGGTTTAGAATTTTCCATGATCAATTGGCAAGTGGGAGAAATTAATTTTTGTAAGTATTTGCTGGAAACTAATTATCAACATTAATTCATATTAATTTCAGATAAAACTTACAAAAAAAGACAAGCACTAAACATTGTGTCAAGTGAATGAGCGAATATTCAAAATGCCAGCAGGTATAAGTTGGGGAAGATATTTAACTTTTTTCACAGCATCTCTATTGACCATGCTTGCTGGAGCTCAAACTGTGCATGTGTTTTATAGACCTCTAGATGATTTGGATGAGTATATAGAAAAAGCTAAAGCAGAAAAAACTTGACTATGATGGAAATATATACGAAACGCTAGAAATTATTGTACAAATTGTTGAATTTATATATTTATAAACGTCAAATCGGTAATTTCATTCAATGAGGCATCCCTAACTGGTAAACCTGCAGTTCACACACCTATCACTTGCTCACTCGGATACGAGACGATCAGCTGTCAACCCGATCGTGTTCGAATCTGGGTCTAGGTTGCCAGATTGTTAGACCGATACTGCATCAGAGCTATTGATTTCTGATACGGAATTAATTCCATGAAGAAAAACATAACTAAGACCGAAATTCAAATGGGAATCTTTCCAAACCTAACCTAATTTTACCTAAAACCTAACCTATTCAATTCAAAATTTAAATTAAGTTTGAGGATCGGTTAGGTTAGTTAGGTTTGGTTTAAAGAGATTTCCATTTGAATTTCCCTCTCTGTTATGATGGGAGATGGCAAGTACTTCACTATTGTCGGGATCATGAAACTGCAAAAATAAAAAATTGTTGATCTACTTTCTTCATGGAATTAATTCCCTATCAGAATTCAATAACTCTCATGCAGTTTCGGTCTAGCAATCTGGCAACCCAGGCCCAGATTTGAACACTATCAGGTTGACAGCTGATCGTCTCGTATCCGAGTGCGCAAGAGATAAGTGTCTGAGCTGCAGGTTTACCCCCTAACCTTCCGTTAGTCATTACTATACATGTGGGTCTGTATATTTGAAAATCTCTTATTCAATAAATTTGAATGAAAAAGTTGATTCAAGTAACAGTATCTTATACATGTGTACAATTCAAGATCAAAACCTAATCACACTTTTGAATGCTTAACACAGTTTAAGAAATGGAAGAATAAAAGTAGGTTTTCATTGATTTTCTCTACAATTCGCCCTTGAGATATTCATATTCATTGCCTCAAGTTGGTGGTGGGGGACCTCCAGCATCTTGGTACAATTTCGCTATGACGGGTTGCACTACATCTTCCAGTTCCTTCTTTTGTTTCTTATACTCTTCCTCTTCAGCGCCTTCGTTGTTTTCGAACCATTTGTTCATTTCATCAGCAGAGATCTTTGCTTTCATTTTCTTTTGTTAGCAAAGATTCTGAGTTTTTAATTATTCTATCAATATCTTCAGGAGTCAACCTATTCTGAACATTAATATCAACGAATTTTTATATGTTACCTTCGTAGTAGACGAGGGTTTCAGACTGTCCTGGAAAAGCTAGGGCGCAGACCGTTCTAACCTTTCGAGTCGTGAGGTGATAGCTCCCAAGGTGGCGTAGGTGCCACAGAGGGGACTCGAGCGCCACCCAGACACAGACACAGAGGAGATGGTTCAACATCTAAATGATGAAGAAGGGATCAGATGTCTTCAGGTTTACATCCAGCATTCTAAGGCAGATACCTTCCTCCTTGGTAAATACATCTTGAATGGGAGCCTTGATTTGGCTTTTATTCAGGAACCATGACTGTCCAACCGAAGATCAGTTTGCGGTCTGGGAAATCTACCAGGCCAGATACTGTACTACTGTCCTGGGGACAACACCAGAACGTGTATCTGTATCAATAACAGAGTCGATAATCTTCTACTCACCAAATTCTGTAACAGAGACACTCTGTACTTACTTGTGCTTGTCCCGGGAGAGCATGGCAGACTTGATTTATTGGTCTGCTCAGCATATTTATCGGAATGCCCTCCTAAGATGATTCGTAACCTGGTGAATCATTGCAGGAAGAAAAATCGCCAACTTGCCGGGACGCTAATGCACACCACTCGGTGTGGGCAGCTCGGACGTCAACGGAAGAGGTGAAAGTCTTTCCGAGTGCCTCATGGCAGTAGCCCTCCTTCTATTGAATAGAGGAGATGACCAACCTTTATAACGCGCAATTGCGCTGAGGTATTGGGCATTATGTTATGCTCGAGTTCCCTGAGCAATAAAACCTTGAGGTGGGTTGTGTCAAGTGAACCCTCGGGATCTGACCACATACACATTCAATTCACTATTGAGTTTGAGATCAGACCAGGGGTTGAATACAGAAACCCAAGGAGCACTGACTTGGACGGTTATAGAGCGTCCCTTAGTGTTCATTTGGGAGATATTGCCACAGCTACAAACATTCGTGAAGACGTATGGCTAAGGAGATATCCCGGTCGATCGAGTCAGCGTAGCACGATAACTGTCCACCAAGGAGAAAACCTGAGAATGACTCAACGCCAGAATGAAGTTGACAAAATTTTTAACCCGAGCCAAAAATACCGGCAAATAGAACCACTCGTTCTACCCTTACATCGTATAAATAAGAAATTAGAAGGACAAAACGGGAATCCTGATGCAGATTTTGCGGGGTGGTGGAAAGTAGTAGAGTTAGTAGAAGGCTGCACAGGGTTCTCGTCAGAGGCCCAGTGCTGATCATTGGATTTGTAGGAGACGCGGATGGACAGTACACCGACTCTGGAAGAGGGACGTTGGAGATTCTTGCGAGAACACACTTTCCAGATTATCGGTTTCTTGATATCAGTGACAGCTTTGACACCGTCGCTCTGAAGGGCCTTACTAAAAGGCCAAAAAAGAACGCAAGAACGATCATCAAGCCCGAAGCAGTCAATTGGGCGATTCGCTCATTTAAGGTTACCTGGGGAGAATAGCATCATGCCTGCCTTGGTACAAGGGGTAGACGTCCTCCTTCCATATCTCTTTAGGCTCTTCTGGTCGAGTCTGGCATGGAATATTGTCCTGACCAACTGGTGGAAGGTTAGGGTTGAATACATCCCTAAGGTGGGTTAATCGAACTCACAACCTAAATTGTTTACACTTATAAGTCTTGTCTTTCGTTCTGAAAACCCTGTAGGTGTTAGATGGATTCATCTGCACCAAGGTATTATCGCTGATGCCTATGAATGAACTTCAAAAGGTAAATCAACGTGAGCACTGGATGAGTCTCTCAAGTCTCAACTTGCCATCAGTGGACCCTCCACTCCAACAGCCAAGGCTTGGCTTAAACTGTCCAGACTAAACCTGAGAGTTCTAACTGCCATACTAACGGGGCACTGTCGCCTCAGAAATCACCTAAACAACTTAAGATTGATTGAGGATCCTTCACTGTAGAATATGTGAAGAAGAGATAGAATCAATGGAGCATGTTATGCGCGAGTGCCCAGCTGGGGACAGAGTTAGGATTGAGGAACTTGAATAACAAGCTCTCGCCCACAAAGCTCATATCCTTTAGAAGAATGGTGCTTCTGGGTGAAATTTAGGACAGAGTGTGCCACATTAGACCACAGGGCTACAGTGGTTGGGTTGCTAGGCAGCCCTCACTCATAATCTATATATCTACCAGCGCCTTCATTTTCTACAAATACTCGAAAAAACCATTTCAGAGATTGAATTTATGCAAATAATTGTTATCTTTAGTCATTGGACATTCACATTAATTCATTGAATGGTCATTGCTTGAATAAATTCTCAATCATATTCTATCACGTTAATCTAACAATACAGGGTGCTACATAATAGTATGTCATAACTTGAGGGGTATATTCACAGGGTGTTAAAATTTTCGAAAACATTGTTTTTTCAAAACACAGACCAAATGTGAATGCAAGCTTCAAAACTCCTGCAGTTTTTAAGACATTCAGACCAAATTTAGAATGCAAGCTATTTTTACAGCCTCCATCATTACATGACCTAGATTTTAACTGAAATTCACAAGGTGTTTTACAATAAATTTTCGTCATCTCCGTTCAATTTAGAAACTTTTCTGACACTTGTAATTTTTTCATACATGTAATGGATATCAGCCAATTCGGCGTTAGTAAAATTAGCCATTTTTTCTTACAGCAATAACTTCAAGTCTTAAAACTAATCGTTAATTTAATAATTTTTTGCTTGAGAACAGTTGGAAAAAATTATAAGTGTCAAAAAAGTTTCTAAATTGAACGAAGATGACGAAAATTGATTGTACGCTGATCAGTGGCATACTGTAAAAAAGTTTGAAAGGGCAAGAGAAGACATGGCTAAGGAAAAGAAAACACCTTGTAGATTCTAGTTAAAATTCAGGACGTGTAATGATGGAGGCTGTAGAAAATAGCTTGCATTCCAAATTTGGGCTGAATATCTCAAGAACGCGGGAGTTTTGAAGAACCAAATTTTTTCAGAAATCTCAACACCCTGTAGCTCCGTAACAAAGCTTTTGCGGACCTATGTTTATATGAACTTTTTTCTTAAAATTGCATGTAGGTTTACCCTCTCAAGTTGTGACATACTATTATGTAACACCCTGTATGTAAGTGAAGATAAAATATATCTCTTTTATTCAATAAATTTTATTGAAAAATTTGTTTCAAGTAACAATATCAAATACAAGTGTACAATTCAATCATGTAAATGAAAAATATAAACAAGATGAACCACCTAGAAATGAACATTTTCATCATACACCCATATTTGACATCAAATAAATTAGAGGGATGGGCAATTACCTATAAACAGGTAATTAAATATAAAATATTGACCTAATTTATTACAAAAAATCAGTTTTTTTGTGACCAAACACACATTTCCAAATCAAAAGTCTACACAATCACACTTTCGCACACTCATCACAATTTAAGAAACAGAAGAATTAAAGTCAGTCTTCATTAATTTTCTCTACAATTCATCCTTGAGATCTTCATCTTCATCGCTGCCTCCAGTTGGCGGTGGGGGACCTCCAGCACCTTGGTACAATTTCGCTATGATTGGTTGCACTACATCTTCTAGTTCCTTCTTTTGTTTCTTGTATTCTTCTGCTTCAGTATCTTGGTTGTCTTCCAACCACTTGATCTTTTCATCGATGGCTTCCTCCATTTTGCTCTTTTCATCGGCGGAGATCTTTGCCCCCAATTTGTCTTTGTCTGCCAATTGGTTCTTTAACGAATAAGCGTAACTTTCTAGCTCGTTTCTAGCCTCAACACGTTCCTTCAATTTCTTGTCATCATTGGCAAAGATTTCTGCGTCTTTGATCATTCTATCTATATCTTCAGGAGTCAACCTGTTCTGGTCGTTAGTAATAACAATTTTTTCTTTGTTACCAGTGCCTTTATCTTCCGCAGATACTTGAAGAATACCGTTAGCGTCGATTTCGAAAGTAACTTCAATCTGTGGGACACCTCGAGGTGCTGGTGGAATTCCAGTAAGATCGAATTTACCCAAGAGATGGTTATCTTTGGTCATTGGACGTTCACCTTCGTATACTTGAATGGTCACAGTATGTTGATTGTCTGAAGCTGTGGAGAAAATTTGGGATTTCTTGGTTGGAATAACAGTGTTTCTTGGGATTAGTTTGGTCATCACACCACCAACAGTCTCGATACCCATGGTCAAAGGATTAACGTCCAAAAGAACGATGGCGTCGGTATCTTGGTCTCCAGAGAGTACTCCAGCTTGTACTGCTGCGCCATAAGCGACGGCTTCATCGGGGTTGATTCCTCGGGAGGGTTCTTTGCCGCCGAAAAGTCCTTTACCAACTGCTGAACTTTGGGGATACGAGTCGAACCTCCAACCAACACAATTTCGTCGATGTCTTTCTTCTTCATATCGGCGTCTTCGAGTACTTTCTGTACGGGTTTCATGGTGGCACGGAAAAGATCCTGTAAAAAATGTGTTAGGTTAGATTCCGAAAATTTGCAATAAAGTCAAATCTATAGGTAATCCTGCCGTTTAAGCTGACCACTTTCGCGCAACTAGGTATATCACCTAAAAAGATTAATCTCATCTATTCAGATCATAGTCAAGCATTTAATTTTGAATCTCTCTAAAAAAAATATTGACTTTTCTATAAACTTACCATGTTCAATTCCTCGAATTTGGCTCTGGTCAAAGTTTCCGAGAAATCTTCTCCCTCGAAGAACGATTCGATTTCTATCCTGACTTGGTGACTGGCAGATAACGCTCTCTTGGCCTTCTCGACTTCACGACGCAATTTCTGAACAGCTCTGTTGTCTTTTCTAATATCCTTGCCCTTCTTCTTCTTGTACAGTTTGATGAAATGATCCATCACTCTCTGATCGAAATCTTCACCACCCAAGTGAGTGTCGCCATTGGTAGAAACGACTTCGAATACTCCAGTATCGATGGTCAACAAAGATACATCGAAGGTACCACCGCCCAAATCGAATACCAAAATATTTTTCTCTCCGTCTTTCTTGTCGAGACCGTAAGCGATAGCGGCGGCAGTGGGTTCGTTCAAAATTCTCATAACTTTAAGACCGGCAATAGTTCCGGCATCTTTGGTGGCTTGACGTTGAGCATCATTGAAGTAGGCTGGTACCGTAACAACTGCATGAGTCACCTTCTTTCCCAAGTAGGCTTCCGCTGTTTCCTTCATTTTACCAAGAACCATGGCGGATATTTCTTCAGGAGCAAAGACTTTTTCACCTTGGTTAGTATCAACCTATAAGTTCAAAAAAATATTACATAATGCTCGCATTTAGAGGTATGAAAACTAACCTTAATGTGGGGTTTCGAGTTCTTTTCAATAACTTTGAATGGGAAGAATTTGATGTCATGTTGAACTGCAGAATCCGTCCAATCTCTACCGATTAAACGTTTGGCGTCAAACACTGTGTTCTCAGGATTGGTGGTAAGTTGATTCTTGGCGGCATCACCAATGAGACGTTCACCATCAGCAGTAAATGCCACATAGGATGGGGTGATTCGGTTACCTTGGTCATTAGCAATAATTTCCACCCTACCATTTCTATAAACTCCAACACTGCCAAAAATATCAATCAATCATTCATTTATTCATCAGAGATGACAAGTCAAGAAATAGTAAATATAATATCTTAATTCCTAAGTAATAATTCGACAAAACCAATGAAGTGGACATAAACTAAGGATAAAATCACAATAAGCAAGAAGAGACAAGACATTTAAAATTGAACATCAGATAAAGGACTCATGTAATTCCATATCAATAAATTCGTTCATACTGTAACATATTCTTTAAAAGTAGACTTAATGTTCTTCTTGAAAACAAAACTGCTCAATTTATTGTATCTTTCAGAGAATCGATTATATAGTTTCAGTCCCAAATAAGTGAAATATTTTTGTGAACGCGATAGACGTTGTTGTGGTAATATAAGGTTTTCCTTATTTCTGGTGTTGTAATTGTGAACTTTGCTGTGAGTGGCAAACTGATCACGGAAACAGTGAATATAGCTGAGACATTCGAGGATATAAATTGAAGGGACAGGGAGAATACTTTGTTCTTACGTTGCTCCAACTATCGCTCTAACAGCCCTTTCTTGCAATAAGAAAATTCGTTGAGCTTCCAAAGATGCCTCCCAGAGGAATATTCCATGAGAAGCGATACTATGGAAATGCGCAAAGTACGTTAAGAGAGAGGCCCTTTCGTTGGCGATGTAGCGCATTCGGCGGATAGAATAAATTGCTGAGTATAATTTCATACTCATTTCAGCGATGTGTATTTCCCACGTAAGAGTACTCTCCATTGAAAAGCGCAACAGTTTGTTAGTAGAGTCATCATTGTCCTCGTGATTACGTTTTGCCGCAAGGTCAATTTTTTATTTTTCTCCATGTTTAGATGTAAACCGTTCGCGCTAAACCATTTATGTGCCTTTTGCATGGTAGACCCAGAAGGCCTGTTCAACTCTTCTATAGAATTAGACTTGACAAGAAATGTTGGGTCGTCCAAGAACAAACATGTTTTATCTGATTCAATATTGGATGGGAGACCATTCATAAACAGAATGAAAAGCACCGGACCCAAATTGATCCCTGCGGAACTCCAAGGTTTATTTTTACTGGCGCAGACAGCTCGTTTTTCCAACATACTGATTGGTACCTATCTTCTAAGTAGGATTTGAGAATATTCCAAATCCATTCTCTCATTCCGCATTTGAGAAGAAGCACAGGTCTCAACATCAGGCCAAAAGCCTTACTCAAATCACAACAATTCATTTCTGCCTCTTCCTAATCATCCATGGCTCTCATCAGATACTCGACTAGCTCAGCCATGGCGGTGACTGTTGACCGGCCTTGTGTAAATCCATGTTGGCATAGTGTCAATATTGATTCAGACTTAACGTAAGCCACTATTCTATTTTTAAGCAAGGCTTCGAAAACCTTAGAGAAGGCAGGCAGAATAGAAATTGGCCTGTAGCTGTTTAGGTCGTTTGGGTCCCCCTTCTTGAATATTGGCACCACTCTAGCATACTTCAACTCCACTGGAAAGACCCCCTACTCAAAACATTGGTTTATGACTATACTGAAAGGTACAGCCACAGCGTGGATTATTTTTTTGAGAAGACTACAGAATTTTTTCCTTCATGCCATGCACCAAAGTCATTATTTCTATAGCTGTTGTATCTGTTAGCATCATCGAGTTGTAGTCAGAAGTAGCAGTCTTTTTGGCATAGGATTGTGGAGATTCATTCTGGTCAGGATTTTCTGGTGTATATCTCATAGCAACATTTGCGAAGTGGTCGCAGAGGGTATGAGTGCTCAGATTAGAGTTTACATTCACACTTTTTGGTTCCTTCACCTCAGCGTTAATGATTTTCCAAATTTCTTTGCTTTTGCTTGAAGTATTTGCTATTTGTTCACAGTGGCCAGATCTGATGGAGCTTTCAATGGCACTTTTCAACCTTGACTTCAATGTCTTATACAGTTGTTCAGAAACATCATCTCTTCTGACTCTGAATATGGTGTAGGATGCGTGCACCTGATTTTTGAGTGCTGCAATTTCAAGACTGGCACCAGTTCGCTTTTACTCTTCTTTTAGGGAAATTTTCGTTAAAGTAGTTCATTATGATGGAGTGGAATACACTACAGGAAGGACAAATTTGTCGATCAAGTGAATTTATAAATCGACTAACATTCACATCATTCATTTTCCTTTTGAGCAATATTTCCCTCAGTTTTGGAAGTGTACAGTCCCGGAATAGTACTTTTTGAGCGTAGTGATCTAATATGTGAGGTTAGGTTAGGTTAGCGATATTGATAATCATCTCTTCTGACTCTGAATATGGTGTGGGATGCGTGCACCTGATTTTTGAGTGCTGCAATTTCAGGACTGGGCACCAGTTCGCTTTTACTCTTCTTTTAGGGAAATTTTCGTTAAAGTGGTCCATTATGATGGAGTGGAATACACTACAGGAAGTTTAAGCATCGGCTTGTGCAATGGAGTCCCAAATTTGTCGTTCAAGTGAATTTATAAATCGACTAACATTCACATCATTCATTTTCCTTTTGAGCAATATTTCCCTCAGTTTTGGAAGAGTACAGGTCCGGAATAATACTTTTTGAGCGTAGTGATCTAACATGTGAGGTTAGGTTAGGTTAGCGATATTGATGTTATCCTTGACGCTTCGTTGAAAATGTGGGGCATATTATACGAGCCCAGCAGATCCAACAACTTCTTTATGTCAGCTATGTTTTTCAAAATATCGATGTTAAAATCGTTTGATACTACTATCGAATTATTTTCCAAGGTAGAAAAATCTTCTCAAGGACAAAATTCATCTGCTATAGCAATATGTTAAAATTTCCACTTGGGAGGACGGTACTGCCCAAGAATTATCATTTTTTGGTCTTGAAGTTTAACAGCACACATTTCAATGTGATTTTCAATCTTTAAACTTTATCTTGAAGCGTGTTCCAATAAGAAAATACCTCATCTACCATTACAGAAAACTTCCAAACATCAAACTAATTTTTTAGACATCTGGGATGGATTTTAAAAAACTTACCATGAATAGGTAGTACCCAAATCGATTCCAATAACTGTGCCAACATCCTCCTTCTCCTTTTTACTGTCGTCTTTGGCCAAAGCCAGTGCCAGAAGGCACATTCCGCCAAACAATATGTGTAATTTCATTTTAGTTTTCTATAATCTGCAAAGAATCAGACCTATTAGAGTAACGTCACACATCTGATAAAAAAGTACTGTAATTATAAATTGGAACACCTAACTGTAAATGTGCTTCGTTGGCACACGTTTGAATTTCCGATGTCATCACCTTTACAAATAATTGATAAAAATTCTAAATTCCAATCAAATTCTAATAAGACGTATTCATAATTTGGAATTTTAACGTGATAAAATGAATCATAACCTAATGGATTTCTAGAAGATGATAGAAAATGACAGAATTACCGGAACATTATCGAATACACAGAAATTCATACGAATGTGTTTTACGAGAGTAACATATGGAAAATACAAAATGTGTAATTTTCCTAAGACGTATCTCTAATATAAAGAAAATCTTAAAATTCATGCTTCAGTATTGAATTATCAGCCATACACGCCTCTAAAATTTACAACAGAATAACACCGAAATTTACTGAACTACCAAATTAAAAACGTAGGCATTACTTACCTAAACGTAATATATTTCAATTACACCCACAATAACTTAATTTTTCAATAAAAACTGTGTGCACTCGAATATGCAATTATTCACTCAATACTTATTACTTCTCTTAAATCTTCTCTGCAACTGATGAAGTTTGGATTTGACAAGCCGAATTTATAAATACTTTTCGTCGTGTTGTTTTGAGATTGGTCGAGTTTCAAACGTTTAGCGATTTGATTGGTGGAACGGTAGCTTGTTGTCCATCGATTATTGGCCCACGTTTACGTTCTTGTTGTTTGGAGTTTATTCCCGACATACTTGTCAGGAGTCTCTCGAATGTTCGAGAATAGAAATTGGAGCACGTAAGTGAAAGATAGCCCCCACTGTTCCTACACTTGAAAGGCGGGTAAAATTTGAATTGTGATGAAAGGATATTGGGGTTAGTTTTTAGATGTTGAAATAAAAAGTAAAATTAAACGAAATAGTTCATTTCATTTCGTTAAAATGGAAAATAAGTAATCAGTGTGAGGTTTTAAGAAAAGATTACAGTAAATTGGTGATTGTCAAAGTGTTTGGAAATGTTTTATTAAGAGTTTATTAAGTTCTTGTGCATCAAACTTCTATGATCATATTTGTTTATACAGCGAAATGTTAAAAATATTAGATTGTCCCAGGTGCAGGCAACCAATTGCAACCAATTTTATTTTTAAACTCGATAACAATGCGACAGACGAAAAATGCTTAAAAGTTTAAAACGTATTTTCACTTGCTTAATCCGAAAACGTACAAACATTGAAAAATGGAAATTGTGCACTTCTTTCTGACAAAATATAGGTTCCAAGTCACCGCTAGTCTTAATAAGTTCAAATTAAATAGCCCTTCTATTTTTAATAATACTGCCAAATTTCAACAAGATATTTACGAAAAACCGATTTTTTTTTTTAAAGTTCGACACATTGACATTTTATGTTTATATGAATTTCATGCCTTAAAATTGAGTAATGAAATGCTCCAATAATATTTCAAATGACTTTTGGAACACCTGTATACCATTCGTTCGAGTTAGAAAGTGAATTTTGTTTTCTACGAAAACCTCTAATCAATTTTTAGAAAATCTTCAATAATTTAATATACTATATAAACATATTTTCTTTCTGTCTGAAAAAACTATTCAATAACATGCTAATAGTTTGCAAATACCATTTCAGAAATTGGCATTACTTTTATTTATTTAGCATACAAAATTTTCACATTGAAATTTTGTATGAAT
The DNA here is from genome assembly GCA_013387265.2 of Cryptolaemus montrouzieri. Lineage (NCBI taxonomy): Eukaryota > Metazoa > Arthropoda > Insecta > Coleoptera > Coccinellidae > Cryptolaemus > Cryptolaemus montrouzieri. The sequence goes on along the minus strand of JABFTP020000124.1, from coordinate 67,406,072 downwards.
ATACGGAAACCCACATTGAAACATTGAGTCAAATTATATAAACCAATGAATGTAATTTAACAACATAAATAATAATCAGATAAAACAAAAGAAATACGTAGTGAATAATTATTATAGGTGCAACGCCAAGCCTCTAGTTCTAGACTTGAAGCATCCAAATGACAATGAAAAGAAATCAAGTCCTCTACCGAAACTGTTGGTCAACGACAGGCAGCGGTTGATGTAAAAGTTGGAGCTATAGTTAAATTTACACTTCTTAGAACGAAACATTGTTATCCTACCTGGCAAATTAAAATCTATTAAACCTAAAAGATCCCCACAATCAATATGCCAGTTTAAAATTTTATAAAGAAAACACATTTCACTAACGTACCTCATGACTCGCAGTGTCCAAGTTAAATCGGTGACGCAAGATATCCAGGTTATTACTAAATAATTCCTAAAAAAATTTGAAAGACAAATAACGAAGAAACTTCCGCTGGACTCTTTCCAAGCAATTAATATCACATAAATAGTGTGGAGACCAAATGCTCGACCCATATTCCAAATTTGTTCTGAATAAGGAACAGTATAGAATATTTACTGTACCAGGGGAAAAACCTACTGAATTACGAATTATGAAGTCCAACATCTGATACGCCTTGGAAGCGATCCTACGAAAGTGTTTGTTGGAATCTAGTCGACGATCAAGAGTAATACCAAGATCTCGTATTAGGTGCACTATGTTAAGAACTGTCTTATTCAAATTGTACTCGAACCCCAGTGGAGTGTGTGATCTATGAAAGGATATAACATGGTATTTTTCAACATTCAGACTCAAACAGTTAAGAAAATAAAAAAAACCTGTCAATATCTCTCAATAATTCACGGGCATCACAAATATTACTTATTATTGAAAACATCTTCATGTCATCGGTAAATAGTAAGAACTTTACCGAAAGAACAGTCATCACATCGTTTATGAAAATATTGAAGAACACCGGACCCAAATGTGAACCTTGAGGTACACCTGACGCCACATTAAACTCTCTCGAATAGAATTGTCTATATTTAACACACTGAGAACGACCACACAAAAAACTTCGAAGCCATTGGAACAGAGAACCTGATATGCCAAGTGCCTCCAACTTAGCGAGTAAAAGGTTATGATTGACTCTGTCGAAGGCTTTTTCAAAATCTGTATATACTGCATCTAGTTGATGACCCGATTCGAAACATTCAATTATGTCTCCAACATAAAGTACGATATTCGAAATAGTGGAACGGCCCTTTCTAAAGCCATGCTGTTCATTGATTAAAACTGAAGTACAGTTCCAAGATAGGCAATTACAAATTAAACTATCTAGCATTTTTGGAATGGTGGATTGTATTGCTACACCAGACTTGAAAATTGAAACAATGAAACTTTTTTTCCAAAAAGAAGGGAAGGATCCCAAATCCAAAGACATGTTGAACAGCGTGGCAATAGGGTCAGCCAGAGTACTAATACATTTCTTCAAAACGAAAGCTGGCACCCCATCAGGACCAGATGACAGCTTTAGCTTCATAAAAGAGATCAAATCAAAAATCTCTCGAGATGACACCTCGCATGAACTAATATTTAACGTATTTTCATATTTGATTTCGGGTGGGACAATAGCCTCACTGCTGTAAACTACTGAAAAGAAGTCAGCGAATAAATTCACAATAACATCACCATCTGAGCTGGATACACTGTCCAACTCCATATAGTTTGGTAAATCGAACTACTAACTTCAATCTTTGTTTATAAGTTTTAAATTTAAAATTCTTCTCTTTATTACTTAAGAAACAATTATCTGTTTTCCCAAATCAAAGTTATTCAGATTCTAAAAATAGCATTTGAATGACATAAGCGCTACACTGACCCCTGGAAATTAGATGTAATAAAATTTAAACAAAATATGTTTTAACAAATATATTAACAATCACCTGTGAAATAATATTCTTTACAAAATAATCAATTATAAAAAGACTAGTTATTTATTATCTTGATAACAGCAAGGCACTTATATTGTAAGTCATACTCAATCATATTCAGTCATGTAAAAGTGGATGTAGAAAAGTGTATTTCAATAAATATATTAATAATTATCAGTAAAATTACATCTTTACAAATTATTGCAGCATATAGACTAGTTTCCTATTATCTTCTTACAAATAAGGCACTTTTAGTAAAAGGATTACGTTCTTCATCAAATAAAACGATAAAAATCTTATCAACAATTTTCTTATCATCTCGTAGACACAAAAAATTCCATCTGATTCGAGCTATATTTTTATATGCTATATGTTGAAATGATATAAGAAACTTTGCATATTTATTGTGAACATCAAATATTCACAAATACATATGCTACCAGAGTACTTTTGGAAAGTTTGAAAAATTTATATGATAAACTTTAAAGAGTATCAAAATCGTGTTTGTTTCGACATACTCCAGAAATAAGAATTTCTAATTTCAATCATTTTGCTCAAAATATATTTATACCGATAATCTTCAAAGACCTTCACCAGATTTTCCGTTTTCTTTTGCTTCACAATCATAACAAAGATTATATTCGGAGTTATATAATCCTCACACATTATTCGCTTAAATATAATATACCCAATTTGAAGCCAAATGAATCAATATGAACTTTGAGAAGCCAGAATTAATTAGAAAAGAAAAACAATTATTCCTCCGAAAGCATTGATTCTAACAAATTATCAAAACCAACTTCAATGATTTCTTCCAGGGATAATATAGAAAACGATTCATACAGTATGCTATTCGATCAACACAAGTTTCCATTTGGAAATTCAGTATTAAGTTAAAATAATTAATTTTTGGATTATTGCATCACTGAAACTTGTTTGGTGTCCTACATAATAATTGAAAAGATACAAAAACTTAGAAGAACGTATTTGTAAACATAAAACTTGTACAAATTATATTTACTGATAAGAAAGCAATAGCTACTTTTAATTTTACATCCCTTATGCCTTTATTTATAATCACGACTAATAAGAAAAATATGTTGTATATCACATAATTAATATTTTTGGTTTAGATATATGCAGCAAAATATAAAAACATTCTAATAATATATTAGATAACTATAACTCCTAAGTAAAATTGGGTCAATTGGTATCAATTTTTGAAATGAATATGATTATTTATTGTTAAGGATGTTATATCTTTGAAAGAAAGAAATTTGTATTCTTTTATCAAGACAAATCAAATAGAGAATTAGAAATTTCTCAGACATATTTATATGGTGCAGATTTGGATTTCATTAGTCTACTTGTTGCAAAACTAAAAAATTAATTATCTTGCTATTAACTGCCATCTCTTTCTATGGTTTGTAAACACTATTTTCATTGGAGCAGGACACAAAAGGCGTGGATAAAAAACACTGGACATGCGCATAGGTCAAACAATCTACAAGACTACATAAGAAAAAAAGGGATCATTTCAAATCCCTTCTTAGCCGAATATATTGATTAATCACCACATAGGTAGATTCTTAGGTTTCTTTACTTCTCGGAGAAAATTGAAGTATAAAGGTGTCCATAAAAACATTGAATCAGGTTAAATTTTGTGGAAGACTTCATGTATTCGACCTCAACTTATAAAGAAAGTGTTTGAAGCACTATCTTTCCAATTTCATGATAAATTTTAGATTTTTGTGAATATCTAGAAAGTTATATGTTTTTCAGATAGAACGTTGAAGTTGGAAACATTCTGCACAAAGAGAACATCCCTTAAGTTTGGTGGCAATTTAATATTTGAAATAATAATGAATGAATAATAATCATTAATAAATTTATAGTACAGAGCACAATTCTGACCTATACTTATCAAAAAAGTCAAATGTTAACAATCAACTTTAGCTATTAACCAAACACATCTAATCATAAAAATTTATCCTTCTTCCCATCCAACGCCGAATATCCAGTAGTTTGTTTATGAGTTATGTAATTTGTCCAGATGGCAATGTCATTTATATAGTTCAGGCTTGTAGATCCTTCAAAATTAGACACAAAGAACATTTAACCGCTGAGGAGCTGTTGAATAACGATCCAAGTTTGCTCAAGGTCAAAAATAGTGATTGCAACTTTTTCTTGTTTTCAAAACTTGATGTGTGACGTTTGTTTTCATTAAAGAGATAAAAACCGCTTTATTGGCCGAAAGGCTCAAGGGTACTAACCTACTGTCTTGTGTGAATGACTGGTCCAAATCCTTCGACTCTAAAATGCCCAATGATGTGATCTACCTGGACTTTGCAAGAGCTTTTGATCGCACACCACCTTCTTCACTAGATTGATCACCGTGCTGTGAGAGGGAGACTGTTGCTTTGGATTGAGAGCTATCTGACCGATAGGCGATTCATGGTTAGAGTTGGGAGTTCATATTCTGCTCCAAGGTCCGTTACTAGTGGTGTACCTCAAGCCTCTGTGCTCGGCCCCCTTCTTTCTTATGTATGTGAGTGATCTAACTTTTCATATCAAGAGCAAAAAAGCCTTCTATGCAGACGATGCCAAGCTTTATGCGAATCCGTTTAGTCAGCATAGCATCCTTCAGAACGACTTGAACTCCGTTGGTAGGTGATGTATTGATTGGCTGCTTCCTTTGAACATCGAGAAAGGTGTAGTATTTATTGTGTCCAAAATCCAAAGTAGTTTTAGCAATAAATATGTAACATGAACGTAATCACAAAAATTTCACCTGTTTAGTGTTTTTTCAAGTTTACTCATATTTTCCGTTTCAAAAAATTGATCTAGTTACATAAGACTAAAAAGCTAACCAACTTTGTCAATAATTAGAAAAATTCTTAAAATTGAAACTTTAAACATGCTAAAATTGTCTTCAAATTTAGACACTTTTAATTCTAAAACTTCATAGCTGGAATAACAAATAATAGTAATAAACATCAAAATATTTAAATCATACAGATAATGATAAATACAACATTAATGAAATTACCCTTCAACAATGATCACAGTCCCCTTTACCACTGGTACTTGCTTGTTCAGAACTAACAATATGGCAATTTTCCGAACTTGTAGAAGGCCTATCTACTGCAGGCGTTGACTGTCCATCCTTAGCACTACCTGAGAAGTAGTTAATAAATATAAAGGTGGTCCACGAAAAACCGGAATTGCTTTCATTATCTATACCTTCCACAATAATTGAGTTAGATCTTTCATTTATTTATTTATTCACAAAAAAATACACAAACGAATAGAGACAAAGAGTAATAACATAAGTTCAGCATTAATGGTCCGAGCTATATGCCTTGTGGACCTTCAGATTCAAAATTTAAAAACCAAGAGAAGTCCTCATCATTAAAAGAACACCAAAAAAGAAACAGTGCCTCTGTCGGGCAACCACTTTGAATTGAATAAGGTAATTAGGAATATCGTCCTAAAATTGTAATTTTGATTCAAGTTAATTATTTGATACAGTGTCGATAGTCAAAATTCACTGAAAAAGTGTTTACTTGCTAATTTTGGGTCCCAGAATCCAAATCTGAAATCATTTTGCCCCACCCGGCTATCGTTTAGGAAATAACAAAAACCAAAATTTCCTTGAAAGTCCTCTTGTTTATATCCTTCAAACTCTATAATTGCTTCATTAAAATGCCTTGTTACTATTACAATGATATCCACCGGGACCGTCCGTTAAAAACTTTTTAAGTTCCAATTACAATATCAAGCTGAAATTTTATACGCGGCCATAACTAGCGATTTCCAATTGGAGTGAAATATTTTCGAAGTGATACCATTTCCGGTTATACCGGAAGTGGGTCATCACTTTGTTATTTCAAATGGCAATCTACCTTTTTTATTATACATCTAGAACCGACATTTGAGCAAGGCATAAAATACCCAAGTTGTTGGCACTTATCTGTCAAAACTTTTGACAGATTATGAGATATGAGATTAAATATATTTTCGTTTGAATAACCAGTGGTTTTATTTCAAATGTGTTGTATTTTTTGGATATTTTCAATCTGAAATAACGACAATTCTTGTTGAAATATCAAATTCGAATGAACGAAGTGACAAGTACATTAATTTTAGGCACCTGTCAGGTAAGCGTAGCCAGTTCAGCTACTTGATTCAAATATTTCAAAGCATTCTCTGTTAGTTCTTGCAAAATCATCAAAATTCAATATATTCCCAAATTATTTCGGAACTATAAGAGATAGGTATAGTACATGCTTATACAATTCCATCTGAAATTTGACGCTTCATCTGATGGCGATATAAAAATTGGCACGTGCAATTTGAAAAAATTGAGTTATTGCTGTTTGAAACAGGTAAAATTGAAAAAATCATACAAAACAAATAAACTCTTGACATGTGTAGATTGCTTAAAAAATTCCTTGATCCTTCTTCTATCCACCCAAGCAAAAATTGTGTCTGTAGTGCAAAAGATCTACGAGCTAAAATTTTTTTAAATGTTCCTCAAAAATCGGATTTTAACAAAAATAATTAAATCTGTCAAAAGTTTTGACAGATAAGTGCCAACAACTTGGGTATTTTATGCCTTGCTCAAATGTCGGTTCTAGATGTATCCATTTGAAATAACAAAGTGAGACCCACTTATGGCCTTCGCGTATAAAATTTCAGCTCGATATTGTATTTGGAACTTAAAAAGTTTTTAGCGGACGGGTGGATATCCCTGTATACACACATGTACCATTAGTTAGTAATTTTACGCTCAAATATACATTAATTTCTTATTAAAATGCTTTTTAATTAGAATGTTTATTTTCTAGACAGTTAACCCGCCATATTTACAATGATTTCATGTTGCATGTTATACGACGTACGACTTAAAACGATGCAAGAAAGATATATAATCTATCTCTCTCGTTTATAACTGAGTCCGAAATTCAAATGGGAATATTTCCAAACCTAACCTAATTTACCTAAAACCTAACCTACTAACTTATTCAATTCAAAATTATAAATTTAAATTATGTTTTTGGCTCGGTTAGGTTAGTTAGGTTTGGTTTGAAGAGATTTCCATTTGAATATCCCTTTCTGTTACGACGGGAGATGGCGAGTACGTCACTATTGACGGGTTGATGTCAAGTAGGCCTTGTACTATAAATGTGTGAAGTTGTTGCCTAATATTGAGAATTGAGGGGCAATCATATCTGGAAAGTAAATATGACTGGTTAACAGCCAAGAAAATCAACATTCGAATGGAAAAGCATTTTACTAAGAAATGAATGTATATTTGAGCATAGAATTACTAATTAATGGTACATGTGTGTATATATTATCCATTGTAATATAACAAGGCATTTTAATGAAGCAATTATAGAGTTAGAATGATATAGACAAGAGGACTCGAGAAAATTTTAGGTTTTTGTTTTATCCTAAAAAAACCTTCCAGGGCAAAATGATTTCAGATTTGGATTCTGGGACCCAAAATTAGTAAACACTTTTTCAGTGAATTTTGACTATCGACACTATTTCAAATAATTACCTTGAATAAAAATTACAATTTGAGGACAATACTCATATGTTTCAACATTTCTACTCCTGATTGGGTCTAGAAGAGAGGCGACCACTCTAGGATCTTGGAAGTTACAAGTTGAAGCAAAAATACCAATTTGCGCTTCACATACAAAAACTGGATTTTTCTTCGCTTCACAGTTTCATCAATTTTTAATGAATTTTCATGTTCTATCCCTCATAATAATAAAAAAAAATTGAGTTTTCAATTTCATAGATCATTTTTGATATTCCATGAAAATTAAAAATTCCAGCAATGAAAATGTAGTGTACCTTTGGGAGTATAGCCCATTTCGAATTGTACCGAAAATGAAATTTGATGACAATTCTTGTATTGCATCATCCTTTGGCATTCCAAAGAATCTGAAATATAAGCTCTAACTTAATAATTGTGGAACTTATAGGTTATGATAGCTTTTCCGGTTTTTCGTGGAACACCCTATATATTATCTTCATATTTTAAACTCAGAATATTTATGAAATTTTACCTTTTTTGAAGGAATATGGGACATGGAAAAGGACAGGAATTACATTTGGATGAAGTTATTGATCAGCTGCTTCAAAATGTCTAGAAATAAAGGGTAACAATCAAGAACGTAATGTTACTCTATTCTACGAAATCAAATGCTTTTATGAGGAAAAATACTTTCTCATTCCTGAGATAAAAAAAAGTATACCTGGTTCTCCACAAGTTGCCATACAATATGTTTCTCTGATAATTTGGCAGTTCTGCATATTTATTTTCATGAATTTCTGTCCAAAAACAAAATAACCAAGACCTCCACCAATAATGCATGCTATGAATAACCACCCATTATACAACATGGCAATGAGCATGAGAATGTACCCCAAACTTTGCAAAGAGAACCATAATGAAAGGTCAGTTCCAAATAATAAAACCCTAAAAAATAAATCAATTAAATATGAGTTTTAGACTACACTTAACTTTGTATATTACCGATCACAAACAGTTATGTTCAAGGGATTTCTAGGATCAGAAAGATTTCGAGCAATGAGAATGGTGTTTTCGTTGGCACATATCAAACTCAGCTGTTTTGCTCTCAAAATGAGCTCCCTTTGTCTCTGCTTGGTCTGCAAGTACCGTAACCACTCGAAGAAAAACGCCGAAAATATTACACAAATGCACAGCAAGGATAGGTAACCTGCTGAAGTTATATTGAAACCATATATTAGAAAATTGTCCACTTCAGAACTCCACCAGAATGTCATATGCATTTTTTAATATCTATTCTAAGAAAAAAAATGTCATATTCAATTGAGAATTACTTTCTCTTCTTTTGTTTGAAAAAAGGGATACTTTTTCAGATGTAAGGTTGTTTGATTTAGATTATATGATTTGTTTACTTATCTCTTGACTCTTATCATTGACAAAGTATACTGGAAGAAAAGACAACGCACCCCATAGAGTTAGGTGAAGTTTCTATGCCAGCCAGAATCACCAATTCTGCTGGTTAGGATAGATCGGGATTGGAAGATTGAGATAAGGTTCATAGATGGATCTTGATAAAACAGAATACTATAAATTTTTATTTTCAATTACTACTATCAGATGGCTGCTAAAATTTCAAAGATATTTTACAATGATAATCCATGGGCGTAGTTTTTCTTATACAATGGATAGAACAGATTCCGATAAGTAAATACTTAGCTTCTCATTACAAAAATAGAGATATGACTTTTTAAGAAAATTATAACAATGCTTTTTTTAGAAGTCAACTTTAAAAAAACTTTGAATAGGGGGGTGCTAAATTAAATTAAAAAAGGTAAAAAAATTGTTCTGTCTCGTTTTTTCGCTAGAATTAAACTTTCTAGAGTTAGAGTTGGTGGTCAGATTCACGTTGAAACACGCAATATACTAAGCCGCACTTGACATTTCAACCTTTTCGTTCAATGTGTGACTTGTTGCTTTAAGCAATATTGAGAAATGAGAACAATATTTGTGTCATCCCATGTCCTTCAATTTTCAATGGCGTATGAAATTTTCATTATATCACATCCTACAGTTTGTTTTATTAATTTCCGGTATAAGATAGGTAATTCTTCTGACATAATTTCAAACAAAATTGCTTGCCTTCACGCCACCTAATGCCTACGTCCATGTTCTTGCTTACAACTTTCTATGTTCGATTACGTCACAGAATAAATTCATAGTCGACGTCAGGTCATCAGAGACAAGTCTTCGTATCAGAGAAAAGCATTAGAGTCTGTTCTGTGCTTCGAATTTGAGCGTTAGACGGGAAAAGACGTGTCACTTTTCAAAATCAGGAAGTTCACAACAAGACAAAACACTTTAAGATTCATCTCTCAATCGGGATCCTTTTCTAAGTTTTCAACCCTACTCTCAGTGAAAGCATGTTGAACTCAATCTTTCCATCTAACGCATATTCTTCCTGTATGGAGGCTATAGCCTGCGGTCTGAAACTCTGTAGATAGGTTGCATCTATTCGAAGATTTTTCTACTCCTAATCATGAAACAAAAATCCTTGATATCTTACTGGAATACTCTTACGAGGGTAAAGTACCAACCAGAGGGTGTTTGTAAGACTCATCTGAAACATGAGCAGTCATTTGTGAAGGATTAGGTTTAGATGTGGGTTATGGAGGGATAGTTTTCATGAAAAGGCCTGAAGAATCGGTCGGTTGTTCCCCGTTGTTTTTTCCTTATTTGTAATGCATAATATACTATGCTTTTTGTTGCAATCCGGCAGTAAAATATTAGCCACATGTTTCTCAATGCATTTTTTGGAGGAAAAGTCGGGAATTATATTTTTGGAAATGAAAATTATTTTCTGAAATCGAATTTTTAATTTTACATTCCTATTTTGAAAAGAGCATGTTTTACTCTTTTAGAAATCTAAATTAAAATGCGTGTTACTTGTATTTGAGTCATTTTTATAGATGTTTACTCCTTTTTCCTTCGATTTGAAAATGAAACATTCATATATTGTCTGCAGCTCCTGAAAAGAGAAGCCAAACTAGAATGGATATTTATTATATTTTGTGTTTAAGTATATATGGGTTTGTGAAAACATATATAGGAATGCTATAGATATACAATTGGGCCTATTTTCAATTTTTTCATTTCTCATCGACTCACGACTCAATAATCAACTCTAGATTATGGAATATAGAAAATGAGTAAAACCTTTTCTTTCTGTTCATGTCTACGCTTATATCAACGAAAAATCATATGTTGTTTCGATTTTACACGTCATCTATATGCGAATCAGAATAATTTAATTATTATGTTGTCGTATTAGTGCAGAACACTGCACTATATAAATATAGTACTGCACATATTCAAGTCTGTTTTTCAAGCAAAATACATTCTTTTGTGAGCTAACACTACGATGAACTGCGTTCTTTATCTAATGTATAGAAATTATCTTTGCTCTTATTCTAATTGAATCTATTAGGCCCAAAGGCCAAATTGATTAGATTAGATCTAATGTACCTTATCGTTAAATTTAAAACGACGTCACTACGTCAAGGTGAAATGATTTTCTTCTCTTCCAAATGCCTAGTTGCCATATAAAAAAAATAAACTGAGAAGAAGTGCAAACTATTGGAAGATTAGTTTGCATTATATATTTTTAAATATATATTCTCATTACAATAAAAACAGAAAAATACGCAACTTTAACAAAACATTAAATTAATTTCAATTATTTTAGATAGTTCTCAATTTGAACAAACTAATTTGGAATTAAGAAAGGACAACAACCCTTAACTGTATAATTTGAAGACTCTTTCATATTATTAATTGTGAAATAAAAATATTCTTCTTCTTCTTTCAAATTTAAATGACCTGGCTACTTTGGCCATGTTGGTCAGATTCACGTTGTTGTCCATTTGAACAATTTCCTTTTTAATTATGGTAGGCCCCCAATGAAGGACGTCCTAATACCCCAACCAGTTCTTCTTCGAATTCTTTCTTGGTATTCTCTGTTTTCTTTCTTGGCTCAATTTGTAGATTATTCTGTCTTCTTTGTTATTGTTTCGTTTTTTTGTTGTAATGGATTTTCCGTATATTTAATAGATTGCTTCTTCTCGGCCTTTTTACTCTTGTCCTCTTTAGCTTTTCGTTGTCCACAAAGGAAAGAACATATAGGGAAAATCGTTAGTATTCCTCAGCGGATTATTATTTATGTTTAAATTTTCAAACTAGACGCATTAATGAATTGAATAATATAATTGATCAGTTTTTCATTTAGATTCTTTAAACATTCGTTAAAATTTATAGGGTAAATTTTATATTATTTTTCTAATAAATGATATAATTTGTCACAGTTGTACCTATTTTGTTTGCACCCAAAAGATATATGATTTAAATCCTCTAATTACCTACATGAACTATTTGATGTTTCTTTATTCTTTATTTTAAAAAGATGTTGAGGCGTGCAACAATATCCTGATCGTAACTGATTCATTGTTGTAATGTTTTCTTGAGAGATTATTGAAATTTTGGTACCAGGGTTTTTCGTTAAGTTTCGTACTTTGTTGTAAATTGGCGTGGTAATTATTTGATATAGTGTCGATAGAATATATAGAAGAAATAAGAAATTAATGTATATTTGAGCGTTGAATTACTAATTAATGGTACAAGTGTGTATATATTATCCGTTGTAATATTAACGAGGCATTTTAATGAAGCAATTATAAAGTTTGAATGATATAGACAAGAGGACTTTCAAGGAAATTTTGGTTTTTATTTTTTCCTAAACGATAGCCGGGCGGGGCAAAATGATTTCAGATTTGGATTCTGGGGCCCAAAATTAGTAAGTAAACACTTTTTCAGTGAATTTTGACTATCGACAGTATATCAAATGATTACCATTGGCGTAGTATTTTCCTTTAGTCAAAGTTATCCCATCCTTGCTTGCATCTTTTACCAATTTGCTCGGAACTTAGCCCATTTACACAGCTGGACCTACAGTTTATAGTGGATTCGAACCACTCTCCTAGAACGCGTGAAATAGAAAGAACCTATGATATTCAGCTGACATGAGCGTAGACATGAACAGGAAAAAGGGTTTACTCATTTTTACATTTCGTAGTCTAGGATTGAATGAGAAATGCAGAAAAGGAGAATATGTTCAATTATTTATCAATAGCTTTCAATATATGTTTTCACAAACCCATATATACTTAAACACAAAATATTATAAATATCCATCCTACTTTAGCATCTCTTTTCAGAGAGATGCAGACAATCTATGAATCTTTAATTTTCAAATCGGAGGAAAGAAGAACATACATCTATAATATGACTCCATTACAAGTTACACGCATTTTGATTTAAATTTATGAAGAGTGTAGCACGCTTTTTCAAAATAGGAATGTAAAATAGAAAATTCAATTCAGACCCAGAACTTTGCTTTGAGAATAATTTTCAGTTTCGAAAGTGCAATGCCCGACTTTACCTCCAGAAAATTGTATTAAAACATCAAGAATATTCATATCATTAGTTAAATGCATTTTCGAAAAGAATGATTAATTTTGTTTAAATAAAAGAACTTTTGAAGTAATTCAATACATAATTGTGATATTTTTTAAATAATTGTTTAAAGGTGATGTATTATTATGATATCATCTATACATTATGAAAATGAATAAATTGCAGATATTGTATCAGTTAGGTATTTACTTTGCATTATATTAATGGCAAATGCAATTTCGACAACATTCTTGACAAGAAGTAATCGGTAAACCAATGTAACAAATATAAAGCGAAAGACGAAATATCTGGTAAAAAAAGTCTATTCGATTCATAACAATTCCGAAACAAAACATCAATTCATTTATCCATAAATAAATCTGTACAGAGACGAAAATAGACAAACAATTTGACGCTATCATGTTCTATTTTCGCACTCTCCATTTTCTACCAGTCAGTGTCGCAAAGCATGCAATAGGTTGCATAGAGCGTACGATGTACAAAAAACTAAGAAAAATTGAATTTTAACTCATTGTTTGGTTTTATTTTTTCCTAAACGATAGCCGGGCGGGGCAAAATGATTTCAGATTTGGATTCTGGGGCCCAAAATTAGTAAGTAAACACTTTTTCAGTGAATTTTGACTATCGACAGTATATCAAATGATTACCATTGGCGTAGTATTTTCCTTTAGTCAAAGTTATAGTGGATTCTGATTTCCGAACCACTCTCTATTATATTTATCGTTAATATGTATATAATATATCAGATTTATGAATTTCATAATTGAAAATCATGGCCAATAATAATTTTTTGTGCCTAGACGGTGCAATGATAACTGCCACCGAACCACGATTCGAACCAGGAGCCTCGGCTAAGCAGTTCCAATATGCCTGCTCACTAACCATGCAGCTACCGAGGCGATTTATCCCATCCTCATTAATTCAAAGACATTGCTTATCCCACAGACTATGAAATTTATGAAAGAAGAAGATAATATTTTGACTTTTGACAGGTATTTAAATGGGAAGAGTCTCTAGAAAATGTTTCACACTAATTAAGACGGTGCAATGATAACTGCCACCACAAAGATTATGAGTTATCTGGTCTTCAGAAGTTTATGCCCTCTTTAGGCGACTCTTTCAAATTCAGTACTTTTTGTTCAAGGTCAACATCCATAAACTGACCCCGGATTCGAACCAGGAGCCTCGGCTAAGCAGTTCCAATATGCCTGCTCACTAACCATGCAGCTACCGAGGCGATTTATCCCATCCTCATTAATTCAAAGACATTGCTTATCCCACAGACTATGAAATTTATGAAAGAAGAAGATAATATTTTGACTTTTGACAGGTATTTAAATGGGAAGAGTTGGTGGGTGGCGGTGCGGTTGTTTACATTTTTATACGACGATTGACATGTTATCGTAATACGGTGATCTTTTTTTCTAATATTAATATCCTCGAAAATGTTTCACACTAATTAAGAATTGTAAAGATTAAACAGTTTTTTTCAAAATGGCCTTATATGATAATAAGTATTGGTTACTATCCCATATCAGAAACTCATTCATATCTTCTGATGATACAGGTTTGATACTTCGCAAATTTTCGAATAAAAAGTTTAAATCATTTTTTTTCTTGAACGGCAAAAACAAAAACGATTTATTGTGTTATCTCTTAGGTATGTGCGAAATTGTTATGTCTGGTGAGGATATAAGCCATCTCAAAACACAGTTGGATAAATATCCTGATCCAGAACTGAGTGAAGACAGCGATGATGGGTTGTCTATTGAATCTGGGGATTTAAGTTTTGGTATGGATTTTGGAATGAGAGCTAGAACTAACACAGCCGCTCGAATTGAAAAAATTGAACAGGCAAAGAAAAAGGCTGCCAAAATGAAACTTATCAAATGGGATTCTAAGAAAGGTAAACCTTTTATTAGACTCTGTCATATAATTCTTTGAAAGTACAAAATTATTTTTATCTTTAGCTGGTAGCAATAATGATAGTAACTGGGATAGTATGTTTGAGAAAGTTGACCCGAAGATTACTGTGCAGATGGGAAAAAAATCATTACTCTCTCAGAAGTTAGAGGAATGCACGAACTTGCCAAAAAATCCTTATATGATGTATGCCAAGTTCGACGGACTTGCACAAGTAAATGTACCAACAAGACGTTATAAAATATTATTGACGATGCTGGAGAATGAATATAAAAATGCTCCTCTAGATATATCCTGCATTGCTACTGCAAAAATAATGGACTTAATTGGCCTAATTTTGTTTTATGTTAGGTATGATTTTTATTTCAGCTTTAGGTAATCCTGCTGTTTACGCTAATGACTTTGGGCATCGTGTACCGAGTCGACAACAGTGATCCCTTTTCCTGGTTGATTTTTCCAACTTCTGTGATTTTTGAGTTATTCTATATCTCGGTTATTATTGAACTTACCTAAAAAGTATTTTTACATTGTTCAGCCACTTTTTTGAGTAGATTGCAGTGGATGAGCCGAATTTTTTTTTCTATTTAGCTTTACAGACAAAAGTGTAATTTCAATTTTTGTCATTGAATTTCTGGTTTCGGGCTTGTTCACGGTTGTTATTGGGTTGATTCTTCTTAAGTGGTTATTTATGACAGGTATATCCAATAAAATTAAGGAATAGATTGCTCCGTGAAGAGATTCAATAGAGGTGAAGTAGTACGAACTACTTAGTTGAAGAATTATTAGAAAAGAATCATGTCAATACTATCATTAAATCAGATATTCTTTCATTATTACAAATTTGTTTAGATCAAAATTATTTCCATTTCAATAACAAATATTATACTAGTGAAGACGGATTGATTATGGGCAATCCGTTAAGTCCTTTATTAGCAGAAATATTCATGAATAATTTAGAGAAATTAATTCATAATCATCCACTCAATAAATATTGTTTATACTGGTATCGCTATGTAGAAGATATCATTATTTGCTTCACAGGAACAGATAGTTAAAAATTTTCGAAAATCATATAAATTCATTACATCCAAAAATTGGATTCACAACCGAAATAGAAAGCAATAATTCGATAAATTTCTTAGACGTAACAATTTCGAATGAAAATGGAAAACATGTTTTCGCAATTTACCATAAGCCGTCACATACAGATATTATAATACATAACCGTCGTGTCATCCGTATCAACATAAAATGTCAGCATTCAATAGTTTTATTCATAGACTGATTAACATCCCGTTATCACTAGAAAATTTCAACAAAGAATTAAATTTGATTGAACAAATAACCAAAATAATGGTTACAATCCCAAACTAATAAATAATATTTTAAATAAAAAACAAAGTAGAATCGCATTGAATGAAATTTACCCTGTCGATAAATTGAAACAAAAATTCTACACCTTAACCTACGTTGGCATTACAAGTGAGAAACTGAAATCATTCTTGAGTAGCAATAATTTCAACATAGCTTTCCAAACTAATGATAATTCAGGCAAATATATAAAAAATAATAAAACCAAATCAGGTATTTATAGATTGAATTGCAATGACTATGATAATCTCTACATTGGTAGAACACATAGAAATTTTAGTATTAGAATATCGGAACATAAACGCAGTTTTTCAAATAAAAAATCAGATTCAAATTACGCGAATCATTTCTCAGAAAATAATCACTCTTTCGACCCACAGTTCGAAATTTTGCATACAGATAATAAATATTGGAAGGTAGATCTTTGGGAAACTTTAGAAATCAACAAATACAAACACTCAGGTAGACTCATCAATGAACAAGTCGATTTAAGCCCTTCACCTCTATTGAATCTCTTCAGAGACCAATCTATTTCTTAATTTTATTGGATATACCTGTCATAAATAACCACTTAAGAAGAATCAACCCAATAAGCTTTTAATTACTCAAGAACATTTATATTTATATTCTCATTCTTATTTTCTGTACATTCATTCGTCTGAAGAAGCTACGGTGTAGTGAAACGCGTTACGAATCATAATTATTAAGTAAAATTTCAAAAAACACATTACTTGTTTTTATTATCTGTTTATTTAGATAATCAAACGCCGCGATACATGTCCCTTCCGACCCCGAGAAGCTACGCCCCTGATTAAAAGTGTTTTGCTATCGGTTTCACTTCAATAGTTTATCTTATCCTTCGCTATTTCATTTTCAACGATAGGTAATCAAATCTCCGACGTCAGATAAATCGTAGCAACACTGGCTACAATTCGAATACTTTCGGGAAACATCTGTTCGACTCGGTACTGGATGCGCGACAGCGGTCATCCTAAACAGCAGGATTACCCGGCTTTAATTTTAGTTAATTTTAAATACATTGAGGTTATTCATCGAATTAATTTCTTAAAAACAATTAACTTTATTCTAGAAATAGGCATGCTAATCTTGTACTGCACCCACCCACTCATTATGGTTTATACATAACTGAAGAAGATGGTGAAGTTTATAGAGATCTCCCACCTCTGGATGCCAAAGAATGTGTAGCCAAATTTGGATTCAACTGTTTAGGATTGGTTGAGCACAAAGAACCAGTTGTTAGTTTCGATGATAGTCATAAACAAGGCGAAGATAATGAAAAACCTGAAACAGCTGGTCGAATGAAAACTATTAAAGGTTGGTACTTTTTTTATTTGATATTAAGAAATATCAACAAAAATCTGGAAAAAGCAAATTAAATGTTAACATATTTTCATGAGATAGAATTTTCCACAATCTATAGACTATAGACGAGAAATGTTTCCCTAACAATTCAAATTTCAGCCAGTGTTGCCATATCCCTTTTCCTGGTGGATTTTTTCAACTTCAGTGATTTTTGAGTTATTCAATATCTCGGTTATTATCGAATCGTGATAATTTACAAAGAAAGATCGCACATATTTGGTTGATAAACAGACCAACTGAGGGTTCTTTCAACAACTCTTAATGTCTCATCCAAACATCGATCACAGTCAACGGTGGTCGTCAGTCGGTCTGCGGTGAATGATATACGAGATTTAAATGAAAGTTCACTCCTATTTTTGAATTGTCAATGTTTGACTCTTGCTAAGGTTGATGAAGTTGATGTTATTACGGACAGATATAGAAATCTGCGCTTCTTGTGTTTTTGTGAAACGTGGTGTCGAGATTCGACTATCAATTTGATGAAATTCAACAGCTTTTTCAATGTGTCTAACTACTGTAGGTCGGATTTGAAGGGAGGTGGAATCGGAATTTGGTGCAAAAATTCAGTGAACATCCAACCAATAGATTTAAAAAGATTCTGTTCGGAAAAGCAGGTTGAAGTGTGTGGGGCATCTTTTATGGGTCAGAAGGTCAAAACTATAATCCTTACTTGCTACAGATCTTGCGTTGGCTCCTGTTTTTACATTTTTTGTGAACGTCTTGTTCAGGTTCTTGAATATTTGTATAGTCCAAAGATAAATGTGATTATGTGTGGTGACCTTAATGTCGATCCCATCCGGGACTCTTTCTAGTATAAATACCTTTGTAATATTTTGTCTGCTTTCAATTTGCAGAACGTAGTACTTGGAAAAACTCGACTCAACAATACCTTGGATTATGTGTTTACTGATTTGGATGGCGCAAAAACTAATGTAATGGACACTCATCTCTCTGATCATAGAATTATTATGCTAGCTATTAGACAAGACAAACATCCTAATCTGGTTGAGTATAGAAGAGACTTTGCACCTCATAATATTGAGAGATTTGCCGACGATGTCTCGAGGGAGAATTGGTTAAGTGTATATTCGATGGCTGACGCCAACGAGGTTTTCGATGCTTTCCACGACATCTTAATGCACTATTTCAACTTACACTTTCCCCTAAAGAAATTTTATAAAAGAGAAGAGAACCGTTGGGTTAATGATATCGTTAGGCAGTCTAGTGAAAACCTCAGAGAGTTATTTAACTTATCGAAACGCTTACCCGAGCTGAAGGAATTTTACGATGCCTCAAAAAGGCAACATTCAATCTTAATAGATAATACTAAAAGAACATTTTTCAGAATAAAATTGCTTCAGCAAAAAATCAAAACAAGGCCTCTTGGAATGTCTTAAGGGAATTGAGTCGTGGAGGTGTGGGGGCTTCTGGCGTTAGCATAAGGGATGGTGACAGGATTTTGTCTGCTCCTTCTGAGGTGGCACAAAAATTTAATTAATTTTTCATCGGTGTGCCCAGGGCATTATCGGAACAGGTTTCTCAGGAAGAATACATTGACAATATAGTAAGCACAGATGAAACGATGTTTCTGACTCCATATGCTGAGGAAGAATTATTCGTATTGATGTACAGAAGATTGAGGCCTTTGAGTTCCAGCGGCTTTGATGATTTTCCGGGATTTCTTCTTAGGAGATGCCTGAGAGAACTCACCGCACCTTTGACATACCTGGTAAATCTTTCTTTCTCCGAAGGTCAGTTTCCTGATAGATTGAAAATATCCAGGGTGGTACCCCTTTTAAAGAAGGGAGATTCTGAGTCGATGTGTAACTATCGTCCTATATCGCTGTCTCTGGTCTTGTCGAAAATATTTGAATATTGTTACCTTGACAGGCTCTTGAGCTTTCTTGATAAACAAGGAATTCTCGCAAGGAGTCAGTTTAGTTTCAGACCGGGACTTGGGACACATGATGCGATATACGCTTTCGTTGAAGGTGTGGAGTCAGGACAATGTCCCGTTGGTGTCTTCTGGGATTTGAGTCGGGCCTTTGATCTCGTAATTCATATTTTAACTAGTAAAGCGGAGAAATGTGGTATTCGCGGTATTGCTGCAAGGTGATTGGTCAGTTACTTGACTGGTCGGCAACAACTGGTTTCCATCAGACACACTTGTGGTAATATGAGAGGGACAACAAATTATGGTTTATTTGGCACAGATATGGGCGTTCTTCAGGGCTCGATATTGGGTCCATTGTTGTTTCTCTTGTACATAAATGACATAGGAAGCGGTCTGAGTTGCGATGTTTTTCTTTATGTAGACGATGCTACCGCCTTGATTACTGATGATAGCGAGGCTGTGCTGGAGTCAAGGATTCTTCAAAATACCAACTTGCTCTGTCAATGCCCTCAAGTCTACATATTTGGTCTTTCACAACCAAAATAAGATAATTAATGTTGATGTGTCTCTCAATAATACTCAACTGGAAAGGGCTGGCTCGACGAGGTTCCTAGGTCTTCGGATGGATGAGAGTCTAAACTGGAAGGATCATTGTACTAACCTAACCTGTCCTCCAAACTTAGAACGGTCTGTTATCTTATGCGAAAAGAAGAGTTTTGACTGTCACACAGTTGAGGGCTGATTATCATGCCCAGGTGGCCTTCAGATTGAGATATGGGGTTTTGTTTTGGGGGGCATCGGTTGAGGCTGACGAGGTTTTCCTTTGTCAAAAAAGGATAATTCGTTGTATGCTGGGTATTTCGCAACTTACCACCTGTCGAGAGGCTTTTCGATATTTGGGCTTACTTACATTACCATACATATGTATACTCGATCCTCTATGTATCTGGGTGTAAAGCTTTACAACAAATTGAATGATGACATAAAGAAGTCCAAATCGTGTGTTACTTTTAGAAGAAGGCTGTCTGAATATTTGGCGAGTAAGAGTTATTATAGTATGCAGGAATTTTTATTATAAATGATATTTCTTTCGATGTTTTTTGTATGCGATTTCCCTGATTTTGTTGTATATTTGCTTAGGAAAATCATTTAATTATTTTTGACTTCTTTCAGCTTCCCAAACTTTCTTCCATCGAAAATTCAGTTTTTCAGTTTTGGAAAAGTGAATAAATTTAACATTTTATTTTTATACATATAGAATATAAAATTGGTAAGCCTGCTGTTTACGCTGACCACTTTCGCGCATCCAGTATCGAGTCGACGAGAAATGTTTCCCGAACGATTTAAATTTCAGCCAGTGTTGCCAGATCTTTTCCGGGGGGATTTTTTCAACTTTAGTGATTTTGTAAGTTATACAATATCTCGGTTATCATTGAAGTTACGTAAAAGTGTTTTCACATTGTTCGGCCACTTTTTTGAATAGATTGCCGTGGATGAGCCGATTTTTTTTTTCTCTATGACTTGACATTGACATAAAAGTGTAATTTCAATTTTTGTCATTGAATTTCTGGTTTCGGGCTTCTTCACGGTGATCTTGAAAGATTTTCTCTTAATATTTAACCTCTAGCTGCGGTAGGCATCTTCCGAGCCAATGCAGAGAATTTCATCGAAAATTCTAATACTCTTTTTATTTCAATACTGACAGAGGTGTTGATGATCGTTTTTTACCCCATCTTGTTATTGATAACCTCCTCCTTTATTATGCTCTGAAAATACAAATTCATAAATAAAAAATTGTACTAAAAGTATCCGAAGACAGAGCAAACAAAGGAGTCAGTGGATGTCACAAACAGTTTTCCAATTTGGATAGTTAGTTTTTTATCGGCAAATATGTCTTTAAATCATAGACAGCATTGACCTGGGAACATGTTCCAGCAGCGAACCCGAAATTAGTTTTTTGAATAAAATTTAATTGACTTAAATCTCCTTGGCAACAAGTCATAAAGCCTTAAATATATATACTCATGGGTTCTTTGGCCAACAGCTTTATTCTTTTTCTCCTTCTTAGTAGTCAACATTTTATACCTTTTGTTATAGGATGTTCAAGAAACAGAATTACTGTTTCATTTCGAGAATGATTTAACATTTAACACCCCAGCTTGTCTCATTATCTCAGCACTAGAAAAAGTAATTTTTTTGTGTAGAATAATTCTTCCTCTGAATAATCACGAGATTGTACAAGTACATCTAGGACTCTACCCCATGCTACTATTCCATATGATATATGTGACTGAACCAATGCAAAATACAAAATGCGCAACTGTGAATATCTTAAAAAACACGACAAATACCTAAACTTAGAAAGCAATCCCCTAATCTTCCTCACAACGTGTGAAACATGAATGTCCCAGCGTAGGTGTTCATCCACAGTAATCCCAAGGTACCTAATTGAGTCAACAGAATGTATATTAACATCTTCGATGTTGAGAGTTGCGAAAGCTGGTCGGTTCACTTCGTAACTGAAAAAACAGATGAATTTGGTCTTTTTTGCATTCATAGTGAGTAGGTTGTAATCGAACCACTGCTTAACTTTTTTTAATATCCCTTCCGATTTTATCTTTAATTCCGCCCAGCTTTCTGCCCTGTAAAATATCGCCGTATCATCTGCGTAGCTCAAAATATCAGAAGAATCGCCCTGTGCCCCCAAAAAGTCATTAACATAAACAACAAATAAAACAGGACCCAGCACGCTTCCCTGTGGTACACCACACTCTACAACGCAAAACTCGCTTAAGGAATCACCAATTTGTACCCCTTGTTTACGTCCCGTCAGTTAACTGCATTGAGTTGTATGCATTTCCTCTGAATCCGTACCTAGAAATTTTATCTTATGACTCACAGTATCGAATGCCTTGGCCAGATCGACAAAGACACATAGGAATGGATCTCATTCGTCCAAGGCTTTATACAACTTTTCTCAAGACATCCTGAGCTGACTTGTTTTTCCTAAAATCGAATTGTTTTTTCGCTAAAAGGTTAAAGTGATCAAAAAATGTCAATATTCTACTTTTGATGGCTTTCTCCAGGATTTTTTGTCAGATTAGTTATCAATGTTATCAGCCTACAGTTTATAACTTTCGTTTTTTCCCCTTACTTGAATAGAGGTTTAATAATACCAATTTTGAGACAACTGGGAAATATTCCTGATTCCAAGCTGTTATTAACCAACCGACTATTTGGTTGCTGATTTCATGTAATGTTTTAGCTGTAATTGAATCATAGCCAAGCGCAGTGTTCAGCTTCAGCTCGTCAATATAACGAGATATTTCTACTTTTGTGGAGGGACTTAAAAATATTGAGTTTGCAGATGAATAAAAAATAAGATAAAAGAATATATAAAGAAATAAATAAAAAGAATGAAGGAGATAGGGTTCCCTCTGAGCCTTCTCAGGTTTTTCTATTCATATTTGAGTGATCGAAAGCAATATGTTATGTACAATGGATTCAGATCCCAGGATTTTGGAGCCCATTCGGGAGTCCCTCAGAGGTCGGTTTTGGGCCCGCTTCTGTTCGCAATTTTCGTAAATGACTTACTTGAGAGGCTAAACGTTGGGGCGTAGCCTTTGCGGACGATCTCAAGATTTACACAGAAATAAGATCGAATGAGGACTGTCAGAGTCTTCAAGGAGAGTTGCTAATGATACATCACTTGTGTTTAGAAAACAAACTGTCTTTGAACTTCTCTAAGTGCAAGTGCATGTCAATTATGCGCAAACAGTCGCCACATTTCTTTCCTTATTCGGTGGCGGGCTCACGGCTTGAACGTGTTTTCTGTTCTCGTGATCTCGGGGTGCTTCTCGACTCGAAACGGTCGTTCCGGGACCATATTGGTGATGTTGTTCTGCGAGCAAGAAAAATGTTGGGTTTTATTCTGAGGAATTCCAAGAGCTTCCGGAACACTGCTGTTCTCAGGGTTCTGTATTTCGCTTTCGTTCGGTCTATATTGAAATATGCCTGTGTTATCTGGGATCCATACTATGTGAAATATAAAATTGCATTGGAAAGCGTCCAGAGAACCTTCCTAAGGTACCTGGCATACAAACAAGATGGAGTATTTCCTATACGAGGAATACCAGGTTTTCTGTTAACCGATCGTTTTTCTGTGTTAGAGTTTCAAATTAGAAGGAAATATTTGTGCTGCATGTTTTTGTATGGACTTCTGAATAACTCCATCTGTTGTTTGTGTCTGCTTGACAGACTGATGTTTTTGGTGCCCAGGCTCGCTGGCAGAGGCAATATAACTTTTTATATCGTTGGAGCTGTTACGGATATTTTCTTCAACTCACCTATTAATCGAAGCTGTCACTATTTCAACACGGTGGCCTCTTCGATTGATATCAGTCATTCTCAAGCTACATTCAAAAGAAACCTATTAGCAAAACTTAGTTCACGCACTTAAATTGTTTTGATTGTTTGGTGTGTATTTCTATTATTTGAGTTTGCATTATCAATGCGTTTTATGTCCATATTGTTTTTGAAAGTTTTTTTTAAATCTGTGTTTGAGGTTTGAGCAAATTTGTCTATACTTGTTCGGCTCTGTAATTGGGAGTAATCCTGTTGAGCGTGTATCAATGAATAAATAAATAAATATGTGTCATTGAAGGGGCTACATTTGGGTCTCTTGATTTTTGACGTCAGATTTCTTCCAACTGTTAAATAATGATTGTTGAAAATATCAGCAATTTCCTTCTCTGTGTAATCAAATTTCGAGTTTTTGCCTTCAATTTTTTCAATTGCACAAGTTTTACATTTCTTTGAATTTGTAACTTCACCAAGCTAGTGCCACAACGCTTCAGGGGATTTATTTTGTTCCTCAAAACGTGATCTGTAATAATTATTTTTAGTAGTTTCAATGAGATTGACAACACGATTTCTAAAATGTTTATATTCATCTTCCAAAGTTCCATTATGAGGATCCTTCTTCAACCTCCTATACATTTCGTTTCTTGATTCAACCGACCTAGTTCTTCAGTAATCCATTCTTTATGATTTTTATTTCTCGCCCGTACAGGTACCTCATTTCTGAATTGATTAACGGTGCTTTTTAGAATCTCAATAAACTACGAAAGCTCCATCAACATCCTCACACTCTAACTTGGAATCCTAGTCCTCCTTTTTATTTGTTTGTTTTTTCTATGGACCTCCAGAGTAGACTCTGAACCACTCAGCTAGACGCACGGTCTAGGTGATAACTGCCACCTCTTAGGATTTCAAGTAAATAGTAAATATTCAGTTTTTTTCATGAAAAATATGTGATGAGAATGATATGATTGTCAGATATTTCTTGAATGAGTGTGCGTGTTCCCAAAAAAAATACAAATATATGTCTTTATTTGCCAAACTAAGGAGGAAAAGGAATTTTGGCAATTTACAAAAATTCTAAATAATGTGAAAACATTTTTGTCGTAGATTTCATAACCGATTTATCGAGTATGGGTGAAATCAAAGTTATCAAAATTCGTGAATAGCTCGAAAACGACTTCAGAAATATCTCATTAGATCTATGAATACTAATGAATTAATATAAATGAGATGTTAGTGGAATCCCCAAATGAATGAAAATAATATATTGCTCAGTGTATAATTCTCAATTTATTACCCTGTATTATCAGCTAAATAGTATAGGTTCTAACTTACAGTAAGCCATATTCAGGTATCTACAACCTTCCGTTTGTACAAAGCTATCAATTCTCAGACTTACAAAATGAAATCATAAAAAGTAGACCGGTTGCATAATTTAATTTGCTAAAGTTTTTCCACAAAACTCTTGCCCCATATTTTTTATGCTAGTAATAAAACTCAGTTTCCATTTTCAGAATTTTCTAAGACAGAAGAAACGAAACAGATTACGACGGACCTTGAAGTGATGGCTGTTCATAAAAAGGCCATGGAAGCTCCGTTATATCAATCGTACCAGGTCAACATAGTTACTAAAATGCGTTCAAGGGTCGAAATACACTTGGGTATAAGTGGAGATAAAATTGAAATTGATCCAATCCATCCACAAAGTTCTAAATTTACACTCAATAAGCAAAAACCTGTTAGTTGTCATATGGATTCGGTTGCTTGGTGTGAAATTACAGAATCAAGGAATAGCAAGACGAGTTTTAGGGTGTTTTATAGTAATAGTTATGGTAGTGGGAAGCCTGTAAATGACAAAGCAGGTAAGATTAATTAAGGAAATATATACTGAAGTACAATTTCACCCAAAAATTGATTTATTAACAGTTCATGTTGATTTTTGCGGATAACTGAAACTTGTAAAGCAAAATTCAATTATGAAGTTGTAGATTTTAGAAAGATCTATCGATTTAATAATAGTACAGTAATACCTGTGTATAAAAATAACGATGCTGCTAACGTAGCTAATTTTGAGTTTCTTCTCCAAGGTCATTGAAAAGGTCGTGTTCACGTGTTCAATCGTATGGTTGACTTTTTGAATAGATTTGAAATCATCACTAAAAGTCAACATATATTTATATATATATTTATATATATATATATATATATATATATATATATATATATATATATATATATATATATATATATATATATATATATATATATATATATATATATATATATATATATATGCCATGGTCATATATTTTACCCAGTGATGTGAAATATTTGTCAACTTTTGAAATGTTTTATATGTTCTTTGTATATATTTGCTGTTTTATTAGCTTGTAAGTATTTTGTAACTTCGCTTATTGGACACGCCATGTAGGATTTTGATGGCAATAAAATTATCTGTCTATCTATCTATGTAGTATAATCTGATAGTCATTTTCCAATACGGGCGCCGGTTGATACTTGTAATATGGCTGGAAGGCGTTCAAAAGTCCGTACTTGTGTGCAAGTTTCTGATGGATAATGTTGCACACTTGATTATGCCTGTGAAGATAGTCTGTATTGGTCAGTTCTTTGCAGCCGGACGTAATGTGCTGTATAGTCTCTGAACTTACATGGCATTTCCTACACTTATCTGTTTGTAATGTTCCGTCTTTAATTATAAATTTCTTGTAATTGTTTGTAGCGATGACTTGGTCTTGAATGGCCATAAAGAATCCTTCTGTTTCCGCGAATAGTCCTCCTTTCATCAACCATTTTTTGGAAGCTTCTTTGTCGATGTGTGGTTGGTTAATCTCATGGTGATGTCGTCCATGCAATTTCTTTCTTGACCATTGCTCTTGTTTTTCAGTATCTGATAGGAACGGTAGATTCAGCAGGTCATCACTGGTAGCAAGATTCAGAGGTTTATATCCCTATTAGCCAACGATATTATTATTATTCGCTTAACATAATTAATATACCAGATTACTTTGGAATCACCCTGTATTATTTTCATCCGAGAACAGTCAGTAATATTGACTTCATAGATAATTTTCTTATTTACATCACAGCACACAGCTTATTCAATTCCTTCAATTTATATAGAAAAACCAAATTTTTTTCTAGCTTTTCAGTTATATTTACAGAAATTGTTCCACTAAATTTCAGTTTTCATTCTTTTTCAGTCACGAGTTTTTCTCCACTTCAAGCATCTGCAAGTTTCAAACATTTTGATTTTGAAGCTGATCTCAGTATAGCAGAGGAAATTGTGGGAAAAATTAATCTTATTTTGGAATTACGATCTAGCCAGAGCCGAAAGGAATATTTGGCTGCAAGGGAAAGGAAACAGTACAAACGTAAAAGCTTTAATATTGCAAAGTAATATGATATTGATTATATATTAGTATTTAAGATTCTATTTTGTGAGTATTTAAGATTCTATTATGTAACTATTTAAGATTATATATTTATGTAATTAATTCAATAAATCATGTTTTCTAATTCACTAATTTATTGGGGTGACTTTATAGTAAAATGAAACAATTTATGTTTCTTAACTTTGGTAATCCTGTCTTTAATGGTGACCACTTCTGCGCACCCGTAACGAGTCAGTCAGCTGTTTGCCGAACGTTTTTGAATTTTATACAGTGTTGTCAGATTACTAACAAAATAATATTTGGACGCACTGATTCGTTAGTATGCGAACACAATAATCGAACCGTTTTTCTTTTCTAGTTTCTAGTCAATAAATAAGAAACTACTTCTCTTATGTCATATTGTCAATACAATAAAAACAAAGTTTACGAGATAAATTATTAATTAAATATAAAGAAAAGAGACAAATCCAAAGCATTTTATTAGATCTCACTAATAGTTTATCAATCAAAATAAGCTCTTTCAATTTGTTAATGAATGTGGGGAATGGAGTTTTTTCTTCTACAAATGGTAATTATACGATGTAGTGTCGATAGTCAGAAATCACTGAAAAAAATGTTTGCTTACTAATTTTGAGGCCCTGAATCCAAATCTGGAATCATTTTTCCCCGGAAGGCTATCTAACCTAATTGTACCTAAAACCTAACTTACTAACCTATTCAATTCAAAATTATAAATTTAAATTAGGTTTGAGGTCTGGTTAGGTTAGTTGGGTTTGGTTTGAACAGATTTCCATTTGAATATCCCTCTCTGTTATGACGGGAGATAGCGAGTACGTCACTATTGTCAGGATCATGCCACGTAGGTCTGATTTGAATACCGTTACACTGTCAAATTATTACTGTATATGATAACACCAGCTTCGGTCTTTTCTATTTTTAGGTAAGTAATGGTGAAAACGTTAATTGATCAAATATTGAATCTAGAATATTTTTGGGAAAGTATGGACAGCTATTATAAATTGTAAGTGAAAATTTCTTATTCTGTTAAATTGTTTTCGTATACCTACTAGAAATGGATTACCATGCTCTATTCCTCAATTCTAATTTGTTAGAATTATAGATAACGAAATGACGCTTATGATTCTAATGACAAGATGAGAATAATACTAATCGTATAAGAATATGTAACGAATCTGACAACACTGTATAAAATTCAAATACATACGACAAACAGCTGACTGACTCGTTACGGGTGCGCAGAAGTGGTCACCATTAGAGACAGTATTACCCTAACTTTTTTAGACGATTTATGAGGCGACAGTGCCCCGTTAAAACTTTCAGGTCCAGTCTGGAGAGTTTAAGGTAAACCTTGGCTCTCGCAGTGTAAGATCGACTGAATGCAAGTCAAGAGTGTCTGAGACCTGAGAGAATCATCCAGTGCTCACGTATCTTCAGGTCCAACCACCTGTTATTTTCCATCCTTGCAGTCTCCAGGGGAATTCCGGTCCGATGAATCGCACATCGGTTCATCGAGCGGCCAAAGAGTCCGTTTTCTCATTGCACGGGTATCCACTTGTTGATGGCAAATATTTTTGCTTGAAACAGCCGCAAGCTCGCCAAGACAGAACGACTGTTCCTTGGCAGCACTTCGACATGTTTAGATAACTTTTTAACAAATTGTCTTCTGAAGCATGGAGGAGGCGCTGAAGTACTGCACTCGATGATCTCTGATCACACAGCACAAAAATTATCAATAACTCAGAATAAGGTCACTTCTTGTAATTATACCTTCAAAAGGATTTTCAATGATGAAAACACTAAAAATTTCAAACATTGCTTGAATATAGTGGATTGGTCTGAAGTTTACCGTTATTGTCCAAACAAAGTAAATGAGATATGGAATTGTTTCACTAATCTATTCATGAGTTGTTTCAAAACTAGTTTTCCAGTGAAAAAAATCAAAGTCAATAGTATAAGGGGTCAAGGAGTATCAGTGCATTGTGATCAGGAGATTGTTGAGTGTAAAAATCGTTTGAATGTCCTCTATACTGCTAGCATGGTGGATCATAGGTACAACGATAGCTATAAACATGTAAAGAAAGAATATAACCAGAAATTACTAAATGCAAAACGTTTTGCTCTAGGAAAAGAGATTAAAACATCATAAAATAAAAGTAAATGTGCATGGAAAGTAGTAAATGAATTAAATGGTAGGAATATTGGAATGTCAACCTTGCAAATGACAGGTGATCCATCTACTCTAGCAAATAGTTTCAATGGTTTCATTGTCGTCTTTAGTATGAAGTATCAAAAATAAAATGACTAGTGGATATGATGAAGTACCTTGTAAATTGATAAAGCTCTATGTAGAGAGTATAGCTGATCCGTTTGTACATATTCCCAATTGTTTGTTGGAACATGGTATATATCCTGACAATTTGAAACTAGGCCTAGTTAAGCCCATCCACAAAAAATGAGATGTTACCTAGCTCAAGAACTACAGGCCCATAAGCTTACTGCCGTCCTTCTTTAAGATATTTGAAAAAGTAATGTGTACATGATTGGTAGACTACCTTCAAACGTACTCGGTCAAAATCAACATGCATATCAAAAGGCAGGTCCGTTCAGACTGTATACTTGAAGCTCTGGAGGAGGGAGGCCTAATAACGGCTCTGTTCTTGAATTTATCAAAAGCAAATGACTGCCTCAACCATGGTATCTTGCTGTTCAAACTTGAGAGGTACGGAGTGAGGGGACCGGCTCTTCAGTGGTTTAAGTCATACCTTGCAGGCATGAGACAGAAGGTGATTGTACAAAAAGATAATGTTACTGCAACATCTACTGAAAAATCACTAATAACTGGAGTACCACAGGACAATATACTTGTAAAATAAGAAGATATCATTCAAAAGAGATGAGTTTAAGATGGAAAATATCAACA
This sequence comes from Cryptolaemus montrouzieri, assembly GCA_013387265.2. NCBI lineage: Eukaryota > Metazoa > Arthropoda > Insecta > Coleoptera > Coccinellidae > Cryptolaemus > Cryptolaemus montrouzieri. Next base: position 67,375,770 of record JABFTP020000124.1, on the reverse strand, counting down.
ATTTTCAAGTTAATGAAAAGTTAAAAAATTCTACCATTTTCCAACATTCGCGAAGAGACCAATCAACAAGCATCGAATGGTTACTAATCCTTTTCAAAATCGAGTGTTTCCTCCCCGGGCCCTAATTACTGCCAGTATACGTCTCGGAAGCCCCTCAAACAAATTTTGGATGTACTCTTGAGTCACTTAGTTCCAAATTTCAGGAAGCTGATTTTCTAGTTGTTTGAGTGTTCTACAAGGCATCCTACGTTGCTGAATTTACCACCCCATGTTGTCCCAAACATGTTCTATAGGATTCAAGTCAGGACTCCTGGCTGGCCATCTTAAAATATCAATTTCGGCATTTTGTAGAAATTCTGTAACTACTCTAGTTGCATGAGGCCGAGCATTATCATGCATATAAATGAAGTTTTCGCCAATCAATGGGCCAAAGGGTACAACATGAGGTTCAAGGATATCTACGATGTATCTGGCCGCTGTCATTCTTCCATTATTCACTAAGATTAACCCCTACCCCAACTTGCATGTACCCTCGCAAACTGAGGTCTTGCAACTCGATGCTCTCTGGTGAGACGCGGGCCGGTAGAAGCCACCCTTGGTCTGATATCGTCTTCTCTGAGTCTGTTCCTAACAGTTTGCAATGAAATATGCACATTCCTGGAAAGTGCAAGTTCATTTTGTAGCATTCTAGCCGTACAGTGTCGAACTCCTAGTGCAGTTAATCGAAACCAACGATCATCAACTGGTGTTGTTATTCGATTTCTTCCCTGTCCGGCCCTTCTTCCATATTCCCCTGTTTCGTGGTACCGATTGATTGCTCTTGAAATAGTGCTTTGGTTAACATTCAACAAGTTAGCCACGCAACGTTGGCTTCGCCCCTCCTCTAGAAGTGTTACAATTCTTACCACTTCATGATCACTCAAATAGCGTCTAGGACGTTCAGCAACCATTACAATAAATTCAAAGATTCGAAAATCAACAAGAAACAAAGAAAGCTTGCATTAATTTAGCGTGAAAACTGAAGAGAAATTGAATGAATACTGATAGTCAAATAAACTCATTCTTGTTTCAGACGTGTTTGAGATCATATGGAAACAAAAGTTACTACATAGATAAGATTTTTTTCCCCTCATATGTCCAAAAACATATGTTGACAAAGAAACTGCGATCGAGTTGCTTAATCGATTGTGGAATTCAGAATACCAGGTGATGCGACAATTTTTGAGGTGTGTGTATTTCATTATTCACGCGATACATACCTAATAATATTCGTCTGAATTAATATTAGAATGTAAAAACAGTAGCTTAACTCATTCAGTTCAGAATGATATATTCGACAGCCACATCTATATTGTTGAATATTTTAGTTCGATAACTTTGCATTTTATTTGCTGAAATGCAAGATGGATTTTTTCTACCGTTTGTATAGTGGAAAGTCTATTCGAATTTACTAAGAAACCTCAAGGTTAGTTTCATAATTATTAGAGCGTTTCGACGATGATACGAATGGTCACGTGATTTTCAGCGTTGACGCTAGAAAGTTAGGATTTCTCGCTAGTAGTAACACATGGCAAATTTATATTTTCGGTCTTAAAGGGCTGCCAATAAAAAACCTAAGACAACCAGTTCTCGTCGATAAAAATGGCCCTTTTATATTCGTCAATCAATAAAAATAGACTTCATATATATATATATATATATATATATATATATATATATATATATATATATATATATATATATATATATATTAAGTGTTTCAACTTTTGTTACCTTTATTCTTTGTTTTTGTTAGTAGTTTGCATGTGCTGCCATATTCACGGAATACAAAAAAAGATGTTATACCGTGAAATGCTGAATTACTCTTCTGTGATTCTTATAACCTCCTTTTAGAGTTGCTGTGCACGTCAAGCTAACCACGTTTTGTGGAATCCTTAACATTTTCCATTTGTTAATTAAACAAAATAAAAATGGTTGCACAAAAGAAGCAGAAAAAGGCTATTGAAAGCATCAACAGCAGACTGGCTCTAGTAATGAAGTCAGGAAAATATTGTTTGGGTTACAAGCAAACTTTGAAGACCTTACGCCAGGGTAAAGCAAAACTGATAATTATTTCCAACAACACTCCACCTCTAAGAAAGTCAGAAATAGAATATTATGCCATGTTGGCGAAAACCGGAGTTCACCACTACACCGGAAATAATGTTGAATTGGGAACTGCCTGCGGAAAGTACTTCAGGGTATGTGCTATGTCCATCACAGACGCTGGAGACTCGGATATTATCAAATCGTTACCGACTGGTGATGGAGCCCCACAATAGATGTAAATTTCTGAGTTATTCTATAATTTTAAGAACTGACAATTAAAACGTTTGTACAAATGTGTTGTTTAATTTCCAGAAGCCTCCCTTATTAATGTGTTAATTGATAGAAGGGAATAGAAACTTACTTCAGCTCAATAATTGTGTAATAAGTGGATACCTCTTTAATCAAAAATATATATAAAAATAATTTTTTATTCATTTAAAATTTACAATAGAACTAGATATCGAAATCCATATCATCTAGTGAGCTTTTATCCTGAAAAATGCTTTGCTCTAATTGTGTATTAACTTTGTTGTCAATTTTATATTAGCATTACAAACGTTTGTTTGGTCTTTGGTATTAGTAGTTTCTGAATCATTAACTTCGTTTATTGTTTCTTCTATCACATTTTCTTCTTGGACTTCAGAACTATTATTTTTATCATGAAAATATCTAGACTCTGCCCTAATATTTTCAGCATTTGTCACATTTCTTCTATTTTCTAAAATACTCATTTCCTGATCTAAAATATCTGGAAGATTAAGTTTCTCCAATACATTATTCAAAATATTCACATAGTTTTCAATAGAATCATTCGGAAAACTACTATGAACATTTATATTCAAATTCAGAACAGATTCTTCTTGATAACCCATACCAATCTCCACTAGAACAACTGCCATAATTGCGTCTACAATTTGCACTGAATTGTGAAATACTAAACGAGCATGACCTTGCGAAAGCCTCACAAGACTGTCTAAAAGTCTAACGGTTGTTCTTGATTTGTTTCTAAAACTTTGCCTTCGTTGAAGTTGATAATAAGTCCCCAGTATTCTATTAGCTTCTTCTGTAAGTGGTGGATTAATTTTTTTTATAATATTGAAATAAGCCTGAAACAGCTATATTTTAACAAGCAATTGATTAATTGAAATTTGTGTCACCTGTAGCATTTCTAAGCTCCATTCTTTGCTCTTAGTGAATTTAGAAGCATTGATTTCGGGTTCGTTTAGAATATAATCTGCAACTAAGGAGTCCCATTCCTCTTGAACCGTATCTCTGATTAGTAAAATTAAATCGAATCGACTAAGAAGTGGAGTTGCCAAAGCCAAGTTCATACACAAAGGTTGCGTTGGATCTATGTTTCCTTTTGGATTAGTTGCTGCTAATATAGAACATCTTGTGCTTAGTTTACAAACTATACTTGCCTGAAATTAAAAATTATTCAGTGCTATACTTAATGCAATAAATTTAGTAAAACGTCATAATACACACACGAATGAAACAACCCATACCTCGGTCTATAAGAGACGATGCAAAATACATCCTTTTTATGCAAATTGCACTACCTGAATTATAGTTTTTTCTTCCCCACATTAATTACACCCGAGACTGAATGAGATTGATCAAATGAAAAGCCATGTGATCGTCTAGTACCTGAACTTGCCTTGAACTTGTTTTTAAAAAATAGAACCTTCTGTTGTCTTGTGTATTTGTAGTAAACTATGCAAGGTTTGATGTGATACGATCAATTCTTCGTTACTTAAACCATGTGTAAGGAAATTAGAAAATCAAAAACAGATTCGGTAACAATGTCTATTTAACCTTTGCAACATTCATATTATGTATGGCCTCAAAAGAGATACAAGTTGCAGAACCCATTTTGTCAGGGCGTCTGTACTTACCGTTGCGAGTCTGTATATCTTTGAGGCTATATTATTTGTATGCAAGAACAAGAACCTGGTGAGTAAGATTACTAGAGATCATCAATATAGCACAAGAAACGGAAAGGATCTGCTGTGTGAACGTTATAATTTCTCTTGCCTACAAAGAAACGCACATTTCAATGTAGTGAAAATTTACAATCATCTCCCTTAGGTGATAAGAAACATACCTCTAAACTGTCTTAAGAGAAAGCTTGGTGATTTCTTGCTGCAGAGCGCCTTCTATTCCATACAGGAGTACTTTGACGAGAGAATTAGTTTTTAGCTGACATTGTATTGTACCATGCATTGCAATAATTTTAGTGTGTTAGTAACGTTTGTTGTGTGGTCTTGGATTCTATTTTATCGTTTATTTAAAATTTCAATGTGTTTTGAAGTCTGTAAATTCAATTCTGTTTTATCTCATGGCATATTGTTTTTATATATACACACTATACTGCCAAATTATTGACATGTTCCATACTTATGTATAAATTATTATTATTGGGAACAAATAAAAGTTTCTTTCTTTCTTTCTTTTATTTGCAATCTCTGGCGTTTTCAAATAAATTTAATGAAATACCGGATCATTTAGAGAAAGGTCTAATTTGCCCTCACCCATATTTTGAGTGGAGTTATATTAGATTATTATAGTCAGACCTAATCGGCGCTCACCCATATCATGAGCAGAAGTGGGTATATCAAATCATTATAAAAGGCCAAATCGGCTCTCAACCATATTATGAGTGGTAGCTGAACCTCTCTAAGGGTTTTAGTAATATGATATAATGTTTTATGGCTGGTTCATTGCCCTGGTACTCTGAACTCTGAGATTTGATTTTGAAATTGACAACTTGCAAGCCTTAATTTGCTCGCGTATTTCAATCGATTTCAATAATTCATATAGAATTAATATGTTTTATGGGACTAGATGTAAGCCCGCAAAAGCTGTAGCTACTCTTTTTGCCCAACTGAGTGTCAATAGGCCATAATATGGCGCTGATTCCGAAATATACTCTATTTCCATATTCGCGGATTTGCCAACCAGGAAATCCTGCGTTTTGATCATACACCTGTATGCACCACAATCTTCACATACATGCCACCAACTCAGACATTCTTCAAAACTTATTTAATTATTATAAACAGACCTAATTGGTCCTCACCTATATTACGAGTGGAAGTTGGAATATTTAATTATTATAAACAGGCTTACTCGACCCTCACCCATATTCAGGATGGAATTCGGATATGAGATTATAGACAGGCTTAACCGGCCCTCACCCATCTTATGAGTGGTAACTGACTATCTAAGGGTTTGGTAATATGATATCATGTTTTCTGAATAGGTCGTTGCCCTGATACTCCAAACTCTGGATGATTTGCTTTTAAAATTCTAAGGAACACGTTCACAGCTGACAACTTGCAAGCGTTAATTCGCTCGCGTATTTTTTAATCGAATTCAGTAATTCGTATAGTATTAAAACGTTATATATGGAACTATAGGTAAGCCCGTAAATCCATACGTGATTCTTTTTGCTCAACTGAGCGCCAACGGACAGTATTAACTTTTTGTTTTGTTTTGTTTGCGCAATATTAATTATATTGTGTCACTGACTGCGGATCATATTCTATTCCCATATCGCGGATTTGCCAACCAGGGAATCATGCCCTCTGATCATACACCTGTATGTACCACAAACATCACATACATTCCAACAACTCAGACATTCTTCAAAACCTTCATACTGACTGAACATACAAACCTCAATGTCTGTGGGTTCATACATGCGTATCGTCCCTAAATCAATTTCTTTATACTAATGAGACAGGTTATAATTCAGAGGCGATTCCCCATAGTTGGACAGTTTACAACTCGATTAGAATCAATAATTCTTAGTATCTTCGTTACAGTTCAAGTAAATCTTTGGCCAAGTTTAAAAAAGAGGTAAATATAAATACTGAATAAATGGATTATGATATTGCAAATAGATAATTGTCCCATTTATAGAAGCAAAGATAAAAATCAATATTAAATGTTTCTCACATTCAAATGTAGTATTCATCAAATTATAAAACAAAAGATTTGAATTGATATAAAATAGTTTTGTAACAATTCAATCCGATCAATTTTCTGAGTTATAAAAGTAAAGTTCCGAATCAATACTTACATAACATTTCAAATTGTATCCTTGCGTTTCAACAATGTTGCAAGTTATGAGAACAATTGTTATATATCAGTATATAAAATAAATGTTCAAAATCGGTATTAGATAATTTCAGTACAGTCTAATATATCATTTGCCAAGTTAAAATGTGTAAAATAATTTGGAATTTGAGAAGTGATTATTTCAACTCGCCCTCAATACATTCAGAAATATTTAAGAAAATTCGTGAAAATTAAATATTGAATAGTAATATTGAAGAAAATTCCAGAAAGAACCTGTGGGACACAACGGGAACTGTAATTCTTATTCTCCTGTCGGGTTTCTCGGAGAGGAACAGTCTGCGCCTTCCATCTTTCTGGACTCACGTTACGTACGGTTAAACAACTGTAATTTTAATTCTGATTCACGCGAATGAGTTAAGTAAATGATCTTCGAAACTTAACTGAATACCCCTAACGTCGCGATCGCAACCTTTATATCTGCGTCTTCGAAACGCGTTACTTCGACACGACGAGGGGGTTGCTGTCTGAGAAAATACCATCGCAGGTGTCTGCGATCGTGGGTACGAAAGGGTGTTTAATAACTATCGGGAATAACTTCGAATGTTATTTGCGCTTGATTTCTTATCTGACTTTGGCTGGCAAAAGACTGTCTTTTCAGTGTAGTTTTGAATTCAGATGAAATATATAAAAGTTAAAAAGGGCCTACACAATACAGTATTCATAATTGATAATTAAATTTAATTAGATTAAAAATCAAGAAATATATGGATAATTTCAGCAAATTAACAAAACAAAATAGATCCCGGTACTGGGTCATCTCACAAATGTAATGGATTATTTATTTTTACATTATCTTACAAGTTTATCTTATAGTTCCAAATAAATAGATATTTAAATTAAACAAGGCAAATGCGTTCTGAGGTTTAGCCACGAAAGCGAAATATACAGATGATGGAATTACTTTCGCTTCAAAAAAAATAATGATAACACTTAACCTTTCCCTATTTAGATTTTTACCTTGGCTACACTTATGGTTTGTTGCTCCATGGCTTCATGAATACTAGTTCTATCATGCTCTTTCATAGAATTAAATTCATCAATACAGCAAATTCCACCGTCTGCTAGGACTAGAGCTCCACCTTCTAACTGCCATTCGCCATCTTCCTAATATAAGATATAATTTAATAATTCAAAAATGAATAGAAATTTTCTCTTACTTGAATAGCTGTCACTGTTAGTCCCGCAGCTGTAGATCCCACTCCTGTAGTTAAAACAGATCTAGGTACTACCTTGGAAGCAAATCTAAGAAGTTGGGATTTTCCTGTGCCAGGATCTCCAACTAATAATAAATGAGGTTCGGATCTGGTTCTCACACCTGTACTACAATCCTGGTTTGATTGACAACCTCCTGCTAATATTATTGCTACAGCTAGTTTAACGATGTGTAAACCAAATATCTATTAAAAAATATGATTCTTTTTATATAGAATATTATCTGGTTATAGAGGTTTACAGGGTGCTCCAAGGTAAATTGTTGTAGAACACGTCATCATAACCATAAAATACATAGAAACAAAAATTGTAAACAGAATAAAGACATAGCAATAAGAGACAAAATCAGTTGAGATAAATATTGTACTCAAAATTCTCCTGGAGAGTGTGTATGGTGTCCTCCTAAGGTAAGTATTTAATCTTCTTCTCAATTTATTTTGTGGCCACCCTCGTGCCTCCCGTGGAATGAGATTGTAAATTTTCACCAAAGAATAAACGGAATTGTTCTGAAGTTAAGTATGCTTAAATCAGGGTAAACTCATAGCGTTCTTAGCTCTCGTGTTATGCTCATGTTCACGCTTAGTATCCACAAACAGGTCTCTATTATTCACTATGAACATAATTGCTTCATAAACATATAGATTCACCATAGTAAGCACTGATCTTTCTACAAATTGGGCCCTGTATGATTGTGTTTTGTTCAGCTTAAGAAACTCTGGAGGAGCCTCAAGATATCCCATGAATTCCCCATATAACTATCCCGTATCTCAGCCTACTATCAATATGCATATTATGCGATAAATGCTGTGGAGATATTCACAAGTTCGGACAGTGTTCTTAGTGCATACACACATCTGGCCATATCATTTTCAGTTGGTCTACTTGATCACCCCAATCTAGTCGATAGTCAACCGAAACACCCAGGAACTTAAGGCTATTAGCTGAAACCACGGCAGTCTTATATCCATGAGATATGGGTATGTGTTCTTTTCCATATGCAAACCTGACAAGTTCGGTCTTTTGACTGTTCATTTTCAACTCATTTTGAGAAAACCAGGCATTAAGATCGACAAGCACATCGTCCACTACCGAATCCAGAGAAACCGGATCGGCGAGCACCAGAGAAGTGTCGTCTGCAAATTGGACCATGAATTCAGTTGTACAACCAGGTAAGTCATTGGTATAAATCAGGTAAAGGAGGGGACCCAAAATCGACCCCTGCGGCACCCCCTATCAATATCCAACATCGTTGACTGCAGAGGCTTCCCAGTTTTAGGCTTTTTTTCAGCAACACATTGAGATCTTCCTAATAAATAAGACCGAAGCAGATCCAAAGGCCTGCCCCTAATTCCAACCGCAAACATCTTCTCAACCAACTAGTCATGGTTGACGGAGTCAAAGGCTTTTCTGAGATCTATACACATCAGTGCTGTTATTTTACCACTGTTTAAGTAGGAGAGAATCTTCGTTATAGCCTGATATATAGCTATTGTCGTAGTCCTTCATTTTCTAAAACCATTTTGGCATTCTGAAACTACCCTATAAGTCCCAAAAAAATCGACAATTCTGTTGTAAATAGCTCTTTCAAATATCTTGCCAATGTTACTGAGTATAGATATAGATCTGTAATTCCCCATAAGCTGTTTGCTCCCCTTCTTGTACACTGCTCCCACCTTGGCCATTTAAGTTTATATCCTGATAACACCACTGTCAAAAGTGAGACTTATCAGATATGCCAGAACAGGCGAGATCTCATCTGCAACCATCTTAATAATTTTGACAGGAATTCCATCCAGTCCCACAGATTTTGTGTTCTTCAAAGAGCTGATTAGATTGATGACCTCTCCAGAATCCGTTGACAAGAGCACAAGGCTGTTACACCGGTAAGAACCAGTTTGTCCCAGACCAGAGCTTTGTTCCCTTGAATCACCAATATTGCTGGACGACTCGGAGCCCTGATTCACACAAAACATATGAATATCATTCAATACTTCCTGATATCCCTGCTCTCCTCCACTCAGTTCCTCCAAAATAAAGACCCCCCTTCTTACCCCATTGCTGTGCATCCTTATCAAGTTCCATGTTGCAAAATTTTTATTTTTTGATTGTAATATGCACTCTTCATTGTACATCTTCTTGACCTGTCTAACAACTCTTTTAAGTATTCCATTGTATGCACTAAAGAAGTCATCAGATACTTGTCCTTCAATTTTCTTTTTATATATCTCCATTTTACGCCTGGAGGAAGTTTTGATACCAACAGTAATCCATGGTTTTTGTTTTTGCGATTTTATTGACTTCATGGTAAATACGCTTGTTAGGTTCAGACTTATTATAAACTCTTGACCAATCAACATTACTCAATTCCTCTTTGAAGCTTATCATCTTTGATTCAGTAAATACCTTTCTTTTGCCGGGTTTTGTACGACTGGAAGGATTTTCATTATTTAGTGGTACATCTATAACCTGTACATTATGAGGGGACAAACCATTTGCGATAACCCCGCCCTGTTAAGGCATGTCAGAGTTCAAGAAAACGTTATCAATGTGAGAGCTATATTTATTTATTTGATATGTTGGTTCATGTATCTTTTGGATAAATCCATATGAGTGTAAAAGGTTAAGGAACATATTCTTCTTATATGAATTTCTGTCAAAATGAATGTTGAATGATGCAAAAACACACGATCCACCATAGTGAGACACGCGTGAGAAATAAGAAACCAGTTCATACCAAGGAACATGTACACCCTGTATATCGCTGTCTGCTAAACAATGCTCAGTGATACAAACTACCCCACGAGAAAACTCCATAGTACCCAGGAAAATATCTAAGTTCAATTTTTTAGTGGTCTCTCGAAAGAAAAAGGTCTGGTGGCTAATGAAATGTGTACCTAAATATTTAGTTATTTTATGTTGGTTATAATTATTTAAGGTTGGTAGTAAAACAAAGTACATCTTTCTGGCTGATTATTAGTTGATTATAAACATATTTCATATTGATACTAACCTGAGGACAAAAAGATTTCAAAATAATATCCCTTCCTATTACTGGTACATCCTTATACCTTTCCCAAAACTCATTGAACACTTCTCTCACTTCAGGAGTAACTAAATTTGGTAGACCACAAGTATTATTAATTTGGACATGGTTGGCTTTTATCGCCAACTCGATATCTATCTTTTTTCCTTGACTGAAAGGGGCCCATCTTCTCTTCACAGTACCACTGAGAAGACAAGATAAAGAGCGAATAAGAATACTGAAGTTATTCCTCAAACACTTAATTGGTTGAAGGTCAATGATTTTAACTCACCAAATTGTTACATTATCACCTGGTTTACAAATATCTACTAAATCATCATCTAAAGTGACCCACATGGAGCTAGGCATAGATCCAAAACCAAGTTGAGCAACCTGTTCTTGTATCTTAATTTCTTGATAATCCTTACAAAATTCTGACTGTAAATCACCTGTACTAACTATATTAGTTCCATTGCAGCCTTCAGGATTTGAACATCTCTTCGGAATTGAAATAATATTTTTTCTTTCATATTCTGCGTTACAGATTATCTTGAACTTGCATTTTTTACAAATATATTCCCGTTTAAATTCCAATAGCTTGGTAGCAGATATTCGAACCACAGTTCCTAATAAAAATTACTATTTGAAAATAAACCAAGGAGTTGAATCAACAGTACAGGAAATCTATTTTGTAATTCTATTTATATACCTGAAACTTGTAAGAACTTTGTAGCATCACAATTTTTAGGAAAAATATATCTATGCAATTCTGGGCAAATTGGCAAACCATAAACTCTGCAATGAACATTGCTTTTAATTGATGCATTTCGTCCATCGTTTATAATATCCACTAGTAAAATATTTTGAGCAATTTGGGCTCCTTTATTTAATTCTTCAAGAGCTGAGTCAGCTTCTTTGAGAACTTTGTTACCTAGATTTGGATCGTTATCAAACAACACTATAAAGCTGGAATAGAATGATATAAAATATTGATTCCAGTTTACTGGAAACTTTTTAATCCTTACTTGATATTTATTGAAAAATGTTGATGTTCTAATTCATTTTAAGTATATCATATAATTGATTTTTATGGTTTGTAATCAAGTAACTGTCACACATTTTGTTGATTATGTTTGAAACATTGAGTATATAAAAATTATTGTTAATCTACAAGTAATAAATATAATTTAGGATAATAACATTAAACCCATTTAGAATAACTTCAAACAATTTCCCGCCAAACATATTATAATACAATTAAACTACTTCGTCGTACCTACTATCATGGGTTTCGTTCCTGTAATGATATTTACAAGAAATATTCAAATAATTTTCAAAAATTGTTTTTTTAACAAATAAATTAATGACTTGGTATTGTGGTTGTACTTTTAAATTATTTTTGAATATTAGTAGAAATATTAACAATAAAATAAAATAATTCTTTACATTAATTCTATGGCGGTTGATGGAAGTCAAAATGAGAAATGTCAGAAAATGAATTTTCTATGTTACAGATTTTAACAATGACTTTTGTTGACAATTATAAAACGAATTGTTTTTTCAAAAACATTATTTTGTTGAAAATATTGAATTACAGCACCCTTATAAGTTAATAAGTGAAAATTTTATATCGATTAGAAATGGTAAGCATTTTCGGGAATCAGAAATAATTGAATTTTCTAGTATACAATTTTTTGAAGGTTTATAATTTTATCATTTTTATTGGAATTTATTGTTAATGCATATGTTAAGCGCTGTATAAAATGTTTGAGCCTATTGCTTGAATATTATTTGGTTATCAGTTAGCAGCAATATATGAAAAGTAATATTTGACAAGATATATCTGCTTCTTTTGATGTAAATAATTAACGTAAAATATTACAATAAATATCAATTTGTTTGCAATACTTTTTACATCTGCTTCTATTCCATGAAAAATATTAAGTTACATCTACTTTTTTTGTGGTTTTAATATTCAACGTTTGTTAGGTAGGAGTTGAGTTTCAAATTTCGCGCCTTCAATTTGCTGATAATATTGACAAGTGTCATTTCCTGTTAAAAAATTTGAGGCGCGGAATTCATTCGAAATTAGAAGTCGTACAATTTGTATCAGAGTGTTTATTGATCTGCTAAATTATTTCCTTATTTTTCGAAAAACTGTATAGAATGGGGCAAATCTTATTCTAAACGTCAGTACTTGTGTTGTTCATTGCGGTAAATAGGCCTTGGCTGGCTGCTCAGTGCTGTCGTTACTGTGTTTGGCGCCGTGGTCGTGCGCTTTTTACTGACTGGTTCGTTACTATACAAGACAAATGGAAGTGCGTTGTTCGGCTGTTTGCCTCTGCGGGCGCCATTGTTGTTGAAAAATTTACGTGGAAAGTTGGTTTACAATTTGAATTACCATTTGTTAATTATCAAGGTATGAACTTTTGATAGTGCGTAGTTTGCTGATCAATAAATCGCCGGTGAGTGGTGTGCAGTAAGGAAGATTTAAAGTGGTGTAATGTTGTGAGGTGCGTTTCCGCTTAGTTTGTTCGTCGATCTACCTACCTATTACGTTTCGTAAGATATACGAAGAAGCAGGTCCTTTATCACTTGTGGAATTTGTAGATCATTTCAAAGTCGTCTCTAATTAGAAACAAATGAGAATAAACATTTTGTTTTCGGTTGAATAAAAAACAGGAAATTTCGCGTAACATCCGTACGACACCGACTTTGGTAAACGTCGAGCCAAATATTAATGCACTAATTTTTCACTAACAATTATTGGGGATTAATTAAATAAATGTGTGATTAATAACCAGGCCTCCATAGCTCAATATAATAGTTTTATGGACAAATTAAATAGGATAGTGATCAAGTTACTCTGCTCCTTTTCACAATCGTACATTTGTTTGTGACATGAAAGAGTTTTTCATAAACACTGGATGAATGGGATTGCGTTCAGCCTCGGTGAGGCGTTCCCAGGTGGTCATGGCCCCAGCCTTAACCGAGACTACACAATCGCAAAATTTTAAACTGGCCCCCAAAAACCATTTTCAGTTGGCAACTCCCATCAGCAATTTTGAGCCAAATAATACATATTGCTTGGGTAAACGCGGTGAATATTATGAAAAGGACGATGAAAATAACGGGGAAAAGAAGTTGAATTGTACAGAGAATGGCAGTGCGATATTGGATTATTCTGAAACAAAGAAAACCTTAGATCTTAGGGACCTAGATATTTCTAAAGAAGCCTCGGATAATTGTAGGAAGAAATCTCCCAGTATAATGAATAACAGCTCACCATCTATGGGCGACCAAGAAGATAAGATGGGTCTTCAAAAATTGAGTTTAGAGTCTGTTACTATGTTGCATAAAAGTAAAAATGTTTCTAATGATGTTGAACAGATATTGAATAATCTGAGTTCAGAATTGCCAACAAATGATTGTGCAGGTGGAGAAATACCGACAAATGTTGATGACATCATGCAAGTTATAACATCAATGGAAGGGGTAGTGATAGAATCGGATCAGTAACTGCTAATTTAAATGATGAAGATTTTCCCATTTCCGCAGGAGACTTGGCTAGAGACTTGGCAACAAGTTTACTGTCCTTCGAAAAACAGCTTTTGAATGATGTAGACATGATGAACATTTCCATCGAAGATCAGCAGGAATGTGAGAGTGCAGAAAGTATTAAAGAATCCCGTTCCAAAGAATTAATAGCAGACGCTCAAAAGAAACAGATTGAAGTGCAAAGAAGGTTAGATTTTTTGAGAAGAAGAGTTCTGAAATTGCAGTCGCGAATAATGGGACAACATGTGAGTGGAGAAGTGTCTGGAGTGTTTGAGCATGTACATAGATCATTGAAAAGGTTGAAAGACACAGCAGTGCAAGAAAACATGCACTCGATGGAAATAACATCTACACCAGGTTCTTCTCTTCCCCTGCCTATAAGTGACGCTAACTTGGAAAAATTGAAGCCAATGTCGTATGGTTCAGCAAAAACACTGGTTAGGAAACTGGAAACCTCTACTGTTATTCAAGCGAATTCAGCAGCAAGGCAGAAGCAGGTACCTAAATATTTTGGTTCTGGTTCGGTTGAACCAACAACATTTCGTACCAGCGTTTCTGGCTTAGTTGCCATTCCTCCTTGGTCGCCGGAACACAAGCTAGAATTGCAGAAAGTTTCTGGTACTTTGAAGTCTGAATTACGATTAGTACAATCTGAAGTTGACTCCGAGGCAACAGACAGTAGTTCGGGTAGTGAAAGCTGTGATGAATTCCAAAATTATAACAATCAGCATCAACAATATCTTAGCATGTGAGTATTTCATTTGATATTCAGCAAGTTATTTTATTGATAAAGTATTATTCTAATTTCTTATTAGAAATTCTTATTTCAATTTAAATTATAGGTAGTTTTAATTTCTGTTGACTGATCTTGGATTCATTGTTTCTGCCAGATTTAAATTTACCAGATCTTTAAAACCTATCATAATTTAGAACATGAAACAAACTTTTAAAGTTGTGTAATTTTATTGTTTGTTTGCAGAATGTCGTTCCCCATGCTTTTGCAAATATTATTACATATTATCTCTCCTGAAAATTAAAACAATCAACATAAAACATTGTATTCAAATGTCTGGTTTTTATCAGTCTGCAATGTTTCTTTCACTCGAACTCGAAAAACAAATCAATTAATTTGAACTTTGATACGAAAATTATTTTCATTATTTGGTTGAAATTACCTTGTTTTGCTGCTTACTAAAGAGCAGAGCTTGGAACATACACTGTGATAAAGAATGATTCGGAAATTCTCATTTAAATTGCCCGCCTTGAGTATTTTTAAGTATTTTAAGTTTCTGTATGTTGGTAGGACTGTCCTTAATTACTATGCCAAACATGAGCGCGATCTGTCAACTAGTTTGTTTACGACAGCTGTTGAAACCAGTCGACCTCATTGGTACTATGCGAATTTTACGATGGAAAAAAATATTTTTATTATTCGTAAACAGGATACCCTCTTTAAGCAATTTTAAGAACATTTGTATATGTATAGTAATTCAAACACACATGAAAGAATAACGTAAATGATATAACACGATGTATAAATGACTGTACAAAAAAAATAAATCTAAAAGACTAACCTGAATTTGAAGTCTAAAAATGTATAAGAATGCATGCTTGGCATGACGATAACGCACCATTTCATCGAGCCACGGTTATTAACGACTTTAAGACCAAACACTCGATAAATACCATCGTGCAGCAGCTTTATTCAAATACTCTCGAACCTTTTCTTTCCCAACTTCACCTGTCTCCCACGTCACTACTTCTATATATTTACCTATTGATGAATTTTCTTGGAAACATCTAGTCGAGATATTCTTCAATATTTCTTGCTTGGTGAGACGGAAGTCCATCTTGTTGAAACCAAATTTCTGGACTAGGCATATCAGGATTGTTTTATCAAGATAAAGAGTCACTAAACCCGGCAAAAGTTCAATCCGCAAGTATACTTCGTATACATCAGCAGCTATTAAGTAAAAGATCAGTCAGTAGAAAGTCACCAGAGGAGTTCCTCAAGGTTTATGAGTAATTTCAATTTCTGTTAACTGTTCTTGGATTCGTTGTTTGTGTCAGATTTAAATTTAGCAGATCTTTAAAAACCTATCATGATTTAGAACATGAAACAAACTTTTAAAGTTGTGTAATTTTATTGTTTGTTTGCAGAATGTCGTTCCCCATGCTTTTGCAAATATTATTACATATTATCTCTTCTGAAAATTAAAACAATCAACATAGAACATTGTATTCAAATGTCTGGTTTTTATCAGTCTGCAATGTTTCTTTCACTCGAACTCGAAAAACAAATCAATTAATTTAAACTTTGAACGAAAATTATTTTCATTATTTGGATGAAATTACCTTGTTTTGCTCCTTACTAAAGAGCATAGCTTGGAACATACACTGTGACAAAGAAAGATTCGGAAATTCTCATTTAAATTGCCCGCCTTGAGTATTTTTAAGTATTTTAAGTTTCTGTATGTTGGTAGGACTGACTTTAATTACTATGCCAAAAATGAGCGCGATCTGTCAACTAGTTTGTTTACGACAGCTGTTGAAACCAGTCGACCTCATTGGTGCTATGCGAATTTTACGATGGAAACAAATATTTTTATTATTCGTAAACAGGATACCCTCTTTAAGCAATTTTAAGAACATTTTTATATGTATAGTAATTCAAACACACATGAAAGAATAACGTAAATGATATAACACGATGTATAAATGACTGTACAAAAAAAAATAAATCTAAAAGACTAACCTGAATTTGAAGTCTAAAAATGTATAAGAATGCATGGTTTGTCAGAAGAGTTTTTTGAGCGACAACTGAACTTTACTGTGAGTTATACCAGTGAATTCAACACCCAGAGCACAATAGTCATAAGCCACTCTCATACAACATGTGAGTGTTGGAATAGCCGTAATTAGTTGGATGGTAGGGCACAAGAAACAAATCAGAGCCACGAGTCATTCTAACTGGTACTCTCAAGTTTACAAGCTCAAGAAATTCTGGGCAACAAATATTGTCCGATAGTAATTTAAAAAGAAAGGTGAGATCAGAAATTATCCTACGATCCTCTAGAGATGAAATCTGTGAATACTTCAAAATATCTGGTATAGGTCAGGTGCACTTTCTAAGCTTTCTGAGGAATTTGTTCTGAATTCTTTCGATGCTATCAATGTGCACCCTGTAATGAGACGACCATATCACCACACCATCTTGGAGAACAGAGCAAACAAGAGCCATATAAACAGTTTTGGCAGCATTAGCTGATACGTCTCCTCAATTGCTGATCATGAAACCAAGCAACTGCCTGCCCCCAGTCTACCGCTGACTTTATGTGAGGAATAAACGACATAGTACTATCGAAAACGATTCCCAAATCCTTCACCTTATTTACTCTGTTAACAGAGTTATTGAGGATACTATAGTTGTATTCAATAGAATTTTTGGATCTGGAGAATGTTATGCAATAGCATTTCATTCATTCAATTCCATGTCGTTTACAACTAACCAACTTTGCAAGATTCCAAGTCGTGTTGTAGTTTGACGCAATCATGAACATTTGACACTAGTATATACAGTTTTAAATCATCTGCAAAAGAGATATTTGCAATACTTGAACTTCTGGCCAATGTCATTAATGAGTAGAGTGAAAAGTAAGGGACCCAGGTGAGATCCTCGTGGTACTCCTGAAGTTACGTGAATAGGACAAGACATATGGTTTTTTATTTTCACATATTGCAAACGGGATCTGAGATAACTGGACAACCAAGCAACAATCCATTGCGGAAGTTCCATTCTTCTCAGCTTTTCTTCGAGCAATTTGTGATTCATTCTGTCAAAGGCTTTATTGAAATCTGCGTAAACAGAATCAACCGATAAATGTCAGTCTGATTCACTAAATAAATTAGTTTCCGTGGACCTACCGAAGGTGAAACCGTGTTGCTGGTTTACAATTATATTCCAACAATACCATGAGAGATGTCGTGTCACAAAGAGTTCAAGCAACTTAGTCGACAATTATCGAACAAAGAGTTTGTCTCAAATTTTATGTTTCAAACGAAATTCCGTGTGCTGAATCGTTACGAATGGCGGAAAAGGCTTATGGAGACTTCGTTTTATCAAAAACCCAAGTGAACGAGTGGTACAAAGCCTTTAAAGATGGCTAGGAGATCGTCGAACATTTGCCTCGTTCCGGACGAGCTTCGACCTCTTCAACCGACGATAACGTCCAAAAAATCAAGTAAATGGTGCTCGAAAATCGTCATGCCAGTGTTGGAGAAATAGCTCGTGATCTCAACATCTCTCGTGAAACCGCTTGTTTGATGTTGGTGAATCAATTGGAGATGCGGAGCGTCGCCGCTTGGCTCCCTTCAAAAACAGTACCGGATGCAGGTAGCTACAGACATGCTGGATCGTGTGAATTCTGATTCCACGTTCATGGGGCGGATCATAACCACTGATGAGACATGGGTCTATGAATACGACACACCAACGAGCCAACAATCATCGTAATGGATGGGAAAAAATGAGCTAAAACCGAAAAAACCTCGCCAAAGTCGTTCGAAAATCTACAAGACGATGCTGATTTTCTTCGATATTCGTGGTTTAGTTCATGATGAATTCGTTCAGCAAGGTCAAACTTCATTAAGGACTTCTATTTAACCGTTTCGAGACGTTTGCGTGAAAATATTCGCCGTAAACGACCGGATTTGTGGCAAAACAATTCGTGCATTTTGCATGACGATAAAGCACCATTTCATCAAGCCACGGCTATTAACGACCAAACACTCGATAAATACCATCGTGCAGCAGCTTTATTCGCCTGATCTAGCTCCGTGTGATTTTTTTCTTTTCTCCAGACTGAAATTGTCGCTCCGGGGAACCAAATTTGATTTCATAGACGTCATAAAAGAAAATTCGTGGAAGGAGCTGAAGGCCATCTCCCTGAAAGTGTCTATAAAAAAAGTTTCGATGATTTGAAAAAAAAACGTTGCCACATATGTATCTCTTCAAATGCAGCATATTAAAGGAAATTCAATAAATATTGAAGTAGATTAAGATTTTTTTCTTATCAACAGTACGCACTAGCACATTTAATCACAAACATCTATGAATGCCTAGATTTATCGAAACCCTGTTTGGCGATTTTTATCGACTTAGCTAAAGCATTCGATTGTGTGTGCCATCGGGAGCTTCTCAATGCATTGGAAAGTTCAGGTGTGAGCGGTCATGCTCAGGCGTGGTTTCGCAGTTATCTAGAGGGAAGGGAGCAGTGCGTTAGAATCGGAAACACGAGATTAGTACAGTACAAGTGTACAATGTGGGGTTCCTCAGGGTGCGGTTCTGGACCCCGTGTTGTTTATTTTATATATAAATGCAATTTTCTCTATTTCCACAACCGGGGAGGTTAATACTTTTGCGGATGATACGGCAGTATTTTATCAGGGTGACTCCTGGACACAACTTGGACATGAAGTTGAAAAAGATTTTCCTGCGTTTATTGACTTTTTTGATAGCATGTTGATGAGGATGAACATGGAGAAGACTAAGTTTTTGGCGTTTTCAAATCGTGCACCAAACCTTCCAAGCTACCAAACTTTAAATATTCAAGACCAAGATAGCGTTTATACGATATGTTCGGCTAAGACCATCAAATACCTGGGCGTGTATGTAGATAACCACCTGAGATGGGATGCTCATATACAGAACGTAGCTAAGAATTTGAGATACCTAATTCCAAAATTCAAGAACCTTAAAACCTATTGTGAAACCGATATTCTAAAACGGGCATATTATGCACTAGTGAAGCCTCATCTTACTTATGGGTTGTTGTCTTGGGGAGGTGTGAATTACTTTTCAAATTACTATTTGAAAAAATTGGAAATAACTCAAAAGTGGCTGATCAGGATTATTCACGGTAGACACTTTCAATACTCATTGGAAAGAATATATTCAGAATCGGCACTGTTGGATGTGCGACAGCTGTTCTTTGTAGCCTTTGCCTTTTTTCAATGGCGTGGCCGTCATGAGGCAGCTTACACCTTTCATAATCATGACACCAGAAAAAGGGGGAAATTCATAAGGATATCTTTCACTTCTAAAACGCTTGGACAGAGATCACTTGTTTTTCTTGCACCCAAAATTTTTAACATTTTACCAACAAATATCAGAGAAGCAAAACCAGAGAAGAAATTTCAATGTTTACTTAATGAGTGGATGCTAGCAACACCACGATTAAACATCCATAATATTGTCAATATTAAAAATACCTATGTCCGTACTTAAGGGTTGAAATTTTTGCGATCTATAGAACTCTTTTTATTGAAATTATTCAACTTCTCACACAAGGTTCAAATACTTAGTAGTTCCACCTTCGAGGTAACTCTGTTTATTCTAATTTGTACGATATCTTTGAATAAACAATATTATTATTATTATTTATTATCGTGGACTTATGCACTATCTCAGCTGTTAGCTGGATATAATTTACCTTTCCCAGATTCAGCAATCAAAGGAAATAGGCTCGATTACAATATACTTGACATAAATTTCCTAACTATCCTACATGTATTAAGAATTACAGCTTTTTGTATTTCTATATAGGTATTCTCATGCAATTCTAATCTCTTAAGGCTATCATGCAGTTTTGGGTATTAACCCAGTCGAGGATACGATGACAGGAACAATATATATTTTCTCGAGGTGCCACATCTGCTTGATCTCAATAGCAAGGTCTGTGTATTTGGACTTTTTGCCCTGGAATTTGTTCAGCACGTTGTTATTATTCGGTATGGCGACATCCACTAGCATTGCTGTTCTATCTCTCTTATCATACACCACTATGTCCGGCCTATTATTCGTCACCATTCTGTCAGTGATAACAGGCCTATCGTAGTATAATCTGATAGAGTCATTTTCCAATACGGGCGCCGGTTGATACATGTAATATGGCTGGAAGGTATTCAGAAGTCCGTACTTGTGTGCAAGTTTCTGATGGATAATGTTGCACACTTGATTATGCCTGTGAAGATAGTCAGTATTGGCCAGATGTTCGCATCCAGACGTAATATGCTGTTTAGTCTCCGATCTTATATGGCATTTTCTGCACTTATCTGTTTGTAATGTTCCGTCCTTCATAATAAATTTTTTGTAGTTGTTTGTAGCGATCACTTGGTCTTGGATGGCCATAAGGAATGCTTCTGTTTCCGTGAATAATTCTCCTTTCATCAACCAATTGTTGGAG
This sequence comes from Cryptolaemus montrouzieri, assembly GCA_013387265.2. NCBI lineage: Eukaryota > Metazoa > Arthropoda > Insecta > Coleoptera > Coccinellidae > Cryptolaemus > Cryptolaemus montrouzieri. Next base: position 67,354,500 of record JABFTP020000124.1, on the reverse strand, counting down.
GCTTCTTTGTCGATGTGTGGTTGATTAATCTCATGGTGATGTCGTCCATGCAATTCCTTTCTTGACCATTGCTCTTGTTTTTCAGTATCTGATAGGAACGGTAGATTCAGCAGGTCATCTCTGGTAGCAAGATTTAGTGGTGTATATCCCCTATCAGCCAACGATACCACTCTATGGAGGTCAGAAGTGAGAGCTTTTGCTGAGAAGAATTCTCTGAGATTTTTTATCTGTTCGGTGTGTAAATTGACCATTAAAAAGTTATTGTTTATTTATAAGTATTTATTCATTCGCGAATCTTTATTTTGTTCCTTTCAACGTACGTTTTTTCCAATTCTCTGAAGCTTAGGAGCTTACTATCCTGCCTACCTTGAACCACCGTAGGTGTCATTTTGACCCCTATATGGTAATTGAACGTACGGAAGCCATTTTTTGTTCAGGCCAAGTGTTTTCTGACGAAATCAATCCCAATGTTCAACAAGGTGTTTCTCCCAACAGAAATTATTTAACAAGGGGGGCAGGGGGTTCAAAGTGAAACGTAGAATGGATATACGATAATATGAACGTGATTCTACATCGTAAGTTTAAAAGAATCCTCTCGAACCTTTTCTTTCCCAACTCCACCTGTCTCCCACCTCATTACTTCTATATATTTACCTATCGATGAATTTTCTTGGAAACATCTAGTCGAGATATTCTCCAATATTTCTTGTTTGGTGAGACGGAAGTCCATCTTGTTGAAACCAAATTTCTGGACTAGGCATATCAGGATTGTTTTTATCAAGATAAAGAGTCACTGAACCCGGCAAAAGTTCAATCCGCAAGTATACAACGTATACATCAGTGAAAGTACAGTCAGTAGAAGGTCACCAGAGGAGTTCCGCCAGGTTTATGAGTAATTTCAATTTCTGCTAACTGTTCTTGAATACGTTGGTTGTGCCCGATTTAAATTTAGCAGATCTTTAACAAACCTATCATGATTTAGAGCATGAAACAAACTTTAAAAGTTGTGTAATGTTATTGTTTATTTTGAAGAATGTCGTTGCCCATGCTTTTGCAAATATTATTACATATTATCTCTACTGAAAATTTAAAACTATCAACATAAAACATTGTATTCGAATGTCTGGTTTTTATCAGTCCGCACTGTTTCTTTCACTCGAATTCGAAAAACAAATCATTAATTTGAAGTTTGATACGAAAATTATTTTCATTATTAGGATGATACTATCATGTTTTGTTGCTTATTTAAAAGCATAGTTTGGAACTCACACTGTGACGAAAAAGTATCCCGAAATTCTCATTTAAATTGCCCGCGTTGAGTATTTTTAAGAATTTTAAGTTTCTGTATGTTGGTAGGACTGTCCTTAATTACTATGCCAAACATGAGCGCGATCTGTCAACTAGTTTGTTTACGACAGCTGTTGAAACCAGTCGACCTCAGTGGTACTCTGCGAATTTTACAATGGAACAAAGAGTTTGTCACAAATTTTGTGTTTAGTACGAAATTCCGTGTGCTGAATCGTTGCGAATGCTGAAAAAGGTGACTCTGTTTTATCGAAAACCCAAGTGTACGAGTTGTACAAAGCCTTTGAAGACGGTCGGGAGATCATCGAAGATTTGCCTTGTTGATGGCCGACCAGAGCCATCTTCTACCACACAAGTCGATTGACCGTAAGCCTTCTGTAACATTTTCAGCGATTCGGCACACGAAATTCCATTTGCAATACAAAATTTGAGACAAATTCTTTGTTCGATATATTTATCCATTGTAAAAATCGCAAAACAAACTTAAGAGACCTGACAAAATCGAGCACTGTAAACAAACTAAATGACAGATCACGTTCAAACTCCGCGTCAGTATAGAAAGCAACTGTGCCAACTTAGCAACAACGAAAATTTGGATAATCGTTTTGAGAAGATAATTTCAATAATCAATTCCTGGTGAAACTGATGAAAATGTCAATTGAGTCCGAGATCTTGTACGTTCAAATCGACAGTTGACAGTCAGAATGATCGTGGAACAGTTGAATTTGAATCATAAATCCGTTCTGTAGGACCAAACATTAACAACTGGGTGTTTTTCGTCACTATAACGCGCCATGTCACATTCCAATCTCAATAATTAAGTTTTTAACCAGCAAACTCCGTGGCAGTATAGAAAACAGTTGTGTCAACTTAGCAATAACAAAAATTTTGAAAATCGTTTCAAAAAGAATTTTTAATTGTACTTTTTTGGTATAAAGTACTTTCAAGGTATCGTCTCAGTAAGACGCAGAGCTCCTTTAACTTTGTTGGAACTAAACTGTTCAGTAAGCTTTTCAGTAATTACAGAGAAATAAGCCTAAGAATATCTGTGAAACTTTTTATGATATTGAGGAATTTTGTATAAATTAAAATATTTTATTACATATGATTTGTTAAATGTATATATATATATATATATATATATATATATATATATATATATATATATATATATATATATATATATATATATATATATATATATATATATATATATTTGTATATTTAATTATGTGTTTGTTTGTTAACGGTTCTTGTATTTTCAAGGAACTATCCTATTCTGATATCGAAAACTAGAAGTCCCTTCTTGCAGAAAAAATCAAACTCCAAAACAAAAACCTACTGGTTTTTTGAAATAATCTTTTTTCGACGGGGCCATTACCATTTGTCCATCCAGAGAAAAAAAATCATTACTCAAAATTGCCGCATATGGTTTTCTGAAACTCCAATGCGATTGTTGAGAAGCTTCTGCATGGTGAACGTGGCTCTGTATGGGACTCTATTGGGTCTGGATGCATAATTGGGATGGCTTACGCTATCATCGGAAGAAGTTATACGAGCAATAAAGCTTCAAAAAAATGGTAAAGCTATTGGCCCCGACGGAATCTATGCAGAGACGCTTAAGCTAATGACACAGCAAGAAGGGGCTGGCCTTAAGCTCTTAACAGCACTGTTTAATAACATCTATAGAGCCGGTAAAATCCCAGCAGACTGGCTCAAATCTGTGTTTGTCACCCTGCCCAAAAAGACCAATGCGACAAATTGTGATGACTACAGAATGATTAGCCTAATGTCGCATGTTCTGAAAACCTTTCTACGAATTATACATACTCGAATCTACACCAAATGCGAGCGAGAAATCGATCCAGTTCAGTTCGGTTTCAGAAATGGCCTAGGAACGCGTGAGGCTCTCTTTTCTCTTAATGTACTCACCCAAAGATGTAGAGACATGAATGTCGATGTTTACGCCTGCTTTGTTGACTATCGGAAGGCTTTTGACTGCGTTTCACATAAAAAAATGGCGGAAATTCTAAAAAATACCGGGGTTGATGCAGAAGACTTACGCATTATTACAAACCTTTATTGGCACCAAACTGCACAAGTGAGAGTTAATGGGCTAACATCTGAACAGGTAGCAATACGGAAAGGTGTACGTCAAGGCTGTGTGCTGTCGCCTCTATTGTTTAAAATTTACTCAGAAGCAATATTCAAAGAAGCACTTGAAAACATAGACACAGGCATTAGAATAAATGGAAAACTACTTAGTATTATCCGCTACGCAGACGACACCGTGGTACTAACTAACAACCTTCAAAACTTGCAGAGAGCCATGAACCTTATTGTAGAGCATAGCCAACGCTTTGGACTATCTGTTAACGTTAACAAAACTAAAAGTATGGTGTTTTCTAAGCAAGCAGTGGAGGCTGTAATACGCATTAACAACCAACCTGTGGAACAAGTGCATTCGTTTCGGTATTTAGGAGCCACGGTGAACGACCAAAGTGACCTGAAAATAGAGATCAAATCTCGAATCGAACAAGCCCGTAAAACTTTCGTTGGCATGAGAGACCTTTTCGTCAACCGCGGACTTAATCTTCGGCTTCGTATGCGACTACTTCGTTGTTATGCTTTTCCTGTCCTTACTTATGGATGTGAAAGTTGGACTTTATATCCAGAAATGGAGAGACGCATAGACGCTTTCGAAATGTATCTATACCGTAGAATATTGCGTATCTCTTGGATGGAGTGACGGACAAACATCGACGTCCTAAATACAATGGGAAAATCACGAGAGTTGATGAGAACCATCAAAGAAAGAAAGCTCCAGTACATCGGGCACATCATGCGCGGCAAAAAATATGAGATCCTTCGCCTGATTATTGAGGGGAAAGTCCAAGGAAAAAGATCAGTTGGACGACGCCAGAACTCATGGCTGAAAGATCTACGGAGGTGGTTTGGAAGAACGTCCACTGAAATTTTTAGAGCTGCAGTCTCTAAAACAATTATTGCCAATTGGATCGCCAACCTTCGTTTGGAGACGGCGTCATAAGAAGAGAAGAAGACGCTATCAAGAGATGTTAACAACTCAATATTGGTGTATTATTGTTGATATGGATATCACTGAGATGTGGTTTCAACAGGACAGTGCCACGAGTCACTCAGCCACTGAAACAATGATTCATTACAAATGAGTTGTTGATTATGTGATTCACCACCACTGGCCTAGTTTTGTGGTGTTATGTTAAGAACAGGTTCTATACGGATCCAATCGAATCTGGTGAAACTTTAAAACTCAAAACACGTGACATGAATAACGAAATATACTCGTCATTTTGCTAAACAGTGATTGAAAATTCTGAGTAAATTCTGTAATCATGGTTGTGATGGACATTTGTCATTCATCATTTTTCAATTATAATTGCCAAGCTTCAGTCAGAAGTTTGAGTGGAATTTCAGGAGTTGGAAGAATACTAGTATTATTTTGTTAAATTGAATTTTACGAGAGTATGAGGGCATTATGTTGACTTGAAATTGGTATGTTTTGTTAGTGTTTTCCGTTTAAATATTGCAACCAGTACTGCAGCTTTGCTACACTTATAAACGACCCGCCACTGTGTAAACAGCTGTCCGCCTTATCGTAGCATCCTTTATAATCCACAAATATGAGCTCCTCGAGTAATGTTCAGCTGTAGCGCTTTAGAAGCCGAGCGTCTCGATTGTTCCTCACCGTTTCCTGGAGAAAATTATCGTAGCAGAACTTGTGAGGCTACGCGTCTCGACAAGATAGGATGACATCAGACGCGAGACGCGTAGCTTTCGTCGGTTGAAACTCGCCTACTTCGATATGCCATTCCCATGATTTCGTTAAATTATTCATGCGTAGGTATCGTCGTTACTCCGTTATCGTACGCATCGCTGAATGGGTAATGGGTAAAATGTGAAATTGGAGAAATATTTAGCGATCGAACCGACCGCCAATTTCGATATTAATGATTGATACCTTAATTTCTTTGGTAAACGACGGCTAGATTGATTTTAATCGTCCTAACGGATGCGCTTTCTCAATAATTTTGTCTTATTGATTCGGAATTAAGATAAGTTGTACGAAATTGTTTATCTTATCTTTAAGTTCGAACGAGTAATTTTTGTATATAAATATTTTGTTTCTCGGAAACAGTTTTAACGATTTCGATGAAAATTCCGTGTTTTGATAACATTTTGTCGGGTGATCGCCGAATAATCGACATTGGAAGTGTTTTATTACTTCCGGTTATACTGAAAACGGTACTTTGTTATTTAAAATGGCGTATTACAATTTATATTGGAAATAATAAATTTTCAAACAATTTTCATCGATATTTCCACCTATTGGCCATAAAGAAGATATAGTATAAGTTCTTTATTCGCGGGGTATATGATCCGTAAATGTGGCGCGAATATTGATTAATAATTATCTTCAGGCTTAGGCAATGATTTAAAGAATTCTATCTGTTTCTTGCTCGGCAGTTTTTAACCCTCCGTTACTCGCGTGGTCTACGATCATAGATCACGCCATTTTGAATGACGTTCATTGGTAGACTATTTTTATTGCGCGCGCCTACTCTTCAGTAGCTGTTGACAACTTAAGTATTTTATTTAGTGAATCGGCATTAATTTTGAATTATTGTTCAGTAATGAAGACACGTTCTATCGTTTCACGTTTACTAACTCTAAACTGTCAGTTGTCGATTTGTTTTTTAGGGTTGCCGACACTTTATTGCATAAATGGGGACAAATTCAAATTTTGGGTTAACAACATTGAAACATAAAACAATGGACACTGCTAAGTATGCGAACCTACATAGTGTTGGTTCCTTAGGTGAAATGAGGAAGATTTGTCCAATAACTTCTTTTTTAGCACTAGATTTTTGGAGATATGATTGCTTGTAGGGATGGAACGCTGGCCGGACCGAATCGCCCGGATCGCTTCTCCCACCCTCTAAATACGCACGTGTTCGGTAGACGATCACGCGACTCGACGGCGCCTAGCACCTCGTTTCGTCTTTTAATCCTGCCTGCATATTCTTGTTTCTGATGCGTGTTGAAGTATTGCACCACTTGTATTCATTTTATAACTTATCAAGATGTCGACGCAACGTTCACAACGAAGTAAAGTGTGGGAATTTTATACAGTGGACAAGTTCAATAAAAACGCAATTTGCAATATCTGCAAGACCTCAGTGTCAAGAGGGGGGACCGGCAAAAGTGCTTCAACCACCCCTTTGTTGAATCATTTGAGGCGCCACCACCAAGAACAATATGCAGTTCATCTTGTTGAAGAGAATAATAATGTGAGCCATCAGCCTACCCTGTTGGATTTACAAGAGCGTTCAAGTAAGTGGAACATTTCCGATAGCAGGGCTCAAAAGACTCATGGTTTGATTGAGGAAATGATTTGTCTAGACAACCAACCCTTATCGATTGTTGAGAACATCGATTTTCAAAGATTAATAGAGAATCTCGCTCCAAATTATAAATTAAATATGAACAAGTTTCCTCAAAAATAGCCGATTCATTGAAGGAAACTTCAGATATTTCTTTAACTTCAGATGTATGGACATTACCAATAATAATGAATCATTCATTAGCGTAACCGGACTCATACAGGGTGCTTCAACGAAAATTAACAGAGGCTATATCTACCAAGATATTCATTTCTGATCAAAACGAAAAAACAGGTCAATTTTTGTTTCAAGGGGGACATCTTTTGGGGTACAAAACTTGCCTGAAATATCAACCCCTAAGCGGGGGTTGCAATCCTTGGACATTTTGAATAGGGAAGATGGGTCGAGTGATGACTCAAAAGAAAGGTGGTATCTTTGTCTACATCGCCTTGAACGAATTTCCATTTTTAATTGAAAACTGTAAAAGATACAGGGTGAGCAACTGAAAGATAGGGAAGACTATTTTTCTGAGGCTATTCAAGTTTCAGTGAAGTAAAATGGAACAGATCCATGCTGATCAATGGCAGTCATCATCAAGTACCATCCTCATTTCGAATTTCAACCCCTAGAGCAGGGGTGACAACCCTTGAAAATTTGGAAGAGTAGATGGGTCGAGTGATACCTCGAAAGAAAGGTATTATCTTTGTTTGCATTCCCGTGAAAGAATTTTCATTTTTGATTGAAAACTGTAGAAGATACAGATAGAGCCACTGAAAAATAGAGAAGACAATCGCCCCAAGACTTTTGGAGGATAAGTGCGAAAATTTGGAATAGATTCATTTAGATCAAAGATGACAGCCTTTGATCTGGAATGAATCTGTTCCATTTTTTTGCACTAATACTTGAATAGCTCAGGGCGATAGATAGTCTTCTATTTTGATCTGGAATGAATCTGTTCCATTTTTTGCACTAATACTTGAATAGCTCAGGGCGATAGATAGTCTCCTCTATTTCTCAGTAACTCACGTGTGATCTCACAATCACGAGTCGACAAACTTGTTGATGCATATTCCTCCTGATGCAGATTTGCTTCAGACTGTACTCTACGTCTAATTGTCGCCAATGGAACCTCGTCGTCATCCGAAATCTCTTGCTCCGTATTGGTTGCTTTACTACGCTCACTCACGTGGTCATCATCCTCTCCAGATTCCTGATCAGGCGGCATAACATCCGAATCCGATTCTTCAAGTACCGCCATAATACGACGTCTTTCCAGTTCTTCGCGATCCATTATTACTCGTACTACCTACCGTAAAAATAAAAAAAACGTCAAAACCTCAAAACAATGTAGTAACACTAATACAAAGCATCATAAACAACAATAAATCATGTAAACAGTAATTGAAATACATGGCTTAAAACAGTTACACTGAATACAGGCATGGGTCATATTTACCTTTTTCCCGTGACAACACTTGTAACTCTCAACGCGGCCCTTGCCAAACTGATTTCACGGGATAAACGTGTAGAGGGACTCGACAACTCCAGCTACTGCGAAGAGCGACAACGTCGCGCGCGTCGTTGTAAAATTACAAGCGAACTACAAAAGTGCGGGTAATTTTGACCCAGCCCCCATGACGCCGGGTTAAGAGAGAATGACTGTTATATTTTTATTTTTTATTATATTATATTTTTCATGAGTTTTATGTTGATTTTTGTTTAATTTTTCATTGATAACTGTTGAAATAAATTAGTTTTCTCACAAAAAGACTCAATTTCATAGAAAAGGCCGAATCGACGTTCGAAATCCGGCCGGACCAAATTGGCCGGATCGCTGGACTCGATAGATCCGATCCGGTCCGGTTCCGATAGATTCGATTCGGTCCGGTTCCATCCCTAATTGCTTGAAGTTGAGATATAATATTTTCTTCGTGATCTTTTATGGATTTACCAGCATAAAGTTGTCTCAATGCTGCTGCTTTCTGGACGAATTCAGCTACTTGAAGGAGTATTTTAAACTAAATCTGTAAATGTTTTTAGTTGTTACCACTGTTATTTTGGACTTTGCATTGTTTTGATCAACCCTTTTTTTTCAGACAAAAACGGGCCTTATGGAAGTACTCCACGGAACGTGCGGCAATCGCGGCCCGATGGACGTGGCTGCAGGTGCAGATATCGGACCTCGAATACCGCATCCGGCAACACTCGGAGCTCCATCGGCAGATACGCGCCGGCAAGGGCGCCGTCGTCCTAGGCGGCACGAATCCAACGATGCCCCCCAGTCATCCCTCTTCACCCACGGCCCTCAACGGGTACCGGGGGCAGCTGCCCGGCGCCTCTTCGAGCTCGGCTACCACGGACACGACCATCTCCGCGGGGAAGGCGCAAGACTCATCCGGCGAACTTTCCGCGACCGACGACTTCGAGTGCGCCAGGACTAGGCCCCTCGTGGGTTTCCGCAAGCGGAAGTTGCTACAGACGGGCGGACTGCACGTGATCTCGAAGAAGGCGACGCGGCCGAGCACGGTGCGGTGCGGTTGCAACGTGCCGGCCTCGCACTGCGCCCTCTGTACGGGACGCGCGGATCCAACGCATCCGCGCGATCCTCCGGAAGTGCTGAGCGCGGCAGAGAAGGTGGCCGCCTTGGATCCTTCCTTCCATCCGGTGTTTTCGATGGCGGACGGTGAGTATTATTGTTATGATCAAGATTTAAACCAAGGTTATATACAGTGTGCTTTCAACCCCTTAACAGGCACATTTTTTTTTATGAAAAATTTTCAATGCAGAAAATATAAAAATATTACTTGAAAAATAATTCTCTTGGTTTGTGGAAACAAATATGTATCTCGTGAAAAACATAGACCACTTAAGCATTTCTCATATGTCCGGTAACAAAGCACAATTTCAAATGACACTCTGCACTAAAAATGGTTGTTGTACCATTTGAGCAAATCTTGGTGGTCTTGCATTGACTGCATCTCTAATTTACTGAGCGGTTGCTCATTTGCCATCTCCACTTGATTTCTCTAGTAGAGTGGTTCCCTTTCAGAACTGCCGTTGCTACCTTGATATGAAATGTTTTTAGGTTATGTGTAGCAACTTAATGAATTCTTATCTCGCCTGCACAAGTTGAGCAAATATTCCCAAGTACCACCTATGGGATTTATAAGGCAGTCTATAAAATGCAATGACTATATCTGCTAGGTCTACACCTTCCCATATAGTTGTTATATCAACTGCTTATTTGGGGACATTGAACATCTATTTTCTTCTTTTCATCTCTCCCATATAGTTTCACATAAAATTACGACTAAGTGAGGAACAAGAACTTGTAAGCTTTACACATTTACTGTCTGATCACTTTGCTACAGCAATCCAATGTTATTATCTACTGTGATTCATGTTTCCCCGACCTCTTAATATCAGATTCTTATCCGCTCCAAGAATACATAATTTTGAACGGTTCCTCCGAATTGTAACTAAACTGGATATACCGTACTTGGTGTTGTACTAGAACGGTCAGATCCAAAGTTATGAAGAAATTATTAAAGAACACTGGACCCTCTTGCAGCTTCTATATGCTTCTGCAAAGTGCTTGGACAACTTTCGCTCCTAAACTAAACGCCTCTTCGGCTTGGGAAAAAATAATTGCATCGAATGTTATTGATCCCTTACAAAACACAAAGTCGTATATGATCCCTGACACGCGAAGACTTCCTGCTCTGGTACCTTTATACGGCACCATCATCTCGTCTAAAGGGAAGCATTTCTCATTTTCAGGTTTCAAACAATTCTGGCTAATTCTTATCTTGTTCAATAGGTTTTGTTGTTCGATAAGCTAAACTCAGTGTTATGGTTCAAAATATACTTTAAACACCTCAAAAAAGTCTAGGGAACACTTCTGAATATCGATATATCGTATCCAGAACGATCAATATGGATGCATTTTTTAAGAAATGAACACCTGCATCAATTTCTCACCAAATTATGTAGAGTGCTGCAACATATTTCAGTTTTTTTTTATAAAAAACTAAAAATGCAGCAGATGCGACGCTGCTTTATAATCATTTCATGTATTCAGTGTTTGAAATCAGTTAGTTGGCACTTTTTTTCTGTTGTAAGCACAAATAAAAGATTCAAGTTTTGTGATTCGACCATGGAAAGACGTCATTTGACTAGAGAAGAGATGTTACGTGCCGTTAGCATGCTCCAAGCTAGAAGCTCACAACGGGAAGTATCCAGCGTTCTGGGAAGTAGCCCAAGTGTCATAAACAGTTTATGGTCGCGTTTCAATGAAACAGGTAGCGTAGAAGAACGCCATACAGGTCCTTTCAGGATTACTGGTCACGCAAGACCGATTTTTGGTTTTACAAGCCAGAAGAGATCGTACTACCACGGCATCTCAATTAGCTCAAGAGCTATCACGAGTTCATAATGTACAAATTTCCGACCAAACTTTGAAAAATCGACTGCAAGAAAGTCAACTACACTCCAGACGTCCTTTAAGAGCTCCACAACTGTTCCTAGGAAAACGCGCTGCTCGTTTAGTTTGGTGCCAAGAACACGTAAAATGGGATCAAGAGAGGTGGGTCACAGTTCTCTTCAGTGATGAATCTAGATTTAGTTATTATCCCGATTCGGAAAGAATTCGAATATGGAGGGAACCTGGAAAGCAAAACCGTCTCCAGCATGCTCGAGAACTTGTTAGACAGGGAGGCGGATCAGTGATGTTTTGGGGAGGTATACGCCTTGGTGGAAGAACTGACCTCGTTTTCATACAGAACAACCTCACGGGAAATTCTTACGCAAATGAGATAGTTTTACTTGTAGTTGTACCGTATCTCCAAACAATGGGTCTCTTCTTCCAACAAGATAATGCCCCTCCTCATCGTGCAAGAGTTGTCTTGAACGTTCTTGAAGAGAATGATATCGATCTTCTACCGTGGCCATCCTGCTCCCCAGATCTTAATCCCATCGAGCATGTGTGGGACACCCTAAAAAGAAATCTGCTGCGTCAAAACGTCTTCCATCATGAACAGGGGGCTTGGAATGACTTAGGCCAAAATGTAATAGACAATTTAATATTGAGCATGCCGCGACGATGTCAAACTGTCATTAATAACAGAGGTGGACCTTCTGGGTACTGAAGAATATAAGTGCTTCCATATCGTTTCGAAAATATTAGTTAAGGATTTTTTTTTTGTGTTTTACCAAATTTCGTCATTATCAAATTTCAAATTTTTTTTTATAATAGGTGCTTTGGAGAAGTCAAATATTATTTTGTTTTCTGAGAATACATTATATACAATACATCCTAACAAAAACTGAAAGATTGTTATAAATTCGAATCATCAAATTCATATTTTAAAGATATTGGTAAGTGTTCCCTAAACTTTTTTGAGGTGTTTATTATTCAGTATAATCTCCCTGAACATTAATACACTTGCTCCAACGATCCTCCAATCTGTGGATCCCATTCCTGAAGTGAGAATCCGGAAGATCTGAAAAATACGCTTCAACAGCCGTTATGACCTCTTCATTTGATGAAAAACGCTTGCTACGCATACATTTTTTGAGATCTGGAAACAAATGGTCGCTAGGGCACAAATCTGGCGAATACGGTGGATGCTCCAACAATTCGAACTTTAATTCTTGGATTTTAGCCATTGTCAAAATGCTCTTGTGACACGGTACATTGTCCTGATGAAAAAGGATTTTTTTTCTTCTGCAAACCGGATTTTTTTTTTCACGAATTTTTTCTTTCAACTGGTCCAAAAGGTTGCAATACTATTCAGAATTAATTGTTTTACCAGTTTGCAAGTAATCCACAAACAAAATTCCTTTCGCATCTCAAAAAACTGAGGCCATAACCTTCTTGGCCGATTTCTGGACACGAACTCGTTCCGTAGCCGAACACACCACTCTTTAGCCTCTTGTTTTGATTTAGGATCATGGTGATAGACCCATAGTGATCCATAGTGATGAGTCGACGCACAAAAATCCACTTTATCCTTTTTAAAACGCTCCAAATGTTGCTGAGAAAGTCGCATTCGAATGTGTTTTTGTTCCATTGTTAGCGAATGCGGCACCCATTGTGCGCACAGCTTTCTAAAATCCAAAATTTTACCATATCCTGTATTTTGGCTATGATTTCTGGTGTTGATGCGCTTTTTGGACGTCCTTTCACGTGGATCGTCTTCAAGGCTTGTACGACCACGTTTAAATTCAGTAACTCATCCTTCTACTGTTCTAATTGTAGGTGAATAATCATTATACACTTAACATTCGTTCGTGAATTTCTTTTGGTACTACACCTGCCAAAAATAAGAATTTTATCACTCCACGATATTCAATTTTTGTACAAAAATACTGTTACACGGCGATACTAAATGGCTTGCAAACAAAGAATGAATGGTCATATTGAAATGAACCTTCACATACGTTCATATGAAGAGTGTACCAACAAAACAAAAACAAATTTGGACTAGTAGCAACGCCCTCTTTTATCTAACGACAAAACTTGTTGAACAACCTGGTATAATATACACACAACCAAATTTATATGGAATCACTCGGTATTTCACATTATTGATTGTTTTTAACCATGGATCTTTGACTACTTGTGAAGAATGAAGTTTTTTGTTGTAAAAAAACTGGATAGTATGATAAGAAATGTTGAATTATCACCACATGTTCGGGATATTGAACTCAGTCGTCACTGAGATTTGAAACTGTGAATTTCAAAATTTAAAAAAGTCTATAATCATAATTGAAAATGCCTTACGTTGGATTGTCCGATGTGCAGAGGGGTCGAATAATTAATCTCGTTGAAGAAGGGGTGACACAGAGGGATATAGCAGCCACAATGGGGTTATCACAGAGGGGGATTTCAAAAACCTACGCTCTATACAATCTCTGCAAAATAGGCTTAGAAGAAGTCGTAGGAAGATCACTTCTGAAGAACAATGCCGCTTTTTGTACCAAATTGCAAGAAGAGACCCTAGCGTGTCGCACCTCATACTCCAAAGGCAATTTCTGGAAGCAACATGCATCAGTGTATCAGTCGAAACGATACGTCAAAGATTTCATTCGAAGGGTTAATACAGCAGAAGGTCCTTAAGAGTTCCAGAGCTAAGCAGACAACAAAAAATTAATTAGTTTATCGAGCACCAAAATTGGAATATTGAGAATTGGTGAAATGTTTTTTTTTTCGGATGAGACCAGAATTGGTGTTCGATCAGATGACCGCCTGATTCGGGTTTTAAGGGGTCGTGGAAGACAAGCTAGACTTCGATCAGCCAGACAAATTCGGAAATACAAAGGGAGCAGTGGTATGTTTTGGGGTGGTATTATGCTGGGAGGCAAAACAGATTTGATTTCGTTTCCTGCGAGTGTATCGGCTAGAAATTACGTGGACCTTATGCAGGAGCCCATAGTGAGACTCTGTCGAGGTGCCAGCAACCTCGCACGACATTATTTCGAAACCGAGGGAATCGCTTTTTTGTACTGGCCAGTTTGCTCTCCAGATCTAAATCCAATTGAACATTTATGGAATAATCCCGGAAGGAGAATTTGATCGCGCTAGGATAATCCGAGAACCCCACAACAGCTCGTCCAAGCCGCCACAGAACAGTGGCAGAATATCACCCCAGGGGAGTCGAAAACCTAATCCAAACCGTGCCTAGACGTATTCAGGCTTGTATCAGGGCAAGAGGTCGAGAAAAAAAACACCTACTCCGTGAGAAAACAATTTTCAATTTTTCTACTACATGCGGAAAGTCTCATATTTTCTTTTTTCTTTTTTTTTGTTTCTGAAAATAAACCTCAATTTATTTCTTTTTTCAATTGAAATATCGCAAAAAGGATCAATTCTACCAAATCCTTCGAAATTTCAAAATCCCTGCGGTAATATTCAAAATATCGTGTGATTCCATATAAATTTGGTTGTGTGTATATCATTTGATCACATTTCCTTTATCCATGAATTTTTCGAATACTCGTCATGAGTACGAAACAATTTCAGTCATGATACCCGACATAGCGGAAAAACAATCGTTGGTTATCTTTGGCAAAGTGGGGATATGATTACATTCTCGATTCCAGCATGGCACATTAGCATAGTGTCGAGGTCATTGCTTGATTACGGATCGGAATATCGGAGAACAAGCCCGTACAACTTCTACGAAACCTGATATATATCTGTTCGTTTTCGCTTTCTCGTCGTTTTAATACGAGGAAGCGAAGTGATATTGCCGAAGAAGAGTGTATTGCCGACGCCAGTCGGAAATGAACACATGTTTCATAACAAGGCATACGAGGTGTGTTCATAATATTATTGCAATGCAATATTGTCTTCTTCAAAATAGTTCCCTTGGGAAGCCACACAGCGCTGGAGACGATCCTTCCAATCATTACGGCAATGCTGGAAGTCGGACATTGAAATAGTCTTCAGCTGGTCGGTTACAGCTGCTTGAATGCTGTCCCAAAATGAGTTCCTTTGAGGTGATTTTTAATTATCGGAAACAGAACGAAGTCACAAGGACTAGTCTGGTGAATAATGACTATCGAAATTCCCGAATTTCTGAAGTGACTTGAATTTGTTTCATTTTCAAAATAGAAACAACCCAAAATCTGTTAAAGCCGAGTTTATTATAAAAATATCGAAGAGGTGAACAAAAAACAGTTTCTATTATAAAATAGAATCAAATTATAGAATTTCCATTCATTATAATCTTTCCTCATAGAAAATATGAAATTTAAATATAAGCTAGTGTACATAAACAATATGCTATTCCTTATGACATAAAATATCCATCGATTTCACTCTGAACCTTTCTCGATGCTGCCATCTGAACTGATTTTTCCTTGAGCCTTTTCAGGAGCAATACGTCTTCCATAGGAAGATTATTCTGTTCGGCCCAACTGATGATCAGGGAGAACGCATTGACATTATCTGCATGTTTCACTTTTACGATACTATTCAAACCATCCTCTGAGTCAGAAGATTCCTCTACGTTTTCAATATTCCTTCCTAAAGCATCCTGTATAAGCTCTTCTTCAGTCAAATCGATAACAAACTCTTTGTCTCCCACAGCCCAGTTGGTAATGTTCTCAATGGTTAAGTCATTTTCTTCATCTGGATTTCTGGATCGATGACCCTTAATGATTCGGCAATATTTTTGAATCATTTTCACTGATTGGACGAAGTTTCTGCTGAAGCTCTGAGAGTGGAATATTTTCATCATCTGATTCTTCTACTTCTGTAGTGTCATGCCACAATTATGTCCAATGAAGTAATGAAGAAATCTAACCTTGGAGAAAATTCACACTTTGATTTACTGTGTACCGGTATCGGTTCTTCGACTACACAAACAACAAGTCTTCACAACTTTGATTCGAGCTGAGCCAAAAAGCGTCATAAAACCACCATGGCAAAAACGACTGGCGAAGGATATTGCTAATGTTAGAGCTGAAATTGGTTGCCTCACAGAATTCCTGAGAAACAAAAAACCCTCAAGGCGCTTGAAATCACATATACGCAAAATTCGTAGAAAAATTGTTACAAACACAAAACACGCTGATCACAAACAACACATCGACGTGTATATGGACACTTTGAAGCAGAACCTCCAAGCAAAAGAAAAGAGGCCCTCAAGATACATCAAGTGCACTGAAAGGAAACACTAAAACCAAAGGTTCCCCCAAAGCGCGGCCAATTTTCATAATGAAAAAATAAAACTGCTAAGAACAATAACAGAGAAGTACCTGACGCACAGTGCTTGACCGATTATTGGTCATCGTTATGGTCGAACCGCAAAGAACAAAATAAAGATGCTGAATGGATTATGAATGAAAAACAACTCCTTGATATCATACGTATGCACTTTGAAGGAAGAAATCGCAACAGCAGTTAGAGTTATCAACAATTGGAAGGCCACATGTATAGATAATGTCCACAACTTGTGGTACAAGAAGTTTAATAAGCTTCATGGAGCCCTAGCCAAACAGATTACGTTATGTTCTTCAACATCCCAGGAAAACACCCACTTTCCTAACACAAGACTTAACATATATGCTACCTAAGAACGATAGAACACAAGATCCGTCTCAGTATAGACCGATCACTTGTCTACCAACGCTCTACAAAATACTCACCTCATGGTTATACAATCGAATGTACTAACATCTTGATGACAACAAAATATTAGCTGAGGAGCAGAAGGAAACACCACGGGTGCAAGGAACTACTCATCATCGATTCTGTGATAATGAAACAGGCACACGGGGGCATCGGAATGTTCATTCAGCTTTTCTCGATTATCTGAAGGCATTCGATAGTACCGCCCATTCTTGGCTTGTCGAAGTATTGCAGATATACAAAATTCATCCAACCCTGGTAGAATTCTTGAAGACAACAATGACACATTGGCGCACGTCTCTGCAGGTCAACATGAACAATAAGTCAATTAAAACCGACGAGATACACATACGTCGTGGAATTTTTCAAGGAGACTCTTTGAGTCCACTATGGTTCTGTTCAGCTATGAACCCATTGTCCTCAATGCTCAATAGAACAGGATAAGGAGTTAGGATAAAAAGAGATAGGAACTATCATACAATCTCCCACCTGCTGTATATGGATGACATCAAATTATATGCTTCGAACAATAAGCAATTGGATGATCTGCTGAAAACTGTCAGTGAGTTCTCGGCAGATGTTCATATGAAATTCGGGATTGAAAAATGTAAGAGAGGGAAAGCCATAGATGGTGAAACACAACTTCCAAACGGTGATATTATACAGTGCATGAGGGATGGCGAAACATACAAATATCTAGGATACCAACAAGCCAGACTGCTAGACCAAAAACGATCAAAGGGGAAGATTCGTTCAGAATATAGTCAGCGTCTGAAGACTGTGCTGAAATCAATGTTGAACTCGGGGAATCTAGTCAAGGCAATTAACACCTACGCCCTTCCAGTGTTGCATTACTCATTTGGAATAATCAGATGGACTAACACAGAACTGGATGATATTCAAAGGCAGACCCGAACGATGCTGACAAAGTACAACAATCATCATCCAAAATCGTCTGATACGAACAACTTTGAAGCGGAAAGAAGGAGGACGCGGATTAATAGATGTCAATTTACACACCGAACAGATAAAAATCTCAGAGAATTCTTCTCAGCAAAAGCTCTCATTTCTGACTTACATAGAGTGGTATCGTTGGCTTATAAGGGATATACACCTCTAAATCTTGCTACCAGAGATGACCTGCTGAATCGACCGTTCCTATCAGATACTGAAAAACAAGAGCAGTGGTCAAGCAAGGAATTGTATGGACGACATCACCATGAAGTTAACCAACCACACATCGACAAAGAAGCCTCCAACAAATGATTGATGAAAGGAGAATTATTTGCGGAAACAGGAGGATTCCTTATGGCCATTCAAGACCAAGTGATCGCTACAAACAACTACAAAAAATTTATTATTAAGGACGGAACAGTACAAACAGATAAGTGCAGAAAATGCCATATAAGATTGGAGACTATACAGCATATTACGTCCGGATGCGAACAACTGGCCAATACAGACTATCTTCACAGGCATAATCAAGTGTGCAACATTATCCATCAGAAACTTGCACACAAGTACGGACTTCTGAATACCTTCCAGCCATATTACAAGTATCAACCGGCGCCCGTATTGGAAAATTATTATCAGATTATACTACGATAGGCCTGTTATCACTGACAGAATGGTGACGAATAATAGACCGGACATAGTGGTGTATAAGAGATCCAGAACAGCAATGCTGGTGGATGTTGCCATACCGAATAATAACAACGTGCTGAAAAAGTCCAAATACACAGACTTTGCAGACTCGATAAAATAGATATTGTTCCCGTCATCGTATCCTCCACTGGGTTAATACCCAAAACTTTGCGTGATAGCCTTAAGAAATTAGAATTGCATAACAATATCTATATAGAAATGCAAAAAGCTGTAATTCTTAATACATGTAGGATAGTTAGGAAATTTATGTCAAGTATATTGTAATCCATGCCTATTCCCTTTGATTGCTGAATCTGGGAAAGGGAAATTATATCCAGCTAACATCTGAGATAGTGTACAAGTCCACGATAATAAATAATAATAATCTGTAGTGTGCCTGGCTGCCCCTTTGAAAACTGCGGTCTTGAGTGAAGCATACTACATTGCGTTTATCACAAAATCTTGTTATTTCAAACGATAGTTCATTTGCTCATTGATTACAAGTATTACAGAGTTTTCACCAATCAAATACCAAATGCAAAGCATAACGAGTTTTTTCGTTACCCGGTGCAGTTCAAGTTCCAAAAGAGTAAATTCTAATAATAACTCTTTTGTTGTCACTTAAATAGCTTTTTAGCCTCTGCCCTCGGTACGGCTAACATCTTGCACATCTCCAACGTGAAGAATGGTATATTCGCCGAATATTTTATGCGTTCTTACGAAAAATCTATCATAATTAGAAACTAACGAAATCGGCGAACATAATACCATTTTTCTCACATATTGTCAAACTGGTTTCATAAAGTGTGGCAAGTTGCGTGTCACGTCTAATATTCCACCATTTCCAACATTCCGCCGGGTTCAAACACTCGATAGTATCGTCAAAGCCCAAAGATTTATTCTAGAGTTTAATCGTCAAATAATCAATATACTACCTTGATAAAAGTTTTAAAAACGAATTCATAAAATGATTAATACAAGTTTGTTCATTTAAATCGATATTTTTCCCTTTCAAGTAATCGTCATGGTTGAAACGGAAGCTATACAATGAGACTTCAATACGTCTTAGAATTTGCTAGTGGGAGGCAATTCTGATAACAAGAATCTACGAGGGTCATTCCATAAGGAAGTAACTTGTAATGCAGAATTTACGTTACCGTAAAACGAGGTGACTCTGCCACTTTTTTGGGTTTCCATGTTATTACGAGAATATGACTGGCAAAATTCAAATTCATGACTGAATACATATGGCTACATTGTTCCCACATGCATCAGGACAAATGGAAACATCGAAAAATTTTCACTTTTCGAATAAAGAATTTATTTTTGTGGCACAATTTCACCACAGGATCTGCGGTGACAATGTGCCAGAACAGTTTTCTATGCATTATTCATGAAGAGAGCCCAGTGGCACGTTCTCGCGCTCATCTTTCAGATGAATAAGGATAAGAGAACTCAGTAAAATTTTTTAACTGGTATGAAAAAAATTTATTTTTGATAAAAACTCATTACAAAAATGGTGAATTTATATTTCACAAGACTTGCGAGTTAATTCCGGAACTTTGAAGATATCCGTTTTTGATATACGAACTGGTTCATCAATTTTTTTATTTATATGCTCATAGATATACCAAATTGAGTCTGCTTTTTCTGGCCATTTCCAATTTCATCCGTAATTCTGCATTGCTGATACCAAAACAGCATCATCTGCTGTTTCTATCACCTGGCCGGGGTATAGGTGGTTTTCGTATGTGACGACAACGTAATCGCCAGAACTCACTTCATTTTTTTGTACATTAGTCTCGATAGGTTGCATATCTTTGTCAGAGGCGTCGCTTAGCTGGAGAAAATGATAAGGACTGTCTGCTTTCAGCGTCGCCTATCAGGTTAATATTAGGTAATAATAAAAAACAAGTACTGTGTTTTAAGGAATTTTACTTAATAAGTGCGATTCGTAACGCGTTTCACTACACCGTAGCTTCTTTAGACGAATGAATATACAGAAAATATAAATGAGAATATAACTATAAATTTTCTTGAGCTTATTGGGTTGCTTCTTCTTAAGTGGTTATTTATGACAGGTATATCCAATAAAATTAAGGAATAGATTGCTCCCCGAAGAGATTCAATAGAGGTGAAGGGCTTAAATCGACTTGTTCATTGATGAGTCTACCTGAGTGTTTGTATTCATTGATTTCTAAAGTTTCCCAAAATTTCAAACTGTGGGTCGAAAGAATGATTATTTTCTAAGAGATGATTCGCGTAATTTGAATCTGATTTTTTATTTGAAAAACTGCGTTTATGTTCCGATATTCTAATATTAAAATTTCTATGTGTTCTACCAATGTAGAAATTATCACAGTCATTGCAATTCAATCTATAAACACCTATCTTATTGTTTTAACCTGATTTAGTTTTATTATTTTTATATATTTGCCTAAATTATTATTAGTTTGGAAAGCTATGTTGAAAATATTGCTACTTAGAATGATTTCAGTTTCTCACTTGTAATGCCAACGTAGGTTAAGGTTTGAATTTTTGTTTCAATTTATCGACAGGGTAAACTTCATTCAATGCGATTCCACTTTGTTTTTATTCAAAATATTATTTATTAGTTTGGGATTTTAACCATTATTTTTGGCTATTTGTTTAATCAAATTTAGTTCTTTGTTGAAATTTTCTGGTTATAACGGGATGTTAATCAATCTGTGAATAAAACTATTGAATGCTGACATTTTATGTTGATACGGATGACACGACGAGTTATGTATTATAATATCAGTATGTGACGGCTTATGGTAAATTGCGAAAACCTGTTTTCCATTTTCATTCGAAATTGTTACGTCTAAGAAATTTATCGAATTATTGCTTTCTATTTCGGTTGTGAATGCAATTTATGGATGTAATGAATTTATATGATTTTCGAAAATTTTAACTGTATCTCTTCCTGTGAAGCAAATAATGATATCGTCTACATAGCGATACCAGTATAAACAATATTTACTGAGTGGATGATTATGAATTAATTTCTCTAAGTTATTCATGAATATTTCTGCTAACAAAGGACTTAACGGATTGCCCATAATCAAGCCGTCTTCAATAGTATAATATTTGTTATTGAAATGGAAATAATTTTGATCTAAACAAATTTGTAATAATGAAAGAATATCTGATTTAATGATAGTATTGACATGATTCTTTTCTAATAATTCTTCAACTAAGTAATACGTATCTTTCGGAGGAGTGTTGGGAAATAGATTCTTAATATCGGAAGAAATGAGTTTGGAATTAGGTGGTATAATGGTATCTTTGATATTGGCAATTAGTTCGTATGAATTTTTGACCAAAAATTTAGATTTAAAATTGCAATGTTTTATTAGCAAGTCGTTGAGGAATTTTGAAAGTTTGAAAGAAGGTGCCTTTACATAAGAAACAACAGGTCTAATAGGGTAATTAGGTTCATGAAGTTTCATCAACGAATATAATTCGGGGGATTGTGGATTGGAGTTAATGAATTTATATTTTTCGTGGTCTGTAATTAATGATTTTGCTGTCGAAATCATGTTTTTAACCACTTTCTGAAATGTTGCGGTAGGATCCTTAATATTAGGTGGCTCATCATTAGTCTGTCCAGAAGAAGTTGAGGGTTGATCCATGCTCATAAGAGTTTCATTGTCATTTTGAGGATTGATGTCAGACGCTGCGATACTCTTTCCTGGAGGATAGTTAACTTTTCTTCTTGTTAGTTCTCGTTGATGTGATGACGTGCCTTTTTGCGTTTAGGTTTTCTATAAAGCTTTCACTAATCAGAGCTTTCACTTCGGGTAGAGCTTCAATAGTATGCATAGGTAATTTATTTAAAATTTCCTGCCTGTTTGAAGGAACCATACCACATTTGCGAAAACCAGCCTCGAGATTGTCTGCTGCATTTTTCTCCAGAGCAAACAAGAGTTCTTTTCAAAAGTCCTGCGAATATTTTCTTTCCATTCGTTCAGAACCTAACGCTAACCAATGTGTAAAAAATGCAAAAATGGTTGTAATATGTGGGTGGCGTTAGGCGGCAGAGCAATGAAGGCAATGTTATTTTCATGGCAAAGATCAATAACTTTACTATTAATATGAGAACTTAAGTTATAACTAATCAGAATTTTTTCCTTCTTGTTTCTTCAAAATTGGCAACATTTGGCTGATAAACCAATCTTCGAAACATCCTGATTTGGGATATTGTACTCAGTCGTCACTGAGATTTGAAACTGAATTTCAACATTTAAAAAAGCCTATAATCATAATTGAAAATGTCTTACGTTGGATTGTCTGATGTGCAGAGGGGTCGAATAATTGCTCTCGTTGAAGAAGGGGTGACACAGGGATACAGCGTTCACAGGGGGTGACTTCAAGAACCTACGCTCGATACGTGGAGCTATAATCTCTGCAAAATAGGCCTAGAAGAAGTCGTAGGAAGATCACTTCTAAAGAACAAGACCGATTTTGGCCAAGTTGCAAGAAGGGACCCTAGTGCGTCGCACCCCATACTCCAAAGGCAATTTATGAAAGCAACAGGCATCAGTGTATCAGTCGAAACGATACGTCAAAGACTTCATTCGAAGGGTTAATACAGCAGAAGGCCCTTAAGTGTTCCAGAGCTAACCAGAGAACAAAAAATTAACAGACTTAATTGGTGTATCGAGCACCAAAATTGGAATATTTAGAATTGGCGAAGTGTTTTTTTTTTTCGAATGAGACCAGAATTGGTGTTCGATCAGATGACCGCCGGATTCGGGTTTTAAGGGGTCGTGGAAGACAAGCCAGACTCCGAGCAGCACGACGTTCCGAAATGTGTGATGTTATTGGGTGTAATTATGCTGGGAGGCAAAACAGATTTGATTTCGTTTCATGCGAGTGTAACGGCTAGAAATTACGTGGATCTAGTACAGGAGCCCATAGTGGGACTCTGGCGAGGTACCAACGGTGAGAATTTCACTTTTATGCAAGATAATGCTCCTCCGCATGCCAGCAACCTTGCGCGACATTATCTTGAAACAGAGGAAATCGCTATTTTGGATTGGCCAGCTTGCTCTCCAGACCTGAATCCAATTAAACATTTATGGGATAATCTCAAAAGGAAAATTAGATCGCACCAGGATAATCCAAGAACCTCACAACAGCTCATCCAAGCCGCCACAGAAGAGTGGCAGAATATCACCCCAGAGGAAGTCGAAAACCTAATCCAAAGCATGCCTCAACGGATGCAGGCTTGTATCAGGGCAAGAGGAGGTAATACAAGCTACTGAGGTCAAGAAAAAAACACCTACTCCGTGAGAAAACAATTTTCAATTTTCAATACTACATGCGGAAAGAGTCTCTTATTTTCTTTTGTATGTTTCTTTCTTAAAATAAACCCTAATTTATTGCTTTTTTCAATTGAAATGTCTCAAAAATGATCAATTCTAACAATCCTTCGAAATTTCCAAAATCCCTGAGGTAATATTCAAAGTATCGGGTGATTCCATAAATTTGATTGTGTGTATCTCAAACAATCAATGGATAATTGAACCCATACACATTGAAAATGTGCTGACTGAGAAGGGTTGGAACAGATAGAACCAAGTGACATTCTGGGGTTGCTTGAGTCGGAAGATGAAGATTTGACAGAAACGACTTGGAGGAAATGTTCAATTCACAGTCTATTGAAGACGAGGCTTCAACAAGTACTGGAAACGTGACGTTTAATTTGAAAAATCTTAGTGAAGGTTTAAGAATGGCTAATGAGCTTTGTGATTTCTTCATGAAAATTGATCCGTCTATGGAGTGAAGCCTCATGTTTGAGAGTCTGAATTGAAGGAGCTTTTGAAAGCGGCCAAGCAAGAAAGAATTATAAAATTCTTCAAACCAATGCTTAAGCCTGAGGATGATAACTAATCAATATGGGCGAAAACTTCAATTTAATTGATTTTTTTATATATTTGTTTTTTTCATCACCTAGAAATGTATGCCCTATAATACCATTTAAATTGCCATTCCATATTCACGGTTTGTGTTCGTGGCATATTTACAGGACCTATACCTTACGAATAAAGAGCTTATACTGTATATATTTTGTACAAAGTGCCGAAAATTGGCAGGAAAAAATTCCACTCTTTCACGTTTTTAATCTTCCCGATAGCTTTCTCATGTGCAAATACTCAAGATTTCGGAATTCCTTCATATTAGATGCTTACAGTCTTCGCTATCCCTCCCAATTTCACTCTGCGAACGTGTGACACAATATCGTGAACTTTCGTTATTATTTTAGGAGTTGTTACCTCACTAGGACACCCTCGAAAGAATATATCTGCATCAGACAACCAAAAATGCAGAAGGGATGCAGACCTTTTGAGACAAATCATACAGAGGAGGGAGAGATGACAGATCATCATCATCAAGCAGCTCGTTCTGTCCACTGCTGGACATAAGCTTCCCGTAAACTATGCCACATCCTTCTGTTCTGTGCCGTCTGTATCCAATCTGTCTGGATGCGTTTTATATCGTCAGACCACCTTGTTGGGGGACGTCCTATACTTCTTTTTGCTTCGTGTCTTGGTCGCCATTCTAGAATTTTCTTGGTCCATCTTCCGTCGGTGGTTCTTGCCAGATGTCCGGCCCATTTCCACTTAAGTGTGGCGATCCTACTAATAGCATCCTCAACCCCACTTCTTTGCCTGATTATGTCATTTGTTATTCGGTCTCTAAGGTATAATCCGAGCATGCATCTCTCCATGGCACGCTGGGCCACTCGAACTTTATTGGCCGATTTCTTGGTCAGAGTTAAAGTTTCCGCGCCGTAAGTCATGACAAGCAACACACACTGGTTGTAAACTTTTCGTTTCAAACAAATTGGGATATCTGATTTTAAGATATTGCTCAGTTTACCAAACGCTGCCCAAGTAAGGCCAATTGTTCTAAAGATTTCACAGGTTTGGTTGTCTCGACTTATTTTGATTTCATGTCCAAGATATTTGTAGGCTTGGACTTGTTCAATTTCAGCATCACATATCTGAATATTTCCACTTGTAACGAGATTGGTCATATATTGTGTTTTAGACGCGTTCAGCTTTAGTCCAACCCTCTCAGAAGCTTGTTTGAGCCTTTCAAGCATTTCTTTTGCATCTCCTATGTTGTCGGATATGAGGACGATGTCGTCGGCAAACCTAAGGTGGTTCAAGTATTCCCCATTAATATTTATACCCATATTTTCCCAGTCTATCCTTTTGCACATGTACTCGAGTAGGGTTATAAAGAGTTTTGGCGAAATCGGATCTCCCTGTCGCACCCCGTTTACTACTATGAAAGATGACAGATAGAGGCAACAATTAGAAGAAGTGGAAGATTGAGGGTATGGACCCAAGAAATCTTCCGTTTCCCATGTTAGGGTTTCAAAGTTTAGTTCCGGAGAAGTGATAAGTGCTTGTCGTAAGTTGCATAGAAGAGGAAAGGAAATATCAAGATCTGCCAGATAAAGCAGTCACCAGGCACCCGATAGATATAGTGCCTTACATTGTGGTGTTTTGTTGTACTTATCTTTTGGTTTCCAAGATTGTTTTCATGCAATCTGACTTTTGAATTCGCCCTCGTAGTAAATAACCCTTTGTTCTGTCATTACATATGAGACATTCCAGGACAGAGGGCGACCCAATTAAGCCTGCATTCGAAATATGGCAATCACACACGTCATGTGTACCGGATGTCAGTTATAGCGTGTAATCAATAGCTGAAATCATCGTGGACGGTATTTTGTATTTGATGACATGAACCGCATGTTCCTTGTTATGTCTCTTGAACCAGGACTATGTTCCAATTGTTTCTGTAATTATAGAAGGGTGAGATGGAACTCCCGAAGATGATGTCCATCATGTACATTGTCCTGTTGAGAACATCCCCTAATTCCGTATACCGAGTTTAAATGAATTGAAACTCCTTGATTCTGATAAGAGTAAAAGTTATTCTCATAAAAAAAGACAATCTATATTTGACAAGGTGGAATAGATAGATGAATATAAAAATTGAGTGTGGGCTCATTGATAGCCCTGCCACTGCGAGACAGTGATCTATTGAAGTAGACTGTCCTAAATTTCACCTACAAGCTCTATTCTTCTTGCAAAGGTTATAAGCTTTGTGGGTGAGAGCTGAATGAACTCATTCAGCTCCAGTTTGTTGGATCCAAGTTCCTCAAGACTTATTCTGTCCCCATCTGCATGAAATGTCCCTGATCAATCCTAACTTATTTAGGTGATTTCTGAGGTGACAGTGCCCGTTAACATGGCAATCAGAACGCTCAGATCTAGCCTGAAGAGTTGAAGCCAAGCCTTGGTCCACTCATGGCAAGCCGAGAGTGTCTGAGACCTTTGAGGCTGAGCCAGTGCTTCCATACCTTCAGCTCCAACAACCGGTTATTTTATATCCTTGTCGTCTCTAGGGGAATTCCAAGCCCAGGCTTTGGTCCAGTGAATCCAAAGACTGTTTCCCGAGCGGCTAATGAGTCCGCCTTTATATCTTTCCCCCAGTTTTGCGAGGGTTGAACGACATTCCTGCACAATAAGTGACAAGTGACGTTCAGAAGATTAACACAGTGATCGGCGAATAATTCTGCTTGAAGAATAGTCGCAGACGGCCAAGACAGATAGACTGTTCCTTAGCAGCACCTCGACCATATACACCAGATCCAACAACCTGAAAAGTTTTGGAGCCGTCTGTGAACCAACAGGGGCCTCAAGTAGACGGTCCTTGGACCTGATCCATTCCTGTCGTCTAGAAATGATGATTTGGAGTGGCACCTCCATGTTGGTTTAAAGTATTCATATGTTTGTAAAATTGACTGAAAGTGCATGTTCAAGGATGGAAAATATATTTATATTTTTCTATCCTTTTTTCTAGTGAAGACTTCTGTCTTTGAATAAAGCACGATTGTATTATATGTGAATTGCTCTCACATTTTGTGAAAACCTGCCATACATAATTCCAATTACCAACAAGAGGCATTGGCAAACAATTGAAAAAAAAACATTATCTTGTAACATCTCTTCCATACGACCATACTTTTGGTTGAGATTTATTGTAAATTATAAACTGGTTCGTTACCTATCGATTGGACCAATAGTCGGAAGGTCTCCCACAATACAGAAGATCTGCTCGCCTACGTCACTCATGTTTGTACATCAACGATGGAAAAGCATGGGGAATCTAGAGCAATAGCCCTCGACATCTCTAAAGCCTTCGATAGGGTTTGGCATGCAGCCTGGTTGAATAAACTTGCTGCATATGGGCTTCCCGAAAAATTACGGGGTTGGATAAGTAGCTTTCTTTCAAATAGATCATTACAAGTTGTGGTTGACTGTATAACATCTGATTGTTCCCAGTTGCAAGCAGGAGTACCTCAGGGACCTATTCTTTCGCCAACCTTGTTTCTGTTGCAGATAAACGATCTGCTGTCATCTACAGCGAACAAGATCTTCCGTTTTGCAGACGATTGTAAACTGATTTCGTCTTTCTGTAGTTTGTGGCCGATTACAGCTGCGGAATCTCAGCGTCAGAGATGTCAACAAATTAACAACTTAAACGACTTACAGAGGATATCTGAGTGAGGTCAGTTGAACCTGGTGATCTTCAACGCGAGCAAGACGCAAGCAACTACGTTTTCTAGAAAGGCCCCCGCTGGAGAACCTCCTCTAATGATGCAAGGCCAACAAATTGCATCCAAAGATTCGATACACCTTCTCGGAATAACGGTCAACTCCGGGTTTTGCTGGCATGAACATGTATCAGTAATAGCTAAGTCGGCATCAGCTTAACTTAGGTTTCTTCTCAGAGCCAAGCGTCATATCAGCTGTTGCTTCTATATAAGGCGCTGATTCGACCTGCTTTGGAATATTGTTCCCATACATGGGGATCTGCGCCCAAACATTCGTTGCGGATGTTGGATAGTGTGCAAAAACGGGCTGTACGCCTCACCGACCACCCGGAGATCATCCGTTATCTCCAACCGCTGGCTCTCAGAAGACAAGTTGCTGACCTTTTTCTGTTTTACAGATACTTCCACGGAAGATGATCCGAGGAGCTGTAAGACCTTGGTCCTCAAAACTCATGTTTTGCCGCAACACTAGGCTGGCAAGGAGTTCTCATCATATGGCGGTACATTTAACGACCCCTCGAACCTCTCTATAAGAATTCCTTCGTTTACGGGGCCGGTGAGCTGTGGAACTCGCTTCCGTTCAACATCTTCCCAACATGCTACATGCCCTCTTCAAGAAGCGAGTAAACAGACACCTCAATTCTTCCCAGGCGCTCACTCATGTGGTGTAACAGGTTCGCCTATTCCTGGGAAGCGCGCATTAAAAAAAATACACTCTTGAACCCGAATCTCTGAAATCCTTCCATCTGACAGTTACAATGGTTACTGAATTTTTGACTACACAAAATAAATTTTCATTCTTATCTGTTTTCTGGTATAAATGGATAGTTTTCAATCAGAATCTCATGGGCTTATGTTAAACTCTAAATTGATTACGTCAAAAAAATGTCAAATTTATAGTACATCGTTGAAACTATATTCCTTTTGCTAATCGAAAATTTTTAGTGTATAGTTTAGATTTTCAGTATATTAATCATATTTCGCATAATTTATAAATCGTCTAAGTACATTGCATCTTTCATTGTTTTATCTTGTTTTAATGAAAAGTGTTTCTTTTCAGACGTATCAGAAAGCATCCATCTGGAAGCCATCATGAAGATGCCAGAATGGCAGCAGAGAAGTGCAAGGATGAAAAGCCTAAAGGGTTATACCAAAGGTGAACGGTTGGATAAAACCCTCTTAGACCATCGATCGAAGAAATTGGAGCATCGAAAGAAGTACGGTAGACTGTTGAAACCTAGCACAATATCAGCATTGTCAGCAAGTGAGTAAAGAATTATGTCATATGCATCAGTGATTCGTACACTTTCCAGTTTTGTCCACAGAAGGTATATTGGGGCAAGTAAAACTGTGATATGGAGAATTTGAAATGAAAAATGATAAAATAGA
Source organism: Cryptolaemus montrouzieri (assembly GCA_013387265.2). NCBI lineage: Eukaryota > Metazoa > Arthropoda > Insecta > Coleoptera > Coccinellidae > Cryptolaemus > Cryptolaemus montrouzieri. The sequence continues at coordinate 67,324,937 of JABFTP020000124.1, read as the reverse complement.
TACTCATATTAACTCTTATTTGCCGAACTAACGGACCTATATTTAAGTTAGAAGAAGTGCGCTGTGTCCTTTGAAATATATCTATTTCCAACTTTTTGCAACCATTGCAGATAGTCATTGTAATTTGTGAGGTCGTTTTCGTTGTTCGCATTTTCCTTTATATTTGACCACGCGCCAGCTATATGTAGATCTGGTAAATATACCAATGCTGCACACATTCAGATGCGATCTCTTATCTTTTCCTTCTTTGCTGAGTGTTAGCAAGGTCTTGTTTTTTCTTCAAATTGCTTGGTTTGAATGAAACTTACATCCTTTCACAGTTACTTCAGTTACAGACTGGTTGACTTCATTGACCTTGGAATTTCTTCTCATTCTTTCAGTAAACTGAGCTCTGTGCCTTTCGCTATAGAATCGATTTTCGACATCGAAATTCGAGTATTTCGACAATACAGAATCTTCAGCACATCTTAATTCTTGTCTCCATATTTGAAGTGTATGAGCTAGTTTATTACATGCAACTCGGCTTTATAAAGATATACTACATCATTTTTCGGCATGTTTGGAACGCATTTTGCATGTGAAGAATTTTGTTTTGTTATCGGTCTAGATCAAACTCGTTTTGCATACGTTCACAAGATGTGCCGAGGGATGTATCGTAGATCAGTTCGCTAATGGTACTCAAATTTACAAGAGCTTTGAAGTGAATGAACTGAGAACTGGTTGCTCAAATATAAACAATAGCTTGAGTAACATATAGGAGTATTCTGGCAAGCATGATCATAAAATTAATCCATCTAAAACTCAGTTGTTTTGTTTTGGAAAGAAGTCGGTGGAAATTAAACAAAGTTTCAACATTGAGGTGGGAGAGGTAGCAATCAAGGTCAAAAGCTTGTGGATATAAATAGATGACAAACTGAGATTTAGGTAGCATGTGAAATTGTTGGTTGGTATGGAGAATCAAGTAATTTATATTATAGTTGCTTGCTGAAAATGTCCCAAAAAAACTGTGTGGATCATTGATACTTAGTCATCTCAATTATGTAGATGTGGCATAGGGCCATGTGTAGATGTGGACACAGCAAATAGAATTAAGAGAGCTCAAAATTCGTGTAATAGGTTCATAACAGGGCTAATGCTAAGATAACATGTGTCCGAGAAAAAAAGCCAGTTGAAATGGCTGAATATGATAAACAGAAGGCTTTGAAGAGACGAACACCCGGATATGTTTCCAAAAGAATTGCCCGAAGTTCGGAAGTTCATTGCTTAACTACGCGAAATATTAATCTTCTGGTTGTTCCCAAACATAGGAAAGCTATTTGTTAGATATTTTTTCGTACAATGCTCAGAACATGTACAATTTCTATCCTAAAAGTATGAATTGTTATAATTTTCATTGAATGCTTACTTTCTGTATAATTACTTGATAGCTCAATTCCATCTTTTTGTAGAAATCAAGAACAAAATCCGAGGCCGTAAGAGTAGCCGTCACCTTAACCGACTGAACAGGAAACGGCTGTCGTCAAGTCTTCGTTCATCGCACCACCAGTCGTCAAACGACGGCTTCGACGAAGAAGTGGAGTCCATTAGTAACGTCAGCAGCGCCGTGCCCAGGTCTGCGGGAGGATCGCCGAGCTCTTCGCCGCTCTTGCAGATGCTGTCTATCAGTGGTCTGAGTCGAAAGAGCAGGATAAATTCGTACGATATCGACAACATTGTCATACCGTACAGCGTAGCTGCTGCGACGCGGGTGGAGAAGCTACAGTACAAGGAAATCCTTACACCGAAGTAAGTGTTACTTGTTGAAAATTGTAGGTTGTTTCATGGAGGCAGGCAGATGTTTCATAATATTTTAGAAATTTGTTGGTGTTCTTATTGTAGATTTCAATTATGTATGGGGTTTGTTGTTTATTGTTATTTCTAATGTCATTTTACATGATTTCTGAGCACAAATTCCAATTCCAGCCTGATGCCTGCACAGTATCGTGGGCAACAGTACTGGTACAATAACATCTAACCAAACATTAAAAGAATTTCATGCCGATGTTCAGTTGCTTGAAAAAGTTATTTTATGGATGGGCTAATATCCGTCACGATTTTATTGATAATTTGATCATTTTGATCACTGACGTAAAGATTCCTCAAGATGTTGAGACTTTCAAAGTTACCACGAATGTCAATATATTTTCTTAACACGTAGGGGGAACATCCATCTGATAGGAGATGATTTACATTAATTTCACTGATGGATCTGCTTGTCACTTACGTAGATTATTTGAAGATGTAATGCAACACCAGTTTCTTGAATTTCTCGTATTCTGCTAATAATATTTCGAATTATTTAATTTGTAACTCATAAACACTAAATTTCAAGGGGAGAACCGTTTTGTCCTAATAAGGAGCTGGTCCAATACCTTTACATATTCTGACAGTTAACACATGATCGTTTCTACCACAAAAACATCAGTAATGAGCATGTGCCAGAAACAATCATGCTCATTTCAGGCATGCCCAATTGGATTTTCAAGCTATCTTCCTACAATACGAGAAGAAGAGGACTTCATTTGAGCGGGTATAAGCAGCTTCACTTATAAGTATGCTAGTCTCAATGAATTATACGCAGCAAGTGTATATTGGATTGTACAGGGTGTGTGAAAGCTGAAAATGATATTCTATCAGGTGGATGTTTCTTTAAAAGTACTAGAAAATATATACAGGGCTTTCCAGCGAGAGGTTTCATTTTGATATTGAGAAAATACGAGTATTTTTTTTAGGGAAATCAATATATGTTTATTTCATTTCTAAGAGGGAAGTATGCCATTAATAATGGAAAACGATATCAGCCGAATGGCCGCCACGGTAGGACCATATCCTTTTCATGAAATTTGCCAAAACCAATTCGCATAATTGCGGCTGTATGTCCTCGAATTCCATCTTTAATGTCTTGGATCGATTGTGTAGCATTAGCATAGACCTTATCTTTCACGTAGCCCCAAAGGAAAAAGTGTGAAGGTGTTGAATCCCAAGATCTCGGCGGCCAATTGTGATCACCATTTCGAGAAATAGCACGGTCAGGAAACTTTTCTCTCAAAAGAGCGATGGTGTCATTGCTTGTGTGGCACGTAGCTCCTTCTTGTTGAAAGTAAACGTTGTCCAGAACATTCCCTTCAATTAATCATCGCTGGATAGCGCAATCCATTCACTGAAACAGTTGCTTCAGTTTCATTCTCGAAGAAGTGAGGTCCAATGACACCGCCAACCCAAAAACCGCACCAAACAGTGACACGCTGAGGATGGAGACGCTTTTCAACAATAACTCTTGGGTTTTCCGAGCACAAGAGGCGACAATGTTGCTTGTTGACGTAGCCACTGAGGTGGAAATAGGCCTCATCACTGAAGATGATTTTTCGATGAAAATTCGGATCGTTTCGATGCATTTCAAGGATACAATCAGCAAAGATACGTCGTTGTTGATGATCGGCCAGCTTGAGTTTTTGTGTTAATTGAACTTTATAAGCCTTAAGAACCAAGTCTTCATGCAAAATACGGTGCAATGACGTTTGTGAAATGCCCAATACCAAAGAACGATGAGGAATGGATAAACCTGGGTTTTCCTCAACACTTTGGGCTACAGCAGCAATATTCCCAGTTGTTCTTGTGGGAGAACACATTTACTGCTTAACGCAGGGTAGTACCTTTCTAGTAAGAGACTATATCCCTATAATAACTATTTAGAAAGGAATATGAGCTGATTGAGAGCAATAGAAAAATCCTATGATTCACAAACGGCGTAGCGTTGCTATACAGGGTTGTGCTTAAAAGTAAAATATACATATAAACAACCTATTTTAATTTATATATTTTCACAGTAACAACAATGTTGTTCAATTCTCAACGAAGTACTTCGTGCCCAAACAATATATGTTGGGTTTGACTCGTCTTGAAAGGCCCATACTGTCGATTGTTGCACCAAACGACATGAGCCTTCTTCTTTTGAGCAATTGTTAAGTTGCGTGGGATCCAACGCCAAATGTTTATGTAACATTGAATGTACGCTGGTGAAAGTGCCAGAGGCGCAAAATTCAAAAAGCAACCTACGTATGAACGCCCTCGAGGATTGTATGCATGGCAAGAAGTCTAAGAGAAAAATCGTTGATTTTTCCATTAATTTAAATGATGAAACATATTTGATAGAAATTGAAAATCCTTAATTAAATCTTCTACATATTTTGTAATATGTGTTAAATGTATAAGTTGTGTTGAAGCACAAGTGAGTTGTGATTTTGAAACCTTTGGCGTATGAACAATGAAGACACTATATCACCACTACACCAAAACTTTAACCTTAACTCTCGACGCGCGTTTCGCTAACTAAGTGAGCATCATCGGAGATGAGGATATACTCAGTAGGTCATCTCCTGATGATGCTAACCTAGTTTGCGAAACGCGCGTCGAGAGTTAAGGTTAAAGTTTTGGTGTAGGGGTGATATAGTGACTTCATTAAGCACAAGTGGATTAATAAGTTTAAATTTTCAATTGTTCGTCGAATAACATGAGCCTACCAGATGATGATATGACAGGAAAATATACACAAGAGATTCTTCTTCAGTTAGTAGTTGTAGGTAATAGTTTACCAGAATTTCTGTTTTTGTTCATTTTATGCCTTGTAAAAGATTTGGCTTGAATTCATGAAACAACTATACCTTTGAATAAAGGACCTTATGGTGTATTCAATTAGATTAATTGTAACCACCTCAGTTTCCTCTAACTACGATAGGCATATGTACATTCATCCATCAAACACCTATTTATCGTTCACTTCAATTGTGAATATTCAGGAAAAAACAAAAATTTAAATTGATTTTGAACTAAACCTACGATATAAATAATATCAAATTGATTATCCAAATCCTTCAAAAAATTTTTGGTTTAGTTTATGGGACATCAGTTCTAGAAACTTTAATCGGGCGTAGTCTTGTTCCAAAAATAACGATTGCAAACCTCAACTTCATTGTAAATTTATGTTGTTTAGGTGGCGAATTGCTGATGACGTTTGTCAGAAATATGAATACAAAAACAATGGGGTTATCAAGGAGCCCGAGGAGGAGAGTGATGTGAGTATTGTGGTTATTTCTTACCATGTAGTTATCATTACGAGAGTTTGCTGGGCGAATTCATCTATTTAAGGAAATCAAAATTTGGGTTGGCTTTTCGGGAAATAATTGTAAGAAGAGCACCTGACACTTTTCAGGGCTCCCCATATCACGTGTTGCCGGACGGAAGCCAGTCTCATTACTTTATTAACAAACGTCTTACGCACACTTTTTGATTTCAAAGTGCCTTCTCGCTTTTCTGATATGAATTGTTCAGATAAATTCACAAACGCTTTTTTCGTTTTTAATAGCATTATGTGAACTACGTCCTACTGCTAACAGAAAAAATCTTCCTATTCTCTGTGGATTCACTCAATTAAATGCACATTCTCTCTTAAATTCTAGAACGAAGATATATCCGAAGAAGCGACCATCTTACGGCATGATAAGTGCGAGCTGGACGAACGGAAAAAATTCCTCAGCTACTTGAAAATGCCCGTCGGCTACGGACGAGCCAGGTCGCACAAGCGTACCGACAGTCGCGCCGAGTCTAGCGACACGAACACGCCCGATCCCATGTCTCCCCACTCGGCCGAGGCGCAGGAATCGCAGAAGGAGACCGTCGCGACCGGTGGCTCCCCCATGGGTTCGCCGCCTGCTACGCCTCTCAGTATGCCGCTGGACGACAGCCAGCCGATTCCTTCGATCAGCGTGCTACGGCGGCGTACGCTATGCCGATCGGGTTTTGCTAAGGATAGAGACCCCGCCAAGGAGGAGAATAGGTGTAATACGCCGGATCACCCCGAAGTGCAGCCGTACGAGATGAGGAGTTTTCCCTTGGACGACAGTACTTACGACGATATGGTTAAGAGTATGCCTGAAGATCATCAGCAGGTAAGCATGTTTGAAGATGATTTCGGTATAGTATATAGTATACGTCAAACATTCCTTGTGTTTTTAGGGAATTAGAGAAAAACGAAATCCTCATGTTGAAATGATACTGTGATCAAAACTAAAGAAACTTTTCAATTTAAAACTTGTGGGCTCATACATCATACATTTTTTTCTTATGTTCATTGGCATACATGTCAATTTTCGTGAGCATTAGTTGTTAATGAGTTACGCTTGCTCAACTAAAGCAACTGCTCTGAAAAGAGGCGATCTTTCCTGAGCGTGGAGGTGATACTCGCAGGTCCCACGTCGGTTTTGGAGAAGAGGTCAGATTTGTGGTTTTTTCGCCACAAGGATTTAGTAATAGTAGTAGCAACTTCATCAAAAATTCCAATCAGTCGTCACCTTTTTACAAGATTCAGCTTCGCCGGATTTTGTGTTTTTTCCCGAAACGGTAAACAATTAATTATTCCAGGTCATCTTTTTGATTCCATTAAGGATTTGAAATAGGATAAAATAAATGTTCCATAGATTTGAAAGAGTGTATTGGTGTCGAAGGAACGCACTTGAAGGATATGAAAGGATTATTTTTGAAGAATTATATTTCATTTGCGTTAATTAATAATAATTGTAATTTCCTACTACAAGAACTTGAAGTAGGGATTATATGAAAGGGTTCCGTTATGGATATGGCTCTTTATGCCCCGCTTCTTTTTGACTACATTCCCTGCTCGATCCTTATAAAGAAGTCTTTATTAGAGCGAGAGGGAATTGGTGTTTGGACAACACCTGCATGTAGGATTATTATCCAGTTCTATCTTGCACAGATGGTAACTGAACTCGCCTGTCACTGTCTATGCCAGGAGCTTTGCATTAGTTCAACTACCTTCAAGTGTCAACCTTGTCTAGGTTTTACTAAGTGATGTACCAGCATTTCCTTGGACTTACGACAACCGCGAATATTCAACCAAATGTCCCCATGTTGTTCCGCTAGCTAGTTTTCCAGCCTTGTCTTAACACAGATTGAGATCCCGCCCGCGGGTATTCTTGGCGCATAGACAGGCCAGCCTATCCATAATCTTATTTACTTTGATCCCGGTGTGATCGGATCTCGAAGGAGACGAGAGAGAGAGATAGACTTTCAGTAACATTCGATATAAATTGGTTAAGTATTATTGATGTAATTCCCATCAAATTGTGTGCGTTTCATTTGAAGAGTTTCATTGATTTTGATCAGGGACATATGCGCCTGTCTTTCTTTCGACTACTTCGAGTTTTATGCGCATGCTCATACAAGGGGGCGTGGTTTAGTGACGAAACGTGAAGAAAAACAAGAAATGGTAACAGTTCTTTATCTCTTTTCGTTTATAGCACTTTCGCACGCGATCAAATAACAAAGAGTCTAACAGGCCTCTACTAGTTTAAAACCAGCGATGTAATGTCACTGTTCAAGGGAATGATACAGAGCACTTATGAGATTAGGCAGTATACGATAAGTTCGACATTCGTGTTAGGTTAGACTGCTTTATATCTCTACAATGATAACATGGGAAATTAATCGCTATATGTGGTAACACATTGAAGTGTTTCATTCAGGGAATAATATTCAACCTTTCGTTGAATGTCGATTTCATGGATTGGAAAACCACCTCCTTCAGGAAAGGATATTTAACATTCAACGGAAGGTTGAATATTGTTCCCTAGAATGCTTTATTTCATCAGTGACTATGGTGTTAACGAGCTAAAACCATGTGATACCTTCATGGTCTCTTAAGTTTTTTTTTTTGGTAGCCTTGTAATAAGGAACATGTTAATAACAGCCTTCTTGATATAATTAATTGGTCTTTAGTGTTGCATCTGAATTGGCTTAGTGTTAAAGATTTGGTTTTATTAAGGTTACAGGTGAACATACCTTTTCAGAATGCATTATTTTTTTTCCACTGGTTACAATAGCTATATTACTTGCACTAAATTATTCCAGAATATTTTTTCTTTTCTGAAATTGTGAGAAAGTATACATTCCTTGTATACAATTCTTCCATTTACTCTTCTTAGCGGGATATTGCCATTGCTTTGTCCTCAAGTTTATCAATGGTTGTGAAAATTATTCAAAATCAATTACAAAATTTGGTTTTATATGAATAATGATGAAAAGTAATGTGTTGGAATTGGTAACTACCTTACTAAAACTAATCATGCGCAAAATTGAAGGTTATATCCATCTTATTGAATTGGAAGTAAACTGTATCAATTGCAGTGTTAATCAAACATGCACATTAAAGAAGCACCTATTCCTTCTAATATATTTTCGATTTCGATCAATTGCATGAACAATAACATTGACAGAGAAGTTTTAGAGTTAATTAACAGTTTTACCTTTCATTTTCCTGGAAAGCTATTTTATAACAGAAAGTGGTATATTTTCTTCATCGTCACTCTCCGATGAATGGGAAAGTGTGGTGGCTTGAGGTTGAAGTCCACTTGTTCTAGCAGAAAGTTGTTCATGAGTTTCCTCATTTTCACTATTCTCGAAAGAAATTTCGCATCCTTGACCCAGAATACCTCTGGGTAGATGGTTTATATCGCCAGCTTATTGGTCTGAAACATCGCTGTCTTCTTCAGATTCTTCTGTATTTTGATTGGGACGTTCAATATATATTTTCGTATTACTTTCATAGAAATCATCGCCCTCTACGATGTCCAAAAGTTGATGCAGAGATAATCTGAAGTGGAAACAGAAATTACTTCTGTGCATATAGTCCTTTTAAGCGGATCGCCGAGAAAAACTTAGTAAGAAAATGTGAAAATAACATCGAAGTTGTAAACAAGAGACCATAATGCGTCGGAAGTTTTCAATAGAGTTCCAAAAATATTTTTGTTAAATAGTAATTGAATATTACTTACCCGCCATTTTTAGTAGAAAATAAACTGGGATCCATGGTCATCAATGAATTCAACACTATCGTATTTCACGTCGTGCCGAAGACATAAATGCTTCTGAGAAAGGTCTAATGAGAAGATGCACGTGTTGCCGGCTCCCCACCACTCTCTGAACATTTACGACATGCATTTATATTGTGATCCTTTTAAAAGGACTGTATGCACTAATGAGTTAAGCAAGCAGACATAAAATGCCATCTACTAGTCGTTGAAATTTTCTGTTGTTTGAAGTCTTGCTTGTGGTCAACAGCTAATCCAATGACACGCCCAACACTAGTCTCAATGCATTCTCATGCTTTAAGAGAAGTCTCTCCAAATCAGTATGGTATAAGTTATTAGTAAGTGAAAATTGGCGTAGTACGTAATCCGACATATGTTGAATGTAGATATCTCTCATTTTCTGCATAGTAAATAGTTATACCCTGAGCCTTCTCAAAAGGTCTTCTATATAACTTCCACATGTCCTTTTTATTGTGATAACAAGTATGGCTATTGGGTCTTCACCTCGAACTTCGAAAGCCACTTGTTCTATCTGTTAATTTTGAGAACATTTGCACTAAACCACCTTTTTGGTCGGCTGAGAGTTTGGATGGAATGGTTTTAAATTTCCCCATTGGAGGCAGCTAGAAATGTTGTGATGTCATAAAGGTTACAGCGAGAGATTGACGTTTACTTATTCCTACAATGTTTAGTACAAATGCTTCTGAAGCACCTATGTATCTGTATTAACAACTGAATTATACCTTCGAAAAACTCCCTGCTAAATAAGATTCATTTGGTTATTTTTCACTCACTATGTAAATGTACAGTACCTGTGGATTCAGATTCTGATGAGAGACATAAGGAATGTTGTATAGAAGCTTTTTAGATCAAGAGTGCCGTGATGAGAGTAATTCGGAATTAATCAAACTATCATTCTTCAATTTCAGGTAAGAACTAACGTCCAGGCGCAAGACACTCACTACGACTGCGACAGCACCTCAGGTGGTTACATCGATTCCAAGGTGTGCTCTCCCGGTAGCGAATCCACGGAATCGGCTCTGGCGGACGAGGACCCGAACGATCCGGAGTGGATCGACGTCGAGAGAATGTCCCGAGAACGTCACAAGAGATAGAGCGTGCGGCGGTATGACTAATTAAGTTTTCGCTAAATGTTTTTCTCCTTTCCTTCCCTAAGTTTTTTGTTTTGCGAAGGATACATCGATCCCCCCTCATACACCTTAGAATCTGTTCGAATTTTGTTCAAAACTCGTTATATTGTTTGAGAGTATTTTGAATCTGCCGTTGGGATGTACATTTAGCACTTGGATTTGTTACCTTAACGAAGTTGTTGAAATATACAGTGAAAATTTCATTTTTATTTTCAAGTTATTTAAAATTGGTGAGTGTTTTTGGTGCCGAGTTATTGCGGATTTGCGGTTGTAGTATAAAGTTTTGGGTATTTCGAATGCAGTTTTATAAGTTTGAAGTTCGACAATCATCATATGCCTAGTCAGAGTGGTTTCTGGTTCCCATCAAAAGAAATCCAGGTAAATTAAAAAATTGAGGAACAAATAATTTAGAAAAACAAGCAGAATAATTCATAACTACATATTTGCCTTTTTCTTTTGGATAAGTAAAATATCATTATTTTTGCTTCACTTTTTCAAAACTATTGGGTGTAAAGTAATTCTTATATGTTGAGAGCTCACGTTGTTGATTTAACTCTAAAATAAATCATGTTCAAATAGTTTAGTTACTCTGAAAATATTCCAAGAAAATATCAAATATTAACTGATAAATTTTCAATATTATTTGCTTCACAAATGTTATCTTCAAATTCAATTTTAATTTTTTAAATGCGGTATTTCTGAATTCTTCAAAAATACATGCGATATTTCAATTTACATGTGTAGACATTTGGTTAATGTTTGAAAGGAAACTTGAAAAAATGCTTAATATTTATTATTACCAGGAACAGTATAGTTTAATTTATTATGTTTTATCTTTATTGAAATAGTTGATGAATCATTTATTTTCGTATAAACTATGACTAACAAGTATCTATTTAAAGATTGTGGAATGAAACTAATTGAAGTACTAAAAGTATGCTGGAACAAATTGCAAATTTGAAGAATAATGTCTAAAAATATTTTGTTTGAAATTGGAATTGTTGAAAGTCATTTTTGTATGTAATCGTCAGTAACTTTGAGTTAGTGTAAGAAACCCAAATTAAAGTACTTGAAAGTGACGAAAAAAACTCAAAAACTTCTAAAATATTTCATTGCTTGAGAATGTTGAGGAAAGCTTTCTTTGTTTTGATTCCTAATAAAAGTCTACTCATAGGCGTGGCTTTGTATAACAAAGTCATTAAATTTCAAAAATTCTATTTATAAATGTAAGCAAGTGTTTCACATATTCGTTCCCCCTCAAAAAAAATTTTTATGAGTGACAATACAAAATTTTATGTACCTTAATGAAGAAAACCTTGTTTTCAATCCACCTATAAAAGTCACTCCTAAAAATCTGTGATTATTTCAGTGTTACTGAAGAGAACATTGCAAAAGTTGCCCAATAAAAGTCACCTATCAGTGTGACTTGTGGAAGAAAACCCAATAAGAGTCACTTATAAGTGACTTACTAAGAATAAAGTTTTTCCTCAACAGACATATACAAAATTCCCCAATGAAAGTCTCCTCTAAATTTCAGAAATTTGATATTACATTTTATTTTCTGGTACATTTTGTACCAGATGTAGTTTCATTGGTAGGCCTTTACAAAATAATCATTTTCTAGAACATCAGTGTAAATCTTTGAGTCCAAAACTTCCATTTGAAAATATTTTGTTTAAGAACATTAAAGGCAATATCTTCAAGTTTTGATTCCTAAAAGAGCCAACCAATTGTGTAACTAAAGTTAATCAAAAATAATTTTTATTTGGAATTGAAAATAAGAATTCTATCCAAATAAGAAAATGTTTCACATATTTGGACCCCATTAAGAGTCAATCATAAATGTTGTGTGATCCAGTGAAAGTTACTCCTCATTTCATGTTTTTGATTCCTAATAAGAGTTAACCATAAGTATGACTAAGTGACCCAATAAGTCACATTTGTAACTTTTCTTGGAAATCAAAAAATCTATGAAAATATATTCAATAGTGATGAGAAAAATGTTGTTGTTGATTTCCCGATAAAATTCACTCGCAAGAGTGATTTTGTGAAATAAAATCCAGTGAAAGTCACTCGTAAGTGACTATTGTAACTAAAACTCTGAAGATAACCTTTCTTGTTATGAATCTTCAATAACAGTCATTCATCAGTGCAAGTAAGATTTATTTCAAAAGTCTCACTTTTGATTAATGGCTTTTTGTAACAAAGTCAATCAAAAATAACTTTTATTGAAAGGTTTTTGTGTGATCCAGCGAAAATTACTTCACATTCGATATTTTTGATGCCTAATAAGAATTACCCATAAGTATGACTGTGTAATGAAACCCAATAAATCAAATGTGACTTTTATTGCGAATCAAACAAAATATTCTAATATGGATGAGGATAACCTTGTTTTCAAACCCTCAATTCAAGTTTCATCAGTGGTTTTGTGTAATAAAATCCAGTTAAAGTCACTTATAAGTGGCTTGTATCTAAAAATGTTGAAAATAACCTTTCTTTTTGGGTCTTCAATAAAAGTCATCCATAAGTGTGACTTTTGATGCAAATTTCACTTGCAAATTACTTTTGAGAATTGAAAGAAAAAGTGCTATATAATTTTCACTCTTTTTGTCCTCCAATAAAAGTCATTAAGTTGTGTAATGAAATCCAATGAAAGTCACTGGAAAGTAATCCTTATTATTGTGACAAGTTTGAACAAAGTTCACGAATGAAAGTCACCTATATTTTCCAAAAATTATTATTACAAATGTTTTTCTGATATATTTTGACTACTTCAGTGAGTATGATCAATAGGAACTCAAAAAGATTATTTGCTAATAACAGTCTGAATCTTTAAGCTATCACATATTTATTATTAGTTCCTAATGAAAAATTTTAACCAAATACAATGCTTTCAAAAATGAAATGAATTTTTATTTGCAATATAATTGCGTCTAAGCAAATCGTCTGCAATTAGTATACTATACAAAGAATAATATTTAGTAATTAAGAAATCCCAATTTTTGTGCCATATTTTATATTCAAGAAAAATTTTGTAAATTTGGGGGTAATTTTTCTTCTCGACCATGAACTTCTTTAGAAGGTGAATTACATAATAAAGAGCAAGTGCTAAATTCACATCTCAAGACGGTATATTGTTTTTGATTTCTGATAAGTCCTTTGGAAATCTAGATTGTTTCCTTTATTTAAAATAATTTTTCAACCAAAATGAAAAAAAAATGATAGAAAACATAGCGCTTTGAATTTTGTATTTCCTTAAGTCTGTGATTGTGGTTACATGTGTGTATATAATAAAATACAATATATCAATACTGTTGTTGCTTTTTAGTATTGTTATATATTGAATAAAAAGCAAAATACAGAATTCCAAGCCTGACTCATTCTCATTTTTTTCTATCTTATAATCACTTTTTAACAATATTTTGTCTGAAATACAGTTCATTCATTTTTAAAACGATTGCGAGGAATCCGGATTTGATTTTAAATTACATTCGTTTCGTTTTTTCTCGTGTTTCACGTTGTAAATATTTCCGCAGATTGTGGAAAAATTTAGAAACAACTGTCTTTGGAAAAGATGAATATTTCCATCTCGTTCAATGTACCCAATGTAAAAGATAAATTCAATAAAGTTTCTTCTTGAATATCTTGGATTCCGATATTTTTAATATTTGTATAAATAATAATAATATTGCAGTAGTTTAAAGGCTCCATGTGACTACCTGATAGAGTAATAGATTTATCTAGTTTAATTTAGCTTGTTAATTTTTCCAGTGATTTTCTTGCAATGTACATAATACTTTTTTTCAAAATTGATTTTTATAGAGATTTATAGAATAGGTTCTTTGTTCCGTGGGAACTATTTTTGAATAAACTACAATGAAAATGTTTGCCTGGACTTTTATTTTTATGTTAATTTCAGTTAATTCAAACTTTACTTTTCTATTGATTAAAAAAAATTCAATTTCTCAACAGTTAAAAATTCTTTAGTCCATTTTTGCAGAGCCTCCTAATTCTGATGTACCAAGTGGGCTGAATAGTTCGTAGGTTAACATTGTGAAACATTTTTTCGTTTGAATTCAATTTTTATATTCAATAAAGTCGTCTTCGAGGGAGAATCAGCGATTGCAGCGATCAATAATCTTTTCGATGCCATTTTCATAATAAGATTTCTCTTTTATTTCAAAATAGGCTTCGGCGATTACCTGTTCATTAGTCTTGAATTTTTTTCCATTCTATTCCAATCTGAAAACAAAAAAGTCGCTTTGAGCAAGATCTGGCAAATAAGGTGGATAGGGAAGTAATTCGTACAATTTTGCCATTGTTTTGATTGATTTGTGGTAAGGAGCATAATCGTAATGAAGCAACACATCTTTTTGTTCAAATGGAGCCGTTTCTTCGTGATTTGGTCCTTCAATTGATCCAATAACTCAATGTAGTAGTCGCTGTATATCATCTGGCCCTTTTTAAGGTAATCGATTAATACTAGTCTAGTAATGCCATCTCTATACGCTGATTCGTCAAGTTCCTCAAAATACCCATTTACAGCTTCGATTACTTCTTCATTGTCCGCAAATCTCTTACCGCCAAGCCATGTTTTGAGGTTAGAAAACATAATAGTCACTCGGGGCTAGGTCTGGACAGTAGGGTGGGTGTGGCATCAATTCGAACTTAAGATCATAGATTTTAGCCATGGCAACGTGCGTGGTGCGCTGGTGCGTTATCGTGATGAAACAAAAATTTTTCTTCGCCAAATGAGGTCGTTTAATTTGCACCTAGTGACTGCGTAGTATTGAGCAGTGATAGTTTTACCCTTTTCAAGGTAATCAATGTATATAATACCTCTTGCATCCCAAAAAACAGTAGCTAAAACCTTGTTTGTCGATAAAATTGATTTTGCCTACTTTGGAGTTGGTTCCCCTGTTCCAATCCACTGTTAAGACTCTTGTTTGGTTTCAGGAGTGTAGTGGTGGACCCAAGTTTCGTCAACAGCAACGAATCGACGTAAAAATTGGCTTGGATTATGCCTATACAGCGCCAAATTGGCGGTAGAAATGGTTTTTCGAATCAATTTTCATTAAACGCGGCACCCATCTTGCACAGAGCTTTTCCATATGCAAATGTTGGTGCAAAATATTTTGCACACATTCATATGACATCTTTCAGGTCTCAGCTATCACACGCACTTTTGATCTGCGGTCTTCCAGCACTATTTTATGATTTTTTTCGATCATATCTGGAGTTGTGATCTCAACGGGGCGTCGTGAGCGTGGCACATCAGAGGTGCTCACAGGACCCATTTTAAATTCGGAAACCCACTGCTTAACGGTTGAATATGATGGAGAGGATGTCCCCAGTGTTGAATCAATCTCTTCTTTAATTTCCTTCGGCGTTAACCCCTTCAAATAGAAGTATTTGATGACAGCACGCTTTTCCAATTTCACCATTTTCACAAACAACACAGAGACGTCTTGTTCAGCGTGCTCTCAAACGTAAACTAACATGGCGATCGGGCTGAAACTATACCTACAAGCTATCTAAGGATGGTACTGTAGAAAGCTACCTCCGAAGTAAGCCTATTGGGGCCATCTCTTGGTCAGGTCAGAGACCTGATCCAGCCTCGTACAATACCCTGCGCATCCCAGAAAACAGCTGCCATAACCTTGCTGCGGTCTTGCACTTTTTGAATGCAGTTCACCTTGTTCAGTCCTCTCGGCTGACTATCGATTGCTCTCTGGAGTGTAGTAATGAATCCATGTTTCATCGATTGTGACGTATCGACGAGAAAACTCGGCTTTATCATGGTTAATGATCGTCATACAGTCCTCAGAATCATCGACTCGTTGTTTTTGATCATGAGACAACAAGCGCGGTACCCATTTCGCACGCTGATTCCGCATTTCCGAACATTCTTTTAGAATAAAACTAACACGTTCCTTTGATATCTTCAGGGTCGCAGCTATCTCGATCAATTTAATTTTCTGTTTATTCAGAACAATTTTGTATGCTTTTTCAATCATTTCATCGATGACAGCATCTTTAGGAGGTCCACTGCGTTCATCGTTTTGGGTGCTTATATCGTTTAAACTTTGCAAACCACTTTTCCACCATTGATTTCTCAGGCGCAGAGCCCGAATAATGTTTATCTAGCCATACTTTGGCTTCAACTGTAGATTTTGTCGTCAAAAACAATGTTTAATCAACACACGGAATTCTTTTTTATCCATTTTTCCAACAATAACAACAGTACTTTCAATGTTGAAAACTTTTCAGTTGTTTCTAGTTAAGGTTAGTACTAATTGAAAACCATGTGGATTTGACCCTAGTAGCGTCATCTGTATATCAGCCTGCGAACTTTTCGGCCCACCTGTTATTAAATTCTCTTTTGAATAATTTTCATTTTAAGAAGAATTTACCGTTACTCAATCCAAATTATCTCAGCAATTTAATACATGAAATTCTCAACAGATCAACACCCATCAGTTTTATATCTACAATAACAAAAATTTCCAACACTTAGATTTCCAATAAGTGGTTTGAAATTTTTATTTCTCAACAGTTTGAAATTTCAGTACCCTAGCAGTTTATATTTTAACTGCTTTCCACTCAAACGGTACATATTTTCAATTTCCCATTTCATATTCCAACATAATTTTTCAATGTTCAGCTTCTCAGCAAATTAATATTTCGAAATCCTAACCTGATGATTCAATTTTTCAAATCCTCAACAGTTTCATATTCGAAATCTCAATTTCGATATTTGGAACTATTTCAAGGGTTCAATATTTAAAATACCAGTTTCAACTATAGCTCAATATTTAAACGGTTTATTATCTTAAAATTTCAATACCCATTTTTCAAAATAAAATCGTTTCAGTTTTCAATTTCTGAATAACTTTATATTTCAAAGTATTAATTATTCCAAAATCCAAATTATCAGTTTTTCAGCAGTTTGACATTTTGAATATTCAGGAAGTTCATGTTTCCAAACTTCAATTTTTCAAAATGAACATTATTTAGGTTTTCAGATTTTCAAGAGTGTAAAACTTCAAAATCTGTTTCCAAAGGACTCAGCATAATTTGTGAAGAAGATGGCTGTCAGTCGAATTTTCAGAAATTTTGGTGTTTTAGTTTTTCACCTCTTGATTATGATGCATCTTTTAGTAAAATAGTATCACTAGTTTTTGATAAACACGGCGCCGAAGTTCGATATTTGACTCTGTCTATGTTTCGGCAATATTTTTGCATTTTGTTTCTTTTGAACCCATTGTATATGTATTTATGGTGTGATTGGCTGATTTTTGTAGATTTGAGCTTTGATCTATCTACAAAGCTACAAAGTAATTTTCAAATAAGAGTGTAACAAAAGTATATAATGATTAATAAAAGAAAATTTGATTTACACTTATTTACTTTATTTGTATTGCGTTTCGACGACAAAGCTCCTTTATAAATTTACATATGACCTACAACATCGGAATAAAAGTAATTAAAATCACCTTAGGCAATTCACAGAACTATTATCTAAATGACTCATCCAGAAACAAATTACGTAAAGGTGAATTATTGTAAAAATCTACCTATTCATTCAATAATATGTTGAAAAGTTTATACCTATTGATTTCAAGGATTTCCAAAAATTAATACCATGTGTTACATTAGTGAATGTATGATTTTAAAATTTAGGTTGAAATTATGATTTTCTTCTGATAAATGGGTTGTGTGATTAGAATTTGTAATTTTATTGATGTAACTATGATAATGTTCATTGACTTACATTGAAATTTCTGTGTGTTGTAACAATACAGTACTTACTACAACTACCGCAGCTAAGTTTGTATAGACCAGATTTCTTTCCTTTATCTATTTCACTTCAATTATTTTTGATGTGTTTGGATAGATTATTATTGGTTCAGAATGGGATGTGTATCAGGCTACTATATCTGTGTTGATCTTTAGATTTAGTCTTTTGTTATTCAGTTATATTTGGAGTTTCAATATTTTTTATTCAGAACCAGTATACTGGCATTAAAACCTAAACTAAACTAATAGCCTAAACCCCAGAACCCCATCAGATCAATTACACCTCAACCATCCCCGACCCTCCCGTCACAGTATTTCCTCTTATTCTAAAAACAAAGAAATTAAGAACACTCGAATCCCAAATTTTCAAAAGTAAAAAAAAGAAATTTCATCTTAAGCCCCCCTCAATCCATATCCTTAATTTATATATTTTATTTTATTATATTTTTCCTACTGTAACTCAAAATTTTGAGTGAATTAGGTAACATATTAAAACTTTTTTGCCGCATAGAAACGATGCTTATCACTGATTCTCTTGTTTTTTTTTTGGAAGACAGATAGTTTTATTTCTTGTAACACTTACCAGATTTGGTAAATAATTCTTTAAGATATTCATAGTTGTTCAGACCGAGTGTAACTGTAATTAAGAAAATCCAATTTCATAACTACATTACTTACATTACTCACATACATTGGGAAAGAAACCATAATTCTAGTGGAAAAGTTCCTGTAAACTTCTCATTCCGAACCAATAATAATCTAAACTTTCCAACATATTATTGAATGAACAGGTATATTTTGGCAATGATTGTCCTTTACTTAATTTTTTATCGGCGGAGTCATTTAGATAATAGTTTTGTTAATTGCGTAAAGTGTTTTTACTCACTTTTATCCTAATGTTGTAGATCATATATAAATTGTTTTTCATCTTGTATCTGCCTGATGAAGGCGCTATTGTATTTATCATTTGAAATGGTTTTGCATCAAGGAACGGTCACTATTATACAATTTTAGAAGTCTAGAACGCTATGTTAATTTTCCATCTTTTTTCTTTTGATTAAAGTGTAAAATCGGAAGTATCGTTTCCAACAATTATAGCAGCTGTTCAGTATTTTGATTCTACACTCTAATTGAAGTTTTAATTTCCAAAAATAGATATCCGTTTTATTTTTCCTGTTCTCTTTTTGTAACTTGATAAGCATATATGAATGTATTGCACTTATATTGTTTATAAAATTCGAGCAAATATTGGTTGTTCAAATTTTCTGAACGGCACTGTTATCGGTTAAAGGAATTTCGGGGTTTCAAGCTCAAGATGAAAAATTGCGTATTGTTCTGGACTTCTGATATATTCTATAGATGAAAATTCCTTTGAAGCAGATTGACCTAAGCCTAAAAGTGCAAGAACTAACCAATTTAAAAATAAAAAACCGAAAAGATTGCTAAAACATAGGTAGAGCGAAATATCCAACTTTGACGGCATATTATCTCGAAAACCAAATACGATTTCACAATAAAATGAACTTTGGTAAACGAGCAACAATACTTCAAACGAGATAAAAAACACAAGGTTTAACTTTATTTGAAAAAATTCGACGACGTTTCGCTGACACAGCAGCTTTATCAAGAATGAAAAACAGAATGAAGAGTATGGTATTAAAAACAAATCGTAGAACAAGTTGGATGAATAACAGGAAAATCCACACCGAGCCATTGTACAGTTAGTATGAAAGGTAATAAAAACTAATTAAACAAGTTAAGTAGGGGTGAATAATTCACATCTACCTGTTCATTCAAAAGCTTGTCCGAATGTTTGTATCTATTTATTTCTAATGCTTCTAGGAGATCTAATTTTGAACTTTTGATTTTATATGTAATATGTCAAAGTTTTTATTGAATGAATGGTTTTCTTTTATTAGGTGGTTTGAATAATTTGAATCAGATTTATTTTTATCGAAGCTACGTTTATGTTCAGATGTTCTTATGCCAAAACTCCTATAGGTCCTACCGATATAAATTTTATCACAAGAACCGCAATTGAGTTTATAGATTTCTGATTTACTTGATTTTTCAACACGAGATTTATTATTTTTAATATGTTTACCTAAGTTATTAGAAGTTTTGAAAGTTATATTAAGATTTTGTTTGACGAGAAAGGATTTAATATTTGTACTTGCAGAACCGCAGAATGTTAAACTGTTGATATCCTATTCTTTATAAAGACTATAAAATATTCAACAGTTTAACATTCTGATAAAGCTGCTGTGTCATTCGAAACGTCGTCGAATTTTTTCAAATAAAGTGTAGATTAAAGTTAAACCTTGTGTTTTTTATCTCATTTATATCATGGATCTACATCAAGTAACGGCCTCCACAATTCAAATACTTCAAACATTTGTTTCACCAAATGCGCCGTGCTCTTCCTCAATAATTTAATATCCAGAAACCTTTCACAATTGAATATTTCAAAACTTGGAAGGTAACTATTTCAAAACCCCAACATTCATTATATTTGTTATGTCAAAAACAAATATTAACAATTCGAATAGCCAAATGACAACTACGACATCTATCTCCACTTCATTTTTCACAAGCCAAATTTTCTTAACAGGTAATTGTAAAAGAATCAACTTGAAATTATATTTTAGTTGACGTAATTCATTTGTTGTCCACATGGAGCCGTCTGCATTTCATATTTTAACTCATTTTGATCGCCAAAAATGTTACTACTACCCACACTGAATTTATAGTTGTATAGATTTTAATAAATGTAACTCATTACATTTGTATAAAGTATTTTCATTATTTGACTTCAAAAATTGTTAAAATTAGCGTGTACTCTTTATAAGAGTAAACATTGTATAAATATCAAACTATTGAAAAAAATTATCAAGTTTTTAGTTAATGCATGTCATTTGTGTTGAAGATCATTGTAAAGATAAGAGGATATATTTATTTTCCAGTGCTTTTAGCTGAAAGAATTGGATTAGTTACATTGTAATGGTACATAAATTTTTATAAGCAATGTGTTGAAAATACAAAAACTTGGACATGACTTCAATTTTCTTTCATTTAAAATTCCACTTGAGTGTAGAATTTGACCTACTGTGATTGTTTTGGGGTATTCAACGCCTAATTTTCTTGAGAAAAATTATTTATAAATTAATTTTACCAAAACTTAAGTTTTATTGTTATAGTTAATTTAGGGCTGTATGGAGAATTTCGTCTTCCTGCTCATGATTTTCAAGCATCCAAAACAACTTTGTTCATCAACTCATTAATGCTTGAATATAATAAAATTATACAGGGTGTCTGCGCTAGAGGTTCCTTTAGAAATATCTGAACGATTCCAAATACCTTTTTTCTTTATTTTATTAAAACCATATTTTAAATTAGTATTGATTGCTTTTAGGTTTCCCTATACCTATAAAATGGTTCTTTTATCAAAAACCTGCAGTTCCTTCGGAAAATTAAATCATTAGACCATGAAACAGAAACAGACAGAGCTGCCTCTCCCTTCCCATCTCTTTGAGGATCTAGCAATAAGAATTAGATAGAGTGGAATTTTCCCAAAATAAGTTCAAGGTTGCGTGCAAAGGTAATATCAGATAAAATAGTTAGACCAAAACAAAAATCAAGAAACTTAAATTTTCGCAATATTTACATAGATCTATTAATGTAATAAATTCCCTTTGTGGTTTGGTAAAGACACTATTAAATGCATTAACGATAAAACTAAAAAATTCAGACTATTTTCTGTATGAAAATTTTTGTATTTTGCGTAGACAATGTAAAGTCTTAATTGAAAGAGATCATAAGAAACATATTGCTTCTGTAGAGGGTGGAATTGTGAAAAATCCTAAGCTCTTTTGGTCTTATGTGGACGAGTTGAGAGGATGCCTCAATCCATGTGTCAAGGTGAAAATATCTTAGAAACTAGTTCGGCTATATCTAATGCTTTTTCTGAGTACTTTTCTAGTGTTTATGAAAATCCGCATAAACCTGTTCTTTACCAAACTAGATATGTCTTCTTCATCGATTACATTTAACACGATAGTGTTAAATGTAATCGCTCGTTTGGCGACTCCACTTCAAATTATTTTCAACAAATCTTTAGTACAAGGTGTCTTTCCAGATACGTGGGAGGCGGCAAAGATCGTACCTATTTTCAAAAGTGGTAAGAAAAATGAAGTAAATAATTACCTACCTGTCTCTATTCGAAGTTATTTCGGTAAAATTTTGAAGCAATAGTAAGTGATAAATTTTTTCATTCATCTAGTTCCAAGTTGATTCAATCTCAACATGGGTTTTTCAAAGGTAGGTCGGTGTTAACTAATTTAACTCCTTACATTAATTTCATAAGTAGTAGTTTTGATTTTGGTATTCAAGTTGATGCCGTCTACACAGACATGGCTAAGGCTTTTGATAAGGTACATCATGCAACTTTGTTGAGCGTTTTAGAGGACTTTGGTGTGGTGGGGTCCTCACTGAAACGGATAGAATCGTATCTGTCTGATAGACTGCAGTATGTTGCACTCAATGGCACTCATTCCGGTTTCGTTCGTGTCACGTCTGGTGTACCTCAATGGTCACATCTGGGTCCCCTTTAATTTTCAATTTACATTAATGAAATTTCGGAATATTTTCTTTATACAAAGCATGATTTATTTGCCGACTATCTTAGAGTGTACAGTGCTATTCGGTCCTATGCTATTTTTCGGTTTCAGAGTGATCTTGACAGACTTTTCTCTTTTTGTCAAATTAGTTATTTTCAATTAAATATTGATAAGTGCAAGCATATAAGGTTTACAAAAAATGTCAATGTTTTCGATGCTATTTTTCCTGTTGATGGGCTTGTAATTGGGAGGGTAAACCAAATTAAGGATCTTGGTATTTATCTTGATTCTAAGTTGTCCTTTGAGTATCATATTGATCATATAGTTTCTAAGGCTTTCAAAATGTTGGGTTTCTTTCTAAGAACTACTAAAGGTATCAGTGATCTGAGGTCTTTAAAAATGTTATATTTCTCGTTGGTGAGAAGTAATTTGGAACATGGTGCACCTGTTTGGTCCCCTCACTATTACAAGTACATTGACGGAATTGAACGAGTCCAGAGAATGTTTGTCAAAAGTTTCAACTTTGGATTTTTCAGTCCTATCAGATTATCAATAAAGTTTGCGTCATCACAAAATTTTAAGCCTGAAGCGGAGGAGAGTCCTTTTCGACACTGTATTTCTTTCTCGAATTTTGAATCATTCTTTTAGTTTTCCGCTTCTAAATTATCTCACTTTCAATGTTCCCGTGTATCCTAGTCGTCGAAATGCACTCTTCTCTGTTCCGAAGGCCCGTACTAGTTTATTTTTTCATTCTGTTTTCTTGCGAATTATGCGTCTGTACAATTGGCATATTGCCAGTATAGATATTTCTCATGAACCTCTTTCTTCTTTCAAAAATAATGTTATTGCATATCTCAATAGATCGAAATCATCCTCATTGCAGTGGTTTTTAGTTTTCATGATATTTTGCTTGATTCTGTAATCTTTAGTGAGTCCTTTTTCTCTCCTAAATTTTTATGAAAGTTATAATTTTCATTTCGTATTACAGAGTCACTTCTGTTCATTTTTCTGTTATCATTTTTGTAAATCCTGGTAATTGAGTCTACTCTGTAGGGGTTTCTATGTTTTTTAACAATAAATGAATAAATAATTATGGTGTGATGAGATTTAGATTTAAATACTTGCGGGAGAAACCTGCCTCTGACGTGTTTTATTATATTGTTTGGAAGATATTTGGTATTGAACTATGAACAGTTGCATGATTTTTTTAGTGGTAAATGAAACGCGAAGTCATTGAACTATTTTAGAGTTCCTGTACAGAACTTCGAAGCATAATCCTGAAATATTACTAAAATAAGAAACCATTCACCAAAGCCGGCGTAAATAATGACTATCCGTAGGTAACCAATACCCGTTGAAGGCTTAAAAGGCCTTGTGAACTGTGAATATCAGTCAGCAAAAACTGAAAAGGGTTGGATTTAGCAAGAAGGAATCTGAAAAGTAGTCGGATTCACCAGATGAATCAGGTTAGGTGGCAAAAAAGATACAGAAAACTGGCTGGTCGAAGCAGATCTATGAAGGCGGAAATGATTAGACACTGCTGGGGAACCGCCCGAAAGTTTCGACTTCAAGGAAGATGCGAAGAACCTGAAGCAAAAATTCAATCACAAGTGGCCTAATGGTATTCACCGTGGATGAAATATTCTGCTAGAGTTAAAGGACCTCTATGTATATACTGCGTGCTATTTTCGCCCTCTACGTGCTGAGGGTAAAGGGCTCTTTCATGATCAGACCTTTTCTAAATTAAAAAAAAAGCATGAATACGGGGCCAGCATGCTAGCAGCCAATGGCATAAACAAGCTGCTGAAGCTTCGTGAAAAATCCTGCAATTATTGATCAACTCGAATCTGTCCATCAGCAGTTTGCTGTCGAAAATATAAAGATCGGCTCTATATAAAATGCAATACTATTTTATGAGTATGAGTATCATGACTTACCACTGAGAAGAAAATCCTTGGATTAGGCTGTTTTCCGAGATTTCATCTAGTGAAAATTGATTTCTGGGGACGCCCCATTGAAAAAGCATCTGGAAAATGTAAAAATGCATGGCACTTTTCGCCACATATTCAAAATGAAATACTAGAAACATGGGACGAACTTGCACGAGGCATGATTGTGGACGATCTCAAAAGGACATGTGCTTATAGTACTCTAGCAGGTGGCAGCTGTGATATATTCAGGAAAGAACTGTTACCAATTGGTGTCAGATTCTTACAATTGCTTAAGCCATGGAGCTGATATTTAAAAGTCTTGAAATTGTTCCTCAGAAATGCATAGGCCAGGGCTACGATGGCTGATCGACAATGACAGGGAAAGTAAATGGGTTGCAGAAACGTATACAAGAATTGTTTTTCCACTGTGAGAAGTGAGGAGCTCAACCTGTTTGTTAATGTTCTTAACAACGTTCCTGAAGTGAGAAACACAATTGGAACCATCAAGGACTTCATTTAAACAAGATGGTGACAAAAATATAAAAGCATTCGCCTTTTTAAGGAAAACTTCGCGCCGATCATCAATTGATTGCTAACGATTTCAGCGAAAGGCAAACAAGCCTATCAGCTGCACGCAGCAGCGTTTAAGAGTACTTGTACTGCCTCTGCCTTACTTCAAAGTATTCATTTTATTTGAAGTCGGTTGTTAATGTATTGAGGGAGTGGCCATTGACTTGTTCCAGGTCAAAGATCAAATACAAATTATTATGGACATGATTTGTGACCACCGGCACAAGGCGAATGAAACAACGACGACCATCTACACTGAAGTGCAACAACTTGTTGAAGAAATTAGGGTCGAATTAATTCAACCGAGAACAGTCGAGAAACAAACTTCTGGCCAACCCACCCACTCCAACAGCAGACTAGTTTAGAGTGGCCGTCTTCATTCCGTATACTGACTCGTTGCAACAGTCACTTTCGACACGGTTTCCTAAGTAGCAACAATTGCATTCGCTCACGAGAGTCTCCAACCCCAAAATAACACAAAAAGTTTTATTGGTCCGGCGATGCGCTGATAGAAGAGAGAAATTTAATGAAATCAACACACTCCACAGTAAACTCGAGTTGTGGATGCGATATTGGACTGGGATTGAAGTCTACTTTGTTACTGCATTACAGCATACAGCATTTTTTCATGGCGTGCGTCAGGCTGTACTGGCGTACCTCGCGCTGCCATTTGCAACGGCCACAATCGGACGGACACTATGCACCGGATAAAAACATGGCTAAGGTCCATAATGACTTCCGACAGACTCAACGGATTAGCTTTAATAACCTTTGTCAGGAAAACGATAAAGAACAATGTTAACTTTGAAAAGATAGCTCTTCAAAAATCCCCAACCAAGAAGGCTCGGCGTCTTGTTCTAATTTAAATAAAAACTGGTCGTATTCGTCTTAATTTTTTCAAGCCATCCCTACCTCAGGTAGGGATGGCTTGATCTCCACCTGCACTCCCCGCCCGAAGTCTGGCTACACCCATTACCAGTTTAAAATACGGTTCCACTAAAGTGAGGAAAAAATTTTTATTGAGTTGCAAGTCAGTTTTGAGTATCTGTGTATAAAATAACATAGAAAAGTACATTGTTCTGATAAATAACACATTTCTCGTCAAACTACAACAAAGTTATAATCTTACTGAAATGTGAGTAAATTATATAACAGGAAGTGGCACTGCTCTGCTCTGAAACAATTGCAAATTGTATATCCATTTACTCTAATGCCAAAATTTGAAATTGATCGTTAAAATCGTTCCCCAGATAATGGGCCCTTTAACGCGGCTACCCTGTATAGCTTTCTCTAGCCTAATTGTTCTCATTTTATTTATTCATTCATTTTTTCCACGAAGTTTATAAGATCTATGTTTGTATACATGTTCTGATCGTATTGACAATATTAGAGCCTCTTCCGAATGTGTTTCAAAAGTGTTCGAATAATTACAGTGTTTGAATGGAATATAATAGAATTTTATTCTATTCTATTCTAATAACTAGAAATATTCAAATTTTCCAAGTAATCCAACGTCAAAAATCGATACGGTGATTTTATTCTGTGTTAGTAACATAGAAAGTCATGAGAAGTGAAATCTCAGATCATAGAATAGATAGAGAGTATCTGTAATAGGCTCATAGAAAATGTTACGGGATCGACAGCTTTTCGTAACACATTTTTCATACTGTAACTTTTACAAATTAAATATCTTGTGAATTTGCTTGAAGTCGCATTCCAAATAAACGTAGCATAGACAAAATTAATGATTCTTTCTATTCTATGATAAGGTAAAGTATTTAGCTGTTGGCAATAACATTTATTTGTATTTCCATTTTATGAAGTGAGATTTCATTTTTCACGCAGTGAAAATCACCTAAGTGGCGTACGAAAACTGCGAGAAGTATGATATTTTAGAATGTTTCATTCTGACCGGTTATGAAACGAATGTTGCACAAACAATATATCAGCATCTTTTTCCTTAAAGAAAGCAGCCTCATAAAACTATCTTTCAGAGTTAACGAAAATTTCAATCATTTAATTTTATTTGTATTCTGAATATTCTGTTACTAATACAAAAAATTTTTCCTTGTTACTACTTAAATTAGAGATTCTTATCGTCCATATTTTTTGTAAAACTTGCAAGCTATTGTTGTTTTTGCATACTCAGGCACAATGCTTATCAAAACTTTCAATTGTCTACTTAATCACAAACAATTCCGAGAAAGGTTTTTTTCATGACTGAACTCGCTCGCGTCGACTAATAGAAGCGAAAGTACCAGATGTTGGGGATCGTAGTTAATTTCTAGCTTCATAAAAAACTGAAAAATGAGTCACTCAGCGCAGGCGTAAACTTTTAATATACGGTAAGTGATTTAAACTTGTTTTTTTTGGACAGTTGAAAATCTGACTTTATGTGCTCGTACATAAGAATTTGCATTCAATTTTGTTTGAAAGTGTAAAGTATTTGTGAAGTGTTTTACGAGACATTCCAATGGGGATCGAGATCGACTACCCTGGACACCCTCAAAAGTAAATAACGTCGAAAACGTGAGTTATAATTCTACAAATTTGCCAATTCATTGTCAGAAGTTTTGCGAACGATGCCATTAAAACATAAAATTTGAACATCAAATCTTGCAACACTGCCTTTCCACAGCAAAATGTGAAATCTTATATAAAACCAAGTCAGTTATTTAATTTAGTAGCTATATAAGCTCCTATTTAATAACTTTGTCACGGACATCTTTATCAGAACAAACTTGTGCCCATTCTGAACTCAAAAAAGGTTTCTCGGCATTGGAAGATTACTTTGATGGCATGCTACCGACCATTAACATTGACAAAACCAAAAGTGTTCCTTTTGCTAACTGTAAGACAAATCTTCCATCATGCCAATTCATCACGGTGGGCGACCAATTGAAAGTTGGTTGCGCGTCCGAAATAAAATACTTGGGGGGTTTACATTGACTGTTACTTGAGATGGGACGCTCATCTGCAACACGTTACTAAAAAATTGAAATTTATAGCACCAAAGTTTCGAGAATTGAAAACATTCTGTGATGCACGCATTTTGAGGAAGGCCTATTATGCGCTTGCTCTTCCGCATTTGACATATGGACTTTTATCTTGGGGTGGTGTTCCAAACTTTCACATGAAGAAAATAGAAATTAATCAGAAATGGATATTAAAAAATATACTAGGGAAACCTTATCGATATCCTTCAGACACCCTATATCAGGATACAAAATTGCTGGATTTTAGACAGTTATTTTTCAAGTCTCTAGCTAAGTATCAGCGAAAAAACATTCATCAGGCTACAACGAATTCACATTCATATGGTACACGAATGAGAGGTAAACTTTTGAGGGTGCCTTTTGCAAATAAGACGGTGGGTCAAAGATCTTTCCTGGCGCCGAAAATATACAATATTTTGCCATTTTTCATTAAGGACGCCAAAATTCAATCAAAATTTTCGAAGCTGATTGACGATTGGCTTTTAAGTAAAACACGAGCATTCGTCAATCAGGCTGTAGACATAAAAAACACTTACGTTCACACGTAAAATCAATCGTAATGGTCTTAATTATAGCAGATAGGAAAATCAGATATAATTTTTTCATTTTATTTATTTAAGAAAGATT
The DNA here is from genome assembly GCA_013387265.2 of Cryptolaemus montrouzieri. Taxonomy (NCBI): domain Eukaryota; kingdom Metazoa; phylum Arthropoda; class Insecta; order Coleoptera; family Coccinellidae; genus Cryptolaemus; species Cryptolaemus montrouzieri. The sequence continues at coordinate 67,296,322 of JABFTP020000124.1, read as the reverse complement.
TTAAAATTGAATTAAATTATGTTTTTCAAAAACTAACCCCATACAAGATAATATTTCTTTTTATAGTTGTATTACCTTCGAGGTGGTAGAGTTTATTTTTCGCATTTATTTTGTTCATTAACTTATATTAGAATGTCCTGAAAACTATCTTGTGTATCAATATCGATGTGTTACATTTTCTCGATGTAATTTTTTTGGCATTATGGGTATAAACATATTCATTTATTCATTATACGAATTCAAGTACATATCCAATATCGACAAAGGCGTTCCGGGTCGGTTGTATAATTTCAATAATACGTAGGAACTCAAAACTCAAAATTATTATTTATCAATTGCATTTTTCATCTAAGAAACGGTGCAAATTAAATCACAAGATATCAAAATCGTCAAATATAGAATTTATCATGTGATGAATTCAATAAAAGGCATTCACTAGTTGATAACATTCGTTAAATTGCTTTTATTATATGAAAGAATGTTGTAATTAGTTATTACAGCTATCTACATACCTCCAAATTAAAAGATTTAGCCTATGAAATTATGTATTCATCAATAGCTGTTAGAATATAATGGAGGTGGTTCTCTAGATTACTTATTTACACAAAATTTTCATAACCCTTCTCTCACATAACTGGAATTAACGCCTTTTTATCAGATAAATTTAATTTCAGTATTAACATTACCAATAATGTTTTGATATGTAATATTTATTTTTATTTATCATTTTTTGAGACTTAAGCTAAATTGAGTCTCAAATATATATTATTATTACCATAAGGTGAAATTTGCTTTGAAACATTAAAATAGGTTTAAAAATTACTTTTTCATTCAGTATTCTTTCATACATACTGCGGATTTTGAGTGAAATAAATTCAATTCAATTCAATTTATTGTTTTCCGGAATTCTATATTTTCCATAAACAAATAGTTACAAAAAAATAAACACACACTCGGGCTCCAAGGGAAGCCCGCTTGTGTGAAAGTGTACAATACATCATATAATGATATTATTCCCCCTCTCATGCATTACAAAAAAATAAATTATTGACAACCCCAGTAGATACAATTCAATTGGAGTGTCCCCTACAATCACCTATAATAATACAAGAATTGTACTTACAAAACTTAAACGAATGAAATATAATCGACTGACATACAAAACAACAATGATGCCAGAAATCTAGAGCGAACAATGTGGCAAAAACTCAAAAAAAAACAAATCTTGTCGAATTTATTGATTTGGACAATATCAATAATCAAAATATTCAAAAAGGGCAATTCCATGAACTCCAAGGCACCAACAGCGCTGATTCATATATTATAAAAGATTTAATTTTGGGCAGAGTGAGTACGAGCCCACAAAATCTCCGGACTTGACAGGCCTCCAAAGACCCAGCTCAGAAACATTATTCGCGTCACAAAAACTACCGAATATTGCCCTCAATGGCGGACATTCGAAAAACAAATGATCAGACGTCAGAGTCCTGTTCATGTTAGATATCGTGCATATTTCACCGAACACAATTTTATGATATACTCCGCTAAAATATATTCTCAAACATTTTCTGTCGGTCAAACGGATTTGGGAAACCATCCGCGTGTAATCGAAAGAAACAGATAGATTCAAATAAACTTTTGACGAAATCGTATAACAGATAAGCTGACTTAATGGCTCGCAAAAGTCTTCATTAAAACATAAATTCCTGAATTTCTTTTAGAAGATGACAGTGTTCTGTCGTTTATATTTTCGAATATATGCAGGCTCTTTTGCCTGCACACAGCAATTATACCTTGCTTCGACCTTACTATCACTCGAGAGGTGAAGCATTCGCTGAAAGCAGAGCTTTGGGAGTCTGAAATTTTCCATTCTATGGAGTTCAATTAAAAATTCTATAGTGTGAGCAAATATAGTACTGCGGACCTTTGTCGCACCACGTTAGACGGTAAATGTAGTAGTTTCTTATAGAACTGGGTCTGAGCTTTTTCAAGTATATCGACGTACCGTAAGCTCCATACCGGAACTGCGTAAAGTATAATGCCACGGATAAGATACAGAACAGAGATCACCGAACCAAAAGCCTGTTTTGCCTTAACTAAAGAACTTTCTGTCATTTCCCGAAATATCGACGAGGACACGAAAGTAACCCCCAAATAGACATATCTATTGACCACCTTCAACGCTACGCCTTCATAAAAAAAGTTGAATTAACATCCCTGACCATTTCTACTGAAACATATCACCTTGCTTTTAAAAGTATTCACAGAAAGATTCATTTTTTTGTGTATATTCCTGAAGTATTAAAATACACTTGTGTAAATTCACCTCCGAATCAGCCAAGAACACCAAATCGTCACTAATAACAGCATAATGATATCGTGCAATCCGTCGATATGAACACCCGTTATTCCCCTGCTTCCAAAAAATTTCTCGATGTCCGAAATGAACAAAGCAAACAATAAAGGACACAGGATTTCCCTTGGAATAAATTCAGTTAAACACCAGGCAAAATTTTTCATTAAATTTCAAAAGGCACATCAATTTTTGTTTTTGCTCAATTAGGTTCTGATCTTAGCAGTTGAGTTGGTTCTTCTAGGGTCATTACATATAGGGTGGGAACAACACCAAACAATTCTTTTCAAATGGAACTGTATCTTCATGAGAAATGTATTGGACTACTTTTATAACATTATCTTGACGTTAAATGTCCCTCCCTGTAGAAGGTGGATTCTCGATTCCATCTTGGCACACTCCAACACAGAGGCTACTACTAGCGCTACCGTCAAATGATGAAAACAAAAAGTCATATTAATTCGCCTATCTACCGCAACGCTACACACTGTGTCTGCAGGACACGGCCTGTCAAAAATCTAACGCTCCAGTACTTGTTTGGCTGTTAATCAGGCGTGCATCATATCTAAATAATGATAACATGCGAGATTTATCACTATATCTATGACTTTTATAAAAGACTTCAAAGAACTTCCCATGTTATTATTGAGTTATAATAAAATCAACAAGTTTAAGCGAATACTGAATTATCATTCTAGGAATGTTTTGAAATCGAAAATCAGTTGGAACAGAAAGGGAACCGATCAAGAACAGTAACCTCAGCAGTTGGAACGCTTTCATTCCAATACGCTTGCGTGATATCATTTTTGAACGGATCTGAGCTCATTCGAAACAAACCTATTGATAAGCATTAAAAGGAAATCAAGAATTAAATTGTTTCCATAAATTAATAAGAAAATAAACATTTTCTTTTAGAAAATTATGTATTCAAACTAAGTTATTCATTAACAATTAAGATTTAGATATTCCAAAAATAGGTTTAATTAAATTTCTTAAATAAATACATTCAAGGCAATAGATTGATTACAGTTACTTCAATAGAACTTCCAGTTTTTCAGCAATGGGTTTGATTTCTCCTAAGTAATTTGTGACTTTTGCTATCAAATTCTCTTTAAGTAATGCATCAAAATCTTCAGATTCTTCGGTCACCAGCCCTCTAGCTCTTTTATGAGTCACCAACTCGGTCTGAAAAATAAAAAATGATAGCTGATCGATTCTATTTCGAAAATACATACATTCTGTCAAAAATTACCGGAATTTGGTCAATAAAACACAAAATATGTATTTTTCATAAATTTGTTGTTTCGCCTTTGAAGTAGGCCCCTTCCGAAGTAAAGCATTTACGCCAACGGCTAATCCAATCATCGAAACATTTTTCAAACGCTTGTTCCGGAATCTACTCGCCGCGAATTCTTTTCTGTCTTCTATTGATTCAAAATTGGTACCTCGAAGTGAAAATTAGAGTTTTGGAAAAAGAAAAAAGTCGGCCGGAGCCATATCAGGTGGACACGGTGGTTGTTCGACAGTATTTGTTGAGTTTTTGATCAGAAATTCATTTACAATGATAGCCTTGTGAGGTGTTGCATCTGGCCTTTTTAGAGGAACTTGCTCATTCAAATGCCGCATAACATTCAGGTAATATTCTTTATTTACCGTCTGATCTTCTGGCAAGAATTCTGAGTGCACAACACCGTGATAATCAAAGAAAACAATCAACATTACCTTGAATTTTGATTGGCTTAAGGTGTTTTTTTCGGTTTCGGTTCAGTTGGAAAGCGCCATTCCGAATCTTGTTGACTGGTTTGCATGTTAACTCATAAACCCATGTCTCATCACCAGTTACAATGCGTTTCATGAATGTGGGGACCGAATTGACTAGTTCTAGCATGTATTCAGCGACCTTTACGCGATTCAATTGCTGTAGAAAAATCAGGTCTCTCGGAACTAATCGAGCGGCAACGCGTTCCATGCCCAAACAATCGCTTGAATTGGTACGAATTGATTCGTGAGATACAGAAAGTTCATTGCCAATCTATCTCAAATTTAAATGACGATTTTCAATTACCATTTTCTCCACTTTATCGATGTTTACTACAGTTGAAGATGTTGATGGCCGACCAGAGCGAGGCAAATTTCCACCACATCTCGGCCGCTATTGAATGCACTGTACCACTCATATGCACGTGTTTTTGATAAATTCGATTTACCATAAGCCATCCGTAACATTTTCAGCGATTCGGTACACGAAATTCCATTTGGAATACAAAATTTGTGACATATTCTTTGCTCGATATTTTTATCCATTGTAAACAACGCAAAACACTTGTGAGAAGCGACAAAATCGAGCTCTGTAAACAAACTAAATGTGTTTGTGCCAACTTAACAAGATCAAAAATTTGGAAAATCGTTTTGAGCAGATTTTCTTAATAATCAATTCCCGATACTTCTTCGACTGAATGTATGTTGAATCATTTGTTGTTGAAATATCAACATTCTCTTCGTCAAAGTCCAAATATGCCCAATATTCAACCCTGGTGATAATTCTCCATGACAATATAAGTAGCATTCTTCTGTAGACATTTCCGAATGAATGCTCTAAAGTAACTATCGGAAATGGTGGAACCAACATCTAAGGCATTGGAAAACATCAGGGACAAATCCCTGACTAATGGAAAACGGTTCGGGTTGTCCTCATTTCCAAGACGAGCGGGATATCACATAAAATCGTTTTCAGACCAATCAATATCAATTTCCTCCTTCTGAGGGCCCTAGAGTGACTAGTGGAAAGATATCTCAGAGAGAATATCCTAGCGGAACGCCACCTGCATATCAGTCGGCTAAACACCATACTCTGTAGTAGGTTATATTGAGAAAGGGCTGGAACAAGGCAAAATAATTCTTGTAATATTTGACAACATAGTAGAAGCTTTCGACAACGACTCTCCTCTGGAACCATGTGCAGGACAAGCACTTTGTGGTGGATTATACCAAAGAACTTGTCCATCTTGTTCATGGAAAAATCTCATCACCATATGCGAAGAAGCACTGAATGCTCTGCGAATGATAGAGCGATGCTGCAGAGAGAACCACCTGTCATTAAATCACAGCAAAATGGAGATCAACTCGTCTTTCAAGGCACCAAACAATCTAATTAACTAGGAACTATCACTAGTAAAACCAGTCTTGACACCAAATTAAATTGGGACAAGTGCTAAGGGACCAGATGGGGACTCGAACCGAACATTATATGTTGGTTATACTTGACAGAGATTAGACCGCTCCTAACCTATGCGGCCATCGTATGGTGGCTCGCACTGGGCAAGGAGACCAAACGAAATAAAATGGTAAGATCCAAAGGAAAACGTGTTCAGCAGTCGCAGAGGTCTTTAGATTGACACCCTCGGTCCCAATGGGATGTTTGCTGGCCTCCTATCTCTCCATATAATGGTGGATGTCATGAGGACCTTACTGAGGCTATGGGAATGAGGTATGTGGATATATAGGAATTTGAATTCTGGACACTATATCCCTCAATAAAACAAGAGAACGTCGTTTTGATCTTCTCCTAAGGAGCGTACAAATGATGGCCACTTGACACTTCAAGGTCTACATCCCATGCCCTACTCGTACTAGTTCACAGACGGGTCATCCACAGTCCCAAGGCAAACATTACGACTACCCTCGGGGACTATTTTTTAATTCTCAACTCTTGGGACAAGGCGATGCTACAGCTGTAACCGCCCAAGATGATTTAATGTGTTCACTCGCTTCTTAAAGAGGGCTAAATTGTAAGTTGTCGGAAAGATTACCGATGGACTGTGTCAGCGTAATGCACGAAGAAGTATATGTTATTCTCAGGTGCATGCAGGAAAACCTCCACAGAACTGCAGAGACTCTTACATCTATAAATGCTCATAAATTCAAAGGTCTTATCCAAACTTGTTTATGGATTCAAAAAAGCACTACAACTGTGTAGTGCAACGGACTTATATTACTCTGGTGACTAACCCACAAGGGCATCGAAAGTAATGAGAAAACATACAGCCTTACTGAACATATTCTCACCATCCCATGGACCCACATGCCCACTTTCTTCAAAAACTGGAAAGGTTTATGAAACAGCCCCAATCAAATAATAGTGTACATAAACTATTGCCCTTTGACGATAAGTCTATAGGGAAGGTAGTTTACCTGTGGACGGTGGTGGAAAAAACCTCAGCACCATATGTGAGGTTGCGCAGAATGCTCTGCAAATGACTGAACAATGGTGCAGAGAGAACGACCTGTCTGTAAATCCGAACAAAACAGACATGATTCTATTCACTCGAAAAAAACAAGCAACTAACACTAGTAAAACAAGTGAAATACTTAGGTGTGATGCTTGACGCCAAACTAAAGTGGGACAATCACATCGAAAGACAAGCGCAAAACACACTCTGGGCGTGCCCCAGATGGGGACTCACACCGAAGATAATATATTGGCTATACACGACAGTGATAAAACCACTTCTGACCTATGCGGCCATCGTATGGTGGCCTGCACTGGAAAAAGAGATAAAACGAAACAAAATCAACAAGATACAAAGGCAATCATGTCTAGCAGTCACAGGAGCCTTGAGATCCCAACCCACGCCCTCTATGGAGTGTCTTTTGGGCATCCCTCGGCTACACATAGTGGTGGAGACTGTGGGAGTATGTGGAGGGACAGAAATCCAATCTCTGGACACTCCACATCCCTGAACAAAATCTGAGAACTCCGACCTGACCTTCTCACAAGAGGAGATCAAATGAGAGCCACATACTACTTCGACGAACCTTTCAGAGTCGTTATTCCACCAAAAGAAATATGGACCACACCCCACGCCTTACTCACCCCACAGGGCCCCACCTGGTTTACAAACGGGTCAAAAACCGGGATGGATACAGGCATCGGCGTTCACGGCCCTAGGGCTAACATTACGATTGCTCTGGGAGACGTCCCCGTAACACACGCAGAAATATTTGCTATTGTCCAGTGTGTACAGGAAAACCTACACAGGAACTGGAACTACAGAGACGCTTACATCTACATATGCTCTGACAACCAGAACGCCCTTGGATATCTGGAAGAAAAGGTTACATCCAAACTGGTTGACGAATGCAGAATAGCACTTCAATAACTCAGTGCTACAGAGTTACTCTGATTTGGTGCCCAGCCCATAAGGGCATCGAAGAAAACGAGATAGCAGACAGCCTCGCCAAAAAGGCAACAGCTGCCAGGCCGATGGAACCAGAACCAATTCTGACCACCCCATGGACCCATGTGCTCTCTTTCTTTCACAACTGGAACACCACCCAGGCCCAAAACTATTGGGCAGGCATCTCGGGACTGAGACAGTCAAAAAGGCTCATAAGGGGGCCGCAATAAATGAAGGGGGTGCATGAACTACTGTCCCTCGAAAAAAAGGCTGTTGGGATGGTAGTGGGCCTATTGACGGGACACCAACTCAACATATATCTACACGTCATGAAACTATCGGAAACCACACAGTGCCGTGGTTACCTAGAAAATGACAAAACAACGGAACACATCTTCGAATGTCCCGCTCATAAGGAGACCAGACTGAACACCTTGGGCGTTGAAACACCCAGCGTCCGGATGATCCAGGAGGCCCCCTACAACAGTCTTGCAAGCTTCATCAGGAAATTTTTGAAAGACAAATAACAACTCAACATAACACGGCATATGGGCGCCGTGCAGGAAGAAGAAGAAGTGGACGGGACAACAAGAGCTATAAATTATGAGACTGTCGGAGACAACAAAATGCTGTGATTGCCTAGAAAATGATGAAACAGCAGTGAACATATACTCAGTGCCTGAGTTGTAGAAAAACAAACCGAATAAAAAGAGTTTAATTTTGTTCAACGTATTATTCGAACATTGATTTTGTAACAGAAAAATTCATATAAAGTCTTACCTTGAGTTGGGATTCCATCCTTTTTGAAAGGGACTCAGTGAAAGATTTAACTTCTCCGTTTCCGCTTTTCAATGCATTGTAATACTGTAGAATATCAGAGAGTCTCAAACCCTGTCTTTTGCAAATTTTATGTTTTGCCATGTAATTCCTAAAAATCTTTTGAGATTTGGTTACAAGGCTTGAGTTGCTGCTCTGCAAATCACTGTATATGTGAATCGAGTCGCAGATATCCCTCAATTTCTGGAATGATTCACTCGGCTCTTCCACTTGAAATAAAAACAGAAACATTTAATTTTCGGTAATTACTTTATATTGTAACGATATCCAATCGTCCCTGAAGCCGACCCTGTCACTGCCCGGCGGAATGACGAATTGCGATACACTTTCGAGAAAGATCTAAAAGTTCCCGCGCGCCTAATTACTAAGAAACCAGTGTTATCGTTTACAGAAGATCTGGAACAATGCCGAAATTACGCGAATGTTCTAAAACATTCGTGATTGTAAATAAGACACCTCGTAAAGCGCGGGAATTGAGTTTGAATAAAGAGCGTGAATAAGTGGACAAAGTGTTGGAAATAAATTAAGCAGTATCAATTGTGTTTTATAAATTAGTTATAGAAGTTAGTCATTTAGTTTGGTGTTTTTATTATTCGGTTTACGTGTAAATGAATTAGTGTTTTTGTAATGTTGAATTGTTTAAATGTTTAATTAGAACCCACCAATGATTTCAAGAACTAAGAAACGTTACAATATGGTAAGGAGATTCAGAAGTCAATGAAAAAATTATTATTCACTAATTTTAGGGCCCAGAATCCGAATCTGAAATCGTTTTATTCCGGATGTAGTTTTTCAGAAAAAAAATTCAAAATTTCTTCGAAAGTTCTCTTGTCTCTTTCATTCTAACTCTATCATTGCTTTCTGTTACTATTACTATGAATAATGTAAAAGCATTTGTACCATTAATTATTTTTTTAAGTTCAAATATGCTTCATTTTCTCACTAAAATGCATTTCAATTCGAATATTTATTTTCTTGACAGTTCACCTGCCATATATTCTTTCCCGATATGTTTGCCCCTCAATTCTTAATATTAGGCAACAAGTTAACAAGTGTTATGATAGCGGAGTACACACTATGTCTCGTCATAACAGAGAAAGGAATTCAAATGGAAATCTAACCGAACTTAACCATAAACCTAATTTGTATGTTTGTTCGCCTTTTAACGATGTGCACGGGAACTTAGCCCATCTACACAGGTGGACCTACAGCTTATATCAGCTACATCTTATAGTGGATTCCCAACCACTCTCCTAGACCGTGCAATGATAACTGCCACTTCAAGGATTACAAGTTACAAGATTAAAAGTTCGAAACGGTAAATAGGATGCTGTTGTTGAAGAAACTGGAACGGATTGGCATCACTAGGCGGGCGCTGCAGTGGTTCAAGTCGTATCTTGATGGACGGAGTCAAAAGGTGAAATTCAAAAGTCACTTTTCCGATCCAAATGAGACTAACTACGGGTACCTAAAGGAACTGTACTTGGACCGCTGTTGTTCTTGCTGTATGTAAATGATATGCTTGAAGGTTTTAGTAAATGTAAAATTTCTATGATGATACTATGATTTATATTACTGGTAAAATACCCTGAAATGATTCAAACAATGAATCAAGAACTAAATGCTGTATTTGAGTGGTTATGTGATATAAATAAAAGTAAATATATGATAATAAGAGGAAATAAAGTAATCACAGCACTCGAAGATTACAACAAAGATGTTAAATTGAACATCAGTTTAGAAAGAGTAACAGATATAAAGTACCTTGGAGTTTATATAGATAAAAATCTCAATTTTAAAAAACATTCCGAATATATTATGAATAAAAAGTCTATTTTATGAAAAGGGTTGGAAGCTCTCTAAGTTTATATACAAAAACGTTGTTGTACAAGAGTATTATAGCTCCTCATCTAGATTTTTGTGCGTCGGTTCTATTCAATTTGAATAAAGGTCAACTACAAATGCTCCAAATTATACAAAATAGGGCAATGAGAATTATATTGAAGTGTAACCGATACACACCTATTCAACTGATGCAAAAGGTCTTGAATTTTATGAGCATCCACCAAACCATTGTTTATAATACATTGATATTTATCCATAAGATGAAATCAAATAAACTCTCTACATATCTTTATAAAAATGTGAGATTCATAAAGAAGTACATTCTTATTATACTCGTCAAAGAGATGATTTTTATGTAGATACATTTAATAAAACCTTTGTAGAAAAATCAGCACTCTCAAGAGGTCTAAAAATTTATAATACTTTACCTCTAGACATTACTCATTGTGATGGGTTACCAGTGTATAAGCCAAAATTGAAAAAATATGTATGTGAAATGTTTTTAACAACATAGGTACGTAATGACAGGCCATGTTGAGCCTCTCCATTCATACCTTTTAAAATTGTCTGTAAATTTTATTCTATGAAAACTGAGAATGGCATATATTGCTGAATAAACGATTATTTATTATTATTTATTATCTGGTCTTCGAAAGTTTATGCCTTCTTTAGGCGACTAAGGCGGACTCATTGGCCGCTCGAGGAACTAACCTGGAGTTCATAGGACCGGAGCCTAAGCTCGGAATTCCCCTGGAAACTGCAAGGATGGAAAACAACCGATGGCTGGACTTGAGGGTACGTGAGTATTGGATGAGCCTCCCAGGACTCAGACACGCTCGACGTGCCATCAGTGGACCTTCCACTACAAAAGCCAAGGCCTGGCTTAAACTCTCTAGGTTGGAACTGAGAATTTTAACTGCCATATTAACGGGGCACTGTCGCCTCAGGAAACACCTAAATGAATTAGGATTGGTTGAGGATCCTTCATGTAGGCTATGTGAAGAAGATATAGAATCAATGGAACATGTCATGTGCGAGTGCCCAGCACTGGACAGGGTCAGGATGGAAGAACTTGGATCTTGCAAACTGAAGCTGACTGAGCTTATTAAGCTCTCTCCCACGAAACTCGTATCCTTTAGGAGAAGGATGGAGCTTGTGGATGAAATTTAGGACAGAGTGTGCCACAATAGACCACAGAGTCACAGTGGCTGGGCTGCTAGGCACCCCTCACTCAAAGATAATATCTATCTATCTATCTTTAGACGACTCTTGCAATTGTCACTTTTTTGTTCAAGGACAATATCCATAACTTGAACTCGGATTCGAACCTGGCACCTCGGCTAAGCATATTCCTACTTACTTGCTCACTAACCAACAAGCTACCGAGGCGGTTATAAACCTAATTTAAATTTATAATTTTGAATTAAGTAGGTTAGGTTTTAGATAGAGTTAGGTTGCATCGTTTTGAGGTTAGGTTAGTTATAACATGTCCAGACTACTGGACTTTCAAAGACATTTTAGATTTTTCTTCTGAAAAACGACAGCTTTCCAGGACAAAACGATTTCAGATTTGGATTCTGGGCCCCAAAATTAGCGAGTAATGATTCTTAAATTGAAACTTCTCACAATCTTCTTCTGGACAAGCTTAGCAGACAGGGGGTATACGAGGTCCAGCACACTTCATACTTAAAAGGAAGAAGACAGGTTGTTGTCATCGACAGAGCGGAATCCAATAAACGGGAGATATTGGCTGGGGTTCCCCAGGGTTCGATACTGGGCCCTTTGTTCTATATTCTCTTCATGAACGATTTGAAACTCACGGAAAACTCCAAAATTGTTGCCTATGCTGATGATACCAAAGTCTTGTTGTCAGGAGAAACAGAGGGGGATTTGGTGCAAGCAACAAATGAAGCTTCCACCTCGTTTGGTGATTGGTGTGACAAAAATGGTTTGCACATAAACATAAGAAAAACATGCTATGAGATTCTTACCGAAGAATGTTTTGTCATGATTACAGCTTGCTGATCAGGGTTTTTGATGAATCTATTGAAGAAATTGACAAGATAAACTTTCTGGAAGTAACAAACGACCATTAACTCACATGGAGTTATCAAATAGTCTGTTCGAAAGTGAGCTCAGCAGGTTTTGTCATGAGAGCACTTTGTGATACGGTCAAAATGGTTCGTCGATTGATGTATTTTTGAATTGTACAGTCAAGATTAACATATGGTCTCATGTTTTGGGGAGCAGTGGGTTGTTCTGGTGTCGCATTTCAAGCACAAAAACGAATAATTAGAATTATGACTTATTCAAAACCTATGGACCAATGTAGACCGTGGAACTTGATATCTTGACTTTGCCCTCTCTGTATATCTGGCTACTTTTGTTTTATGTCAAAACTGATCTGGGACTTTTACAAAACACAATGAGATTCATCACCATGACACTAGAAACAATGATAAAATAGGGCTTCCTCTGTTGAGATTGGAAGTGAGTCTTTTAGTAAGCTTATTAGTTCTTTTTCACTCTGTGTTTTTGGAAGGCTATCGTTTAGGAAAAAAAAAAATTTCCTTGAAAGTTCTCATGTCTCATTCAAACTCTATAATTGCTTTATTAAAATGCCTTGTTACTATTACAAGATATACACACATGTACCATTAATTAGTAATTCTATGCTTAAATATACATTAATTTTTATTAAAATGCTTTTTAATTGAAATGTTTATTCTCTAGACAGTAACCCGCCATATTTACTTTCCAGATATGATTGCCCCTCAATTCTCAATATTGGGCAACAATTTTACACATTTACAGTCCAAGACCTAAGTGACTTGAACCCGTCAAGTACTCGCCATCTCCCGTCATAACAGAGACAGATATTCAAATGGAAATCTCTTCAAACCAAACCTAACTAACCTAACCAAACCTCAAACCTAATTTAAGTTTATAATTTTGGATTGAATAGGTTAGTAGGTTGAGTTTTAGGTAAAATTAGGTTAGGTTTGGAAATGTTCCCATTTGAATTTCGGTCGCAGCGATGAACGAGAGAGATAGATTCTATCTCTTTCTTGCGTTTTGAGCCGTACATCGTATAACATGTAACATGCAATCATTGTAAACATGGCGAGTTAATTGTCTAGAAAATCAAAATTCGAATTAAAAAGCATTTTAAAAAGAATTTATGTATATTTGAGTGTAGAATTACTGATTTGGTACATGTGTGTATATTTTATCCATTGTGATAGTAACAAGGCATTTTAATGAAGCAATTATAGAGTTGGAATGATATAGACAAGAGGACTTTCAAGGAAATTCTGATTTTTTTTCCCTAACGATAGCCTTCCGGGAAAAATGATTTCAGATATGGATTCTGGGACACAAAATTGGTAAGTAAACACTTTTTCAGTGAATTTTGACTGTAGTATATCTTATATCCTTTGCTATTTCATTTTCAATGAATGATAGGTAGTCAAATCTCCGACGTGAGATAAATCGTGGCAACACTGGCTTGAAATTCAAATCGTTCGAAATATTTCTCGTCATCTCGGTACACGATGGTCGAGCGGTCTGCGTACAATGCAGGATTACAGTATCTATGTATTGACTTTGCCTAATAAGTTGTTTTTACTTTTGGAATGAATAAATCTATCTATCTATCTATCTATCTATCTATGAATCTCCTTACCATAAAAAATAATTACCTAATATTCGTATTAAAATTGCAATGAATTGCTTAACCTACCTGTTATATCAATTATATCTGGCATATTTTTCAGAATCCTATTATATACAGTCTTATACAATTCAGTACCAATTCCTTTTCCTTGATGTGTGGGTAAAATGAAAAATTGACTAATACGTGCTCTATTATTACAAGGATATGAAAAAATTTGTATATAGCTGTATAACCTATAGGTGTTACAATTATTTCATTAGTCTCTGGATGCTTGAACTCTTCGTAACTGAAAGAAATAGATATATTGAGAGAAGTTTCGATTATAGTTTATAAGGTAGAATTACACATAAAATATGAGCCATCTCTCATCATTCATGTCTATAAAGTTTGCGGCATCGATGAACCAAATTATAAACGTTTCAAATCTTTGATGATATTCTTGGAACAAAGCATCTTGAGGTTCACATTGGGTGATTTTGTATTGGCAGGTTACGGTTTTTCCAGGTAATGAAATCACTATAATATCAAAATGAACGTTCAATTATCCTCCAATGGAGGTTCGAACTTACCTTCAGTTGTCTGTTCAAATTGATGAATAAGTGTGCCGAAAATCTGATCATGTTTTTCATTTTGAACAGTTTCTCTGAAGTCCTCAATTTTCGATACATAACCACTAGGTAGCCAAGGATTCAACAAATCTACTATATCATCTGCCTGGAAATCGTTGACTTTTTCCGAATATTTAATATTCATTAAGCATTTTGATGAATTATGCAAGTAATATAGATCTACAGATAAATTTTTATATCCGAAAATAGTCTCCCTGAAACAAACCTGATTGAAATAACGTTACTTTCAATTACCCAATTAGTTATTACGCTTCTCCAAACACTTGGTGTGCCATTTGGGGCATAAATTTACATTTTTCATTGTTTTTATCTAAATCCTCTTCCGTAAATACTACAAAAAAATAAATTGTAGTTGTACATCATAAAAGACTTTATATTTAAGTTTTACCTAGCTTGAAGTTAACGGCCGTTAGTGCACTAATTTTATAGTCGAAAATACCTCCCTCTTCGTTCATCTGGAAAAATGATCATTAGGAAATCTTCTAAAATATACATTCAAATTACCTTTTTCTAAAAAAAAATTGAATCAAGTGATAAGACGAATCACACAATCAAATGTAAATGCCGCCTAAACTATGTATATAAAATTAAATCAGGTTATATACTGTATTCTATGCTTCTGTCATAGACTGGTAAATTTTTGAAATTGACATTTTGTCATATTTAGGATTTCCTAAATGGCCGAAAGGCGGAAGAAGAGCGCGTTAAAGGAAAAACAAAACAAATAAAGTAATTTTACGAGAATAAGAAGAAGAAGAGGAAGCAATTATATAACTGGAAAAGCTATTTCAATTCAGGAAATAGAAGAAATTTATTCATTAGAATCTTTTTTCTTATTCTAATTAATTTCATAAACAATATTTGTAACATATATATAACACTCCCACCTTTAACACTATTTCTTAACACATATATTACTAGAAGGGTCTGGAAAACGGCGAAATCAACACTAGACATATAACCTGTAAGCATGAAGCCTACTAGTGTCAATAGCGGCAAATAGAAAAAGCTTTGGACTATGTTTTAAGTATAAAGATGAGCCACTATTGTTAGGACACTGAAACAGATATTGTTAGTAACACTGAATTGATGAAGAATGACTAAAAGTAAATACCTACCTGTATTACAACATGTTTTCCATCACTAGCTCCAATACAATGTGGAAATTGCCATTTATTTTCAAATTCCATTGCTACTTCCTGCCACTGGTCTTTCTTCATAGCACCTAATACTTCAGGTGACAGTGTTTCCCAAATTACCTTACATGTCTCCTCAATAATATGACTTATTGTTGTCAATCCTACTGAATACTGATATGACATTGAAGTCATACCGTCTCCGGAAGTCGGATATCTGAATAAAAAGATGAGTTAAGAAAAATTTTTCTACTTAAATTAATTAACAAACCTCAGAGTCAAAATTAATCGTTCTTCGGGTTTTATACCATCTCGTACGAATAATGTTTTGTAATGTGTGGAGCAACCAAACACAAAAGTTCTTCGAATTGTGAAGTGCTCATTCTACTATAATTCCTGAATCGCAGGTCATCTAATTGTAATGTAGGAAGAACATTCAAATAGAATCCACGCCTGATTCATTTTTTAAATAAATCAGCAATCCTATACTGCTTTCGTTTTTATATCACAGGAGGAGACAAGTGACAAGTTTATATTTTCCGTCTTCAAGGGTTGCCAATAATAACCCTGAGGCAACCAGTTCTCTTCGATACAACATGGCTTAATCTCTTTTCATAGTCATCCAGTCATTGCGCCATATTAGCTTTCGATACTCGAACAAAATAATTAGAGGTCTTAAAAAAAATAATTTCGTAATATATAACACTAAAGATTCCAGAAATGATACCAAATCAATGAAAAATACACTTCATATTCATAAATTATGTGTTTTAATCTAAAATAAGTGACCAATGACATATTTTGACGCTGAAAACCCCTTTTCATGGGAGCGTCATGATTTTATAGAAAAATAGGTTACATGACCATTTTGACGCTTTTTTTAAGCGTCCAATAAAATGGCGTCTTTAGGATTATTATATGGCAGAAATGTTATATGAACAAATAATATTAAATTCAATTTTTGAGAATAATACAAGGAATCAAGGATGAGGGGTATGTAAAAGAATAATTATTTCAAATAAATCATTTTCGATTTTCAAAACATTGAACATAAAATGTGATGTTTTATATCGACATAAGTTAGCATTTTGCCGTATTAGGCATATTCAAGGATATGTTGATGACACAGTCAAT
This sequence comes from Cryptolaemus montrouzieri, assembly GCA_013387265.2. Taxonomy (NCBI): domain Eukaryota; kingdom Metazoa; phylum Arthropoda; class Insecta; order Coleoptera; family Coccinellidae; genus Cryptolaemus; species Cryptolaemus montrouzieri. The sequence goes on along the minus strand of JABFTP020000124.1, from coordinate 67,279,535 downwards.
AACCGCATAATTGAGAAATATATCTGGCAAACTTCAGTCTCCGAAACACCTTGTAACGTTATTCTATGACCCCTCTTAACGCAAAAGTAACCGATTTTCGAGAACGTTTCATTTTTGAAAAATCGAATTATCTAAAAAACTTGAACATATTTTCAAAATTTCAAAAAACGTGCTTATTTTGTTTAGCACGAGCTATGTTTCTGTGAAAATTTAAATGAATTGATTCGAGTTTGATAGAAATAGTACAAAATTAATAATACGAATGTTACCAATTTTTCGATATATCCTGATAAGTTACATCGCGATATTTAAAAATACAAGAAGATATTTTCACATCTACAACTTTCTGCTTTAACACATGTCGGTCGGAGTTATATTATTCGTTCAATTCACAAAAAATCGTTTTTTCGAATTTCATTCGGCAATTTCACTAACTAGTCTCGAGTTGTCTTAAACAGAAACTTATATTTCTTTTTTTTTATAACATAATATTTTTGTTTTGGGAAGGAAATTATGTAACTTCTTAACTATTGATTTAACTAACAATTTGACGTCAACAAAAAGACGATATTTGTATCAATTATTGCGGGGCTAAACCTTAGTCCATCTTATAGAGTTACTACTTGTCCCGTATTTCCAGGTGTTGTTTTTCCAGTTTCAATAGTGCAGTCAAAGATGATTTATATACTTAGTCTATGGTGCAGTTTACTGAGTACAGCTAGGAGGACTATAGATTTCTGCATCTCCTTTTAGATGTTGTTTATTCTATGACATAATCAGCTGTCATGTGTCAACAAGTCGTTCTTGTGAAATTTGCGAATTGCCAATTTCAAAGTGTGACTAATGTAATCAGTTTTGGAAATCCCCTTCCTTTTGGAATTAGGAACTTTGTTTATACATAAATATAACAATGCATTAATTGATGTCACTTATGTTCAAATGAGACATGTCCTCGGCAAGAGTTAATATGAGGCCAAGTAGCAAAAATACGCTACTCAAGGTTGTGATTTTAGGAGACGGTCGTGTAGGCAAAAGCTGTTTAATGAATAGATTCGTTTCTAATCAGTTTGATGAGCATTCTTTTCACACAATAGGTGTAGAATTTTTGAATAAAGATCTAAACTTAGATGACTGTACTTATACTCTACAGGTAGGTGTAGCATGCAACAACTAATATTCACAGTCACTAGCGATATGTTCACATAGATTTGGGATACAGCTGGTCAGGAGAGATTCAGGACATTGAGAACACCGTTTTATAGAGGAAGTGATATATGTATGTTGACATATGCAATTGATGATAAATCAACTTTTAGTAATTTACAAATGTGGAAGAATGAGTTCCTATATTATGCCGATATTAAAGAAAACACACCGTTTCCTTTCATAGTTGTAGGCAATAAGGTAAGATCGAAGTGTTATTTTACTTTTATTTTCATAATGATGGCTTTTATAGTCAGATTTATCGAGTACGGAACGAGAAGTTTCTCAAGTTGAAATGGAAACTTGGTGTAATGAAAATGGTATTACATCATACATTGAAACTTCAGCTAAAGATGCCAATAATGTACAGGAAGCATTCAGAATGGCTGTTCGCCAATGGATTAAATTAGAGACGAGGGCTGATAAAAATGAAATTCCGTTCAATGATACTGTGGATCTCAAAACTAAGCATGTGGAAGGTAGAACATCCTGTTGTATAGGATCAGGTGATGAATAATTTTCAATCGGAAATATGAAATGAAATAATTTTACAAGAAGTAACGGGAGCACAAATAGAAAATCTACTTTACCATATATTTGAACTCGAATTTACCAATGATTTTTAAATGAAAACCATTCCAAAATATTCATGAAAAAAGCATTTATTTTTGTGATCAATATATATCATTTTGAAAAGTGAGTGATCGAACATAAAGCTGCTTTGATCTTGATTTATCAGAAATTTTTGATAATTAAGATATGATTTTAGAGCTTAAGCGAAAGATAAAATGAGAATACTAGATAGAACTTTGTCCATCACACAATTTTAGTCATAAATTACAAGCACTGCTTCAGAAAGTTAGCTTTTGTACCAGTGTTGATAATAAGAAAAGTATATGAACATATTTTTAAATATAATATTTTGACTTATATTGAATTTAAAGTTTTGCATTTAGGCAATAAAGAAAAATAACATAAAATACTTGATTGAAGGATTTGATTCCTGATCATGACATGTATAAATATTAGACAATTATATATACATGGTCTGTTCAAAAAAGATGACTTTCTTTTTCTTTTAGAATATTCTTTATTTGGTTATATTTTCTTGAAAATAATAATATTTATTAATGGAAAAGAGGTTGTACATATTAAATTCACATACAGCATACCAATAAAAAATAAAAACTTTAAAAACGTAACATGGGATTATTAAAATACAACAGATATACAAATATTCTTGAGCATACGAACGTAAGTCCCATACTTAGGAAATTAAATCACCAAATTTTTTCAAAGTAATCCTCATTTATATAATGAAATCGTGGCTAAGCTTTCATCAATCTTGAAGAATTTCTGGAACTAATTTTTCAGTATTGAACTATTTCAGTGATGTGCACTGTATCTTCTAAATCAGGGTTAATAAAATAAACAGGATTTAGATTCTACTTTGGATATATCTTTAAGGAAAGGACTCTGCACAATTTGTACATAAAATGACTTTCAGTGAAAGTTTCTGAAATTTTGATATGTTGTAGTTTTAGTCTTTCACAATCAACATGGATTTGTTTAATAAAATCATATGATAATTGTTAGTTTTAAGATTAACCTCAAATGCATGATTTTTTGAAAAGGTTTGAAAAAAGGTATAACGTGTATTTTAGGGCACTTAATTGGAAAAAAATTACAAAAATTTTTTTTTCTCATAACGTTTTGAAAAGCAAAAACATAGCTGTTGTAGATGTACAACTTCATGCATTAGTTGCATCTTTTGTTCTTTTCATACTTTTGTATGGAAATTTTTGAAACGGTTGTTTTTTTTGTGGCATTAAATTTATGCCGTATTTTTCACATAGTGTTTGGGAATATCCAGTGTATTCGGGAAATTTGCTTCTGTTTCTATCACCCCATATAATCCAGTGCCCCATTTGATCAAGTCATACATTCCTAGGGGTATGGTCTGTGTTGGGCCTTTTGTTTTTTCGAAGCCAGCATATTTCTTCCACTGTACTAGAAGATGGGCGTCCACGTTTGATGGCATATGCTAAGATAGCCATTCTTTAGTAACAATTCTTGAGAGCGTTCTCAGTGTATACACGTACCTGGACATGTCTTGGGCAACGAAGTCAACATGTGCACCCCAATTCAGTCGGTGATCCACAATGACCCCAAGAATTTATAGAGTAGGTGCAGTTGTTATCCTATATAGTGATAGGTTTTGTTCGCAAATAATCAAATTGTAGCAGCGTCTTGTTCTCGTTCATCATCAAGTTATTTTTTGTGAACCATGTTGTTAGTGTATTCGTAACTTCACTTACTCTTGTATCAATAGAAGTTTCATCGGTAAGTATCACTGTTGTGTCATCTGCATACTGTACCATCGTATCAGGCACAGCATCAGGTAGATCATTCGTATAAATGATATAAAGTAACGTCCCCATACTGAACTCTGTGGTATCCCCTTCCTAACAGGGATAGATAGATATTATCTTTGAGTGAGGGTTGCCTAGCAACCCGACCACTGCGACCCAGTGGTCTATTGTGGCACACTCTGTCCTAAATTTCATTCACGAGCTCCAACCTTCTCGTAAAGGATACGAGTTTCGTGGGAGAGAGGTTAATCAGCTCAGTCAGCTTCAGTTTGCAAGATCCAAGTTCTTCCATCCTGACCCTGTCCCCTGAGGCGACAGTGCCCCGTTAATATGGCAGTTAAAACTCTCAGTTCCAACCTAGATAGTTTAAGCCAGGCCTTATCTTTTGTAGTGATGGCACGTCGAGCGTGTATGAGTCCTGGGAGGTTCATCCAGTACTCACGTACCCTCCAGCCATCGGTTGGATTCCATCCTTGCAGTTTCCAGGGGAATTCCGAGCTTAGGCTCCGGTCCTATGAACTCAAGGTTAGTTCCTTGAACTAACCTAACCTAACAGTAATTGATTTAGAATTCTTCCTTTGTTATTGGGTTCCGCTCACTGACATATTGAGTTCTGCCAGTTAAATATGAATTCAACAGCTGTAGTGGCGTTCCCCTGATTCCCACTCTGTACAGCCTTTCTATAAGTTTATCATATTCAAAAGCTTTACTTAGGTCCAAGCTTGCTAGGGCCTTCACTTACCATTATTCAGGCTGTTCAGTATGTTTGTAAGTGCTAGGTATACGGCTCTTGTAGTTGTTCTTCCTTCTCTAAATCCAATTTGGTACTCAGATAGTACTCTGTATATTTCAAAAAATTCAACGATTTTATTATGGATAACCCTCTCGAATGCTTTCTTAACATTACTGAGCAGTCAAATCGGCCTATAGCTTCGCATGTCATCTTTGCTACCCATTTTATATACTTCCTTCATTTTGGCTACTTTCAACTTTCCAGGATATTTGCCTGAGGCGAACATTAAGTTCATTATATGAAACAGCACCGGAGATATGTGTTCTGCCACATGCTTGATGAGTGATACTGGTATAACGTCACACCCGGTGGATTCTTTAATGATTTTATTACATTGTGAATCTCAAATGGTTCCACAGACTCGAGTACCAAGCTGTTACAGAGACTGTTTTGTCACCACCGCCAATGAAGTACTCGTTGGCATCATTGACAACATTCTCATAGGATTTGTGTTCCCTTTCATTAAGTATTGATATGTTTTTAGGCATACTATTAGTATATTCTCCAATGACTTTCCGTGTGGCTTTTTGCCTGTTACATTACATTACATTCGTGAGGGTCGATTGGCTTTGCAAGCCTCCGAACTGCAACCAAATTGATCTTTCGTTCGTAACCCTTCTTATTTATTTCCCTGTAGGTCTAGATCCCTTACAAAATTAAGAAAAGAGAGATCGAGAAGCTGTTTTGTCTTCTTTGGCGAATAGTCAATGAACTTTTTCGCTTGCCTTTGGACTGGAGTTTTCCTCCAGTATTCTTTTTTGCTAGATTCTTCCCATCGTTCCAGTTCCTGTCGTCTGTGCGGCTTACTTAGACCGCAGAACGGTTCAGGTCCGGTGGGTGGGATTCCAGCAGCTGATTTGGCCAGTTCGTCAGCGGCTTCATTTCCTTGTATGCCTTCGTGGCCAGGCACCCACCACAGGAAAAGTTTGTTCCCCTCAGTAAGTTGCTTCAAGGATTGACGGCATTCCCAGACAGAGATGCTCTTTGCCTGTTAGAGTTGGATATATATTTTTCATTGTGCATTTTCTTAGCTCTTTGTACTATCTGCTTAAGTAATCTGCAGTAATTCTTATAGTAATCGTCTCTTATCGCAGATTTATACATTTCCATCTTTCTTTTTGAGGATACCTTTATACCTTTTGTAATTCTGAAATGTGGTAAGAAAAATTTTATATGCCAAGTCATCTCATACAGTCTCATCCAATCAATATTCTCAAACTCTACCTTGAAGCTTGTCATCTTAGATTCTGAGTAAGACGTCTGTTTCATTGGTTTTTGTGAAGCAGTTACTTTTTTTGGCTCTACATCCATGGTGAACAGCTGCGCATCATGTGTGTGTGTAGAAATTGTCTAATTTTTTCAAAGCGATTCAAAGACAGATGTTTTATTATCTCAATTCCAACATCATTATTCCAATAAGAACGCAAGACATCATGATGATGATGATTCCGAAATGCTTCCTCAGTTCAGATACAGTAAGAAGGAGTGGTTTGTTCACATCAGTCTGATGTGCATATAAACTTGATTGTTCTGTTATATTGATAAACAGTTCATTCGTAAAAAAATATGAAAAACACTCATAGGGTGTATTGAGTTCTAAAGCCATAGCAGATAATGATTCTGTACCACGAAAAATCTTCCTAGCATCACTCTATACTAAGTTTTTATTTTTCCAAATAATATCCACTTTCTTTTCTCTCGATTTGTTACCTACTTCTTTTTCAATTTCTTCTTGTTTATTATTCATCTCCACACTTTCCTCTTCTATGTTTCCCTCAAGGTTTTCCCTATTTTCATCTTCGTGCTCAAATTCTGGCATATAGGCAGGATCATTCAAACTATCTCTTTCTGAAAATTCATCCTCACTAACTTCGCTCAAGTTGTCAATGACATTTTGGAGATCCTTATCGGTCAACTTTTTTCTTGTCATGATTGAATCCGATTACTATTTCCTATTATTATTGAATCTGGAAAAAAATTCAATACATTTTATGATGTTCCATGGATTAGAAGAAAAAACAAATGGAGATAACTGCATGATGTACTTCTACAACACATATGTTTATTATCATAAAGACAAAACCTACTAAATCTATATTCAAAACATATCTTATAATATTGACTCCAGTATATAAGAATCAATAAAGACTACTGGTTATTACTAAAATGTATGATTGAAAAGAGTCTCCACTTTGAGGTTATCACTCACACACTTAATGTGTATGTAATGTGTATGTTGCACACTTGATAGTGCGCAACATAAAAAGCTGCAACTATAATCATTAAAGGGTAAAGGAAAGGACTCTGCACAATCAGTAGATAAAATGGCTTTCAGTCGAAGTTTCTGAAATTTTGATATGTTGTAGTTTTAGTCTTCCACAACCAAAATGCATTTGTTTAAAAGAAGCGGGAAATTACAACATCATTATTTCAGGGAAAAATAATAGTTTCTTTATCGAAATTTTCTTGGAAATTAGGGAACAATTCAGTTCGCTCAGTTTGAAAGTATCTTGAGCAATTTAAATTCGAATAAATGTGAAATTCAGATATACAATCTATTTATTACGCAAATGTGACAATTCTATATCTTTGGCTATGTTCAAAACTCGAATTAAATTAAACACAACTTTATACCTTCATATTTACTTGGTTTTACCAGATAAATATGACATTGACACTCAATATAAGCTTTTATAGAATCCACACCTTCTATCGTGACGCCACGTACGTTAGGTAGAGTCCAGTTAGAGGTAGAGAGCCGTGTGTCAATATATGTTGGCTTACATGTGCATTAACATCGCAAAGAATCAAAATCGAATGTATGTAGCACGCAAGTTGGAGAGTCAGCTTTTTTTTTCATATTTAATTTTGTATTATCAAAACACTATATTTCTATTTACATTAAAAATGTTCGAATGAAAACATGCTGCATGAAATGCTGCAAATCTACTACTGCTCAACTTTTGTAATAACAAAAAAAGTTTAGGCGTACATTATTTTATGAAATTATTCTAGACTAAATATAATTTCATTCAGAAGATGATAAGATGAAATTGGAAAGTTGTAAAATATTCGACAAAATCTGAAAATTTTCAAAATATTCAAATACATAAATAACTTGAAAACTAAGAAAAGATAATTTGAATTTGTATCCAGGAATGCTGTTGACCAAAATAGATCATAGGAAAGGTGTTTTTCTAATAACTACAGCATACTAAGACATCAAAATTTGCTCACCTAGTACTGTTTTCATACCTATAAAGAATCAAATCTCTGTCCAGCCCAATTTTTGTATTTTTTATCTGAAAAAATGATTCCCAAATCTTGTGGTTATATGCAGATGTATTATTTAGCAATAGGGCTTTCCCAATCAAAAGCACTTCGAGCTTTCGTATCATCTATATTTTCTACATTTAATACATTTTTATTAATTTTGATTATTTTCTAACCTCTCCAAGAGAGATGCGAATTATTCCTAGAGTCTTTAAGACCCTTCATGTGATATTTTCAAGCGAAATTCTATAGAATTTCAGGATTTGCATTAACTCAGTGCTATATAGCCAAAGAAATTTTTGCGTTCTCTTATTTTGAAATACCAAATAAAATGGTTGCTTGTTATTTTAGCTGAGTCTTATCGTTTTTATTAGGAGGACATTCGAATGAAAGATTTAATTTTTTGATTAATGTAATATATGTTGGATTCAAAATCCAAAAACTCCCAGTGAACAGTGCATTCATACAATTTGTCCAATCAATAGATGTAAGAGTTGCTCAATAATCTTAACAGAAAACGATAAATATTGTCGTGTAGAAGAAAAAGAGAAATATGTTTTTTGCAGTTTCTATTATCCTTAATTACTAAATGAAAGGAAAAGAAAAGCTCTCAGAAAAATATGTTAAATTATAAGACTATCTTCATCTTCTTTAGCCATATATCGTCCACTCCTGGATGAAGGCCTCCTCCAAATCTCCCCACCTCTGACGATCATGCGCCATATAAAACCATCCTGTCCAAGCGAATCTCCATTTAAGCTGTGCCACTCTTTCTGTCATGTCCATTATCTTCGTTCTGTTCCTAATGTCGTCATTAGGAATCCTGCCTCGGAGACTTACGCCTAATATGGCCCTTTCCATTCAACCTTGTGTAGTTTGTAATTTATTTAAGCTTCTCTTAGTTAGATTAACTGTTTCAAGGCCCTAAGTTGCCACAGGTAGCACACAGGTATTATAAACCTTTCGCTTCAAATTGATGGAAAGATCTGGACTTTGGAGGATGTAGCTGAGATTATTGAAAGCTGCCCAACTAAGTCCTACTCTCCTTGTGATCTCCGCAGTTTGATTTTTGTGCTTATCAGAATCTTATATCCCAGATATACGTAATGGTCCACCTCTTCTATTCCCCTTCCACCGACCACGACTTCAGCATTGTCATTGTTGATAGTTTTAGTTTTGGAGATGTTCATTTCAAGTATCACCTTCTTGGAAGCTTCGTCGAGTTATTCTATCATTTCTTGAAGCTCATTTAAATCAGTACCTATCAAAACAATGTCATCAGCGAACCGCAAATGATTGATTAATGATCCGTCGACATTGACTCCTTTTCCTTCCCAGTTTAAGGTCTTGAACACATCTTCGAGGGCTAAAGTGAACAATTTAGGTGATATTGTAACACCTTGACGGACACCTCTACCTATCTGAATTTTGTCTGTTGATAGGTCGTCATTAATCTGGATATGCATCGTTGAATATCGGTATATAGACCTTAGGATATTCGAGTACCTTGAGTCTATGCGGGCGTTATCAAGACTGGTTAAAATTGCCATGTCTCCATAGAATCAAAAGCTTTGAGATAATCGATGGAAGCAAGAAATAGAGGGATGTTATATTCTATGCATTTCTCAATGATGAGTCTGATGGTTTGAAGGTGGTCTATAGTGCTATATCCTTTTCTGGAACCAGCCTGCTCAACAGGTTGGTAGGAATCCCTTTTTTCATTTGATTCAGCGATAGGCAGATTTCGTGGAGGTCGATTTCGGGTAACTCTTCTGAACCGATATTTATTATTACAGGGACCTCATTTGTTGGAAGCGAGTCTCGACTTCACGTATATGCGCTTAAGTTTTCTTACTTAGGCTTGGTCTTGAAATTTATTTTCTTTAATGCAACATCGACCGCTGGTGTAATTTGCCCTGTTAAGTCATCTATGCCTATACTTTCGCATTTTTCGGTCGGGCTCGATTTTAAATTGATAATTTTTTGGAGTTCCTGTTGATTTTTGTCCATCTTAAGGTATGCTGAATGTGCGGTTGATTTCTGAGTCATAGAATTCCTGATAAACTTGGTATTTAATTTGAATGTAGCTCTTATCATTTTATGTCACTTCCCACATTTACTTGATTTAGAACAGTTACGTCACTGCACAGTTTCTGGTTGTTGGTCAAAATGTAGTCTATTTCGTTTAGCGCATGCCCATCTGGGCTCTTCCAAGTCCATTTACGCTGAGGTGGTTTGTTGAAGGTATTCATACAATACATATTTCAGCCTGTAAGTAGTGTAGTAAGATCTCGCCCTGTAATTTCTTTTGTCCATATCTGCAACTTTATGCATTAAAGGGTTAAGGAAAGGACTCTGCACAATCAGAACATAAACTGGATTTCAGTCGAAGTTTCTGAAATTTTGATATGTTGTAGTTCAGTAATTTCGAAATTGGCAGTCAAATTTTTTGGCGATGATTTCGTAGTTTCTTTATCGTAATTTTCTTGGAAATTAATCATCCCCCTTTTTCTAGAAATGGGTGAAAATCACAACCACTTCATGTTCTTTTATTGGAACAGGTTTGAAAATCATAATGACTATTTTCTCCGAGTCCGCTTAAGTAGGGACCGTTTCTGTTGATTTCTCGAAAAATGCATATTTTTGACAAAAAATAATTTATAATTGGGGAAGATGGTGGAGCATTTGGCACTTTTTACATAAATGTAAAACTGTTATTTTTTATCATAATCAAAATTTTATTCCAGATATATCGAGCACGCATATTTGGCATCAATTATTACTGAGAAGAATTTTTGTATTATAATTAGTCTTAAAGTTAACCAAGATCTTTGAACACATGTCAAAGTTGCCCAAACCTCCCGACTACCGAGACGTTTGGGCACTTCTTTAGGGAGGTTTGGGCACTGTATTTAATATGCACGATATTACTTTACTTTTGATTTATATTTTAAGCTGCCACGTTTCATCCATGCCGTTGTTGTAGGCAATTTTGTGTTTATATCCTCTAGGGAAACGCCGGCTGCGTCCTCGATGTCAGGAAATAAAAACGTATTTCTAATCTTACTCTCATGAATTTGACAATTGCCATAGTGTGATTACCCTCTTCGATTATTCCAACATAATGATATATAGTTCTTTTGGTGTCAAATTTAACCAACACAAAGTTATTGATCTGGAAATTTCTATCCAGAACGATCACATCGTCTTCATCAAAATCTTTTTCCGATTCAACAAGAGCTTCGTCAGAAACGGAAACATTTTCAATTTCATCATCGCTGCTAATCTTCCTGTTTTTCTCTGGTTTGAGAGTAAATTCATCAGCAAGCTTTGGAATTGTTTTTCTGACCTGTATTTTTAGAGCATTTCAATTTTTTTCGAATTCTTTGATCTTATTTTTTCTTTTTCTTCTCCCATTTCTATAAGTCTTTTCTCGAGTGCGCCTGTCAATATTCCCTTCTTCCTTTTAATGCCATGCAATTTGCTGAGGTCGGCCTTCGGATGTGGCCTTACTCAATCAGGTGTTACATTGACATTGTCTGGCTTCTAGAGGAGACTCCAGTTGAGATGGACCAGTGACTTCCATACATGAACGATCCTCTGGACTCTGATTTTCTTCTGTTGAGAGTTGTTCTATGACAGGTTGGTCTGAAATGGATCGTTCTGCATCAACATTATCCTCTTGTGAAATGATAGCTGACACTTTTGATAAGCGGTGTTGCCAGTTATTGAACTATAGTGCTGTGATTGATGGTATTGATGATCTATTTATTTTATGGAATTTCATCTTCAAAGTAAAACGAAATAAGACACTTTTGTCACTTCCACAATTTATTTAATAATCACGACCGATTTCGTTCTTACGGTCATTTTCAAGTGAATAACAATAATATAACAGATGAGTATGTAATTACAAGTACAGAGTGAAAGTTATACTAGATATTGAGTAATGGGGATGCATTAAGCTCTAGTTGGCTGTTGAGGGTAGTAAATAGTGGGTTTGTTAATCTCCAAACTTCCCAACAAATTCATCTCTCTCCCCTTGTTACATTTATGAAGGATTTTAAGCTTGTTTAATGATATCGAGTGGTTGGTTGATTTTATGGGTGTTCAAATATTGGCGAATTTTTATCTGAGGAAATATGTTCCTTGAGTCTAGCTTCAAAACTTCTCCCTGTTTGTCCGACATAGGCTACCAGACATACATTGCATTTGATTTGATAAATTCCTGATTGCTTGAATTTATCGTTCTTTTATTTGGCATTGAATTATAATCTACTTAAGTTGGGGTCGCTTGAGAATGAAGTAGTTATGTTGAATTTGGAAGAGTATTTACTGATTTTGTTAGAGAGTTCGCTGGTTCATCTGAGACTAGTGTATTATTTTTCCGGGGTTTCTACGATGCTATATAGTAATTAAGAAATAATACGTTGTTCTTTGCGTTTAATAATTGTATTCAGAAAATGTTATGGTATATTGTTGTTTGAGGCAATTTTTCTGATGATGTTAAGTTTGGATTGAAATTGAAAGTAACTTTGAGATAAGCATATTTGGAGAAGATTGCTGAGTTCATTGGTGATATATGGCGGTGTGTTAGACTCGGATAAGAAATCTGTAACAAGGGGAAGACACTCATCGTTTGGAATGTTCGGGTACATATTTTTGATATGTTCATAAAAAACACCATTAGGTAAACTAGCGAAATTTTTGAATCGAAAATTTCTAGACTTCACGAATTTTCACGCACAATATACTCTCTCCAATTCTGTAGATCTCATACATAAACTTTCAAATCTCCCAAGATATTAAGTTAGTCTCTTTCGATGTCAAAAATATGTACCCGAACATTCCAACGATGAGTGTCTTCCCCTTGTTACAGATATCTTATCCGAGTTTAACACACCGCCATATATCACCAATGAACTTAGCAATCTTCTTCAGATATGCCTATCTCAGAGTTACTTTCACTTTCAATCTAAATTCTTTAAACAAAATTCAGGTCTTCCAATGGGATCACCTCTTAGTCATTAGACATTTTCATGGATAATTTTAGAGAAAAACCCAATATTAAACACAGATTCCGTTAAAAAAACACATTATTTTCTGGTGCAGATATGTAGATAACATTTTAGTTGGTTTTCGTGGTTCAAACAGACAAATTCAGCAATTTTTAAATTTCTTGAATAAAATACATTGCCCCATGAGCTTCCCTCCTGAAATAGAAAGTAATAACTCAATTAATTTCCTAGACTTAACCATCATAAATTCAAATACCATCTCACTTATAAAATTTACAAAAAGGAAACATTCACAGACGCATCGATCCCAATGGACTCGTCCGGTCATTTGAGCCACAAACTAGCTGCAAATAACTCCATGATTCATAGAGCTTATTCTGCTCCCCTTTCGACAGAAAATTTCCAAACTGAACTTAACATCATCAGAAAAATTGCCTCAAAAAACAATTTACCACAACGTTTTCTATATACAATCATTAAACGCAAAGAACCACGTATTACCTCTCAATTACATAACTACTTCATTCTCAAGCGGCCTATTATTTAATGCCAAACAAAAGAACGATAAATTCAAGCAATCAGGAATTTATCAAACCAAATGCAATGACTGTCAAGTAGCCTATGTCGGGCAAACAGGAGAAGTTTTGAAGCTAGATTCAAGGAACATATTTCCTCAGATGACAATTCGGTAATATTTGAACACATAAAATCAATCAACCACTCGATATCATTAAACAACCTTAAAATCCTTCATAAATGTAACAAGGGGAGAGAGATGAATTTGTTGGAAAGTTTGGAGATTAACAAACTATGTAAGAACCTACAATTTACTACCCTCGACAACTAACTAGAGCTTAATGCATCCCCACTACTCAATATTAGGATAACTTTCACTCTGTACTTATACTTACCTACTCATCTGTTATATTGTTATTCACTTGAAAATAACCGTAAGGTCGAAACCGATCGTGATTATTAAATAAATTTGGAAATGTGAAAAAGTGTCTAATTTCGTTTCACTTCATAGTGCTGTGGTAGAAAACAAAAATATCCAGAATAGGTTTTGAGAAATGAGGGGTGCCCAATGCTCCCCTACCTCCCCTACAATTATTGGTTTTAAAAATAGTTCAAGTGAAAAACTTAGAGGAATTCTTGCAGAATTCCAAGCTCATCTTTTTTTGTTTGTCACCACTATGCTGACGAACCAACATCTGAAGTAGTTCTACAACATCTGAAGTAGTTCTACAACAACTAAAACTACCTTATTCACACCAACTTAATAGAAATTTTCCTATTCTTGCTGAGCAAATATTGTAGGCTTGTTGGAATTAATTGAAATCCAAAATGATCGAGTCAAAGAAATCTAAAAGTATAGTACGTTTCGTGTAATCGCCATATGAAATATTTACAAATACACAATATACTATTTAATATAAATGAATGCAAATTGAACGAAATTATTGTTCAATTGATTGACCTACATAAATATTTGTATCTTATTATTTAAGTAAACCTAGAGATCTGTGAATTTATTTAAAAGTTTTTGATCTGTTATTTCGTAACAAATTATCTTCTATTTGTGTTGATTAATCTCTAAGTGATAGCGTCCATATGAGGAACTATTGTGAGAAATTTCCCAGTTAAACAAGATTTTAGTAGAATTCAGAATTTGTCAATGTTAAGTTTTATTTGAAAAAACAGTTCAGCCTTGTCACCTCGGAATGTGAGGTAATAATCCGAAAACGTAGTACCGTAAAGTGGGGTGACATTGATCAATTTTGAACAACTTTTGTTAATATTTTCAACAATTTTTATTATATTTCTATTTTGTTTTTTAAACCTCCTCAGATTCCTTCAGTACTACCGAATTTAGGCCTCAACTTAAGCCAATCATTCATCAGTATCTAGAAAAAAAATAAAACATGAGTGATCAATGTCATACCCCTAAGTGGGGTGACTTTGATCAGGCCTCTTTTATTGCATAGAAATGCTGGAGAATATGTTAGAAATGATTGATGTCGCCCTCTTCGAAATCGGTGTTGTGGAACAAAAGTTATTGGATAATTTGTATGAGGGGGTGAGATTGATCAGACGGGGTGACATTGTTCAGCTCAATTACTACGGAATAAAAAGTGATTCAGAGGATATCATTTATTTAAAAAAATACGGAAATAAACATTTAGCATTCCTTGATATTTTTATCATGTAGAAAATCATATCTTATTCTGTTTAACATTTTAACAAACAGGGTACCTAATAAAATAGAAAAATAAATATTTAGCCGAGCATTTAGCATTCCTTGATATTAATGTCATTTGGAAAATGATATCTTATTATTCTGTCTGATATTTTAACACACTTAGGGTCTGGTAAAAGTGCCACAATATCACCAATTTGCACTGTTGAAACATCATTCTCGACGAGTTTAAATACACTTCGCGAATGAGCAGACTTTAAACCGACAACTTCAAAGACGTTATCTTTTAAAACTTTCTGAATGAGGCACACATAGCGAAATTCTGTTTTCTTTCGTGAACCAGATAGAAATTTAACTAAGACGAACTTTCCGAAGATAATATTGTCTAAAGTTGGCTCGAAATATTCTATAGGGTCTGCCGTCGGTTCATCTATAGATTCATCGTCTTCTGAATTATCATCTAATTGTATATTCTCATTTTCCTCCTCGCTGGACGAAAGTTGAGTACTCGGACCAGCAACAGATTTTCCTGGTTCAACATGTAAAAGCTTCTTTCGCTGTCTCTGAGGTCTATTGACATTATACCTTTGAGTTTTTAGAAAATCGGTGAGACTATCCGCAACATTAGCTTCTACATTGTCAGAAGTGTTACCTGGTAATTTTTGAAGAACTCGATCAGGATTGAAAGGCACAAGACCGCAAGCTGCAAATCCAGAAATGAGATTGCGTGTAACACCGCTTCTTTCTTTAGAGTTGTCCTTAGGCAGAACTTCGTCCATGTTAATAATGCACTGTTTCAGTAGAAGAGGAAATTCGTTCTTAGGAATCCCAGAACTTTTGGAATTTCTAACTTTCCAGGCTGATAGTGTTTTTCTCCAACTTTCTTTGAATGGACGAAAAAAGCGACATCCAAAGGCTGGCAGATATGGGTGCAGTTGGGAGGAGACAAACAAAAGAAATGTCATTTTCTTCACACGTTCTCAGTACTTCTGGATTAAAGTGTGAGGCCAAATTATCTCCCAAAAGGACTTTTCGTCCATTTAACCTTTTAGCGTGTGGTAGAAAACTGTGGAAAACCATTCGTGAAATGTGGGCATATCTATCCAACCGTGCGAAGTTCGGTTGAATCGAGTACCTTGCGAGCAGCATATCTTATCACAGCATGGTTTGCCCTTAAGAGCATTCTCAGTCCATGTATTCCACAAGTTTTCGGCCTTGTATATTACATAGGGCGGCAGTAGAGTGCCTGATGCTGATCCACACATCATTAAGGTCGTTGATGATTTTGAATGGTTGCAAACTTTTTCTGGGTATTTTGTATCTCTACGATAAATGCGCAACTTTTTCCCTGGATCATCTGTAACATTTGATTCATCGTAGTTAAACACATTCTCCGGGGGAACACCATCCAGGGTGACTCGCAAGTTGTTGAAATAGTCTCTTAGTATGGAAGGAGTCACCTGACTCCGTTTCGCACTAATGTTGGACGATAATCTTTTTCCTGCGACATGTTGGTGCCTCTTAAGGAAACTGTTGACCCAGTCTTTACCAGGCAAGTTATTGTTGAATTTGTAAATGTTTCTACCACTTTTATCTAAATAACTTTTCACGAACATTCTTAGATCTTGTGGAGACAAGGGAAATCCCCAGTCTGCGCATTTCAGTATATTCGTCAAAATGGCTCTCTTCAATGTTTGATAGTATTGTCTGCCCGCCGATTTTTTTAAATCTGCGCCCATGAAATCTGTTGTTAAGGTACCATAAGAAACATTGTAGGTGCGAGCTGCTTGGCGCATAGAATGTGTATTATTTGTAACGTCTCGAAGGGCATTTTCTAGTTGTTCATCAGAAAAATTGTTGTAAGTTCTGCTGCCTAGCTTTCGCGTATATGTTCTGCCCATTTTTCAGTTTTCTGATTCTAAAAGTAAAAGAAACAGGTAGACATTAAAATCTGAAAACGATGGGGCGAGATTGATCACTTCTTGTTATTGTTGATCAATCTCGCCCCGTTTTGTTCAGGTCATTTTTGCGCGAAAAGTACATATCAACTAACCTTCCAAATTGAGCGCAGCCTTCACAATCGATGACAGGTAAATATCTTATGGTGCACAATCCTCGACGATTAACGAGTTTTTCCCGGGCAAGAAAAGTTTGCGACACTCAAATTTACACGTTTTTTGACACGAAACTTTAGAACGCTGTAGAACGAACCTTCCTTTACACTGTCGCGATATGTACTGCTGGATCGAAAGCCTAATGTGTTTACTATCGCCTGAAAAAAGCTGCCTGAGAATCAAAGCAAAGGTGGTGGGGAAATTTAGAATTGAACACAAAATGGCAGCGCGATCAATCTCACCCCGCGAGATCAATCTCACCCCACTTTACGGTAGGGTAAAAGAGGGTATTGGAAGTCACTTGAGCGAGAACTCAAATGAAATTTCAATTATAAACAAACTGTTGTAACCGCCTTTAAACATTATTTACTTAATTAACTATTATTAGAAATAATTTTCAGACACTTTGGCAATCAACTTGGATATTATAAAAGTTAAAAGAACATTTGAATTTGGAAGGCTTTTACTTGGTAGAACTCCATTATCAATAATGAAACAAGTAATGTGTTTTCAGGAATTTTACTGAATAATTGTGATTCGTAACGCGTTTCACTACACCGTAGCTTCGCCAGACGAATGAATGTAAGGAAATTGACAACTATATATAGATAAGAATGAGAATATAAATACAAATGTTCTTAAGTAATTAAAAGCTTATTGCTGTCTGAAGTGATTCAATAGAGGCGAAGGGTTTAAATCGACTTGTTCATTGATGAGCCTACCTGAGTGTGTTTGTCGATTTCTAAATTTTCCAAGAGATCTACCTTCCAATATTTATTATCTGTATGCAAAATTTCAAACTGGGTCGAAAGATTGACTATTTTCTAGGAGATGATTCGCGTAATTTGAATCTGATTTTTATTTGAAAACTGCGTTTATGTTCCTATATTCTGATGTTCTACCAATGTAGAAATTATTACAGTCATTGCAATTCAATCTATAAACAACTGATTCATTATTTTTATCTGATTTGTTTTCATTATTTTCTATATATTTGCCTAAGCTATTATTATTTTATATTAACTTATAGATTGAATTGCAATGACTGTAATAATTTTTACATTTGTAGAACACATAGAAATGTTAATATTAGAATATCGGAACATAAACGCAGTTTTTCAAATAATCAGATTCAAATTACGCGAATCATCTCCTAGAAAATAGTCACTCTTTCGACCCACAGTTTGAAATTTTGCGTACAGATAATGAATTTTGGAAGGTAGATCTTTGGGAAATTTTAGAAATCAACAAACACTCAGGTAGACTCATCAATGAACAAGTCGATTTAAACCCTTCACTTCTATTAAATCTCTTCAGTAAGCAATTTATTTCTTAATTTTATTGGATATACCTGTCATCAATAACCACTTAAGAAAAAGCAACCCAATAAGCTTTAATCAAGAACATTTGTATTTATATTCTCATTCTTATCTATATATAGTTGTCATAATTTCTGTTAATTCATTCGTCTGAAGAAGCTACGGTCTAGTGAAACGCGTTACGAATCACAATCATTCAGTAAAATTCATAATAACATATTACTTGTTTTTATTATTGTTAAAAAAACAGATTTGACTCTCATTATACCGACATGGGGATAATGGTGGTCACCCTGGGGGCCATCGGAGTCAAACAAAACCTAGCAGATATCGCAGACATAACCTTCAGCTGAGTCCCACCCAATGCATTTCGCGTGAGACCATAGCTCATATGAGGTGCATCTGAACCATATCTCATGTTTCTTCCTAAATCCTTGCGCACTAGGCATTTGTTCGCAGCATCTTCTGCGTCGTCATCCTCATCGTCCTGGCATAAGTCATGAGTGCCGTCATATGATACAGAAGTTTCTTTACTTTCCTGCAATACCTGCCGCTCTGCTCCTTCAGTACCCTTCTGTATTGACTTTTTCCCCGACCTTTACCTTTCCATCCCTTTCCTTTTTCTCCACCCCCGGTTTTCTTCATTTCTCTATTTTCTTGCTCTATCAGGGTTTCTTTTATTGTAGCGTGTTGCTTCTTTCGGCCCTTTCTTGTATTTATAACAGTTGTTTCCTCAGGCAACTTGATTAAATCATGCGAATTAGCACTAATTTGTTCACTAATTCATTTTATAGTGCTCGGAATTTAATTGCAGTCTTGGATTGTAATAGTCTCAGATTGTAGAATTTTCGCAGCAATGAAATCTTCTTCTGTGAATACTTCCGGATTTAGTGGAACTATTCCAGTAGTTCTTAACCCCGATTTTCCTTTACCAATAGACGCAGCATTATTAAATGCTTTCCTCACCCAGTATGCTACGACGTAAGTGGTTATCTTTTCTACAAGATGGCGTTTTGAAAATAAGCCACATTCTTTTTTATATGCCATTTTGAGCGGTCCAAAAAAGAAACATCCAACGGTTGCATTCTATGTGGCGTGTGTGGTGGCAGAGATAACATGAATGTGATTGGATTCACAATATTCGTAGACGTAAAGAGAAATGTGACTAGCATGGTTGTCTAGTATTAAAAGAATGGGTTCATCTTCAGACGGCTTAGCTTGCTGTTTGAAGTGCAACAACCATTCAAGAAATATATTCTCTTTAATCCAACCGTTGTCAGAGCATTTGTAAAGCGCTCCTGCTAGTCCATCGTTCTCGATCTAAGGAGTCAACCTTTTCCTCTTCTGTCCTTTGGTAGCCAGAATTTTTCTAGGAGTTTGAACTGTTGAAATGCCTGTTTAGTCGCAGTTATAAATATTCTTTGGAACAAACTTATGCTTTTCCATCAGCTGGCCAAGAAGCTAAAACAACAAGCTCATTTCGATTTTATTAAAATTAGTTATTCTGTTTATGCTGCGGTTTCCTAATTGAAATGTTATGCATAGTCATAAATGCATGGAATCAATCCCATCCAGCCAATTTTTCAGCATATGCGAAAGCTACTTTTCGTTTTTGATTAGCAGTGTAACCATAAAAAATATTTGCCATTTTCTTCACCAAGTTTGTTATCTCGGCTTCTGTCTCAGTACTAAAGACAGTGAATCGTCCAAGACGTGGTGCTAAGGTAGAACCTTTCTCCATCCTCTTTTGTTGGCTTGAAAATGGGATCCTCCATTACCTTAACTGCATTTCTTCTAGGAGAACGACCATCAACAAGCTTTATAGATTTTTCCAGGCTATTAAAAGACCAGGACGCCTTTTCAGTTGTTCTGACTCGTAATTTTGGCATCTAGAAAGAAATAAAAATAGCGTAATTCAAAATGCATAGTTGTGGGTAATGAGAGTCACCTGACTCATTTGCCACAATTACACTAATGAGAAAACTGACGTAATCTGAGATATTCGACACTTACCTTTGCGTTGACATAAAATTAGATCAGCAGAGCACAAAAACAAAACGCCGACATATCTCAATGGTGTACTCGTTCCGGTTGGCACTGGTGGGCTGAAGCGAGGGCGGGGTATAACGTTTACGCGTCGCTCTCAAGTACTGTTTCGTGGATGTGAGGGTGACTTCCATTACCCGCTGACTCCCATTACTGTACTTCACCTTAACCTTTGTTTTTGGATTCTTTAATGTTATATAGAAAGTCACATATAATAATGTGAGCGCACCTTGAGGTCAAAAAATATTTATTAATAAATACACTATCTTCTTCTTATCAACCTCCTCGCGCCCAAATTTGAGTATAGGCCTCCCTCCTCTTTTTCCTATTCTGTGCTGTCGCTATCGAGTTCAGTCCTGCCACCCTTTTTATATCATACCACCTCATAATTGGTCTTCCTCTTCCTCTCTTTCCTATCCATGGTCCTATCAGAGATGAAAGATGGAACAGTAAGAAATACACTATAATTTTCAATAATTCTTATTTCTGGCATGAGATTTAAAAATAATTTATTGAAATACACTTCTGTCTACTCTGAGTATACTAAAATTTCATTCTGATATATCTTGATTATATTTTGAGTGGACAAACAATATAAATATGTTTGTATTATATTTTGTCTAGACAAACAACATGAATATGTTATTATTATATTTTTATTTTGAGGTCTTGTATAAGTATTTATTATTATTTTCATTACATTCACTGGCTTGTTATACATGGGCTTCTACTTCTACTTCATCATCGTATCAATAACTTTTTTGAATTGTGGAGGCCGTTACTTGATGTAGATCCATGATATAAATGAGATAAAAACACAAGGTTTAACTTTAATCTACACTTTATTTGAAAAAAATCAACGGCGTTTCGCTGACACAGCAGCTTTGTCAAGAATGACAAACAGATTGAAGAGTATGGTATTATAAACAAATCGTAGAACAAGTTGGATGAATAACAGGAAAATCCACACCGAGCCATTGTACAGTTAGTATGAAAGGTAATAAAACTAATTAAACAAGTTAAGTAGGGTGAATAATTCACATCTACCTGCTCATTCAAAAGCTTGTCCGAATGTTTGTATCTATTTATTTCTAATGCTTCTAGGAGATCTATTTTAAACTTTTTGATTTTATATGTGATATGTCAAAGTTTTTATTGAATGAATGGTTTTCTTTTATTAAGTGGTTTGAATAATTTGAATCAGATTTATTTTTATCGAAGCTACGTTTATGTTCAGATGTTCTTATGCCAAAACTCCTATAGGTCCTACCGATATAAATTTCATCACAAGAACCGCAATTGAGTTTATAGATTCCTTATTTACTTGATTTTTCAACACGAGATTTATTATTTTAATATGTTTACCTAAGTTATTAGAAGTTTTGAAAGTTATATTAAGATTTTGTTTAACGAGAAAGGATTTAATATTTGTACTTGCAGAACCGCAGAATGTTAAACTGTAGAATATTTTATAGTCTTTATGAATAGGATATACTTCATTTATTGCTTTCTGATACAGTTTTTTACGAATGATTAGATCTGTCATATCCGGATTATATGAATTATTAATGGCTATCTGTTTGATGATGTGTAACTCTTTATTATAATCTTCTACTGATACAGGTAAATTGAGCAACCGATGTACCATGCTGTTTAAAGCTGCAACTTTGTGTTGAATTGTAATGTAATGAGTAGTTATGTATAATTGTATCAGTATGTGTTGGTTTACAAAGACCGAAAAACATGATTATTATTTCGTTTAGTGATTTTCAAGTCCAAAAATTAATGGAATCGTTCTGTTAAATTTCTATCGTGAATTCAATGTTCATATGGATGGAATTAATGAAATTAAGAAATAAGTCTAATTGACGAGTAGTTCCAATGAAACATACTAAGATGTCGTCAACATATCTATACCAATAAAGAAATTTGGAAATGAGTGGATCTGTATGAATTTTCTGTTCAATATTATTCATAAAAATCTCCGCTAAAAGTGGACTCAAAGGATTTCCATGATCAAACCATTTTCACTACTGTAATAGATGTTGTTGAAAGAAAAATAATTTTGTTCAATGCAAACGTCCAACAGATTCAATATCGAATATTGAACTATAAAATATTCAACAGTTTAACATTCTGCGGTTCTGCAAGTACAAATATTAAATCCTTTCTCGTCAAACAAAATCTTAATATAACTTTCAAAACTTCTAATAACTTAGGTAAACATATTAAAATAATAAATCTCGTGTTGAAAAATCAAGTAAATAAGGAATCTATAAACTCAATTGCGGTTCTTGTGATAAAATTTATATCGGTAGGACCTATAGGAGTTTTGGCATAAGAACATCTGAACATAAACGTAGCTTCGATAAAAATAAATCTGATTCAAATTATTCAAACCACTTAATAAAAGAAAACCATTTATTCAATAAAACTTTGACATATTACATATAAAATCAAAAAGTTCAAAATTAGATCTCCTAGAAGCATTAGAAATAAATAGATATAAACATTCGGACAAGCTTTTGAATGAGCAGGTAGATGTGAATTATTCACCCCTACTTAACTTGTTTAATTAGTTTTTATTACCTTTCATACTAACTGTACAATGGCTCGGTGTGGATTTTCCTGTTGTTCATCCAACTTGTTCTACGATTTGTTTATAATACCATACTCTTCAATCTGTTTGTCATTCTTGATAAAGCTGCTGTGTCAGCGAAACGTCGTCGAATTTTTTCAAATAAAGTGTAGATTAAAGTTAAACCTTGTGTTTTTATCTCATTTGTATCAATAACTCAATATGATCATCCTTGTTTTCGACTGTAGTCCCCAAATCTAAAATTTTCTTCTTATTTTAACCCTTTGAGGACAGAATTAACATTCTGATAAAAATGTTTGCACATTTAAAAGAAAAAATAACTGTTTATTTGCTCAGAATATAATTCAGATTTATTAGAATGTAATTTGAATACACGAGAGTACACAAGGAAATGCATTTTAATTTTAGTTATATTTTAATCACATACGTATTAAGTAAGTATAATTATGAATATTATACATTACAGCGTATCTATTTATAGATAATGAATTTATCAACAAATGACTTTTATAATATGTGATATTGATATTTGTACACGTTTTCAACTTTATTAGCTTTCATCCCAAGGTTGACTCTTTTTGACTTCAATGATTCCACTATCCGATTGAAGAATCAAAAATGTTCAGACTTTGGTTAATCTTTATAGAGAATTTTTTGAAAAACTATATTTTGGCAAAAGGTATAATCAAATTGATGCTATTGATCTGAAATATTTTAAATACCATATAGAACAAGAGGTAAATATACTAAAATACATTTTTTTTCAAACAATACACCGACATCGTATTTTAAGCAATTTAAACTGGATCGAAAATAATGTTAATAAAATTAACATATATGATATATTGTTTTATGATAAAATGGTTTTGTGAGACCTCCTTTATATTCTTTATTTTTAAATCTTGAGAGTTAACTGGTTAACATAATCGAGAGACTATGATATATTGGATGGAATTTACACTATCACAAACATTCCAAAGTATATGTTCGCAGAGTAGAAGCTAATTTTGTGAAATTTATGTTTTCGCAGCTTTATGAATTATTTTATAAAACATATATTCCTTTAACAATTTTCAATGACTACAGAGTTTATAATCTGTTGTCATATCGAAACAGTTGTTACATCACAAAACTTAGTCATTTGTTTCCTTATTATTATCCTTGAAATTATATAGCAGTATTACATTTTCTCAAATATTCTATTATTACTGTTTTCTTTTGATAAACATGAAATTAATCATACATCAACGAATGTTATCTCATTTATATTGCCTTTGATATGATCGATATATTGTGAAGCTTTGAAAATGTGTAGTTGATGCTTTAGTGAAGAAAATACTTAGGATAAAAATTATCTATGCTTTAATCTTAAATGAAATGTATTTTCTACTAATAAAATATTTGTTTATAGATTATCTTTAAGTGTTAATGAAACAATCCTTTTCTTAGGTTCATCTATTTTATTTTATTGCCAAACGATGGAATCTTGTATGCTATTGTTTGGTTGTGGTAGTTTGTAAAGCCTTTGCAATTTTCTGGGAAACAGTAACATTATACACCCTCCAAAACACGTTAGTAACTCTTTTCTAAAATCTAAAGCAAAACGTTTTTCAATAAATTGATTGAGGCGCTCGTTACTTCGTTCTTCAAAACATTTTTCCTCGAATAGATAAGGAAAATTCTAAAATCTATACACTATTCACTTCTAGATTGTTTTGTATTTGAAAATTATGAATCTGTTAATTTTTTTTAAAACATGAATATCATTTTAGTGAGAAAGAAACATACGTATTTACCATGCGATATGCAGCTGCAGTTACATCCTTTTGTCATGTGTGTTGCCTACGTTCAACAGATTAAGTGGTTCTATAGTTGTATTATTCTCTCCATGTTTCTCCATTCAAGATGTATTTGTTGATATTCTTGCGATATAATTAAGCTATCGAACCGTAGTTAATTTTTTCTAGTATCTACAGATTCGGTGTAATGAGGCGACAAAAAGACAACAACGTCACACGAAATATCAGATTTGGTGGATTTTCTATTCAGCAATTTCAGACTGGTAGTTGATTGGTATCGTGTTATTATCTGTAAACTTCTTCCGATGCGAATTAACGTGAAAAACCTGATATAATTCAATTTTTAAAATCCACCTCAAATAGTGACAGGTTTGGAACACTTATAACTCTTTGGTGTAACACGAGTTGCATACCGCAAGGCGTTCGTTAGAACATTAAGTTGCTAGCGTTTTAATCTGATAAAAAATAATCATCACTACTAAACTATTGGAGCAATAATTCACAGATTCTCATTCAGCAAGTGCTGCAGTACCTGAAAATAAAAATCAGAATCTCGAACCTGAAAATTTTTGCAATTTTTCTAAGCCTGTGACATTTTTCAGAAAAGAATTTTTTTCACTTTGATATTTGGGTCTGGGAGTTTTTGAGGTGCTCGAATTTGAATTCGAAGTCGGATCCCTCCTAACATCAATAAATACAACCTAAATAAAACTAAATAAAAGCGTCAATCGAAAAAACACTCTCTCTGCATTTTCTTAATAGGAATTTCAAACTGGTTGCTGATTTAAATCCCAATGATTATCGAGAAACTTCTTTTCGAGAAGAATAAGAATTGAAAAACTGATAAATTCAGTTTTCATAAATCTGCCTCAATTTGTTGAAAGTTTGCAACACGCATGACAGTTCAACGTAACAAGAGTTGCGTGCTTCATGGCGTTAGTTTATAAATTTTCCTTCATCAGAATTGTTTAATCTACTTGAGCTATAGTAAAATTACAAACAGATTTGTCCTTAGCAATTGCGATAGTACCTGAAAAATAAATGTTCAGCAAAATCTGACACCTGAAAATTTTCACGGTTTTATATTTATTAATTATAATTATCGATAAACTTCTTTTCGGGAAAAATTAACGTTGAAAAACTGATTAATCATTTTCATGTATTCGCTTCATATTGTCCAATATTTGCAACACTCATGACAGTTTGATGTAACAAGAGTTGCATGCTGCAAGGTGTTAGTTTATAATTTTACGTTCATTTTCCTGTAATCGAAAACATTAGGAACAGCTAAAATACTTGGGCTACGGTAAAATTACAAACAGATTTCTACTCAGCAATCGTGACAGTACCAGACATTTTTCGGAAAAATTATCTTTTCGCTTCGATTTTCGTATCCGGTGATCCGAAGTCAGATTCTTTCTAATATCAACAGTTTCGGCGTAAATGAGCCGATAAAGGGACAACAGCGTCATTTAAAAAAACACTCTCTGTGCATTTTCTGAGTAGGAATTTCAAAGTGTCTAGTGATTTAAATTCTAATGATTATTAACATGCATCTTTTCGAGAAGAATAAACTGATAAATCCCGTTGTCATGAATCTACCTTAAATTGTCTAATGTTTGCAACACTCATAACTATTTGATGTAGAAAGAGTTGCATGCTACACATGGCCTTAGTACATTTACTTTCATTTTCGTGTAATTAAAAATATTCATAACTGCTAAACTACTTGAGCTACAGTCAAATTAAAAACAGATTTCTACTCAGTAATTGCGTCAGTACCAGAAAATAAATTTTGAAGCTGAGACCTGAAAATTTTCGCGATTTACCAAGCTTTAGCCTTTAATATTTTTATGAAAAATATTTTTTCGCTTCGATATTCGTGTCTGGGGTCGAAGAATTTGAACCCAAAGTAAGATTCTCTCCAATATCAACAGTTTCGGCGTAAATAGACCGATGAAGGGACAAAAGCGTCATTCGAAAAACACTCTCTGTGCATTTTCTGAGCAGGAATTGCAAAGTGTCTAGTGATTTATATTCTAATAATTATTAACATGCATCTTTTCGAGAAGAATAAACATGAGAAAACTGATAAATCACGTTATCATGAATCTACCTTAAATTGTCTAATGTTTGCAACACTCATAACTGTTTGCTGTAACAAGAGTTGCATGCTACATGGCGTTAGTCCATACCAAAGATGATTTATATACTTGGTCTATGTCCATACATATTCTTTCATTGTCGTGTATAAAATATATTCATAACTGCTAAATTACTTGAGCTACGATAAAATTACAAACAGATTTCTACTCAGTAAGTGCGTCCGTACCAAAAAATAAATTTTGATTAAATTCTGAGACCTGAAAGTTTTTGCGAATTTTTCAAGCTAATAGCTTTTAAAATTTTAAATATTTTTTCGCTTCGATATTCGTGTCCGGGGGTTTATGGCGGCGAAGAATTTGAACCCAAAGTCAGGTTCCTCTAATATTAATAGTTTCGGCGTAAATAGATCGATGAAGGGACAAAAGAGTCACACGAAGAAAACCATTTCTGTGCATTTTCTGAATAGGAATTTCAAACTGACTACTGATTTATATTCTAATAATTATAGATAAATTTCATTTCGAGAGGAATAAATATGAAAAACCTGATGAATCCTTTACATGAACCGCCCTTAATTGTCCAATGTTTGCAACACTTATGACTGTTTGATGTAACGAGAGTTGCATTGTACGAAATGTGAGTTCATAATTTTCCTTTCATTTTCGTGTAATAAAAACATTCATAACTGCTAAAACTACTCGAGCCACAGTAAAATTACGAACAGATTTTTACTAAGCTATTGCGACAGTCCCTGAAAATAAATTCTCATGAAAATCTGCCACTTGAAAATTTTTGCAATTTTTAAGAAAGTAAATGAAGCCTTTGACATTTTCGGAAAAAAGATGTTTTAGCTTCGATTTCCGCCGGTTTTTGAGGTCTTAGAATTCGAATCTGGAGTCAAATTCCTCCTAACATCAATAGTTTCAACCTAAATAAGCCAACAAATGGACAAAAGCGTCACTCGAAAAACTCTTTGTGCATTTTCTGAGTAGGAATTTCAAAGTGTCTATTGATTTATACCCTAATACATTCCCCACAAAAATTGTCAAATCACCCTACTTTTACGACAGTACTATATAAACTATTAGGTTGGTCATTCAAGAGTCGCTTGGTAACTTTTAGAAGTGTAAAATAAGAAGATATCATTCAAAAGATATGAGTTTATGATGGAAAATATCAACAATTTTCGAGTTAATGAAAAATTAAAAAATTCTACCATCTTCAAACATTCGCGAAGAGACCAATCAACTAACATCGAATGGTTACTAATCATTTTCAAGATCGAGTGTTTCCTCCCTGGGCCCTAATTACTGCCAGTATACGTCTCGGAAGCCCCTCAAACAAACTTTGGATGTACTCTTGAGTCACTGAGTTCCAAATTTCAATAAGCAGATTTTCTAGTTGTTGGAGTCTTCTACGGGGCATCCTACGATGTTGAATTTGCCACCCTATGTTGCCCCAAACATGTTATATGGGATTTAAGTCGGGACTTCTGGCTGACCATCTTAAAATATCAATTTCGGCATTTTGCAGAAATTCTGTAACTACTCTAAATGCATGAGGCCGAGCATTAACAGGCATATAAATGAAGTTTTCGCAAATCAATGGGCAACATGGAGTTCAAGGATATCTGCGATGTATTTATTATTCACTAGGACTAACTCAGTTCGACCATGGAAAAAATGCATCCCCATACCATTACTGAGCCCCTCCGAAGTTTTCGGTTTGCCGGATATTGGATTGCGTCTGTATACAGGCATGCGTCTATCATTTGATACTACACAGAACCTGGACTCCTCGGAAAAGAGAACATTCGACCATTCTGGAATACCCCTAAATTGTCTAATGTTTGCAACACTCATGACTGTTTGATGTAACAAGAGTTGCATGCTACATGGCGTTAGTTCATACATTTCCACTCATGACCATTTTCATGGCGTGTAATAAAAATATTCATAACTGCTAAACTACTTGAGCTACGGTAAAATTACAAACAGATTTCTATTCAGTAAGTGCGTCAGTACTAGGAAATAAACTTTGATTAAAATCTGAGAGATCTGAAAATTTTCGCGATTTTTCCAAGCCTTTGACATTTTTCGTAGAATCGAAATACGAAGTTTCTTCCTAGCACCAATTAGTGAATAAACGAGCCGACAAAAGGACAACAGCGTCACTCGAAAATATCTAATGAGGGGAATCTTTAAAACAACATTTTTAGATTACTATACGGTTGATACTGTATGATTCGTGTTAAACTCAATTCGAAACGAAATAAACATTACAAAACCGATACAACTTCTTTTAGTTTTAGTTCCAGTGTATAAGCCTCTGAAATTTTTTCAGAAAAAAATATTTTCCAGTTTTCGAATAAAAACTTATACAGGCGAGGAACTTCTCTATATCTCGGAAACTATTTGAGATAGAAGCGAAATTTTTTCTGATTATTGTTCTTTAAGTATTTGTGCATTCCTTAAAATTATTTTCGTACATACAGGGTGTTCCATTTTTTGCTCCAGGGACAAACATAAATTTTTTTTAATGGCACGCCCTGTATTTTTTATCATATTCTGATTACAATTTGGATGCTCTCTTCAACGATATCTGTTTTGTGCCCAAACAACTATCGGTAGATTTTAAATTAATTGAAATATCGATAATTTCGGGAATTTGGAAGTTTTATCAAAAGTTCTCAAATGCCTCAATTCGCATAATTTACGCATGATATTTTTTTTTTCTTGAGGTAAAAGTTTTGTACCTTATTATCAAATGAAGAGGAAAAAATTTTTTATATAGTGTTCCTAGAAACCCGGCGAAAATGAAATTTTTCAAACATGAAAAACTTTTTTTTTTCAAATGTAACGCCCTGTATCTTTTCTCGTGTCTTGTTCCTACTCGAATAAGCTTTAAAACGATACTTTTTTTTCAAAAATTCGATGGAGATTTCCCAGAAAAATTCGAAATTAGTGTGAGGTTTAGGTATTTCTTGCAATAAAATTGATAAAATTCAGACATTGAAATATGCAAATTTCAACACAAAATTAGATTCTTAGCTGTTCAATGAAAGTTAAACATCAAAACTCTCAAGGTGTATCGAAATTTCTTCACAAGAAAAGATTTGGATTTTTTTTTGTGGGGGTATGTTAAAGAGAGGGTATATCGAGACCCTCCAACAAGCAGGGAAAATATGATGGAGAGAATTACAGAATCATTTAGGAGTATAACGCCGAATGTTCTCCAGAGAGTGACCGAATCATTTAATTCGTGTTCGAGAATGTATTCGTCAAAATGGGGGACATTTCGAACATCTAATTTGATTTGAAAACTTATTGAAATAGAATTAAATTGGTGTTAATGATTTTGATTTGCATTTTTTTTCAGTGGATGTTTCATTCACGACAAGCAGTTCAATTTCGTTTCTTAATGATAATTCCGGAATATTTTGGGCAATTGTACAAGTAGTACAAGTTCAGTGAAAATAACAGGGTGTTACATTAAGAAAAACTTCTTTTATCTCGAAAAATTCTATTTTCGTTGGATCACCAAGAACACTGGGTATGAAAAAACAGTTGATCCAATACTTCCATGATGAGGAACATATTTTCTTCAGAGAATAATTATTGTCACACTCAAATTATACGGAATGAAGATTGTGAGAAGTTCTGAAAAACCTTCCAAATTCTCGATCTTTTCGATATTTTGACTTTTTGAACATTTATTGAAATATTTTCGAACTGAGTAATTTCGATTGAGTGAAGACTTAGCTCTGAGCACAAATGATAATATCGCAAATGAATCTTTTCTTGTGAAGAAATTTCGATACATCTTGAGAGTTTTAATTTTTAAGTTTCATTGAACAGCAAAGAATCTAATTTTGTGTTGAAATTTGCATATTTCAATGTCTGAATTTTATAAACAGCATGTTTATTGCAAGAAATACTTAAACCTCACACTAATTTCGAAATTTTCTGGGAAATCTCCATCGGATGTTTGAAAAAAAGGTATCGTTGTAAAGCTTATTCGATTGGGAACAAAACACGTGAAAAAGATACAGGGTGTTACATTCGAAAAAAAAAGTTTTTCATGTTTGAAAAATTTCATTTTCGCCGGGTTACTAGGAACACTCGGTATGAAAAAAATTTGTTTTCTTCATTTGATAATAAGGTACAACACTTTTACCTCAAGAAAAAAAATATCATGCGTAAATTATGCGGAATGAGGCATTTGAGAACTTTTGAAAAAACTTCCAAATTCCCGAAATTATCGTTATTCTAATTAATTTAAAATCTACCGATAGTTGTTTGGGCACAAAACAGATATCGTTGAAGAGAGCATCCAAATTGTAATCAGAATATGATAAAAAATACAAAGCGTGCCATTTAAAGAAAATCTATATTTGTCCCTGGAGCAAAAATGAAACACCCTGTATGTACGAAAATAATTTTAAGGAATGCACACATACTTATAAAACAATAATCAGAAAAAATTTCGCTTCTATCTCAAATAGTTTCCGTGATATAGAAGTTCCTCGCTTTATTGACTCACCCGGTAGAATAGTCGAAGAGGAGAAATAATAAAACCATACAATAATGTTTATAATTATTATATTACAGGAATCAGTCATTTACACAGACAAATTTTCGATAACTATAATACATTTAAAACATAGAGTTGTTTTAAATGAAAAATAACAATAGAAGCATTCAGCTAGATAATTTCAGAACTGAACATTTAAAAATAATGCAAATATTAACCAGGTGAAAAATATATTTCATATTTGTATATCAAAAATTGAAAGGATGAACACAATTTTTTTTTCAAATGGAATTGACTGTCAATTTGTTGAAAACTATTTCAAATTGTTGGTCAATATTCTTGATATTTTTATGATGTAAATTTTATCTTCAGGAGCAAAATATCGAATTTTCACTAAGTGAAGGTTTGTTAAATATGAATCATTATATAAAATTTTATTCAATTTCAAAATAAAATTCGCTTTAAGCAATGATGATATGATAATGATTATGATTAATGTTGACGCGATATGCTGAAAAATTGTTATATGGCCAATGTAATGTTAAATAGAATTTCTCTTATTTCATATAAAAGTTTAAATTTTTGTCATTCCTATAGCACTGTGCTATACTGGAAGAGAGGTTTCCAAGATGTTGAGTCTAGATATATTTGGAATTGTCTGATATAGGTTGGCAGAGGTTTATACTCACAAAAATAATTGAAAATTTTTGGAAGCTTGAACAGATACAGTTGGAATCAAAAAAAGGAGAAATTGTGTTGCTAAATTATTAGTTTGATGGAAAGTTCTTTGAATATTTATTTGATCTTTGAAATAAAAAAATTTAATTTCATTGATCCTGTTCTTAGTTTACTTTAAACACAGAGGTCTGAGGTGAAAAAGTCAAAAGTTAACTTTCTTGTTACATTTGTTTTCTTAGTACAACTATAATAATTCCAAACTCTAATATAAATGTAGTAGACCTTGAAATATAAAACTCAAAAAGTATAATTCAAGGCCATCATTAATAAATTATTTTTGTACACTGAAAGAGTTTTCAGGAGAAACAAATTTAGGACAATGACAAAAAGAAGCTGCAAAATTTAGATAAAATCTCATAAAATTTTTGTGAGAGTTCCTTGTTTGGTTTTCTTTTGTTTTTTAATAATTGTACGCAGAAAGTTTTCAGGAAAGAAAATCAAGCTAATTAAAAATAATCGGAAAATTAGAACTGCAATCAACATAGTAACAGCATATGATTGTTCTTCTTTTTGCTTTGTTCATGGCATTGGAAAAGTTTTCAAGAACAAATAATAGGGACAATCGAAACAATAGGAAAATTTAGTATAATAACTTACAATAGAAATGAATTGATTCCATTTTGATTGGCTCTTGGAAATGTATAAAGGCTATGAAAAGATGATTGAAATTAAATCCCACTTTGGCCTTAATCATCCCTAAAGAATTTTGATATGAATCAAGATTTAGAAAAATTATATTTGTTTATTATTTGATGAAGTCAATTGTGTTAATTTTGTCTTTGGCACATATCGATAACAGTTTATTTCATCTCTTTGCATTAATAAAATTTTGAACATCCTGTATCTAGAAAACTCTGGGTTCGATTATTCAATCTATTTCAAGAAGCTTTTATGAGAACATGATTTATCTAAAATACTTCGCTTTCGAGATATAAAATGTCCAAGCTAAATGTTTTTAAAAGAAGAAGCGTTATAACTTCAGTACTCTGAATTATGGATGATTGAAATTTGTCTCATTATGAGATAGTACCTGAAGCAATATTAACTTCATGGATTAAAAAGTCAACATTATCTTTGAAGTCTTCATCGATATTGAAGAAATTGTACTAATATGCATAGGTTTAAGCAAGGCATTCAATTGTGTTAACTATAAAAACCTACTAGCTAAGTTGGAATACAGTGTTAGATGGACAGCATTGGAACTAATAAAAAAAAGGAGCATCAAGTAGTGGATCAGAAAGAAACTTTCGTTGGGTAGAAGTGGTTTCAGACCAATAACCTCACTTTGAATGTTGGAAAAACACAGGAGCGTTGGTGTCTACAAAAATCACACAAAGCTGACCACCTGCAGCTCCTTGGAATCTTGTTGAACACGTTTTAACATAGCAGCATCACCTGGAATCACTATGCCAAAATCTGTCAACTGCACTGTTCACAATCCGAAGAATTAGGTCAATCTTTAGAAAATAGTGGCTGATGCAATATTATGCCCACTTTTAGTGTAGCAGCTTATGGCGTTATATTGTGGTGGGGGCTTCAAGGAATGCGGCTAGGGTGTTTTTAAAACAAAAAGGCAATTCAAATATTATCTGATTTGAGCGGGATGACAAGCTTTAGGGAGGAACTAAAAAACTGGATTGTCTAGTTCACTTCCATCAGCAAAGGGCCAATCATATAACATATTTTTCTCTTCACTCTCATTTCAAAATATCTCTGGATGACTATATACTGCCAAAACATAGAGTGCAGAAGACCCAACTGCTTCTTGGGTACAAAAATGTATAATAGACTTTCAACAAATTTTAAGCAACTAGAGGAAAAATCATTCAAAAATGTTGTTAAAACTATTTTAAAAGAAAATGTCTTCTACTCAATAGAAGAAATTTTGAAATTCAAATTCTAGTTGTTCTGATATAGATATTCAATCTTTTAAACCAGTAAACTATTATTAATGTGTTCGGTGTTGTGACAGTGATAAACATTCAAGTATTTTATTATTGCTTGTAAGACTCCCCATGTAGATTAGATGGGCCAATTTATTGTTTCTATTTTATTACTAATACTTTTGGGTAATGAATGAGTTGAATCGTATTCAACATCCTTGTCTTCAAATAGGTCTTATATGCTACTGGCTATATCAAGAAATTCAGTTTTTGAAATCCTATATAGTTTTTCCTGAAAAAAGTATCTTTGAGTTTGAGGCTAAGGAGTTATTTGATGTCAAAATAGACATATTCAATATAGCAGTCGACAAAATTTTTCTGTTATACATCAATATATTTTGATTAATTCAAAGTTACCTTTGTGGAAAATTGTTTAATTTTCAACCACTGCGTAGATATGGTTAACTTCTATTGGTGTTTCTTAGGAAAAAAGGTACACCACTGACAATTTTATTTTTTCGCCGTTTAGAAAAATTGGAAATACATAAAGGTCTCTAAATTTTTTGTAGAACCAAGAAGTTTGAGTTTTTTAACTAATTATGTTCACGTGAACGCCAGTTCAGCGAAAAACAAACGCCGCAAGAAATATGGAATGCAGAGTAATGAGAAAATTGGAAAAAATTATTTTATTTCAATAGTATCATACTTGAAAGAAAATTTGTGAATGGAAACAGTACCGATACTAGAAATTTTTTGGATGACTTAGACTGATATTTTTTTTGACCTACTTCAACTCTTAAACTATGCATCGTACAAAAATACTTTTTCCCAATAGAACTACATGCTATTCGAAAAATGAACTTTATTCTAGAAGAGAGTATAAGAATCTTTTTCGAAAAACAGGTTGTTTCATAAACCATTTGTTGCATTTTCCAAAAGTTGTTCCCTAGAGCTTAATATTGCTTCAGATACTGTTTTAAAATGGTAAAACGTCAATCATATACAGGGTGCTTCAACGAAAACTAAACAGAGGCTATATCTACCAAGATATTAATTTCTAATCAAAACGCAAAAACAGGTCAATTTTTGTTTCAAGGGGGACATCTTTTGGGGTACAATACTTGCCCCCTAAGTGGGGGTTGCAATCCTTGAACATTTTGAATAGGGAAGATTGGTTGAGTGATGACTCAAAAGAAAGGTGGTATCTTTGTCTACATTGCCTTGAACGAATTTCCATTTTTAACTGAAAACTGTAAAAGATACAGAGTGAGAGGAAGAATACCTTCCCTATCTTTTAGTTGCTCACCCTGTATCTTTTACAGTTTTCAACTAAAAATGGAAATTCGTTCAAGGCGATGTGGACAAAGATACCACCTTTCTTTTGAGTCATCATTCGACCCATCTTCCCTATTCAAAATGTTCGAGGATTGCAACCCCTGCTTAGGGGGTTGATATTTCAGGCAAGTTTTGTATCCCAAAAGATGTCCCCCTTGAAACACAAATTGATCTGTTTTTGCGTTTTGATTAGAAATGAATATCTTGGTAGATATAGCCGCTGTTTAGTTTTCGTTGAAGCACCCTGTATAATTCAAGGTAGCGAAGCTATAACAAATTTCTACTTAACACTTTCAGTGTGGGCGAAGCAAGGTGTGCGCCGGAAAATCCTTGTTGGCTGGGTGGGTAACTCACGATGTGCGCGTCCGATCCTATAGAATTCCCAAGGTCCCCACTCACTTAACATTTACAGATATCTATGGAAATGCGCATTACACTATATTAATGAAGGTACCTGTTATGCTGGTTGTATAACCACTTAGATTAAGAGACGGGAGACGCACGGTGTGCGTTATTTAAAATTTCAGATATCACCACAGATTGCTGCCCGGGTACGAACCGGGTTGTTTAGATTGCCACAACGTGTTAAACACCTTGTAGCTCAGAAAAAAAGTCTTCGATATATATATTATATTCTCACTAAATCTTCTGAAATAGAACCATCGTTGTAGTTATGTATTATACTTAAGAACCATCTGTATATAAAACACAAGTCAACTTTTTACAGAAAAACTAAAGTAACAAGAAATACTCTGACGTGTGTTGAACTTGATGTGAAAAACTTTTTTCACAAAAAATTGTTTTTTACCACTCAGACAATCCAAACATCAGTTTATTGAAACCTTGTCTTCTTACGATCCCAAAACATTCATATCTTTCAAAAATGACTTTTAATCTGAAAGCTTTTTACTGTTCTCACTTATGTTTAACAGAATAATTTCAATAATCACAAAGCCCAAAAATTCCATATCCAACGTAATTTCTTTAAATAATATAATAAATTCTCAAAACATAAATAAAAGCTACAATAAATTTTATTTTTCCTTTCCAGTCCATTAAATTTCGATAAATAGTCCTAACAAATGAACGACTGGAACATTCATTTGTCCTCTCGACCATTCACCTACCTGGTGTTTAAATTTATATACACTAAAATATTTCAAATAGCAATTATATAAAATGCTAAATCATTAATAATGTTTATACAAACTGTTTATCAGAATAATCTGGAAAAATTTTGTTACAATGAGCTTTATGTTAGGGATGAGCATATATACACAATACAAAAATACACTAAAACAATTAAATATACAACTTAAGCTCTAAAATAAACATCAACAGTGTTCATATTTGATTTAAATAATCAATTGTGCTAAGCGGGAAGATTATATTGCGAAAGCAATAATCCATTTATTATTATGTATTTTTGATCGTAACCTACAGACGATTTGGAAATACTTACGCAACAGAATGATTAAACAAAACATTTGTTTAAAATACTATGAGCAAATGTAAAATACAAAAATATACTTCGAACATTATTTTCGAAACTGGAAGGAGCAAAGCAATGGGGGAATTTTTTGTTTCTTATGCACAATTCATAATTTTTGAGGGAAAATGGAAATTGAAAACACTACACTTTCAGCTTAGGCACTAAAGATTCCACTTAAAGTCTATTGTAACATCCAACACGCAACTCATTTTTGAAATTAAATCAAAGAGGAAGTTATGTTTTATAACAAATATTCCATGGAAATTATTGCATGAAAAGTAGTGAACATTCTGTAACATGAATATCTCAGTAGGCTTTGAGGGAATCAGTTTCTCCAGAAAATAACGACATAATAAGAGAAATTTTGTTTCTTCATCCAACGTGTTCGTTTATAAATTGCTATGGAAATAGTTTTGCATCAAACAATAAGTCCATATAAATATTTATCATATTGAAAGAATCCTTTGATCAATAAAATATATTTGTCGAAATTTAGTTTCCTTGTAAACTCAAGATCTATAGGTGCTTAGATAAAGTTTTGAAGAATCAGATTGATCTAGAAAGCCTTGAGAGTTTCTGAAGAAAGATTGTATATAACAGAAATATCGGTATATTTGTTTGAATTGTTTGTGAATTATATTCTGTATTAAAAGAATACAGAATGAACTCCTTACTAAATGATCTCTTATATTGAGAAGCAATTCTATTAGAATCAAAAATCGAAAAATATTACTTCGTAGAAATTTTGTTTCCTACGACCTTAAAATATATTTATTTTTTGTTTGATGGATTATTTGAAAAATTGAAGTGATTTAATTAGGAAACTTGGAAGTCCTAGTAGGCTTTGAGAATAACTAATTTTTATAGAAAAAGTGGATGTAACAAGGGAAATTTTGTATCTTTGATGTACACGTAAATTACCTGAAATATTTTGCATCGATAACTAAGCAATCAATTTAACCCATTTTTGCCTGGTGTTCCAATAATGGAAATTTGTCCGTGTTCTCGGTGTTCCGATATTGGTTGCTCTAATACTAACCCTTCCACTTTACAATTTCGTGTTCATTCCATTCTTTCGATGATTAAAGCATTCAGTGAGTTTATCGTAAAAAGGTGTGAATTTGGTTAGTTCTGACAACTCTGATAAATCTCTCTCTGACTTGAAGAAGGCATTCGACTGTATGTCCCACCACAGTATTGAAAGAGCCTACCACCGTCTGAAATTTGATGAAAGAATTATCAACTAAATCAAAGCTAATTTCCAGGATTGTAAAACCAGAATATCATGCTGTGGTGAATACATATGTGAGGTGGAGGTCAATAGGGGTGTTAAACGGGGTGGGGGTCACTATAACCAATGCTGTGCAACATTGTTATGGATGGACTGATGTATGAGCTGAAGAAGATGAGAGGTCTCAGCTTAGGTGGCGCCAATATCTGGCAAATGCTGACGACATTGTGTTGCTGGCGGTTAACTACAGAAACGCCCAGAAGCTCCTAAAAGTGGCATCTTCCTTCTTTGAGAAGAGAGGACTCACCCTCTAAATTCACTCCTTTTCATTTAACTCTGTCCTCTCCAAGAAATGGGGCTATAAAATCACACGCCTGCAATTCTACATATAAGGCACGGCGGCAAGACTTGTCACTATCAACGATACCTTCAAGTACTAAGGATCGCAATTTTCACACACGGGAGTGACAAAGTGCACTTTGCAAATACTAGATGGTCAATTGGAAAGAATCCTCAGATCTCCTCGAAAGTTTCAACAAAAATGGATCATACTCTGATACGATCATACGAAATACTGAAAGAGGCTGATAGAAAAATCAAAAGATGCATCAAAAAGATATTTCACTTGCTTGCTATTCATGCACCAGCAAAAATGGGTGCTCTCGGAATTTTCACGTTTCAAAGGAAAATCTACATTATAATTCCGTATTAGGTGATTGAGCAATATATGAGAATATGGGTGGCGTAGACCAAATGGACCAGAATATACACAACTACTACAACAACTGTTCAAAATCTTACCATGTTCGCCGTCAAGTATAGAATGCATTTTATTGTGAATTGTGTTCAAATAAAATTGTACATTGGCAAGATTGGAAATATTTTTCTTCTTTATATCCATATAGAAATTTTCGTGAACTGTTTTTTCTCCCTCAATGTGTATTTTCGAAGAATTCACCAAGGAACAAGGACTTTGTGAGTTTTTCGAAACTCTGTCATGATAAGTACAACAAGTTCACCAAAATTCGGGCAAAAACGGGCTAAACATTTTGTATATTGATAACCAATGTTTTTGAATAATAGTTTCGATCAATAAAATTGTACCACTTGATTCTACCATACAGATAATCTTGAAATTTTGTGCTTCTTACATACTCAAAGTATATTCATTCCATTTCCAAAGGTTATTGGAAAAATAAGAGTTATCTGAGGAAGTCAATTTAGATGTCCTAGTAGGCTTTGAAAAAAACAAGTTGAGATAATATGATAGAAGTTAGCAATTTCAATGAAATATATTCACCCCTAGGTCAATTTTCAAGTTTCATCTCGAATAGTTAACTAAAAATTTGAATTATTAAAAAACAGAAATATAAACCCAAACCATTTGAACAAAATTTCTCCTTCATTTCCGAAAAATATTTCAATTTTCCTCCCAAAATCTGTCCCCTTTGCTACAACCATCACATTCCCGGGCTAACGCGAACTAAGTCTGTTTTCATAAAGTTATAGCTAACTTTCTACGAAAATTATGACTAAGTATCGAGTAGGGTAGTTTCGATATACGAAGTTGGCACAAATCCCTCCTCAAATTCACCATTCTTTCGTCTTACTCTAGTCCAGCCATCACCCTGATCTAATTCAATCAGGTGCAGTTCTTCATCTTGGGACATTGGTATACTTCCTTCGCTTGTAGCTGCAATAGAGATTTTTTTAAAGGAATTTATTTTTTAAATTTGATAAGTTATTATGTCCAGACTATAATAGTTTCTACATAAGTGAAACTTGAAAATTAGAGCATTAAACTTGATTTCTTAAAATAAACAAGATAACGCTTTTCTTAGCATTCAGAATTTGATATAAACTACCTGACTAATCTATGTAAATCCCAAAATTTTTTATGTATTCAAATAAATAACTCCTTCCAATAGTTTATGAACTGTCAATCTCCTATTTGGGTTTTCCAAATTCAATAAGGACTCATTTATACTACGACACTTAATACTTTAAACACTTGTCGGTAGTGAAAACAATAAAAATTCCAATTGTATTTTGATCATATATTAACTACTAAACAGTAACGGCTGTACAGTACTAGTGTGTACAAAAAGTAAGGCGACATTTGAATTTTAACTGCGCGCGCAAATTGACTTGGGGCAGTGCTCTTATTTTTATGTTGGTAGGACTGTCTTTTAGGTTGGTAGGAGTTTTGATATATGTGCCAAGGTTCACATCACAATATTCATTAGTCTTTGAGAAACGCTTCGTTTTGTAAGCTCCTAGAAGTCAATTTATCGATTTTTATAATGTCTGCATTTGTTGAGCAGAAAATTTGCATTAAATTTTGTTCGTGGAATGAATTTTCTGGTGCTGATTCATTGAGGAGATGGTGCAAAAAGCCTTTCGTGATGAGGCTATATTAAACAAAAATGTTAACAAGTGGAATAAAGAGTTCCAAAAAGGTCGAGAGCCTGTAGAAGCGAAGAGCGTCCTGGTCGACTATCAACCAAATCGCCGATTAACAATTAGAGATGTTGTTGCTCATGTTGGCATTTCAAAAGGATTAGTCAATACCATTTTGAAGGATGTTATGGGCCTCAGACGCATCAAATCTCGATTGGTACCGAAATCATTGATAATGCAGCGTTTCACACTGCATTGACTCTTCGTGACCATTTCGCCATAAACTTGACCCATATTGTTCCACAATATTCTGATTTGGCATCGTGTGACTTCTGGTTATTCGGCAAACTCAAAAGACCGATCTGGGGACACCGTTTTTAGTTAATAGTAGAGAAACAAGCCGCATCGAGGAGAGAGCTGAAGGCCATCCCAAAAATCGACTTCAATAACTGTTTTGAAGATTGGATAATCCGTTGGCATAAGTGGTTCTGGGGAGGGTTACTTTGAAGGCAATGAAATTGACTTGGGAAAAAAATAAAGATTTTCCGAAATATATGTTGGGGTCACCTTACTTTTTGGACACTGTACTATTTCAGTTTTATACTATTAGGTTAGATGCATTTTAAGAAAGGGCTTTTTCTTCGAAAATAATATATATGTTAATATAT
Organism: Cryptolaemus montrouzieri; assembly: GCA_013387265.2. Lineage (NCBI taxonomy): Eukaryota > Metazoa > Arthropoda > Insecta > Coleoptera > Coccinellidae > Cryptolaemus > Cryptolaemus montrouzieri. The sequence continues at coordinate 67,238,416 of JABFTP020000124.1, read as the reverse complement.
GTAATGAATTTAAAAATGAATAATTCATTTTTGATTGAGGAGGTCGTTACTTGATGAAAATCAATATACATATTTTCAATGAAATAAAACTATCGTATTTAGATTTTCACTGTATTAACAAAACTATGACCGGTTTCACCACATTGTGGCTTCATGAGATAGATCTATCTGATGAAGCCACAATGTGGTGAGTGAAACCATAGTTTTGTTAATATAGTCATAGTTTTGTTAATATAAAATGAAAATTCATTATAAGTACCATAGTTTTATTTCATTGAAAAATATGAATAATTCATTATAGAGTAAGATACCAGGGACGCCAGACGTTACTTATTTTCTGAAATATGAAATATGTATTGGACAAAGTAGGCCATAACTTTTGCCGGACGCTTTAAAGCTCCCAAAAATATAATGAAACCTACTTATATTCTCAGTTTTGAATTTCATAATTTTATATAGGATGGACAATTTTAATCAAACCAGTCTAGAGACTCTTAAATTAAGCCGTGAACCGAAAAATAGTTTCTACAAAAGTTGTCCAGAACAAAGGGGCCATCTTTCTGGGCAATTGGTTTTGACCTTAAGTTCAACTTTCCGAAATGGTATTTTAATTTGTTTTGCATGACCCTTACAAGGTCATTCCAACGTAAAATGTTGAGAAATACTGTGGTTGCTATTTATTGCATTTTCTGAATTATCGTAGTTGATGTAGCATGTGCACACCATTTAACTCCATCGATCGAGCTATAGGTCCATCCATTTGAGTGGTCAAAAGTGAACTTTGAAGAAAACATGATAATTCCACCTCAGATCTCAATGGGAGTGGAAAATTCAACGCTAAAAATCAACGTTGGCAATTCATTCGCCGTCGAAGCAGTGTCAAGTAAAATAGTGTCAACAAAACAAGGTGTTTAGCGAGAACTTTCTTTACTTCGGTGAGTGACAATGAAGTAGATAGGCTTAGAATGCAATGAGTTCGTACACATCAAACACAACAACACCGACCACGCCATAATGAAATTGAGCAATTCCGCAGACGCAGTGCTCCTGTGATTCTGGAACGATGATCCGGCAATAGATTGAACTATTGTCCCTCGATAAAAAGTCTGTGCGGATGGTAGTTGGCCTATTGATGGGACATCAACTCAACAAACACCTACTCGTCATGAGACTATCGGAAACCACGGTGCCGTGGTTGCCTACAAAATGACGAAACAATGGAACACATACTCTTCGAATGTCCCGCTCATAAGGTGACCAGACTGAACACCTTGGGCACTGAAACACCCAGCGCCCGGATGATCCAGGAGGCCAACTACAACAGTCTTGCAAGCTTCATCAAAAAGTTTTTTCAAGGCACAAAACAAAATAATAAAACACGGAAGCACAATTGGCCAAACGGTCTGAGTGCTGCCCATAAAGGCGCCGTGCGAGAAGAAGAAATAAATGGTGAATCTACTGGCAAAATAATATTGCCACAATTGATCCCACCAACCAGATCCTTTACGCCCTTTACTTTCTGGGATTGGAAATGATTCTAAGCACTTCTTGGCCAACATTCAGAAATATAACAGCTGTTTTCAGATTACATCGTTTGGCGCTACACATATTATACAGGACTATTCATGCACACTTTCAAGCTATTATACTATAATATTTTTTCTATAATATTCAAAGTTGTATTAAAATATACATCGGAAATAATTATTGGACAAATCTTTAAAAACTACAGATACAAGGACAAAATCACTTACTGGGGGCGCTGTTACCACTACCAGATACGTAACATATCATCAATTTTTACAAATTTATTTTATGTGCAATTCAAATGCGGAAGTTGATAAGCGTTGCGCTCACAATCCAACAATGAAGAGAACCTTTGTCCAAGAATTACGGATGTTTTTCATCAGAACAACAATTTAGTAAACATGTTCAAAATAGCATTGGATCTTATCAATTACGTATTCATTTTGTTTGCTTTAAGTTTATTTTATACAAAAGTTTGGGTCAGCTAGTCCATCATAAAAGTAGATCAACTACGTTTATTCTATCACAAAATGCAATTGAATAGCAACTACAATATTTTTTAACATTTGACCTCGGAATGACCTTGTAAGGGTCATAAAAAAATTTAATACCGTTTCGGGGTAAATTTTCCGGTCCTTTCTGAATCCGGTATCAAAAGTAGATGCCCATTTGAAATAAACACTTTCGACCTTCAAATGACCTTGGAAGTTGAGTTTAAGGTCAAAACCAATCACACAGAAAGATGGCCCCCTTTATCCTAGACAACATTTGTAGGAATAAGGAATAATTTTTTTGTTCACGGCTTAATTTAGGAGTTTCTAAACTGGTTTGATTAAAAGAGCCCACCATGTTATGATATTCAGGGAACTATTTGAATGTTTATTATAAGCAGCCAGACCAGCTTCATTGGTGAAACAGCCCATCACAGACACTTTTAGGGTCGCTACGACCATATGTGCGAAGCCTATTCGTCTCTTTCTTTATCCCACAGCTGAATTGCACTTACTCTACGTATGCGCGCGCATACGTATGTACAGTTAAGACACTTTTTCGAGATATCTTCAGTGAAAAATATTAAGTTCTGATTGTGCTTGATACAAAAAACGCATTCCAATAACTCAGCCATAGCATGTTTCAAGGCAATGCATCTTTATATATTTTATTCAAAATCAAACACTCAATTACTGAAATCATAATAAGAATGACCGAAGAGCTGGTGAAATACTACTTATTAAACACACGTTTGCGCGCGCATACGTAGATTAAGTGAGAAATAAAGAGAGAGACGAAAGGAGACTCCGTTCTCATGGTCGTAGCGACTGAAGGGCTGTTTGACTAATGAAACTGGTCTGGTTGTTTATAAGAGTCATTCAACTAGTCCCATTTGATATATCTCATGCCATTCAAAAGAAAAGCTCATAAAAAACGAAATTGTATCAAAACATAACTGACTAAAAATGGACATTGATGTATCTTATGAAATTTCATAAAAAAATATTGCCAGGCGTTCCACTGAATTATTTCATCTGAAGTTTGCACTCTATATGCTATAGGTGGAAAGTTATAGCTTTTATTAGGTAATCAGTGACGGAAAAAAAGTTTTGCAGACTGAAGTGTGTCAATTTCCACGTCTATTTGACAATTATCAATAATTCATACATTTGGCAATCAAACACAGAAATTATGATTTCCTGCAATGGAAAAACTAAAAACATCTTTCGAAGAAGAAAAATCACAAACCAAGAATACCAAGACTTTCTGGACAAGAAACTCCCTATCATTTGGGTGATGGGACCTGAAAACTGCGGCAATTCGACCATATCCGCGATGCTGGCAGAATGCAGCAACTTTCAACTCATCGAGATCGCCAGGTTGCTCCAAGTTTATTCCATGAGAAACGATTTTCCTAAAAGTGCCATAATCACGAAATGCATTGAAAAAGAAAAACCGATCCCAAGCGACGTGATCGTTCACATATTACAGGAAGAAATCCTTTTGACTTACAACAGCGTCGAAGGTATTATAATATCAGGATTTCCCTGTAATATATCTCAGGCTAAATTGTTTGTACGAAGGATTTACAGCGCCAATGTGATCATTGACATAAATTTGAAGTTAGATGCATATTTAACGCGAGTGCTGTTTATGGATAGCATGGCGGACATCAACAGATCCAGGATTGATTTTATTAAATACACCAATAAGTTGAGTAAAATAAGAAAAAGTTTGATGATAAAATTATAAACATGAAATGCGTGTACCCTAAAGAAGATGCAGTAACAAGTTTATTGGACATTCTAGAAGATGATTTTGGGTACCAGTTTAAACGATTGTATACGAAATGAAAATAAATACTTCATCAATATGCTTCTTCGTACTTAGAAAAGTCGACTGAAAATGTCAAGGACCACACATTCTGCTATTTTCACAATCTGCAACACCTATATGAATCATTAGAACCTCCCCTGCATGCTGAAATGGCAAATGTAATGTCGGTTGTCGTTTTAAAGGGAGTGTTCATGATTCTTTCGCATAGCGCTTGCGCCGTTACGAAATCAGTAAGCATAGAATAGTGGAGGCTGAGTTAGAATATAAGCCATTTACCGTCTTAGTAAGAATAACACATCATGAAACACTTTCGAAAGAAATTCACACTTTTAGTTTTCTTATGATGATATAAATGAAATGAAACAATTTGATCTGATTTTCACAATGTTCATTCTTAATATACACGACCAGTTTCGACTATTAAGTTATTTTCAACTGTCTAGAACTAACAGTTGTGAGAAAGAATGTGCCAACTATTCCTCTTTTAAATATTGAGAAGTGATCCAACCCTAGTTGACTATTGGCGGTGGTGAATTTTGGGTTCTCACAAAGTTTGCTTATTTACAAAGTTTCCAACAGATTCAATGTCATCCTTTTATTGCTTTTATATATATATATATATATATATATATATATATATATATATATATATATATATATATATATATATATATCATATGTCATTCAAAAATATGATGAAGAAAAGAGGTCCAAGAATTGAAGAATTGCTCAAGTTATCTAATGTAATTATGTGATATTAGGTAGAATTGGACAATCTCTTAGTATGTTTGCGAGAAAATCTCTATACAACTTCATTTGGAGTACTGTGCCACTGTATTTTTTGAACTGCCCAATATCGAAATTAATAAAATTCAGATTTTACAGAATAAAGCCATGGGGTTCATTTTGAATGTAATAGATATACTCCCATCAATATGATGTTGAATGTTTTGAATATACTCAGTGTCAGACAGAGATTGTTTTTCCGAACTATGGATCTCATATATAAAATGAAAAATAAGAAACTGCCGTCATTTTTGTGTCAAAGTCTGAAATATAGAAATGAAGTCCACTCGTACGACACTAGAAATAAAAACGATTTTTATGTAAATGGCTGCCAGATGGCGAGAACTGGAAAATCCCTCTTTTATAAGGGTTTAAATAAGTATAATCGACTACAGGAAGTATTAAAAATTGTGAGTGTCAAACTAAATTTCGGAGGTTACTTTTAATGCATATAAAGCATCCCTGATGTACAGTCAAGTGTTATTTTATTTTATTTTGTTTGTCTTTTATTCTTTTAAATCGAATATTTTCAATATTAAGTAGATATAGTAAATATTTGTTATCATAGTAAATCTTTATATTTTTGATGTATATTATTAGCAATGCTAAATAAACGACATTATTATTATTTATTGATCTTAACATGTTCAAAAACTTCGGGTTTCTTGTCTGAGGATAGATGTTCTTTGAATCTATACTCAAAATTTCGACCTGTTTGTCCTATGCAAGCTGTTGGACATTCGATTCTGCATATTCCAGATTGTTTATTGTTTATTTACTAGTTTTTATTAGACATGCTTATTTATTTTCTTTCTACATTTGATAATTTAAAAACTCTCCACAAATGCAATAAAGGGATGAGAATCTGTTGGAATGTTTGAAAACTAACAAACTTTGTTAAAACCCAAAATTCACCACGCTCAATAGTCAACTAGAATTGAATCACAATACTTAACATTTAAAATATGTAAATATAGTACCGTTTTACCACACCGGTCGCAGCGCTGCGGTCGACGTTCTGCGCATGTACGCTAGGTATCTACATCTTTTGACTATGCACTGACGCCATTGCTGTCTAATTCTTCCTTGTTTATTGAGTGTTTATGATGCCTCCGACATATATGGGCCGTTATAAGATTTCTTAGTTTTTAAGGCCCAAACCGATCGATATTCATCGTGAAATCTGTGCAATTTATGGACAAAACATTATGAGTGATGGAATGGTTAGAAAGTGGGTGAAGCATTTAAAGAAGGCCGCACAAATGTGCATGATGAACAAAGGAGTGGGCGTCCTTCGGTTGTTAATGAAAGTTTGGTGCCGGAAGTGGACAATAAGTTGAGAGAAAACAGACGCTTTACGATTTCCTTCTTGTGTTTTGACTTTCCCAATGTTTCTTGTAGTGTTTTATATAGCATTGTGACCGAGTACTTTAACTACTGAAAATTGTGCTCACGTTGAGTACCGAAAATGTTGACGGATCTACATAAAATTAAACATTTAGGCAGTGCATTGACTCTCTTGAGCGGTACCACAACAACAGTGATGATTTCTTGAGGCAAATTGTTACTGGCGATGAAACGTAGGTGGCCTACGTCACACTAGAAACAGAGCAACATTCCATGGAATGGATATTCAGATTCCCCCATAAAAGTTCAAGCAAACTTTTTCTGCTCGGAAAGTCATGTCCAGTTTTTTGAGACAGAAAAAGAGTATTGCTGGTAGAATTTCTGTCTCGTAATGAGACGATAAATGCAGCTGCTTATTGTGAGACATTGAACAATCTGCGCCGTTCAATCCATAACAGAAGACGTTGTAAGTTGGGGAAGAGCATGCTGCATGCTGCATGCTGCATGGTAATGTCCGTCCGCATGTGGCTAATCAGACCAAAGATCTCATCATTTTGGTGGGAAACTCTGGATCATCCTCCGTACAGCTCTGATCTGGCGCCCAGTAACCACCATCTATTCCTGCACTTGAAGAATCGCCTGAGCGGTCAACATCTTCGAGACGATGACGAAGTCAAAATAGTTGTGATGTAGTGGTTAAGAAGTCAGGCGGCAGACTTTTATATAGAGGGTATTCAAAAACTGGCACAACGTTATGACAAGTGCCTCAATAATGTGGAGAAGTAAATTAAGGTATAGGCTTTCATGTAAAAATAAAATTATTGAGATATCTTTGCACGTCATTTTTTGATTTCAAAACAGTACTTACTTAAAAAACACGCCTTGTAGGTATAGTCAGCACATTCTTTCTCACAAGTTTTAGCTCTAGACACTTGAAAATAACGTGACTATCGAAACCGGACGTGTGTAATAGAAATAAACATTGTGGAAATCAGACAGAAGTGTTTTATTTTATTCATATTAAAATATAATATGAATGAAAACATATACAAAAATTTCCATAAAATGAATCTATCAATAATTTTTTCATGATATCTAGAAAGGCCCAGTAAACGTGATTGGAAAAACGTTCACTAGTTCTGAAGATCTTAGATGGGTGATTCGTTAGATTAAACTCTTTGAGACTCCTGGTGATGACAGTATAATTTTTCTGCCTTGCTGCAGCAAGGTGTGGATGTCTCATTCCCACATCTTATTAGGTCCCTGTCCAAGTTAGGTTTGAAATATTATCGTGCAGCGAGTGGAAGATTAGTGTGTGTACATGTTTAAGTTGGAAATTGTAAAAATTTATGAACTCCATGTCTTTTGTTATGAATACCTTGGAGAAGGTAAAAGGCTGAAGTCCTTGAGCAAGCTCTTTGAAAAGGTGAATCAACCGATCTGGCTCTAACAACCAGGTCGGGAAGATCACTCAGTATTTGGACCGGAAAGATACTAGTTACAACTTTCATGGACATATAAGGTGTGTAACACACAAGGGCAGACATTACATTGTCGAATGACCTATATAAAGATGCGGGGACTAGTCCCATAACTACTTCGCTTTACTTGGTGGAGTACACACTCAGAAAGTAATCCCAACTCAAGCTCTCTAAGTGGCAGAGAACTGCGTGCTTCTTTGTCACAGAAGCCTTTCGTTCAACACTCAGCGCAGTGTTTAGAGAAGTGCAAGAATGGCCACGTACAGATCCCATTTCCTGGCTCGCTCCAAGCGAAATTACTGTATAACTGAACAGCTGAAAATACCACCTTTAATACATTTATGCGCGCGCACACGTAGAATAAGTGAGATCTAGCAGGCGACACACTAAGAGTGTTTGGTGGGTAGTTTGACCGATAAAACCGGTTTGACTGCTTGTAAAATCGTTCCCTGAATATCATATATAAAATTCAGGATAGAATATTAGTAAGGTTACATTATATTTCCGGGAGCATTAAAGCGCCCGGCAAAAGTTACGGCCTAAGGAAAGTGTCTGGCGGCATGAATTATTAATTTCTGTCATATAACCTTGCATAAAACACAGTTCTGAGAATTGAAAAGAAAAAAGGTTTCATTTTATCGATCCAGGTATGTCGATGATAAAGACCAATAAGTCAAGCAAACAAGTATGCATCCTTTAAAAGTGCCTATTAACACTACTTTGTCCAAAACATTTTTCATCTTTGAGAAAATACGTCACGTCAGACGGCCCCCAGATGACAGATGATTACTCCACTATGTAAATGTGTATTTTATTGTGATTGAAAAAAAATAGCTTAGATGTAAAACTCACCTTCGAATGCGTATAGTGCTTTACACGTTCCTATGGCAGGTAGAAGATCGGCTTCATAGTACTCGCTTTCTGGATCTGCGGTATGACCGTCATATTGGTCAGGATCAGAGTCCACCCCCGGCAATGACGTGTGCGACGTTCCAAGGCCACTCTCGGGACTGTTTGAACAACTATATCAAACAAGGTTAGGTAACTTAACGAGATAAATGAAAAACATGTCTAAAAAAGAGTTGAAAACAAATGAAAATAATAAGTTTTTTAATGTAACGCCGAGTCTTCGATGTGAGAAATTGAAATTTTCAATGGTTCAATTTGTAATTCAATTTGCACCTCTCGAAAAATTTGAAAGTGCGATAATGCTCATCGATTAAACAGAATTCTACAAATTTTATAATTAAATCAAATTCGAGAAAATTTAAAGATATCGTAGACACAAAGATTAATTGAAGTGAAAAATTCAAACTGTAAAAGTTTTGATCTTTCAAATAACCTTTTAGTTTTCAAATTGAAGATCTAAGCATGAAACGACAGACTGCATTTTCGTCCTCGTTGTAGAATCATCAGTGTCGCAAACTATCATTTCTAAGCAAATTCTACCTACACATAAATGAATAGCACGGAGAGGGAATACTCGATTTTGACAGCATTTGAATACACGTTAAACATTGATATTTCCTTAGAAAATACAGGTATCAACATGATTCCAAAAACAAGTTGAAAAAAGATGGGGCTTGAAAACATAATGCAGAAAAACATCATACAGTTGATACATTTTTTCACAGGGTGTTTTGAAATTTGGGGCAACTTTTTCTTCTATCTCGTATACAGTAGACTAGCGTTAATGTGAACTTGCGTAACTGTAAACGGCTGAATAACGCGAACGCAGAATCTTTTGAATTAGGGCTCTGTAGTGTGAACAATCGGCACATTTTTATGAACACAAATTAATTCAGACCTGCACTATTACGGGGTTGAAAAAAGACCTATTACTCTACATTTCCATGAGAAGTGGATATCACCTAAGAAAAATTCAGTGCAGGGTTTCAAATGTCGATATGGGGTACAATTTTTGAAAATCGCAGGTGAAAAACTGACCTGGCAACCTGAATTAGTTCATCCATTCATAAAAGAGCTGTTGAATATTATTACCGCACTCAACTGATTAACAAATACAACGCAAATGAGATTTGTTTATACTGGAAACTTCTACCTATGTTATTCATCTAACCCAGGGGTCTCCAAACTTTGAAGCCATAATATTTTTTACGGTACGTTCCAAGGGCCAAAACAATTTTAATTTTTCTGCCCACCTAAGCAAACATAGGCGTTTTGCATTTCAATTACTATTGATTATTCAGTATATTGTGACAAGTAGAGACATCTAGTGGCGAGTAGTAATACTATGCAGGTCTATGATGCAGGTACTATCTATTTCGGCTACCCACTAACTAATAACAGGTGTCACGTTTGAGAATTTCCGCATTAGTTCGAGAAAGTTCTGGTTCTGACTAGTTTTTTCTATCACTTCTAGATGGTAGTAATTGCATAGGTATAAAATGGCTAGCGGTGCCATTACGAGTCAGTTTGCGTAAAAAAGGCGAAGGAAGCGAAACTGCCTATTGTGAAATAAAGTAACACCCGTGCATAAGTAAGAGTATTTTGATTAGACTTGTTTTATGTTTGATTTATTAGTATGGAAAAGAAGCGAAAAATAGACAGTGAATGCAGAACGTTCCAAGATAAATGGAACTTTCAGTATTTTGTGATTGAGTGCAATAATTAGGCGTTATATCTAATTTGTAATGAAACCATAGCTGTTCTCAAAGAATATAACATCGTCACTATGAATGGAAACATCTTCAAAATTACTCTTAATATACAGGAAGTTTGAGGACGGAAAAATTTGAAACTTTGAAGCCCGGACTGAAATTGCAGCAATCTTTGTTTACCAAAGCAAATGCTGAGCTAGAGTCTGCAACTCGCGCCAGCTTTCGTGTGGCTCTTGAAATTTCAAAACGTGGAAAACCATTCACCGATGGAGAAATGATAAAAGACTGCTTGATTGCAGTAGCGGAAGAAATATGCCCTGAAAAGGTTAATTTATTGAAAGGTGTCAGTTTGTTAGCAAACATCGTGACTCGGAGGGTGCAAGACATCGCATCGCATCGTGGAGTAGATAAAAAGCTATGACGCGTATGAAGAACTGCTTGATATTGATAGTATTCACGGCACGACAACTGGGGCAGATATATTTAAGGGAGTGAAAATGCCATTAATAAAAAGAACCTTCGATGGAAAAACTTAAAATCTATCACCACCGATGGAGGCAAAAATATGTGTGGAAAAAATAAAGGAGTGAGCGTGGCGGTCAGCGTACAATGCAGCATTACCTTCAAGACTATGTAATTGTGTTTTTTTTTTGATTCATACATTCACTGGTGTGAACAGGTCGAGGGTGCGAACATCCCCGTATTTTTCGAGTTCACATTATGGCGAGTCTACTGTATCATCATATCAATTCAAACTTTTCGCAGAATCGATGATAAAAAGCGAAGATAAAAGAAAAACCTGCAATTTGACAAAAAAAAATCGAAATTGATTCAAAAACTTGAAATTAATTGTGATTGAATTTGAACGTTTGTACGGTCCAGTATATGAAGAGGCGTTCAAGTATAAAATCATACCAGATGGTCAACTAGTCTGTTATACTATACTGAAATGTCCAATTAAATATTGGCATCAATGTTGCAGTGCTAGTCGGCAAACATTTTGAACAACAGCCGCCAGAAAACTATCAGCTGTTCAACACACCAGTTTGCCTTGTTAAAACATAATTATCCAAAATTTTGGAAAGGAAAATAAAGCAGAAGTAAGAACCGTTACGCACCCGTGGTTAAGTTGCGGCGTGCCCAAAATGGACTGTTTGTTATGGTTGACGGTTGGATTAGTAACGCTACTGTCACTTGCAGACCTGCTTAGTGATTCCTCTTCAGCTGCACTTCCTCCAGAGTTCCGATGATGTCTCGATCCATTTATCAAACGTGGCGAATTATTCACAGAGTTGCTGGTACCGTTTTGGCTCTTCAGCGCTTCGTCCAAGTAACCTTGGAACCGTTTCAGTTCGGCTTGGAGCTTTTCCAGACGGTGACTGCTCTCGTTTAGTTGTCCTGAAAACAAGTTGACATTAGAAATTAATACTGAACTATTAGTTTTTCACAAGGCCATTTCCTTTCTCTTTTTCTCTTTTGGTCAAAACCACTTATCACAAATTTAGAAAACAGGCAACTAAACTGGTTTGGATACTTAAAACGAGTGGTCAAGACTAAGAAGATCAGCCAAATGGGTAGACAGACGAGAAGAAACAAACAAAGAAAGAATTCGCTAAAAAGAATGAAGTAGATAGACATCAGAAAGTGATTAACTCCAGTGGAATCAGGATTAGAATTGAAGCACATGAAAAAAATATATAGGGAACTCAAGGAAATAAACACAAATCCAAACGCCCTGAAAGGCAAAATGAAAAGAAAAAGAAGAAGATAGCAGGAGATATTAGTTCATCCCAGAGCTGTGAAAGTTTTGTATGACTTCTGGCATTACACCTATGTGTAAGACCGTGTGGAATCTAAATGTGGTTTTGAAAATGAACCAGACGGTGACTGATCTCGTTTAGTTGTCCTGAAAACAAGTTGACATTAGAAATTAATACCAAACTATCAGTTTTTTCACAAGGCTATTTCCTTTCTCTTTTTCTCTTTTGGTCAAAACCAATCATCACCAATTTAGAAAACAGGCAGCTAAACTGGTTTGGATACTTGAAAAGAATGGTCAAGAATAAAGAACAAGATCAGCCAAATGGGTAGACAGACGAGAAAGAGCAAACAAAGAAAGAATTCGCTAAAAAGAATTAAGTAGATAGACATTAGAAGGTGATTAACTCCAGTGGAAATGAAGAGGATGGATCAGGATTAGGATTGAAGCACATGGAAAAAATAGATAGGGAACTCAAGGAAATAAACACAAATCCAAACGCCCTGAAAGGCAAAATGAAAAGAAAAAGAAGAAGATAGCAGGAGATATTAGTTCATCTCAGAGCTGTGAAAGTTTTGTATGACTTCTGGCATTACACCTATGTATAAGACCGTGTGGAATCTACATGTGGTTTTGAAAATAAACCAAAAAGTTTCAACTGATCATAAACAGATTTCAATAAATTTAATTTCTTGGCAATATTAAGAGTTGTTATTCGTAGAAACTTGAAAAAATTAATGCATTTATTCTTGCCTCCATCAGGTCCAACTCAATCTCCACAACGTCGTGCATCTTTAAATTGTCAAAACATAATTGTGACATTGTCATCATCTTCATACAGATCGAATAAGGCACTGTACTGATTAAGCTATTACTATTTTTGGTAGTTGACATAATTGTCTATTCTACACTTAAGCAGCACTGTCGCATGTTTCGACTGCTTATTTTGATTCTGCGTAATAGTTTTGTATGTTGCTTCATCAAATATAGAGAGTCAAAGGCAGCAGTTTTGACGTACTGTACCTTTTTCAATGTAATGAAAGTAGAAGTTCTGTTCAAGCTGGAAAAACTATTCAATCGAATTAAAACAGAAATGGATTTTTTTCACAATGTTTTTACTATTAATAAATAAATTAAATTAAGAGATCACTGTTACACTGATCTCGTTCATCGGACAGTGTGAAAACCAAGTACAAAGTGAGATAAAATATAAATAAATGAATAAATAAATAAATAAATACTTTATTAACGAAATAGACCTTTGAAAATACTGAAAAAAAATAGTACACACCTAAATAACAAAATACCTAAAGAAATAACAAAACTCAATAGTATAATAGCAATAATATAAAATTAATTAAGTAATATCCCAATAACATATTGACAACTAAATATTCAAAAAAGACAATTTGAGTGTAGTTTTAAAATTAGAAAGTCTATAAGCAAAAATATCAATATCATCAACTACTGAATTCACCCTACTGCATATTCTCGTGAGAGGGGAGTATTGACCATAATTTGTTCGATGGAAGTCGATATGCAGCAAATTGCAGTGTCTCACAATATGACATGGAATGTGCAAAGATAAAAGTATACCAGGACAATTTATATAGGAGTTCATTACCTTGTATGCAAACATTACATCAAAATAGACTCTACGAGATAGAAGGTGTGGCAAGCCAAAGTGAGTCAAATGATGTTCATAAGTGACTCCATGTAATGCAATTCAACTCTTAAAGCATAATAGCTTAATGAACTTCCTCTGCACTCGCTCCATTCTACCTATATGGGTGGCATATGTGGGTGACCATACAACACAACAATACTCAAGAATTGTACGAACAATAGAGACATAGAGAACAACAAGATAACGTACACTAGAGAATGACCTAGTCGATCTTGAAATAAAACCAAGTAGCTTGTTTGCTCGAGGAATTATCGAATCGAAATGAAGGGTGAAAGATAATTTTGTATCGAGGTAAACGCCCAAATCCTTGAAAAGAGGAACAGTTTCAAGAGGAGTCCCATCTATCCCATCTAGTGTATATGTAAAATTCAAGGGTTGGAGTTGCCTAGTAAATTTGACGTGTTTGCACTTTGCAATGTTTACAGTCAATTCATTAACCCTACACCAATCGTGGAACGAATTCAAACTCTCTTGCAGAACAATCTGATCATCAATCATGCGAATGCATTTGAATATTTTGCAGTCATCGGCAGGAATGAGGAACACACAATCCTTAAGGTGGGTACTCTGATCAACTCCAGATGTGACATCAAAAGTATCAGAATAGAAGCCATTACAAGTAACCTGCTGAGATCGACCGGGGAGATAGTCCCTAAAACATGACAAGAGGGGGTCAGTATATATGCAGCCAACTTCAAAACCACTCTCAATACAGGCATTAACATAGTTTGTAAAAAAGAAAAAATTAGACTCAGTGAATTTGATTCGCATGAAACCATGCTGCTCGTCCACTATCACTGACTACATGAGATAAAAGAATTTCTGAAAGAATTTTGTCAAAAACTCTAGCAAAGAAACTATTAATACAAATGGGACGGTAATTAAGGATGTCAGATTTCGGACCTGTTTTATGGATAGGAATCACATTGGAAAGTTTCCATATAGATGGAAAACGCATTTATTGAAGATGTACTGAAGAGGTTCCACAAGGTTATAACTACATTCAATCATAAAACGAGCTGATATGAGGTCCGGAGCACAGGTATTCTTGGGTTTTAATGATAGTATGATTTCAGAAATTTTGTCATAAGATATATTAACTAAATTATGGATAACTTTAGACACAAAATGGTCATAATCTTCAGGGGAAAACTGGTCATAAGAGTCAGCAACGTTACTACCGAAGGCCTCTGCAAATGATCTACAAATTTTTAGCCCACCAACAATAGACTTGTTATTATAGGTCATAGAACTTGGAATACTACTGTTTTTTGAGATATTCTTTATAAATTTCCAAAATTTACTGGGATAATGTACGATATTAGACTCAGCAATGTAGTAGGAATAATCCTTAGATAGTGCACTCTCAACCATGTGCCTAACATGAGAGAAACGATCATAAACCATCGGTAAACTAGTTCTCTTATACATTTTATGAAGGGCTTTTTCTCGAAAATTGAAGACCTAGTTCTTAGACTTATCCAATAGGGAAAACTCGAACATTTACATACTTTGAGAGAAATATGTGTCGAAAATTCCATAAATAAAATCGTAAAATAATGAAACACTATCCTCTAAATCTGGAGCATTCAAAAAATCCCAATTAACAGTATCAAGAAACTCATTGATTTCATCTTATGGGGCACTGGTAAAATCGTACTTGAAAACCACATTCTGTTTCAATTTATCGAATGAGGCGTCCAGAGGCATTACTATTAGAGGTGGATGATGTGTGTCAACAGGCAGGAGAGGTTCCGCTTCAGATACCTGAAGGTCATAAGAGACATTGTGTAAAACAAGGACCAAGACAACACCGTTTACATTCTTTATATGATTCGCTTGAAAAATATTGAGGAAGCTGCAAGAATCACAAAAAGTTTCTTCTGAGGCTTTAGATATATTAGGAGGTCTGCTAGGCATCATCATCTTCATCACGGCAGTCGGTCCAATGTAGCCCCGGAAGATTGAAATCACCAACAATACACAGCTCAACATTATTATGTTCCCGCATTATGGTATCAATAAGTCCCGTAAAGTCACTATGTGAATGTACACGGCACCCAAAAGAAATACCTTTTTTGGAAGACTCATTTGAATCCACAGCTCTTCACGACGTGATCGATACGCTGACAACTCGAATGAATGGATTGTTCTGTCAACGACTGTTAGGACACCACCACCACGGGTTTTACCACACAAAGCCGGGTCACGATCACGACGATAAAGATTATATCGATCATCAATGATTTCAGAGTCACAAAAACTCGTTCAACCATGTTTCGGACAGTACAATTACCGGATAAGATTAAGTTATAATGGACAAATATATATGAATGAGTCTTTGCCAAGAGATAAACCAATCATTTATGAAAATTTCGTTTGTTATGTGAATTTAATTTTCGTAGTTGTTTTTGAAATTGATGAAAGGAAAATTACTGAATACAAAATTATTCTCAATTTCTTGAGTCATCGTGAATAAAGTGTAGTATTCTACTCGCATAAAATGGCCTACATTCACTTAGGCGATTTACGACAGTCGTCTTCGACTCGTGACTAATAGCACTCATTACAGGCTTGTTCAATAATTCCCTGTTCTGTTTTCTTTTCCACTTCTACCTTTTTGATATCGAAACAGCTACAGTATATGGAATCTGCTGCCTTTGACTTCTTCCTATTTGATGGAGAATCATACAAAACATACAATAAAGTAATACTTAGGGAAAAACTAAATTACCCTCCGAATAACCTAACAATGATGTACTGATCAATGAACATGAAAAATTGATAAAGTATTTCTCTATAATTTTTACCTTCCACAGTCATCGGATCTCCCAGTGCCGGATTGGCTTCGTAGACGCTCTTCATCTTCATGAGACCATCTCTGGCAGCAGACTCTTGAGCAACCTTCGCCTTCAGCTCCTCGATTTTCTGCGCCAGCTTTTTCCGCCTCTGATTCGGTGGTAAGTCAGACATGTCCTCCTTTCCGTCAGAAATCGCAGCGTGCTATATATAAAATACATACAAATAAGATAACGATAACGAGAATGCAGAAAGCGTTTGTAAGATAGAGTAAAACAATGTGAGATTATCTCAAAAAATGGGGTTGTATTGGTGCAAATCCAGTAAAAAATACAAAATCAAATATTATTCACATAAGAATTTGAGAATGATTGATAACTTGAATTTCACAGAAAGGAATCATTGTAAAAGCTTAAGATCATAAGTAATTTTCTCAGTTTCTTTAATATTATGTTAGCTTCATTAAGAGATGATCCACTGACTATGAACTTTGTGTAGTTATTCCTTTCAGGTAGGGTGCTGAAGCAACATATCTTCACCTGAACGCTCTTCAGGTTTCAAGGAAGTCTTAAGTTGGTGAACTGAAGGCCTAACGTTCAGCGCTACTACGTACTTGTGAAAGTGTTGGAATGCCATTTTTGGTTAAAAAAATCACGAACTGCGAATGACGAGTGGTCCGGAGCGTTGCCTCTACTTCGAGTAGAATATTGCAATGACTGTCTGACCTGCTGGAACGTATTCGTGGTGTTCAACTCCATTAACATCGAAAAATGCGATGAGTAAAGATTTCACTTTCGATTTTGACATTCTGGATTTCGTGGGACGCTTACCCCCCTTCTCTACCCACTGCATGCTCTGTCTTTTGGTCTCAGGGTTGTATTCGAACACCCAAGACTCGTCACCAGTGACAACATTCGTCATTTCGAGAATTCATGTCTTGACAGATGGACAATCGGAGCTCTTTCTGTTCAACTATGAGCACTTTGCGGAACCATTTTCGCACACAGCTTACGCATCTTCGTGTAGAATCTGCCGGATCGTCTCCTTGTTGATGCCCAACTCGTCTCCCTACATTCTAACGTACAAAGATGATTACAAGATATATTTTTCCTTAAATGTTAAGTAAGCGGGAATTATTGATTTCGAGTTGGCTATTAAGAGTAGTATGATGACGGGTTTTTCCGAGTTTATTAAATTCAAACTTTCCAACAGATCAATTCTACTTCCTTTATTGCATTTGTGGAGGACTTTGAGATTGTCTAAAACTATTGTGAGGTTTGTTCGTTCATTCACAGACGCAAAATTCCCCATGCATCATGGATCAATCATTTAAATCATAAACTCGTCGCACACAATTCTTTGGTCCACAGAGATTTTACTATCCACCTCTTAATTCAATATTTTAAAACGGAAATAAATACCATAAAAAGAATAGCCTTCATCAACAATATACCGGCCTCTTTAATAAATAAAATCATTAGTCGCAAATAAAATCAAACATGACAATTATTATATTGCATTCAAGAAAAACCCGATAAAGGATATACTAGATCCAATTATGTCGGTTAACTTTCTCATAAAATAAAACATTATATTTCAAAATTCAACTACCTCATTCTCAATAGGTCCTAATCTTAGCAAATTACTTTGTAATGCAAAATAGAAAACAGATAAACTCAAACAATCAGCTTATGTGGGTCGAACAGTCAGAAATTTCGAATGCAGGTTCAAAGAACATATCTCTTCAGACAAGAAATCTGCAATATTTGAGCACATTCAATCAACAAAGTACCAAATAGTTTTAGACAATGTCTCAAAGTCCTCCAGAAATGCAATAAAGTAGAATGACTCTGTTGGAAAATTTGTAAATCGATAAACTGTGGAAAACCCACATTATACTATTTTTAATAGCCAATTTCAAACCAATAAGTCAACTAGAGGAATTGAGCTTACTTATATAGATACTAGCCTAATTTAATATTGAGTAGTGGAGAGGTATTTATATCTACCTGGCCACTATGGGTATTTAAAGAGTGTTGATTTCCAAACATTCCGACAGACTAATTTTCTTTCCTTTGTCGATATTATAAAGTATTTTGATATTATCTAATGTTATTGAATGTTTTGTGGTTTTATACGTTCGCATATTGGAGAATTATTGTCAGAGTATAAATGTTCTTTAAATCGGGTTTCGAAATTCCTACTAGTCTGCCCAAAATAAGCTCATTGCTAATAGTTCCTGATTTTTTTGAATTTGTCTGTTCTTGTTTCAGCATTGAATAATTATAATTTCCACAAGTTCAGACTTGAGAAAGAGGGGTTATTTTAAATTTAGCAAAATAGTTGCTAAAGTTATTGGAGAGAGTACCAGCCCAGTTGAAACTAGCGTATTTTTCAAGTAAATATCTTTTATGGAATATAATAATTGCGTTATTTGATGTTTTTCTTCACGTTGGATAATTTCGTCTACAAAAACCAGAGAGTGTTGTTATTTAAGGTAATTTTTCTGATACCATTTATTTTAATTTACAAGTCTGTCGGTAACGGTGGAATGAAAAAGGTTCTATGGATCATTGAATTATAAGCTTTGTGATTTAATTGATTGATTGAGTCCACGGGAATAGTTGCGTCTGCGAAGGTTTCTTTTCTGTAGATATTATAAATGAAATTGTTAGTCGATTTTGTTATCAGCAGATATTTCTATTTCTGCTGTAAACTGTTTGTATGAACATATCGAAGAAAGTTATTTTTCAAGGGACAATATTCAACCTTCCGTAGAATGTTAAATATCCTCCCTTGAAGGAGCTAGTTTTCCGATCTACTCTTCATAATCACCGTTCACCGGGGCCACCGGGAAGTGGTACAGCACGGTCAGATATCACGAATAGGAATAATGGACTGCAGTTTCGGTCTCGTTTGACCTCGTCAGCCTCATCTACCCACTCGTAACAAAAGGCCATGCCGTTACCTACTCATCTCAATTCGTTGGAGCGAACGCAATAATATAAATATCACTGCGCCCCCCAACGAACCGAAACAGAGGCTACCTCACCAGCGCCCCGCAAAACGGTGAAACCAAAGAGCAGATGAAACAAGAAAACGTCACACTAGTTCGATAACATACCGCCATGCGACACTCACGTATCAGACAGAAGCGGCTGTCGAAGGACCGACGCTCCTTATTTCTATGTGGTTTACAACCACGAATACACAAACATCATTTGTATGAACTTCATCAGTTTTGTAATCTTCTAAAAACTTGCCTATCTCAAAATTATTTTCAATTTCATTCAAAATTTCATCAACAACCATCAGAACTTCCCATAGGATCACTTCTTAGCCCCCTTTCGGCCGATATATTCATGGATAACTTTGAAAGAACTAGCTAGACTTTAATACATCTCCACTACTTAATATTAAATTAGGCTTCATTGAAAATTTGGTAACTGCAGCGTTCGCATTGGTTTCATTCGAAACAGAATTCATTTCAGCGTCAGCCTGTGCAAGTTTCGTGTTGATCGGTTGTATACTTCGTCTTTTATTGTCCTTAGAACATCGATCTGTTTTGACCCACCCGTCGTGAAGATGAGTGATAAAATAACTGAGCACAGAATAGGGATTATTCCACTTCCGTGGAAATTATGGAACAGTCAACCGACGTGTATAAGGAAGATTATCTGAAAAAATTAGCTGTCTACGATTGGGCGAAGCGGTTCAAAAGCGGCAGAGAGTCAGTGGAGGATGATCCGTGCGAGTGAGCTCCCTCTACTTCTCGAAACGCACAAAACTTCGATCGGCTGCGAGTGAGTGCTCGGATACCGTCGGGTAAGCCTTAGAATGTTGGAAGACGAGTTGGGCATCAACAAGGAGACGATCCGGCAGATGCTGCACGAAGATTTAGGGATGCGTAAGCTGTGTGCGAAAATGGTACCCGAATTGACGAATGTTTTCACTGGTGACGAGTGGTGGATGTTCGAATACGACCCTGAAACCAAAAGGCAGAGCATGGAGTGGGTAGAGAAGGGGGGTAAGCGCCCCACGAAAGTCAGAATGTCTAAATCGAAAGTGAAATCTTTACTCATCGCATTTTTCGATATTAATGGAGGTATACACCACCAATACGTTTCAGCATGTGAGACAGTCAACGCAGTATTCTACATTGAAGTGTTGAAACGTCTGAAAATCCGTGTGTTTCGTGTACGATTCGAATTGGCGGATCGCGGATGGGTGCTTCATCATGACAATCCTCTCGCTCACTCGTCATTCGCAGTTCGTGATTTTTTAACCAAAAACAGCATTCCAACACTTCCACACCCCCCTGCAGTCCAGATCTGGCCCCCTTGACTTCCATCTGTTCCCACAGTTGAAGTCGTACCTCAGAGGAAACAGATATGACGGAGTTTCGGAATTCCAAAGTATCACGACGGCGGTTCTGAGGAACCTATCTTCGGGGGTTCAGGGTGTGCTTTCAACAGCGGGTTCAAGGGTGGGAGAACATTGCGAAGGAATATAAGGTATTTTCAAGTATTTATGTACTTTCCGGACCGTCCGAGCACTTTTCCGCGAACTTAATTGACATACCTCGTAAACCATCAATATTACTCATTGACAAATTATATCTAGTGATCATCTTTGAACCTTAGTATTCAGCACTTGAAAATAAACGAGGAAAATTGACAAGAGTGTTTTTTTCCTTTCATATTTTAAAAAAGCACAGAATAAATAAGTCGTCTTTATCATATGAATAACACTTGTTTTCTGCTAAATGATTTTACATTATGCTTCTTCGAAATTGCCGAGGGTACGTTTATTAACTTTTAATCCGATCGTGGAAATCATACGTGACGCGCTCCAAAGAAATGATGCTAGCGTCCGAGCGTGAGTTTTATAAGAGAGAAAATAAAATGTGTAGGTAACGATTGAGAATTCTCGATGTTCAGCCAAGCTACAGTTTACAAAAGCTTATATCCCTCAAAATATTGATATTGATTCTTCGGCGCCACATCAAACTTATTTAGATTACAGGCTGATGACCTCACTTTACTATACCAATCAGGAAAAGATATGTTGATCGAGCACCCTCCAGGAAAACAGTAATCATTGGTATAGTAATTATATCCTGGTTAGTGAAAATTAAAATTGACCAAAATCACCAAAAATAACAATAAATTCTTTAGTACTCTAAAACAAATGAAGAGTAGAGAAATGAAACTGACACATTAAATTGTTAGTAACCAATGAAAATGGATGAAAGTGTGGTATACCAGGTGCACCGGTAATAATTAGCGTTTTTTGTGAAAATGAAATACTAATTTTGAATGAGAAAGTAAAAACATTTATTCAATGCTTTTCGCACATTTAGACCATCTTTCTGGCAATTTGTGGATACAATGTCAATAGAAATGTCGTCTTTTGAAGCAAACCAATCAGACACCCAATTTTCGACTTCTGTGTAGGAATCGAAGTGTTGCTCAGTCAATCTATGAAAACGAATGGTAATCGGAAGGGGCCAAGTCTGGTGGCGGGTGGGGTAGCAGCTCCCAGCCAAGTACTTTGATTGCATCCTGAACCGATTTTGCTTTGTGTGCGGCTGCATTGAAGTGTAACAAAATTACTTTGCCTTGTCTTTAGGCCCATTCTGGTCGTTTTTCGATCAATGCATTGTACAAATTGATCATTTGTTGTCTGTAGCGATAAGTATTAACAGTTTCGCCAGGTTTCAGAAGCTCATGATATCACACCCTTCTGATCCCACCAAACACAGAGCATACACAATCGATCTGTTTTTGCAGTCGATGTTGATAGTTGTCCCTGATTAACTCATGATTTTTCCGTTTAAGATTCTCAAAATAAATCAATTTTTCATCGCCAGTGACAATTCGAAAACTGACTTTCTTTCGTGTCTTTCAAGCAAAATTTCAAAAGTATTTTTTCGGTTTTCCATTTGTCTTTCATCAATTCATGTGGCACCCATTTTCGGATATTTCTCATAGCTTTCAAAAGGTCTGAGATTGTTTGTTGTGCAACATTTAACACGTCTGTCATTTGCTTTCGACTCAAAATATCATCTTCATCCAATATTGCTTGCAGTTCGGCGTCTTCATAATTTTTTGGTGGTCTTCCACGTTCTACATTTCTCACATCAAAATCATTATCTCTGTACCGTTGAAACCATCTTTTGCATGTTGCTTCTGATAGAGCATGATCACCATATGCTTCGACAAGCATTCGATGCGACTCTGCAGCAGTTTTCTTCAAATGGAAACAAAAAATTAATACTTTCTGCAAATCATCACTTTCCAGAACAAAATTTGACATTTTCATTTCAAAAATTAACGGTCGTTTACAAAAATGTTTCCTACGTAAGTAAAACGAAATAAGACACTTTTATCACTTTTCCACAATTTAATAATCACGACTGGTTTCGACCTTACGATCATTTTCAAGTGAACAACAAAATAACAGATGAGTAGGTAAGTTTAAGTACAGAGTGAAAGTTATCCTAGATATTGAGTAGTGGGGATGCATTAAGCTCTGGTTGGCTGTTGAGGGTAGTAAATTTACGAAAGATTTTAAGGTTGTTTAATGATATCTAGTGGTTGGTTGATTTTACGTGTCCAAATATTGGCGAATTTTTATATGTGGAAATATGTTCCTTAAATCTAGCTTCAAAACTTCTCCCTGTTTGTCCGACATAGGCTACCTGACATTCATTGCATTTGATTTGATAAATTCCTGATAGATTGAATTTATCGATCTTTTGTTGGGCATTGAATAATAATCTGCTCAAGTTGGGACCGTTTGAGAATGAAGTAGTTATGTTGAATTTGGAAAAGTAGTTACTGATTTTGTTAGAGAGTTCGCTGTTGTATCTAAGACTAGTGTATCTTTTTTCCGAGATTTCTACGATGCTATATAGTAATTGAGAGGTAATACGTTGTTCTTCGCGTTTAATGATTGTATTGAGAAAATGTTGTGGTATATTTTTGTCTGAGGCAATTTTTCCTCTGGCTCAAGGAATAAATCAAAAAGTGGTATAAGGTAAGCGATAATATAAAACTTCACATCAAATCTATTCAGGACGAATTATTTCATATTTTACATAATATTGAACTTGAATATAAAATCAATATGAAAATAAGTGAGATTTCAAAGGAAAATTACGAAAACCTGCATAAAAACTTAGAAAGCCTTAGCAATCTACGATCCAAACAGATACTATCGAACGATCAGATATCACCTTTCATCTTAGATTCATAAATCTATCGAACAAACCCTTTACTGAAGTTCAAACAGATCTGTTGAACAAAGGACCAAAATTCACCCCGGAAAACAGCAAATTCAAAATAGACAAATTAATAACCAGAGTGCAAGCAGAGCTGACCATCCAAAAACATAAAGATATCATCCCCAATCCAAGCCTCCATAAACACAAACTCACAGAAATTATCAGAAAATCTGACATGAAAACTAACAATCAGAATCAATTGAAAATAATGAAGTCCATATCAAATAAAATCTAAACCGAAGACCTCATAATGACCAAAGCTGACAAAGGTAATAGTATAGTATGCCTCAATAAAGATCTATACGAAAAAGAGATGCTGGATGTACTGAAAACAATGGATATTACCGGCATACCAAAAGATCCAACCAAACTTTTCACAAAGGAAATCAAAGAAGAGCTAAGTTTGTTAGAACACCTAGCACACACAGAATGGGAGAAGATGGAACTGATTCCAATGAATCAAGCTCCTAAAAAGTACGGATTTATTGAACTACATAAGGAAGTAAAATCTGCAAGACCTGTAGTGTCATATATAAACTCACCATCAAGTAAACTAGCGAAATTATTGAATCAAACATTTCTAGACCTCACGAATTTTCACGAACAATAAACTATCTCCAATTCTGTAGATCTCATACATAAATTTTAAAATCTCACAAGATATTAAGTTAGTCTCTTTCGATGTCAAAAATATGTACCCGAACATTCCAACGGATGAGTGTCTCTCCCTTGTTACAGATATCTTATCCGAGTCTAACACACCGCCATGTATCACTAATGAACTTAGCAATCTTCTTTAAATATGCCTATCTCAAAGTTACCTTCAATTTCAATCTAAATTCTGTAAACAAAATTCAGGTCTTCCAATGGGATCACCTCTTAGCCCCCTACTAGCTGAAATTTTAATGGATAATTTAGAGAAAAACTCAATATTAAACACAGATTTTGCTAAAAAATACATTATTTTTGGTACAGATATGTAGATAATATTTCAGTTAGTTTTCGTGGTTCAAACAGACAAATTCAACAATTTTAAATTACCTGAATAAAATATTGTGCCGCATTAGCTTCACCGCTGACATAAGAAATAATAACTCAATTTTTTTCCTAGACTTAACCATCATAAGTTCAAATAACAATCTCAATTATGAAATTTACAGAAAAGAAACATTCACAAACGCATCGATCCCAATGGACTCGTTCGGTCATTTGAGCCACAAACCTATAACTCCATGATTCATAGAGCTTACTCTGTTCCCCTTTCGACAGAAAATTTCCAAACTGAACTTATAATCAAAAAAATTGCCTCAAATAACAATATACCACAACATTTTCTAAATACAGTCATTAAACGCAAAGAACAAAGTTTTACCTCTCAATCACTATATAGCCTCGTAGAAACCCCGAAAAAAAGATACACTAGTCTCAGATACACATACTAGGCATACTATACTATTGATTTTGTCAGCTTTAGTCATTATGAGATCTTCGGCTTCGATTTTATTTAATATGGACTTTATTATTTTCAACTGATTCTGATTGTTAGTTTTTATGTCAGATTTTCTGATAATATCTGTGAGTTTATATTTATGCAGGCTTGGGTTGATGATGATATATTTATGTTTTTGGATGGCCAGCTCTGCTTGCACTCCGGTTATTTCTTTATTTATTTTGAATTTGCTGTTTTCCGGGGTGAATTTTGGTCCTTTGTTCCAGCAGATCTGTTTGAACTTCAGTAAAAAGTTTGTTCGATAGATTCATGAATCTAGGATAAAAAGTGATATCTGATCGTTCGATAGCATCTGTTTGGATCGTAGATTGCTGAGGCTTCCGTTTTTCTTTTTCTTTTCTAAGTTTTTATGCAGGTTTTCGTAATTTTCCTTTGAAATCTCACTTATTTTCATATTGATTTTATATTCAAGGCACCCAAGTTCAATATTATGTAAAATATAAAATAATTCGTCCTGAACAGATTTGATGTGAAGTTTTATATTATCGCGTACCTTATACCACTTTTTGATTTCTTCCTAGAGCCAGAGGAAAAATTGCCTCAAATAACAATATACCACAATATTTTCTAAATACAATCATTAAACGCAAAGAACAACGTATTACCTCTCAATTACTATATAGCATCGTAGAAACCCTGGAAAAATAATACACTAGTCTCAGATACACCGGCGAACTCTCTAACAAAATCAGTAAATACTCTTCCAAATTCAACATAACTACTTCATTCTCAAGCGGCCCCAACTTAAGCAGATTATTACTCAATGCCATACAAAAGAACGATAAATTCAAGCAATCAGGATTATATAAAATCAAATGCAATGAATGTCAGGTAGCCTATGTCGGACAAACAGGGAGAAGTTTCGAAGCTAGATTCAAGGAACATATTTCCTCAGATAAAAATTCGCCAATATTTGAAAACATAAAATCAACCAA
Organism: Cryptolaemus montrouzieri; assembly: GCA_013387265.2. Taxonomy (NCBI): domain Eukaryota; kingdom Metazoa; phylum Arthropoda; class Insecta; order Coleoptera; family Coccinellidae; genus Cryptolaemus; species Cryptolaemus montrouzieri. The sequence goes on along the minus strand of JABFTP020000124.1, from coordinate 67,212,348 downwards.
CCACTCGATATCATTTAACAACCATAAAATCCTTCATAAATGTAACAAGGGGAGAGAGATGAGTTTGTTGGAAAGTTTGGAGATTAACAAACTATGTAAAAACAATTTACTACCCTCAACAGCCAACTAGAGCTTAATGCATCCCCACAACTCAATATCTAGGATAACTATAACTCTGTACTTGTACTTACCTACTCATCTGTTATACTGTTATTCAGTTGAAAATGACCGTAAGGTCGAAACCGACCGTGATTATTGAATAAATGGTGAAAAAGTGAGAAAAGTGTCTTATTTCGTTTTACTTTGAAGATGAAATCATCATCAATACAATACTATCAATGTTTCCTACGTATACATTTGTATCTTAACGCTCACTTCCTACCGGTATACCTGGAATTTATATTCACTTTTTTGGCTTGTATATGAAGGGAAGAAGTGAAGGACAAAGGATAAAAGTAATGAAGCGAAAGCACATACCTTTATGGCCATACAGACTTCTGTAAGCTTCTGTATGCATGAAAAACAAAAGCATTAGCACATGCCTATAGAGAAAAGATTAAAGCCAAAAGCACAGTGTTAAATAAAATGAAAAGTTCCTTCATTGTTCTTCAAGATTCAGGAGAATATTAGGTATATTGATAATATAACTGTTTACTATTACTATCAAAAGATTATTTTTATCGAGTTCTCTTGAAAAGTATCCTTCTACGAATTGCTGAGAAATTTGATAATTTTTTCTCGCTAGATCAATTTGATAACATTTAATCCTGAAATTTTGAAGAGCAATTTTTTTAATATGTTGCATGCCTGTGTTTCGATGAATGTGTAATTTATGATATAAGATTTATATTGTTATAAGTAGGTTGCAGAAATGAATTTTAAATTAATGATTAACTAACCATGATTAGCTTGCAAAGGTCACATAACTTATAATTTTTCTTGTTGAATTGCTAGGGTTAATGGAGAGCTCAACAAAATCATACGCAGATAGTATAGGGAAGCCAGAGAAAAAATTGCTATCGGAAAAATGCAATGAAATTGAGGCACTTCAAGAAAAACATGACTATTACAACGTTCATAAAAAAGTAAAGGAATTTATTGGAAAGATCCATAAACGAAACGCAGCTATTCTGAAAAACATGAACATTGAAATTATAATAGGAGTTGAAGAAAAGATCAAGATATGGGAAGAACGCTTTTCGAAGATAAGCCAAATGACGGAGTGAATTTAGAAGAAACAGGTCCAAACATAACAAAAAGTAGTACATGCAAAAATATGGTAAAGCTACAGGACCAGATGAAATTCACGCAGAAACCATTAAGATCATAGCAGAACAAGAAGCAACACGCCTAAACCTGCTAATAAAACTTTTCAACTCTATATATAGTTCTGGAAAAATACCCTCTTACTGGCTAAAATCAACTTTCGTAACTTTGCCAACAAAGTCAAATGATTCACACTGCGATGACTATCGGATGATAAGTCTAATGTCCTATGCACTCCAGGTATTTCATCTACACAAGGATATATCGAAAATATGAAAGCCAAGTAGATAACATGCAGTTTGGTTTCCGAAATGGTGTAGGCACTATTCTCTTCAAATGTCCTCACACAGAGGTGTCGCGACATGAATGCAGATATATCTGCTTGTTTCATCGATTATAGCAAAGCGTAAAACATCAAAAGCTATTAGAAATTCTTAAAACTACAGGCATAGACATATCTAAATTACACTGGAACCAAACTGAAGAGGTTAGGGTAGATCAAATGACATCTGAAACAATATCAATCAAAAAAGGAGTCCGTCAGGGCTGTATTCTATCGTCTCTATTATTTAATATATACTCGGAGGCAATATTCCGAGAAGCTTTAGATGGTGAAATAGGTGGACACAATATAAACAACATAAGATACGCAGATTACACCGTCGTAATTGCCAGTAGCATTGACGAACTGCATGATAAACCGCATTACTGAAAACAGCGAAGCTTTTGGTGGTGTATCTGAATGTCTCCAAAACCAAACTAATGGTATTCTCAAAAAGAGAGAGGGTCGAAGTCCTACGCACTGGGGGGACGACAGGTGTCGTCTTTCAAGTATCTAGGCCCAAGCCTAAACGATCGGCGCGACATAAAAAAGAAAATTACATCACGGCAGGGCAGAAGAACTTTCATAAACATGAAACATTTTTTCACCAGAACATATATCAACCTGGAACTCAAAATGCGGATGATAAGATGTTATGTGTTCTCGGATGCGAGTTTTGAACTCCTGATCCTGGTATGGAGAGGCGTACTGATGCCTTTGAGATGTACCTTTACAAAAGATTACTGAAAATATAATGGACACATGGACTAACGAACATCGAGGTCTTGAGAAGAGTAATCAAAGAAAAAGAACTTTTACACACTGTAAAAAAACGGAAGATATTGTACCTGGTTCACGTTATGTGAGGCGAGAAATACGAAAGATTAAGACTTATTATAGAAGGAAAAGTTCACGGAAAGATGTCATAATGCCTGACTGAAAGACCTTCGTAGGTGGATTGGTAGCACACCAATAGACATTTTTCGCTCAACTCTAGAATTCAGATAGTCATCTGGATTCATTAGGAGAAGACGGATCGAAAAGAAGTGGAGATTATCTCTTTGTATTCACAGAGTATAGTTTATTTTCCTTGTTAAATAATGTAACGAATTCTCAATTCATAATTTTTCATTTGAACTTTACATACCTAAGCATAAAGAATGCATGAAGCTTTACATATTGTGAAAGTCTTAATCGGTGGTTAGTTCATCACCAATTGAACATTTCTTCCTGCTACCACCTCTAACTTCAAAAGAAACGAATTGTTTATTGAATAATTTGAAGAATATGGTTCTATACACTAATAGATTGTGAAGACTGCATTTTCAAAAACTTCTTGCTCACTAATTTAAGCCAAAACTTGCAGAAGCTGCATATTCGTTTTACATCTTTCGAAAAAGAAGTCAGCATTGTTATTATCAATTTATATTGAACTGTTAATGTGATTAAATAAAAAGATTACTTAAGCAGCAAAACATGAAGAAATAAAATAAGAATTCTTTGAGCCATCAGAATTAAGTGTGAAAACATTAGTTACATGCCTTACTTCAAGTCAAGTACTTACTAAAGATTTTTTAAGGTAAGTGAAACTCAATGAAGTCGTGCCATCACCATCGGCCAAATGAGTACAAAGAATATAATTAATTGAGGAAATGGATCCATTTACATACGAAATTTTTGAGTTTCTCGAAAATTATTAGATCCAAGTTGAAAAATTTTGAATTCTACAGTTCAATGAACGATGAGAAAGTTATTAAGTATATTGGAGCAATCACTATTTGAAAGTATCAATTGCAAGATGCCAGAAAAATATAGGCTTACTGCTGATGTTTTTTAACCCACTACGATCGTAGACCACGCCATTTTGAATGACGTTCATTGGTAGACTATTTTTATTGCGCGCGCCTACTCTTCAGTAGCTGTAGAAAACTTAAGTATTTAGTGAATCAGTATATTTTTTACAGTGTTAGCGAATGATTTTTGATATTTGCTTCTGAATATGACTGGTCTACGATTGTAGACCACGCGAGCATTCACGTTTTATTTTGTGTTTCGAGTCAGTTCAGTTCAAATTCGATTTCTAGGTAGCTTGAAAAGAAAGAAGTATGTCTGAACCCAAAAGACGACGTGTACAGTCCAGCAAAGATCCTGAAGTCTGGTTACAGTGGTTCAATGAACTATCTAGTGTTTTAGAAAATTCCTCTGATGAAAACGATGATGAGGACGACGATAATGCAGAACAAGATGTTGTTAAGGGGAGCAGCCATGACACAGACTCAGAGCAGGATATAATAGAGGGTGAAGAACTTTTCGATTGAGAAAATGATTCCAGTTCAAGCCGTTGAACTCTCTCCAAGTTCGAGTTCGTTCGCATAATATTGTGAGGCAACTTCCTGGAACGAAAGGTAATGCTCGTGATGCAACAACCGAAATCCAGTGCCTAAAATTGTTCGTAAACGATATAATCGTTCGAATTATAACGGGTGTCAATAAACATATATATAGAAAATGTTCAAAACAAATTTAGCAGGATTCGGGACGCGAGAAAAACTGATGAAAGGGAAATGAGTGCGTTTATAGGAAGTTTGTTCCTCATTGGCACTTCCAGGAGTTCAAGAAAAAAATTGAAAAAGATATTCAAGAGGAAGCGGAATCGAATCATGCTTTCTTGCTATGAGTGAAAATACATTAAGGTTTTTTCTAAGATGTATTAGATTCGACGGTATAGAAACTAGGAACGAGTAAATGGAAAATATATTGAGTTACGGCAAATAAAGGATTCATTCTGGGACTTTTTGGTTTTTTTTCAGTTCCACAGAGAAAAAATTAATATTTTTCATCAGAACCGAAACAACTTCAATCACAAATGATCAAAGGAACTATTTCGTTTCAAATGCGTACTAAAATGGATGATATTGATTTTCTATGTCAAAATGAAAATGGTCTGCAATCGTAGACCACGCGAGTAAATACATTCGAAAATACGAACGATCAACAGTTGTCTATATTTTTCAATTAAATAAAACTACGATGTTCAAATTTTCACTATAGTTAAAACTTTTCGTTTCACCAAACTGTAGTTTCCCCAGATAAGTACTACATTTGAAAGTATGACATGTTTTATGTATTGCATCGGTAAAAACAGGTACTTAGTTAAATAGGAAGAAAATCCAAACAGGGTTGATTCTTCTGAGAACTGAAAAGGTTAAATAATGGAGACGGCTTTTGTCCTAGTTGACTATTAAGTGAATTTCTTGAATTTTTCTGTTTATTGATTTCGAATGCTTTCCATAGGTCCAGTTTCAATTATTTTCATTATGTAAAATATCAAAATTATTATTAAAAGAATATTTCTCTTCTACTATATGATTTGCATAGGGAGAATCTGATTTTTGTTTATCAAAACTGCGTTCATGCTCTGATAACCTAATTTGGAAATCTCTTATAGTTCTACCGATATAAATTTTAACACAACTTTCACAAGGAACCTTATAACCACTTGATTCGTTTACTGTATGAATTTTTGTTTTACACTTTTTAATAATAAAATTTAAAGACATTTGGACGAAGGAAAGAATGCCTGATAGTTGTATTCTGGGAATTATATGCCTGATAGATAAGAAAGGAGATAAGTCTGACCTGAAAAACTATCGAGGCATAACACTTTTAGAAACCGCCTATAAAATACTTACAACCATTCTGAATGATAGAATGAAGAAAACAGATTACAAGATTGGAGAATATCAATGTAGATTGAGAGCAACTAAGAGGCACCACAGACAGATTATGGAAAGGTGTTATGAGTACGACATCAACCTGCATATGTTATTCGTCGATTTTAAGCAAGCTTTCGACAGCTTAAAATGTTGAGCGATCCATTTGAAATAATGTCTGGCGTAAAATAAGGAGATAGGCTGTCTACAACACATTATACACTGCGTAAAGCAATTTACCGTATTGAGGAACTATCTTCAATGAATCAACCCAAGTATGTTCGTATGCAGATGATATAGCCAGGCAGAGAAATCGACTTATCGAAGTTTAAAAAGAGATAGAAGAAAATGGAAAAGAACTGGGACTTATTGTCAATCAACAAAAGACAGTATACATGAAAATGTCAGCCTTAGAGGACCTACTAACACTTCAAGATGTTCAAATACATAATCAAAGGAATATCAAACTTCACATACCTCGGGGAGCTAGTCAATAGCGGAAGGATAACAGAGGATCAACAAACAGTTCAAGATCTTCAAATAGTTAATGTTGTTTTCAAAGGAATATCAAACTTTACGTAAATCGGAGAGCTAGTCAATAGCGGAAGGAAAACAAGAGCCGCCATTAGTGAAAGGCTCCAGAGAGGTGACCGTGCCTAAATTGCCAACCTTAAACTCCTGAAATCCAAACTGATTACAAGATCTACAAGACGTTAGTCCGACCAGTAATAACTTATGGGAGTGAAAGCTGGACACTCACTGAACTAAGAGAGAGTGGATGTAGCACACTGACGTATACGTACTGATAACGAAATCGTGGACATACTGAACGGTGAATACATTGTGAAATTCATGAAATCCCAAAGACTCCGTTGGTTTCGGCACTTTGGAAGACGACAATTCTGAATGAGAAGATCTATGCCACCAGGAAACGAGGAAGACTAGAGGTCAAATGGTAGGACCAAGTGTTGGGTGATTCAAGAACAATGCGAGCCACCGGCTGTGGATCAGAGGCCAAGGACTGCACTGTCTGGATGCGAATCGTGAAGGAGGCCAAAGCCCACCCCGGGATGAGGTTTTAATAAATCTGCCTAGAGTTATCCGTTTTGAAAGCTATATTCATATTATGAAATGAAAAGTGACTTTGAATCCAGACTGGGGTTACCAATAAAAGTTATTATTATATTTTTGATAAGTCCCTTTAACACTAGGAAGAACCTCATGGATTGCATGTTGAAATTGTTTACGAGGAAAGCATACTGTCAATCATACTAGAATTATAACCATTATTGACCACTATTTGTTGTATAATATTGAGCTCTTTCAAGAAATTATTTTCTGACATTGGTATCGTGGTGATTCTATATTTCATGCTGTAATAAGTAGCTAAGTTGATGTGGATGTGCGGAAGAATTGTGAATAGTAATGTTTGTATCGGATGGTTTGTGAAAAATAGAAAAATCATGTCTGTGGTCAATTTTGGCTATAGTTTAAGTTAATGAAATTCTCTCAGTTTCCATTTCCAAAGTTGGACTTTATATTAGGGCAAATTGAATTTATGAAGGTACTGAAGGAATCTAATTGTCTATTTGTACCTGTAAAACAAGAGATTATATCAGTCATATATCTGAACCAATAAATGCAGTGTGCCTACGGATGATTATTCAAATTTCTTTTCTCAAACTTATACATGAAAATTTCTGCTAGTTAAAGACTAAGAATATTACCTATCATAAAGCCATTGTTGCTCATGTAATTTTCATCATCAAAGTTGAAATAATTTTGTTAAAATACTTCTAAATGATTCCTAAGTTGTGTCCTCACCATTCCTATCTTTTGAGTTCACAAATGAAGCAACCCTGTTTGAAGTACCTTTTTTCACTAATGTAATATATAAGGACATCATCCTTCTAAATGTACTACTCTCAAGAAGCCACAGTGTGGTGAAACGCGTCTTAAGTTCGCCAATATAGTGAAAATTCGAACAACATAGTATCATTCAATAATAAAATACATATCAATTTTCATCAAGAAACTACTTTCTCAATCAAATATAGAATAGGAATCTAACCTATATTTCTATTTTAAAATTCAAATAGTGAATGCTTTGAAGAATACTTGAAATATGAAACAACTAAAATAACTACTCACCCCTCTGTTTCCAAATATCTGGAATATTCCTGTACGTTTCCTTATGGCTTTTCCTGTAATGGTACCCTTGACTGTGTAGACTCCGTCCTTTATTTTCCCACTAGACTGGATGTTATTTACAATATGTGTACTACCCGTGTCACTACCTGTTTTCGACAAGTCTTCGAAAGGTATGTCTTCAGGAGGTTCGAAGCCGGATTTGTATCTCTCTATAACCATTTTGGTATCCTGAAAAATGGTTATTTAGCAATATGTTTTTGTTATTATTTTTTATATATGTGGGTGAAATGCCTCTGAATAAAATGTAATTTTCATCATTTAATTTTTAATTGTCCCTTATACACCTGCAGAGGGACTATTAACAACATAAATGATGTGCCTAGTTGTCCTGAACTCCAAGAGCCTTCACATAGGAAAAATTAGATTGACCAAAAGAGACACATGAAAAATCTGAGGAATTCAGAGATTCGGGACCTGGAAAGGAGCACAACAGCTGCCCAACAATAGCGCAGATATAAAAGGATAAGAAGTCAAAGGATCTGTACCTGTAACAACATATACATCGCAGACATACCGAAGATGAAGTACTCGAAGATGGCGCGGTTCGAAGACAACACAGCGCATCCCACAGGAACAAAGCAGCAGTGAGGAAATGGCTACAAGAAGATATCGACGAACACACCAATTATTTTAGAAGATGGAGGATCAAGGTCAACCCGAAGAAGACAGTAGCAATGTACATCGACCACAAGAAGAGAAGACACCCGGAAACACCAAAGGAAATCACCATAGAAGGACAACAAATCGAATGGAAGAAGGAAGAAAAATATCTGGGCGTAATTTTGGACGACCAACTGAACTACAAGAGGCACATCGAGGAAACTACAAGGAAAACTAAAGCAATACACGGAAAACTATACCCCCTACTCAACAGAAGAAGCAAACTCATATTGGAGAACAAAATCAAGATAATCAAGTCAATAATCATCCCAGGAATAACATACGCAGGACAAATTTGGCATCTAGAGGACAGATTCGAGAAGAGGAAACTACAAGCAGCACTCAACAAGATCATCAGGACAGCAACAAACGCCCCATGGTACATAAGCAATGACCAACTCAGGAAGGAAATGGAAATCACATGACTAACAACGAAGACAACCAACCAGATGGAAGACCACGAGAATAAGGAGATCAACTAAATAATGGTACTACAACCGAGGACAACAGGAAAGAGGACATCCCTAGTACAATGGGTGAGGAAACAACAGGCCAGCATAGATGCACCACAACATAAAAGAATGAGGATAACCAATCAGTAGGACCCCAGGACAAACCAAGGAGATGTAACATAAGCGAGATGAAGAGGAAAAAGGATAGTCATTCGACCCTCACCCTAAATTCAAGGATTACAGAGAGGACCTGTACAGTCAATTCAAGAAGACATTGAGGTACCTAATTGAAAACTGCATAAGAGTTAGGAACTCCAGGATTATTAATGAAACTGAGAACAAGAGTAAAACAGTTTGGTGGGTTATAAATTCTGAAATTAAAAACAATAATTTGGACATGACTGTCAATAGATAACAGCAGATGACTGGAACTTTTCTCTACAGATACAGGAGCGAAACTGTTGAGGATTACGTGTTCTTCAGATATTAGTTGTAGGACGAATTTGAGAACAAAAAAATCATGTCAACACTTCATGTTTCATCACATTTCAGGAAATTTTGAGGGAGATCTAGGAAATGAGGAAAAACATCTTGGGATGGGACCAACATGGGGTTTGCGGCCGAACCATTGAGCAAATTGGTAAACCGCTGTTTTTGAGGTTACTTTCCACATGAGCTGAAGATTGCCCAAGTGGCAATCGATCAGAAAAAGGGTGATGTGGAAACTATCGACTAATTTCCGTCCTACTAGTTTTTTCGAAGACCCTTAAATAGATTATAATTAGTAGACTAAATAAAGGTAATAAAGAGATCCGTAGTGCGGCCACCTACGGCATAATCTTATGGGACGCTTTGGGATATGCTGAATGAGCTTTCGAAAACCCACAAAGAGCGATGAGAATATTGGTTCATGTACCAAAATTTTTCCCAAAATGGGACAAATATGTTCAGCTTCGTGCCCAGTGCATAACAGTCTGAAATTGAGGACAACTATATGCTGAGTATGAAGTCTGACATAGCAATACCCAGAACCAACATGGAGCTGCCATTCCAGATCATCATTTGTTGTAGACAAGAATGGGCCAACTCCAAGGGTCTTTGTTGGTTCACAAACGGCTTTAAAACTTTCCAACACCTTGGGAAGTTCCGAAACTGGTGTATATTGTTGAGGTGCTGCCGAGAAACAATCTCTTAGTTTTGGCGGTTTTGCGATTGTGTTTCAAGCAGAAATATTCGCCATAGACCACTATGCTAACTTCCTGCTTGCGGTGAGGTCAGGAAAAATCATCACGGATAGCCTAGCTGCTCTGAAGGCATTGGCATACGACAACTGTACGTCATTTATTGTGCAGGAATGTCGTTTTACTTACGTCAAACTGAGAGAAAGTAAAAGGCCTGATGTGGCCGCTTGAGGAACAGCGTTAGGATTCAACTGACTGGAGCCTAGGCTTGGAAATTTCTTGGAAGCCTCAAGGATGAGAAATAATCGCTGGTTGGATCTGAAGGTACGGGAGCACTGGCTGATCCTCCCAGATCTCAGATACTCTCAACTCTTCATGCAAACTAAGTGAGGAGGAGATAGAATCAATAGAACATGTCATGTGCGAGTACACAGCTGGGGCCAGAAACAGGCTTGAGGAACTTGGATCTAATAAGCTGGAGCTGACTGAGCTTATTATACTCTCACATACAAAGCTCATAGCCTTTACAAGAAAGATGAAGCTTGTAGGTGAAATTTAGGACAGAGTGCGTCACAATAGACCACTGGGTCGAAGTGACAGGATTGTCAGACAACCCACACTCAATTTTAATATTCATTCATCTATAGATGTACCAACATTCGGTTGCAGGGAATTATTAAAAAACAAAAGTACTGACTTCGCGTTGTGCAAACACCTTGCAATGTTTGATGTACTTTCATAAGCACAAGTCTAGTCATCTTAACCTCAGTAGTAAAGTATGCTATAATAAGAAAATGCTCAGAATAATTCTGACAAGGAATAGCTTTCAACGAAAATGTAAAGACTTATTTTCAAAATGTATGTCATATTTAGTTATAAAAACCCTTTAGTCCACTTCACGATTAATAAGCATCAATAACATGATATCACCAAATGTTTTATGAGCAGATAACATCAAGTGTTATCTCAAAATAGATAAAATGTGTTATCTCCTAGTTATAAACAGGGAGATGATGTAGAAACCATAATATATTCATACTTGTTGGTATAGATTGATGAATGTAGATAAGTACCTTAATTTTTCTATATGTCGAAAGTAAGTATAATAGTTGAGATTGCCTTTTTACAAAAACTAAATAGTCAACTTATAGTAGGGATTATATCAAGGGGTCTGCCATGGATAATGATACCTGGGTCTATGGCTCTTTGTGTCCCTCTTCCTTGTAACTACATCTCCTGCTCAATCCTTACAAATTCTCTCATAGGGGGGAGGGAGGGGTTTAGATTAGTTTCCTGCAAATCACTCACTTCCAGCATTTCGTCACCCAGTCAGTTACGCTCAAGGCGGATCCATGCTGAGCATGCGGTGATGTCAATTTTACATTACCTGGACTCTGATTATTCTCCAGTCCTATATTGCAAGGGAAGTTGCCATGTCCCGCCACTATCTGTGTCAAGAGTAGTGCATAAGTTCGACTGACTTCAAGTGGCAACCTCGTCCAGGTTTACAGTATTGATTTGGACTGGCGACAACATCCAGCATTCTGCATATCTCTATGTTGTTCAGCTAGCCAGTCCTACAGCCTTGCCTTAACAACACAGGCTGAGATCCCGACCGCGGGTGCTGGTCCTATCATCCTATCCTATCTTAGCTCCTAGACTGTTTAACCTATCCGCAATGTGATTTCCTTTAATCCTGGTGTGACCTGGGATCTAGAGTGGACGAATATGGTTGTTCCAGTGCCTGGATGGAAAGTGGAAACTCCTCCCATTTTCCGGCAATAAACTTCGTTACCTGATCCCACTTTGGTCTTTGGGTCATCCCTTTACCAGATGTAACCTCCACCTTGCACTTTTGTCAGAATAAGCTTTTTTCCTCCATCTTATTGGCGAAGTGGTTCCTCAGCGTGGTTCTATTCGAGTTTATATATAGCTTCAGAAAACAAAGTATCACTCTGCTCTGTTAATGATAATGAGTTGCAGTGGTTCGACCACTAAAAGTGTGCCTGTGGTCGCAGTAGCGGTGTTTCTTTGAGCACCTACCACACTTCTTACCAACAGTGCTCAGATCCTCCATAGAACCTGATCGCCCTCTGTTTTTCCATCCTCCTCCATCAAACCATCAGTAGCAGTAGGTGAGTCTGGGTTACAACGGTTTTAAAGAACTGCATTAGCATGTGTGGCTTCAAGTCCTAAATGTTAAAGGAGACTCAAACATGATGATACAGTCAGTAGGCTTCCTCTGAAACACAACTAGTTCCGTCTTTTCTGGGTTAACCGCCAGACACCAGCGTTTAACTCTTTTATACAATATGCAAGTATACACTTTGTACAAAATGAGAGGCATTAGTTTTTAAGTGCAAGCCAGACTACATATAATACATAATATTCTTACCTCTTTTTCATTAATTATATCACCAGCTTTCAAGATACCATCCAAACACTTATTAATTATAGGAAACACATTCCGTTCAATTTTCACAGAACTATAAATAAAGTTTTTTATATTTTTAATTCGTTTTTCGTCGAGCTCCTGCAAGTGTCTGAACACCTCCGGCAACCCCGACCGATAGTGCTGCCGCTGAAGCTCGTTCGTTCGTTGCAATTGTTGCGCGTACTCATTCTTACTTGTATCACATATTTGAGTTTTGTATTGATAGTTGGTTCGCTGCTTCTCGACCTGTAAAAGAAGAAAAGAAGTTTAATGAATTGAGAAAACATAAAGAGATCGACAAATCGCCTTACCTCGGCTCTTGATAAGTTCAAGTCAGCATCAGCCTTTTGGAAATTGTCTAGCGCCTTTTCCGCATCTCTATATGCTTTGTCGTAAGCCTTTTTCGACCTCTGTAGGGTGTCTAATTGAGCTTGGAGGATCTGTGTGAGCCTGTGTCCTTCTTGAAGTTGTTTCTGAAGAGAAAAATGATATTACTTATGTGATACGGATTTGATCTTTCAGCAGAAAATCTCTCCTCTATTTTAAATAAACATTTTTAATTTTCAGAATCTATACATTTTATTGAAAGTTTTTTTCCAACCTTGCGGTTTCAGTGAAATTCAAAGCCTAGGCTCCAGTACAGTGAATCCCAAAGCAGTTCCTCGGGCAGTTCCAATGAGTTTATCTTCTTATTGCCCTCAATGGCCGAGTGTCCCGGAATCCACATCAGATGAAGACTATTTATTTTTGCCAATGTGGCATTATTACATTCCAGCACAATAAGTGACGTGCAGCTGTCGGATGCCAAAGCCTTTAGTAGATCTTGGCTATTCGTGATGATTTTCATTGACCTATTTGTTTATCCCCGCGCAGGTAGAAGGTTAGCACAGTGGTCAATGACGAATATTTTTGCTTGAAAAACAGTCGTAAACCGGCCAAGAAAGATAGTCTATGCCTAGGCAGCACCTCGATCATATGCAACACCTTCTGCAGTTTTAGAGCCGTCTGTGAACAAATAAGGACCCTCAAGTAGACGGTCCTTGGATCAGGCCCATTCTTGGCTACTAGGAATGATGATCTGGTATGCAGCTGGTTTTGGGTATTTTTTATGCCAGACATCATACGCACCCACTATGTCCATGAAGTCTGCAGCTGGAGTGTTCTTGCAGCCCAGAAACTGAGTGATCCTTCCGACTAGATTGTTAAGTTGATTTCTGAAAGCCGTATTGATGCTCTCTTAGAGACTTCAGCGATAACACCTTAATTCTGATGAATCTATCAAATACCTTCGCAAGATTTTCAGAACGAAAGATATGGGACTTATCAATCTGAATGATTTAGGATGTGAGTTTGATTTCTATATCTTGAGGATATGTATAAACTTAACTTTCTACCAGCTGATGAGGTATGGAAGGAAGAAGTCTACCCCCAGCTGTAGAAAGGCAGGCATGATGCCAACCTTCCCAGGCTCCTTAAATGGCTTAAACGGGCGGATCGCTTATATAAATCTTCCTGGCTTAATGATCGTTCTTGCGTTCTTCCAATCGACTTTTTCAGGTCTCTTGGCAAGACCCATTCGGGCGACGATGTCACATCTATCTTTGATATCAAGAAACCGACAATATAGGAAGTCTATCATTGCATGAATCTTCAACGTCTCTCTTCAGAGTCCGTATACTGTCCATTCGGCCCTTTTGTAGATCCAAAGTATCTTTCATACATTACATACATCATAAATAATTAATAGTTGAAGATTGTTAGTAAGAATTTGATTAGTAAGAATCGCAACGCTTTCAACTGAAGAAGATTAAGTGTGCAACAGACGAATGAAAAGAAATACAAAAAAAATCCCAAATAACTATAAATCCTCAGGTAAAACCTTATAGTTATCGTGAAGATTGTTCCCACAAGAGATTCAAGAGGTGGAGATTTTATTTTTACTAATCTCTAAAATTTCCCAAAGGTTCATTTGCAATAACTATAATCTGTGTATCAGAAGTTTGAAACACATAATTTTGTTACGACTTTTTTGAAAGCTCTTATTGAAAGAATTTAGCAAATAAGTAACCTGCAAAAACAATAGCTGAAAATAGACAAACTAGGGAAGTATAAACATACTCGAGTATGCAACATACTCGAGTTGTTCAAGAGAACTTTCGAAGGAGAATGTAGCGTTGATTCAGAAGATCTTATGTCTTCCCATACATGCTCCAAAGAATTAATACAATAAAATTCATATCACTCACCTTTCTTTCTTCTCTTAAATCTTTGACTAATGCATTAAGTTCCTTGATCACTTTAGACTGCAAATCTTCTGCTATCACTTCGTGCTGTCCAGCCAGGTCGTTCACTTCATCTGTTAGTATTTTGAATGCCTTACAGGAGGTGTATCTGTAAGTTATAATAGTTGTTAATACAAAAGAATTCATTTGAGAACTACTGTTTGTTGCCATCATCAGTTACAATGATAGTTTGTATGTACCTACATAAAGAAGCACGTAAAATAGAGTGGCTTCGAGAACCAATGTGGTTTCTCACTAATACATTTCAAGGAACGGCTCAAATTAGGTGAATCCAAAGGTACAGACTGCCTAAATCAAAGGGAAAGTCTCTGAAACTATTCATCAGCTTTTTACTGACTAATATTGTTGCTAAACACTACTTCGAAAAAACTGCTGTTGAAAAGTCGGTGTTAAGACTTGAAAAGTCAATTTAAAATAGTTCACAAACAGTAGTAAATAATCAACTTTGCCTAAACTGCAAATGGCCACCAACCCCCCACCACTTGCTTCCCTTTTCCATAGAATGTAGAGAATCAGCGTGTGCGTGTAAAGAAATAGGATCTTTGAAGCAGACGCGGTACGAGTCGCTGGAACCCCGTCCTGCGCGCGCACTATGTTATTTATGTTATCCTCGTGTAGATATCACCAAACTGAATTTAAACCACGCTTTCGACATTTTGTTGCATCTATATTTTCGTTCCTTTACAGGACATTTCGACTTCGTCCCACAACAAGCAACAAAAACAATACTGAACACCCAAGATCCATAACGCACCCCCCAAAGTATTTATTCAATTGCCCCACAGTGATCTTATTATATGATTCAAACATTCGGCTTACCATCAATGAACGTTAGACTCGAGAGTGAGGGCTCGAACTAAATTCTAAGAGCTAGACCTAATTATTACAATTAAAAATACGTAAAACACAAAGTAACAACAGTAATAAGGTTTATATCCTTCAAATAACTGTAAAACATTTTATTCTATCAATTGATAGGTGTACCAACAAGCAAAAATGAATTACCAAAAGCGAAGCTGATGAATCATTTTAATGGTCATTACGTGTAGGTAAAATATGCATGAAATGCATAAGGATTAGCTACCTTCCATCTCCGGTTGGTCGTTATAGCCGATGAAATTTCGTCGTTTTATACGATATACCGTTTTATCCGATGTTGTTATAGGCGATATGTTTATATACGAGGATGAATTGATAAGTTTCCACCCTGACCAAGAAAGAAGAAGTATTTTTTTTTATTTCTCAACATAATCTCCTTTAAGGCTGATACATTTCTCATAGCGGTGTTCTAGTCTAGTAACGCCATCCCTATAGGCTGATTTGTCAAGTTCCTCATAATACCTATTAGAAGCTTCGATTACTTCGTCATTGCCCGCATGTTTTGAGGTTAGGGAACAGATAATAGTCACTCGGGGCTAGGCCTGGAGAGTAGGGAGGGTGCGGCATCAATTCGAACTTCAAATCATAGATTTTAGCCATGGCAACGTGCGAAGAATGCGCTGGTGCGTTATCGTGATGAAACAATTGTTTTTTCTTCGCCAAATGAGGTCGTTTAATTGGCACCTCGTGGCTAAAACGTTGCAATAAGTCTGCGTAGTATTGACCAGTGATAGTTTTACCCTTTTCAAGGTAATCAATGTGTATAATACCCCTTGAATCCCGAAAAACAGTAGCCATATCGTTGTTTGCAGATAAAACTGTTTTGTCTTCTTTGGAGTTGGTTCCCCTGTTCCAATCCACTGTTTAGACTGTTGGTTGGTTTCAGGAGTGTGGTGGTGGACCCAAGTTTCGTCAACAGTAACGAATCGACACAAAAATTCGGTTGGATTATGCCTATACAGCGCCAAATTGGCGGTAGAAATGGTTTTTCGAATCAATTTTCAGTAAACCCGGCACCCATCTTGTACAGAGCTTTTCCATATGCAAATGTTGGTGCAAACAATATTCCACACGTTCATATGACATCTTACAGGTCTCAGCTATCTTACGCATTTTTGATCTGCGGTCTTCCAGCACTATTTTATGATTTTTTTCGGTAATATCTGGAGTTGTGATCTCAACGGGGCGTCCTGAGCGTGGCTCATCAGAGGTGCTCACTCGACCCATTTTAAACTCAGAAACCCACTGCTTAACGGTTGAATATGATGGGGAGGATGTCCCCAGTGTTGAATCAATCTCTCCTTCAATTTCCTCTGGTGTTAACCCCTTCAAATAAAAGTATTTGATGACAGCACGCTTTTCCAGTTTTTCACAAACAACGTCTTGTTCAACGTGCTCCCAAACGTAAACTAACATGGCGATTAGGCTGAAACTATACCTACAAGCTATCTAAGGATGGTACTGTAGAAAGTCACCTCCGAAGTAAGCCTAGTGGCGCCATCTCTTGGCCAGACCGGAGACTTATCAATCCAGCCTCGTAGGGATTTGATTGGGCTATTTAGTCGTTCTAAACCATGTCGTTATATCCGACTGAAGGTTTATCTATTTCATTCAAGGTTGTCTTCGATCAATCGTCAATAAAACATCAGGTAAACGCCTTAAATGGCAAAGAAAAAATCACTGAACGTTGCATGCATCCCGAAGGCAACAACGTGGAACAAAGAAATCATACAAATAGCATGATTAGGTGCCAGGTAAATCATAAAAAGTTGGAAATACATCCGCGGCGTTGACTAATTTATCTCTATTATTCCGTCAATGAAATAACGATAAATGCGCTTAGCAACCTTATCAGTCGCTTCGCCTTTTTTCACCTGAATCAGCAACGGGCCCGCAATTGAGTTTTAATGTACCCACTTATAAGTTCATTTCTCCGTTTCCATTGCCTCTATAAATTTGCAGCGTTGCATGTTGCATTTATAGTCAAGGTCGATTTAATAGCCTTATTCATTACTCGTCGTAGTTTTCAATGTTTTCGAATCGTATACGCATTAGCGTATTTTCTGATGACTCGAGTGGAGTTCGTGGAAGAATGACGGCTATTGCAAAAATGGAAACCAGGATGTTTGATGGCTTGACACAGTTCCCAAAATCCTGTTTCTAAAAGGATCACTGTATCGAGACTGTCATTTTTGTCGTCAGAAAACTAACACGTAACATTCAATTGGGAAATTGTTGGGTATTAATCTATTACTACAAGGGGTGTCTTTTAAGTTTTGCATGCAGAGCTAGAATGAAATATTTTAGAACTTTTTAAGGCTTTAGTGTTTTTCGAAGTATTCTCTGCGAGGATTAATACACTTCTGCATTCGTTTGAACCAATTCTGGAAGCAGTTATCCCAACCGTTAGCTGCTTCATTCAAAATGGCCTTTTGGAATAACCATGCAGTCCGTTCTTGATTTTAGGAAAAGTAAAAACAATCGTTGGGACTTAAACCTGGACTGTACGTAGGATGATGTAACAATTCGATTATTTCTTGCCTTAAATATTCAATTATTTTCTGGGCTGTGTGCTTTGGTTAAGGTAATGCCTGATTCGTGTTTCGGGGTTGGTTTCTCGATGCTTACTAACCATTTGCGGTAGACAAATGGTTGTGTACCAGTCGACAGTAATCGTTCTTTGGTCTTGCAAAAGAATTGTTGCTACATGACCTGTGTTTGAAACATACGTTGCGACCTTATTTTTGGAGGGGCTTCGGCCACGGATGACTTTCGTAGGTTCTTCTTTCCCTTGGAACAGCCAAACAGAAGATCGGTACTTATTATCTGGCCCGTATGAATGAATCTAAAATTCATCAATACTGACAATGTTGCAAACGCTTTCAGACTTTCCAAAGTTAAAACAGTCCAGAGTTTTTTGGCACCAATTCACCTTTACAGCTTTTTGGTCTTGGCAATCTTCCTGGATGATCTTTTGCATATCATCCACATGTTCTTGAGTGACCACTCTTTTTAACGCACCTGTCCTTGGATCGTCGTTGAGCCTAACCCTTTTGCGTTCAAATAGGCGGGACGATAGTATGACATATTCAAAGATTTAATGACTTTAGGGGAAAATATTCAAAGGATTTAAAAAACTGATTTAGTTTTATTTAAAAAATTGAGATTAAAAGATTTTCAATAGAATAAAACAGTAAAATACTGCAATCGGCCATTTTGACTGAAACGCCAATCACAGCGCATGACGTCATACTTATGTAAGCTTCACTGTGTTTTGATTACCTACTACTGATTGCGCGTTACGATTGATTTTATATTTGTTTTTGTGATTTATCGACTTTACAACACGAATCTATCTATAATGGAACCAGGCTTTGTTAAGGCAAACAGCTCGAATTTGCCCAGGATCGATTTATTGATGTTGGTCGAGTTTCTCGCAACAAATAACGAATTTTGCTCGTCCGAATTTAGAAACGTGAAAACCTCTTTGTAAGTATATTTTATTTTGTATTTATCTTTAGCACTAGATACAAATATGACCAAGTAGTAATCAGACTCGTTTTAAACTCGTAGAAGTTTATTTTGTTTTACTTTCATAGGTTATTTTTACAATAAACTTGTCATTATTTTTGAGGTTAGCTCCTTACAGTGTAGGTATATGTTTGCTATTTAAGAGTTATTACCCAACAAAACGAGAAAATTTCTATAACTTCAAAACACCTAAATATGAGAAGTGGTGGTAGTTTTAGACTTAGGTTGACACACAAAATTTTTGATTTCTAAATAAGTCTACATTCAAAATAAACATGTTTGATTTGACAGTGTGTATGAATATGTTCCAATTAATTTCTATTATTTCAGGTCTTCAAGACCTTCATTTGAGAACTATTTGAATTTGAAATGTTATGAAGTTTAATATTGATGCGAAACTTTACTTTATAACTCAGAAAATTGATCTCATTGAGATGTTACTTAACCATTCTGCCAATCCAAATCTTTTGTTTATAATATGATGAACGATACGTTCGAATGTGAGAACATTTAATATTGATTCTTATCTTTGCTTCTATAATGGGCCAATTATCTATTTGAATAAAATAATCCCTTTATTCAGTATTTCTATTTATCTCATTTTATAACTTAGCAGAACATACTTAAACTGTAACGAAGGTGTTTATATTTCATTGTATCCAACTATGGGGAAGATCTTACTTTCAAATTATTGATTTGATGTCCGATACTCTTAAGCTCAATAAAGGAACTTTCCCTGCCTTCAGGTGTAATGATCACCTACGATTAATATCATAACTCATTAGTATAAATAAATGAATTTAGGGACGATACGCATGTATGGACCCACAGACATTGAGGCTTGTATGTTGTCGGTATGAAAGTTTTGAAGAATGTCTGAGTTGGGGAATGTATGTGACGTTTGTGGTACATACAGGTGTTTGATCAGAGGGCATGTTTCCCTGGTTGGCAAATCCGCGATATGGGAATAGAATATGATCCGCAGCCAGTGACACAATAAAATAATAATAAAACTGCCCGTTGGCGCTCAGTTGAGCTAAAAGAATCACGTATGGCTTTACGAGCTTACCTCTAGTTCCATATATAACGTTTTAATACTATACGAATTACTGAATTCGATTGAAAATACGCGAGTGAATTAACGCTTGCATGTTGTCAGCTGTGGACGTGTTCCTTAGAATTTTAAAAGTAAATCTTTCAGAGTTTGGAGTATCAGGGCAACGACCTCTTCAGAAAACATGATATCATATTACCAAAACCCTTAGATCGGGTCAGTTACCACTCATCAGATGTGTGAGGGCCGGTTAGGCCTGTCTATAATGTCTCATATCCGAATTCTATCCAGAATATGGATGAGGGCCGATTGAGCCTGTTTATGATAATTAAATATTCCAACTTCCACTCGAAATATGGGTGAGGTTTGTTCATAATAATTGAATATTCCAACTTCCACTCGTAATATGGGTGAGGACCAATTAGGTCTGTATATAATAATCTAATGTATCAACTTCCACTCAAAATATGGGTGAGGGCAAATTGAGCCTCTATCTAAATGATCTGATATTTCATTAAATTCATTAAAAGACGCCAAAGAATGCAAGGATAAGAATTTAATACAAATGCTGCAAAGATCAAATAGACATTGTTACCGAATCTGTTTTTGATTTTCTAATTTCCTTACCTATGGTTTAAGCGACGAAGAATTGGTCGTATCACATAAAACCTCACATAAAAGAACTTCAGTAGGTTACTACAAATACACAACGCAACAAAGAAAAGGGTCCTATTTTATATAAGAGAACTTCAAGGCAAGTTCAGGTTCTAGACGATCACATGGCTTTTCATTTGACCGATTTCAGTCGGTCTCAGGTGTAATTAATATGGGGAAGAAAATAAGATAATTCAGGTATAGCTATTTACACAAAAATGATGCTTTTTGCATTGTCTTTCCTAGACCGGGGTTGGGGGTGTTAAACAAACCAACACTATATTCGTTTTTCATTCAGACTAGTAAGAAACAATAGAGAATTGAGCATTCTTTTTTCCTACTTAAGATTTGGTTAATTTTATCACTAAAGTAGGTGGCGCCCTTCGATAATTAATTATACATCATCACAACGTCTCATGACCCAGCTCTCCAACGAAAACCTGGTAGTCCGTTCGCAAGGCGTATCTTTTCATTAAAAAAAGACGCTCCAATCGTTACCCAAATTGCTGATTTTGTTCCGTTTTCATTTATCTCATGATTCCGTCCGCCGCGGTAATGTCCCAAAACCTTAATGGCTCGATAACTGTATAAAGGCAATAAAATATCTTTGCCGGATTATGGATTCGAAGTAGATTGTCCCGAGTAAGATTGAATTATCGCGAAGAGTCACGTTTAACTTTCATGGCTTCATCGTCGATTCCGTCGGAGTAGCACGTTCCAACGACAATAAAATTTTCATGGAAAGCAATTCATAAATTTCAACGATTCTAGTTTCACTTTTGAGGGACTTCAGGGTCGAATATACACTTACTGGCACAATTAACCTTCCATCTCTTTTAATTTTCTTCAAGCAATACTTGTCCAAATGAATTAATCATACTACGAGGGGTGTCCGTTAAGTTTTACATATAGAGCTAGAATGAAACAATTGGGAGCTTTTGAAGACTTCATTGTTTTTCGCAGTATTCCCCGCCAAGTTTAATACCCTTCGAACCCATTCTGGAAGTAGTTATTTCAATCGTTTGCTGCGACATTCAAAATGGCCTCCTGAAAGGCATCAACAGCTTTTTCTGAAGATTGAAACTTTAAACACAGAGTCCGTTCTTGATTTTGGGAAAGGTGGAAAAAACCTGGGACTCACTGTAGGCAGGATAATGTAACAATCAGTTATTTTCTTGCGATGAATATTCAATTGTTTTGCGAATGTGCGTAATGGATTGGGGGTCAACTGAGGAAAACAACTTATTCTTACACTCCTCAAAAAATTGTCGCATCACCCTACTTTTACGACAATACTATATAAACTTTTAGGTTGGTCATTCAAAAGTCGCTTGGTAACTAAGAGACCTATCAACTAGCATCAAATGGTTACTAATCATTTTCAAAATTGGAGTGTTTCCTCCCCGGGCCCTAATTACTGCCAGTATACGTCTCGGAAGCCCCTCAAACAAATTTTGGATGTACTCTTGAGTCACTGAGTTCCAAATTTCAGGAAGCAGATTTTCTAGTTGTTGAAGTGTTCTACAAGGTAACCTACGTTGCTGAATTTGCCACTCCATGTTGTCCCAAACATGTTCTATGGGATTCAAGTCGGGACTTCTGGCTGGCCATCTTAAAATATCAATTTCGGCATTTTGCAGAAATTTTGTAACTACTCTAGCTGCATTAGGCCGAGCATTATCATGCATATAAACGAAGTTTTCGCCAATCAATGGGCCAAAGGGTACAACATGGGATTCATGGATATCTGCGATGTATCTGACCGTTGTCATTCTTCCATTATTCACTAGGACTAACTCAGTTCGACCATGGAAAGAAATGCCTCCCCACACCATTACTGATCCCCCTCTGAAGTTTTCGGTTCATCTGTATACAGGTATGCGTCTATCATTTGATACTAGACAGAACTTGGACTCGTCGAAAATAAGAGAACATTCGACCATTCTGGAATACCCCAATTTGCATGTTCCCCTGCAAACTGAAGTCTTGCAACTCGATGCTCTTTGGTGAGACGCGTGCAGGTAGAAGCCACCCTTGGTCTGATATCGTCTTCTCTGAGCCTGTTCCTAACAGTTTGTAATGAAATATGCACATTTCTGGAAAGTGCAAGTTCATTTTGTAGCATCCTAGCCGTACAGTGCCGAACTCTAGGTGCAGTTGAATGAAGCCAACGATCATCAACTGGTGTTGTTATCCGATTTCTTCCCTGTCTGGTCCTTCTTCCATATCCCCCACTTTCGTGGTACCGATTAATTGCTCCTGAAATAGTGCTTTGGTTTACATTCAACAAGTTAGCCACGTAACGTTGGCTTCGCCCCTCCTCTAGAAGTGTTACAATTCTTACCACTTCATGTGGTAAGAACTCAAATAGTGTCCAGGACGTTCAGCAGCCATAACAATAAATTCAAAGATTCGAAAATCAAAAAGAAACACAGAACACTTGCATTAATTTAGCGTGAAAAGTGAAGAGAAATTGAGAGAATACTGATAGTCAAATAGACTCACTCTTGTTTCAGACGTGTTTGAGATCATATGGAAACAAATGTCACTACATAGATAAGATTTTTACCCCTTATAGGTCTAAATACATATGTTGACAAAGAAACTGCGATCGAGCTGCTTAATCGATTGTGGAATTCAGAATACCACGTGATTTTTGTGGTGTGTGTATTTTTTCTATCAACTTTTCACTTAAAGTTATATTCATAACTATAGTATAGTATATTTTTATAATATATATAATATTATATATTTTAGTATAGATATTTTTCATGGACCTCTTTCTTCCTTCAAAAATAATGTTATTGCATATCTCATTAGATCTGAATCATGCTCACTGTAGTAGTTTTTAGTTTGTATGATATTTTACTTGAATCTATAGTCTTAGGTAAGTATTTTTTCTCTCCTGAATTTTCATGAAAGTTATAATTTTCATTTCGTATGACAGTTTCACTTCTGTTTATTTGTCTGTTATCATTTTTGTGAACCCCGGTAATTGGGTATATCCTGTAGGGGTTCCTATGTTTTGTAACAATAAATAAATAAATAAATAAAATAAATAATTACTACTACTTTCACTTAACTGATTTGGTTAATATGATCGATAACATTTTTTAGATGAATGCTGGTAAGTACTGTGGTAGTTGAACTGAACTTCCCCTTCTCAAAGAATGAAATTTTATAGATTTGCCTGAAGTTATCATAGGCGTCCCTATAAAAAACACTCAAACCTTTAGAGCTGTTCGTTTACTTCAGTTACGTAGGTTGGGTTACAGGGGGTGATTTCCAAAACCTACGCCCGATACGTGGAGCTACAACCTCTGCAAACTAGGCCTAGGAGGAGTCGTAGGAAGATCACTTCTGAAGAACAAGACCTCTTTTGTGCAAGAAGAGACGAGAGACCCTAGTGCTTTGCACCTCATATTCCATAGGCAATTTCTTGATGGCATCGATGTATCAATCGAAACGATACGTCAAAGACTTCGTTCAAGGGTTTATACAGCAGAAGGCTATATATATATATATATATATATATATATATATATATATATATATATATATATATATATATATATATATATATATATATATATATATATATGACCCGAATGTGTTAGATCAGATGACCACCGGATTAGGTTTTTTAGGGGTCGTGGAAGACAAGCTAGACTCCGAGCAGCAAGACAAATTCCGAAATTCCAAGGGGGCAGTGCGATTTTTGGGGTGGCATTATGCTGGGAGGCAAAACAGATTTGATTTCGTTTCCTGCGAGTGTAACGGCTAGAAATTACGTGGACCTAGTGCTGGAGCCCATAGTGATACTCTGGCGAGGTGCTCACGGTGAGAATTTCACTTCAATAACAGATAATGCTCCTTCGCATACCAGCAATCTCGCGTGTCATTATCTTGAAAAAAAGGAATCACTATTTTGGACTGGCCAGCTTGCTCTCCAGACCTAAATCCTATTGAACAGTCATGGGATAATCTCAAAAGGAAACCCTACAACAGCTAATGCAAGCCGACATAGAAGAGCGGCAGAATATCACCCCAAGGGAGGTCGAAAACCTAATCCAAAGCATGCTTAGACGGATTCGGGCTTGTATCAGGGCAAGAGGAGGTAATACAAGCGACTGAGGTCGAGAAAAAATTACCTATTCTGTGAGAAAACAATTTTCAATTTTTTTAACACATGCGGAAAGAGTATCTTATTCTCTTTTATTTGTTTCTTTCTTAAAATAAACCTTAATTTATTTCTTTTTCAATTGAAATATCACAGAAAGGATCAATTTGTACAAAACTCCGAATGTTCCATAATCTCTGAAGTAATATTCAAAATATCGGGTGATTCCATATAAATTTGGTTGTGTATTTAGCTACAAAGGTAGAAAACTATAACTCAAATAACAATTTTCATAAAAATTAGTTTATATTTGTAGGACGCCCTTGTTATTTGCGTTTTAGGGACAATTCTTGATACAAAAATGAAAAACCAAGACAGTTTATAATCACGGATGTTTTTTTTCTCTCTGATACCTTGTAATATTCCATTTTAGAATATTTTTCATTAATTTCCAAAAAGATAAATGTAGACGGCAACTAATTGAAATAAATAAACTTAATTTGAATAAATTGTTCGAACACTATAAATTTTAATTTTAATAAAATCTAGATAGAAATGTCTCAATAAATAACTTGTTTTATTGCTTTTCAGGATTAATTTGCTTGTTTTTGATTTATACTTGCGGTCGTGGGGAAAATACAATCTGTTACTCGATAAGAATGAAAAAATTCTATACTAGTGGTTTCGCACTCGTATTGAATTTTTTCTCTCTTTTATTCCGAACCAACAGAATCGATTTTGATCATGGGTTTCGACAAACTGAGGTCAAACGAATTAATAAAAACTTGGAATTTTTCAAAGCAATTGTCGATTTCAATTCGTCTCATGTTGTTTTAGGAAGTAAATAATTACGTGAGAATTAGATGAGAATCGAATCACCTGACCCCTTTGGCGTGGAAGCTGCCAGACTTACGAATTAATACGAGGGAGAACGAAACATAACAGAGAATGCTTCAGGTAAGTCACATAAAAATCAAAACCAGCGGAATTATTCAGGGTGCTTTGTTTCTTTTGGGACGAACTGTACATTTCGTATGAGAAATTCAGCATTTTGCCATTCTCTTTCGGAATTTCCTGCCACTCTCCAGCAGGATTTGACATTCCTTTTCTATTTATACGAATTGTACACAAACACAAGATTTATTACTTGACTCTGGCATAATTATGCCATTCATTCGCCTCAATAAAGATTTTATTATTCGACCCTTTCTAAATGGGAGGTTGTGAGAAACGGCGAAGTCGACGGTAAAGTCTTGTTCTCAAGTTAATAAATTTTTATACAGGGATATCCACCGGGACCGTCCCTTAAAAACTTTTTGAGTTCCAATTACAATATCAAGCTGAAATTTTATACGCGGCCATAACTAGCGATTTCCAATTGAAGTGGAATATTTTCGAAGTGATACCATTTCCGGTCATCACTTTGTTATTTCAAATGGCAATCTACCTTTTTTATTATACATCTAGAACCGACATTTGAGCAAGGCATAAATTACCCAAGTTGTTGAAACTTATCTCTCAAAACTTTTGACAGACTTAATTCTTTTTGTTATAAACTCGATTTTTGAGGAACATTTAAAAAAATTGTAGCTCGTAGATCTTTTGCACTACAGACACAATTTTTGCTTGGGTGGATAGAAGATGAATCAAGGAATTTTTTAAGCAATCTACACATGTCAAATGTTTATTGCGTTGTTTTGTATGATTTTTTTCAATTTGGCCTTTTTCAAACAGCAATAACTCAATTTTTTCAAATTGCACGTGCCAATTTTTATATCACCATCAGATGAAGCGTCAAATTTCAGATGGAATTGTATAAGCATGTACTATACCCATCTCTTATAGTTCCGAAATAATTTGGGAATATATTGAATTTTGGTAATTTTGCAACAACAAACAGAGAATGCTTTGAAATATTTGAATCAAGTAGCTGAACTGGCTACGCTCACCTGACAGGTGCCTAAAATTAATATACTTGTCACTTCGTTCATTCGAATTTGATATTTCAACAAGAATTGTCGTTATTTCATATTGAAAATATCCAGAAAATACAACACATTTGAAATAAAACCACTGGTTATTCAAACGAAAATATATTTAACCTTTTTTAATTCATTTTAGAATGTCAAAAGTAGTGGGTAGAAATTGCAGGCAATTCAATAACCAATTTCAAATTTACCGTCTATGAGTAAAACAAAATTTCGAAGCATTAGAAGCAATTTTCTACAATTCGGATGAATAAAATTGTAGGAACTAAGCGAAACCAATCATCGAAGATAATTACATTAATACGAATAAATGATAGCAAACATCATAGGAGAAAACTAATTTACGATCTGAATAAATGTTCAATATGGGCCCCATTTTGTTCGATACACTTGACAGCTCAATCAAAATCAAGGGGCGTCAGGTCCGGAGAACGCGGAGGCCATAAATTCGGTCCTTGATTACCCCAGCATCTATCCTCGAACATTGCTGTTAGCTGCCGATCTACAGCTCGTGTGTTATGTGCTGGTGCATCATCCATTTGGTAATAGCAATCCTTCAGAATGTTAAGGGGTAATCCATGTAAAAATTTGCTATTGTTCGTCTCAAAATTTCCAGGTATCTTTGTCCATTAAGAATTTCCTCATAAATGTGATAAGCCAACAAATCATTCATTAAAATTGCAAAAACGTTCACGCTGAATTAATTTTGGAAATCAATAACCTCAATGAAATGTGGATTTTCTGTGGCCCTAAAATTTCGATTTCTCCTGTTGGTTATTCCACCTTCGTTGAACTTGGCTTCATCAGACCATATAATTTTTTGCAGAATTGTCTCATCTTCTTGAAGCCGAATTAATAAATGTTCACAGAAGTTTAGCCGCTTGGGAAGGTCAGTTGGTTTCAATTTTTGTAGTCTGATAAAAGAATACGGGTGCATGTTATGTTTCTTAAGGATCCTTTGAATGGAAGTATAACTCAATCCAATATCCATTGATGCTGACTTAATGGACGCATATGGATTGGCACGAAAATACGCTAGCGTATTAATTTGATTGTCGTCGTCCTCGAGAATTGGTTTTCTTCTAGTTTGTATGTATTTTGTTCCTCCAAATTGCAGGAAATTGCTTCGAAATTCTTCGAAATTTTGTTTTACTCATAGGCGCCAAGTTTGGAAATTGGTTATTGAATTGCCTGCAAGTTCTATCCACCACTTTTTGACATTCGCCATGAATTAAAAAGAGATTAAACATATCCTCGTTTGAATAATCAGCCATTTAATTATCAATCTGGTGTTTTTCAAAAATTTTCACTTCAAATTACTAAAAACTCTTGTTGAAATATCAAATTCGAATGAACGAAGTGACAAGTACATAAATTTTAGGCACCTGTTAGGTGAGCGTAGCCAGTTCAGCTACTTGATTCAAATATTTTAAAGCATTCTCTATTAGTTCGTGCAAAATCATCAAAATTCAATATATTCCCAAATTATTTCGGAACTATAAGAGATGGGTATAGTACATGCTTATACAATTCCATCTGAAATTTGACGCTTCATCTGATGGCGATATAAAAATTGGCACGTGCATTTGAAAAAATTGTTATTGTTGTTTGGAAAAGGCCAAATTGAAAAAATCATACAAAACAACGCAATAAACATTTGACATTTGTAGACTGCTTAAAAAATTCCTTGATCCTTCTTCTATCCACCCAAGTAAAAATTGTGTCTGTAGTGCAAAAGATCTACGAGCTACGATTTTTTTAAATGTTCCTCAAAAATCGAGTTTATAACAAAAATCTGTCAAAAGTTTTGACAGATAAGTGACATTGCATTTTCAATAACTGCTCATTCCAATAATAACTAAACATGTTTGTAATGAATGCCTTATGATTTTCACGTTGAGTTTGTGTGCATTTCTCAATAAAATTCATTTTGTACGTTTTGTTATTCGCGGAATCTTCTCAGCAAATACCACTCGAGTTCAGATTTGGCAGGATATTTTTCTAAGCTCGTTTTCTCATATTCACTTTTCGGCAATTCAACTCGACCTGCTCGACAAAATCACTCGAGCTACGCTCTCGTGATTTTGTCGCCCAGTTCTCGTTGAATTGCCTGCACGTAAGTATTCGAAAACGAGCATAGAAAAATATCCTGTCAAATCTGTGCTCTTGTGGTATTACTTACGATAATTCAACATTTCTTATCATACTATCAAGTTTTTTTACAACAAAAAACTTCATTTCTCAAAAGTCAAAGATCCATGGTTGAAAACAAACAATAATGTAAAATACCGAGTGATTCCATATAAATTTGGTTTTGTGTATATGATAGAATTCGAGTAGGATCAGAATAGTTGATTGGAGAAAGCTAGAAACAAGTGCAAATTTTTTTAATTTACGACACGATTTGCTCAATTATTCTTAATGAGAATTCTACAAAATTGGAGTCGAGTGTATCCTAGATTTGTTTTAAAGTTTTCGTCTTCGAGTTGTTACTTTAATCTGCTGAAATAAAGCGAATCGAAAAAAATTTCCAAACTGAGCAGGTGTATTTTAGGTACAGCTTTTTTTTATGAATTTTCTAACTATAAAAACAGGAGAAATGTCATGTTGGAGTTAATGGAAGAAATACTCACTGGTGAAATTCCTCCTCTTCTTTTTTCTTAGGTTGGTAGCTTTTGACTAATCTCCTGAAACAATTAAAACAATCATTAATTAAACTGGTCAACAAAATTGGAAGTTTTTCTTGTCACTCACACATTGCAGAATTATTATTCAAGGAACAACATTCAACCTTCTGTAGAATGTTAAACATCCTTCCCTGAAGAAGCTGGTTTTCCGATCCACCCTTCATAATCGTTAACCAGGGCCACACAGCAGTAGTACAGCTCAGTAGGATGTCATGAATAGGAGCAATAAACTGCAGTTTCGGTCTCATTTGACCTCGTCTGTATTGCATACCCATTCACAACATCAGACCAGACTGCCACCTACTTGTTGGAGCGTAACAAAACATGTAAATGTTATTGCGCCCCGGGAAATCATGAAAATAAAGGGTAGATAAAACAGAAAACCTCAAGAAGTCACACTAGTTCGACTATTCACCGCAACGCTACACACCATGTCAGTAAAGATCTGTCGAAAGGCCAACGCTCCTTATTCATATCTGGTTGTCAACCAGGCATACAGTACAATCTCATCAATTACATCTTGCGAAATTTTCGCTATATGTGTAGACACATTGAAGAATTTTATTTAAGACGCTACTCCTTCAGGGAAGGATGTTCAACATTCTACGGAAGGTTGACTATTGTTCCTTGAATAAAAATTCTCGAATGTGTCTACACATATAGCGATATCGTACGTTTTAATTGATGAGATTGCACTTTAATGTGCCTTAAAATAAAAAACTACCATGGTAATCGAATGGGTGAGGTCATATTGAAATATTTAATGAGTTTCGATAGAAAACACAGAGATTTGTAGTGTTAAAGTACAATAACTAGCTATGATTTTCGTGAATGTTTGGCTTCTGGCAGATCCTTCTCAAGTGTCCAATAGTAATCATGGACCTCATTTCCCTCGATAGCGCTCTTCTATTGAGGAAGTGACCCGTTGCAATCTCTCCATCACTCACAGCACCCAAATTGTCGGCAAAGAAATCCAGATAACAGCTGATGTTACTGAAGCTTCTTCTTTAAGGTTGGCGACCATTCTTCACTGTTCTGCGCCACTCTGATGAGATTCTCTGCACTTCTGATGTTAAACCACCGCCTTTAGTTTTTGAGTCATGAAAATCTTTTTCGACTTGGTCCTCGTTTTCCCTCGATCTTTCCTTCCATGATTAGTTGGAACAGATCGTATTAAACATTTTTGAACATATAACCAACGTAGGCTGCCTTGCGTTTTTTTTTACTGTTTTTATCCATCCTTCATAACCAGACAAAACTACCGGAAGCACGTAACATTGTGTGAGTTGCCATCTTGTGTTGAGTGAGATGCTGTTGTTGCACTGATTCCATTCTGAAAAAACTATTGCGTGCGATTTCTATTCTTCGTCTGATTTCAGCATCTGGGTTCCAGTCATCTGTGAGTAAGCAACCAAGATATTTGTAACGGCTTACTAGTTTTCCTTTGATGTATATGGGATGATTGGGAGTGTTTGTATTTTTTATTGTCATGACTTTTGTTTTGGAGATATTCATATTGAGTCCTACTTCACTACTTGCATTGTATACTCAATCCAGGAGGAGCTGTAGATCATTTGTAACTTTTCTGAATCTAACTGTTTAGTGATACCACGATAGTAGTTGATATCAGCAGGCTGGATGCTGAAACCGTCTTTGAGATCCTTCGCCTTGGTGAACCTCAGGTTGTTCCTTCCTAGCAAGCCTGCTATATGAGCCCATGCAGTCTTTTGGCGAAGGATGACTGGTGGAGGAACCTTACGCTTTAGATCATTTGGGCTATGTATCTATCATCAGCGTATCTGATATTATTTATCCTATGGCCATTTACCTTGATGCCTTTTTCTACTTCATCTAGGGCTCTCCTGGAGATATTTTCGGAATAAAGGTTGAAAAGGAGTGGGAATAATATGCATCCTTGCCTCACGCCCTTCTCTATTTTGATATCGCCAGTTGTTCTCTTTCCAACCTTTATATGTGCACTTTGGTTCCAGTATATCCTCACAATGATATTTATGTCTTTACTATCGAGGTTCATACCTTTCAGTAGCTCCACAAGAATATCATGCTTTCTCGAAATCTATAAAGCAGATGTATACAACTCTTTGCTGGTCTACACATTTTTGAATGAGTACGTGCATCGAAAACAACGCTTCTCTGAGTCCATTTCGAAATCCGAACTGAGTCGCATTAATTCCCTCATCTATTTTTCTCCATAATCGGGGGTGTATTATAAGAAGAAATAATTTTAGAGTATACTCATCAAACTAATGAGCCGGAAATCATTGCAGTTTTTGGCATTTATTTTCTCAGATATCGTTAGAAAATTGGATTCAAGCCAGTCTGCTGGTATTACTCCAGTGTCATATATTTTATTGAACAACAAAGAAGAACGCTGCTATTGTCTATATCTATCAACTTCACGATTTCCGATCGTACGAGAAAGGATTGATAAGTTCTTATTTCTCAACATAATCTCCTTTAAGGCTGATACATTTCTCATAGCGGTGTTCTAGTTTAGTGATGCCATCTCTATAGGCTGATTCGTCAAGTCCCTCAAAATACCGATTTACAGCTTCGATTACTTCTTCATTGCCGGCAAATTTCTTACCGCCAAGCCATGTTTTGAGGTTAGGAAACAGATAATAGTCACTCGGGGCTAGGCCTGGAGATTAGGGAGGGTGCGGCATCAATTCGAACTTCAGATCATCGATTTTAGCCATGGCAACGTGCGAAGAATACGCTGGTGCATTATCGTGCTGACCCAAAATTTTTTCTTCGCTAAATGAGGTCGTTTAATTTGCACCTCGTGGCTGAAACGTTGCAATAAGTCTGCGTCTCTTGCATCCCAAAAAACAGTGGCCATAACCTTGTTTGCCGATAAAATTGTTTTTGCCTTCTTTGGAGTTAGTTCTCCTGTTCCAATCAACTGTTTAGACTGTTGTTTGGTTTCAGGAGTGTAGTGGTGGACCCAAGTTTCGTCAACAGTAACGAATCGACGCAGAAATTCGCTTGGATTATGCTTATACAGCGCCAAATTATTCGGTAGAAATGGTTTTTCGAATCAATTTTTAGTAATTGCGGCACCCATCTTGCACAGAGCTTTTCAATATGCAAATGTTGGTGCAAAATATTTTGCACACGTTCAAATGACATCTTACAGATCTCAGCTATCTCACACACAGTCTTCCAGCACTATTTCATGAATTTTTTCGATCATATCTGGAGTTGTGATCTCAACGGGGTGTTCTGAGCGTGGCTGATCAGAGGTGCTCACACGACCAATTTTAAACCCGGAAACCCACTGCTTAACGGTTGAATATGATAGGAAGGATGTCACCAGTGTTGAATCAATCTCTTCTTTAATTTCCTTCGGCGTTAACCCCTTCAAATAAAAGTGTTTGATGACAGCACGCTTTTCCAATTTTTCCATTTCCACAAACAACACAGATGCGTCTTGTTCAGCGTGCTAACATGGCGATCGCGCTGAAACTATACCTACAAGCTATATAAGGATGGTACTGTAGATAGCAACCTCCGAAGTAGGCCTAGTGGCGCCATATCTTGGTCAGGCCGGAGGCTTATCAATCCAGCCTCGTATCTCATCAGGACCTACATCTTCACCATTTTTTGTCTGATTGATGGCTTTTCTCAGTTCCTCGTTGAGTACCTCTGGTCCCTCCAGCATCATATTTTCCTCAGATATTATCGAACGCTGCTCACTGAACACCTCCCTTATAGAGGATTTCCAAATATTTGCTTCTTGTCCTTTTTCAACGACTAGCTTGCTATTCTTATCCAATGGTCTAGGGACATTATGAGGTTGCTTTTGTCCTACCTTTCCTCTGATCTTTTTATGCAGGTTGAAGTTATCATGCTTATCCTCAAGCTCATCAATTTTTCGACATGTTGTTAAGCCACAGTTCTTTCGTCACGATTATTTTTCTTCGCTGAATGTTTTTATAATCCGACTTTCTCGTCTCCTTTCCATCAGTTGAAGAATTTCATTTGTCATCCACACATGCTTCTTCTCATTCTTTCTATGTCATATCTGCTGTATTGCTGTATTTGCAATGAAATTTTGAAAGCTGGTCCAAATACCCCTCACTTTATCTAACGGTTCCATAGCTGTCAACCATTGGTCAAGTATTTTCGCACATTTCTCTCTAATTTCTGGTTCTTTCAAACTGTCGGTGTTAAGTTTCTTAGATATTCATGGGCGTGAGGTTTTTTGAGTTTCACGTAAAATTTTCCAACTGAGACATTATGGTCTGATTCTATATCAGCTCCTGGGTATGTTTTAACACTTTTAACCGCATTACGAATTCGGCTTTTGATGGCTATGAAGTCGATTTAATTTCGTACTATATCTTGAGGCGACTTCAAAGTATAAAGCCGAAACCATGTGTTCATCAATATTAGGTTCCATTGTTGACAGAACTGTACAAGTCGGTCGCCTTTAGCATTCCTCGTGCCTAATCTATAGTCCTCTACAACATTTCCTGATCTTCCCTTTCTAATCTTTGAATTGAAATTTCCTAAGATGATAGTTATGTCGCGATTCTTGGTAATTGATAGTATTTCCTCCATTTTCTGCTGAAATTTCCCCTTCGTCACCCTCTGAAGTAGGTTGCTGAAGCTAATGTATCCAATTTATGAGGACCTTAGTAAGGTAAAATTATTGAAATGGTGTTTTGGTAGATTTACACTGAATAATACATTATCCTCTTTCCTACAAGAAGAACCTCAGTGATCATCCATTGAATGGTTTTGTTGCCCTAGATATGAAAATAATTTTGGGTCTATTTATGTACACAATTCGTGAAACTATCAATGATTTTGTAGGATTTGCTCTGATTTCTTTTTAAATCTTTGTTTTCATTTTACATAACAAAATCGTAAAACAAGAAACAAAATAACAGATATATTTATAATGTCAGTTATGTTTTGAGAAATTCGGATACATCGAAGTAAATAAAGAGGAAAATGTCGAAAATATATTTCATATTTCCATTTTTCAGGGGACAATCTCTTTTCAAAGACCAGCAGTAATCTGCCACCATGTGACAATCCCATCGACCTTGATACCTTTCTTCCATCACTTTTAGATCTTGATGAAACCACTCTCCCTGTTCCTCACTATAATTTTCTAAATTATCCGGAAATTTATCTAGATGATTGCGGAGATAGTGTAACTTAATACTCATATTTGCTCCTAAAGTCTGAAAGTTTGTCAGAATATTTTGCACAATTTCTTCATAATTTGCTGCTTTATGGTTACCTAGGAAATTTTCGACAACCAACACAAAACTTTTCCAAGCTTTACTTTCCGGAACAGTCATAACTTTGATAAAATCTGAGTCTTTCATCATTTGCCGTATTTGAGGACCATCAAATATTCCACCTTTCAATTTTTCTATACTAAGCTTCGGAAATTTTCTGTAAATGTAATTAAAACAATTTCCGTCTTTGTTCCACGCTTTTACAAATTGCTTAATCATACCTAACTTAATATATAATGGTGGAAGTATGATTTTGTCTCTGCTTAAAGAATTTCTTACAGGCCAAACATCTTGTTCCCAATGAAGTTGCTTTGCTCTACTATCCCACATACAAATAAAGCAAGGGTATTTTGTATATCCACTTTGTTGGCCGAGTAAAAAATTAACTATTTTTAAATCCACACAGATCGGCCATTGATGCTCAGAGTATTTAATTTTCTCTAAAACTAATTTTACATTTTCATATTCTTCTTTGAATTTCGTTGAATGGGCAATTGGAATTGATGCAAATTTATTTCCATTGTGCAATAAGACGCATTTTAAACTTCTTTTGCAACTATCAATAAAAAGGCCATTCAGTAGATTTGTACTCTTTTAAACCCATGTCTATAAGCAGCTTCGCGATATCATTACAATACACTAATCCTTCATTTTCACTAAAAAATTGTAATAACTCTTTTTCTCGCGTTCTGTATGTTGTAATTGTTACTGTTGGTGCCAATAAATTTTTTTCTTTCAATCTCGAGGCTAACAGTTCTGATCCTTGTTTTGATAAATTGAGATCACGTATCAAATCACTGAGTTCATTTTGAGAAAATAACTTTGGCGTAGATGTTTCACCTTCCCGTTCACTTCCACTAGTAGATGGTCCCGATTTCTGTGAATTTGGTAACATCATTGTTTCTGAGCTCATGCGAATTACTTTTGAAATGTATATGGGCCGAGGGAGATTTTCACTGTGTAGAACCGGACATTTCGTAGACTGTAAGTCTGGGTATCTCCACGTTTGATTTCGATTAAAACCTTTAACATCTACTACGCAAAAGTAACAATCATCTAAATGATTCGTAGGCTCCATCATAGGAATACCAAAGTCTAATCCAGAACGTTCACCTTTTTTCCACAACCGTAAAGACTCAACACAGGACTTACAAACTTTATTAGGAACCCATGGTTTACCTAATTTGTCCATTTTGAAACCAAAATATTCAACATAAGTCTCCTTGACGAAGTCTGTGATATTTCTTTTTTGTTATTTTGGTATATAAACACCGCAAATATAACAAAATAATCACTACAATATTTACACTTTCTTCGTGACGAACTCATATTTTAGACTAGAAGACAAATATATAAGAATGGACATCAGTAATTGAAACAAAATATTAATCCATGACACTTTATCCAGATTTACGTGTATATGTACTTCAATATTGTCAAATAACTGAGATCTCAGCTGTTCTGTGGAGCAAGGGGTCTGAGAGTGGGGATCAGGTGATGTTTGTATGCGCGAAAAAGTTGCGCAGAAGCCTAATCATGACTGGAAAATTAAATTTTATTTCTAACAAGCTTATAATTGTTCAAAATATAAGAAATGCAAAAATCATGAAAATACGAGCACATTGAGAACTTTCATGAATATATTCGTAATCTGGGCACTTGAAAACATAAAAATTTGCGATGATATCCAGGGCAACAATAAAAAAAATTTTTTTTGTAGAGCTGTGTTGTTCTCGCCTCTTTTTCAACTTTCAGTTGTTTTCCAGGGGTTTTATTGAAAATATCTTGAATTGTGCTCCACCCCAAATACTGCCTGTTTCTGGACCACTTTTAAGCTATCTACTGTTTTACTTCTGTTCCGCACGCACAAATTAAAAGATGTCCCTCGTACAGACATTTATTGTCATAAACATTTTCACGTTTTAAAATGTAACCTTCGACTTCGCCGCACTTCTCCGCACGAAGACACCTCAGGGACATGATCCGCCTTCGGAGGTCAAGTTTTTATTCGCTTCCTGGATGTGGCCATGCATACCTCGACGAGGAGGTAGGCGTCTACGGTCGCTGATCCTCGAGAGCGGTGTCATCCGCAGTCGGGGCAATTTTCAGATAAGCTCGGGCCTTTGGAAGTCTCTGAGAATTCGATCTGATGGTATCGTATCTCGCCATATTTACAATTTCGGACGACAATGAGACAATGCCGCCTGGAGGACGACGGGTTACGTCTATTTTTAGTCGCTGGAGAAGTGGGCGAGATGGCGGAGCCGATTGATTTGATATGTTTGTAATACATATATACAAATTTCCGTTTTCAAGTAACATTCAATGGTGTGTAAAAAAAACCTCGATAATGCAAGACATGCTTTCTTAATACGAACCATATACGATTTTATTGTTGAATGGATTATTTTTTCTTTCTCGAAGATATATAGGGTGAGCCAAAGAAAACCGTACTATTTTTCCGTTATAACTTTCGCAATTTTAGAGCTAGATCATTCGTTCCTACTTCATTGGAAAGCTAAAGGACTGGGTTTTGCAGAAATTGTATCGAAATTTCAATTTCCGGTGAAAACCAATATGGCCGACTTACTCAAATATCAATAATTTTCCCGGCGCATTAAAAAATTTTTCGCGGTCGTAATTCTATCCCTAGATTGAATCATTCTGAGGGGTCGAACTTGAATATTAATTCAGAATTGTGCCAGTTCTTCTAACAGAGGTTTTCGAGATTTGGTATCTCCGAGACATTTGGGAAACAGTCAAGCTGGTTCCTGGAGTTCTGATAGGGCTGACTGCTAATGCAGAAATTCGCTGAATGTTATCCTGAATTTGGCAATTGAGTTTGTAATACAAAAAATGTAGAGTTGATGCTTAAAACAGATTATGAAAAAGGCGAGTATCTGTGTTCTAACAGTTCTAGCTGCACCAGTTCCTGGTCTTCTTCCAAATGACCCTGTTGACCGAAATTTTTCCTCAAGATCATAGATTGTACTTCTTTTGTAAGTAGGGGCTGGAAGTTGGCGTAATATTTACCTAGCAGTATAGCCACGCACAAATAAACATAAAAAGAAACGCTTATCCTCATTTGTTAAAACCATTGTTAACAATTTCAAACGTCAAAAATAAGCAACACCAAGATAAAATTCGAGTTCAAACCAGATGTCGTCTAAGACTCCATGACATTTCATTATATTTTGTTTATCATAGGTGTCTATGTTCAGAGGTTTCACAATGGGAGGTGCATATAATGGTGGAAAAGGGAAACATTATTGACGACAATTGGCACAATTTTGAATCAATATTCGAGTTCGACCCCTCAAATCTTAGGTTGGTTTCAGTAAAATATGGTTCTTTGTCTTCTTAGAACATCCATGAAAAACACAACAACTTCAGGAGTACCAACGCCATGAGGTGAAAAGAATATTTCGATTTCAGCAGAAAATCAGAATGAAAAAAATTCTTCACGCTACATTCTTACCAATTCTTGGAATATTTTAAAGATCAATATATAAAATTGTTCAGAAAAGACTGAATTATCGACCCAATGTACCATTCGAATTTTTCAGTGTAAAAGAAACGTTCCAGCGATCCTGAAATATTGCTCATTTTCGAATGAGTCAGCCATATTGGATTTCACTAATAGTGAAATTTCGATACAATTTCGGAAAAACCTAGTCCTTTGCCTTTCCAATGAAACAAAAACGAATGATCTAGTTCTCAAATTGCGTAAGTTATAACGAAAAAAAAACGTCCGGTTTTCTATGGCACACTCTTTATAACACTAATTTTCAAGATCCTGTTCAAGACCATGGTTGTTGGCTCTATGGTTTGATTGAATTCAGACCATAGCGATTATCTGTGCTCTAAGAGATCGACAATCACTTCAGTTCTTCATGAATCTGTGATTAGTATTACGGAATATAATTTCAGATGAAATTCTGAACATTCATCTTCCATAGACACTTGTGGGCATCAAAAATCGAAAAGCATGGCGAACCAACAGTCATTGATGTCTCGAAGGCCGTTGACAGGATTTGGCATGCAGCCTTGATGAATAAACTAATCGCATATGGACTTTCCGAAAAATGGCGTATTTGGATTGGATTGGTAGCTTCTCTTTTTTCTGTTGTAGATTAATGATCTGTTCCCCTACACTGAAAAGATATTATTTGAGTCCAGACCTTAACCCAATCAAGGCCAGCGTATGGTATACCATACGGCGTTGATGTTATTGTTTGAGGTTATGTTTATACTTAGTTAAGAGCAGTAGCTGTTCTTGTTTGTGTTTATCTGGCTTACAGAAGTATATTCCTTGAAGGAAATATCGTAAAAGTCCTATTGGTCATTAAAGTTGAATATTTTAGTGAGTTAAATTCAGTTGTGTCATTCGACGCCAAAAAATGAGCCTAAGGTAAGTTTAGTTTTTTAGTAGAAAGATGGGTTGCTGAATTTAAACGTGGTCGTACAAGCTTTGAAGACGATCCACGTGAAGAACGTCCAAAAAGCGCATCAACACCAGAAATCATAGCAAAAATACGGATATGGTTTTGGAAGATCGTAGATTGACCGAGAGGGGTTTAGTGGAGGCTCTACACATCTCATTAGGCAGTGTGAGCCATATTTTAAATGAAATTTTGGGATTTAGAAAGCTGTGTGCACAATGGGTGCCGCATTCGCTAACAATGGAACGAAAACCCATTCGAATGCGACTTTCTCAGCAACATTTGGAGCGTTTTAAAAAGGATAAAGTGGATTTTGTGCGTCGATTCATCACTATGGATGAGACTTAGGTCTATCACCATGATCCTTAATCAAAACAAAAGGCTGAAGAGTGGTGTGAACCTGGTTGTTCGGCTTCGAAACGAGTTCGTGTCCGGAAATCGGCCAAGAAGGTTATGGCATCAGTTTTTTGGGATGCGAAAGGAATTTTGTTTGTGGATTACTTGCAAACTGGTGAAACAATTAATTCTGAATATTATTGCAACCTTTTAGACCAGTTGAAGGAAAAACTTCGTGAAAAAAGATCCTTCTTCATCAGAACAATGCACTGTGTCAAAAGACATTTTGACAATGGCAAAATCCAGAGCAAGTGTATTAATGTTCAGAGAGATTATACTGAATAATAAAGTGTATTTTGAACCATAACATTGTGTTTTTCTTATCGAACGACAAAACTTATTGAACAACCTGGTATTCCCACTAGAAGATGGAGCACACAGAGACCAAGACGACGGTCCAAGTGAAGATGACGAGATGTGTAGAATTGGTGATATAGAAAAAGAAGTCTTGAAGCAGAAGATGGATGTAACATGCATCTTGAAGGGCGAGAAACAAGCACTCATCAGTCCTGACAGTAGAAACTTTATTACTGATTCATTTAGTTCTGAAGACGAAATACCTTGGTGGAACTGTTGAGTCCGAAAAAAAGAAGCAACGACAACTAAAAAGGAAGGAAATAACTATAGGTAAAACTCCCGCACCAGCAATTATTGATAGAATCAAGGATGAAATCTTGCAGCAGATTGTTTGTCAGAAAACCAGGCGGTATGCTTATTTCAGGGAAATCACGATTTCGATGTATCCCCTCAAGAGATATATAAATACTTCGGAATACTGATTTTGCATGTTTATAACAAGTTGCCATATTGAAGAATGATGTAGGAAGCAAAAGCTGACTGCTTCAATCCACTTGTTAGTAACAGCATGTCTAGGAACATATTTGAGTCAATTCATCGCTACTTGCATTTCAACGATAATGGTAACATGGACCCCACCAATAAGGTTTACAAAATACACCCTTTCAGATCAGGTGTATAATGTTTCCCAATCATTATTCCAACAGATGAGAGGATCTTTTTCGTTAGACGAGGCAATTGAACCATATTATGATCACCACAGCATGAAACAGTTCATCAAGTCAAAAACTACCTGTTACGGATATAAGTTTTGTTGTCTAACTACATTTGAGGGTTATCTTTTAAAATTGAGCCCCCACTGTGGTGCTGGCAATAAAGTAAAAGGAAAAACATTAGGATCCAGTGTAACAGCAGAATGGTGCTTAGGGTATATACCTCCAGGAAGCACCGTGTACCTGGATAACTTTTTCAACTGAATTCCCCTTCTGCAAAATTTAAAATAGAATAGCATCAATTGTATCGGTACGATAAGATCATAGTGATAAAAGTCTAGGTCTTGTTGAAGAGTGTTCGAACGAAGGAAAGGAACATTGTAGATCTTGGTATCATCCTCGAAGATGGAGCAAGTGGAAGAAAGGAGTGATGGAAGATCAGATGTGTATAGCAGAAATAAAAGA
The DNA here is from genome assembly GCA_013387265.2 of Cryptolaemus montrouzieri. Classification (NCBI taxonomy): domain Eukaryota; kingdom Metazoa; phylum Arthropoda; class Insecta; order Coleoptera; family Coccinellidae; genus Cryptolaemus; species Cryptolaemus montrouzieri. The sequence goes on along the minus strand of JABFTP020000124.1, from coordinate 67,171,301 downwards.
GGTCCCAGAACAGAGCCCTGAGGAACGCCGCTTGTAACCGATCTGACCGAAGATTTGGAATTTTTGATTTTGACAAAATATTTCCTGCCTCTAAGAAATGCTCCTATCCAAGCGAGAAAAGGTCCCTGAATTCCTAAGTTTTCAGTTTGAACAACAAGCGCTCGTGTGTTACTCTATCGAAAGCTTTCGAAAAAACCAGGTGGACAACATCGAAAGGTATCATATTATCCATTGACTTACTTCAATCATTAATACATGATGGCATGATAACAGCCAAGTGACCATGGCAACATTAATAACAAATGTTACTAAAGGTAATGGTGTGTTTGACCAAAGGCAGTTGCAAACGATGGACAAAAAAAGAAAGAGCGCATATTTATGTGGACCAAGCAACTTTGATAAATCTCTACAACCAGTGTATATGCGGAGTAGATCTCCTCGATAAAATGCGTGGTCTATACAGGGTAAGGATTCGTTCGAAAAAATGGTATTGGCCGTTTGTGAGGTTCTGTTTGAATGGAACACTGTTGGATCTTATACCGTTATGCTGATCCCAAAACAGGAATGTTGGAATTTCTGCAACGAATTAAATTGGTAATATTAACTGCTCCTATACATTTGAAGGGTCCCAAACCCAAATGCTCCAGGAAAGTTATGAGAGGAATCAGATATGATAAAGTCGATCATCTGGTTGACAAACAGCTCACCCAAAGGCGATGTGTCTATTGTGGGAAGTGCACTAAGTTCTCCTGCGGAAAATGTAATGTAGGACTGCATTACGATAATTGTTTTAGAGTGTACAATGTAGCGCCAAAATAAAATATAATTTATAATGCCATCATTATACATAATAAGTGTAATAAAGTTAAGTTCTGTTCAATAAGTAATTTATTGTACTAGAATATGCCCACCGTATGATATATCACACGCAAAAAAAATTGTTTTCCGATACTAAAACCAGAATTTGAATTTGGGAGGCTTTTACTTGATAAAATTCCATTATCAATAATAAAAAGCAAGTACTGTGTTTTAAGGAATTTTACTGAATAATTGCGATTCGTAACGCGTTTCACTACACCGTAGCTTCTTCAGACGAATGAATATACAGAAAAATATAAATGAGAATATAACTATAAATGTTCTTGAGTAATTGAAAGCTTATTGGGTTGCTTCTTCTTAAGTGGTTATTTATGACAGGTATATCCAATAAAATTAAGGAATAGATTGCTCCCCGAAAAGATTCAATAGAGGTGAAGGGCTTAAATCGACTTGTTCATTGATGAGTCCACCTGAGTGTTTGTATTTATTGATTTCTAAAGTTTCCCAAAGATCTACCTTCCAATATTTATTATCTGTATGCAAAATTTCAAACTGTGGGTCGAAAGAATGATTATTTTCTAAGAGATGATTCACGTAATTTGAATCTGATTTTTTATTTGAAAAACTGCGTTTATGTTCCGATATTCTAATATTAAAATTTCTATGTGTTCTACCAATGTAGAAATTATCACAGTCATTGCAATTCAATCGATAAACACCTGATTTATTGTTTTTACCTGGTTTGGTTTTATTATTTTTATATATTTGCCTAAATTATTATTAGTTTGGAAAGCTATGTTGAAATTATTGCTACTTAAGAATGATTTCAGTTTCTCACTTGTAATGCCAACGTAGGTTAAGGTGTTGAATTTTTGTTTTAGTTTATCGACAGGATAAACTTCATTCAATGCGATTCTACTTTGTTTTTATTTAAAATATTATTTATTAGTTTGGGATTGTAACCATTATTTTTGGCTTTTTGTTTAATCAAATTTAGTTCTTTGTTGAAATTTTCTGGTGATAACGGGATGTTAATCAATCTATGAATAAAACTATTGAATGCTGACATTTTATGTTGATATGGATGACACGACGAGTTATGTATTATAATATCTGTATGTGACGGCTTATGGTAAATTGCGAAAACATGTTTTCCATTTTCATTCGAAATTGTTACGTCTAAGAAATTTATCGAATTATTGCTTTCTATTTCGGTTGTGAATCCAATTTTTGGATGTAATGAATTTATATGATTTTCGAAAATGTTTAACTGTCTATCTGTTCCTGTAAAGCAAATAATGATATCGTCTACATAGCGATACCAGTATAAACAATATTTACTGAGTGGATGATTATGAATTAATTTCTCTAAGTTATTCATGAATATTTCTGCTAACAAAGGACTTAACGGATTGCCCATAATCAAGCCGTCTTCAATAGTATAATATTTGTTATTGAAATGGAAATAATTTTGATCCTAACAAATTTGTAATAATGAAATGATATCTGATTTAATGATAGTATTGACATGATTCTTTTCTAATAATTCTTCAACTAAGTAATACGTATCTTTCGGAGGAATGTTGGGAAATAGATTCTTAACATCGAAAGAAATGAGTTTTGAATTAGGTGGTATAGTGGTATCTTTGATATTGGCAATAAGTTCGTATGAATTTTTGACCGAAAATTTAGATTTAAAATTGCAATGTTTTATTAGCAAGTCGTTGAGGAATTTTGAAAGTTTGAACGAAGGTGCCGTTACATAAGAAACAACAGGTCTAATAGGGTAATTAAGTTTATGAAGTTTTATCAACGAATATAATTCCGGGAATTGTGGATTGGAGTTAATGAATTTATATTTTTCGTGGTCTGTAATTCGGAACATAAACGCAGTTTTTCAAATAAAAAATCAGATTCAAATTACGCGAATCATCTCTTAGAAAATAATCATTCTTTCGACCCACAGTTTGAAATTTTGCATACAGATAATAAATATTGGAAGGTAGATCCTTGGGAAACTTTAGAAATCAATAAATACAAACACTCAGGTAGACTCATCAATGAACAAGTCGATTTAAGCCCTTCACCTCTATTGAATCTTTTCGGGGAGCAATCTATTCCTTAATTTTATTGGATATACCTGTCATAAATAACCACTTAAGAAGAAGCAACCCAATAAGCTTTTAATTACTCAAGAACATTTATAGTTATATTCTCATTTATATTTTTCTGTATATTCATTCGTCTGAAGAAGCTACGGTGTAGTGAAACGCGTTACGAATCGCAATTATTAAGTGAAATTCCTTAAAACACAGTACTTGTTTTTTAAAACCAGAATTCTGTCGATGGATATGGTAATATGGATGATCAATCTAGAGGACTGACAAAAAACAATTCGAAATTCTAAAAAAAAGTTACCTGGGCGGAAATGGTTTAAACCCATAAATAAATATAAAAAAAAAGGTTCACTGATTTTGTGCTCTTGTTGAAGTGAATAATGGATAGCAGTATGCTCTTGAGAGTGTTGACTTCAATTTGGTGACGAAGTTTTTCTGACTTTTCGTTTCTCTTTTACAAAATCAAATCAAACATGAAATTGGATCAATAGATTCTGTGTAGAAATCGGTGAGAACTTGCCTTGATTCATTCAACAGCTGTCTAAGATCCGGTGCACGTGTGGAATCTTTATTATTTCACCTATTGATATAAAGGTTCCCATACAATACAGGACTAATATTACAGGAACGCTGAATACTTGTGAAGAGAGTCATCAAAACATTCAAGATATACAAGGTATTAAAAACAAATTAGGTGATTTCAAAGTGACGCATTGAAATGTACAGTACCTGAGAAATGAACTAAACCAGTTGAAAGTGTTGTTAAGTGATGAAAGTGTGGATATTGCACATATAAAGAACTACAAACTTTACTCAAATTTTTGTCGATATTTGACTAAAATGGGAGTAGTAATATTCGTGAGGAACGGCCTTGAAGCAACAGTTGAACACATCTCCTCGTACACTGTGCTATGGGTCCAAGAACAAGCTCTATAAATATGTGAGGTTGATATAAAGCTACCTAAAATACTACAGGGCACCGTTAGTGGCAAATATGCATTGTTTCTTTATTTCTTGCAAAAAGCTCAACATTTTTCATGTGAGGCAACTAGGTTTGATGCTGGAAAGAACAGCTGTACGACTACATCTGCTGTAACTAAAGGTTAACTGATATTGTGAACCCCAATGGTCTGTCTGACCACACAGCCCAGTTTATCACTTATAATATAGGCAATACTCGCAATACCACTAAAGAAAAAGTACTGTCTAAAATTGCCTTAACGCGAAAGTTTAATATAAACAAACATACTGGTCATTGACAACAGATGAAAGAAGAGAATTCTTTGTAGGCTTCATAACAAAAACTGAAAGGAAGAACTATCACTAGATGAGCAACGCTGATTCTCCACCACTTTCAAGGCCATCGGCGTGCGGCTGTTGTTCCCTTCAATTTAACGATCATTTGGAAATACAGGGTGCTTCAACGAAAACTAAACAATGGCTATATCTACCAAGATATTCATTTCTGATCAAAACGCAAAAACAGGTCGATTTTTGTTTCAACGGGGACATCTTTTGGGGTACAAAACTTGTCTGAAATATCAACCCCCTAAGCGGGGGTTGCAATCCTTGAATAGAGAAGATGGGTCGAGTGATGACTCAAAAGAAAGGTGGAATCTTTGTCTAAATTGCCTTGAACGAATTTCCATTTTTAATTGAAACTGTAAAAGAGACAGGGTGAGCAACTGAAAGATAGGGAAGACTATTTCCCTGAGACTATTCAAGTTTCAGTGAAGTAAAATGAAACAGATCAATGCTGATCAGTGGTAGTCATCATCAAGTCCCATCCTCATCTCGAATTTCAACCCCTAGAGCAGGGGTGTCCACCCTTGAAAATTTGGAATAGCGTAGATGGGTCGAGTGATACCTCGATAGAAAGTTATTATCTTTGTCTGCATCCCCGTGAACTAATTTTCATTCTAACCTAACCCATCTACCCTCTTCCAAATTTTCAAGGGTGGTCACCCCTGCTCTAGGGGTTGAAATTTGAGATGTGAATGGGGTTTCGGAAGATGACATCCTTTGAGGTGGAATTAATCTGTTCAATTTTTTTGCACGTATACTTGAATAGCTCAGGGCGATAGATAGTCTCCTCTATTTTTCAGTAGTTCACTATGTATCTTCTTAAGTTTTCAATCAAAAAATGAAAATTCGTTCACGGGGATGCAGACAAAGATAATACCTTTCTTTCGAGTTATCACTCGACCCATCTACCCTGTTCCAAATCTTCAAGGGTGCTCACCCCTGCTTCCCTATCGTTCAGTTGCTCACCCTGTATCTTTTACAGTTTTCAATTAAAAATGGAAATTCCTTCAAGGCGATGTAGACAAAGATACCATATTTATTTTGAGTCATCACTCGACCCATCTTCCCTATTCAAAATGTTCAAGGATTGCAACCCCCGCTTAGGAGGTTGATATTTCAGGCAAGTTTTGTCCCCAACAGATGTCCCCCTTGAAACAAAAATTGACCTGTTTTTGCGTTTTGATCAGAAATGAATATCTTGGTAGATATAGCCTCTGTGTAGTTTTCGTTGAAGCACCCTGTATGTCTTTTTTCAACCTCATACCTTATACAAAGTCAAATTGTCCAATCTGTCTTCGAAATCAAATATTATATTATGGTATAACTTCCATTATACAGATGCAATTTTGTTGTAATACATTGATTTGATTACAATTGTACTAAGAGAAACTATTAAAGTGTATCGAAAGCATCATTTTTCAGTTAGGACAATTCGTTTGAGCAGGGCACTGTACTTAAGAACCATTAAGAGATAATGTTGATGACTTCCTATTTCTCACAAGTGTTTCCACACTGTATAGAACAGAACCTTCATTAGCATAAACTCTGGCCTGCATACTGTTTTAAGGAGCAATAAAAACTCAGATCGATTACTGATAACAAGCACACCGGGTATCTTAAAGCTAAAGTTCCTAAATATTTCCACATATTCCGATTCGTATGAACGAAATATTCGAACGATACCTATTTTTCGTGTTTCATATTCAAATGGTTGTTAGAGAAAACAGTCAACAAATAAATCAGCTATAAAATTTCCTATTCTAAAGATTTCTATATTTGGGGAATGTTCGAAGACCGTTGAAATCCCTAAACCGGTTTTCCGAAGTGAACCGTGCGATATACGCCTGAATATATAATCGTCTAACATTTTAACTCCGCCGGGCCAATCGTAAAATTATCATGGAAACGATACAGTTCTTTATGAGAGAACGCGGAATTTCTTGTTCTATGTTAATAACTTCTTTATATTCTTGTTTAATTTTAGTTATATTGAATGAGTCGGGACCCGAATCCGGTTGAATTCAAGCGACCGGATGACTTCATGAAATCGTCCGACAAAGGCCCAGGAACAATTTGCGAAAGATTTGGAAGAAGTTTTCTAATATTTTGATATGTTGTATTGCAGGCGTGCTCAAACGGTCGATCACGAGTACTTTTTCAGTAGATCTCGAGAAGAAAAAAATAATAAATCAATAAGTAAATTGTAACTAAACTACAAAAATTTATTACGTAATGAAATAACAAAAAGTGTTAAGAGTTTCAGTCCAGTTTCAAATCGAATATGCATGCTTCAATTAAAATGTTATCCTGCAGATATTAATATAATACAGGTGTACGCCCCAACAGCAGATAAGTCCGATCAAGAGATTGATAATTTTTATGAAGAACTTGACAACGTACTAAAAAGCACTCGAAAACACCATGCAACATTAATACTGGGGGATTTTAATGCTAAGATAGGGAAAGGACGAGTAGAGAATATTGTAGGAGATTTCGGTCTTGGTCAAAGAAACGACAGGGGCGAGAGATTAATTCAGTTTTGCCAAGAAAACGAGATGGTTGTTAGTAATACGTATTATAGACTTCCGGATAGGAGATTATACACATGGACATCACCTCAACACACTAATGAACATATTGTAAGAAATCAAATAGATTTCATCCTGATAGATTACCGGCATAGACATAATATTCTCTTTGCAAAAACCTACCCAGGGGCAGATATTAAGTCAGATCACAACCCTGTAGTTGTCGTAATAAAAATAAGAATGAAAAAGACACTCCAACCAAGTGTAAAACCAAGAATCGACCCCAAAGTGCTCAAAGATCCCATTATAGCCGATATAATATCTCAAGAACTGTCCAGTAAAACAGATCAAATCGAAATATCTGGTAATGTAGAAATTTCTTGGCAAAATTTCAAAGAGGCTATTATATCGACAGAACAAAGCCTTATCAAACATCAAACAAGGAAGCTCAAGAAAGAATGGATGACACCAGAGATTTTGGACCTTATGGGCGAAAGAAGAAAACACAAAAACACAGATAAATACAAAAATATAGATAGAGAGATTAATCGAAGAATTAAACAAGCCAAAGAGAAATGGTTGTCTGAGAAATGCCAAGAAATAGAACAACTGCAAGAACGTCCTGACGACTTTTAACTGCATAAGAAGGTTAAAGAGATCACTGGCAACATTAGAAGGAGCCCTACCAACTTGCTCGTAGACGACAATGGAAAGATTCTAACAACTCGAGAAGAAAAACAGGACGCTTGGAAATTATATATAGAAGAACAGATAACTATGAAAATGATAATTATGTAGAAGAAGGTCCCGAAATTTTGAGAGCAGAAGTAGAAAAAGCCGTGAGACTATGCGCGGAAGGAAAATCTCCAGGTCCAGATAACATTAGAGCCGAATTTTTAAAACTGATGAATGATGAAGCTATTAAAATGCTTACCAGCCTGTTCAACATCATTTACAACTCTGGCAAGCTACCCAAAGATTGGGAAAAATCAGTTTTTGTACCCATACCCAAAAAAGCCAATGCAAACAAATGCTGTCAACATAGAACAATCAGTTTAATGAGCCACGTCTTAAAAATATTTTTGAGAATAATATATGAGCGTATCAAATCGAAGTGCGAGAATTACGTAGGCGAGACTCAATTTGGTTTCCGAGCGGGTTTGGGGACTAGAGAGACTCTTGTTGGTTTGACTGTTCTGGCCGAAAAATGTTTAGATATGAGACAAGATCTGTATGTCTGTTTTATTGACTTTCAAAAAGCTTTCGACCGAGTGGAGCACACATATTTAATGGACATACTGTATCAGATAGGTCTTGATAAAAAGGACATAAATATAATAAAGACCCTTTATTGGCAACAAACAGCATGTGTTAGAATCGGCAACGACTATACAGAAGATATTGAAATAAGAAGGGGAGTACGCCAAGGTTGCATATTATCGCCTCTGTTGTTCAATCTGTATTCAGAAAAAAAAATGCAAGAAGCTTTATCGAATAGAACCGAAGGTCTGAAAATCAACGGTATGATATTAAACAACTTAAGATATGCAGACGATACTGTAATTTTGGCCCGAAGTGAAGAAGAATTACAAGCTCTCTTAAACGCTGTGGGGCAGAGCTCTCGTAAAATGGGACTTGACTTGAACGCTCAAAAGACTAAATCATGGTGATCAGCAAAGACAAAAGAAACATACACATAAACTATAACAACACTAGAATTGAACAAGTGAATCAAACAAAATATCTAGGAAGAATAATAAATGATCACGTGGATACAGACATAGAAGTTAAGTCTCGAATAGAACAGGCCCGCCAAGCTTTCATAAAAATGAAGGGAGCGATCTGCAACAACTCTTTGAATTTGCCATTCCGTGTTCGTCTTGTTAAGTGTTACGTATGGTCTACACTGCTCTATGGATGTGAGTCATGGTCACTCAAAACAAATACCATGAAACGACTTAGAGCATTTGAAATGTGGTCATATCTTCGCCTACTAAAAATACCATGGACCGACAGAGTAACCAACGAAGAGGTTTTAAGGAAATTGAATAGGACACCAGAAATAGAAAACATAATTAAAAGGCGGAAATTGACATACTTTGGACACATCGAAAGACATGACAAATACAATATCTTGCAATTTGTAATAGAGGGAAAAAATAGAGGGCAAACGGGCTAGAGTACGTAGAAGAACGTCATGGATGAGCAACCTGCGTAATTGGACTGGACTTAATAGAGAAGAACTAATACATACTGCCAGAGATAGATGGAGATATGCCATGTTATTAGCCAACCTCAGAATCTGAGAAGGCACCAAGAGAGAGAATGAAATAACACTCTGCTGGATCGCCCGATGCCAATCCAATTGAAAACTTTCGGGCTCAAATGAAGATGAAGCTTGGGAAGAACCGACCTGGCAATTTGAAGCAGCTTGTTCGGCGTGTTAAAAAGTTTTAAGGTCGTTTCCACAAGAATACGCGAAGAATCTTGTGAAAAGCATGTCTATATTACGTGTTCCAATCTGGTCGTCTTATAAGCAGGACATTCAAAGAGTATATGTTCCGTTATTTCATCATTTTCTAGGTAACTACGGTACTCTGTGGTTCGCGACAGTCTCATGACGTGTATATGCTTCTTGAGTTGGTCGTTAATAGGCCAACTTCCACCCCAATAGATGCCTGCCCAATAGTTCAGGACCTCGGTGGGGTTCCAGTGTTGGAAGAAAAGAACATGGGATGGTCTGAATAAGTTCTGCTCCTATTTGCCTGACAGGTTGTCATTTTGGAAAGGCTGTCCGTTTCCTCATTCTCTTCGATATCCTAATGGCCTGGACACCACAGCAGAGTAACTGTAGTACTAAGTTGTCTTAGTGCTGCTTTGCATTCGTCAACTAATTTGGATGTAACCTTTGGATCTTGCAAGTATTCCTGGCTATCACAGCATATGTGTAAGCATCTCCGTAGTTCTTGTGTAGGTTTTCCTACACACATCTCAGAATAGTGTATATTTCTGCCTGTGTTACGGTGACATGTTCTTCTGGAGCGCTCGTAATATTTGACCTGGGGCCATGAAAGCGGATGCCTGTACCCATCTCGATTTTGGTCTCGTCTGTGTACCACGTGGGGCCCTGTGGGACGAAGACCAAATTTCTTTTGGTGGAATGACGACTCTAGAAAGTTCGTCAAAATGGTAAGAGGCTCTGATTCAATTTCTTCTTGTGAGAAAATCATATCGGAGTTCTTTCATTTTATTGAGGGATGTAGAGAGTGCAGAGATCAGATTTCTGTACCTCCTCACGGCTCCTTCACACAGCCTCAATGAGGTCCTCATGGCCGCCTGAGGAAAGGTGATGACATTCCATTGAGGCCGTGGATTTGGATCTTAAGGCTTCCGTGATTGTGATACATGCTTGCCTTTAGTTATTGCTCATTTTATTCCGTTTGATCTCCCTGTCCAGTGCAAGTGCAAGCCACCATTCGATGGCCGCATAGGTCAGGAGCAGTTTTATCAGTGTCGTGTAGAACCAATATATTATGTTTCGTTCCTGCAGAAATATATATATATATATATATATATATATATATATATATATATATATATATATATATATATATATATATATATATATATATATATATATACCGGAGCAAGGCTTGTCGCTAGTGGAACAATGAAAATGGTGTCCTGACTTTGGATCGCCCGATACCAATCCAACCCAAATGAAGATGAAGCTTGAGAAGAACCGACCTTGCAATTTGAAGCAGGTTTTTCGGCGTGTTAAAAAGATTTGGAGGTCGTTTCCACAAGAATACGCGAAGAATCTCTTGAAAAGCATGCCTAGAAGATGCCAGGCTATTATTGACGCTGAACGCGATTGGACCTGCTATTAATGATTTTGCATGAACGTTTATGAACAAATGAAACAATATTTGAAAGAATTTTGTATTTTCATTTTTACACAATAATGACTATGCTCTTACTTGACCGACTGTATGTAAAATGGCCCATTTAAGCATAAAATACAACGAATAAGGTGCTTTTTATGTAGTAAAAAGTGATTTTTTTTATTTTTTCACATTTTTTCCCTTTCAAGTCGTAGCTTACTTATTCATGACAGCGCATACCATGATTATTGTTCTATATGTTGTTCTAAAGCGATCTAAGTGAAAATCTCATAGCCAACTCTTTTACCCACATATCAGAGTTTTATTACTATTGCGCTCTGGTCAGTCACATAAAATCGTAAACACCCGATATTTAGTGACGTGTTGCAACTGACACATCAAATATCGTATTCAATCAGATGTTGATAAATTTAACGTTAATCGCAGACATGTGTAAAAAGCGCGATTGCATAAAAGCAAATTGAAAACACCTGTAGATGTTCAAGCCCACGCATTTATAATATTTTTCCGCCGTTAACGATTCATTCGGCGTTGTCGACGATAACCCAGAACGAATAATTAAAATAACTGGAATCATTAAGAAGAACAACAATGGAATGTTAACTGTCAACCGGAGAATTACGTCTTCTCTTTATTCTTCGGAGGGAACTATGCGTCTAAGAGTCATAAACAAATATGGAACTTTACGATTATCCGGTTGCAGGAGATTAACAATTAATACGGCTATTGTGATTTGAACATAAGATCGTTTTTGCGGCTTCCGATATAGATTCATTGTAACGAATAGAATGACACAGTTTACTTCGTCCACTTGGGTGGCTTCGTCGACGACAATTGAGATGAAGATTCTCGGCTTATAGTCCAATTAATATCTATATCAAGGTTGCCAATGATTTTCATCGAAGAAAAAACAAGCGGTGATGATATTTGTGTGAACTCATTCATTATTATGAACATTCGATTAACTGATTCGCATTTCTTTTGTCAATTATATTATCAAAATACGTGAGGGAATCCCACTAAAACGGACATGATCATTTTCACTCGTAAAAGGAAATTACCGCTTTTCAAGGCACCAATTTTATTCAACGTGGAACTAGCACTAGTAAAACAAGTGGAATATTAAGAGTGATGCATGGCGCCAAACTAAATTGGGACAACTACATTGGAAAGGAAGCGCAAAACACACTCTTGCCTTGCCGAAAGTTATTTGTGCCCAGATGGGGAACAAAACATAATATATTGGTTCTACACGACACTGATAAGAGTGCTCCTGACCTATGCGGCCATCGAATGGTGGCTTGCACTAGACAGGGTGATCAAACCGAATAAAATGAGCAATAACCAAATGCAAGCATGTATAACAATCACGGAAGCCTTAGAAGATCCACATCCATGACCTCAATGGAATGTCATCATCCTTCCTCAGACGGCCATGAGGACCTCATTGAGGTTGTAGGAAGGAGCCATGTGGAGGTACAGAAATCTGATCTCTGGACTCTCTACATCCCTCAATAAAATGAAAGAACTCCGATATAATCTTCTCACAAGAAGAAATTGAATCAGAGCCTCTTACCATTTTGACGAACTCTCTAGAATCGTCATTCCACCGAAAGAAATTTGGTCTTCGTCCCACAGGGCCCCACGTGGTACACAGACGAGACCAAAATCGAGATGGTACAGGCATCGGGTTTCACAGTTCCAGGTCAAACATTACGAGTGCACTAGAAGAACATATCACCGTAACACAGGCAGAAATATACACTATTCTGAGATGTGTGCAGGAAAACCTACACAAGAACTACGGAGACGCTTACATATATGATCTGATAGACAGGAATACTTGCAAGATCCAAAGGTTACATCCAAATTAGTTGACGAATGCAAAGCAGCACTAAGACAACTTAGTACTACAGTTACTCTGCTGTGGTGTCCAGCCCATTAGGGTATCGAAGAGAATGAGAAAACAGACAGCCTTTCCAAAATGACAACCTGTCAGGCAAATAGGAGCAGAACTTATTCAGACCATCCCATGTTCTTTTTCTTCCAACACTGGAACCCCACCGAGGTCCTGAACTATTGGGCAGGCATCTATTGTTGTTGTTGGCCTATTAACGGGACACACAAGTCAAGAAGCATCTACACGTCATGAGACTGTCGCGAACCACAGAGTGCCGTAGTTACCTAGAAAATGATGAAATAACGGAACATATACTCTTTGAATGTCTTGCTTATTAGACGACCAGATTGGAAACATCAGACACTGAAACACCTGGATGATCACGGAAGCCCCCTACAACAGTCTTGCAAACTTCTTCATCAAAAAGTTTCTTCAAGACGTGATGTGATGTCGATATGGGCGCCGTGCATGAAGAAGAAGAGGGTGAATTTCAATACAGAGTGTCCGCGCTAAATAGCGTTGAGAAGTATCTGGGAAACGGGTTCATCGATCAATTTCAAATTTCGGCATTGAAGTAAATGGATACAGATCTACAATTTGCAATGGTTTTCATAGCGGTTCCACTTCCAGTTATACCGGACATAGACTACAACTTTGCTATTTCAAATGGCATGGTGTACTTTTCATTCATTTTTTATTAAAGGGCCTTCTTTTTTGAGTACAGAAGAACAAGTGAATATCGACGATCAAGGACAGTTCGCATTGTATTTAGACTGTTCTCGAGATATTCTTGCATGGCATAGTAAGCCTTATTTAACAACTGTTGATTCAATTTAATTTTGAATCAGGTAGTTGGTAACTCTCTTTTCGATCTCGGCAATTTGTTATACGTTAGGATGTAAAATATACATTTTCCTGTATATATACACAGCTATGTCTAAATGGTATATTGATGCTTGAGTGAATCAAAGAGAAATGGATATCTTTTCACGAATGGCAACATTTCAAGATGAAGATACTATCCCATCTCCAAAAGATAATACCATACAATTCAGGTAGAATCTTCAGTTCTCTTTGATGCTTAGCCACGTGGTCCACCTGACACCTTCAGCCTAAGATGCGGTCGATCCTAAATCCAGACATGTGACACTACTTTTACCTCTAGTGTTTGATTATGAGTCAAAACTGCAGTCTTCTAAATATTTTGATAGTTAAAATAAATTATTTGAGTCTCAACTGCAATTAGTTTGAGATAGTTTTGCCCATAATAATCTTGAAGGATTTGAAGAGCATCTTTCGCATCATCTCTGAGGGTGTCAAAGTCAATCCCAGAAAGAACCAGAGAAGTTTCATCTGAGTACTGTTGGATAAAGGGCTTGAAGACACCTGGAAATTCGTTTGTATACAAGATTTTTATGAGAGGCGCTGTGGCACCTCCTGCAGACCTTGGCGACTCATGAATTTCATATCGCTCATCCTTTTCCTCCAGGTACTGTCAGCGATTAGTTAGATAGGATCTCAGAAGTTTAAACGCAACACCAGGTATGGCTGGAGTAGTAACTCAAGCTTCTCAAACAGCCTTAGATGGTTGGCACTAACCAAAGCTTTACTTGAATCTAAGAGCATGGAAATAGTGCACTTTCCATCATTCAGAGGATATATCAATTTCTGATGGTAAAGTAGTTTTTTGTTTGCGGAAGTCAACCTACGAATCACGGAGAAATGTGGATGATTCTGTGAAGTTTAAAATCTTATTGCCTGTTCGGACGGTATTTTTTATATCTATATTCTTTTTCGTTTAAAGGAAGCTGTAATTCTAGCCACTTTCACCTTCATCCCAGTAAAAAAAGATAGATTGATAAGGTGATAGAATGGCACCACTATGGGGTGATCTGAGTGCTTCAATAATTTAACAGAAATCTCATCATTCTCAACCGAGGTTGTCCTCTTTATTTTTTTTTATCTCGGAAATAGGCCAACCTGTTACACCACATGAGTGAGCGCCTGGGAAGAATTGAGGTGTTTGTTTACTCGCTTCTTGAAGAGGGCCAAATTGTAGGATGTTGGGAAGATGATGGACCACAGCTCACCGACCCTGTAAACGAAGGAATTCTTATAGAGAGAGGTTCGAGGGGGTCGTTAAATGTACCGCCATATGATGAAAACTCTTTGCCAGCCTAGTGTTGCGGCAAAACATGAGTTTCCCCGGAACAAGGTCTTTCAGCTTCTTGGAGCATCTTTCGTTGAAGTATATAGAAGCAACAGCTGAGATGACGTGAAGTATCGCTTGGCTCTGAAAAGAAAACTAAGTTTGGCTGATGCCCACCTAGCTATTGCTGATAGATGTTCATGCCAGCAAAATCCGACGTTAACCGTTATTCTGAGAAGGTGTATCGAATCTTTTAATGCAGTTTGTTGGCCTTGCATCATTAGAGGAGGATCTCCAGCGGGGACCTTTCTAGAAAACGTAGTTGCTTGCGTCTTGCTCCCGTTGAAGCTCACCAGGTTCAACTGATCCTACTCAGATATCCCCTGTTAGTCAGAATTTAAGTTATTAATTCGTTGACATCTCTGACGCTGAGATTCCGTAGTTTCCGTAATCGGCCGCAGACTACTGAAAGACGAGACCAGGGTTCAATCGTCTGCAAAACCGAAGATCTTGTTTTTGTAGATGACAGAAGATCGTTAATCCGCAACATAAACAACGCTGGCGAAAGAATCGATCCCCGAGGTACTTCTGCTTGCAACCGGAAACAACAGATGTTATACTGTCGACAACAACTTGAATTGATCTATTTGAAAGAAAGCTACTTATCCGACCCCGCAATTTTTGGGCAAGCCCATATGCAGCAAGTTCATTCAACAAGGCTGCATGCCAAACCCTATCGAAGGCTTTATAGATGTCGAGGGCTTTTGCTCTAGATTCCCCATGCTTTTCCATCGTTGGGGCACAAACATGAATGACGTAGGCGAGCAGATCTCCTGTCGATCTTTGCCTGCGAAAACCATACTGACGGTCGTTAATAATAATAAATTCCCTCAAGATATTTGATGAGTTCATCATTTATGACGCTCCTCATCACTTTGGACATAATGGGAAGAAGTGCAACAAGGCAGTAGTTTTGGGATCGGTTGAATTCTCGCTCTTTTGCAGCTGCTCGAAAAAGTCTGGCTTTCATAAGAAATCTCTTAAGATTTTTGATAATATTCAATATTTGAAAGTGGTCAGCAGGTTTCATAAAAATGTATATCACGCAACATGTACAGAAAGTGGCACCTTCAATGGAGACTAGGCAACAATTCTACGATACTTTCTGTGGCATATTGTAGCAACAAACTTTCTGTAGCATAGTTCAGCAACCAACTTTCTGTGGCATATTGTAGCAACAAATTTTCTGTGGCATATTGTAGAAACAACTTTTCTGTGGCATATTCTAGCAACAAATTTTCTATGGCATATTGTAGAAACAACCTTTCTGTGGCATATTGTAGCACCAAACTTTCTGTGTTATATTGTAGAAACAAACTTTCTGTGGCCTATTGTAGTAACAACCTTTTTGTGGCATATTGTAGCAACAAATTTTCTGTGGCATATTGTAGCAACAATCTTTCTGTGGCATATTGTAGCAACAGACTTTCAGTGGCATATTGTAGCAACCAATTTTCTGTGGCATATTGCATAAACAACTTTTCTGTGGCATATTGTAGCAACAAATTTTCTGTGACATAGTGTAGCATCAAACTTTCTGTGGCATAGTGTAGCAACAAATTTTCTGTGTTATATTGTAGCACCAAACTTTCTGTGTTATATTGTAGCAGCAAACTTTCTGTGGTATAGTTAAGCAACAAACTTACTGTGGCATATTGTAGCAACAATTTTTCTGTGGCATAGTTTAGCAACAAACTTTGTGGCATATTGTAGCAACAAATTTTTCTGTGGCATATATTGTAGATACAACTTTTCTGTGGCATATTGTAGCAACAAATTTTCTGTGGCATATTATAGCAACAAGTTTTCTGTGTTATATTGTAGCACCAAACTTTCTTTGTTATATTGTAGCAACAAACTTTCTGTGGCATATTGTACCAAAAATCTCTCTGTGGTATATTGTAGCAACAAAATGAATTTTGCTATCTTCTTCAACACATGAAACAAATTAAGATGTCCCAGGACTAACAAATAGATGACATGACATTTAGGTCAGTAGTTTTCAAGATATAGAGGTTGAGGTCACGCTACTTTGGTTAATTTGTAGCCAATGAATCGAAGTGAGGAATGGCTTGACCAGTGTAATCGGAAATCTCTGTTCTTAACAATCGGTTGTCGATGGTATGCTGGAAGGCCAAAACAAATAATTGCGCCAGAAAATGTCAAAAAAGTCTTGAAATTATTATGGGTGATGGCAAGTGCAGTTGCAGGAGTTAGCTGACATCCTAAACTTCAAATGGCATCTTATTCAACATTTTAAAAGAAAATTAAGGCTTGAAAGAACTTTTCTCAGGGTGGGTTCCGCTTTTGATCAAAGAAAAACAACGAACCTGAGCTTGGTTTGAAGCTTTTGAAGCGCGATAAACAAGATGTTTTGCGTCGATGTGTGACCATGAATGAAACATGGATCCACCATAACGTGCAAGAGTCGGAAAGAGCTTCTGCAGAGTGGAAAACCGAGGGCAAAATCATTTTGCGCATCGAATATCTGAACTAAGGCCAGACGATCAACACTGAATGTAGTTTAGCTTTGCTCGATCAATTGAGTGACGAGATAAAACACAAACGAACTCCTATATATGAAACAAAAATGTTTACGCTTGGAGTTGTTGCTTTGCCCACCTTATCATCCAGATCTGGTACTCAGCGATTACTGGTTCTTTTCTGATTTAAAAAAGATTCTCAAAAGAAAAAGATTTGGCTTGGACGGAAAGGTCAAACGTTTACTTGAGGCCAAAGATAAATCGTTCTACAAGGCATAAAAATTGTAGAGAAGCGTTGGAATTATGGTATTATTGAAGGGAAGTATTTGGATGAATAAATACGAATTTTGGGAAAAATAATTGTATTTTTATTGATAAGTCCTGGAACTTATCTCCCCCTGTATTAGTAGGCTATCAATTTTTCAGTACATCCTCGTATATCGATATGACATGAAAGAATTAATGGCTCAATTCGAAAAAGAATAGAGCATGAATTAGACCGAATCTTGACTAACCATTCGCCGCTTTACTTCAGATTCAATACTCCATTCTTCATTATATTATCTACCATAAACCGATCGTATTACTTGAGATTTTATTTCCTGGACAAAAATACTCCGCGCTGCTATTTTAGCGCACTTCTCATGATGTAGGTATTCGGAAAACAAACTGGAACAAATAAGTGATAAATTCGGTTTGAATTACTGCCGCGAAACTGCCCACGCGACCCGTGTGGGTTTTTTAATAGACCCGGTAATCGAAATCTATCACCGACACCCTATAAACTTCCTGCGCGAAATCTGTTAACTCAAACTTTCCACTGTAATAGTTCCACAACTTATTGACTTGATCAGGAAGAATCGGGTCGGAAGCTTTTATCCAAATTCACCTGATAGAATCTTTCGTTCATAGTAGCGCATACGCGTTTCGACATTACGTTCTGCTCTACTCAGGGAAATCTGCTAAACGAGCAAGCGTTTCTAGGTCTCGGAAAGGGTGTTGCGAGGCGAGCAACTTTTTCCAAGAAATATGGACTGTTCGCTCCTTCGACATGTTCACAACAATGAATGAATGAATCAAATAGAAATTAACATACGAGGTATGTCAATTAAGTTCGCGGAAATTGGAAATGCTGTGGCGGTTGGTAACTCTGCAGCGTTCGCATTGGTTTCATTCGAAACAGAATTCATTTCTGCGTCAGCCTGTGCAAGTTTCGTGTAGATCGGTTGTATAGCAAAGAATAGTGATTGAATTTTTGGTGAAACTCGGCAAAACTTCCGTGGAAATTATGAAACAGCTGACCGACGTGTATAAGGAAGATTGTCTGAAGAAATCAGCTGTCTACGATAGGGTAAAGCGGTTCAGAAAAGGCAGAGAGTCAATGGAGGATGATCCGCGCGAGGGAGCTCCCTCCACCTCTCGAAACATACAAAACCTCGATCGGCCGCGCTCGCGAGTGCTCGGAGATCGTCGGGTAAGCCTTAGAATATTGGAAGACGAGTTGGGCATCAACAAGGAGACGATCCGGCAGATGCTACACGAAGATTTAGGAATGCGTAAGCTGTGTGCGAAAATGGTTCCCAAAGTGTTCACAGTTGAGCAGAAAGAGCTCCGATTGTCCATCTGTCAAGACATGGTTTCTCGAATTGACGGATGTTATCACTGGTGACGAGTCGTGGGTGTTCGATTACGACCCTGAGACCAAAAGGGGTAGAGAAGGCCACGAACCCAACGGTATTCCAATACTTCCACGCTCCCCTATAGTCCAGATCTGGCCCCCTGTGACTTCCATATGTGCCCACAGTTGAAGTCGTATCTCAGAGGAAACAGATATGACAGAGTTTCGGAAGTCCAAAGCATCACGACGGCGGTTCTGAGGGACCTATCTTCGGGGGGTTCAGGGTGTGCTTCTAACAGTGGGTTCAACGGTGGCGCCGGTGCATAGAACTCGAGGAGACTATTGCGAATTAATATAAGGTATTTTCAAGTATTTATGTACTTTATGGACAGTTCGGGTTGAGGGAATTGATAATTTAAAAGATTGCTAAGTTGGCAAAACTGTTTTCTACACTCACGAGGAGCTTGTAACTTGCTAAAATCACGTCAGAACAATTTGAATTGAAACACCTGATCCCAGTCAACCCTCCATCTGTGTCACACCACTGGTTAACAGGCTGATGCGCATAATCCGGCTATTAGATGATATGTCCTACCAGCTTCGCTTCTGAATCCACATTTTGCTTTCTTTTCTTTGCCGACCTTTGGACTAATCAGTTGAACTTAAAAATCATCGTTGATTTGAGATAATTAATTTATATGAAAGTTCTCTAGTGAAAATTAGAGATATACCTTTATCCCAAATACTGTGTAGTGACCTATATCAAAAATATAGGCCAAGTTGAAAGTTCATCTAGCAAAATGCCGCACTTAACCTTGAAAATCTTATTTTTAATTTTTCCTTACAGCATTTTTCCTATTAACTGGTTAAATGCCTTAAAGCAGCTATTAGAAATTCAAATTCTGCTCTACAGACAAGAATGAGTTTATTTGACTCTCAGTATTCGTTCAATTTCTCTTCAGTTTTCACGCTAAATTAATGAAAGTTTTCTGTGTTTCTTGTTGATTTTTGAATCTTTGAATTTATTGTAATGGCTGCTGAACGTCCTGGACGCCATTTGAGTGATCATGAAGTGGTAAAAATTGTAAAACTTTTAGAGAAGGGGCGAAGCTAACGTTACGTGGCTAACTTGTTGAATGTTAACCAAAGCACTATTTCAAGAGCAATAAATCGGTACCACGAAACAGGGGAATATGGAAGAAGGGCCGACAAGGGAAGAAATCGGATAACAACACCAATTGATGATCGTTGGTTTCGTTTAACTGTACAGTTAGAATGCTACAAAATGAACTTGCACTTTCCAGAAATGTGCATATTTCATTGCAAACTGTTAGGAACAGGCTCAGAGAAGACGATATCAGACCAAGGGTGGCTTCTACCGGCCCGCGTCTCACCAGAAAGCTAATCAGTTTGCGAGGTACATGCAAATTGGGGTATTCCAGAATGGTCGTATGTTCTATTTTCCGACGAGTCCAGGTTCTGTCTAGTATCAAATGATAGACGCATTCCTGTATACAGACGACCTGGGGAACGGTATCAGCGATGCAATATCCGGCAAACCGAAAACTTCGGAGGGGCCTCAGTAACGGTGTGGAGAGGCATTTCTTTCCATGGTCGAACTAAGTAAGTCCTAGTGAATAATGGAAGAATGACAGATATCCTTGAACCCCATGTTGTACCCTTTGGCCCATTGATTGGCGAAATCTTCATTTATATGCATGATAATGCTCGGCCGCATGCAGCTGGAGTAGTTACAGAATTTCTGCAAAATGCCGAAATTGATATTTTAAGATGGCCAGCCAGAAGTCCCGACTTAAATCCCATAGAACATGTTTGGGACAACATGGGGTGGCAAATTCAGCAACGTATGATGCCTTGTAGAACACTTCAACAACTAGAAAATCTGCTTCCTGAAATTTGGAACTCGGTGACTCAAGAGTACATCAAAAATTTGTTTGAGGGGCTTCCGAGACGTATACTGGCAGTAATTAGGGCCCAGGGAGGAAACACTCGATTTTGAAAATGATTAGTAACCATTCGACGCTAGTTGATTGGTCTCTTCGGGAATGTTTGAAGATGGTAGAATTTAACTCCAAAATTGTTGATATTTTCCATCATAAAGTCAACTCTTTTTACTGACATCTTCTTATTTTACACTTCTGAAAGTTACCAAGCGACTCTTGAATGACCAACCTAAAAGTTTATATAGTATTGTCGTGAAAGTAGGGTGATGCGACAATTTTTGCGGGGAGTTTATTTTGTGTTTCATTGAGCAATTCCCAGTACTTTCTTGACAAAATGTACACGAACCCCCACTGCTAATATACCGAACTTTTTGTGAACAGTGTAGTTTCAAGTTTGGTCGTGCTATTAGCAACTGAAATGATAAATCGGAAAATTACATATAGTCATATAACTTCCGATGAGACATTGAAGAAACCTCCAACCGAAAGTACGTAAACGATTATTCCAGAAACTGAATATTGATGTGTAACTGAAAACCTCAAAGCCAAACGTTGGTGGTGTTATGGCTCAATGAACTTATTTGTATACGGAACCTTCCGAGAAACGCTACCGATAATTCTTATCTGAACCGGTCCGAAACAGTTCCGGTAGTAAGAAATGCCGAAATCAAAAAGTGCACGGAAAGTATCAACAATAATAATAATTTGAATGCGCTATTGTCCTAATGGAGATATTTTTAATCTACTTGAGTTGACTGCATACTCGCTTCAATCGCTATTGGCTTTCTGACGTAAATAATCCTGATATACGAGGAAGGTTCCAAAAGTTTAACATCACTGGAAAGTTTTTCAGCACAGACCTTCAAGAAACGAATTTCATGTCTAAGCTTGAATTTATCTAACCATCCCGAACTTGCCAGAAAACTTTTTTCCCTGTGATTTCTTCATAAAACTGTTTGGCGTTTGCTCTCAATATTTCTGACAAAATCGGTATGTGTGCGTTGTGTTGTTAAAGAAACCAGTTATACAATGCGATTTCAACAATAGGATTCCCAGCTTTTCTAATAATTTTTCTTTTTCCTACAAAAGTACCTTGGATAGAATAAATTCGAGAAAAGTTTAAATTAATATTCCTACTAGGGATGCACCGAGGGCACGATTGGGCCAGCCGAACTCTAGGCCGTGATACTCGGTATGCAATAATTTTGTTTGGCCGAGAGCTTGGTTCTCGGCTTTTTGTGAAAACGCTTGCTCGGTGGATCCCCAATTCCTACCTGTTCCTTGATACGATTGGGATATATATCTCCTTATTTTCTCCTTATTCTTTTTTATGTCGAACACTGTTGATTTTGGAGTAGTCAACTTTGCTGCTATTCGACAAGTCATCATCATCATCATCATCATCAAGCAGCTCGTTCTGTCCACTGCTGGACATAAGCCTCCCGTAAACTATGCCACACCATTCTGTTCTGTGCCGTCTGTATGCGTTTTATATCGTCAGACCACCTTGTTGAGGGACATCCTATACCTCTTTTTGCTTCGTGTCTTGGTCGCCATTCTAGAATTTTCTTGGTCCATCTTCCGTCGGTGGTTCTTGCCAGATGTCCGTCCCATTTCCACTTAAGTGTGGCGATCTTACTAATAGCATCCTCAATCCCACTTCTTTGCCTGATTATGTCATTTGATATTCGGTCTCTAAGGTATAATCCGAGCATGCATCTCTCCATGGCACGCTGGGCCACTCGAACTTTATTGGCCGATTTCTTGGTCAGAGTTAAAGTTTCCGCGCCGTAAGTCATGACAGGCAACACACACTAGTTGTAAACTTTTCGTTTCAAACAAATTGGGATATCTGATTTTAAGATATTGCTCAGTTTACCAAACGCTGCCCAAGTAAGGCCAATTCTTCTAAAGATTTCACAGGTTTGGTTGTCTCGACTTATTTTGATTTCATGTCCAAGATATTTGTAGGCTTGGACTTGTTCAATTTCAGCATCACCTATCTGAATATTTCCACTTGTAACGAGATTGGTCATATATTGTGTTTTAGACGCGTTAAGCTTTAGTCCAACCCTTTCAAAAGCTTGTTTGAGCCTTTCAAGCATTTCTTTTGCATCTCCTATGTTGTCGGATATGAGGACGATGTCGCCGGCAAACCTAAGGTGGTTCAAGTACTCACTCCATAATCAATAAAATCTATAATTTTTTATTTCTTTGCAAGTGTGAGCGTTTTATGATTTCTCTTGGTTGGAGCCATTATACACACCACCGGCGAGATTGAAATCCAAAATGCAACTGTAGAACGATACTTGCCACTGTTAGATAGTACAAGTACACATACATGTATAGACAGGAAAATTATTATTGTTTGTATATCAGCCGGCGTCGACGTGCCCGGATTATAGAGGTAAAATTCTCAGTGTCCGAATGAGTCGCGTGCCCGAGTTACTGGAGTGCCCAATATAGCTAGCGTCCGGACTAGTGAAGTTGTACTGTAATCAATTCCAGGTACTTTTTTTGACAGTATGTAAATTCAGTGCCAGTTTTGGTAGAATTTGTAGTCGAATTAGTTTCGCTATATTCCATAACGTCCAAGATATATTTCGCATTAGCGAAACAATACTGAAACAATTACAAACCAATTAAACACACTGTATAACCTTCAACGAACTACCGAATCGTCCAGCGTAAGCTAATTGCGAGTCTAATTCAATCATGAATACCGCACGGGAAAAAAACGGTAATAGTATAATGTTTGAATTGTGGAGGCCGTTACTTGATGTAGATCCATGATATAAAAACACAAGGTTTAACTTTAATCTACACTTTATTTGAAAAAATTCGACGACGTTTCGCTGACACAGCAGCTTTATCAAGAATGAAAAACAGAATGAAGAGTATGGTATTATAAACAAATCGTAGAACAAGTTGGATGAATAACAGGAAAATTCACAACGAACCATTGTACAGTTAGTATGAAAGGTAATAAAACTAATTAAACAAGTTAAGTAAGGGTGAATAATTCACATCTACCTGCTCATTCAAAAGCTTGTCCGAATTTTTTATCTATTTATTTCTAATGCTTCTAGGAGATCTAATTTTAAACTTTTGGTTTCTTATGTAATATGTCGAAGTTTTTATTGAATGAATGGTTTTCTTTTATTAAGTGGTTTGAATAATTTGAATCAGATTTATTTTATCGAAGCTACGTTTATGTTCAGATGTTCTTATGCCAAAACTCCTATAGGTCCTACCGATATAAATTTTATCACAAGAACCGCAATTGAGTTTATAGATTCCTGATTTACTTGATTTTTCAACACGAGATTTATTATTTTTAATATGTTTACCTAAGTTATTAGAAGTTTTGAAAGTTATATTGAGATTTTGTTTGACGAGAAAGGATTTAATATTTGTACTTGCAGAACCGCAGAATGTTAAACTGTTGAATATTTTATAGTTTTTATGAATAGGATATACTTCATTTCTTGCTTTCTGATACACTTTTTACGAATGATTAGATCTATCATATCCGGATTATATGAATTATTAATGGCTATCTGTTTGATGATGTTTAACTCTTCATTATAATCTTCTACCGATAAAAGGTAAATTGAGTAACCGATGTACCTTGCTGTTCAAAGCTGCAACTTTGAGTTGAATTGGATGTAATGTAGTTATGTATAATTGTATCAGTATGTGTTAATTACGAAAGACCGAAAAAACATGATTATTATTTTGTTAGTGATTTTCAAGTCGAAAAATTAATGGAATCGTTCTGTTCAATTTCTATCATGATTATTATTTAATGTTAGTGATTGACGTTTCAAGTGAAACATACAAAATTAATCGAAACATTCTGTTCAATTTCTATCGTGATAACCATATAATTAAATCAGAAATAATTAAATTGTTGGACGTTTAGTTCAATGAAACAAAATTAGATGTCTCAACATATCTATTAATACAGAAATTTGAAAATGACGTTTGATCAAAATGGAAACAACATCTATTTGTATCAATTTTCAGAGATTTTATGAATAATATTGAACAGAAAATTCATACACATCCACTCATTTCCAAATTTCTTTATTGGTATAGATATGTTGACGACATCTTAGTATGTTTCATTGAACTACTCGTCAATTAGACTTATTTCTTAATTTCATTAATTCCATCCATTTGAACATTAAATTCACGATAGAAATTGAACAGAACGATTCCATTAATTTTTGGACTTGAAAATCACTAAACGAAATAATAATCATGTTTTTCGGTCTTTCGTAAACCAACACATACTGATACAATTATACATAACTACTCATTACATCCAATTCAACACAAAGTTGCAGCTTTAAACAGCATGGTACATCGGTTACTCAATTTACCTTTATCAGTAGAAGATTATAATAAAGAGTTAAACATCATCAAACAGATAGCCATTAATAATTCATATAATCCGGATATGATAGATCTAATCATTCGTAAAAACTGTATCAGAAAGCAATAAATGAAGTATATCCTATTCATAAAGACTATAAAATATTCAACAGTTTAACATTCTGCGGTTCTGCAAGTACAAATATTAAATCCTTTCTCGTCAAACAAAATCTTAATATAACTTTCAAAACTTTTAATAACTTAGGTAAACATATTAAAAATAATAAATCTCGTGTTGAAAAATCAAGTAAATCAGGAATCTATAAACTCAATTGCGGTTCTTGTGATAAAATTTATATCGGTAGGACCTATAGGAGTTTTGGCATAAGAACATCTGAACATAAACGTAGCTTCGATAAAAATAAATCTGATTCAAATTATTCAAACCACTTAATAAAAGAAAACCATTCATTCAATAAAAACTTTGACATATTACATATAAAAACAAAAGTTTAAAATTAGATCTCCTAGAAGCATTCGAAATAAATAGATACAAACATTCGGACAAGCTTTTGAATGAGCAGGTAGATGTGAATTATTCACCCTTACTTAACTTGTTTAATTAGTTTTTATTACCTTTCATAATAACTGTACAATGGCTCGGTGTGGATTTTCCTGTTATTCATCCAACTTGTTCTACGATTTGTTTATAATACGATACTTTTCATTCTGTTTGTCATTCTTGATAAAGCTGCTGTGTCAGCGAAACGTCGTCGAATTTTTTCAAATAAAGTGTAGATTAAAGTTAAACCTTGTGTTTTTTATCTCATTAATAGTATAATGAGGAAACTAATATTTCACGGACACTTTGCGAAATAAATAATGGAATCAAGTTAACGAATGCGGTAAACGTAACCGAGTGAAATGTTATGTTAACAGAGAAAGTGCACAATGGTGTGCGTTAATGAATTTTTCATTTCGGTAATATCGAAATTCAGCGTCAATTCTATCGGCGTGTGCGATTTGAATAATGGTTGTCAACATGCCGAAACAGGTGGCATCAACTCGGACATTCAATTGTTTATTCATTCGAGAACACTTTCCAAATAATGAATAAACAAGACATTGCAAAATTGATGTTTTGATAGGCGACGTTTCACTTCCTATTTCATCGAAAATAGTAGTTTGTTAAGTGGCTATTTAATTTATCTTCCAAAAAAGATTAAAATGAAATTTAAAAAACTAATTTTGGCAGAGCCTAGAGCTAACGGTAGGTTTTTGTTTTCCAGTCTGGGGAATCAGCTTAGCAGCTTAGGCCAGAGTGTATTTTGCGCTCTTTCCGCTTGTCTTACGATGTCATTTTTATTTATTTATTTATTTAAGTACAATATAAGGAATGTCCACAGCCAAAGCCAAAATGACATTCACTAGATAGAATATAGTTACATAGAATCTAGAATTCTATGAAAAAGTATTATATAAGACATTAATAGTGAGTTGTATTCACAGAAAGAATGAAAAAAGAAATACAAAATGAATATTACAAAAACGAACGATTGAATGAATTTTATATCAGTCACTAAAGAGCAAGCGTAATGTTCTCTTCAAAGAGGCCAATGTGACCCCAAACAAATTGATACTCCTATGCGTGTTGCAGACACGTAGCATCCTATCGATAGGGGAGTTCTGTGCACTATTAGTTTTTCTAAAAGTTATAGAGAAGAGGTCGTAGTGCCTCGATGATTTCATAGGAACATTAAAAGTAACCATGTGCAAGATCTCAGGTACCTGAAATACGTAGTTCAATATTTTAAACAAAACCAAAATATCAGATATAGTTCTACGATTTTCAAGTGACAATAAATTGAATTGTCCCAATTTAGTTTGGCGTTAAACATTACAATTACATATTTCACTTGTTTCACTAGTGGTAGTTCCTCGTTAAATAGAATTGACGCTTTGAACCTCGATGCACTCTGCTATGTGTTATTTACTCCTCTTTTTACGATAGCATCGTTTATCGACTTATAAAGTGTGTTACCAAAAGCTCCCTCAATATCTTGGAATATTCCTAATGTGACTTCGCCTTCTTCCTGTCTTTTCTCAATATACCCTACTACACAGTGTAGTACAGAGTCGATTGATCTACCTTGCTCGTCGGCATGTTGAGTGATATGTACACACAACCAAATTTATATGGAATCACTCGGTATTTCACATTATTGATTGTTTTTAACCATGGATCTTTGACTACTTGTGAAGAATGAAGTATTTTGTTTTAAAAAACTTGATAGTATGGATGCAACATGCATCAGTGTATCAGTCGAAACGATACGTCAAAGACTTAATTCAAGAGGTTTATACAGCAGGAGGCCCTTTAGAGTTCCAGAGCTAACCAGACAAAAAAAAATTAACAGACTTAATTGGCGTATAGAGCACCAAAATTGGAATATCGAGAATTGGCGAAATGTTCTTTTTTCGGATGAGATCAGAATTGGTGTTCGATAAGATGACTGCCGGATTCGGGTTTTAAGGGGTCGTGGAAGACAAGGAGCCCATAGTGATACTCTGACAAGGTGCCCACGGTGAGAATTTCACTGCAAGCTAATGCTCCTCCGCATATCTAACAATTCTTCGAAATTTCCAAAATCCCAGAGGTAATATTCAAAATATCGGGTGATTCCATTATAAATTTGGTTGTGTGTAGGGGGCTTCGTTAGAGTATTCTCCTTAAGCTATCTATCTACTAGTCTTTCCATAGTCTTCCATTAGACTAATTGGTGTGAAATGTTTGGCGATTTTATGTAAGATGTTTCCTGGCTTGGAAATTAAAAAGACCCGAATCCTTTTCCAGGGGTCCGGAACGTATGTCTAGACTAAGCAGAATTTGAAGATGTGCATTATATGCATATCTACACTCGGAGGCAAAATTAGCGGAACACTCGAAAATTTAACCAAATTCGAAGTCAGATATTCTTCCTGATTCTCAACCGATTTAGATGATTTTTTCGGCAAGTTATAGATCAACTCTTCTGCTTTGTAGAAATTATAAGAGAAAACAAAAAAAAATTGAAAAAAATTTTATACGGGGGCAAAACTAAAAGTGTTTTTTTTGTCAAAAATTCGTAACACTCTGTGGAATTTCGTGGTCCGAGTTGAAACGTACAATATCATGGTCTGTCAAGACACATCTTCCTACAGTAACGCCCTTCTTGTTTTATGCATTTATCTCTATTTTTACAAGAGATATCCAATTTGAAGCGAAAAGTCACAAATTTCAAGAATTTACTTTTAATCTTGCGTAGGTGCATAACATCGGAGGTTAGCCAAAAAATAAAATCAAAATTAGAGAAGCGGAAATCTAACGAAATGAAAATTTTTGAAATTCACTGGCCAATTTCACGCTCCGGGAGAACTCGAAGTACACTGGAAAAATCGTTGATTTTGCACATTTATTTTTGAATTTTTTGTGTGACACTCTATAATAATTATCATTCCTGTCCAAAATTGAGAGCAGGTGTGTATCCTGGCGATACACTCGTGAAATGAAATGAACATGTTGAGAAAAATGTTCATGATGACCCACAAAAAAACATTTGATTTTAGTAGCGAGTATGACCCCCCCGAGCTCTTATTACAGCGCGCATACGATTTCGCATACTCCCAATGATGTTGTCTATCAACTGTTGAGGTATGTTGTCCCACTCTTCCACCAAAGCCAATGTCAGCTCTTCAACGTTGCCTGGATTCCGTTGTCGAACCCTTCTTCCAAGAATGTCCCAAACGTGTTCGATCGGGTTTAAATCCGGTGACCGCGACGGCCAGTCCATTCGTGTGATCCCAACTTCATTGAGATATTCTATTACTATGCGCGCAGTATGAGGGCGCGCGTTATCGTGCATAAAAAGGAAATTTTCCCCTATGTAAGGAGCAAAAGGCCCAACATGAGGCTCCAAGATTTCTGTTATATACCGATGGGCATTAAGTGATCCATTGCCAATAATCTCCAGTTCTGTTCGTACTCCCAAGCATATGCCACCCCAAATCATAACTGACCCTCCACCGTATTGCTCAGTTCCTGCAAAGTTCGCTTGATTGTACCGTTCCCCTCGATGCCTCCATATTCTATCTCTACCATCCACGAAATTCACACAATATCGGCTCTCATCACTAAATAAAACTCGTCTCCACTGATTGATTGTCCATGCTACATGCTCCCTAGCAAACGCCAATCTTGCTACCCGATGGGCTCTATCGAGTCTTCCAAATTGATAGACGAATTTTAATGACAATTTCTTGATTCAATGGCATTTCTCCAAAATGGTGATTTTCCACTTGAAATTAAATATATTTTGCAAAAATAGAGATAAACGCATGAAACAAGAAGGGCGTTACTGTAGGAAGATGTGTCTTGACACACCATGATATTGTACGTTTCAACTCGGACCACGAAATTCCACAGGGTGTTACGAATTTTTGACAAAAAAACACTTTTAGTTTTGCCCCCGTATAAAATTTTCTTCAAATTTTTTTTGTTTTCTCTTATAATTTCTACAAAGCAGAAGAGTTGATCTATAACTTGCCGAACAAATCATCTAAATCGGTTGAGAATTAGGAAAAATATCGAACTTCGAATTTGGTTGAATTTTCGAGTGTTCCGCTAATTTTGCCTCCGAGTGTATTTGGTCCATTCCTTTTATCAGGTATGCAGGGTATACACCACCTGCTCCTGGTGCTTTGTATGGTTGAAAGGTAGTTACTGCCAATCGAACCCTTTCCACTGTAACGAACATTGAGACTGCGTTCCAGTTTGTTATGTTAGCATGTCCATTTGGTTTCTGGGTTGCCGTGTTGCCGATCAGGAATGTGTACTTCATAAATATTATCAAAATATCAACCACATCAGCAAAAAGTTACTCAATGATTGATTCATAATGAATCAAATAACCGAACAAACGAATAATCAGATAAACACCTTACTTCTTAGAACAAAGAATCAAGTCGAAACAATTTTCTTTCCTTATCGTTTGAAACCTCAAGGTGAGGAAATTTACTGGTAAATGCACGCAGGCGCAAAGCAACTTCCATAGATTTCTTTGCAGAACAGAAATTGATTGTTATTTCCTTTTTTCAATAATCTTGAGAATAGCTAAAATATTCAAGGTGGCTCGTTTGTGAAAAAGATTCGTCGAAATTGCTTTTCCCATACACACTGTTTTGAAGGATTTCAAAGAGCTTTCAAATAAGGTATCGCTCGACCTCTTGGCTCAATTCAATGATGAGTTGAAGATCTCGCTCATAAAGATTTGCTGGTCGAGTCTTCGAATAAACGTCAGAAGATGTTCCCCAAACAAGAAAAGAAATATATAGGCTAGCTCGTTTGAGATGAAACACTCGTACATCCTTTCTCGATAGGATAATCACTTCATCTGAATTTCTGTACGAAAAAAACATTAAGACACAGAATGATACAGATATTGAAGAATTGAGCTAGATTATTGTCGTCAAGACTAATCTTTATTATTAATTTAATGAATAATATATCATTTGAATACTAGTCTTCATGTAAAAGAAACGGTGTATATTTTATTATTACACAATAATACAATCGAAGAATATACCTAGTTTCAGTAAAATCTCATAGTTACTGAAAATTCATGCCTCTAGTTTTATTAATAATGGAGTTAGATATAAGGTCGAGAATGACGTAAAATGATTCGATAAAAGATAGAACGGTTGTGGATTCGCTCGACTTGTGCCTTTTCCTTGGGCACCAGTCTACGAGGACGTTATACCAGGTCATTCAATTTTCAGCATAGTCTTATGACAAAGTTTCTTACCTTAATTTAAGGGCATAATCTAATTCTATAGAGGCCCGATCCTTAACAAAATGTCCGTATCTCTCCAGGAAATCGATGCCCTTGAGCGTATGTAGCGACAAGTTATCATACTGATCCTGTAAACAGAAAAAAAAAGAAAATAAACTTATAATTGGTAAAAGGCACATTAATTGATACAGAAAATGAATGGCAACTCTCAGGATTTAGTCAAAATGAAATATACATAACAAGAGATTAAATTTTTTGGACTAACTCCACACTTTTACTTTATCGGTACAGCTTAGAGGTACGGAGATGTTTTTCATGTTTTTCATGCCATAGAGGACATCATTGATCAACTGTCTGTACTAACCCGGTGGATGAGAAATTTGAACACCGTGCGGCGATTAAATTTTGTTATGAACTTAAAAAAACGTTCACGGAAACGAAAAAAATGATCGATTTGGCTTACGGTGAAGGTGTAGTGTCGCGTAGAACAGTTTACACGTGGTTCAATCGGTTTAAGAAGGGTAGAGAGTCCTAAGAAGACGACGTGAGATGCAACCGGTCGTCAACAGCTGTTATTGACGAAAACGACACTCGTGTGCGCGCGCTACTAAACCAGCATTGCCACATGTCTCTCAGAATGTTATCAAACGAACTGAACATGAGTAAGGATAGCGTAGCTTTGATTTTGAAAGAAAAAATGAACCGTAGGAAGGTCTGTTCTCTATTTGTTCCGCACTTCCTCGCACACGAGCAGAAGCAGACTCTCGTCGAATGTTGTCAAGATTTTATCGAGACTTGCGAAACCACTCCAGACTTTCTAACCTCAATTGTGACTGATGGCGAGACTTGGTGTTCTGAATACGATCCTTCCACGAAGCGGCAGTCGTTCGCTTGGCTCAGTCCGGGTCATACGATACCTCAAAAAGTGCTCATCGCTTTCTTCGACTCCAAAGGTCTGATCCACCAAGAATTTGTGCTCCCAGGCGTCACCGTGAATGCTGCGTATTACGTAATATTGAAACGTCTGAAGCGTCGGTTTACTCGCGTCAGGCCCGAGTACAAGTCCTGCATTTTGCTGTACGACAATGCGCCTGCTGATTCCTCGAACATTGTTTTCTCGCCGAAAATCAGATTCCACGTATCAACCACGCCCCCATACTCACCAGATCTGGCTCCAGTGGACTTTTTCCTATTTCCCAAGCTGAAAATGCACCTGAAATGACGATTTCAGAGAGATAACTTCAGAGGAGTTCCAGAGAGCCTTCGAATCACTCGTGGAGCGCTCAAAGGGAGGGGACTATGTTGAAAGTTAATTGGAATAAATTTCATTAGAAGTAATTTTCGATTTTTTATTTCAAAAGTTCGGGAACTTTTCCAACATACTGTGTATTTCAGCCTATCTATTATATTAATCTATTGGTGTTCCATTGAAAAAACTACAATTTTGTCTATTACTTGAAAATTGTACCCCTTAAAAACATCTTGTTACACCTCTGGATCCCCGTGAAAAATACTGTAAAATACAATTTTCACCATTACGCCATGACAAAGAATAGATACGAGGGGTACTATTCAAGATTTTGAAAATCACTCTGTAGTTCTTAATTGAAGTGAACCAAAAAGTTTTGTTCACTACATCTATTCATCATCATCATCTGTCAACCATCCTAGTCCACTGCTGAACATAGGTCTTCCTCAACGATCTCCATTCCTCGCGATTTTGAGCCGGATTTATCCAGTTCGTACACACTCGCTTGATATCGTCTTTCCAACGAGCTGGTGGACGTCCTCTACTTCTGTGGGCTTCATCTCTGGGACGCCACTCCAAAAGACGCTTTGTCCATCTACTGTCCGTGGTTCTTGCTAGATGACCGGCCCAGTTCCACTTTAAATTAGCAACTCTCTCGAGAGCATCCTGAACTCTAGTTCGTTGGCGTATGATATGGTTGGGAATTCTGCCCCGTAGTGTTATGCCTAACATAGCTCTCTCCATCTTACGCTGAGCAACACATATTTCATTAGCTGATTTCTTTGTTCGGGTCAGGGTTTCTGCACCGTTCGTCAAAACTGGTAAAACGCATTGATTGTATACTTTACGTTTCAAACAAATCGATATCTCTGATTTGAACAGATCTCTCAGTTTTCCAAATGCAGCCCATGTCAGCCTTATTCGCTTTCCTATTTCTGTTGTTTGGTTGTCCCTGCCTATAGTTATCTCATGCCCCAGATATTTGTATGACGTTACTTGTTCAACAATTTCACCATCGATGGAAACTGGTTGGCTTGGTACTAAGTCGGTCATCATCTTAGTTTTCGACATATTTATCTTCAATCCGATTTTACTGGATTCCTTAGACAACTGCAAGAGCATCTCATTTGCATCATCTAATCTGCTTGTTATAATGACGATGTCGTCGGCGAAACGAAGATGACTTAATCGCTCACCATCCACATTTACTCCCCTCTGATCCCATTCCAAATGCTTGAACATATATTGCAATAGGTTTGTGAACAACTTCGGGGAAATAGTATCACCCTGTCTTACTCCACGTCCGATCCTGAATTTTTCTGTAGAGTTGTGAAGGCACACTTGTGAAGTGGCATGCTCATATATATATTTAATGATGGCAGTGTATCTCTGATCTATTCTACAGTCAGCCAACGCTTTAAGCATAATCGCCTGTATCACGGTATCGAAGGCTTTCTCGTAATCCACGAATATGAGAACCAGAGGCAAGTTGTATTCTATGCTCTTTTCAATCAAAGTCTTGAGAGTTTGGAGATGATCATTAACACCAAATGTTGCCCGAAATCCGGCCTGCTCTCGAGGTTGGTAGGTGTCCAGTTTGTTTGTGAGGCGCTTTGTTATTATTTTGGTGAAGAGTTTGTATAAGTGCGATAGAAGGCTTATACTACATCTATTATTTCATCAAATAGTAAAAACCACAGCCTTCTATCTCTATTAGTTTAGGAAT
Source organism: Cryptolaemus montrouzieri (assembly GCA_013387265.2). Lineage (NCBI taxonomy): Eukaryota > Metazoa > Arthropoda > Insecta > Coleoptera > Coccinellidae > Cryptolaemus > Cryptolaemus montrouzieri. The sequence goes on along the minus strand of JABFTP020000124.1, from coordinate 67,137,270 downwards.
CAACCATTCGAAGAGAACACTGTCTTTATGAATAAGTACAAAAATCATCTAGAGTTACATAGTATTCTCCCATAGCTCATTTGAATTCTAACTAATGAAAGAAAACCCACATTTTGTCACACGAATCATATTTCGCTTAATCAAGGTATTTCTTTATATCCTAAGAAAAACCTAGCTTGAAACAATGAAGTGCTGCATAATAACAGCATCTCTCGTTAATAACAGAGTTCGCAGAAGAAATTTAATTGTATTATGGTTAACCACAGTGATTATGGGAAGAAATAAGAGATAAAGAAGTAAATAATCGCAGTTTTCTATGAACAAACGCGACTTGGATCAACTTATGTTATTCACTTTTCATTATAGCGGAATCCACAGCTGAATGTTTCAACGTAACTTTAAGTGAATAAAAATAAAAAAAATATCCGTATTTCAATTCAAATATTTCATTCTTCGAAATTTCCTTGAAAAATTTCAATTTTCTAAAACCAATTTGTATTAATACTTCTGCTTCGAAAACATTTAAGCGGTTAATGGTAGATCATAACTGTCCTTCAGGTATACAGGGTGCTTCAACGAAAACTAAACAGAGGCTATATCTACCAAGATATTCATTTCTGACTATTTTCTAGGAGATGATTCACTAATTTGAATCTGATTTTTTATTTGAAAAACTGCGTTTATGTTCCGATATTCTAATATTAAAATGTCTGTGTTCTACCAAAGTAGAAATTATCACAGTCATTGCAATTCAATCTATAAACACCTGATTTATTTTTTTACCTGATTTGGTTTTATTATTTTTATATATTTGCCTAAACTATTATTAGTTTGGAAAGCTATGTTGAAATTATTGCTACTCAAGAATGACTTCAGTTTCTCACTTGTAATGCCAAAGTAGGTAAAGGTGTTGAATTTTTCTTTCAATTTATCGACAGGGTAAACTTCATTCAATGCGATTCTACTGTGTTTTTATTTAAAATATTATTTATTAGTTTAGGATTGTAACCATTATTTTTGGCAATTTGTTTAATCAAATTTAATTTTTTGTTGAAATTTTTGGTGATAACGGGATGTTAATCAATCTATGAATAAAACTGTTGAATGTTGACATTTTATGTTGATACGGATGACACGACGAGTTATGTATTATAATATCTGTATGTGACGGCTTATGGTAAATCGCGAAAACATGTTTTCCATTTTCATTGGAAATTGTTACGTCTAAGAAATTTATTGAATTATTGCTTTCTATTTCGGTTGTGAATCCAATTTTTGGATGTAATGAATTTATATGATTTTCGAAAATTTTAACTGTCTATCTGTTCCTGTGAAGCAAATAATGATATCGTCTACATAGCGATACCAGTATAAACAATATTTATCATGAATATTTCTGCTAACATAGGACTTAACGGATTGCCCATAATCAAGCCGTCTTCACTAGTATAATATTTGTTATTGAAATGGAAATAATTTTGATCTAAACAAATTTGTAATGATGAAATAATATCTGATTTAATGATCGAATTGACATGATTCTTTGCTAATAATTCTTCAACTAAGTAGTACGTATCTTTCGGAGGAATGTTGGGAAATAGATTCTTAACATCGAAAGAAATGAGTTTGGAATTAGGTGGTCTAATGGTATCTTTGATATTGGCAATTAGTTCGTATGAATTTTTGACCGAAAATTTAGATTCAAAATTACAATGTTTTATTAGCAAGTCGTTTAGGAATTTTGACAGTTTGAAACAAGGTGCCGTTACATACGAAAAAACAGGTCAAATAGGGTAATTAGGTTTATGAAGTTTTACCAAAGAATATAATTTGGGGGATTGTGGATTGGAGTTAATGAATTTATATTTTTCGTAATCTGTAATTAATCATTTTGCTGTCGAAATAACGTTTTAAACCTCTTTCTGAAATTTAGCGGTAGGATCCTTTGTTGATATTATATAGTTTTCGGCTGTTAAGAATTCTTCAGTTTTCGAAATATAATCGGTTTTACTAATCGCGATGACGGTGTTACCTTTATCTGCTTTAGTTCTTGGTACTATTTTCACGAATTGTTTTTATTATTTTATAATCGGAATTGCAATGAGGTGATAATTTCCAAAAGTCTTCTTTGATGATTTTTGCTGTTTGATGTTTGGCTGAAATGTTATCTTTGGAGTTTTTGAGAATGATTTCGGAGTCTATGCCTAACTGTTCAAACACATAGAAATTTTAATATTAGAATATCGGAACATATTAAATCTCTTCAGGGAGCAATCTACTCCTCAATTTTATTGGATATACCTATCATAAATAACCACTTAAGAAGGAGCAACCCAATGAGCTTTTAATTACTTAGGAACATTTGTATTTATATTTTCATTCTTATTTTCTGTACATTTATTCGTCTGAAGAAGCTACGGTGTAGTGAAACGCGTTACGAATCGCAATTATTAAGTAAAATTCCTTAAAACACAGTACTTGTTTTTATTGTTGCCTATCTATCCAATGACTGCTCGTACGAATTACCGAGATTACTTCTTTCTAAATCGGGTAATGTTTTTCGCAAATAATGTTTGCTCCAAAATGGATTTTTTTGCTACCCCAAGTCGTTCATTTGAGGGGTTAGTATCTCGTTTATTGAATTAAGTTGTTTGCTTTCTTCTTTTTCTTTGGGTTGTAATACTTATTTTGATGGTGTAGGTGTCCAGGATTTTATGTTATATGTAGGTCAATTTTAACGTATATTACTCAATATTTCATCTTTATAATTTCAATGTGGATAAATTGTTTTTGTTGTGAACTTTTACTAAGCTCAGTTTGCCTTAAGTTTTCAAATGAGTGGTACCGTATATTACAGTGTGCACAATGTAAAACATATGTGCGCATATAATAAATAAAATAAATTATCCGGATTTTCGATTATCCGAATGCCTATTGAAACAATTAGTCCGGTTAATCGAGTTTCTAATGTAATTGAAAATACATAGTAGGTACATACTTACTACAAAATCCGAATTACAAAATCCAATCGAACCTTTCTAGCATTTCTAAATCTAGTTCCTCTGGGAGTGCATTCATATCGTTTGGCATAAAATTATAAATTCCACAATAAAAAAATAATTAATAACGAGAATGTATAACGGGTGTAGCTTCGATAGTACAGCGTTTTAATTACAATTTTCCGCCGGTATTCAAACGCAAGTTTCATAATTAATCCATTATTCGTGTAATGAATTTGAAACGAAGGCGTTGTCTATGATCTAATGTTGTACATATTTTACTTGTGTTTTACTGCATGTGTACGGACGTACAAATGTACGTAGAACGTGGGCATTAAACGAAGGAGTGGTCCGTCAATATTTGTTGATTGATCTCTTGGTTTGCCGAAGAAATTTGTGTGATAGTATATGCGGAACAAGATATGGCAAATGTGATATTTATTTATTTACGATCGCGTACAGGGTGTCCCATTTTCATTTAAATTGCCCGCGTTGAGTATTTTTCAGTCTCTTTTAAGTTTCTGTATGTTGGTAGGATTATCCTTAATTACTGTGTCAAACATGAGCGCGATCTGTCAACTACCAGGTTGTTCAACAAGTTTCTTCATATGAACGTATGTGAAGGTTCATTTCAATCTGTCAATTCATTCTTTGTTTACAAACCATTTAGTGTCGCCGTGTCACAGTATTTTTGTACAATGAATTACAATTAGAACAGTAGAAAAATGGGTTGCTGAATTTAAACGTGGTCGTATAAGCCTTGAAGACGATCCACGTTAAGGACGTCAAAAAAGCGCATCAACACCAAAAATCATAGCCAAAATACAGGATATGGTTTTGGAAGATCGTCGATTGTCTGAGAGTGGTTTAGTGGAGGCTCTACGCATCTCATTAGGCAGTGTGAGCAATATTTTAAGTGAAATTTTGGGTTTTAGAAAGCTGTGACCACAATGGGTACCGCATTCGCTAACAATAGAACAAAAACACATTCGAACGGACTTTCTCAGCAACATTTGGAGCGTTTTAAAAAGGATAAAGTGGCTTTTGTGCGTCGATTCATCACTATGGATGAGACTTGGGTCTATCATCATGATCCTAAATCAAAACAAGAGGCTAAAGAGTGGTGTGAACCTGGTTGTTCGGCTTCGAAACGAGTTCGTGTCCGGAAATCGGCCAAGAAGGTATGGCATCAGTTTTTTGGGATGCGAAAGGAATTTTGTTTGTGGATTACTTGCAAACAGGTAAAACAATTAATTGTGAATATTATCGCAACCTTTTGGACCAGTTGAAAGAAAAAATTCATGAAAAATGACCCACTTTGCAGAGAAAAAAAAATCCATTTTCATCAAAACAATGCACCGTGTCACAAGAGCATTTTGACAATGCCTAAAATCCATGAATTAAAGTTTGAATTGTTGGAGCATCCACTGTATTCATCAGATTGGGCCCCAGCGACTTCCATTTGTTTCCAGAACTTAAAAAATTTATGTGTGGCAAGCGTTTTTCATCAGATGAAGAGGTCATAACGGCTGTTGAAGGGTATTCTGCAGACCTTTCGAATTCTCACTTCAGGGATGGTATCCACAGATTGAAGGATGGTTGGAGCTAGTGTATTAATGTTCAGGGAAATTATACTGAATGATAAAGTGTATTTTGAACCATAACATTGTGTTTTTCTCATCGAACGACAAAACTTATTGAACAACCTGGTAGTTTGTTTAAGAAAGCTGTTGAAAACAGTTGACCTCAGTGGTACTCTGCGAATTTTACAATGGAAAAAAAAATTGAACGAAGAGTTTGTCCCAAATTTTGTTTTTTGATTGAAATTCCGTGTGCTGAATTGTTGCGAATGCTGGAAATGGGTTATAACGACTTTGTTTTATCGAAAACCCATGTGTAGCCTTTAAAGACGGCCAGGAGATCGTCGAAGATAGGCCTCGTTCCGGACGACCTTCGACCTCATCAACCGACGATAACGTCCAAAAAATCAATCATCGAAAATCGTCATGCTAGTGTTAGAGAGACAGCTCGTGATCTCAACGTCTCTCGTGAAACCGATCGTTTGATTTTCGTGAACCAAGTGGGCATGGGACGCGTCGCCGCTCGGCTCGTTCCGATAGAGCTGAATTTTCTTCCAAAACTACCGGATTCAGGTATCGTGGATCGTGCGAATTCTGATACCACGTTCATGGGGCGGATCATAACTGGTGACGAGATATGGGTTTATGAATACGACACACTAACGAGCCAACAATCATCGGAATTGGTGAGAATACAAAAACCTCGTCAAAGTAGTTCGAAAATTAGGACGATTCTGATTGTTTTCTTCGATATTCGTGGTGTGGTTCATCATGAATTCGTTTCGCAAGGTCAAACGGTCAATAAGGACTTGTATTTAACCGTTTTGAGACGTTTGCCTGAAAATATTCGCCGTAAACTGCCGGATTTGTGGCAAAACAATTCGTGGACTTTGCATGACGAAAAACACACCATCGAGCCACGGTTATTAACGACTTCAAGACCAAACACTCGATAAATACCATCGAGCAGCCGCCTTATTCGCCTGATCTATAATACAGGGTGCTTCAACGAAAAATAAACAGAGGCTATATCTACCTAGATATTCATTTCTGATCAAAACGTAAAAACAGGTCGATTTTTGTTTTAAGGGGGACATCTTTTGGGGTACAAAACTTGCCTGAAATATCAACCCCCTAAGCAGGGGTTGCAATTCTTGAAAATTTCAAATAGGGAAGATGGGTCGAGTGATGACTCAAAAGAAAGGTGGTATCTTTGTCTACATCGCCTTGATCGAATTTCCATTTTTAATTGAAAACTGCCCCCGCTTAGGGGGTTGATATCTCAGGCAAGTTTTGTACCCCAAAAGATGTCCCCCTTGAAACAAAAATTGACCTGTTTTTGCGTTTTGATCAGAAATGAATATCTTGGTAGATATAGCCTCTGTTTAGTTTTCGTTGAAGCACCCTGTATATCCTAGGACATAGGTTTGGTAGGAAGTACAGCATGATGAATTTTTCTATTAGGTCTGAAGAATTCACAATTGAAAATTGTAAACTTGAATTACATGATATTCATTAGATCGAGTGAAAGTTTGGCTGCTGAGGCTATATGAGTTTTTAATTAACACCAATCCATTCTTATTTTGAAAGAATATTTATATTAAATGTTTGCTACTCTTTACCTTGACTTTTTGAAACGTCAATTTTGGTTTTGACTGTCTATTGTTCAATTTCAATTTCCTGTTTTTCGTTAATAGACATCCTCGATTCTTTATATTTAGTTGAAATATAAATGCTTAATTTTTGAATACTTACATTATTACAGGACACGAATACAAAGATGAATGAAAACCGCAAACTACAAACAATGTTTATCATTATCAATTGAGTTCGATACCGTTCCCCAGTGATGGTTTCGTTCGGTTTCAACAGCTCATAATAAAGAACCGACTTGGTCCGACCAAATACACATCATAACTTCGGCAGCGTGAATATTGCTGTAATGAATCTATTTTTCATCACCCGTTACGATGCGATGAAGAAAACCCTTTCTTTTTTGCCGCCGGGGCAGTTGTTTACAGGCGAAAATACGACGCTCAACGTCACTTGGCTTCAAATCATAAGGAACCCAAGTTCCTTGCTTTGGAATCATTCCCAACGCATGCAATCGCTTGAAAATGGCCTGGCGGGTAACTCCTAAGGCGGAAGCGAACTCTTCTTGCGTTTGGCACGGATCCTCATCGAGCACTCCAATTCAGGGTCTTCGAAGATTTTTGGCCTTCCTTCGCGGGGACGGTCGTCTTCTTCTTCTTCTTCTCTAAATAGGACGATGTCCTGTTTTTCTGTTACAGCCCCTGCTGCGAACCGGAGCTCCAGCACTCATGCCATCGTTTTTTCGGCCTTCCTATGGGTCTTCTATTGTTGGGTTTTTGTGTTTTTGCCCACTTCGCTATACGTTCGGGGCCCATTCTGTCTACGTGATCTCTCCATAGGCGTCGACGTGCTCTTGTCCACCTCACCACATCCTGGACACCTAGCTCCCTTAGCGTATCCTCATTCCTTATTCTATCTCTGTGTGTAATACCTCTTATAGCTCTTAGTGTTCTCATCTCTGTTGTCCTCATTAGTTGTTTTGTTTTTGTTGTCTCAGCTCTTGTCTCAACCGCATGTCATCACGGGTCTCACACAGGTTTTATAGATTCGGACTTTGCTTTCTGTGATTATGTACTTATTCCGCCAGATTACATCTCTCAGGAAGCCAGATATTCTCGATGCTTTCATTGTCTGCTGTTTTGCTTCTTGTAATAGTTGCCTATCGCTCGATACTTGTACTCCTAGGTATTTAAAGTGTGAAACTTGCTCTATTATATGGTCGTTCACTACTAATTTGCATCTAATTGGATCTTTCGCTATTACCATCGATTGGGTTTTCTGTGTTGATATTACCATGTTATATTTTTCTGCTGTTACTTTGAACTTTTGTAGTAGGCGTTGTAGATCGTCCTCATTCTCGGCTATTAGTAAAGCATCATCTGCGTAGCACAGTATTCTCATAGTTTTGTTACCCATCCTATAGCCTTGATTCATTTGGTTAACACCTGCTATTATTTCATCCATGATTGAATTAAATAGACATGTTCTGAGGCTGTCACCTTGTCTAATGCCTGCGTTAATTTCGATCTCGCTTGTAAGTCCCTGTGTAGTTTTTACTTTCGTCTTATTAGAGTTATTTAGTTCTTTGATTATGTTTATGTATTTATTGCTTAAGTTTTTATTTCTAAGGATAGTGATCACATCGTTCATTCGAATTCTGTCGAATGCCTTTTCCAAATCTATAAAACATATAAAATCGGTTTGTCAAACTCTATGGACTTCTCCACCAGTTGCCGCAATATAAAAATTGCATCCGTTGTTGATCTATTTGGTCGGAATCCTGTTGTTCTTCAGACACACCTACTTTGTCATATATCTTTTGCGATAGAATTTTAGTGAGTACTTTCGATGCACAGTTAAGGAGTGTGATGCCTCTATAATTTGCTGGGTTTGTCTTCACGCCTTTTTTGTATATGGGTATTGTTATGCTCTCTCCATTCTTCTGGTATCTCCTTGTTGTTTTCAATTTTTTGGAATAGTTTTGTTATTTCTTTTGTTATTTCTGCTCCCCCATATTTAATTAGTTCGTTATTTATGTTGTCCGGGCCGGGTGATTTTCTATTTTTTAATTTATGGATTACTTGTTGTACTTCTTCTAGGCTGATAATGTCATTTTCTGTTTCTTCGTAGAGTGTGTTTTGTTGTTCGATTTCTCGTTCCTCATTGTTACCGTTATCATTATCTCCCAGGTATAAGTTCTGGAAATATTTCACCCACTCTTCTGGTTTTATTACATTGATCTGCAGTTCTTCGGTGATTGGTTTTTTCCTGTTTCTCAACATGTTCCATACCTTTTTCTGTGCTCCTCGTAAGTCGTGTTCCATGTCATTTGTAAATCTTTCCCAATATATTTTTTTAATTCTTTAATTTTGTTCGTTGTTCTATTTCTTTCTGTTTTATATCTTTGGTACTCGTCTGGTGTTTTGTGATTGACATATCTGATATATGCGTTCTTCTTTTCTTTTGCTAAATCTTTGATTTCCTGTGTGAACCATGGTTTATCTTTTCTATGACGGTCGTCCGCATCGAAATCACCGTTTGTGAAGCGACGGAACCAATCTCGACACGTTGTTTCACTCAGAGCAGCATCTTCGAATGAAAGAAGAGAATCAACACTTCCCGCAAATGACGATTATTTGGCACAAAATAAGACATTTTCTCACAACTGAAAATATATGAAGCAAAAACAAAATCAATAATCTGTCACGGTGGTTTGTTTACCATATGTCTAAGCTTTGTTCGAGATTTTTTTGATATGTGAAAATCGACCAGCACTTACTGCTGGAGCCATCTATTAACAAACAGCGAGAACTTAGTTGCGCACCTATCACCGCTTCAAATGGAGCACATTTTGAGGGAGATTCAATAACTATTGAGGTAGATTAAAATTTATGCGTTTTATTTCAAATTTCTGGATACTTTTTATCAGTGTATCATAACAATGAGAAAGCTACAGCCACACTGTAACATTCAATTAAATCTTTCCACCAGTTTTGTAGTCCTTGTCGGCGACGATATTGGTCAACAAGGGAATTATTGAATAATTCTCCTTGATAAAGTTTGCAAATTAGAGAGACTATTACAATTATGAAGTTCAATTCGAATCAATTTCTCCGACGTAACAAATTTCCATAAGTATACGCTTCTGCATCACATTCAGACATGCATCCTGTTCTGGAAGATGAAAAAAGTTGCGCGCGGGTACATCCATCTACCGGTTTTACCGGAGGATGTTCATTTCCGTTAGGCCGCTAGGATGGTTATCTGATTATTTCATTACAAATCGAGCGTCGATTTTTTCCCTATCAAGGCAATAATTCATTGCTTTCCTCATTCGCGGCCTCGTGTGTTGTGATCTTGATGAAGTATCATCGGTTTATCGAAGAAATACGCGTCTTTTGTTTGCGTATCCGTTCCGAAGAGATTAATGTAAGTACGAGTATTATGAAATAGCTCTGATTGGCAAACACCTGATGATGTGGGAATGCGTCGTACATATTTTCTCAAGTGGGCGTTCGGGAAGCTGGTACAATCTTGGGATTTGAGATTGGCATCGATTGAATAATTCAGAAACCGTCAATCAAATATCAACTGAAACGTGTAATCAATGACATCATATAAACGCCTCAAAAAAGTCTAGGGAACACTTACCAATATCTTTAAAATATGAATTTGATGATTCGAATTTATAGAAATCTTTCGGTTTTTGTTAGGATGTATTGTATATAATGTATTCTCAAGAAAACAAAATAACATTTGACTTCTCCAAAGCACCTATTATAAAAAAAAATGAAATTTGAAATTGACGAAATTTGGTAAAACACAAAAAAGATGGCGCTAATTGTTTGAACAATACAAGTGATACATTTTTTCTAATGTGAACTCAATAACATGTAATTTAATTTTTTCAAATTCATCCAGGTGATGTCCCTGACGGTTGCCATCTTGCTTTCAATTGATCTGTTTTTGAGGAAACATATCCTCCGCCAAAGCAATGCTGCTCTCATTGGAATATGGCACGTGGCACCATCCTGGTGAAACCAAGTGTTTCTGTTGTTTTTTTGCAATTTCGAAACCCCGCCAACATAGCGACGTACTGCTCAGAATACACCGTAACTGATGATATCCAATTGTGCGATTTCAGACGACACTATAACCTTTGATGATTTAGGACAGAATGTGCCACAATAGACCACTGGGTCGCAGTGGCCGGGCTGCTAGGCAGCCCTCACCCAAAGATAATATATATTAATATAAGGAACAGTCGGAAACAGTGGACTGAAAGGGGAAAACCGTTTTCAAATAATATATGATATATGGAGTCTGTAATTTGTATAAAAACCATATTATGAAAACATACGATTTAAGGTAAGCGTCCATATATCCGCATCAGTCGATTCGCATCGAACGAATCCTTTTGTAGGACGTAAGTCACTGTATTTGTCGGAATGCCGAGACACTTGCGAAGTATCGCCACTTCTCGTACTAGCAGAGTCGGAAAAGTTTCCATGTACAAGCAAATGCATCGGCATTGCCGATAAGCCGACTCGTTCGATCCGTACGATGCGAATAAGTGGACGTAGTTTCATACATTTCTATAGAAAGCATACAAAAATCCGGCTAGTGCGATGCGTCCGAATCTGATCTATGTTTAGGAATCTGTGAAATTACTGAAATGATTTCAATAATCCGTTTTTTGGTGAGCGCAAGACTCTTCTGCCTATTATAGGCTATTTGGAAAAAATCTTGTTCTTTTCAGACTGTACTTCTTTCTGATATATGACTGTACGAGGGCGCATTGATCAGTCAAGTGAAAATGAATGAGAAGGTCATTTGACAGCCAATCAAACCGATCGAATGGCTCCCTCTCATTTACGTGAAGTATCAATACATCCTCGTACATACTTTTGGCTGTACATTATATCGAACTAATAAACACCTCGAAAAAGTCTAGGGAACACTTACCAATATCTTTAAAATATGAATTTGATGATTCGAATTTATAAAAATTTTTCGGTTTTTGTTAGGATGTATTGTATTCTCAAGAAAACAAAATAATATGTGACTTCTCCAAAGCACCTATTATAAAAAAAAGTTTGAAATTTGAAAATGAAGAAATTTGGTAGAACACCTGAACTAATATTTTCGAAATGATATGGAAACACTTTTATTTTTCAGTACCCAGAAGGTCCACCTCTGTTATTAATGACACTTTGGCATGGTCGTGGAATGCTCAATATTAAATTGTCTATTACATTTTGGCCTCAGTCATTCCAAGCCCCCTGAACTGCTAATCGAAGCTCCTGTTCATGATGGAAGACGTTTTGACGCAGGAGATTTCTTTTTAGGGTATCCCACACATGCTCGATGAGATTCAGAGCTGGGGAGCAGGATGCCCACGGTATAAGATAGATATCATTCTCTTCAAGAACGTTCAAGACAACTCTTGCACGATGAGGAGGGGCATTATCTTGTTGGAAGAGTGGATTTTGACCTATTATTTGTAGATACGGTACCATTACAGGTAAAACCATCTCATTTGCGTAAAAGAATTTCCCGTGAGGTTCCAGGTTCCCTTCATATTCGAATTCTTCCCGAATCGGGATAATAACTAACTCTTGACTCATCACTGAAGAGAACTGTGGCCCGCCTCTCTTGATCCCAGTTTACGTGTTCTTGGCACCAAGCTAAACGAGCAGCGCGATTTCCATGGGTCAGTTCTGGAACTCTCAAAGGACGTCTGGAGTGGAGTTGACCTTCGTGCAGTCGATTTCTCACAGTTTGGTCGGAAATTTGTACATTATGAACTCATGATAGCTCTTGAGCTAATTGAGATGCTGTGGTAGTACGATCTCTTCTGGCTTGTAAAACCAAAAATCGGTCTTGGGCGACTGGAGTAATCCTGAAACGACCTGTATGGCGTTCTTCTACGCTACCTGTTTCATTGAAACGCGACCATAAACGGTTTATGACACTTGGGCTACTTCCCAGAACCCTGGATACTTTCCGTTGTGAGCTCGCAGCTTGGAGCATGCCAACGGCTCGTAACATCTCTTCTCTAGTCAAATGTCGTATTTCCTTGGTCGAATCACAAAACTTGAATCTTTTATTTGTGCTTACAACAGAAACAAAGTGCCAACTAACTGATTTCAAACACTGAATACATGAAATGATTATAAAGCAGCGTCGCATCTGCTGCATTTTTAGTTTTTTATGAAGAAAAAACTGAAATCTGTTGCGGCACTCTACATAATTTTGTGAGAAATTGATGCAGGTGTTCATTTCTTAACAAATATCATTCATATTGATCGTTCTGGATACGATATATCGATATTCAGAAGTGTTCCCTAGACTTTTTGAGGTGTTTAGGTGATAATTAATAAAGGCAACGTTGTGTAGTTGTACCCAATTTTTTTCGTCGTTCTAGAGCAGCGGTCGGGGAACTTTTAAATATTACCCCAGAATATTTTGTGTAAGTTGATATTACCAATTTTGTGTTCTAGTTTGGAGGATTCTCCATGACTCTTTATTGTACCCGTTTCATATTAAACGCATCCAAATCTACTTCTTCGAGATTTTCCTTCAAGACTGAATTTCTGCCGATGGTTCTCAGATCAAACTTGAGAAAATGCTCATTTTGATAGTGAAACACAGACGAAGCTAACTTTTCGAGAACTGCTATCACAAATGTTCACAATAAGCATTATTGGGCTGAGGAAAACCTCCATTTGATTGAAGAAACTCATCATCAAGAACAATTAACTGAAGTGAAGATAGCCACGCTTTTCATCTACGGTTTCAATTTGGCAACACCGCATTGTTTCAGTGTAGGTCTCGATTCCAGCCACGGTTTCCAGCCCTCCCTGGCGGAAAAACGATGAACTTCATGTGTTCTTCGTACGTGGAGTAATAAACTTAGAAAATTCGTGGTGCATTTTCCAAATGGGTGACATTGAAAATTCCTCTTTCGTAGTATGAAGAATAGCTTGGAGAATAATATGTTGGTAGCGAAAATCAGGCACATCACTCTGAATGGAAATTATGGCGGAAAAACTATGAACTTCATATGTTCCTCGTACGTAGAGTACTAAAACTAGAAAATTTGTGGTGCATGTTCCGAATGGGTGAGATTGCAATTTTCTTCAATTTTGCTCTTAAATCCATATATTCCTCTCACGTGAATAAAAAATTATGAAGATTGATAGTTCATTACACAAATCGGTGACATTCAAAAGTCGGTTACCGTTACGAGCACATCAACGCAGAAGAAAATACTCCTACAGTAAAAATCATGCACATTATTCGAAATGGAAAACATCGAGAAAAAACCGGGAAACTTTATATTTCTTGAGATAGGCGTTCTAGAGCAGCAGTCGGAGAACTTTTTAAATATTACCCCAGAATATTTTTGTGTAAGTTGATATTACCCCAGACGATGACCACGCAAACGAGTATCAGCACCCAAACTAAACAAACATCTCAGGTTGGCGTAATTGTGTTTAATTATACGATAGCACAAGATTAGATCTCCGCGATGTCTTCGCTGCTCGAAGGTTATGAGACCAGCTCTAGCCAATCTTTCATTATATGAGGGACGAACGACCCCAAAAGTCATACGTGTAGCACGGCGCTGGACACCCTCAAGCATGCTTTTATCCCGAGCGAGAACCGGGCACCAAACCGAGCCTGCATACTCCAAAATAGGACGCACATAAGTTTTATAAAGTGTAACCGAACTAGAGAAGGACAACTTAACGAACGATCTACGAATGAGATAAATTAAAGAATTAGCACGTTTACAAACACTTAGGACATGTTCCGACCACGTAAGGTTTGAAGTAATGGTTACTCCTAGATCTACATGTGAAGTAACTGAGTGAAGTGGATGATTGTCAATCGAGTATTGACGGGATGGATTATTGGGTCCTATATGGAGCACAACACATTTATCAACATTTAGTGGTAGGAGCCATTGCGTCAAGATCGTCCTGGAGAATCTGTCTCTCGGTGAGCGGGTTTGCATACAACTTGGTGTCGTCAGCGAAGAATGACTTGCGAGATTTGATGGGTAATGAAAGATCGCTGGCGAAAATTACAAATAAAAGTGGCCCCAGGACGGATCCCTGAGGCACTCCGCTCACAACCGGTCTTTCCGACGAAAGAACAACACCAACCCTCACCACGAATGTCCGCTGCGACATATAATTAGTAGTCCAGAGAAGCAACTTCCCGCGAATTCCAACGATGTCCAATTTGTGAACTAATCTTCTTACTGTGACTCTGTCAAAAGCCTTGGCGAAATCGAGGTAAATGACATCAGTAGGGATCCTTTGATCATAGGCATGCGTCCAATCATTAACGCAAGACAAAAGATTTGTGGTAGTGGACTTTCCCTTCAACTTAGGACTTTTTTTATGGGGATATCTCAAAAGTTTAGTTTATACCACTTCAGTGAAACTGTAGAACAATTGAGAAATCGAATAAAAACCTCTTGTGGCACGATAAGAAATACCCCAGGAATATTTCAAAGAGTGCGTGATAACGTGCGAAGAAGGACAAAGGCCTGTATTCTTGTAGGTGGAGGACACTTCCAGCAATTTATTTAGTAAATGAGATAAAAAACACAAGGTTTAACTTTAATCTACACTTTATTTGAAAAAATTCGACGACGTTTCGCTGACACAGCAGCTTTATCAAGAATGACAAACAGAATTAAGAGTATGGTATTATAAACAAATCGTAGAACAAGTTGGATGAATAACAGGAAAATCCACACCGAGCCATTGTACAGTTATTATGAAAGGTAATAAAACTAATTAAACAAGTTAAGTAAGGGTGAATAATTCACATCTACCTGCTCATTCAAAAGCTTGTCCGAATGTTTGTATCTATTTATTTCTAATGTTTCTAGGAGATCTAATTTTAAATTTTTGATTTAATATGTAATATGTCAAAGTTTTTATTGAATGAATGGTTTTCTTTTATTAAGTGGTTTGAATAATTTGAATCAGATTTATTTTTATCGAAGCTACGTTTATGTTCAGATGTTCTTATGCCAAAACTCCTATAGGTCCTACCGATATAAATTTTATCACAAGAACCGCAATTGAGTTTATAGATTCCTGATTTACTTGATTTTTCAACACGAGATTTATTATTTTTAATATGTTTACCTAAGGTATTAGAAGTTTTGAAAGTTATATTAAGATTTTGTTTGACGAGAAAGGATTTAATATTTGTACTTGCAGAACCGCAGAATTTATTTAGTTTTAGTTGTTCTTGTTTTACTTTGATATTGAATAAGTATAAGTTGAGTTTCAGAAGACGAGCTATCAAAATAAAAGCAAAATTTGGGCATACCTATCGAGTATTTCTATTTTTTTATTTAGAGAATAACATACAATTCGAATAATTTTTCAGTCAAAAACGGTTGGACATATGAAAAAATTACAACCGTCGAAAAAGTTTCTAAATTGAACAAAAATGACGAAAATTGATTATACGCTGATCAGTGGCGTACTGCAAAAAAGTTTGATAGGGCAAAAGAAAACATGAGCTCGGAAAAGAAAACACTTTGTGAATTTCAGGTAAAATCTAGGACGGGTAATGATGAAGGCCGTTAAAAATAGCTTGCATTAAAAATTTAGGCTGAATATACGAAAAACTGCAGGAGTTTTGAAGAAGAACCAATTTTTTCCGGAAATTTCAACACCCTGTAGCTCCGTAACGAAGCTTTTGCGGACCTTTGTTCATATGAACATTTTTCTTAAAATTGCACGTAGATTTACCCCCTCAAGTTGTGACATACTATTATGTAACACCCTGTTTAATGACACATGTCTTTCAAGCATCTAGAAAAAGCTGCATGACTTGATGAAACTCGAGATATATTCTAAAACACGAAAACTATATCCATCATCATGCGTCCGACCAGTTAATAACAATGACACCCGGGCACGTTTCGTTGTGCAAAAAACCATCTAGCCAGTTTCTTATTTTATGGATGTATTGACCCTAGAAAGCTGTCCGTGGTCGGGCCCCACTAGTTTGAGATAGTCTAGCGACGAGGACGACATAAATAGTGTCAATGCATTTTGCACGGTGAATCACGCATGTAGGAAGTACGCGACCACTTTCATTCTTAAGAGACAATTGTTGTCGGGTGATACCGAAGTTATGTTAATTATGTCTATCTATAACTCGGTTCTTTATTTTCAGCACCGTCAGCATTATGTCTATTGCGTAATAACCAGCGCGTTATACAATACCATGCGCGAAGAAAAAATTAATGTTATTTCACCTACGTTCAATTAGTCGGTACGAACTAATTCGTTTAAATGTATGTGTGTTACATGTAAGAACAAAAGATTATGTACATTACCAGCTTTTGGTTCACACATATCAAAATCACGTAACGAAATTACTTACGTAAGGCAATATTCGAAATTTTCAACAACGCAAAGATAAACAATCGCTTATATTCTTTGTAATTGAGATTTGGAAATAACAACTCGAATATTATTACTGCTGCACAGTCGAAATTCAATGTGATAATTGTCCAGACTGAACAAACTTAACCGGCTCGGTGACGTATGGGATAAGATGCTCGTCTCCTACGCAGAGTTACCTGGGTTCAATCTCCACAAAGTCGGTGCGATTTTTCGGATTCTGGGAATCGCTTGAGTGTCCATCTTTCGGAGGAGATGTAAAGCTGTCGGTGCTGTCTAAAAGAGATGTGTTGGACATTAAAGATCCCTTCCCTCGACACGAAAGGGGTTAGTGAGGTGACAGAATTTCCCGGCGTGTCATTAACCGAAAGGCAGAAATAGAGCACGTTGAAGGAAAAACAAACAAACAAACTGAACAAACTTTCGTAGTTGTGTTCATGAGTCCTAAGATTGGAAGTGAGTCTAATTCATGGTGATTTTTTTTATGCGCGATTCCCAGGAATAGGCGAACCTGTTACACCACATGAGTGGACGCCTGGGAAGAATTGAGGTGTCTGTTTACTCGCTTCTTGAAGAGGGCCAAATTGTAGGATGTTGGACGGAAACAAAATCTACAACTCACCGGCCCTGTAAACAAAGGAATTCTTATAGAGAGAGGTTCGAGGGGTCGTTAAATGTACCGCCATATGATGAGAACTTCTTGCCAGCCTAGTGTTGCGACAAAACACGATTTTTCCCGGAACAAGGTCTTTCAGCTCCTTGAAAGCATCTTCCGTGGAAGTATCTATGAAACAGAGAAAGGTGAGCAACTTGTCTTCTGAGAACCAGCGGTTGGAGATCGCGGGTGATCACCGTGGTCGATGAGACGCTCAGATAGTTTTTGGACACTATCCAACTGTAACGTGCTAAAATCACGTCACAAAAATTTGAGTTAAAACACCTGATTTCAGCCAACCCTCTATATGTGTCACGCCACTGGTTAACAATCTCATGCGCATGATCCGCATATGATAAGTACATGTACTACGTGCATTCTTCAGTTTAGGCGTTCGCTTCTTTGCAGAACCAGTTGAAAATATTTAAATCATATTAAAATTCATATCTTATCTATATTCTTTTGAAAAAAGAGGATTTACAAAAATTCGAATAATTGTACACTCGGAGGCAAAATTAGCGGAACACACGAAAATTTAACCAAATTCGAAGATCGATATTTTTCCTAATTCTCAACCGATTTAGATGATTTTTTCGGCAAAATATAGATCAACTCTTCTGCTTTGTAGAAATTATAAGAGAAAACAAAAAAAATTGAAAAAAATTTTATACGGGGGCAAAACTAAAAGTGTTTTTTTTGTCAATAATTCGTAACACCCTGTGGAATTTCGTGGTCCGAGTTGAAACGTACAATATCATGGTCTGTCAAGACACATCTTCATACAGTAACGCCGTTCTTGTTTCATGCGTTTATCTCTATTTTCGCAAAATATATTTAATTTCAAGTGGAAAATCACCATTTTGGAGAAATTCCATTGAATCAAGAAATTGTCATTAAAATTCGTCTATCAATTTGGAATTTTCTTATTATCACTCAGGCGTGTCGAAATTGTAGTTTGCGACTTTTATGTTCGAATTGCATTAGTTATTGATGACAATTTGGTTAATTTGGTGAAAATTAGGAATTCATAGGAGATAACAGTCGGTAGGTATTGAAATACACAACCGAATTCTGGGACCATTGATAAAACTTTTCATTTACACATGTGCACACCTTTTTCTATCAAATATGAAATACAACACACGTTTTTGTATATTACCACATTTGCACTTGTTTAAAGAATGAGAGTTTTCCATTCTTTGATTTGATACAAATTCGATCGGTTGCGGTGTTTTGTGATTCTTTTACTGTTTACGATTCGAAACGGTATTTTTCATTCAGAATGAGAGATTTACCACCAACCTCAGTAGCAAGGGCAGTTACATTGATCGAGGAAGGGCGCACCTACCGCTCAGTCGGTACCATGTTGGGTGTCTCGACGTCGGTTATCCATCGAATCTACCGACGTTACAGGGAAAGTGGATTGTACGTGAGGAGGCGAGGACAAGGAAGAAATCGGGCAACCCGCGCTATACATGACCGTTTCATCGTCAATAAAATCATAAGAAATCCTCGTCTTACTGCTGTTCAGGCACGTAACCTTTTACAAGCAGTGGATAACATTAACGTCAGTGTGAGGACAGTCAGAAGACGATTAAATGAAGTTGTTCTGAGATCATACGCGCAAGCAAGAGCACCAAGACTCGATAGAGCCCATCGGGTAGCAAGATTGGCGTTTGCTAGGGAGCATGTAGCATGGACAATCAATCAGTGGAGACGAGTTTTATTTAGTGATGAGAGCCGATATTGTGTGAATTTCGTGGATGGTAGAGATAGAATATGGAGGCATCGAGGGGAACGGTACAATCAAGCGAACTTCGCAGGAACTGAGCAATACGGTGAAGGGTCAGTTATGATATGGGGTGGCATATGCTTGGGAGTATGAACAGAACTGGAGATTATTGGCAATGGATCACTTAATGCCCATGGGTATATAACAGAAATCTTGGAGTCCCATGTTGTGCCTTTTGCTCCTTACATAGGGGAAAATTTCCTTTTTATGCACGATAACGCGCGCCCTCATACTGCGCGCATAGTGATAGAATACCTCAATGAAGTTGGGATCACACGAATGGACTGGCCGTCGCGGTCACCGGATTTAAACCCGATCGAACACGTTTGGGACATTCTTGGAAGAAGGGTTCGACAACGGAATCCAGGCAACGTTGAAGAGCTGACATTGGCTTTGGTGGAAGAGTGGGACAACATACCTCAGCAGATGATAGACAACATCATTGGGAGTATGCGAAATCGTATGCGCGCTGTAAAAAGAGCTCGGGGGGTCATACTCGCTACTAAAATCAAATGTTTTTTTTTTTGTGGGTCATCATGAACATTTTTCTCAACATGTTCATTTCATTTCACGAGTGTATCGCCACGATACACACCTGCTCTCAATTTTGGACAGGAATGATAATAAATGAGATAAAAAACACAAGGTTTAACTTTAATCTACACTTTATTTGAGAAAATTCGACGACGTTTCGCTGACACAGCAGCTTTATCAAGAATGAAAAACAGAATGAAGAGTATGGTATTATAAACAAATCGTAGAACAAGTTGGATGAATAACAGGAAAATCCACACTGAGCCATTGTACAGTTAGTATGAAAGGTAATAAAAACTAATTAAACAAGTTAAGTAGGGGTGAGTAATTCAATTTTTTCAAGTAAAGTGTAGATTAAAGTTAAACCTTGTGTTTTTTATCTCATTTATATCATGGATCTACATCAAGTAACGGCCTCCACAATTCAAAAGGAATGATAATTATTATAGAGTGTCACACAAAAAAAATCAAAAATAAATGTGCAAAATCAACGCTCTTCCAGTGTACTTCAAGTTCTCCCGGAGCGTGAAATTGGCCAGTGAATTTCAAAAATTTTCATTTCGTTAGATTTCCGCTTCTCTAATTTTGATTTTAATTTTGGCTAACCTCCGATGTTATGCACCTACGCAAGATTAAAATAAATTCTTGAAATTTGTGACTTTTCGCTTCAAATTGGATATCTCTTGTAAAAATAGAGATAAATGCATAAAACAAGAAGGGCGTTACTGTAAGAAGATGTGTCTTGACAGACCATGATATTGTACGTTTCAACTCGGACCACGAAATTCCACAGGGTGTTACGAATTTTGACAAAAAAACTTTTAGTTCTGCCCCGTATAAAATTTTTTTCAATTTTTTTTTGTTTTCTCTTATAATTTCTACAAAGCAGAAGAGTTGATCTATAACTTGCCGAAAAAATCATCTAAATCGGTTGAGAATTAGGAAAAATATCGGACTTCGAATTTGGTTAAATTTTCGAGTGTTCCGCTAATTTTGCCTCCGAGTGTATTTACAATAAATGCTTATAGCTATAATTTAGTGTGTGTCAGAAAAAACACAATCGTAAAAAACAAGCGAAGAACTAAACTCGCATCATGTCTCCTACGATTGCCCCTAAAGTGTGAGCACAGGAAATGTTACTGGGGAACCATACTATCATATTCGTATGATTCAATAAACGAGTGAAAAAACCTGTGGAAAAAACTCGTTTTCCTGTTACTATTGCACTAGCAATAGCTTGCCTGTTTATGGTGTGTTAGTGT
Source organism: Cryptolaemus montrouzieri (assembly GCA_013387265.2). Lineage (NCBI taxonomy): Eukaryota > Metazoa > Arthropoda > Insecta > Coleoptera > Coccinellidae > Cryptolaemus > Cryptolaemus montrouzieri. Next base: position 67,116,407 of record JABFTP020000124.1, on the reverse strand, counting down.
CGTGTGTACAAAAAGAGTACCAAAAATTTTTCTGCTAAGCAGCTTCATTCTCTCCTTGTCATCTTGCACTTCATGATTTCCAGGACTTCTTCACGAAGACAAGAGTGAAAAGGAAGGGGGATTGGAACAAAAAATCTGTAACAATGGAGAAAGAAAAACAGAAAAAAAAATATTTCATCAAAACGTACCTCACTCTTATATGTCTAAACTCACTTGAATCTAAGAACTCAACTAATGCTCCTCTGTTTTTCAACAGGAAACATCTCATACACCTTTTGGGAATGAAGCCCTACATGGGTGTAGCCCTTGCGTAATCAACATACACCATGGAAAACAAAAGAAAAACACTAAGGGGTAGCATAAACTAATCTCTAAATAGACTTGAAGTTCTCTACCCAGTTGATGAAATTATCTGAAACGGAATGAATTTCTTGAAAACCACCTGTAAAATGGTAAATAGGACAATCGAGGACTAAATGTCTTATTGTTTCTTCAGCTGCGCCACATTCACATGCCGGAATTTCTACAGTATTCCGTTTGAACAACATACTATTATTACGACCATGTCCTGTCCTGAGACGATTTAAAGTACACCAATTTTTCCTACTTATATCGAAACCTGCAACTCTTTTGGAAGGATCCTCTATGAGAACTTCATTGAAAACATCAACTTCCTGCCATTCAGTTTTCCAAAGATCAACAGCCTCCACCCGTGTACGCAAAAAGTCGATCGACCAACTAGGTTTCCTAAATTTCAATCTCAGATTAGGTGGATTTTGAAGATCGCGTATTATCGGAAAAACTTCTGGAAATGAGTGATACTTATCCCAAGACGATTTAAGAGCTAATTTCCTGCGAATATGGAAAAGGAACTATATCTCAAATAACCGGAATCCAAAATTGATAACATTAACGAGCCACTTAGTTTATGTCATTTATGCCATATACCCCTATAGTCTGTTCAGGTTAAGTTTAAAGTGACGTCATCAACCAGTTTTCTCGGATGTTGCCAATGTTTCACAAAATTCCCATTTTCGTCTTCTTCTATTCACAATATTTCACATAGCTACAATACTGAAACGTAGAAAACTATCTATCCTGTATATATATATTCTACCTTATAATTTTAAAATGCATCGTTTATAGTATATCGATACTTAGGAATCCCTTACTCAACCCTTTAGAACATAGATTGATATCCCACCATTTTTATCTCAAACTGATTCAGCAGATTTGACCTTGAGGCTGCAAGAGAGATTAAAGATTAGCACATTACATTGTCGTGCGATTTCCTAGTCATTATATTTATTATAGAAATAATTAATGTCTTTTTCTGATGTTGGTAACTAAAGTAACTAGTTTCGTTTTCTTTGGGTCCCTCTCGTATATTGAGGCATTAACCGCTCGTCTTTAAACTTACCAAACTGTTCTAGAAAAACTCCACTCCTAAACTTTGGTATTTTACTATTTCCTACAAAACTTTTAGTTTGCCGTCATCATTACCTTGGCTACTTGATTGGTTAAGGTACCAAAGAAAAATATGGCTTTGGGTCTTCTTATCTGTATGCATAACACTAACAACCAAGTCCAATTCTTCATTGTATTGACTACAGAAAACATGTAGGAATTTATGCAACCTTATAACCTCCTCTACGTGAGTTGAATATTTACACGAGTAGTTTGCACTTAGCTTTTATACGAAGCGAATTTTCATCCGAAACATTCCAGCAATTCTTGTCTACGTGAAACAATAGTGGCACGACGAATGATTCAATAACTGCCAACGGTTTTCTTTCACTTCAAGTACAAGATTGGTCAAAAGTTCGTTATTCTTTGTGATTGAAAGAAAGGAGAAACGCTAGGTTATCTAGCAGACACATCCGTAGTAGCATCCTTATCTACTTCTCTCTTAAATATATAAAAGTACTAATTTCAAAATTTGATTCAAATGTGTTTCAATTAAGCGCAAATTCAAGGTATATCCCTAACTTTCCTCGACAAGTTTATTAAAACTTAATGCACCTCTACTAAGTTCAAACCCTGTGGCGTGACGTTATATTTGTTGGGATGAACGGCCTTGATAAAATGAAGAGAAAAGAAAACGGTCCGGTGCATAGCCGATAAGATGCAAGGAGAACACCTTATAATGACTAAAACAGACAAAGTCCACAGCATACTAGTCCTTACTGCGGACCAATGCAATATCAAAATGGAAGATATATTTAGAACATTGAAGATCAAGGAATTACCAACCGACACAACGAAATCATCCATCAAAGAAGCATTGGAACAAGCAGACCATCTAGCGCAGGGGTGCTCAAAAATTTCGACTGTACAATTCCAAAATACATCAATCGACGAACCTACATTGTGACCGTATCTATTTGATAACTCCAAGTGAGTTAATGGTCGACTGTTACTCCCAGAAAGTTTATCTTGTCAATTTCTTCAATAGATTCATCAAAAACCCTGATCAGCAAGCTATAGTCATCAGAAACATTCTTCGGAAAGAATATCATATCATGTTCTTCTTATGTTTATGTGCAAACCATTTTTGTCACATCAAAACAAGGTCGAAGCTTCGTTCGCTGCTTGCACCAAATCCCCCTCTGTTTCCCCTGACAACAAGACATTGGTATCATCAGCATAGGAAACAATTTTGAAGTTTTCGGTGAGTTTCAAATCGTTCATGATGATAATAAAAATTAAAGGTCCCAGTATCGAACCCTGGGGAACCCCATCCAATATCTCCCGTTCATTGGATTCCGTCCGTCGATGACAACAACCTGTCTTCTTCCTTTTATGGAAGCCACCCATGAGTGTGCTAGACCTCGTATAGGCTGGTTGCAAAGCTTGTCCAAAAGATTGGGAGAAATCGTGTCAAATGCCCTACTCAAATCATAAAATAGGTCTCCACACTTACCCCTATCATCAAGTGCATTATATATAAAATGTATTGCATCATTTAACATCGTAGAGTTAAGTCGATCAGGTTACACATCACAAACAAAAGATTGGTTAATTAAGTCACTCAATATATGGCAAATACTGTCACTCTTATCTGAGTATTGCCAATGATGTCATCTATACTAGCAGTTGCTTTCGCTGTTGTTTTTTGAGTAACTTTATCACTTCCTGTGGTGTGACAGGCGATAGGAACATACTACATGCAACACTTGTTGGAATTTTTATCAGGCTTTCATCAATCTCTTCAGAGCTAGCCAATGCAGCAAAGTGGTCACTAAACATGTTATTCACTACTTCTTTATTCTGCACTATTTCTTGATTATCTTTGTCCACAAGCTCGAAAACTGTATTTCTACTAGAACCTTTACGCAGGTTGATTATTTTCAAACATTTCTTGTTCACATTCTTAGAAGAACCTATTCTGTAGTCATTTTGCCTTTTTATACTCTTATTGACTTCCTTTTTGTACAATCTCTTTCGTCCACCACACAAACGATGCATATTAGACCCATTGTCACATATGCATCGTTCGTATGGTGGACGAAAACATCAGAAATAACTACGCAAAACAAGCTGCAAAAACGGCAGCGGTTAGCGTGAGTGGGCATAATAGGGGCTATGAGAAGCACCCCGACTACTGCCCTGGAGGTAATCCTAAATCTCCCTCCTCTTCATATACAAATGAAACAGGAGGCGTTGATGGCGGCATTACGGTTCCAAGACACAAAAAACTATCACCTGGTGATCTGAGGGGACACCTGGGGATTCTGAGCTACATAGCGCCAGAAATCTTATCACAACCATCGGATATAATGCCGCTTAAGTTTGATTTTTACACACGAAGTGGCCATAGAAGACCGCACCATCGTAAAGGGAAAAATAAATCAATGAGACAAAAAATCCTCCATTTGGTACACGAACAGATCAAGAACGATTGATGGAACAGGAGGCATATATGGACCCAAGTACTTGTCATCAGTACCTCTGGGCTCTACTCCCACAATCATGCAAGCAGAAACACTTGCTGTAAACCTATGCTGCCAGGAGAGACTACGAAGGAAACTCAAAGGTGCACAGATTTACATTTTAACGAACAGTCAGGCAGTGATTAAAGCTCTAACCTTTTACAGTTATCGGAGCATCTCTGTCTGGGAATGCCGTCAATCCTTGAAGCAACTTGTGGAGAGGAACAAACTTTTCCTGTGGTGTGGAACTGGCTTGATCAGCTGCTTGAATCCCACCCATCGGACCTGAACCGTTCTGCGGTCTAAGCAAGCCGCACAAACGACGAGAACTGGAAGGGTGGGAAGAATCTAGAAAAAAGAATACTGCAGGAAAACTCAAAGCCGAAGGGAAGCGAAAAAGCTAATTTACTATTCGCCAAACAAGACCAAACAGCTTCTCGATCTCTCTAGGGACGAGCTGACAACCATAACAGGCCTCCTTACTGGAAGTAGAATGGGCAAATCGGAAACGGTAACATGCAGAATGTGTAAAGAGATGAAACTGCCGAACATATTCTTTGCAGTTGCATTGCAACTGCCCGTCAAAGACATATACACTTCTGTAGCGATAAGCTAGAGCCGCACGAAGTAAAAGCGAAAGCTCCCAGGGAGATTCTCAATTTTGTAAGGGAACTAGATCTACAGAGAAATAAATAAAGAAGAGTTACGAACAAAAGACAAACTTGGTCACAGTTCGGAAAGGCTTGCAAAGCCAAACGACCCCCTCCAATGTAATGTAATCTCTTGAATCTATGGAATCTTTCAGTATAATAAGAACTATCAAGTGTTTTCTCCAGTTTGGTCATTTCACATAACTAATCAGATACTATGTCAGTTCACAGCGCTACATAATGGCAAAAGGGGCACCGCCGAAACGTTGCAATAAATTAACTGGCTCTTCTTAGAACCAAACACAGATACGATGGACTAAAAACCTGAAAAACAAACTGATAATACACTACTTCCACGGAAACATATTAAACAGTATTTCCTCTGATGTTTGACGCCTTTTGTACTGAATACCCCTAGTAAAAATAAAGCCAATTGTACTATTGACGTTGAAAATTGTATACATAGCTCTACAAAAAAAAATTTTTTTATTGTTGCCCTAGATATCATCGCAAATTTTTATGTTTTCAAGTGCCCAGATTACGAATATATTCATGAAAGTTCTCAATGTGCTCGTATTTTCATGATTTTTGAATTTCTTATATTTTGAACAATTATAAGCTTGTTAGAAATAAAATTCAATTTTCCAGTCATGATTAGGCTTCTGCGCAACTTTTTCGGGCATACAAACATCACCTGATCCCCACTCTCAGACCCCTTGCTCCACAGAACAGCTGAGATCTCAGTTATTTGACAATATTGAAGTACATATACACGTAAATCTGGATAAAGTGTCATGGATTAATATTTTGTTTCAATTACTGAATGTCCATTCTTATATATTTGTCTTCTAGTCTAAAATATGAGTTCGTCACGAAGAAAGTGTAAATATTGTAGTGATTTATTTTGTTATATTTGCGGTGTTTATACACAAAAAAAACAAAAAAGAAATATCACAGACTTTGTCAAGGAGACTTATGTTAAATATGTTGGTTTGAAAATGGACAAATTAGGTAAACCATGGGTTCCTAATAAAGTTTGTAAGTCCTGTGTTGAGTATTTACGGTTGTGGAAAAAAGGTGAACGTTCTGGATTAGACTTTGGTATTCCTATGATCTGGATGGAGCCTACGAATCATTTAGATGATTGTTACTTTTGCGTAGTAGATGTTAAAGGTTTTAATCGAAATCAAACGTGGATATACCCAGACTTACAGTCTACGAAATGTCCGGTTCTACACAGTGAAAATCTCCCTCGGCCCATATACATTTCAAAAGTAATTCGCATGCCCTCAGAAACAATGATGTTACCAAATTCACAGAAATCGGGACCATCTACTAGTGGAAGTGAATGGGAAGGTGAAACATCTACGCCAAAGTTATTTTCTCAAAATGAACTCAGTGATTTAATACGTGATCTCAATTTATCAAAACAAGGATCAGAACTGTTAGCCTCAAGATTGAAAGAAAAAAATTTATTGGCACCAACAGTAACAATTACAACATACAGAACGCGAGAAAAAGAGTTATTACAATTTTTTAGTGAAAATGAAGGATTAGTGTATTGTAATGATATCGCGAAGCTGCTTATAGACATGGGTTTAAAAGAGTACAAATCTACTGAATGGCGCCTTTTTATTGATAGTTGCAAAAGAAGTTTAAAATGCGTCTTATTGCACAATGGAAATAAATTTGCATCAATTCCAATTGCCATTCAACGAAACTCAAAGAAGAATATGAAAATGTAAAATTAGTTTTAGAGAAAATTAAATACTCTGAGCTTCAATGGCCGATCTGTGTGGATTTAAAAATGGTTAATTTTTTACTTGGCCAACAAAGTGGATATACAAAATACCCTTGCTTTATTTGTATGTGGGATAGTAGAGCAAAGCAACTTCATTGGGAACAAGATGTTTGGCCTGTAAGAAATTCTTTAACTGTCGGTAAAGCCAACGTAATAAGGAGTCGCTGGTGAGCAGAGACAAAATCATACTTCCACCATTACATATTAAGTTAGATATGATTTAGCAATTTGTAAAAGCGTTGAACAAAGACGGAAATTGTTTCAATTACATTTGCAGAAAATTTCCGAAGCTTAGTATGGAAAAATTGAAAGGTGGAATATTTGATGGTCCTCAAATAAGGCAATTGATGAAAGACTCAGATTTTATCAAAGTTATGACTGTTCCGGAAAGTAAAGCTTGGAAAAGTTTTGTGTTGGTTGTCGAAAATTTCCTAGGTAACCATAAAGCAGCAAATTATGAAGAAATTGTGCAAAATATGCTGACAAACTTTCAGACTTTAGGAGCAAATATGAGTATTAAGTTACACTATCTCCGCAATCATCTAGATAAATTTCCGGATAATTTAGGAAATTATAGTGAGGAACAGGGATAGCGGTTTCATCAAAATCTAAAAATGAAGGAAGAAAGGTATCAGGGTCGATGGGATTGTCACATGATGGCAAATTACTGCTGGTCTTTGAAAAGAGATTGTCCCCTGAAAAATTATAGAAGAAAAGCTCATAAAAGGCGTTTTATGGAAATCTGAAATATATTTTCGACATTTTCATCTTTATTTACTTCGATGTATCCGTATTTCTCAAAACATAACTAACATTATAAATATATCTGTTATTTTGTTTCTTGTTTTACGATTTTTGTTATGTAAAATGAAAATAAAGATTTAAAAAGAAATCAGAGCAAATCCTACAAAATTATTGATAGTTTCACGAATTGTGTGCATAAATAGACCCAAAATCATTTTCATATCTAGGGCAACAAAACCATTGTAGACCAGTGCTATGGATATGTATTTTTCACTAATTCCAACTTGATCCAGTCTTTTAGAACCTCGATCTCTCAGGTCAGTACTTTGTACTATTCTTAGCTTCGCATCATTTCCACCCATCGCCGCACGAAGCGGAACTATTTTTCGGTTTTCTCTACTCGCGCGGACGGACACAAAGCAGACGCCGCTTAGAAATGAATCACGGCCTTCTAGACGTCAGTGAATCGGTTCATTGACGGGCCATCTGCCCTCGGCCAGCAAATAGATTTGTCTCCTTTAATCATTAAGACGCGTAATTGTAATTCCCCCAGTAGCTCTTTCTTCACTTCAGTACGACTGAATACGTTCGTTGAATGTCGTAATTGTTTGAAATTGGTTTTGATGATATTGACTCAAGAATTAAGCAGGTTGTTTGTAGTAGCACGATACAGGCTGTTTAATATTATTGGCTTTTTTTAAACCAAAGAAATCGCGAATCTTCGCTCTTAATTGGTGTGCAATATTGCATGAATATTTAGCTGTCGAAAAGATTTGTTCGCGTTGGCTTCCACACAACTCAACAATTGCTCAAAAGAAGGCACGTGTCGTTTGGTGTAAAAAAATGTTGCGAAAATTCGAGCGCTGTGTTTCAAAAGACGTTTACGAAATCGTTACAGGCGACGAACCTTGGATATACGCGTACGAGTCCGAAACTGAAAAACAATCGACAGTATGGGTCTTTCAAGGCGAGCAAAACCCAAAAAGAGTGGTTCGTGCACGAAGTACTTCGAAGCAAATGGTCGCCTGTTTTTTCACGAAAACAGGACATGACGCCACCATAGCATTAGAGCAAGTAGAACGGTCAATTCTGAATGATATGCAACCATTTGTTTGCCGCAAACGTTCGACGAGTTGAGGAAATCAAATTAAATTGCATCATGACAATGCTAACACACATCAATGCATACGATTCAGTATTTAACCCTCCGTCGGGCGCATTACAAAAAATCACAAGAAATGGCGCAATGTATCAAAATGATCACACATGGTATATATGGAAAAAAACACAATGTAAGTGAACTGATTTATTGAGAAACTATAAAATGTTGCAAAATGAACTGAAAGATATAAATATTAATGAACGAAAAAAATTAATTGTTGGTAGTAAAAACAAGTATTGTGTTATAAGAAATTTTACTTAATAATTGCGATTCGTAACGCGTTTCACTACTCCGTAGCTTCTTCAGACGAATGAATATACAGAAAAATATAAATGGGAATATAACTATAAATGTTCTTGAGTAATTAAAAGCTTATTGGTTGCTTCTTCTTAAGTGGTTATTTATGACAGGTGTATCCAATAAAATTATGGAATAGATTGCTCCCCGAAGAGATTCAATAGAGGTGAAGGACTTAAATCGACTTGTTCATTGATGAGTCTACCTGAGTGTTTGTATTTATTGATTTCTAAAGTTTCCCAAAGATCTATCTTCCCATATTTATTATCTGTATGCAAAATTTCAAACTGTGGGTCGAAAGAGTGATTATTTTCTAAGAGATGATCAGCGTAATTTGAATGTGATTTTTATTTGAAAAACTGCGTTTATGTTCCGATATTCTAATATTAAAATTTCTAAGTGTTCTACCATTGTAGAAATTATCACAGTCATTGCAATTCAATCTATAAACACCTGATTTATTGTTTTTACCAGGTTTGGTTTTATTATTTTTATATATTTGCCTAAATTATTATTAGTTTGGAAAGCTATGTTGAAATTATTGCTACTTAAGAATGATTTCAGTTTCTCACTTGTAATGCCAACGTAGGTTAAGGTGTTGAATTTTGTTTCAATTTATCGACAGGGTAAACTTCATTCAATGCGATTCTACTTTGTTCTTTATTTAAAATATTATTTATTAGTTTGGGATTGTAACCATTATTTTTGGCTATTTGTTTAATCAAATTGAGTTCTTTGTTGAAATTTTCTGGTGATAACGGGATGTTAATCAATCTATGAATAAAACTATTGAATGCTGACATTTTATGTTGATATGGATGACACGACGAGTTATGTATTATAATATCTGTATGTGACGGCTTATGGTAAATTGCGAAAACATGTTTTCCATTTTCATTCGAAATTGTTACGTCTAGGAAATTTATCGAATTATTGCTTTCTATTTCGGTTGTGAATGCAATTTTGGATGTAATGAATTTATATGATTTTCGAAAATTTGCAACTGTCTATCTGTTCCTGTGAAGCAAATAATGATATCGTCTACATAGCGATACCAGTATAAATAATATTTACTGAGTGGATGATTATGAATTAATTTTTCTAAGTTATTCATGAAAATTTCTGCTAATAAAGGACTTAACGGATTGCCCATAATCAAGCCGTCTTCACTAGTATATTTGTTATTGAAATGGAAATAATTTTGATCTAAACAAATTTTTAATAATGAAAGAATATCTGATTTAATGATAGTATTGACATGATTCCTTTCTAATAATTCTTCAACTAAGTAATACGTATCTTTCGGAGGAATGTTGGGAAATAGATTCTTAACATAGAAAGAAATAAGTTTGGAATTAGGTGGTATAGTGGTATCTTTGATATTGGCAATAAGTTCGTATGAATTTTGACCGAAAATTTAGATTTAAAATTGCAATGTTTTATTAGCAAGTCGTTGAGGAATTTTGAAAGTTTGAACGAAGGTGCCGTTACATAAGAAACAACAGGTCTAATAGGGTAATTAGGTTTATGAAGTTTTATCAACGAATATAATTCGGGGAATGTGGATTGGAGTTAATGAATTTATATTTTTCTTGGTCTGTAATTAATGATTTTGCTGTCGAAATTATGTTTTTAACCATAATAATTTATGGTTAAATAAATAATCAGATAATCTTTCATTATTAAAAATTTGTTTAGATCAAAATTATTTCCATTTCAATAACAAATATTATACTATTGAAGACGGCTTGATTATGGGCAATCCGTTAAGTCCTTTATTAGCAGAAATTTTCATGAATAACTTAGAGAAATTAAGTCATAATCATCCACTCAGTAAATATTGTTTATACTGGTATCGCTATGTAGACGATATCATTATTTGCTTCACATAAAAATTTTCGAAAATCATATAAATTCATTACATCCAAAAATTGCATTCACAACCGAAATAGAAAGCAATAATTCGATAAATTTCTAGACGTAACAATTTCGAATGAAAATGGAAAACATGTTTTCGCAATTTACCATAAGCCGTCACATACAGATATTATAATACATAACTCGTCGTATCATCCATATCAACATAAAATGTCAGCATTCAATAGTTTTATTCATAGATTGATTAACATCCCGTTATCACCAGAGAATTTCAACAAAGAACTAAATTTGATTGAACAAATAGCCAAAAATAATGGTTACCATCCAAAACTAATAAATAATATTTTAAATAAAAACAAAGTAGAATCGCATTGAATGAAGTTTACCCTGTCGATAAATTGAAACAAAATTCAACACCTTAACCTACGTTGGCATTACAAGTGAGAAACTGAAATCATTCTTAAGTAGCAATAATTTCAACATAGCTTTCCAAACTAATAATAATTTAGGCAAATATATAAAAAATAATAAAACCAAACCTGGTAAAAACAATAAATCAGGTGTTTATAGATTGAATTGCAATGACTGTGATAATTTCTACATTGGTAGAACACTTAAAAATTTTAATATTAGAATATCGGAACATAAACGCAGTTTTTCAAATAAAAATCACATTCAAATTACGCTAATCATCTCTTAAAAAATAATCACTCTTTCGACCCACAGTTTGAAATTTTGCATACAGATAATAAATATTGGAAGGTAGATCTTTGGGAAACTTTAGAAATCAATAAATACAAACACTCAGGTAGACTCATCAATGAACAAGTCGATTTAAGCCCTTCACCTCTATTTGCTCTTCGGGGAGCAATCTATTCCTTAATATTATTGGATATACCTGTCATAAATAACCACTTAAGAAGAAGCAACCAATAAGCTTTTAATTACTCAAGAACATTTATAGTTATATTCCCATTTATATTTTTCTGTATATTCATTCGTCTGAAGAAGCTACGGTGTAGTGAAACGCGTTACGAATCGCAATTATTAAGTAAAATTCCTTAAAACACAGTACTTGTTTTTTATTAGTGATAATGGAATTTTACCAAGTAAAAGCCTCCCAAATTCAAATATTAATTGTTGGAGTGAACGGCTAGAAAATCAGTACTACACACTCCACAAAAAGCGTCTAAATGGGTCAAACAGACGATTTTCTTACATTTTTTACAGTTATATTTGGTAAATTTACGTTTATTTCCTGGACCTGCACAATCTTCATATCTTTTTCTCTTCATTCCAGTTCTTTCTGGTTCTTCGTGTTCATCATTTCCGGGAGTTTGGTAGATTTTCAATTTATTTTGTAAATTCAGGGGCATTCCCAACGTTACCTCACTTCTTCTTGATAATTGTGGTAAAACAAGTTCATGGGATAATTGTTTCAAGAATTCTTTTCTTCTTATAACTTTTCGATCATTTCCGAAATAAATGACTTTGGCATTTATACCACTCATATTGAGAATAGCAAAAGAAATTACCGTAGGCCAACGTCGGGTGTTTCGTGCGACATTGTACGAAGCACACAATTGATCGGTTGTGTTCACTCCGCATTTCGTTTTATTATAAAACGTGATTATCTCTGGGTTTTTTTTATCTGTGGTGGTAGGATCTATAGCACCACTATTGTGTAAGGTTGATACAAGAAGAACACATTTTCCCTTTTTCGGCACATAAGATACTAATGCAATCTTTTTGAAAACCAAAGATGCTGTTGTAAATTGGTCTCTCTTTTGTTGACACGAACTGGGAAAGAATTTCCCTCTTATTTTTTCTTAGGGTGCCAACGAAAGACAGCTTTTTTCTTTTAATTCTTTCAGTAATTTTATACTGCTGAACCAATTATCGGCAGTAATATTTCTACCTGAGCCGATAATTGTTTGTGATAATCTTATGACCACATTAGGTGGTTTGTTGCTAACACAATACTGGCCTTGTGGCTGCGAACCGGCATAAATTTCTAGATTATATAAATAAAAAACTTGTGCACCAACTAGTGCGAAAATTTTTAAGCCATATTTGTTAGGCTTACTGGGGATGTACTGCTTGAAGGCACACCTTCCCCTGAATCCCTCAAGTTTTTCATTTATAACAACATTTTTTCGGGAGAAAAACATTTCTGACAGTTTTTTACGAAACGAACATGTGGTTATAATTTGGGTGGTAAATAATTTCTTCAAGATTTCATCAAGCATTAATAAATAATACAATAAAATTTATTGAATATACTTTGAGGTGTTTAATGAAACGATATATCCATTTGTTGTTGATGATCTGTGTATGGTAAGATTAATTGTTTCTTCAAAATGTTATTACCATTATTGATGGATTTATACTACACACAACCAAATTTATATGGAATCACTCGGTATTTCACATTATTGATCATCTTTGACTATTTGTGAAAAATGAAGTTTTTGTTGTAAAAACTGGATAGTATTATAAGAAATGTTGAATTATCACCACATGTTCGGGATATTGTACTCAGTAGGCACTGAGATTTGAAACTGTGAATTGAAAAATTTAAAAAAGCCTATAATCATAATTGAAAATGCCTTACGTTCGATTGGCCGAAGTACAGAGGGGTAGACTAATTGCTCTTGTTGAAGAAGGGGCGACACAGAGCGATATAGCGGACACAATGAGGGTATCACAGTGGGTGATTTCAAAAACCTACGGCCGATACGTGGAGCAACAATCTCTGCAAAATAGGCCTAGAAGAAGTCGTAGGAAGATCACTTGTGAAGAACAAGACCGCCTTTTATGCCAAATTGTAAGAAGATGCCCTAATACGTCGCACCCCATACTGCAAAGGCAATTTCCGGAAGCAACAGTGTATTAGTCGAAACGATATGTCAAAAACTTCATTCAAGGGGTTTTTAAAGCAGAGGCCCTTAAGTGTTCCAGAGCTAAGAAGGCAAAAAAAAGTAATTAACAGACTTAATTGGTGTATGGAGCACCAAAATTGGAATAATGATACTTGACGTAGAAGACAAGCCAGACTCCGAGAAGTAAGACAAATTCCGAAATATCAAAGGGGCAGTGTGATGTTTTGGGGTGGCATTATGCTGGGAGGCAAAACAGATTTGATTTCGTTTCCTTCGAGTGGAACCGCTAGAAATTACGTGGACCTAGTGCTGGAACCCATAGTGAGACTCTGGCGAGGTGTCCACGGAGAGATTTTCACTTTTATGCAAAATAAAGCTCCTCCGCATACCAGCAACCTCGCGCGACATAATCTTGAAACAGAGGGAATCGCTATTTTGGACTGGCCAGCTTGCTCTCAAGACCTAAATCCTATTGATCATTTATGGAATAATCTCAAAAGGAAAATTGGATCGCGCCAGGATAATCCAAAAACCCCACAACAGCTCATTCAAGCCGCCACAGAATAGTGGCAGAATATCACCTCAGAGGAGGCCGAAAACCTAATTCAAAGCACGCCCAGACGGATTCAGGCTTGTATCAGGGCTAGAGGAGGTAATAAAAGCTACTGAGGTCGAGAAAAAACACCTACTCCGTGAGACAACAATTTTTTTAATACATGCGGAAAGAGTCTCTTTTCTTTTATTGGTTTCTTTCTTAAAATAAACCTTAATTTATTTCTCTTCCAATTGAATTATCTCAAAAAGGATCAATTCTAACAATTCTTCGAAATTCTTAAAATCCTTGAGGTAATATTCAAAATATCGAGTGATTCCAAATAAATTTGGTTGTGAGTATATGACAGCTGGTCATATACTCGGTGTACACACTTGGCAAAAATGTAGAGACATTTGGTATTTTTAGTTCGTTATTTAATTACTGGTATTGAGTGATGAAGGAATTAATGTAATCTCGTTTTACGAATCTCACGTACCGCTGCCAGTTTATCTAGGATTTTCCGTTCCTCGCTGTGCTCTTGTCGTCAAATCTCAAACATCGGATGATGAATTTGAAGCGTTTAATGCTCATCACTAGGTGAAGTTTTTCTATACCATCGTTCTGACTTCCCCAAAGGTCTTCTAAACTCTGCCTGTTCCCCTTCCAGATGCCAATCAGAAATAATAATCCGTTAAATGCTTTGAGTTCAATGAGATCAATTGGAGTTGCATCTCTTGCACGTGAAAACGAGGATTTTATACTATCAATGTATTGTTTGGTTGATTGGACAATAATTTCCAGGATTTCATCGGACACAAGTTGACTCCAACATTCTAATGGCGTACGCGCAGTTTTCGCTTCTCCTATAACGCCTGGCAACCTCTTAGTGATGTTGTGTGCTTGACGACGACCTTCAGGAAAAGCGCTAGAGAACCATTTTGTCTCCTTATCTCGTCCCATGTAGTAAGTCTGATTTTCTTGGAAATTTGTACTCTCGATTTCGTCCTCTTCATCACTTGTATCAGATTTTTCAGTCTCGGAATTCTCTTCACGCGTTTCTACATTGTCCTCAGCATCTGTATCACTTTCATTTCCGAATTCTTCTTGACCTTGATCGTCTTCATCATCCCACAATAATTTTTGAATTTCGTCTATATCCTTAGGATTATTCAAATTGAACTTCCTTTTACGATCCGTCATTTCGACTACCTGTTGAGAAGAAACATTGAATATTATGAGATCGGGCGCAATATATCAATTTGATATTAGATGAAAATAATTCAGTATTTAACAATTTTGCTTCAAAAAAACACTATACATACTAACAAGATAAGGTTTACAACTCACCTGAGATCAAATTTTGGAATTATCAAGAAATTTCAAAACTTCGCGTATTCGGGCGCAATGATTCAATTTGATATTTTCAAAACCACCGTCGTTCACGAAGGCACTGAATGTTGCGTATGAGCGGTGCGGGTTATAACTAGAGAAGTCATGAGAGTTGGGTTAAACAACCGCTCCCACTCAAATATTCTGTTGAAAAGTATTTCGGCGATATCATTTTGATATTATGCGCCCGACAGAGGGTTAAACAACCCAAACATTGAAGTAATGGGCCAGCCCCTTACAGTCCCGATTTGGCACCTAACGCCTGAAAATTGATTTAAGCGCATGTAAAAGTGTATCGATCTTCATTGAGAACACTTAAGGGGTTACACGGGTTTCACGTTTTCAAAAAATCGAATTTTTTTTTTGTCTTATTAAATTCTATAACATCTCTAGAATATTGTCCTAAATTTTCAAGTTGATCCGACTAATAGTTTCGGAGATACAGCCTTGAAAAGGTGGACGCTTGAGGTCAGGTATAGGCTGAGGGCGCAATAGGTATAGCGCAGCTGCAGCTCATCTATTGTTAGCCGTAATTATTGTCCCTTTTTTTCTTTATAATAAGGTAAACTACTGGAAAATATTTCATTTGGTGATTTCTCGTTAAACTACGAAGTTCATTTTGAGTTTATAAGTGTTTGTTGTGAATTTTATTCGATAAAAAATGCCGTTTAAAGTGTCTAGAACCCAGATAACGGAAGGTGTTCGTAGAAAAGATAGACTTGAGAGGAAACAATCGTTTAATCCAAAAAATCCTGAGGTAGATGATAATTTTTTCACGAGTACGTCGGCAAAAAAATTAAAAGGCGATGACAAACAGCACGTGCCAGAGGAAGCCACGCTACAATATTCCATCATTGACTTTGCTCTGGTTTTTTCTACACTTTCGTGTTTTGTACGGTGTTCAAACATTATTGAAAGTTGAGGTGAAGAAAAATTTTGTAATGAAGTAAATTTTAAACAATGCTCCAAATTCGGTCTGGGATTTAGACTTGTGGTAGAATGTGAACGATGTATGCCAAAATATATTTTATCATGTCAACAAATTGGCAGAATGTATGAACTAAATCGGCGGTTCATTTTTGTTATGCGAGTATTGGGTTTGGGTTTGGCTGGATGCAAGAAGTTTTGCGGTTTGATGGATCTAAGCAGCTCCTTTTTGAATCAATCAACATACGACTTTTATATTAATAAAATACATGAATGTATTACCATAGTTACTGAGAAACTATTCTCCTCTGCTGCTACAGAGGAAAAGCAATTGACAAGTTTAGCAAACAACATGGAAGATACGACAGATGTGACTGTCTCCGGTGATGGGACGTGAAAAAAAGCGTGGTTTTGCATCACTTTATGGTGTCAGTTCTCTAATCGGATATCACTCAGGAAAAGTCTTGGATGTCATTGTTAAATGTGCATACTGTAAACTATGTGAGTCTCGGAAAAAAAATTAGATACGGCAGAATTTGAAGAGTGGAAAGAAGAACACATCAAAAATGAACAATGTAACGCCAATCACACTGGAGCATCTGGAAACATGGAAGTATCTTCGATTATTGAAATATTTAAACGTTCTATTGTAAAACATGGCTTGAGGTACGTAAATTATATAGGAGATGGAGATTCTAAAACATACTCTGGTATTCTCAAAGCCAAACCTTATGGTGAAAATTTTGTTGTCAACAAGAAAGAATGCGTTGGCCACGTACAGAAGAGGATGGGAACCCGGTTGCGTGATTTAGTGAAGAAAACTGTTGAGGAAAAAATAGTCAATGGCAAAAAAACTCAAAAAAAATTCTTTCTGCTAAAGGTAAATTGACTAGTAAATTGATTGACAAATTAACTGTATATTACGGCTTAGCGATAAGAAGAAACAGTGATTCAGCTGATAAAATGAGGGATGCGATATGGGCAACTTACTACCACTACAGTTCTACAGACAAAAACCTGCAGCATCAAAATTGCCCTGAAGATCCAGACACGTGGTGCACCTGGCAGCGAGCATCAGCATCAGGTACTCTCTCATCGTTCAAACACCAATATACTCCATTACCAGATGATGTTTTGACTGCAATGAAACCAATTTATGAAGACCTGAGTAAGGATGAGCTTCTGGATCGGTGTGTTGGAGGATTTACACAAAATAACAATGAAAGTTTCAATCAGTTGATTTGGAAAATTACTCCCAAAATACTTCCAGCTAGGTCGATAATCGTTCAAAATGCTGCATTAATCGCTGCTTGTGTTTTCAATGAAGGGATATCAGCATTATTATTAATTATGCACGGTATGGACCTAAAACTTGGTCCAAATTCCCATGAATATGCCCGATGAGAACCGGGTGACCGCAGCCGAAAAGAAATCTACCAGCGAGACTCGTGAAGCCAGGATTCGTCATAGACTGGAGCAAAAGGATGCCCTGGGCATTGCAGCTGCAGCAGGTTCTCTACTTTATGGCCCAGGAATCGACGATTCAATGTAAGTTAGAAAAAAAAATTTCCCACTTTTATTGTCTCTTAAAACTTTAAACGCGTTTTTCTCAAAACTATGTTTTCAAAGTCGGTTGTCAAGATTTCTCGCGAACTACTCAACCGATCTTGATAAAATTTTACACAGGTCTTCGAGATATCATTTACAAGGTCTTGAACGAAGGATTTTTTTTTTAATTACAACTATTAAAAAAAAATGTCGAGAAATTTTCATCGAAATTTGCATTTTTTTATAAAAACGGCTGCCAAAAATCCAATTTTCATTTTTTTTCCTTCGACCAATACCTAGTTTATTGTCTTCACTAGAACACGTATTTTTTATTTTTATTTCAGATGATCCTGGAAGAAGTTCTACTGACAACGCGAAGGCACCTTTTTTCCGAGGGACTGCCGGAGATGGCGTCGTAATGACCGCCATTTTGATATTTTGTTTCGAAAATTTCTCAAAATGTTTATTAAATATGTATCTTTTAAATAAAAAAAAATTTCATTAAAATATTTCATTTTTTATATGTAAAAAAAATTATTGAAAAAAGGCCGTTTTTTGGAAAACCATGTAACCCCTTAATACAAACCCAAATAAACAAAAAACAAATAATATCTCCCTTATATTCAACCTCAAAATATAGATACAATATAGAAGACACACTTATCTGAGAAGAAGCCAAGGAGGTTACCCCTGAACACAATTGATTTGCCAATGACAAGGATCTGTTAAAGAATAATGCATTGCGATAATTAGTTCTTGCACAGTCATAAACAAAAAGGGGAGGATTTCTAGTAGTTTTCTGTGGTACATTGAGTCTCAAAGAAGACAAGAGCTGAGGGCACGACACCATACCATTCAATAATTCAAACAAAAAACTCAGATCCAACATTCTTCTGCGATTCTGCAATGATGGCCGTCGCATGCCTAGACTCAGAACAACATAATCTACATTACCTCTACGAATGCCCCTCTTGTAAGCAATCAGACGGAAAAACTTATTCTGAAGCTTTTGAACAGCCCAAATGGGCACCATATATAACGGAGACCAGACCAGCGACCCATATTCCAGTACACTGCGTACAAACGCACAATATGAAATCTTCAAAGTAGATTTTGAGAAATGACCGCATTTTTTGTATATAAAGCTCAGCATCTTCATAACTTTATCCCTTACGCAGTCAACATGATCGATTGAAGAGAGTTCCGAATCCATCAGTACACCCAAATCTTCAATTATCGAGGTTCTTGGCAGGACCCTTCCGTCTTGCATGTAATTACATTCAACATTGGCTGCACTCCGGGAAATAGTCATTATAGAACCCTTCTCAACGTTTCGCTCTGTCAAATCATGAAAAATATTTAGTTCTCGTTGCATGACCACTGAATCATCAATTGAGCGAATCGAAAGAAAAATCTTAAGGTCATCCACAAACAAGAGGAACCGACACCTATCGAAAACAGAAGACAAATCATTTATAAACAGTACAAAGAAGATTGGATCTAAATGAGATTGCAAGATTCGGTCGCTTGGCTCTTCTTAAAGGTTCAAAGGTTCATTGAGAACTGAGCTCTTGGCCACGTGACCGGTAAAGTTAACGCGCAACAAGGTGAGGGGCTATTTCCCTGCACAGATGTTCTTGTCGATCTGTATCTGCTTCCGGTACTGTTTTTGAAGAAAATTCAGCTTTATCGGAACGAGCCGAGCGGCGACGTGCCGCATGCCCAATTGGTTCACCAAAATTAAACGAGCGGTTTCACAAGCGATGTTGAGATCACGAGCTATATCTCTAACACTGGCATGAAGATTTTCGAGCACCATTTCTTGATTTTTTTGACGTTATCGTCGGTTGAAAGGTCTTTAAAGGCTTCGTACCACTCGTACACCTGGGTTTTCGATAAAACAGAGTCTCCATAAGCCTTTCCCAGCATTCGCAACGATTCAGCACATGGAATTTCGTTCAAAACTCAAAATTTAAGACAAACCCTTCGTTCAATATTTTTTTCATTGTAAAATTCGGCAGAGTACCACTGAGGTCGACTGGTTTCAGCGGCTGTCGTAAACAAACTAGTTGACAGATCATGCTCATGTTTGGCATAGTAATTAAGAACAGTCCTACCAACATAAAAAACTTGAAATACTTGAAAGCACTCAACGCGGGCAATTTAAATGAGAATTTCCGGATACTTGTTGTCACTTTAGTACGTATAGCATAGTATTTAAAAATTGTGAGGGGTACAATTTTTTAATACTGCCAAAATACTCTAGCAATGAAGTGTTGTCAGCAGAATTGACAGAATGTTCATCTATTTTTATGTTATCCTATTTTCACGCTCGAATACAGTGTGAAAAATCTAAGAGCAGCGATGTAAAACTCGAATACGACATTTTCTTATTTTTATCGTCACGTTGATCACCGTACTAAGCTGACATTCCCCACTTTCAGTAAAACGTTTCACCTTGAAAATCTGGCATTCTCTGCCATCGCGTTAACTGTAAGATAATTATTATATATCATAACATTGTCCTAGATCCGAGTGAAGTAATTGAAATAACTAAGGTATTAGTTATTGGTAGAATATAATGAATTCATCTTGAAATTATACAACGATTAGTTCAATGAGACATACAAGTAAAAACAACAGAAAATCTGGGTTACTATCAATATTATGCAGGTACTATTCGGTACTGCTTTTTCGTTTTAATTAATTGTTTTACCATGAAAATTTCAAAGATTAATTATAAGAGAATACGGGGATAGATTGATGAGTTTCCGGCCTGACCAAGAAAAACAACGCTTTTAAGAATTTCTTTTTATTTCTCAACATAATATCCTTCAAGGCTGATACATTTCTCATAGCGTTGTTCTAGTCTAGTAATGCCATATCTCTTAGGCTGTTTCGTGAAGTTTCCCAAAATACCCATTTACTGCTTCGATTACTTATTAATTGCCGGCAAATCTCTTACCGCCAAGCCATGTTTTGAGGTTAGGAAACAGATAATAGTCACTCGGAGATAGGTCTGGAGAGTAGGGAGGGTGCGGCATCAATTCGAACTTCAGATCATAGATTTTAGCCATGGCAACGTGCGAAGAATGAATGAAGAATGAAACAAAATTTTTTTCTTCGCCAAATGAGGTCGTTTAATTGGCACCTCGTGGCTAAAACGTTGCAATAAGTCTGCGTAGTATTGACCAGTGATAGTTTCACCCTTTTCAAGGTAATCAAAGTATATAATACCTCTTGCATCCCAAAAAACAGTAGCCAAAAAGTATTTGCCGATAAAACTGTTTTTGCCTTCTTCGGAGTTGGTTCCCCTGTTCCAATTCACTGTTTAGACTGATGTTTGGTTTCAGGAGTGTAGTGGTGAACCCAAGTTTCGTCAACAGTAACGAATCGCCGCAAAAATTCGCTTGAATTATGCTTATACGGCGCCAAATTGGCGGTAGAATGGTTTTTCGAATCAATTTCGAAATCCATCTTGCACAGAGCTTTTCCATATGCAAATGTTGGTGCAAAATATTTTGCACACGTTCATATGACATCTTACAGGTCTCTGATATCTCGCGCATTTTTGACCTGCGGTCTTCCTGCGCTATTTCATAAATTTTTCGATCATATCTGGATTTGTGATCTCAACGGGGCGTCCTGAACATGGCTCATCAGAGGTGCTCACATAACCCATTGTAAACTTGGAAACCTATGCTTAACGGTTGAATATGATGGGTAGGATGCCCTCAGTGTTGAATCAATCCCTTCTTTAATTTCCTTCGGCGTTAACCTCTTCAAATAAAAGTATTTGATGACAGCACGCTTTTCCAATTTTTCCATTTCCACAAACACAGAGGCGTCTTGTTCAGCGTGCTCTCAAACGTAAACTAACATGGCGATCGGACTGAAACTATACCTACAAGCTATCTCAGGATGGTACTGTAGAAAGCCACCTCCGAAGTAGGCCTATTGGCGCCTCAATCCAGCCTCGTATCAATTCTCATTCCATTTCTGTAATGAAAGACTATTGTGAAATGTATTTACCACTGTGCGTAAAAATTGAGGTGAATTTTGTTATGAAATGAAAAATACACTCTCCACAAAAATTGTCGCCCTACTTTTACGACAATATTATATAAACTTTTAGGTTGGTCATTCAAGAGTCGCTTGGTAACTTTCAGAGGTGTAAAATAAGAAGATATCATTCAAAAGAGATGAGTTTATGATGGAAAATATCAACAATTTGCGAATTAAGGAAAAATTATAAAATTCCTGCATCTTCAAACATTCGTGAAGAGACCAATCAACTAGCATCGAATGGTTACTAATCTTTTTCAAAATCGAATGTTTCCTCCCCGGGCCCTAATTAGTGCCAGTAATTAGTACTAGCTGCATGAGGCCGAGCATTGCATCATACATATAAATGAAATTTTCGCCAATCAATGGGCCAAAGGGTAAAACATGGGGTTCAAGGATATCTGCGATGTATCTGGCAGCTGTCATTCTTCCATTATTCACTAGGACTAACTCAGTTCGACCATGGGAAGAAATGCCTCCGCACACCATTATTGAGCCTCCTCCAGAGTTTTCGGTTTGCCGGATATTGCATTGCTGATACCGTTCCCAGGTCGTCTGTATACAGGCATGCGTCTATCATTTGATACTAGACAGAACCTGGACTCGTCGAAAAAAAGAGAACATACGACCATTCTGGAATACCACCCCAATTTGCATGTTCCCTCGCAAACTGAAGTCTTTCAACTCGATGCTCTTTGGTGAGACGCGGGCCGGTAGAAGCCACCTTTGGTCTGATATCGTCTTCTCTGAGCCTGTTGCAATGAAATATACACATTTCTGGAAAGTGCAAGTTCATTTTGTAGCATTCTAGCCGTACAGTGCCGAACTCTTAGTGCAGTTAAACGAAGCCAACGATCATCCACTGGTGTTGTTATCCGATTTCTTCCCTGTCCGGCACTTCTTTCATATTCCCCTGTTTCGTTTTGCTCTTGAAATAGTGCTTTGGTTAACATTCAACAAGTTAGCCACGTAACGTCGGCTTTGCCCCTACTCTAGAAGTGTTACAATTCTTACCACTTCATGATCACTCAAATAGCGTCCAGGACGTTCAGCAGCCACTACAATAAATTCAAAGATTCAAAAATCAACAAGAAACACAGAAAACTTGCATTAATTTAGCGTGAAAACTGAAGAGAAGTTGAATGAATACTGAAAGTAAAATAAACACATTCTTGTTTCAGACGTAATTGAGATTATATGGAAACAATTGTTACTACATAGATAAGATTTTTTCCCCTCATGTGTCCAATAACATATGTTGACAAAGAAACTGCGATCGAGCTGCTTAATCGATTGTGGAATTCAGAATACCAGTGATGCGACAATTTTGTGGTGTGTGTATTTAGGTATATGATACAATGATAACGTTTTTTAAACGGTTTTATTTAGCTCACCCCGTTTGTTTTATTTATTCTTGGGTCAAATTTAGTAATTCAAATTTCACCCTCTTCCTGTCAACCGATTAATCTGAAATTTTGTATACACTTTGGATTTTGGTGACAATACAATTATATTTATTCATTATCATTATAAATACAAGATGGCCGCCGCTACAAAATGGCGGATAATTTATGTTTTATTAATCCCATCAATATGGGTATCAAATGAAAGGGCTCAACAAGCAGAATACAATATACTATAAAAATTGAAATCCAAGATGGCGGCCGCTACAAAATGGCGGATAACATAGCTTTTATCAATCCCATCAATAGGGGTATCAAATGAAAGGGCTCAACAATCAGAATACAATATACCATAAAAAATTGAAATCCAAGATGGCGGCCGCTACAAAATGGCGGATAACGTAGGTTTTATCAATCCTATCAATATGGGTATCAAATGAAAGTGCTCAACCAGTAGAATACAATGTATCCAGCCTGAATTCACCACCCAAGTCAAGATTTTGTATCGTGTTGAGGACTGTGTGGCGTTAGGGTGGCTAAAAATGATACGTCGTTAGCGGTACACCACCCAAGTTGAGGTGAAAGGTTAAAACGCGCCGAGAACTGTATGGCATTAGGGTGGATAAAAATGATATGTCGTTAGCGTTTTCCCCTCAAGACTCAGGCGCATCTTGTTGTACATAGCCTTGCTATGGGACAGCTGAAAGAAGAATGTTGCCTTTAATACTATCATGGGCCTTCTACAATACATAAAATGCAGGGCAGCACTGTGGATCACGCAGTCGTATACTTAGGTGCGAAACTGTTTGAAGAAGGTCAAGCCTACGTGGCTCTTAGTAGAGTAAGATCTTTGCAGGGACTACGTATAGAGGAGTTGGATTGCAATAAACTAACGGACAAGAAACCTTGCAATAATGAAGCACTAAATGAATTAAAAGAATGCGAAATAAAAACTAAAAACTAGAAAATAAAAATAGGTAAAAAACTTTTTAAGTTAAACGGTTTTATGTTAAACATACATTGCACTGTTTAAGATAAATGTACTAAAACCAAAAATAATAAAATAGATACAGTCGTGGGAATTATAAACATATGCATAGACTAGACTAAAATAAAACCGTGGGGCACGTCAATTGTCTACAATCGTTGATTAAAATGTTTGTTTTGTAATGTTACACTATAATTATTAGGCAGTTGTGCAACCGACAACGATGGACGTGTGATAAGTAGGGCTAGAATGTGGAAACAAGCTAGCAAGCTCGATTATAAGCGAGTTTTAGGGTTTCATAGTGGTGAGCGAGTAGTACTTTTGTCATATGTTTTGTCGATTAAAGACAAACAACAAGCAGTGAAACGATTCCTCGCCAGCCAGCAGTGTGAATGTCCAACGATAAACTAGTTAAAACATCTCTTTTATTTACATGGAGTGTATAACTATTAGAATTTCCATCAGCAAGAAAATAGTAAATAATTTCCTCACCGTCTGCGGGCCAACTGCCTAACGACGAATTAAACGATTCTTCTATCGCACATTAAGTCGATAATTTGTAGACAATTGACGTGCCCCACGGTTTTATTTTAGTCTAGTCTATGCATATGTTTATAATTCCCACGACTGTATCTATTTTATTATTTTTTGGTTTTTAGTACATTTATCTTAAACAGTGCAATGTATGTTTAACATAAAACCGTTTAACTTAAAAAGTTTTTTTACTCATTTTTATTTCCAATTCTCGATGCATGTCAAATGATTTTCAGTTGAAGATCCTGTCGAAAAAGTACCGGAAATTGATTATTTAAAGAATCTGCTTGAAACGATTGCCAAAATTTTCGTTGTTGCTGAGTAGGCACAACTGTTTTTTATACTGACGCGATTCGCCATTCAGTTTGTTTACAGTCAGTTCTCACAAGTCTGTTTTGCGATTTTGGCAAAAGATATTAATATCGAACGTAGAATTTTTCTCAAATTTTGTTTGCAACCGGAATTTCGTCAGCCGAATCGCTGAGAATGTTACACAAGGCTTACGGTCAATCGACTTTATCAAAAATACGTGCATATGAGTGATACAGTGCATTCAACAACGTCTGAGATGTGGTAGAAGATTTGCCTCGCTCTAGTTAATATCGATAAAGTGAAGGAAATTGTAATTGGAAAACTGTCATTAAAGTTTGACTGAGATAGGCAATTAGCTTTCTGTGCCTCATGAATCAATTCGTACCATTTTAAACGATTGTTTGGGCATGAAACGCGACATGGATTTATGACATTGCAAAGCACCTTTCAACCGATCCAAAACAGATTCAATTCATTCCTAACATACTACTACTGGAAACTCCAGACGCAAGACCCTGTATACTGATTTCTTAAAAAGTGGATACACCATTTTACGATCGGTCGAGCTAATAAATAAGTATCCAAAAATAACTTAACGCTCCTTTTATAGCATGGAATAAACGTATTCGCATGGAATTGAAAGTTTAACGCGTCGATGATGGTACAGGAGAGTACGCTGTATGAGATGTACGTGTCGCTATTTACACGTAGGAACTTCTTGCACAAGAGAAAACATGCACATAAATTCGACATTTCTAGAAGATTCGCCTCTAAAGGTTCGTGAACATGAATGCTAAGTGGACCGTACTAGTATCTACTCAACCCTAATAAACACCGCAAAAAAGTCTAGGGAACACTTCTGAATATCGATATATCGTATCCAGAACGATCAAAATGATTGTTTTTTTTTGAGAAATGAACACCTGCATCAATTTCTCACCAAATTATGTAGAGTGCCGCAACAGATTTCAGTTTTTTTTATAGAAAACTAAAAATGCAGCAGATGCGACGCTGCTTTATAATCATTTCATGTATTCAGTGTTTGAAATCAGTTAGTTGGCACTTTGTTTCTGTTGTAAGCACAAATAAAAGATTCAAGTTTTGTGATTCGACCATGGAAAGACGACATTTGACTAGAGAAGAGATGTTACGAGCCGTTAGCATGCTCCAAGCAGGGAACTAACAACGGGAAGTATCCAAGGTTCTGGGAAGTAGCCCAAGTGTCATAAACCGTTAATGGTCGCGTTTCAAAGGAACAGGTAGCGTAGAAGAACGCCATACAGGTTGTTTCAGGATTACTACAGTCGCCCAAGACCGATTTTTGGTTTTACAAGCCAGAAGAGATCGTACTACCAAAGCATCTCAATTAGCTGAAGAGCTATCACAAGTACATAATGTACAAATTTCTGACCAAACTGTGAGAAATCGACTGCACGAAGATTAACTCCACTCCAGAAATCCTTTAAGAGTTCCACAACTGACCCATGGAAATCGCGCTGATCGTTTAGCTTGGTGCCAAGAACACGTAAACTGGGATCAAGAGAGGTGGGCCACAGTTCTCTTCAGTGATGAATCTAGATGTAGTTATTATCCCGATTCGGGAAGTATTCGAATATGGAGGGAACCTGGAAAGCAAAACCGTCTCCAGCATGCTCGAGAAGTTGTTAGACAGGGAGGCGGATCAGTGATGTTTTGGGAAGGTATACGCCTTGGTGGAAAAACTGACCCCGTTTTCATACAGAACAACCTCACGGGAAATTCTTACGCAAATGAGATAGTTTAACCTGTAGTGGTACCGTATCTCCAAACAATAGGTCAAAATCCACTCTTCCAACAAGATAATGCCCCTCCTCATTGTGCAAGAGTTGTCTTGAACGTTCTTGAAGATAATGATATCGATCTTCTGCCGTGGCCCCGCTGCTCCCCAGATCTGAATCCCATCGAGCATGTGTGGGACACCCTAGAAAGAAATCTCCTGCGTCAAAACGTCTTCCATCATGAACACGAGCTTCGATTATTGAGCATGCCGCGACGATGCCAAAGTGTCATTAATAACAGAGGTGGACCTTCTGGGTACTGAAAAATATAAGTGCTTCCATATCGTTTCGAAAATATTAGTTCAGAATTTTTTTTTGTGTTTTACCAATTTCGTAATTTTCAATTTTCAAATTTTTTTCATAATAGATGCTTTGGAGAAGTCAAATATTATTTTGTTTTCTTGAGAATACATTATATACAATACATCCTAACAAAAACCGAAAGATTTCTATAAATTCGAATCATCAAATTCATATTTAAAGATATTGGTAAATGTTCCCTAGACTTTTTTGAGGTGTTTATTAGTTCGATATAATGTACAGCCAAAAGTGTGTACGAGGATGAATTGATACTTCAGCTAAATGAGAAGGAGCCATTCGATCGGTTTGATTGGCTGCCAAATGACCTTCTCATTCATTTTCACCTGACTGATCAATGCGCCCTCGTACAGTCAAATATTAGAAAGAGGTACAGTCTGAAAAGAACAAGACTTTTTCCAAATAGCCTATAATAGGCAGAAGAGTCTTTCTTTCAAAAAAAGGATTATTGAAATCATTTCAGTAATTTCACAGATTCCTAAACATAGATCAGATTCGGACGCATCGCACTAGCCGGATTTTTGTATGCTCTGTATAGAAATGTATGAAACTACGTCCACTTATTCGCATCGTACGGATCGAACGAGTCGGCTTATCGGCAATGCCGATGGATTTGCTTGTACATGGAAACTTTTCCGACTCCTCTGCTAGTACGAGAAGTGGCGATACTTCGCAAGTATCTCGGCATTCCGACAAATGCAGTGACTTGCGACGTACAAAAGGATTCGTTCGATGCGAATCGACTGATGCGGATATATGAACGCTTACCTTAAATCGTATGTTTTCATAATATGATTGTTATGCAAATTACAGACTCCATATATCATATATTATTTGAAAACGGTTTTCCCCTTTCAGTCCACTGTTTCCGACTGTTCCTTATATTAATAGATATTATCTTTGGGTGAGGGCTGCCTAGCAGCCCAGCCACAGAGACCCAGTGGTCTATTGTGGCACATTCTGTCCTAAATCATCAAAGGTTATAGTGTAGTCTGAAATCGCACAATTTGATATCATCAGTTACGGTGTATTCTGAGCAGTACGTCGCTATGTTGGTGGGGTTTCGAAATTGCAAAAAAACAACAGAAACACTTGGTTTCACCAGGATGGTGCCACGTGCCATATTCCAATGAGAACAGCATTGCTTTGGCGGAGGATATGTTTCCTCAAAAACAGATTTTACGAAGGATGCCATTCTCTGGCCACCTCTGAGCCTAGATTCAAGTCCAACTGACATATTTTCATGAGGATCAATTGAAAGCAAGATCGCAACCGTCAGGAACATCACCTGGATGAATTTAAAAAAATTAAATTACATGTTATTGAGTTCACATTAGAAAAAATGTATCACTTGTATTGTTCAAACAATTAGCGCCATCACTAGGTCAGGCCAAGTACTTCTGGAATCGTTCTCGCAGATAAACACTTTATGTCCCCTTCTACACAAGAGTCGACGTGTTCTTTCGTTTTGAACAGAAATTAATAATTTATCTGTATCATATTCGTTGCTGAACGCTCCACAGTGTAAAGGGTGGACAGATTTCGATGTTTAAGTATTGCAGCTATGATAAAAATTGTGAATAGGAGACAATCATCCCTCCTTCCCAGTGTTCGATTTGCGTGGGAAATTCAAGCTAGCTTTTTTTCCATTTGCAATACAGAGTTTGAGACATATTCTTTGTTCGATAATTTAATCCATTGTAACAAATTGTAAAACACACTTGAGAGAACTGATAAAACCGAAAAAAGATAATTGAAATCCGTTTCCATCAGAAGTTTTTTCGAAAATCGAGCTCGAGGTGGCATCATTATTCTCCATCTACAATATATCACATAGCTGTGACATCGAATTTAGTCTACTCTGTAAACCGCACAGCTGCGGAAAAGTTTAGTTATTACTTGAAAACATAAAACAAAAAACAGCACAATGATGACTCGCTGCTCCACACGATACTCATACCTGACCAAGCTGATTCCTACTAAATTGTTTCAAGAAACGGTCGTTCCGGGACACCGGGACGCTCGGACGAACGACAAAAAGTGACCAATCTTTCTACAAAAAGTTCTGCCCAATTACACGTATAATTTTCGTTGAAATTAATGTAGCGTAATTTTTCGAGATTGTTATTATTATGGTTCGATTAGCCTCGAAATTGTCATTATTCGCTGCGGCGAATCGAATAGAATTTATGATACGGTTTGTGTATCGTTCCTTATTTCGAAATAACGGGCACAAGGCTGATGAAAAATTGTAGAAAGTGCAGTTAGTTACATATGAACGATTACGAGGTATATTCGCGATTTGTTATGCATTCGTAAGATAAACTAGAGTTGCAATATTTATATCGGAAAGGTCGAGAATGGTAGCGTCATTAATGATAAAGTGCACTTTTTCTTGTTCGAATCACCGCTGGAAAATGGACAACACTTCACTAATTCTTCAGTACGGCATGTACCCACTTAAACAAGGACCGGTAATTGGTCAATGGAATATTTATTTTTCTTTCAAATTTATTGTATCGCCTTCAAAGTCGGCCCCTTCCGAAATAATGCATTTACGTCAACGAGAAATCCAATCGGGAATCTCGAAGTGCTATTCTGATATTTGGAAAACGAAAAAAGTCAGCCGGAGCCAAATCAGGTGAAGACGGTGGTATTTGTTGAGCTTTTGGTCAGAAAGTCATTCACAATGATAACCTTATGAGATGGTGCATTATCGTGGTTTAAAATCCATGAGTTTTCTATTTACAAATCTGGCCCTTTTCGACGAGTTTGGTCTCTCAAATGCCGCATAACGCTCAGGTTATATTCTTTATTAACCGTCCGACTTTCTGACAAGAATTCCGAGTGCACAACACAGCGATAATCAAAGAGAAGAGTCAACATTACCTCAACATTTGATCAACTTTTACGTGGTTTTTTCGGTTTCGGTTCCGTTAGGCGCCATTCCGAAGCTGGTTAACTGGTTTGATTCAATATTTGAAGGCAAAACAAGTTTTTTGGAATTCATTAATAACACCACTAAATGCTTTGAAATGGGTCTATATTCGATGTCCTTGTTTTTGGACTCTACCAGGGCATTCGATTGGGCCTCTCATTCTGCTCTTCTGCTGAAACTGGTGCACTATGGCTTTGATGAGATTAGTAGGAAGCTGATTCATTCTTTTCTTACTGACCGAACACAGAGTGTGTATGCGGATGGTGTCTGGTCTGTTGCTGAGAAAGTTACGATAGGAGTTCCCCAGGGTTCCATTATGAGCCCCTTACTGTTTCTAATATTTATTAATGATTTTCCTCAGTACCTGAGGGGTTTCTTGACGATTCTATTTGCTGATGACTCTACTGTCTCGGTTGGCTGTGGTGACGCGGGGAAGGTGGCGGGGATGTTTGAGGAGACGGAATCGTGTGCCTTGAGATGGTTCTCGGGGAATGGATTGTGCACGAATGGTGCGAAGACTGAAAAGGTTGTCTTCAGCTTGAGACAAACAGAAATTGCAAATATTAAATTCCTTGGTGTTTATCTTGATTCTAGACTCACGTGGAGTGTACATGCTGACTATTTATCTAAAAGCTCTGTAACGAGTTTCACGCTGAGGTAGCTTAGCGGAGGAAACACAGAGTTCATAAACATTTAATTTATTTTCACTATCAACCATAAATTCTGAATATTCATATATACACTATTTACAATAATATGTCGTCCTGGGGATCGACTGCTAATCCACCTCCCAATCTAGCTGCGATGGCAACTGTACTCAATATGTAAAGCCAGGTATGTGGCCACTCACTACGTGGTCACCTGCTAGGACTGTGATTGAACTCACTACGTACAGTCACTCAAGGATAGGAATAGCTGAACTCAGTACGTACAGCTAGGAGTTAGACCTAAGTTTTCTCAGTTCGAGACCGAGCGGTACCCTCTATACCGTTTCGCCTGCGCTGTCAATCTGCGTCCTAGCATCGTGCGCTATGCACTACTCGTCGTGGAAGTACAGCGGTGTTGCCTGATCTTGTGTTATGTCAAACTTAGTGACGGTAACAACGTTCCCATTACAGCTCTGTAAAAACATCTTTGTGCTGAGAAATCTGGCTTCATCCGTATCCGGTTGTGTCCTGAAAAAAGCATATTATGGGCTCTGTGAGACCCACTTGCGGTATGGTTTGGTGGTATGAGGAAATTGTTGTGACTTTGAAAGAATATTTCGCCTTCAGCGATGAGCGATCAGAATAGTTGATGGTCTCAAATATAGAGATTGCTGTGAAAACTCTTTCAAAAAGTTGAAAATGCTCACTCTCCCAAGCCTATTCATTCTTGAGTGTCTGATTTATATACATAAAAAACAAAAATCTTTGAAACGAAATAGTGACTTATATAGCCACAATACAAGAAATAGAGATGGTATTCATCTCCCCTATCTTAGATTTAGTAGATCACAGAATGGACCAAACTTTTTGGCCTTTAAATTTTATAAATAAGTTACCTCTACTTCTCAGGGGCATTACCCTTGATAACCCTTCATAACTAGGGTGTATCGTTTTTGACTTTTTCGAAATTCAAAAAAGTATAGTGCGGAAAAGTTGCATTTGGTGGCACCGAGCATCTGTGATTTCTTTCTGAATTTTTGAACAATACCTAGGGGTCGCGCAATGCCCTTAAAGTTTCTTCTGTTGTATATAGGCAACCCGCACAACAATTTCGCGATTTCAAGTGTTTTCAGAAGTCTAAAGTCGATTTTCTTGCAGTTTGTTTATGTGTATTTGTTGTCTTTGTGGTAAAAAGGAATAAAAGACTACGATGTAACGAATTAGAGGAAGAAAACAAGAAATTATAAATACCAGAGTGCTATTTTTCTTGTATTTGGTTCGGTAAGGTTCTTTATACTAAGTGCGTCAAGCAGGAACAGGCTACTCTTTTCTCATTAAATGTCAAGCATTGGCAACACTGGGAGTGGGGTAGCTGCATCGTGCAACAATGTTCGAGGCGACAGGGCAGTGCGATAGTGGAAGGGAATCGGGTTCGGGTAGGAAGGGAGCGGTGTGGGGTGAGAGGGGTGGTCAGCATGAGGTGGCAAGAGTTTCTTTATTCAGTCCACTTCCAACCGCGCTTGAGGAATGAGCTCGGATGCTGTTCGGTCAGCTGTGCGCATGAGATATTTTTTATGAGTGACAGTGAGCGAACGAATATTTTTTCCGTGTGTTCCCGTGCTGTAAAAGTGCTTCTAGGAATTTATTGCATAGACTTTTAGTTTCGCCCAAGTAACATGGGCAAAAAAAAAACGTTTGCGTTCCGCTCTTGACTTTGCTGCAGAAGAAATGAAGGACATACGGCTTCCGACGTACATTGACGTCATGAAACATTTGTTCTGGGAGAAACGTAACATTAGCGGTACCAACGGTGACCCGGCTGTCAGTAAGATAGTAAAACTAACAGCAGAAAAATTGATAAGCGTATGGAAGAAAGCGTCTTTGCCAGTCGTGAGTATTTTTCGTGTTACTCAAATGATCACAAACTATCATCGTAAACGTTCTAATCTCGTGAAATCATCAAAGCGTGCTAGAGATTCTACTGAATCTAAAATAAAAGCTTTTATAAAAGATGGACAAAGACTTTTTGATATATGTGCGTGCAAGTGTTCTGACTTTGATAACTGTACCTGTGATATTTCAAAGAAAGTGCCCAAACAAGAGAGACAGTTTTTAACTGACCAGCGCAACGAGAGAAGGTTTGACAGATATTAGCACCGATCAGAAATACCTCCTACGTTTATGTACCGCTGTCTCAAGTGGACATTGTCCAAAAGAACTCAGCAAGCAGAAAACAGGCCCTGTTGTACAATCTAGGTGGTTAACAACAGCTAGTAGAGTATTACGATTATACATTAGTACCGAAAAGCCTTCGGAGGCGCTTCGCCAGTTGGCTTCGTATGTAATGAAAGTTTACGCTCCCGTTTGGTACTCAGTAAAAAAAGAACCCTCGATTGCCCAGGGACCAATACATTTATGGAAGTTGATTCGACTGTCACGCGACCTGCCTATTTTGGACAACCTGAGAATGTAGTGTTCGCTATGATCAACGATGGCAATCCCGACACGAGAGCTCTTGCTTGGAGAAGAATAAAAAAGGCAAGATCGACGAAGACAACACGGAAGGGAATACGCGTCTTCGAATTGTCCAAATTAGAGTTCAACGCTGAGCACTACTACGATCTCATAGACTAGTCTTCGCACCCTGTGACCGAGCCCCCTCTAACCCGATCACTATCACCCGAAGAAATAGAAGAAAATATTAGGAGTCGAGCATTCTGTGATAAGGAATTAACCGCTTTCCCCTGCCACACTCAGGCTATCGAAAGGCTGGTAAAATTAGTAACAGAAGCTTCTTCCTCTGTTTTTAGGCCACAATCTCGTGAGGCGTACGTGAAAGCAAAACTGGAGTCCAGACAACGGATGCCATCTCTACATACCAAAAAGGACTACGCCGTTGCACAAGAAGAGTGGAAGCGTCCATAGGAAATTCTGATTTCCAAAATTTAATTTTACCAAAGCTTCATTAACGTTAAATTGTATCCATGCTTTATTAACACTTGTTTGTAACAATATTCAATTGGCTTTAATTGTATTAATCTTCCATTATCATTTAATCCCAACAATGCAAATATTATAATTAAAATTTTAATTTATAATGATGTTTAACTCTAATATTGTATTGTACAATAAAAGTAAAAAAAGAGCCTAACAATACAGCGAAATCCTTCTTTCATTTATACTCCATAAAAAAAACAACTAAAAACAAGAGAAAGAGTTCAGAAATGTGACTTTAGAACCCTAAAACAGCTTGAAAACGCAAGATTGTTGTGCGGGTTGCCTATACACAACATAAGAAACTTTGAGGGCATTGCGCGACCCCTAGGCATTGTTCAAAGATTCTGAAAAAGATCACAGATGCTCGATGCCACCAAATGCAACTTTTCCGCACTATACTTTTTTGAATTTCGAAAAAAAGTCAAAAACGATACACCCTATTCAGAACCCAGATGAAATGTGTTTTGGTAGAAAAAGTTTATTTTAGCTATGATAAGTTTTTAAATGACAACAGCTTGTTTCTGTCCTAATTTATCATTTATGTTATATTGATTTTACTTCTTATGTGTTTGTTCTTGTGCATATACATAGTTATTCTCTATGTATGCTAGGTGTAGTCAATTGAGTGTTACATATTTATATTTTTTGATGTTCATTCTATTTTTATGGTGCCTCAATTTAATCTTGTGTAAAACCATTGACGAGTGCATATACGCACATGTATCTGATCACAATAAAGATTCAAAGATAGTCGAACGGCAACGAGTTTCATGCTCAAACAATCGTTTAAAATGGTACAAACTGATTCATGAGACAAAAAGTTCATTGCCTATCTCTCTCAAACTTAAATGACGATTTTCAATTACCATTTCCTTCACTTTATTGATTTTAACTTCAGTTGAAGGCCAATTGATGGCCGACCAGAGTGAGGCAAATCTTCCACTATACTCGGCAACTACTGAATGCATTTTTAAGCAATTTTCTTTTTTTTTTCTTTCGCAACTAAGTGCAGATACGAAGACTATTTTGAACAAAATTAGTTCAACTACAATGGCTACATTCAGTTGTGCTGTATTAAAGCATTAATATCGTCAGAACATTAATGTTCTCAAAGAAAATAATTGAAATATTCTGTGATATTTTATCGTCGCATTCGTATTTATATCAAGTCGCAAAGGAGCGTGGGTAATCCAATACAATTCTTTGTTCCCGTTCCCAATTTATTTACATCAAACATGAGCTGAGAATTTGAATAACAAAGGTTAAATAATAATAATTGTTGCCCCGATAGAGGTGGTGGTGGTGGTCGACTCTCAATTATCTCTATTGTATATAATCATGGGAATCTTGTTTTATATTGTCTAGCCGTTACCTGCCATATTACATATCTCTTTAATCGAAAAAATATCAACCTAGTGACTCTATAAGAATGTTGTATTACACTCGTTCTCGTTTACTATTTATAAAGAAAACTCAGCTATGAAGAAATAAACGCAGCAATGATAATACAAATAACTACAGTGCGCAACAATTGATAGGAAGGAAAAGATCGTAAAATTTTATAAACAAAGAAATATTCGTTGGAGTTCTGATATCAAATGGGGTCCCCACGAGAACGTACTAACTCATAACTCGTGTTGGCATTCCTTGAACTATATTGACTGTCCATGAAGTTTTGGGGGACATTTGCTCATATGTCAGATGTCACAAAATAAAGACAATAGAAAACTCCAAATGAATATTTTTGCAAAACGAGTTCATATTATTCAACATAGCCTAGCTTTGATGCAGGCTGCGTTTTGAAAGTAACGCAATTGAATTTGCCGCTCCGCTCCTATTGGTTGAAGTGAAATCGAACCACTTGCAGTAGGTGGGGGACCTTAAGCATTGCCGCATAATCACAGTGCTCTCCAAGATAAAGATGCGCAGGACGTGAGTTATTGTGCGCCGACCGTTTCAGTAAAAATACAATCGAGAAGGAGACTTCGAAAATGATTAATAGGACTTACATGGACTCTGCTCTGCTCTATTCATAGGTTTCTAGATGGTCAAAGGCATTTAAGGAGGACCGGGACGAAGTTCAACGACAAACAACGCTCTGCGCGGCTGTCAAGAAAGCAAACCGACAACAATGTGGCTCGTGTTCTACAATTGTTTCCACTGAACTGAACTTGTCATCTACTGTTGTATTTCATATTGTTGCTGAAGATTTAGCGATGAAGAAAATGTGAGCCGTGCTCGTGCCCCAGGCATTGCCAACCGAGTAGAAATTTCCAATGAACTTTCGCAACGGTTGAAATCCAAGCGGATTATTTAGACGTCAACTGGTGAACCTGGGTTTTTGAAACCAATGCTCATTGTCTTTTCCGATAGCAGAGAATTAGTTCATAAAGAGTTAGTTCATCAAGGGCAGACTAAAGTGGATGTGCTGTGAAACTCAGAAAGGTTTCGTCAGGACGCAAAAAGAAACAGCTACGCCACTTGACAACTCCATCACCTTCGAATTAAGGCAGCCCTGAGAGGAACCGGTCCATAATAATTGAAATTTCCTATCACAAGAACCAAATCGTTAACTCATAGTAGGTATTATATCCAGGGGTCCTTCAAGGATATCGCACCTGGGTATATGGCTCTTTTGCCCCCTTCTTTGTGAATACATCTCTTGCTTTATCTTCACAAAGAAGTCTCTATCAGAGTGAGAGGGGTATCTTCGGTAGATCACTCACTTCCAACATTTCCGCCAAAGGAGGACATTTTCACACCACCTGCACTTAAGATTATTCTCCATTCCTATCTTGCACAGGTGATATGTGAACTTGCCATGCGCCGTCACCATGTATTCCAGGAGCAGTGCATTCGTTCGACTGCCTTCAAATGCCAAATTTATCCAGGTCATATCTACTGATCCCGTTGTGACCCAGAACCCAGAGGAGACATATATGGTTGTTTCAGTTCCTAGACCACTTCAGAAGTAATCTTGTTTGTGCCCAAGGCTCCCCCCAGAGCAGCCTGATTGTCCGTGCAGATGATGATCTATTGGTTGTACCCAGTTTTGCCAGCTTTTGAGCACAGCCATGATCTCCGACTGGAAAACTGTTGTATGTTTATCTTATTGTAGAAACCCTTCCCATTTTTCTGGCAGTAAACTCCGCTACCTGACCTCTCCTTGGTCTTCGAGCCACTTATATTATATTTTGAACAATTATAAGCTTGTTAGAAATAAAATTTAATTTTCGAGTCATTATTAGGCTTCTGCGCAACTTTTTCGCGCATACAAACATCACCTGATGCCCACTCTCAGACCCCTTGCTCCACAGAACAACTGAGATCTCAGTTATTTGACAATATTGAAGTACATATACACGTAAAACTGGATAAAGTGTCATGGATTAATATTTTGTTTCAATTACTGAATGTCCATTCTTAAATATTTGTCTTCTAGTCTAAAATATGAGTTCGTCACGAAGAAAGTGTAAATATTGTAGTGATTTATTTTGTTATATTTGCGGTGTTCATATACCAAAAAAACAAAAAAGAAATATCACAGACTTTGTCAAGGAGACTTATGTTGAATATTTTGGTTTCAAAATGGACAAATTAGGTAAACCATGGGTTCCTAATAAAGTTTGTAAGTCCTGTGTTGAGTCTTTACGGTTGTGGAAAAAAGGTGAACGTTCTGGATTAGACTTTGGTATTCCTATGATCTGGATGGAGCCTACGAATCATTTAGATGATTGTTACTTTTGCGTAGTAAATGTTAAAGGTTTTAATCGAAATCTAACGTTGAGATGCCCAGACTTACAGTCTACGAAATGTCCGGTTCTACACAATGAAAATCTCCCTCGGCCCATATACATTTCAAAAGTAATTCGCATGCCCTCAGAAACAATGATGTTACCAAATTCACAGAAATCGGGACCATCTACTAGTGGAAGTGAATGGGAAGGTGAAACATCTACACCAAAGTTATTTTCTCAAAATGAACTCAGTGATTTAATACGTGATCTCAATTCATCAAAACAAGGATCAGAACTGTTAGCCTCAAGATTGAAAGAAATAAATTTATTGGCACCAACAGTAACAATTACAACATACAGAACGCGAGAAAAAGAGTTATTACAATTTTTTAGTGAAAATGAAGGATTAGTGTATTATAATGATATCGCGAAGCTACTTATAGACATGGGTTTAAAAGAGTACAAATCTACTGAATGGCGCCTTTTTATTGATAGTTGCAAAAGAAGTTTAAAATGCGTCTTATTGCACAATGGAAATAAATTTGCATCAATTCCAATTGCCCATTCAACGAAACTCAAAGAAGAATATGAAAATGTAAAATTAGTTTTAGAGAAAATTAAATACTCTGAGCATCAATGGCCCATCTGTGTAGATTTAAAAATGGTTAATTTTTTACTTGGCCAACAAAGTGGATATACAAAATACCCTTGCTTTATTTGTATGTGGGATAGTAGAGCAAAGCAACTTCATAGCGAACAAGATGTTTGGCCTGTAAGAAATTCTTTAACTGTCGGTAAAGCCAACGTAATAAGGGAGCCGCTGGTGAGCAGAGACAAAATCATACTTCCACCATTACATATTAAGTTAGGTATGATTCAGCAATTTGTAAAAGCGTTGAACAAAGACGGAAATTGTCTTAATTACATTTGCAGAAAATTTCCGAAGCTTAGTATGGAAAAATTGAAAGGTGGAATATTGGATGGTCCTCAAATACGGCAATTGATGAAAGACTCAGATTTTATCAAAGTTATGGATTGGAAAAGTTTTGTGTTGGTTGTCGAAAATTTCCTAGGTAACCATAAAGCAGCAAATTATGAAGAAATTGTGCAATATATGCTGACAAACTTTCAGACTTTAGGAGCAAATATGAGTATTAAGTTACACTATCTCCGCAATCATCTAGATAAATTTCCGGATAATTTAGGAAATTATAGTGAGGAACAGGAGAGCGGTTTCATCAAGATCTAAAAGTGATGGAAGAAAGGTATCAAGGTCGTTGGGATTGTCACATGATGGCAGATTACTGCTGGTCTTTGAAAAGAGATTGTCCCTGAAAAATTATAGAAGAAAAGCTCATAAAAGGCGTTTTATGGAAATATGAAATATATTTTCGACATTTTCCTCTTTATTTACTTCGATGTATCCGAATTTCTCAAAACATAACTGACATTACAAATATATCTGTTATTTCGTTTCTTGTTTTACGATTTTTGTTATGTAAAATGAAAATAAAGATTTAAAAAGAAATCAGAGCAAATCCTACAAAATCATTGATAGTTTCACGAATTGTGTGTATAAATAGACCCAAAATCATTTTCATATCTAGGGCAACAAAACCAGTGTAGACCAGTGTAATCCATAAATATTTTACCCTGTATGTCCAAGAAGACGATGCACCATCGTCTTACCGTGAGATAAAACCACATTGACTTTCTTGGGTGCACCACCACTGGCCTCCACCCACCGTTTGTTTCACTGCTTCATCTCAGGCATGTAAAACTGAATCCATTTTTCATCTACCATAATAAAAGAACACAGAATTCATTAGGGTTTTGATCAAAGAGCCGAAAATTAACCTAGAAGAGTTATACTCTATCGCGTTTTTGACCGATTGTCAAGAAACGCGGAACCCATTTTATCGAGAGCTTTCACATGTGCAAATCCTGATGCGAGATGTTTACACTCTTCGCTATCTCTTTTTATCCTTGACTTT
Organism: Cryptolaemus montrouzieri; assembly: GCA_013387265.2. Lineage (NCBI taxonomy): Eukaryota > Metazoa > Arthropoda > Insecta > Coleoptera > Coccinellidae > Cryptolaemus > Cryptolaemus montrouzieri. The sequence continues at coordinate 67,076,912 of JABFTP020000124.1, read as the reverse complement.
CCTGATCATTTCCAGAGTGCTAACCTCAATGACGCGTCCTAGGCGGGGGCATCTTCCTTGTTTTTCAGCCGCAACGAAACTAAGAAACTGACAGAATCGAGTACTATGAACAAACTATATGACAGATCGCGTTCAAACTCCGCGTCACTATAGAAAAAAATTGTGCCAACTTAGCAACAACAAAAACGACAATCGTTTTAAGGAGATTATATATAATCAATTCCGGTACTTTTTCAACAGAATGCATGCTTGAAAAAGAATGACCTTCAATAAAAAAAAATTAAAAAGTGCACCATCCCATTTGAAATGGCAAAGTTATAGTCGATTTTCGGTATAACCGTTCTGAAATCGATTGCAAATTGTATATCAGTATCCACTATCCATATTGCATGCACCTTGAATTCTGACGCTACAAATTGGATACTCTTCATTTTGAAACAACTGAAATATGAATGGTGCGACCCAAAAATTATTTTTAGTGAATGCGTTCGTAATTCTAGCCGAAATACTAGACTTTGGACGTTCAACGATCCGCCGCTTAAAGTTTGATAAATCCGGATTCTTTCGCGTCGAAATCTCGACCGGAAATGCAATCGTTTCCATCACAAACAATGAATCTGTCTCTTTGTCGAGGAGATAGAGGCTATACGAGTTTCCTCTGGTGATTCATTCTGTTCCACGACATTCTACAACTACAATTAACCTTTCTCTCAGAGACATTAGGGTCGAATTCCATGTGACATTTCGAACGGCGAACGACTACATTACATGCAACTTATCGGCGGGTTAAAGCACAAAATTTCAAGTATTTTATATTGAATTAAGGTTGAGACCATTTTAAGTATACAAGGATGAATATTTATATTATTATTCTTCTAGTTTTCTGTTTGTTTTGTTTTCATTTTTATGATTTTGATAATGAAAATCTGGAGGAGAAATAGATGAAATGTTGATTGATTTCGTAAGAAATCGTGACGCGTTATACGAGGTCTGTCAATGAAGTGATGAGACTGATTTTTTTGAATTTTTTATTCAAAAATAATTACAATTCCATTTTGTCTCCTTCAAAATGGTTTCCTTGGGAAGACATACAGCGCAGGAGGTCCTTACAAGAGGAAAAAGTCACAAGGACTCAAGTCTGGTGAATAAGGAGGCTGAGGAGCCACAGGAATGTTTTTACTGGCTAAAAACTACATTATTGAAATTGCAGTGTTACATGCCGCATTAGATTAGATAGATATATTCATTGGTTTCATTAAAACAGTAGTTGTAGAGTGAGTTAAAATTAAAAATACGAGTTTACGATTTAAATAACGTTCAGTGTATAAACAAATAGATAAACAGAGTGCTTCAACGAAAACTAAACAGAAGCTATATAAATACCAAGATATTCATTTCTGATCAAAACGCAAAAACAGGTCAATTTTTGTTTCAAGGGGGACATCTTTTGTGGTACAAAACTTGCCTGAAATATCAACCTCCTAAGCGGGAGTTGCAATCCTTGAACATTTTGAATAGGAAAGATGGATCGAGTGATGACTCAAAAGAAAGGTGGTATCTTTGTCTACATCGCCTTGAACGAATTTCCATTTTTAATTGAAAACTGTAAAAGATACAGGTTGAGCAATTGAAAGATAGGGAAGACTATTTCCCTGAGACTATTCAAGTTTCAGTGAGGTAAGATGGAACAGATCCATGTTAATCAATGGCAGTCATCATCAAGTACCATCCTCATCTCGAATTTCAACCCTTGGAGCAGGGGTGACAAACCTTGAAAATTTGGAAGAGGGTAGATGGGTCGAGTTATAATCGAAAGAAAGGTATCATCTTTGTCTGCATTTCCGTGCAAAAATTTTCATTTTTGATTGAAAACTGTAGAAGATAGAAGAAGAAAAATAGAGAAGACTATCGCCCCAAGACTATTGGAGTATTAGTGCGAAAAACTGGAATAGATTCATTTTAGATCAAAAGCTGTCATCTTCCGAAATCACCCTCACCTCGAATTTCAACCCCTAGAGCAGGGATAATATTTCGATCCAGTGAAACCTTTCAAGTAAAGGATTTCGATTGCCTTCATGACTGCTCGCAATAATTCTATTCTCATTGAGTTCCATAGGAGTTAGAGAATGCAAAACGGAAAAGTGACTGAAGATGCAATGCATGGTATGCCATCTATCTTCGACCAGTATCAAACAGGGGTTGATTCTTCACTGAATAAACACCTTTTGAAAGACAGTTACTCGTTTGAGACATCCGGTCTCAAATGTAATGTATAAAAAAACGAATACAACGGCTGAAAATGAAAAGGGGAATAAAAGAAAGGAGAAAATTAAAGAGTAGAAGTTGTACTTTATTACCCCCGATAAAATGAACGGAACTGAAATCACTAAAACTCAACGTAAATGTTCGAATTGTTGGCCACCAACCTCCATGCACATAAACAAATTTTGGGTGAAACGTTCACGGACATTCTGTAAAATTTCAGGTGTGATTTGGTTACACTCATTGACGATGCGCTGTCTCAGGTCGTTCAAATCAGCAGGTTCAGTTTTATAGATTATACTTTTGAGGTGGCCCCATAGCAAAAAGTCTAATGGATAGAGATCCGGAGATCGTGAGGGTCATTCCGTTGGGCCTCTCCTTCCAATCCAACGACCAGGAAAATGATCATCCAAAAATACTCGAACTTGTGCAAAATGCGTGGGCGCTCCATCCTGCTGAAATACAACCTCGTTCTCCGAATAGCGGGGGTCATTCTCAATGATCTCCGATATTGCTGGGTCGATAAATTCTTCCAATAGTTGATAATATAAGATTTCCAGAAATGAAAAACGGTCCAATGAGGTGTTCGCCATAAATACCAACCCAAACATTCAGTTTTTGAGGCTGCTGAGTGTGAATTTCGTGGAATATTTGGGGCTTAGAATCCGCCCAATAACGGCAATTATGGCGGTTTACGGTTCCATTCAGAAAAAAATGTACATTCGTCCGAAAACACAAGTGAAATAAATAATGAGAATTGTTCATGACTCTCTCACTTATGGTCTAGCAGAATTGGAGTCTTCGATCGAAATCATCTTCGTTCAGTTCTTGAACTAATTTGATTTTATATGGATGAAACTTATACCCCTTCAGAATGCGGAAAATACTCGTTTGGTGTACACCACTTACATTTGACAAAAATAGAACAAGTGGAAAAATATAAGTACTTAGGAGTTGAACTCGAAGAATCAGGAAAGCAAGATGCTGAAATCGATGAAAGGATCGAAAAGACCATGAAGGCATATTATGCTATCAGCAATAATTTCATAAATAAGAAATAAGTGTCAAGAGCCAAAAAAATGAAAGTATTCACATCTATCTATAGGCCACTACTGACATTTGGAGTAATGGGTTCTAAATAAAAACCAAAAAAGTAAAATTCAAGCTGTCGAAATGAAATATCTTAGGAGGGTAAGGGGAGTCACAAAGAGAGATAAACTAAAGAACATTGAAATACGAAAGTAATTAGGAATTGAATCAACTTTGAAATTTATAGGGGCAAGGCAGCTCAGCTGGTGGGGACATCTTCAGAGAATGGATAATACACGGCAAGTCAAACGTATATGGGAGACAAAGACTAACGAAAAGATGAAAAGAGGTAAACCACGACAAACATGGAATGGAGTAATAGAGGAAATATTGGGACAACAGGGCAACAATTGGACAGAGGCTAAAACAATAGCAAGGCAGAAGATTGAATGGAGAAATTTCATATATGAACAATATTGTTGATATATCGAATTTTCATGAAATGTTAATATATTTTAGACCCTACACCATTTCAGATGGTAAAAGGGATTTCGATAATATATATAATATATTTGACATACCAACGGGACACCCTATATTTTTCTAATTGTTCATCTCATCCTACAACCTTTCGACATAGTTTTGAAGGAAAAACAAAACACAATCTTTTTTTTTGCTCTTTTCATCTGCCTAGAAGGCCATGAAGAGTGACAATTGGTTCAGCTCAACATCTCCTATCACGAAAATACAAGATTGTATCTGAAAATTTCATTGCCCATTTTTTACGGAATGTCAAAGTATTAAATTTCAGTTTTTCCTCAAAGAGTAGGCTTTCTTCTGGGACAACTATATTCGGGCCACTTGGTATTACAGAAGCAGTATTTTTATCTTTTTTATATCATTCACGTCACTCTATTCTTAACGGTCCGGACTTCTATTGGAAAATACCTATTGATTACATATTTTCCACTACAAAGTTGAATTTTTCAAATGATTATAAACAAAACAAACTCACTCTTGCGTCAAAGTGTTGTAAGTGTACGTTTAGGTAAAAAAGTGTCAAAATACAGGACGCAGTTGTCGGATTGGAGCTATCAACCGTATAAGTACCAGAGGCGCAAATTTAAAAGGCAACCTACGAAACTGAAGTAAACGAACTGCTCTAAAGGTTGAGTGTTTATTATGTGTTTGGAAGGGACGCTTATGATATTACGGGGCAAAAATATAAATTTTCATTCTTTAGAGAAGACAAGTTCACTTTAAGTACCACAGTATTTACCAGCATTCATTTAAAGAATTCAAGTGCCAGAGGCGCAAAATTTGATAGTCAGCCTACGTAACTGAACTAAACGAATTGCTCTAAGGTTAAGTGCATTCAATATTCAGTATTTAGTATTTATTGGTGCTAATATACAAAGTATTCACACACGTCATATCACAGAAAAATCACTAAAAAAATCACAAACGACTCTGATACCCCTTCAAAAGCAAACACAGCGAATAGAGTTCAGGTCGTCAATTCGGAGAGTTGAGTTTAAAATAATTATCAGTCTTGTATAAACACTCTATAATCAAGAATTTCTTGATTTTATTTTTAAATGATGCCACAGAAAGTCTACGCATACAAACAGGTAAAACATTATATAATTTGTAACACAGAAAGTTTGGTCCATTCTTCGACGTCCTCAACCTATAAAACGGGATTCTTACATTATCTTTGCCTCTGGTACTATAAGAATGAAACTGGCTATTTAAAGTTACTAATTGTTGGTTTTTATGACCATAGAGTAAACACAAGTACAAACAAGCTAGGGAGAGTCAGTATATTCAGTTCCTTGAAAAATTTTTACAACAATCTCTATAGCCCACCAACAATTCTCACCGCTCGTCGTTGTATTCGGAAAACCTGATCAAACTCACTGCAATTTCCCCAAACCAGAATACTGTATCTCAAATGTGTCTCAAAAAGGGCAAAATAGGCAGGTCTCAGTACACTCCTAGACAAAGAGCATGCCCAACTTAGCAAGAGAAATGCATTCTTGCTGATTTTTTAGCGAGAACATCACAACGAACCCTCCAAGTGAGACGCGCATCCAATTGAACACCCATACAAAAGAACAGTTTTAGCCTCAAGAGCTGTAACACCAAACACGACTCTCTCAGCCTTGTTGTTCTTCATGCTCAATAAATTACCCGAAAACCATTCCAAGGCCCTCGACTCCGTATGCGCAAACTCTCCTTCAGCTTCCACCAAACTATCACTAGGTACAGATAAAGATGAGAAATAATGAAGGACACATCACAGAACCCTGTGGTACTCCAACTTCACCTCTTTTTACCCGAGAAAGCTTCCGCATCAGAACCGAGTGAGCCACGCAGTCGAAGGACTTAGTAAGGCTCAAAAACACAGAGAGTGAATAAAAACCTAATTCAAAACAGTTGAGCGTGTTACTGATGAACTCAAGAATGGCATCCGCGGTGTTTGTTATGTGTTTGGAAGGGACGCCATGATAACATGGGGCAAAGATATAAATTTTCATTCACTCGAGAAGGGAAGTTCAACTCAACCACCAAAGTACTTACCAGCATTCATCTGAAGAATTTAAGTGGCAGAGACGCAAAATTTAAAAGGCAACTTACGTAAATGAGGTATTGCTCGTTCCTTTTGCACTATTCAATTTTGATGGGTTGAAACTACTCCTTTTGGTGGCGTCAAAGCCTCAAATATACGTCAGATGGCCCCCAAAAAAAATCACTCGACGTGTTGTTTTAGCAATATAGGGCTTCTTCGAGCCATGCTTTGCCAGTACGCGACTTTTTGAATAAGGTTTATGGGAATCGTTGGATTAGCAGAAGAGGGCCCGTCGAATGATCTGCATGCTCCTCAGATTTCAATCCTTTCGATTACTTGTTATAAGGATACTTGAAAGTACAGTCTGCATATCTACAATTGATTTAACCATCCGTAAACATAGTGAAGTGAACATTACTTTTTTCAGTTCCCTTTTTACCAGACTAATTGAACAACCCTCGTATATTACATAAAGCTAAACAATATATCAGCATTACCAGTTTGTGACACTGAAATAGAACGGAAACTTTCGCATTATTTATTTCACATATAGTTGTTTTCCTATTTCTATCATCGGAACAGTTGCCTCTCTTTTACATTATTTATACCCATAAAGTTAGTATTCGCAATTAAATCTCAAGGCTTGTGTGAAATGAAATTGCAATAAATTTCGAACGGTCCCATGAATTACGCTTTACTTCGAAAACTTCATGTCCAATAACGATATGTATACAAACAACATAACGTGTATTTTAACGATGCCTTAGCTCTGAACAGTCACAGTTCGAAACACTTTCACAAATTTTCGCTATGATACGAATGAAATATCGAATTTTACAGGAAGTATGTACAGGGTGGGCATATTTGGACGTTTTAATTCTTAGCATGCTTTGGATTAGGTTTTCGACTTCCTTTGGGATGATATTCTGCCACTCTTCTGCGGCGGCTTGGATGAGATGTTGTGGGGTTCTTGGATTATCCTGGCTCATTTTAATTTTGCTTCTGAGATTATCCCATAAATGTTCAATAGGATTTAGGTCTGGAGAGCAAGCTGGCCAGTCCAAAATAGCGATTCCCTCTGTATCAAGATATTGTGGAGCATTATCTTGCATAAAAGTGTAATTTATAGCCGTTACACTCGCAGGAAACGAAATCAAATCTGTTTTGCCTCCCAGCATAATGCCATCCCAAAAAATCACACTGCCTACTTGGTATTTCGGAATTTGTCTTGCTGCTCGGAGTCTAGCATGTCTTCCACGACCTCTTAAAGCCAGAATCCGGCGGCCATCTGATCGAACATCAATTCTGGTCTTCACAAAAAGCGGCCTTGTTCTTCAGAAGTGATCTTCCTACGACTTCTTCTAGGCCTATTTTGCAGAGATTGTAGCTACACGTATCGGGCGTAGGTTTTTGAAATCATCGGATAATCCAAGGTAAAGCATTTTCAAATGTGATTATAGGCTTTTTTAAATTTTGAAATTCAGTTTCAAATCTCAGTGACGACTGAATACAATACCCAGAACATGAAGTGATAATTCAACATTTTTTTATCATACTATCCAGTTTTTTCACAACAAAAAACTTCATTCTTCACAAGTAGTCAAAGATCCATGGTTAAGAACAATCGATAATGTGAAATACCGAGTGATGCCATACAAATTTGGTTGTGTGTATTTCTGCCAGTATCTTCATTATAATTATCGTAACACCCGAATAGTGGCACGACGCTCCTTGTTCATGAGTGGAAAGACCAATTTTTTCATGACATCTTCAGCTCTACCAGTCGTCTTTCTTTTTTTTGTTGATCAATTATTAGAACTATCAGAGTTTTCATCATTTTCTGAGTTCGAAAGCATAATTTAATATTCATTAAAATTTGAGTTGAATGAAAAAAAAAACCGCCATGAATTCTAAACCGAAAATGTCAACTGTCAAATGCACTCCTGATTTTTCGAATAATTCGAAAAATCAGGAGTATACCAATTAACATGTTCTGAGTGCAATTCCTTTTATACAGGTCAAACAGGACCTCTTTCAAGGCTAGATACAAGGAACATTTCCGGTCATTTCTACATCAGAAATATGATTCAGCTTTAGCTGCACATTGTCTGAATGAATGTCATCATTTTCCAGAACTTCAACAGCTAAAAATTCTTCATTCCTGTGATAAATCTTATAAACTCAATTTCTTTGAATCGATGGAAATTTTCAAGGCATCTAGGGTAGAAAGGGTTAAGCTCCTTAACGACCAGGTAGACTTAATTACCTACCAATCACCATTATTCAAGTTACTGTGACCTCTACTAGCATTTTATTGATGGTAATTCCTGTATTGTACATGAGTATTCAGTTTTCATTAGCTTGTTATAGATAATGGACGTATGTCCGAAACCGATCCAACCAATGTAAAAAACTGTGTCATTCTTTACATCAGTAAATTAGTGATAGTTAAAACATAGTAACTTGTTTTATTTTATTATTCAATATAATAACACAGCTCTACAAAAAAAATTTTTTATTGTTGCCCTGGATATCATCACAAATTTTTATGTTTTCAAGTGCCCAGATTACAAATATATTCATGAAAGTTCTCAATGTGCTCGTATTTTCATGATTTTTGCATTTCTTATATTTTGAACAATTATAAGCTTGTTAGAAATAAAATTTAATTTTCCAGTCATGATTAGGCTTCTGCGCAACTTTTTCGCGCATACAAACATCATCTGATCCCCACTCTCAGACCCCTTGCTCCACAGAACAACTGAGATCTCAGTTATTTGACAATATTGAAGTACATATACACGTAAATCTGGATAAAGTGTCATAGATTAATATTTTGTTTCAATTACTGAATGTCCATTCTTATATATTTGTCTTCTAGTCTAGAATATGAGTTCGTCACGAAGAAAGTGTAAATATTGTAGTGATTTATTTTGCTATATTTGCGGTGTTAATATACCAAAAAACAAAAAAGAAATATCACAGACTTTGTCAAGGAGACTTATGTTGAATATTTTGGTTTCAAAATGGACAAATTAGGTAAACCATGGGTTCCTAATAAAGTTTGTAAGTCCTGTGTTGAGTCTTTACGGTTGTGGAAAAAGGTGAACGTTCTGGATTAGACTTTGGTATTCCTATGATCTGGATGGAGCCTACGAATCATTTAGATGATTGTTACTTTTGCGTAGTAGATGTTCAAGGTTTTAATCGAAATCAAACGTGGAGATACCCAGACTTACAGTCTACTAAATGTCCGGTTCTACACAGTGAAAATCTCCTCGGCCCATATACATTTCAAAAGTAATTCGCATGCCCTCAGAAACAATGATGTTACCAAATTCACAGAAATCGGGACCATCTACTAGTGGAAGTGAATGGGAAGGTGAAACATCTACGCCAAAGTTATTTTCTCAAAATGAACTCAGTGATTTAATACGTGATCTCAATTTATCAAAAAAGGATCAGAACTGTTAGCCTCAAGATTGAAAGAAAAAATTTATTGGCACCAACAGTAACAATTACAACATACAGAACGCGAGAAAAAGAGTTATTACAATTTTTAGTGAAAATGAAGGATTAGTGTATTGTAATGATATCATGAAGCTGCTTATATACATGGGTTTAAAAGAGTACAAATCTACTGAATGGCGCCTTTTATTGATAATTGCAAAAGAAGTTTAAAATGCGTCTTATTGCACAATGGAAATAAATTTGCATCAATTCCAATTGCCCATTCAACGAAATTCAAAGAAGAATATGAAAATGTAAAATTAGTTTTAGAGAAAATTAAATACTCTGAGCATCAATGGCCGATCTGTGTGGATTTAAAATGGTTAGTTTTTACTTGGCCAACAAAGTGGATATACAAAATACCCTTGCTTTATTTGTATGTGGGATAGTAGAGCAAAGCAACTTCATTGGGAACAAGATGTTTGGCCTGTAAGAAATTCTTTAACTGTCGGTAAAGCCAACGTAATAAGGGAGCCGCTGGTGAGCAGAGACAAAATCATACTTCCACCATTACATATTAAGTTAGGTATGATTAAGCAATTTGTAAAAGCGTTGAACAAAGACGGAAATTGTTTTAATTACATTTGCAGAAAATTTCCGAAGCTTAGTATGGAAAAATTGAAAGGTGGAATATTTGATGGTCCTCAAATACGACAATTGATGAAAGACTCAGATTTTATCAAAGTTATGACTGTTCCGGAAAGTAAAACTTGGAAAAGTTTTGTGTTGGTAGTCGAAAATTTCCTAGGTAACCATAAAGCAGCAAATTATGAAGAAATTGTGCAAAATATGCTGACAAACTTTCAGACTTTAGGAGCAAATATGAGTATTAAGTTACACTATCTCCGCAATCATCTAGATAAATTTCCGGATAATTTAGGAAATTACAGTGAGGAACAGGGAGAGCGGTTTCATCAAGATCTAAAAGTGATGGAAGAAAGGTATCAAGGTCGATGGGATTGTCACATGATGGCAGATTACTGCTGGTCTTTGAAAAGAGATTGTCCCCTGAAAAATTATAGAAGAAAAGCTCATAAAAGGCGTTTTATGGAAATATGAAATATATTTTCGACATTTTCCTCTTTATTTACTTCGATGTATCCGAATTTCTCAAAACATAACTGACATTATAAATATATCTGTTATTTTGTTTCTTGTTTTACGATTTTGTTATGTAAAATGAAAATAAAGATTTAAAAAGAAATCAGAGCAAATCCTACAAAATCATTGATAGTTTCACGAATTGTGTGCATAAATAGACCCAAAATCATTTTCATATCTAGGGCAACAAAACCATTGTAGACCAGTGTAATCTTTACGCTGTAAAGAGAAAAAAGTATTGGAGGCACAAAAAATTTCAATTTTCAAACCAAGATAAGACCAGTGCGACGTGTGTGTAGCATACAAAGAAGGAAATGTTACCGAGGACCAATTTCAACTGCATATTACAAAAAAATGAAGCAAGAGACGCGAAGAAATTGGCTATCGATGAAATGTTATCTGATGTCCTTGTCATCACAATGAACATGCAAAGTGTTCTACTTTGCCCGAAATTACTCGCGTCAGAACAATATTACAAAATGAAGTTAGCTGTTCACAACTTCACAATTTACGTGAAAAATACAAAGGATGTTCACATGTATGTGTGGCATGAAAGCGAGGGTTGAGTTTTATTCGGGAAAACCGCTCATCCTACAAGAAGATTATTCTCATATCAGATGGATGTACTTCTCAGAATAAGGATAAAATACTCTGTAGCGCTCTTTCGAATATTTCGTCATTGGAATTGAAATTCAGCAAATCATTTTGGAGAAAGAACATACGATGATGGAGGTAGACAGCGAGCGCTCCACTTTGGAAAAACAATTCAATCCTCCAATATTTTCTCCATCTGATTATATTAATCGAATGAGATCAGCAAGACCATCACAGCCAAATAAAATAAATTACCTGGAATATGGTTTTTTCAAAAACTTCGAAAGTGTTCCAGGTAATTTTGTAACTATTAGACCTGGTAAACGTGCTGGAGATCCTGCCGTTAATGATATTCGAGCACTATGTTACAAAAATGGAGAAGTTAAATATAAACTAAACCACACAGAAGATTTCAAGATTTTGCCACAAAGAAAAGTGGGTGAATTTGAATTTACTATGCAAGCAGCTGTTCCTTTTGTTAAATCAGGCAGTGAATATGTGATCTCATTTTTATACTTTTTAAAGAAGTTGTTCTCAAATAATAAGAATGTAAATTCAGTGGTGTAATAATTTAGTGAAAAAAACGCTATGTGATCAAAATTATCGTAAAATATAGTAACCATGCCCTAGAAAAAATTATCCATGCGCTTATTCTGAACATAGCGATTTTGAAACACAGTTTCACTTTCAGGTATGTGCAGTAAATATCTTGTTGATTTTTTATAAACTCAATGCTTTGATATTCATGACAAACTGATACAAATACAGTAATTAAAACTCCCGATGTGCTATATGGTTAAAAATTACCAGTACTATACGGTGTGACTATTGAAAAAACTGGTTTTTCGTGTCTACTGTGAAGTTGTACCAAAACACATAGCGATTTCTGAAAGCGCAACGACGATCTCTGACTTTAACATTTTCTCCAAACCGTAACAAATTTGAAAATGAATTGAAATCAAGACTTCATAAATCTCCGTTATTGTAATCTATTCACCAATTACAGAGATCATTGTTACATCTTCCAATGTTAATTGAAATCTATTTTGTTAATCCGTAAACAGTATACTGTTTTGGACAGTGAAATCTCTAATATTCTCGATTTTCCGCAGACCGTTTGATGTCCATGTTTATTTCGAAAGAATTTCTAGGAAAATGATGCCAATAAACGCGGCAAATTAATAGAAAGCTCTTCTCTAATTAAAATTTCGATGCTCACTTTTGATTACCTTCACAAAACAATAGGTTCTTTGGATTCCATTAGTTTGAAATATTTTACAACGATTAATTCCACTTATTTGAAAGAAGAACCCAGAAAATGTGGCAAACCACTAAAATAACCATTAGTTAGGTTATTCGCCCGGAAGGCAATGTACATAATTACAATAATTGCAAGCTAGAGAGATAATTTCAGAATTTTTTGGAATGCCTATCACGTTCCTGCAAAGAGGAAGGCCTTGAAGAAAAATTGCCTTAATAACATTAATTATAAAGTGGAAATAGTCTCTGAAACCCGATTGAATGTTGACCTGATTTGTTGCTAAGTAGATAGCAATTGATTGGATATCGATTTAATGATTTAAATTATCGTATTTTGAGTATTTCTTGCTCGACTGCTCTGATAATGCTGAACGTACTTAAAATTAAAAAAATATATATTCTACAACATTCCTAATAATAACGATTATTAAATTCGAAAATACCGATTTAAACATTCTGGAATAACTTATGGATACGTTATCTCTAAATTTTCTTTCGAACTATTGAACTATACCGCGAAATATAGAAGAAACAGTTCAAAGAAAATTGTAGAAAATATTATATTCTCCATCCTTACTCTCTCGGGAGAGCTGCAATGAGTGGTAGGAGGGAAAACTCTGAACTACACTCACCAACCCGTCTGGCCAGCGTGGTGTTTTAAGGCCGAAAACCCCTTTATACCTTATGACAATTCCCCCAAACAAAAGGCCATCAGTCCCCAGCAGCAGGACAGTCACCAATCAAGGCAGCAGTAGAAAGGATGACCCTGCTGAGGGTGCGAAGAATCACTGGGTATTCAGAAGAAAGATGACAAGAAAGAAGGAAATGATAAGAGTCAAAAGATCAAATTGCACAATAATGGAGAACAGAGTGGAAATATTCAAAACTGTAGAAAAATTCTCTACACCTCGAAAAAGACCAGTGACCTAACTCATCAAGAAAAAGATGTTAGAGTACTCAATGTCGGTTCTGAAGATATCCCGACAATAACTAGAGTTGAAATCGAACAAGCGATCAGTCAGTCTAAAAACAACAAAAAGCCAGGAACAGATGGCATAATGGCGAAAAGCTTCTTGATGATCTGGAGACACTTTTCAACAAATGCCTGGAGGTAGAAGACATACCAACCGACTGGACAAATGCGCTTAATTACTCTATACCACAAGAAGGGAGACACAGTGCAACTAGCAAATTATAGGCCGATTACTTTATTGTCTCAAACATACAAAACATTCTTCAAAATCATAGTGAACCGCCTAACACCAAAATTAGAGTTTTATCAGCCAATAGAACAGGCCAGCTTCAGAAAGAATTTTAGCACCAACGAGCATTTAAAAACTGTGAGAAGTCTCATAGAGAAATGCACTGAATATAATATGCCTCCCTGGATGGCTTTTCTTGATTACAAGAAAGCATTTGATACAATTGAATTATGGGCAACAGAACAAACTCAAAGTTGACCACCGGTACACAAGCCTCATCAAAAGAATCTACGAGCGAGCCACCCTACAAGTACAACTTCATGATGTTACCAATAAAGTAAACATAGAGAGAGGGGTGAGGCAGGGTAATACTCTGTCACCTAAACTTTTCGTTACAGTTCTCGAAGATGCGTTGAAGAGAGTAGAGTGGGGCGACAGAGGTTTAAACATCAATGGAGAAAAACTAACACACCTAATGTACGCAGATGACGTTGTTGTGATTGGTCAGACCAAGGAAGAACTGAGTACACTTATATATGATATTCGTAGAACAGAAAGGGTGGGCTTGGAAATCGACTATGAGAAGAACCTGAACAACATCTTATAATAAATAACAACGAGAAAGAAAAAATAGAGTGTTTCAAATATCTAGGCCATAAAATCACTATTGGAAAAGCAAATCAAGAACTCGAGATTAATGAACGAATAAGAATGACCTGGGCAGCTTACTCGAAAATAAAAGATGTGATTCAGATGCGTATTCCACTATGTCTGAAAGCTGATCTCTACAACCAGTAGAAACGTGGGTCTTCACAGTAGCCATCCTCGACACTCTGAGAGTAAACCAACGGGCGAAAGAGAAAGATCTTAGGAACCACATTGAGTGATCGTAAAATGAACAATTGGATAAATGAGATGACTGGTGTAGAGGACGTGGTGGCGAGGTCTGCCAACTTAAAATCGAAATGGGCTGGACATGTGGCTAGACACACGAAAAACTGGAGTGGAAAAATAATAAGATGAGGCCGTGGGATCAGAAAAGAGGAAGACGACGACCTTAAACGAGATGGAGTGATGACCTCAAAAGAGCTGCAGGTCTAAACTGGTAGCAGAGAGTAGGGAATTGTGAAGGAGTAAAAGGCAGGGCTATACACAGAGGGTAGAAAACGACTGACAGGACAGGAACACTTTAGTTGAAAATATTGTTTGATGTATTCGCTAAGATTATCAAAGAAATAATTCACACAAAAAATAATTATTTCTATAATCTGATTTCAGAATATCGAAATTCCAGACAAAGTTGTAGATAATTTCATTTTCTACAACTTTGATCCTAACACTTGGGTGTGAGACTTGATTTGGCAATAAGGAAACTTCATCTATCATCCTTTTTCATTTCCATGATATATATCACACAGAATATTAGAGAAATGGTTCATATAAAAAATAATTATTTCTACAATTTCGGATAAAAATTTAGTCAAAGCTAGAAAATATACAATTGCATTGTATTTTTCAATTCATTGATGCAACCTTCTGAAATATCGAAGAAACTTCCGGACAAAGTTGTAGATAATTTCATTTTCTACAACTTAAATCCAAACACTTTTGGGCTTGACTTAACAATAGGGAAACTTGTTGTTGATACTTGTTTTATATATCATCCGTTTTCATTCATTTGTATGAAATAATTCACACAGAATGTCAAAGAAATGGATCAGACAAAAAAATGATTATTCCAACAATTTCGGTGGACAAATTATTCAAAGGAAGAAAAAATTCAATTAATTGATGCTTACAGGTGCAATATCCAAGAAGCAATTTAGTCAAAGTTAGGTTAGGTTAATAATTTTTTCAATCTCCACCATTTCAGATGTCGGATTAAGAACAGGGGGGTACTTTGTGGAATTTTAAATTCTTATTTGTTCAAAGTATCTCCTTTATTTTAATTCTATGATAAATATCGTAAAGAATATAGTCATTCTCATTTTCTATAAATATTTCGAAATAATTACTTACGTATTCATGTTGAAAGTGGAAAATATGTATATTCTTACCTGAAACAGAAACAAATTATCTATTAATGTCAGGCTCTAAAATGATAGAATTAAACTGCTAAGTTCTAATGCATCTGGAGATTATGTCATTGAACCACTGATGCTTCACAGATCGAATACTCGTGCTTTAAAAATCGAAACAAGTACGACCTGCCAGTGTTTTGAAGTGCTAATCAGAAAGCGCTACTTTCCTTGGCCGGTTCCGGAATTATTTGTTTCATAAGTTGAGCTTATTTTTGAAAAAATTACACCTTAAAGCTGACTTGAAACTATGCATCCACATATAAAAGTGACATTTTTACCTCCCAACACGACGTCCTTGCTTCAACCTATGGACCAAGAAATAATACAGGCAACTCTATTACATTAGACCAGGGGTGCTCAAACGGTCGATCGCGACCTACTGGATTATTAAGTAATGAAATAACACTCTGCTAGCGGCAAAAGGCGGCTTTATCAAAGGAACGCGCGGTACTTGTCAAAGAAAATTCGCGTTTTTTATTCTTGCCGCTTTTCTAGAAATTTCGGGCGGCGCGTTTGACGGGAACATTCGAGACTTTCGTTCACGCCGATATAAATGTTGCGCATGCAGGAATTGGAGTCATCCTGAATTGTAACTTGAAGGCAATACTACGTCGATACAAAGTTTATTATTAAATAGTACAAAATGAGTGCAGCGAAGAAATCTAAAACGTATTATTTTAATAACGATTGAGAGGAAGAATTTTTCTTTTGTATGGTGAAGGGTAAGTCCATTTGTCTTATTTGTCGTGCGTCAGTTGCAATACCTAAGCGTGGTAACTTAGAGAGGCATCATAAAACGGTTCATAAAAACTATGAAAAGGATATTCCGCCACATAGTGAATTAAGAAAACGAAAAGTACGTTATTTGATATCTTGTTTGAAAAAAGAACAAACCATGTTCATAAGACCAGCCAAACAATCAAAAGCTGCTACGATGGCGTAATTTAAAGTGTCTCATAAATAGGCGAAGCACAAGAAACCATTCGAAGATAGATCTGTTGTGAAGGAAGCATTTCTGAAGCGAGTGAGACTTTATTTGGAGATTTTAAAAATGAAACAGAAATCATGTCTGCTATTAGAAAACTTCAGTTATCTTGTCCGACTGTCACAAGGCGTCATGAGTCAGAACATGGCAGATAAACTAAAACATGATAACATGAAATGTACATACTTTTCTTTACAGTTCGACGAATCCACCGATATGACAGACACTGCTCAGCTGTGTATTTTTATTCGGATGGTATTCAATGACATGATGCCTAAGGAAGAATTTTTGACAATCATTCCTCTGAAGGGGAAGACCCGTGGCGAAGATATATAGGATTTTTTCTTCAATTTTCTAAAAACTACAAGCTACCAATATATAAATTAGTGTGCATTACAACCGATGAAGCACAAGCAATGACTGGATATAAAAACGGTTTTGTGGCATTGTGCTGAGCTAATGAACATTTCCCTACATTTTTTCATTCCACTGGATTATACATCAACAAGTTTTGTGTTCAAAAGTTTCAAACACGAAGGAAATTATGGGCATTGCAACAAAAATTGTGAACTCCATCCGTGCACGTAATTGGAAGATAGGGAGTCAGCTGAACACACTGATTTAGTTCTTCACACGGACGTCAGGTGTTTGAGTCGCGGAAAATTCCTAGAAAGGTTTCAAGAATTATTGCCCAAAATAACAGCTTTTCTAGACGAAAGAGGTGATGACACTCAGATGTTTGAAAACGAAAAATGGCTGACTGATTTGGCATTTTTGATTGACATCACAATGCACTTAAACACCATTAACTTGGAGCTTCAAGGTAAAGGAAAAACTATTATAATATATAATAATAATAATAAAGTTTATTACAATTGATTTCATATACAGAGTAATAAACAATGAAAAAGCAGAGGCTTAATCATTCCAAAGAATGTCTCGCCTGTTCGCCTTTGAGATAGATATATTTTGTTATCTTAAATTTATAATAACTTCATTTGCGTGGAATGTTTTTTTTTCTATTTGAAAGTAAAGTTAGTTTCACAGCGCGTAATTACAAAACAAAAAGTCACTATGTTTCTTGAATTGTTCGTCACGATAGGTTTTTTTTTTACATTTGGGCGTTAGTCAAATCCGGTATTTTAGTCACAATTTAGGGTATTTAAGTCACAATTTAGGTTTTTTTTTCTCACATTTTAGATATTTTTCCTTCTCTTTTTTTTTTAAGTCACTCGCGAAATTTCTGAACTCAGTATTTAAACTAGGCACTTTCGTTTATCCGCTGATTAATTAAGTTGTCTATTTCTGTTCTTCTGGCACAAAGAATCCAAAGTTCCACTTTCTTTTTGAAACAATTGTAGTTTTTCAAGATTCGCAAGTCTACTGGTATACGCGAATATACTCGTGGTGCCAGATATCTGCTGGATCTTTGTCCTATTCTTTTATTCGAGCGTAGTGTTTTGTAGTCTGAGTGTTTTCCCCTTGTATTATTTTTATGATCAATGGGGCTTACATTCATCTTACTCGTAAATACTTGAGTTACTAGTTTCAGAGCATACAACTGTCTAATGTCAAGCATTCCTGACAAAGCAAAAATCTCTTCACTCGAAAATATGCTCCCTTTACCATACATGATTTTCAGGATCCATTTCTGCAAAATATTTAGTTGTTCAACATGGCAGTCATACACTCCTCCCCACCCAACATTCCCATATGTAAGATGTACTTGCACGAATGCGTGATATAATATTTTCAGATGGTTTATATTCATTTCACTTTTGTAGTATTTGAAAATGCCCAGTAACCTCTGAAGTTTTTTTTGCCACATAACTACAGTTGTGATCCCACCTCATACGTCAGTCAAGCACAATGCCCAAAAATTTTACTGTGCCTGAAGTGGCCTCACTAATGATAGTGTCCTTGTCGATATTCAGTGCGCCTTGCTTTGGAAGATTAGATTCGTAAGAGGTGAAAGAGCTATTATTGAGATGATTAGCGCAGTAAAAGCATTCAAAAGTAAATCGCAACTTATGATAGATCAACTGAAAATGAAGAATCGGAAACATTTTCCGTCTTTGAAAGCAAGGATTCCTCAGTTGAATTATGATACGTATGAATTATCAAATATTTTGGGACAATTCGAAATGCGTTATCCTTTTTTATGTAAAAAGATTGAGGAATTAGCTACTGAAATAGCAAGACAGTTTAAGATGAACTCAAGTTCTGTTGAAAATGAGTTGGTGCAGATTATATCAGATATACATCTCAAAGCTATATCATATGATACAAATTTCTGGTGTTTTATATCTGAAGATAAATATCCGAATCTAAGGCAAATCTCCTTTCAACTGACGGCAATGTTTGGGTCAACTTACTTGTGCGAGTCTGCATATTCTGGAATGAAGATAATTAAGTCGAGATAGTGCAATCGACTAACTGACAATCATATGTCATCATGCTTGCGATTAACACTCAGGGGCTACGTATAATCTTATGAAGAGTATGCTGAGAACATGCAGTGCCACGCTTCAACATCCAAAGTCACTCCTTAGTTAAGTTTAACACCATATGTAACTCTTTTGTTTTGTAACAACCAACAAACTGGCAATTTTGAATAACTATGAGTTTTTTCATTGATATTATAGAAAAGAACTAAACCTAACCCAAACCTTAACTAAAATAACGTATATTGTGCGGAAAGCTAATATCTATATATGCTACGGAACACCCTACCTAGGTAGGTAGGTAGATTGTGTATCGTGTATGTACGGCAACCCTGCATCACACATACTTGCAGCCTCTCAGAGTCTATCGTAAGTAGTCTAAAAATATTGAGGTAGATCGCCAGCAGTTCAAGTTTGAGCACCCCTGCTTTAAACCATTACCGAAGCCTGAAGATAATGACTCATCAATATGATCAAAAATTTCAATGAAATAATTTATTCTGTCATCTAGGAACGTATCCCACATAATCCCATCTAAATTATCTTTCCACATTCACGGCTTCTATATTCATGGCATATTTACGGAACATATGCCCCGCGAATAAAGAGCTTATACAGTACTGAAGAATTATTGTTTGAACATCACAAACAAAGCATATCAACTACCGATTCTTTTGAAAATGAAAAATATGACCACGAGTAATCGCTTGATGACTATCAGGGAATTTAGTGACGCTGTAATATATCTATTCATAACTTTCACGGTGAATCTGTTGATTTCTCGCCTTTAATTTCTGAATTCTTCAGTTGAGTATGAAAGAAGCATCTCAGATAGACGGTCATCTCGTATTGTCACACTTGACGTGTCACGATTCGCGTGATAAAAAGTCGATGGGGCCAGCGATACCGCACCCAGGGCCAGACGCCTTGCGACCGTGACCTCTCCGACGACCTACAAACTTTACCTGCTGCTTTCTGTCGTTGCCACCGCTTAAGCAGGTTCACCGGTCGAAGAACTGCATTAAAAGTATTCTAACAGTTGCTAATAGATGTCATCTCAACACTTAACTCAACTTTCATCTAACAACGACCAATCAACTCTTCCTTGAATGAATCAAGTAATATTTAAAGACCCTAAAACGTACAAAATCAAAATTTCTAATGTATTCAAAAGAATCCACAAGCACCAAGGAATGCTTGAGAACAATCGAAATGAAAATGGTACTCCCCAGAAACCTGCTAATACCGGAGATTTCCACCCCTGCGGGCATATAATCAATTCCAAGTCCACCAACATCTAACAATCAACTTTCCCAACAAACAACGGACTTCTCATAAATGAAACAACGTATAAATCTTTAAGCTTTTTTCTTCAAAACATTCCAACGTTTCGACACCAGATATGTATCTTCCTCAGGGAACTACAAATAAATTTACACTTGGAGAGGAACAAATCAAAAATGGGACGAATAACATACAAATATTGGATACTTTCATTGATTAAAACTTTAAAATGTAAATGTTTTTTTATTTCAACAAATGTTACCGATGATTTTATATTTATGTAATAATTCACGCACTTTTTCGATGTTTTATTCCGATAATTCAGTTGTGGGACTGCTTCATCTTTCGTCATCATTCAGGGTCTTTCTACCCGATTCAAATCGTTTGAACCACTCGTACACTTACGTAAGGGATCGGTAGTCATTACCATATGCAGTTTGTAGCATTTGGCGTTTCGGAAATAGATTTACCAAGTCTAACACTAAACTCAGTTGCTGTTCTTTCTTCAAAACTCATTTTCCGACCGATATACTAAACGCACTAACAAACATGACGCAATAACTCAAGTTGTGAAAATATTAACAATAATCCACATATTTTGTATAATACCTATTTTCTGACGATAGTACCTTTACTCTGAATGGCGAAGGAATAGGCATAATTATCGATATTAGAATAACCAGAATTTTTGAATTTGGGAGGCTTTTACTAGGTAAAATTCCATTATTAATAATAAAAACAAGTACTGTGTTTTAAGGAATTTTACTTAATAATTGCGATTCGTAACGCGTTTCACTACACCGTAGCTTCTTCAGACGAATGAATATACAGAAAAATATAAATGAGAATATAACTATAAATGTTCTTGAGTAATTAAAAGCTTATTGGGTTGCTTCTTCTTAAGTGGTTATTTATGACAGGTATATCCAATAAAATTAAGAAATAGATTGCTCCCCGAAAAGAATCAATAGAGGTGAAGGGCTTAAATCGACTTGTTCATTGATGAATCTACCTGAGTGTTTGTATTTATTGATTTCTAAAGTTTCCCAAAGATCTACCTTCCAATATTTATTATCTGTATGCAAAATTTCAAACTGTGGGTCGAAAGAATGATTATTTTCTAAGAGATGATTCGCGTAATTTGAATCTGATTATTTATTTGAAAAACTGCGTTTATTTTCCGATATTCTAATATTAAAATTTCTATGTGTTCTACCAATGTAGAAATTATCACAGTCATTGCAATTCAATCGATAAACACCTGATTTATTGTTTTTACCTGGTTTGGTTTTGTTATTTTTTATATATTTGCCTAAATTATTATTAGTTTGGAAAGCTATGGCTTGATTATGGGCAATCCGTTAAGTCCTTTGTTAGCAGAAATATTCATGAATAACTTAGAGAAATTAATTCATAATCATCCACTCAGTAAATATTGTTTATACTGGTATCGCTATGTAGACGATATCATTATTTGCTTCACAGGAACAGATAGACAGTTGAAAATTTTCGAAAATCATATAAATTCATTACATCCAAAAATTGCATTCACAACCGAAATAGAAAGCAATAAATCGATAAATTTCTTAGACGTAACAATTTCGAATGAAAATGGAAAACATGTTTTCGCAATTTACCATAAGCCGTCACATACAGATATTATAATACATAACTCGTCGTGTCATCCATATCAACATAAATGTCAGCATTCAATAGTTTTATTCATAGATTGATTAACATCCCGTTATCACCAGAAAATTTCAACAAAGAACTAAATTTGATTAAACAAATAGCCAAAAATAATGGTTACAATCCCAAACTAATAAATAATATTTTAAATAAAAAACAAAGTAGAATCGCATTAAATGAAGTTTACCCTGTCGAAATTGAAACAAAAATTCAACACCTTAACCTACGTTGACATTACAAGTGAGAAACTGAAATCATTCTTAAGTAGCAATAATTTCAACATAGCTTTCCAAACTAATAATAATTTAGGCAAATATATAAAAATAATAAAACCAAACCAGGTAAAAACAATAAATTAGGTGTTAATCGATTGAATTGCAATGACTGTGATAATTTCTACATTGGTAGAAGACATAGAAATTTTAATATTAGAATATCGGAACATAAACGCAGTTTTTCAAATAAAAAATCAGATTCAAATTACGCGAATCATCTCTTAGAAAATAATCATTCTTTCGACCCACAGTTTGAAATTTTGCATACAGATAATAAATATTGGAAGGTAGATCTTTCGGAAACTTTAGAAATCAATAAATACAAACACTCAGGTAGACTCATCAATGAACAAGTCGATTTAAGCCCTTCACCTCTATTGAATCTTTTCGGGGAGCAATCTATTCCTTAATTTTATTGGATATACCTGTCATAAATAACCACTTAAGAAGAAGCAACCCAATAAGCTTTCAATTACTCAAGAACATTTATAGTTACATTCTCATTTATATTTTTCTGTATATTCATTCGTCTGAAGAAGCTACGGTGTAGTGAAACGCGTTACGAATCGCAATTATTAAGTAAAATTCCTAAAACACAGTACTTGTTTTTTATTAATAACCAGTATCATCATTTGTTCACACAGGCATACACACAAACGCCTCAGTAATTGAATGTAACGAATTTATAGAAACCATATTGTACGACATTTTTTCATCGAAGGTAATCTCAATAGAGTACCTTATTTGCAGTTGTTGGGAGAATTCATAAATTGCAGGCACAGAAATTTTGAAAATTGATGAAACTCTTTCAGAGAATGAGATACGTTTCCAGCAAGATGGTGCTCTTGCATATTTGGATGTTTGTGTACGACAATATTTAGATACAAATTCGGTAGAGGAATAGTCAAGTGGCCAGCCAGTTCACCTGATTTGAGTCGTTTAGATTTCTTCTTCTGAGCTCATCTTAAATCGAGAGTTTATATTGCACAATTTGAAAACTTGGAAGCGCTGCAGAAAGAATCGTCACCGAATGCAGGCTTTTGACACCAGAAATATTAGAAGCGAATTCGAGAAGGGTTCTTAAAATTGTATGGAAGTGGAAGGTTATTTTGAGCATTTAATTTGATATTGGGCATTGTCAAATTTTCGTTGAAATACAAACTTCGAACTGTTTGAATAGATAATTAGAAGACCTTTCCATCCAGAGATACTCTGTGACATCTACTTCAACATTTATTGAGTGTCCTTCAAAATATGCTCCATTTGAAGCGATACACATGCGCCAATGTTTTTTCCATTCATCGAAACATTTTTTATAAGCGCTTTCCGGGATGACCTTTAGCTCCTTCTGTGAATTTTTTTTATGACGTCTATGGAATCAAATCTGGTTCCCCTGAACGGCAATTTCAGCCTGGAGAGAAGAAAAAGTCACACGGAGCTAGATCAGGCGAATAAGACAGCTGCCCGATGGTATTCATCAAGTGTTTCGTCTTAAAATCGTTAATAACCGTGACTCGATGAGATGGTACGTTATCGTCATGCAAAATCCACTAATTGTATTGCCACAAATCCGGCCGTTTACGGCGAATATTTTGACGTAAAGGTCTCAGAACGATTTCATGATGAACCACACCACGAATATCGACGAAAACAATCAGAATCGTCTTGATTTTCGAATGGCTGGCGAGATTTTTTCGGTTTTGGCTTTTTTCCCACCCATTCCGATGATTGTTGGCTCGATAGTCTGCCGTATTCATAGACGCATGTCTCGTCACCAGTTATGATTCGTCCCATGAACGTGGGATCAGAATTCGCACGATCCAGCATGTCTGCATCTAGTACTGTTTTTGAAGGAAATTCAGCTCTATCAGAATCAATTGGTTCACCAAAATCAAACGAGAGGTTTCACGAGAGATATTGAGATCACCAGCTACCTCTCTAACACTGGCATGATGGTTTTCGAGCACCATTTCTTTCATTTTTTGGAAGTTGCAGAGGTCGAAGGTCGTCCGGAACGAGACAAATCTTCGACGACCTTCCAACCGTCTTTAAAGGCTCTGTACCACTCGTACACTTGAGTTTTCGATAAAACAGAGTCTCCATAAGCCTTTTCCAGCATTCGCAACGATTCAGCACGCGTTCGTTCGTTCAAAACACAAAATTTGAGACAAATTTTTGTTCAATATTTTTTCCATTGTATAATTCGCACAGTACCACTGAGGTCGACTGGTTTCAACAGCTGTCGTAAAAAAACTAGTTGACAGATCGCGCTCATGTTTGGCAAAGTAATTAAGGAGAGTTCTACCAACATACAGAAAATACTTAAAATTACTCAACCCACTTTCCCTATAACCAAATTCGACTCAGGTGCAGCTGAGGGGAGAGTGTTGATTTAACATGCTCGAAACCAACTCAGAAATTGGTTCCCCTCCAATTGAAAACTGGCATGTTCCAGCTTTTTCCGATACAATCAGTCTTTCTTGGTATAGAAAGGGTGACAAATTCTTGTTGCAACACACTGTAGAATATTTAAATCTTCTGATCAACCTGGTATACCGTTTCTGCGGAATCTTTTCAATAACTCCAACAAATCTTCAATCATTCGCATCATCCATCGATGGTCACTATTTACTTCTTTGCTGCAATTTATACAAACGTTGTTGACTCAAATGAAATAATTTCTATCAAAAAGTTGATGAATATAAGTCATCTAACCAATTCATTACTGATGTGTTAAATATTAAGAATTCTAAAAAAATCGATTGAGAACATGAAAACTCATATTTACGTCAATCTTTTATATACCTGTCACTTCTTCCTCATCTATTATTCTTCGTATTGAAAGAACGTTTTGCTTTTAATTTATTTTAATTGAATATGAAATTAAATTCACGTCTTCCTCAATGCAATTATGCAATCATTGTTTTCCGATGAAATCACAAGAAAATCATGCTTCCCAATTATTCATGAATGATTCTGTTGTATAAGTGAAAATAATGAAAAAATGGATCACGGCGTTGTTATACGAGTGGCTATAAATAAAGAAGGGGGAAACATCTTTCAACCGCACTTGACCCTCAGATCGATAATTCTGGCACGAGCGAAACTGAACAAACAGGGTACACTAGGGTAGAACCAGGCTTTAACTGCCATGCTACCGTGGAGACAGGTAATAAGATAGCATTTCCGGCAGATGCATCGCAAATTCGAAGGGGAGCATTTTTTTCCGACAAGACTCGACGACTCTAGTTACAAGGTATGAAACTTAAGTGAAGTAAAAGATTAACTAAGATAAAGTTCAGAAGTATAAGGTTATGATGAAAAGTAAAGGTTGAAGTAAAAGCATATCATCTATATTATTAGCCTTCTTCGGGAATAATCCGAGGAGATAACGGTAGTTACCGGGACGCGGTGAAGGTCTGAGGAAAGTCCGTGCCAAATTTGGAGCCCCTAACTTGAACGACGGAGCCCTTAGGATTTTTCGAAAATTTTCGCGCAAACGTCTCGGAGAGCGAACGAAAAGTCCAAACGGCCAGATTATAAAGAGCCAGAGCATAAAGAAAGCCCCAAAAAAGCGAAAATAAAATAAGTCTCCGATTTTTCGCCAGTAAAGGGGATAATTTCGTCGGACTTTTGTGTCTATACAAATTTTTCCACCGCGTTCGATCGTTTCGAAACCTGAACAAAGAGCAGGCCTCGAGTTTCACATGTTGCGCCGCAATAGTTTCATTCCCGTTCAACGGCGGAAAAAATGGAAAATCTTCGATTCAACGAAGGGCTATCGGCGGACTTTTGCTAAAGTTCGCTCCATTTTCCTCATTCCGAATATCTCTGACAGCCACAAATTAATTAAATCGAGCTGTCAAAATAAGTGGTTTTCTTTCGCCCGTCCTACTTATATGAGGTTACCGGGAGAATTGATTCGGTGTCGAACGATTCCTACATATCTCGAGATCGGATCCGCGAAGAGAAATCGTTACTCTACGACTTAATTTTCGAATTTGGGACAATTTTTGAGACCTAGAATTTCGAGAAAAAGAACTTAAACACGGGGGCGGAGCCAATCACTCTCCTACCCTCCCTTAGATCGCTATTCAATGTCGGAAGTGAGCTTTACCAACGTGTGAAATTTAATCTCTCTCTCTTTCGAATGAAAATAGTGAGATGGAAATAGTTAGTAAGTTTTACTCTCACCAACATAATTTCGGTACCATCAACATCTAGAATATAGTGCTCTCTCTCTTCTGAGTGACAATATGAGACGGAATGAAATATCCATTACATCTAATCGAATCTAACCTTATTTCAATTAGTCTTATATTCGATCTATCAAAATAAGTAATTCCGAATTTTATTCGAATGAAAAGTTTGACGAAACTTGAAATAAACTTTTAGAGGTAAGTGAACGTAGTTTGATGTTTATTTTATCCATTTTTATGTATATTTTGTTTAAGGAAAGAAACGACAAACTTTCAAAATTCATAAATTTGACATTTTGTGGTTATTCTAACCTAAACAATGTGATTTAAACGGGATGTTATAATAAAAAGGAGTTAAGGAGACTTACAATAATGTTTGAAAGGAAGTGAATGTAATTTGAGGTTTATTTATGTATTTTAATGTATATTTTTCTCAGCATGCTCAAAATTCACATATTTCATTTTTCTTTCATGGTTATTTTAACCTCTATGCGTTGAAAAATGTCCTGGAATTACTAGGATTTATTAACGAATCAGTTGGGGGATCTTACAAAATGGTGGGATATCCTTTGAGTTGCTATTAATAGGTATTGATTGAGCTCTTTTGTATAATTATATTTTTTCTAGAACGAACTCGATAAAGTTTTCGTTAGGTCATTTCGAGTATGTATCATATGAATATTTAAAGCTATCCACTAAAGGCTATATCTGTATTAAAATATTTCAAACTGGATGTCAATAAGACCGTGACATTCCAAATTGAATATACGTTTCAGTTTATTCAAGAGGAAGTACGTTTCTATTCTACAATTATCCAAATGTAAAATTGAATGAGATTCAATGTGTTTGACAATATTCAAGTTTGAACCAAAGAAAATCATCTAAAATTTGCGCAAAAGCTAATTATTGTGAGTTTCTTCTATTCATAACTCATAGTTACTGTTTCTCAGGAAATTTTATCAAGGTTGTTGAATGAATGACAGGAATTCCTCATTGATTTGAAGTTGAAAGTTTCTCTGTTATAGGTGCCTGATAGTGGGAAACATGATGTTCAAATATGTAGAAGTTGCATACGAAGTTTCATTTTGTACAACCACAACATTCAATCGAGATTTTTGAAAGTCACAGGAAACATGCTGCTGCTTATGTGAATCATATTTTGGAAAGAATTCCACTACTTCTTGGAGAATGCTATGCAATTTGACAATTTTTGTTATAAGTAGTTGTACTATAGGTATTTTATATAATTGTGTAAAATGAGTACGTTCATCATGTAATATGGAAATATGAAGTTGTTTTAATGAAATTTCTTCCTTTCATTTTCATTGCATAGTATATTATAAAGTTTCACAGGAAAATGCGTTGGAGAGAAATGAAATTGAAGAATAGAAATTTCAATTATTAGACAGCAATTTTATAAGAAGCTAACTGCTCGAAACCAACTGCCAACTCGACAGATCCTTATCTAGGAAATTAACAGTTACAAGAAACAGTTTCACTGTAACTGATATATAGTTAACATCATTGTATTGTATATGAGGGTCCATAATGTAATTTACAAATTTGTGGATCTCATTTCTGCTTTCCACAAGAACACTTCAATTCAGAAGATGTTTGTTCTTTCTGGTAAGCAAATTATGTGAATTTCGGTCAATTTGAATGTATAAAAAAGAGTTACGTATAGGGCAATCACATAAGGTGAATTTTCTATGCATTCAGTAGTATTCCTTTATTTGATTACTAATTTCTCTTTTGTCTTTTGGATACTTCCAAGAAATTTTAATTTGAAAAGAACTTTTATTTTCTATTTCATTAATATGCTTGAGAAGTTATTCTTCCTTCTTGCTGTTTTAAGCTCATATTTTTTGTTTATTATAATTCATCAATCTTATTCGATTCTTATCTGATCTAATACGAATCAGAACTGTTGAGTGAAAATAAAAACTATAGATCTGCATATATCGATCTTTCTGAAGTATATATTTAATACTTTCGGAACTAAAAATTTGGAATATTGTGAATCAATATAAGAGTTGTTGATGGTTGAATTTCTATGCCTAAAGGGTGATAGAACAATTTGTTTTTTGAATCAATGGGGGTAGTGGTGAATAGTGTTGAAATTTGTGTGGTTGATGAGTCATAAAACAATACTGCGTTACCGTAAGGATGACTGAGGCAATATATGAGAGAGTTCCATGTAACATAAAGAACTATTAAGTATAAACATGAATAATGAAGTGAATATAATAAGGCGTTCAGTAGAGATAGAGTTGGATATGAAAAGGCATTCAGTATATTTCTTAATGGGCTCACTAGTAATACTGAAAGTTATAATAGTATTAGCCATCGTCAAACGAAAGGTTTATCGAAAAAATGCGCAAGTTGAAATACCAATCGACGTGTTGGAGTGATTTTTTTAACACGCCCCCATTTATTCGTTACTGAATTTTCATTTTATTCAAATGATGATAATGATGTATGAAACATATCATTTTTACCAGTCATGAACAAACAAAATGCAATACTCGTACCTAATATTAATTTCCATTTAGGATGAACATTCCAGTTTGAAAACCACAGCAAAATTATTTTACAACTGATGCGTGAAGGATGTGAAAAAGTCCCACGACGAGTACTGGCGGAATAATGTCATATCCGCACAGCACTGGGTATTTTTTCCCAGCGAGAGGCAAAAGATATGCATGCCCACGCCGTCGACCATGATTCCCGGACTTGAACGAGGAGGAAGGTCATGCACTCTGTAAGTCAGGTCGTAAAGCCATTACGTTGGTCAATAATTGTGCTAAGCACACCTGGTTTTAAGCTCCTGCAGGTGGTTTTCATTTTAAACGATAGAGAATAGTTCTAATTCCTGATTAATGGGATGCGAATACAGAAATGAATCTATCGATTCTCTGTGGAAATACTGCAGGGTAAACCAAAAACAAAATTGTTTGGTTGCTTGACCATCTCAGAAAGAATTAATTTTTTCAGGGATTAATCCGTAATATTCAGTGATCACAAAAACATGTTTTTAAATTTTTTACTGAATACCATTTAAAAATGGCGGCCATTTTTGTTTCACGCCACAGGTATTTATCCGCATTTGCAAGCATGTACGATTTTTTAAAACTTTCAGGAATGGATTGACCGAGGGCTTTGAACTAAACAGCATTCAATTCAGCACATTTTGGTGTACAAATTAAAACAATTATGGCGTAGCTGAATGAATTTCTTAACATATTTTTAATAGCTCAAAGTTATCGGCCATGGAATGAAAATTTTCAATTTTGGAGCTGCAATTTTCCTAGGAAGGGGTAATTTCTCAGCCTTCATATCATTCATACAATTACATTGGGTAGTAAAGTTACTTTTTATAAAGTATGAATGGTGAGAAACATACCGCTCAAAAAATAAATCAAAATCATTTTTTTCCACTTTTTTGACCAGTTTTATCTTTTTTGGGGGACCAGATAAAAATCTGAAAATTACACACTTGATAGACCTTAATGTTATCTAAGTATAGTCAACATTTCAACTTTGAGATTTAACGGGAAAACTTGAAAAAAAATTGCAAAAATAAGCAAAAAATTAATTTTAAACTTCTACAGATGCGGGGCTAAATGGAAGAAGTTTCATCAATTATGCAATATTGAAACATAAAATTTTTCGAAAATATATCTAAATTTATCACATTTAATTTGAACTTTGAGATTCAACTGTACGGAAAAAATGACAGATGTGAGCAAAAATACAGTTTTAACATTTGCGATATTGAGGCATATTAATTATATTTAGACATATATTTTATGTTTATTTGGTGAAATAACAGGAATTTTTCCAACATTACAAAGCAAACATTCATCTAATTTGATACCTGAGAATACAATTGAAAAGGTTATGAGGTAATATGAAGATGAAAACAATAGCCCTTTGATGCCAATCAAAAAAGATTGTATTTCTGTGAAATAAAATGGTGCTGAGGTACATACACAAAAAAGGTTAATCCTGTGTAATTTAAATGAATTATTCCCTGAATTCAAAAAGGAAAATTGTGAAATTAAAATTGGAAGGTCAAAATTTTGCATGTTGAGGCCGAAATGGTGTATTGTTACAGGCGGAAATGGCACCCCCAATGTTTGCGTTTGTTTATATCACTAGAATGTAAAGCTGATGCTACATGGTACCAATCTTACAGTTGACTATAAAGACCTTTTGGAGGTTATGGTAGGTAATATTGATAGTGACAACTGTAGGGACACGGGAAAGTGTCAAGATTGTCCAGGCCAACAAGCTTAAAGGGTCATGTTCGAAGAATTGGAAGAAGATGATTTGATGCCTGATTAGCGGTGGAATCTTCCATTCCGAAAATGCTGGACAATTTGGTTTGTAGTTTTTGTCCTGGAAATGTTCAGTTTTAATCAATGAGCAGCACAGTTTTAGACGTTTCACTGTTACCAACTTAATACTCTTTGTTAATGAGATTGAATGCTTCGAATGCTATATATATATATATATATATATATATATATATATATATATATATATATATATATATATATATATATATATATATATATATATATATATATATATATATATATATATATATATATATATATATATATATATATATATATATATATATATATATATATATATATATATATATATATATATATATATATATATATATATATATATATATATATATATATATATATATATATATATATATATATATATATATATATATATATATATATATACATATATAAACTGATTTCATGAAAAATATAAATCCACCACCTGGTAATTAATACCATTGCCAGGCAATGATTATAATCGAAACATATCCTGGAATAATTATATATTAGGATAACGTTAAATGTTATGAGAATATATCAATCTACCAGAATATATACATACTATAGCATCATCAGACAATGATATCAATGTACCAACGAGTAGTGTCAGAGGCTTTCTCCCCGGAAAAATCTAGTGTACGGACCTTAGTCAAGTAACACTGAATGTTACTCACTTATAGTTTTTTTGTGTGAAGTGGTGAACGATCGAATAGAATACTGCTCTGAATATAAATATGACAAAATTGTCAGTTAACTATATTACATTTATATAAACAAATAAATAAAATATGAAATGAGATTCTGAGCAGTATAAACTAAAGAGAAAACCTATGACTCTACCTCATTATTTTTCCGGAAAGAAACCTACGAAGAATATTACAAGATTTGATGACTGTTATCTTTGGTAACTGTTTAAACAAATTTTTCTTCAGACCCAAAATCTCAATACTTTTGTGAAGATTTCTAGGAATAACACCTGTTGTGGAAATAATAATTGGTAGAATAAATATTTTCTTATTTTCCACATTTTTTAATCTCGTCGCCAAGCATCATATATTTAGAAATTTTTTCATTGTACTTATTTTGTATATTATGTGTGTCGGGTATAGCAATATCAATTATATATGTTATTTGACTCTGTTTATCATTAAGAATGATATCTGGTCTATTGTGTTTTACAGCTCTGTTGCAAAGAATTGTTTTATCAAAATAAAGTTTATATTTGTCATTTTCACAAATAATCTCAGGTTCATATTTGTGAAATTTTTTCTTTTGGGAATTAGGTCATGTTTAATTCCTAGATTAAAATGAATAATATTAGCGACGGCATTATGTCTTTCTAAATAATCTGTTGAAGCAAGGACTGAGCAAGACGATAATATATATATATATATATATATATATATATATATATATATATATATATATATATATATATATATATATATATATATGAAAATATAAAATATGACAAATGTCATATTTTTCGAACGACTGTCAAAATTTTTTGGCAAATTTTTCTTAAAATTAAGCAAGTTCCACGAAGAAATAATATATGGGCGATGTCAACCCAGATTATTGGGTCCATAATGATTCTAAAACATCTATAGATCATAATCGGCATCACTTGGAAGACTGAACCTGGCTATCGGGGCTCTCTCGGTTAAACAGAGATGGAATTTGAGAAAATATCACAGGTTATGTATTTTTTTATCTCCTTACTCCCTTTCATGACCTTGCTTGCTATGTAAAATCTTTTCTTAGATTTATTTAGACATATAAGAAGTTTGATTGTTGAAATATTTTTCTGCTGGTTTTCTTTTTCCATTGTTACAGATTCCTGTCCCAAATCCCCTTCCTTTCATCCTTGTTTTTGGAAATCATGGAATGCAAGAGAGAATGAAGCGGCTAAGCAGAAAAATCTTTGGTACTCTTTTTGTACACACGACACTAACACATCATAAACAGACAAGCTATCGCTAGTGCAATAGCGACAGGGAAACGAGTTTTTTCCTCAGGTTTTTTCACTCGTTTATTGAATCATATACAAGATAGTATGGTTCCCCTGTTACATTTCCTGAGCTCACACTCGTGCTTTTTCTGACACACACCAAAATTATAGATATAAGCATTTATTGTGAATACAATTATTCAAATTTTGTAAACCCTCTCGTTTCAAAAGAATATATATATATATATATATATATATATATATATATATATATATATATATATATATATATATATATATATATATATATATATAGCTTGATGCAATATGCACTGATTTCAAAAGAGCCTGATAGGGTCAACCTTAAAATTCCGATTGCTAAGCTTGAGGCCGTTGGTCTCCTCTATTTTTAGTAGCTCATTCTGTATCTTATACAGTTTTCAATCAAAAATGAAATTTCGTTCACAGGGATGCAGACACAGATAATACCTTTCGTTCGAGGTATCACTCGACCCATCTACCCTCTTCCAAATTTTCAAGGGTGGTCACCTGTGTAAAAGATACAGGGTGAGCAACTGAAAGATAGGGAAGACTATTTTCCTGAGACTATTCAAGTCTCAGTGAGGTAAAATGGAACAGATCCATGCTGATCAATGGCAGTCATCATCAAGTACCATCCTCATCTCGAATTTCAACCCCTAGAGCAGGGGTGACCACCCTTGAAAATTTGGAAAAGGGTGGATGGGTCGAGTGATGCCTCGAACGAAAGGTATTATCTTTGTCTGCATTCCCGCTAAAGAATTTTCATTTTTTATTGGAAACTGTAGAAGATACAGAGTGAGCCACTGAAAAATAGAGAAGACTATCGCCTTAAGACTATTGGAGTATTAGTGCGAAAAACTGGAATAGATTCATTTAGATCAAAGATGACAGCCTTTGATCTGGCATGAATCTGTTCCATTTTTTTGCACTAATACTTGAATAGCTCAGGGCGATAGATAGTCTCCTCTATTTTTCAGTAGCTCACTCTGTATCTTCTACAGTTTTCAATCAAAAATGAAAATTCGTTCACGGGGATGCAGACAAAGATAATACCTTTCTTTCGAGTTATCACTCGACCCATCTACCCTCTTCCAAATTTTCAAGGGTGGTCACCCCTGCTCTAGGGGTTCAAATTCGAGATGAGGATGGTACTTGATGATGACTGCCATTGATCAGCATGGATCTGTTCCATTTTACCTCACTGAAACTTGAATAGTCTCAGGGAAATAGTCTTCCCTATATTTCAGTTGCTCACTCTGTATCTTTTAGTTTTCAATTAAAAATGGAGATTCGTTTGAGGCAATTTAGACAAAGATACCACCTTTCTTTAGAGTCATCACTCGACCCATCTTCCTTATTCAAAATATTCAAGGATTGCAACCTTTGCTTAGGGGGTTGATATTTCAGGCAAGTTTTGTACCCCAAAAGATGTTCCTCTTGAAACAAAAATTGACCTGTTGTTTTCTGACCGATTTCTGAATATCTTGGTAGATATAGTCTCTGTTTAGTTTTCGTTGAAGCACCCTGTATACATAGCTTGGAGAGTATTCAAAATAAATTTATTAGATACTTAGCATTCAAAAATAATTTTGTAATTCTACATCATAATTATGTAGAGGCTAGAAAAATATTTAAACTAATAACTTTACAAGAGCGAAGTGAAATTGGCGATATCCTCTTCTTGTACAGGGTGTTGAATAATTGTTTGTCAGTGCCAAATATTCTTCAAGATATTTCTCTTAGAGTCACCGATCTAATATTAAGAACGACTGAGCTATATCCGTTTAGGCGGACAAGTAGCTCACAAAATGCACCTCTCTGAAGGATGTTTGGATGTCGAAAGTTTTCGGGGGTAGATATATTTTTCATTTCGTTGGTAAATTTAAGAAGGACATTAAAGCGGAATTATCAAAGAATTGTATGTTTATCATGCTTTTGTTTATTTGTAGAATTTTGAGATTTTATTTCTCTTTCTCTGCGTTTTTGTTTTCCGTGCCGCTTGGTACTTATTTCTATTTTTATTATTTTTCTATTATGTATTAGTTCAATCACATAGATTTGAGTAATGATATAAATCTGTGAATACTGTTTTTGGGCTTTTAAGCCTGTCTGTATTCCATTTATCTAAATAAATAAAAAATAAATATTTATTTCATAAGAAATGTAGTAAAGGTATTCTTAAAAAACATATCCAATTATAACGTAAACAAAAGTCTTTCAGTACGATCATTTCAATTTTATTGCGACAAATATTTTTCTGTCTAGGGGCATCGATTTGCACTCTATATCAGTCGATGACCACAAACAAATTGAAGGCTAATTACCCAATAATATATCCACTTATAAAGAAAACGTGATAGGAGATTACAATATTGACTTGAAGATAGTATAAAAACAACATGAATGCCATCACTTTGAGTCATGATACTGAATTCAGTGTCAGGCACGCATTTTTTTTCCATTACTAAATACCATTCAGTACACCTGGTAGTAGTGTTTTCGCAGAATGAAACTGTCACTTTTCTTACCACTGACGGTGGCTATGAATATTCATATTATTTCAGAGAAATAGTAATCTATAAGACAAAACCATTCTAAACATTTAGTAAATCACTTTTAATATAGCAAATACACTTTAGTTTCCAAGACATTATCCTTCATTACCCAAAAAATTACATGCAAAACAAACTGATTAAAAATAATAATCGTCTTGTTTGTTTGTTATTCCTTTAACGTGCTCTATTTCCGCCTTTCGACCAAAGACACGCCGGGGAATTCTGTCACCTCACTAACCCAGGAATTTTGCCGAACCCCTCTCGTGTCGAGGGAAGGGGTCCTTAATGTCCAACACATCTCTGTTAGACAGGACCGATGGCTTTACATCTCCTCCGAAAGATGGATACTCAAGCGATTCCCAGAATCCGAAAAATCGCACCGACTTTGTGGGGAATGAACCCAGGTAACTCAGCGCAGGAGACAAGCATCATATCCCCTACGCCACCGAGCCGGTTTCTGACGTTTTATCATTTCATATAAAATCCGCGTATCGTCAGCATAAACACAGGTTTCACTACATGGTAAGTTTTCCGGGAAGTCGTTGATGTATATACAGAAAAGCACTGGGCCCAAAATTGAGCCTTGTGGAACTCCATGTTTTACATCTGTCTCGCGCGAAGTGTTACCCCCCACGAAACCGACTGTGACTTGTCGCTCAGGTATGACCTCTTACACCATATTTCTCCATTTTTTCCAGCAAGATCTCTCCAAGTATGCAATCGAAAGCTTTACTGAGGTCGCAAGCTAATAGTTCAGCATGTTCGTGGTTATCGAGTCTATTGAGAACATTCACAAAAGATGTTCTGAGATGGCCTCCATATTAGCAATCTACCATTAATTTATTTCCACTATTATCAAGAACACCCTGTATACTCCAACTCAGATTCTCTTTCCGCTTCTTCTCTTTTTTGCCATGACGTAGTCATATCGTCTAGTATTCATTCCACTGATCGTTTCTTTATTCCTCTAAATTTCATATTATTATTTCGTTAGTCATAGATTCGAAATGCATCGTTTCTTCAGTTATCTACTAACTACTCCCCTTTAATAACACACTATACTCGATTGTATCCAACAAAAACCAGTTGGATTAAATGTACCGTAAGTATTTATTTATGTGCTTTATACTCCGTTCAAAATAAAATACCGATTATTTGAAATCAAACCAACAGATACGGTATAATATCATTCTGAAACGGTTATGAAAATATTATCGGGTGACCTACGCTACCCTGGCTGTGGATTTTACTGAAAGAGTTCCAGAGCACCGACTTAACGATGTATTGATTGGATTCGAATATTTTTATATACAGTGTGTATCAGCCAAATGGAATTAAATCGATTTTTGAAAACGTAAAAGAGTAATGGAATTATTATTCAATAAGTTTGTTATATTATCACTGCAAAGTAAACAATTTCAATAACTATAGCTATTAAAATTGATAATACTTTATCTGTCATTTAGTTTGTTTACAGTGCTCGATTTTGTCAGTTCCCACAAGTGTTTTGCGATTTTTACAATGAATACTGTTATCGAACAAAGAATTTGTCTCGAAATTTGAATTGCAAATTCGTGTGTGAAACTAACCTCGTGGCAAATGTTGAAGACTTATGAAATAGAATCATCGCTGGGTTCAACTCGATAAGAACTGATCCTGATATATTTGAAAGAGTTCGCCAATCAATGAGGAGAAGACTTGAATTTTGCATCCGATCTGGAGGTCACTTTGGACAGTCTTTGTCATTTTTTATCATACCATAATCAACGGACCTAACAATATCATCAACCCCATCCAGAAGCAAGGTTGCCGCACTGTGCCACCTACGGAATCCAGACTGCATCGGTGATATAATTTAATTTTCCAACAAATAATAATTTATCTGGACCACAATGAATTTCTCCAGAACTTTAGACATTGAGGGAAGGATGCTGATGGGACGAAGATCAACATAGTTTGTGGGATCCTTCACCTTGGACAGAGGCCTAACCAATGACAATTTCCAGAATTCAGGAAATATCCCGGTATCCAAATAACAATTTATTTTTTGAGCTACCGCCTGTTGTTCCAAATACCCACTTTTCCTTAACCGCCTGTAATTTGCTAGATCCATTGGGTTCTTTGTTCTCTTATATTTACTCATGGCATCGTTTCTTAATTTCATCATATATCAAAGATTGTTAGTTAACCAGGGAGCATACACCTTACTAACTTTCACTGTTCTGAGAGGAGCATACCTGTCGAATAGAATCAAGATAATGCAATTCAATGATTGAATTCTTTGTTGACATCGTTTATATACAGGGTGCTTCAACGAAAACTAAACAGAGGCTATATCTACCAAGATATTCATTTCTGATCAAAACGCAAAAACAGGTCAATAATCGTTTCAAGGAGGACATCTTTTGGGGTACAAAACTTGCCTGAAATATCAACCCCTAAGCGGGGGTTGCAATCCTTACACATTTTGAATAGGGAAGATGGGTCGAGTGATGGCTCAAAAGAAAGGTGATATCTTTGTCTACATCGCCTTGAACGGATTTCCATTTTTAACTGAAAACTGTAAAAGATACAGGGCGAGCAACTGAAAGATAGGAAAGACTATTTCCCTGAGACTATTCAAGTTTCAGTGAAGTAAAATGGAACAGATCCATGCTGATCAATGGCAGTCATCATCAAGTACCATCCTCATCTCGAATTTCAACCCCTAGAGAGGGTGACCACCCTTGAGAATTTGGAAGAGGGAAGATGGGTCGAGTGATACCTCGAAAGAAACGTATTATCTTTGTCTGCATTCCCGTGAACGATTTTTCATTTTTGATTGAAAACTGTAGAAGATACAGAGTGAGCCACTGAAAAATAGAGAAGACTATCTATCGCCCTGAGAAATTCAAGTACCCTGCTCTAGGGGTTGAAATTTGAGATGTGAATGGTGTTTCGGAAGATGACAGCCTTTGATCTGGAATGAATCTGCTCCTTTTTTTGCACTAATACTTGAATAGCTCAGGGCGATAGATAGTCTTCTCTATATTTTAGGAGCTCACTCTGTAGCTTGTACAGTTTTCAATCAAAAATGAAAATTCGTTCACGGGGATGCAGACAAAGATAATACCTTTCTTTCGAGGTATCACTCGACCCATCTACCCTCTTCCAAATTTTCAAGGGAGGTCACCACTGCTCTAGGGGTTGAAATTCGAGATGAGGATGGTACTTGATGATGACTGCCATTGATCAGCATGGATCTGTTCCATTTGAAACTTGAATAGTCTCACGAAAATAGTCTTCCCTATCTTTCAGTTGCTCACCCTGTATCTTTTACAGTTTTCAATTAAAAATGGAAATTCGTTCAAGGCGATGTAGACAAAGATACCACCTTTCTTTTGAGTCATCACTCGACCCATCTTCCTTATTCAAAATGTTCAAGGATTGCAACCCCCGCTTAGGGGGTTGATATTTCAGGCAAGTTTTGTACCCTAAAAGATGTCCCCCTTGAAACAAAAATTGACCTGTTTTTGCGTTTTGATCAGAGATGAATATCTTGGTAGATATAACCTGTTTAGTTTTCGTTGAAGCACCCTGTATAATATATCAGCCCAAGGTGCCTCATGAAGGTCGATAGCAAAGCTGTTGGAATTGAGATTCTTAAAGTCTCTATATGTGATGATGCGTGGCTGAACAGAGGGACACGCGAAATTTTCCGAACGGTGCACCAACTGGTGATCAGAACAAGCACTATCCAGTACACCAGAATCCACAACATGATCAACAACGTTAGTGAAAATCAAATCTATGATAGACTCGCTGGTCTTAGTGATACGCGTAGGTTCCGTAATCAATTGCTTAAAGTCATACGGTTCGTCAATAGAGCTCAATGTGACATGAACTAGATGATCGATATTGAAATCACCTGTAATGAAGATATTTGGATACTGAGGCGAGATAAATGAGAGGATGTTTTCGAAGTATTCCCGAAAAACAGATGAGGGAGAAGAGGGATCTCTATGAATCACACCAACAAGAATCACATTTCTACCTAGTTGACACTTGATCCACAGATGTTCTACAGAAGGTATACTTTCAAAATCACACAGCACCTGACAAACTCTTAAATTAACCGGCTCGGTGGCGTAGAGGATATGATGCTCGTCTCCTGCGTAGAGTTACCTGGGTTCAATCCTTACATAGTCGGTGCGATTTTTCGGATTCTGGAAATCGCTCGAATATCCATCTTTCGGAAGAGATGTAAAGCCGTCGGTCCTGTCTAACATAGATGTGTTGGACATTAAAGATCCCTTATCTCGACAAGAGAGGAGTTCGGCAAAATTTCCGGGTTAGTGAGGTGACATAATTCCCTGGCGTATCATTGGCCGAAAGGCGGAAATAGAGGAATTAAAGGAATAATAAACAAACAAACAAACTCTTAGATTTCTCTTCTTCTCCGCCTCGTCGACCAACTGTTTCATGCCATGAAATCATGATCTGGAAGCTGTATTGTATTTAGTGGAGATTCATTTTTCAACCAAGTCTCAGAAACACACATAATATCATAATTATAAAGGCTACTAGATCGTGGAACTCGTCGAAGTTGAGCGAGTATTTAAATGAATTAAATTGATTATTATTAATACTCAGCTAAACAGTAGAATTAATTTCAAAGCTGAATATTTGATAGTAAAATTCAAATCGTGTGTTTATATCCAAGTTTCTAGCCATAAAGAAAAATAACAATTGGCCAATTAGTCTCGAATGCACTCTACATAGAGTATCCCACACAAAAATTCTCCAGTTACATGAAAAAAGAGTAAGTCCAAATCATTTTCACCACAATCGTACAATCCACAAATCCATTAAATAACTACAACATACTACATCATCAATTCATGTTATGCTCATCTATTATTGAAAATTTCGGCACACCCTAGCTCAATATGAGTCAGGCAACACACGCCAAAGTGTATAATACATCCCCTCAAGACTGTGGGTTCCTTCCCACTTTGCCCAACCCCGTTTCTTTCTTTGGGGTGCTCCTTAATGATGACTTGGACCATTGTTTGCGATCACGTGTGCATCATAAATTTAAATAATTTATTTGTATGCTTCATTCGTCAACGTCACTAATTGTCGATATTACATTGCCAATATAACCATTCACGTTGTTCAAATATAAAGGGCGTAAGATACGCTGTTATGAATCCAACTGTGACAAGCACTTTATCATTCAGAGGCCCAGATGTAATCCAAAGCAAAAGTTACAAAAACTCATGTATACTTATGCAATTCGAACAATTGCGTAATTAGGTTTTATGAAGCATACTTGGGGTTATTTTATCTTAATTTTCCACCTTCTGATTGAATTTTTTCGTTTTTCTTCCTTGTCGAAAATATAACGACGCCAACATTTTTTCTAGATGACAATACTGGGTGTCCACGAGAGATGGGACATTAAAAGTATATGAAGAAAGGAACTGACTGATTATTGTCTTCAATGTTATTCGAATTAAGGGTATTATCACTCCAAAATTTTGGGAAAATCGACTTTGAGTTTTTATATATATATATATATATATATATATATATATATATATATATATATATATATATATATATATATATATATATATATATATATATATATATATATATATATATATATATATATATATATATATATATATATATATATCATATATATATATATATTATTATGGTGGATTTATATGTTTTGATTATAATCATTGCCTGGCAATGGTATTAATTACAACTCGTGGTGGATTTATATTTTTCATGAAATCAGTTTGATATGCATGAATATATATATATATAACTATATATATATATATATATATATATATATATATATATATATATATATATATATATATGCCAAACTTCAGTAGATGATAGTACAAGTCATTTGCAACAAAAAATTCGAATATCTCTGTTACTCTTACAGCTACATCGAATCTGACCATACCATAGGAAAGAGCATTAAATTTGCTATAAGAAAGAGTTAAGTACTAATGATAAAAAAATGTTGTATACCGCGTGTTGTAAAAGCCTGAATGAAAAAATTGTGGATGAACAAAATTAGTGGTATTTTCTTGTTAGCTATACCACTGAAAACTGATCGATAAGTAGCTGTTTCTTTTTGGTAAAAACTACTACATTTATCTGGCTTTCAAATAGTATATCAACTTTTCAGCAAACTATTTTTTTAGCCGGCTCGGTGGCGTAGGGGATACGATGCTCATCTCCTGCACAGAGTTACCTGGGTTCAATCCCCACAAAGTCGGTGCGATTTTTCGGATTCTGAGAATCGCTTGAGTATCCATCTTTCG
This sequence comes from Cryptolaemus montrouzieri, assembly GCA_013387265.2. Classification (NCBI taxonomy): domain Eukaryota; kingdom Metazoa; phylum Arthropoda; class Insecta; order Coleoptera; family Coccinellidae; genus Cryptolaemus; species Cryptolaemus montrouzieri. The sequence continues at coordinate 67,035,172 of JABFTP020000124.1, read as the reverse complement.
GAGGAGATGTAAAGCTGTCGGTCCTGTCTAACAGAGATGTATTGGACATTAAAGATCTTCCCTCGACACGAGAGGGGTTCGGCAAAGTTCCCGGGTTAGTGAGGTGACAGAATCCCATTAGCCGAAAAGGCGGAAATAGAGCACGTTAAAGGAAAAACAAACAAACAACTATTTTTTTTCCAGCAATATTATAAGGCAGCAGAAGCCATAAAAAGGGCTCTAATGCGTGAATGGAATTTTCTACAACAGACAAAGAATCTCTTGGCGAATACCTATTGAAACTGGTGATTATGAGAGATTTGCCTTCATTCGTGAGGGACAGAGTCCTTCAAGTTATTAGTATAATGGTAAAACGTGCTAGCGCAGATGATGGTGGAAAACAAAGGACTAACATTTTGAACGATATTGAAAATTTGATACTTCATGCTGAACATCCTACGGTTAGTGATATGACTAGTTGTATGTGTAGTAGTTTTAGATGTTTACTGAACTAGTTTTGATGAAATTATTATTATCTGGTTGTATTTATATACAGGATGTCTACTATAAAAGGTGCCAAATTTCAGTAGGTGATAGTACAAGTCATTTGCAACAAAAAATGTCCTATAACATTTGTTCGAAAAGTTGATAATTATCGAGTTATTTGACACTTCTTGATTTTACGAAATTTTTTGCTTCTCTATAAAAACAAGAATATCTCTGTTACGCTTACAGCTACATCAAATCAGACTATACCATCGGAAAGAACATTGAATTTGCTATAAGATAGGCGACTACTAATTAATTAAAAAATTTTGTATACTGGGTGTTGTAAAAGGCTAAATGAAACAATTGTGAAATGTACAAAATAATTGGTATAGCTGTTTTTTTGTAAAAACTACGACATTTAACTGGATTTCAAATGATATATCAACTTTTGAGCTAACTTTTTTTTCCAGCAATATCATGAGTAATAAGAACATAAAATTCGAAAATTTAATGAATCATATTTTCACGAAAGAGATTTAACAACTATAACAGGTGTTCAAAATGTCTTCCTCTTTCTTGAGTGCACTTAACACATCTTTTTCTTCAACTATCAACAACTCTTCGAAGTTCAATGTGTTTTTGACTCATTTCGTTGCAACAGATTCGAATCCTTTCAATTAATCCTTCTCGAGTATTGAAGGGAATTCTATAAACAATAGTCTTTGATGAGCCCCACACATAAAAATCAAGCGGCATAAGGACAGGGCTTCTGGGTGGCCATCTCACCGGCCCGAATCGACCTATCAATTTCTCTCAAAGTCTCTCAGTCATTCAGTTCTGGACCATTCTAGAATTATGAGCCGGGCAGATGTCCATTTGAAACCAAAGGTGATGCCGAGTAGCTAGAGGCATTTCTTCCAGAACGTTCATTATTTCGTTATATAATAGATTTAAAAATTCGTTTGAATTGAGACGATCGGGAAGTATAACTGGTCCGGCAAGCTAACCCCTCCCTAACCCCAACCACACATTTATTCTAATCTCGTGCTGAGAGTGTGACACAATAGTTTCATGAGGATTTTCTGTATCCCATATATGGGAATTTCTCAAATTTATCATTCCAACTTTGGTATAAGTTGCCTCATCCGTCCATAAAATTTTATCTGATCCCCAATCCTATAATTTATTCATGTACCACCTACAAAATTGAAACCTCACCTCACTATCCTCTGGCAATAGGTCTTGAACCTTACTCTAATGGTAAGGATGTAAATTATTTCGCTTGAGAACTCTATGAACCGTGGAATGATGAAGTCTCGATGTAGCACCAATTCTCCGAGTACTTGTTGTAGGGTCCTCGCGAACAGCCTGCAATATTGCATGTGCTTGTCTCCATTGCTGAGCATTTCCACCACCTTCTCTAATTCTTGAACCTGAATGAACCATTTTCACCGGAGCGCCTAAACACTTCAACAAATGACTTTCTGCAAGGTTGCTGTCTGTTTGGAAAGCGCAATGCATACACCCGCACCGCTGCACGGGAATTTTCATTCGCGAAGCCATAAACAAATAACATATCTCGATATTCAATATTTGAGAAACTAATTTTTTCTTCTAATCCGAGATAAATTAATTATTTCTAGTTTCTTTCATTCAACATCCAGATATGTTATTTATTTATCGCTTATTATAATTGAAAAGTCATTTGTGGAATTGTTTAAACGCTCCGGTGAAACTAGCTCATGGAAGGAGAATTTAATGTTCTTACTCTTACTCTTGCCATGATATTGCTGGTAAAAAAATGATAAGCTCAAGCGTTATTATACCGTTTGAAAGCCAGATGAATGAGGTAGTTTTTTCCAAAAAAAATCGGCTACTTATCGATCAGTTTTCAGTGGTACAGCTAACAAGAAAATACCACTAATTTTGTTCATTTCACAATTTTTTCATTCAGCCTTTTACAACACCCGGTATACAAAATTTTTTACCATAAGTACTTACATATCTTATAGCAAATTCAATGGTCTTTCCAATGGTATGGTCAGATTTGATGTAGCTGTAAGAGTAACAAAGATATTCTTGTTTTTATGGAGAGAAGCAAAAAATTTCGTAAAATCAAGAAGTGATAAATAACTCGATAATTATTAACTTTTCGAAAAAATGTTATAGCACATTTTTTATTGCAAATAACTTGTACTATTACCTAATGAAGTTTGGCACCTTCCAATTTCTCATCAAGACTAAGAGAAGCGTTCGCCATTTCAGGCTCTAATTTTTTTTTTAATGCAGCTAATGGAATTGAATCGTCATCATCACTTTCATTCATGGCTTCATCTGCAAATGAAGATGTAGAGGGTTTGTTTTGTATATTGACTGCAATATTGTCAGCTTTGGTACTGTTCTTTTTTGATTGAAGATTTTGGAGGCAATTTGAAAGTTTGATCACTAACAGATTGATTGAAATATACATCGTATTGGACAGGATCTGTCAAATAATGCAATGCTGCGGTCATGAATGTTCGGCGTTCATTAATCCGAGCCCTCGTGGATTCAGCAAGTTTTTGAGGTACTGGTGTTACGAGTTCTTCTAACTATTTCCCCATAAATTGTAGAGTAGTTTCGGCAGTTGACAAATCTGAATTTCGAGGACATAGTACTTCCCCTGCCAGTTTTATAGGCTGAAATACGAATTCTAAATCTGATAAAGCACGATATTCTTCGTCTGACAAACTATGATTTGTATTCGATCCAATATTGCAATCAATCAAGGCTTTTCTTACACATTGCTTCACCTTATTGAATGTGAAAATCATATCTGCAAGACTAGACCAGCGTGTTTTGCAGGCCAGCACGAGTTGCACATTTTTGCTGAATTCGTCTTATATTTCTGAAGAATATCATTCTTCGTAGTTTGACTACTTTTCTTACTTTTTTGATAAGGTGATCAAATTCTGGCACTAAGTCAACATCATCTACAGTGGGTAATCTGCAGTCAAATCATTCATTATCAATAATGTCATCAAATCGCCAGACTCCTCCACATCTGACTGAGCTACGACTGTGTCTTTTGTATTTTCTTTTTGCGTTTCGGTTCCACGTTTTGATTTGTAAATCACATCTATAACTCCCAATTGAATGCCGTGAGCGTAGCATAGCTGGTGAAGAGGATTCATGTGTCGCCCAACCTTCACCATTACACTGGCCTCATCGGTAGTAACACCTACTATATCTTCATTTAATGACAAACATATTCTGATAATTTCTTCTTCAAAATAGTTATGCAACTCTCTGCAGCTATGCTTCCTACTATGCGCACAAGACCCAAATTCCAGAACATATTTTTATTCTCTGAAAATGTATAAACACTCACATTCATGAAGCGCCTGTTTTTGCAAGTCCATTCATCGAAAGTAAGGCTTAATCAATGGTTATCCTTTCTTAGATTCATAAGATCCTGCGAAACTTTCATTCTCAAACTCATGCGATAATCCATAACAATCTGTTTTATGGAGTTAGGCGATGCAGGTAATTTGTAGTCACTACTCGCAAATAATTCTCTCAAGTCTCTAAAAGTCATGCCATCTTTAGAAATCATTCTTGATATTCTTTCCTCCAAAAAAACTTTTTGTAGGGACGAAAAGTAATCAGATATTTTCTGCCTCTTCGTATCGGTTGGAGGAGCCTTACTGACGCGGAAGCATTGATCAGCATTGAAGAATTTGATGGAACCAGAGTCATGTTTTCTGTACCTTTTTTATGAGAAGTATCAATTTTGTGCTTGGAAAGTAAATGTACATGTAATCCTGTGGGAGATCGTGCCGTTGTTTTCAAAATAGACTTACACAATTTGCACTGGGAATTCTGTCCATCCTCTGCCTTCAAAAAGTATTTCCATAGCTCTGATTCACTTTGGAACTCTTTATAAACTACCTTTGTTGTCATTTTAACACAAAACGAACAGACCGAGAGAACTTAAACACACAAGGAACCATTTTCAGCTATTATTGGAATAGTTTATAAATCTGCAGATTGCCATGCACTCTCCCATGTCCAGGCTCGCAAAACAATGACAAATTTACAACAACCGGAAAACGTCTTACCTTACTCATCCTTATCGCTCTGTGGCCCTAACGCCACGTGTTGCCGCCGGGAATAGGTACATTGTTTACATAAGTCAACAACATCTGAAAGCACTGAAAGCTAATCAAAATTGACATAATAGCAATCTTGCAAACCTTGCGAGATCGCGCATGATTTTGGGTTCGAGATTGATCTTGCAGAATAGATGCGAGATTTCGGATATACCGAGATTGCATTTCCTAATTGGTACCTATCTTCCAAGTAAGATTTGTTAATATTCCAAATCCTTTCTCTCATTCCGCAATATTCTAATTTGAGAAGAAGCAAAGGTCTCAACATCAGGTCAAAAGCCTTAGTCATATTACAACAATTAATTTCTGCATCTTCCTAATCATCCATGGCTTTCATCAGAAACTCGACTAGCTCAGCAATGGCGGTGACTGTTGACCTGCCTTCTCTAAATCCATGTTGGCATGGTGTCAATATTGATTTGGACTCAAGGTAAGTCACTATTCTATTTTTAATTATTTAAATTAATTATTCAATTCAAGTCTGGTCAGAATTCCGAAAGAAAAAGCGCGAAATCAATTACTATTGTGGATTGAACGTGACTTCTCCTTTTTCTTCTTTTCTAGTAGGTATTCTCAATTACATCAGTTACTTGTCAGGCAAGTCATCTTCGAATTGTTATTGATTTTAGATCTAGAAGTTTTGAAATCCAAAAATTGTCCTGAAATAGAATATTTCAAATATTATTTCACAAGTTAAAACTCTGATATTTTTCAGCATATTTGAAGGAATACGTCCATGGTTTTTTCGGTTGGTAATATTTTGAAAAGTACCTACATCTAACCATGAAAAAATCGACATGCTTCATTCAGCGAGGTATTTCTGGTAATTCGAAGACGATTTTCCTGATAAGTAACTGATATAATCGAGAATACCTACTAGAAAAAAGGAAAAACGAAAAGTCGGATTCAATTCACATCAATTTTCTCTCAGAATTACTTTGATGAATATTTTGAAATGGGTCTCGTATTGAGAGATCGAAATGCATTGTTTCAAAGATTTCCGCTCATATAATCTGCGACTTTCAGGGTCCTCAAGCGAAAATTCGTAATTTTGTAGTGAATTTCAATGGCGTAGTTTCTACTTGTCAAATGTCCGAAACTGACAGCTTCAAAAGTGTCAGATACCGATATAGCGGTCTATTCAAAATAAAACTTCTTATCGGAAAACCCATTATAAGAGAGATGGAATAACACTAACACCTTTCCTTAAAATACATCGCAGTTGGTATAACTTTCACTCTATAATTTTACTAATTCACACGAATCAAGGTGTATTAACAAACATCGCTACGAGCATAGCGAATTTGAAGGATGTTTATGTTTTTTCAGTCCCTTGTGTTTAATTTAGAATAAGCTAGCGCTCAAGATAATGATACAATAGGGACATATTTGTTTGTATAATAATTTGTACCAGCTGTCTATGTTTGCATTGATGTCATTTTATATAAGTGTTCCTCACAATGAATATTTTGGTCTACCAAAATTCAGTGTGCATCTCTTTTAGTGAAATGTAATGACTGAAATTGATAGAATAAGCTTTACGAAAATTTATTTTATACTTTTCACAATTTTATCATCACAAACACGACGGGTTTCGACTGTCAAGTCATTTTTTCAAATGGTTAACAACAGGAAACAAACCTATTTATATAGGTACTAGCTTGATAATAAATGCATTAGTGGAGAGGTATTAATGTCCAGCTAACAGACCACTTGAGAACGAGGTGATTATTTCATATTTAAAAAACAATAGTTGTAGTAATTATTGGAAAAGGTCCAACGTAGTTGAAACTAGCATATTAGTTGAAGCAAGTATCGTTTATGGCAAGGGTGCTCAAACGGTCGATCGTGAGTGCTTTTTGAGTAGATCTCGAAAAGAAAAAATGTTTAATAAGTAGGTAACTAAACTACAAAAATTTATTACGTAATAAAATAACACTCTGCTAGCGGCAAAAGGCGGCTTTAACAAAGGAACGCGCGGTACTTGTCAAAGAAAGGCCGCGTTTTTTATTCTTGCCGCTTTTCTAGAGATTTCGGTCGGCGCGTTTGACGGGAACGTTCGAGACTTTCGTTCACGCCGATATAAATGTTGCGTCTGTAGGAATTGGAGTCATTCTGAATTGTAACTTGAAGTACGTCGATACAAAGTTTATTATTAAATAGTACAAACTGAGTGCAGCGAAGAAATCTAAAACGTATTATTTTAATAACGATTGGGAGGAAGAATTTTTCTTTTGTATGGTGAGGGATAAGTGCATTTCTCTTATTTGACGTGCGTCAGTTGCAATACCTTAGCGTGGTAACTTAGATAGGTTCATAAAAACTATGAAAAGCATTTTCCGCCAGTGAGTGAATTAAGAAAACGAAAAGTACAATCAAAAGCTGCTACGATCACGACATTTGAAATATTTCATATATTGGCGAAACACAAGAAACCATTCGAAGATAGATCGGTAATGAAGGAAGCATTTATTGAAGCGGGTGAGACTTTATTCGGAAATTTTAAAAATAAAACAGAAATCACGTCTGCTATTAGAGAACTTCAGTTATCTCGTACGACTGTCACAAGGCGTATTGAAGTCATGAGTCAGGACATGGCAGATAAACTAAAACACTCAGTGATTACCATCTTATGAAGAGTATGCTGAGGACATGCAGTGTCACGCTCAAACATCCAAAGTCACTCCTTAGTTAAGTTTAACACCATATGTAACTCTTTTGTTTTGTAACAACCAATAAACTCGCAATTTTGAATAACTATGAGTTTTTTCATTATATATATATATATATATATATATATATATATATATATATATATATATATATATATATATATATATATATATATATATATATATAGGGTTTTACCCCGACGAGTTGCCCATATATCTGTTCATGCAATCAAACTGATTTCATGAAAAATTAAAATCCACCACCCGGTAATTAATACCATTGCCAGGCAATGATTATAATCAACACATATCCTGGAGTAATTATATATTAGGATAACGTTAAATGTTATGAGAGTATATCAATCTACCAGAATATATACATACTATAGCATCATCAGACAATGATATCAATGTACCAACGAGTAGTGTCAGAGGCTTTCCCCGGAAAAATCCAGTGTACGGACCTTAGTCAAGTAACACTGAATGTTACTCATTAATAGTTTCCTTTGTGTGAAGTGGTGAACGATCGAATAGAATACTGCTCTGAATATAAATATGACAAAATTGTCAGTTAATTATATTTCATTTATATAAACAAATAAATAAAATATGAAATGAGATTCTGAGCAGTATAAACTAAAGAGAAAACCTATGACTCTACCTCATTATTATTTTCGGAAAGAAACCTACGAAGAATATTACAAGATTTGATGACTGTTATCTTTTGTAACTGTTCAAACAAATTTTTCTTCAGACCCAAAATCTCAATACTTTTGTGAAGATTTCTAGGAATAACGCCTGTTGTAGAAATAATAATCGGTAGAATAAATATTTTCTTCATTTTCCACATTTTTTAATCTCGTCGCCAAGCATCATATATTTAGAAATTTTTTCATTGTATTTATTTTGTATATTATGTCTGTCGGGTATAGCAATATCAATTATATATGTTATTTGATTCTGTTTATCATTAAGAACGATATCTGGTCTATTGTGTTTTACAGCTCTGTTGCAAAGAATTGTTTTATCAAAATAAAGTTTATATTTGTCATTTTCACAAATAATCTCAGGTTCATATTTGTGAAATTTTTTCTTTTGGGAATTAGGTCATGTTTAATTCCTAGATTAAAGTGAATAATATTAGCGACGGCATTATGTCTTTCTAAATAATCTGTTGAAGCAAGGACTGAGCAAGATGATAACATATGAAAACTGTTTCTGAAGAACAGCAACATCTACGGCAAGAATCATCTATATTTTGTTTGATGATGTGTTTTCTATAATTCCTCGTGAAAACAACCTAATCCTGGATCGCAATTGCCAAGCCTTCTGTTTCAGCAAACAATTCTCCAGATACTAACCATTTATTCGATGCAATTTCATCAATATAATCATTTTTCAATTCTTTAGGTGCTTTCCGTGTAATTCCTTCTTCATCCAACTTTCTCTTTAGAATTATCATCAAATATATCAAAATCTACCTTTTGCATTGTCAAGTTCAGAGGTGTAAGATTATAATCTGAAGCAACAACAATATCATGTAATTTAGACGTTCTCTGTTTATCATGAAAATGGGAACGTAGATGAAAAATCTATTTACTATGAAGATTATTCAAATCAATTAATCCACGACCTCCACGATGTCTAGGTAGTGTAACTCTCTGAACAGCTGACTTTGGGTGGTGCTTATGATATTTACAGAGCATTTTCCTCGTTTGACATTGTAATTCATTTAGATCAGTTTTAGACCATTTAATAATTCCAAAAGAAGATGTAAGAATAGGAACAGCATAGGAGTTGATAGCTCTGAAAAGGTTTTACTAGTTGAATAACTCTTGATGATAATTCTAAGTCTTTTGTAATATGAACTTCTAATATTTTCTTTAGTGCTGCTATGGTTAATTGTCTTCTTGACAAAATCCAAGATATTTATATGTATCTCCTTGATGCATTGGCTCGATTTCGATATTGGAAATCTTTATATAATCAGAGGTGATCTTTCCTTTTCAATAGAAATATTTTTACATTTTGGAAGCCCAAATTTCATATGAATATCATTGGAATAGTTGAAACTAATCTCAAGTAGACTTTTTAAATGAGATCTGGTTCCGGCATATAATTTAATATCATATAAATAAATTAAGTGACTTAATTTGAATTCAGTTAATAGACTCTTTATTTTGAAGCCAAAACTAGTAGCATTTAATTATATATATATATATATATATATATATATATATATATATATATATATATATATATATATATATATATATATATATATATATATATATATATATATATATATATATCTTTGAAAAGAGAGGATTTACAAAATTTGAATAATTGTATTTACAATAAGTGCTTATATCTATAATTTTGGTGTGTGTCAGAAAACGCACAAGTGTGAGCTCAGGAAATGTAAGAGGGGAACCATACTATCTTGTATTATGATTCACAGGAAAAACTCGTTTCCCTGTCGCTATTGCACTAGCAATAGCTTGTCTGTTTAGGATGTGTTAGTGTCGTATGTACATAAAAAGTACCGAAGATTTTTCTGCTTAGCCGCATCATTCTCTCTTACATTCCATGATTTCCAAAAACAAGGATGAAAGGAAGGGGATTTGGGACAGGAATCTGTAACAATGGAAAAAGAAAACCAGCAGAAAAATATTTCAACAATCAAACTTCTTATATGTCTAAATAAATCAAAGAAAAGATTTTGCATAGCAAGCAAGGTCATGATAGGGACTAAGGAGATAATAAAAAAATACATAACCTGCGATATTTCCTCAAATTCCATCTCTGTTTGACCGAGAGAGCCCCGATGGCCAGGTTCAGTCTTCCAAGTGATGCCGATTATGATCTTTAGATATTTTAGAATCATTATGGACCCAATAATCTGGGTTGACATCGCCCATATATTATTTCTACGTGGAACTTGTTTAATATAAAGAAAAATTTGAAAAAAATTTTTTACAGTCGTTCGAAAAATATGACAAATGATATTATAGAGATGAACCTAACTAAACCTAACCCAAACCTTTACTGAAATAATGTATATTGTGCGGAAAGCTAATATCTATATATGCTACGGTACACCCTACTTAGATAGGTAGGTAGGTAAAGAGTATCGTGTATGTACGACAACCCTGCATCACACATACTTGCAGCCTCTCAGAGTCGATCGTAAGTAGTCTAAAACTATTGAGGTAGATCGCCAGCAGTTCTTCTTTAGGTTAGAAGAATTTTGTCTATAAAAACCAGAGAAATTTTGTTATTTAAGGCAATTTTTCTGATAGTACTTATTTCATTTTCAAAGTTCGTCGGTGACAGTAGAATGGAAAAGACCCTATGGGTCATTGAATTATAAGCTGCTAATTTGTGATTTAAATGATTGAATGAGTCCATGGGAATAGTTAAGTCTGTGAAGGATTCTTTTCTGTCGATGTTATATATGAAATTGTTAGTCGATTTTGTTATTGTTAGATCTGAAAAATTTATTGAGTTTTAAATTATATTTCTGCTGTAAACTTAATATTGGTATGAAATTAACTCAGAAATTGCAGAAAATTATCTATTTGTATGTTTGAAACATGGAAACCTACCAAAATATCATTTTATATCGGTACTAGAACACTATATGTTTCCTTGCTAAGTGGCTATTTAATATTACTGTTCTTTCTATGTTATCTGGGGTGTAAGGGATTGTATAACATCCGAATCAATCCAATTGTCAACCTCACCTGCACGAGTGGCGCCTTACGACGCCCGGTACACCCTGCTTGACAACCAACGAGGCTCTGGCGACCGAGCAAAGGCGGTATAACCTTAACATCAGCACGACTAAATACCGTAGCGTACCTTCCGGACTAAATCCGAGGCAGGTCTGAATGCAAAAGCTAGCAGCCCCAGCATCAGACTAGGAGGCAATAGGCCAATCACCTGTTACTCCGAAATCAACTGATTACTGAAACCAATATAAGGAAGAAACGGATGGATCTTATAACGACGACTTTCGGCTTAAACACAGGACTAGAATAGGAACATGGAATATAAAAACACTATCAGAGGCTAGTAGGCTCGCCCAGGTGATACAAGATAAAAATATTGGGGTTAAGCGAAGTTCGATGGCAAAACCAAGGTGAGCACATCACCACACACTGGAACGTGCTATTGTACTCAGGTAAAGAAGAACAAGAAAGGCGCCAAAATGGAGTTGGAATGCTACTCACAAGGGAGGCCAAAAATAGCTTAATGGACTGGAGGCCCATATCAGACCCCAAACGTACAGGTCTTCAAATAAACGTTGGCAAAACAAAGTCAATGCGTATAGGCACTGCAAACTCACAGCCTTTTATGATAGATGCTATCCCCATAGAAAATGTGGAGACTTTTTGTTACCTGGGTAGCCTCATAACGACAGAAGGAGGGTCAGAGGCAGACGTCAAAACAGAATAGCCAAGACCAACCAGGCTTTCGCAATGTGTGAGATCAAACGCCATTACCAACGCAACAAAATTGCGCATCTTCAACTCGAATATCAAGTCGATACTCTTATATGGGTGCGAGACCTGGAAGCAAACAAGAACAACAGAAATAGATCCAGATGGAAGACCTTTCTAGAGGCCCTATGCTCTTATAGGTGTTCAAATCCTATGGAAAGCCCTGACGTTTGTTGGTAAAATTTTGATTGAATTGAAAATAGTTTTGATAAAACTAACGTCAGGTCTTCCCATAGTATCACCTTTAACCCCCTCTTAGCTGATATATTAATGGATAACATAGAAAAACAGTAAAATTAAATAGCCACTTAGCAAAGAAATATACAAACAACCAAATTTTTATGGAATCACTCGGTATTTCACATTATCGATTGTTTTTAACCATGGATCTTTGACTACTTGTGAAGAATGAAGTTTTTTGTTGTAAAAACTGGATGATAAGAAATGTTGAATTATCACCACATATTCGGGATATTGCACTCAGTCGTCACTGAAATTTGAAACTGTGAATTTCAAAATTTAAAAAAGCCTATAATCATAATTGAAAATGTGCAGAGGGTCGAATAGTTGGTCTCGTGGAAGAAGGGGTGACACAGAGGGATATAGCAGCCACAATGGGGGTATCACAGGGGGTGATTTCAAAAACCTACGCCCGATACGTGGAGCTACAATCTCTGCAAAATAGGCCTAGAAGAAGTCGTAGGAAGACCACTTCTGAAAAACAAGACCGCTTTTTGTGCCAAATTGCAAGAAGAGACCCTAGTGCGTCGCACCCCATACTCCAAAGGCAATTTCTGGAAGTAACAGCCATCAGTGTATCAGTCGAAACGATAGGTCAGACTTCGTTCAAGGGGTTTATACAGCAGAAGGCCCTTAAGAGGTCCAGAGCTAACCAACAAAAAATAACAGACTTAATTGGTGTATCGAGCACCAAAATTGGAATATTGAGAATTACCGAAATGTTATTTTTTCGGATGAGACCAGAATTGGTGTTCGATCAGATGACCGCCGGATTCGAGTCTTAAGGGGTCGTGGAAGACAAGCTAGACTCCGAGCAGCAAGACAAATTCCGAAATACCAAGTGGGCAGTGTGATGTTTTGGGGTGGCCTTAAGCTGGGAGGTAGAACAGATTTGATTTCGTTTCCTGCGAGTGTAACGGCTAGAAATTAAGTGGACCTAGTGCTGGAGGCCATAGTGAGACTATGGCGAGATGCCCACGGTGAGAATTTCACTTTTATGCAAGATAATGCTACTCCGCATACCAGCAACCTCGCGCGTTATTATCTTGAAACATAGGGAATCGCTATTTTGGACTGGCCAGCTTACTCTCCAGACCTGAATCCTATTGAACATTTATGGGATAATCTCAAAAGGAAAATTAGATCGCGCCAGGATAATCCAAGAACCCCACAATAGCTCACCAAGCCGCCACAGAAGAGTGGCAGACTATCACCCCAGAGGAGGTCGAAAACCGAACCCAAAGCATGCCGAGACGGATTCAGGCTTGTATCAGGGCAAGAGGAGGTAACACGAGCTACACTGAGGTCGAGAAAAAAACACCTTCAATTTTTTTACTACATGCGGAAAGAGTCTCTTATTTTCTTCTTATTTTTCTGTTATTTGTTTCTTTCTTAAAATCTTAATTTATTTCTTTTTTCAATTGAAATATCTCAAAAGGATGAATTCTAACAATTCTTCGAAATTTCCAGAATCCCTGAGGTAATATTCAAATTACCGGGTGATTCCATATAAATTTGGTTGTTTGTATAGTGTTCTGGTACCGATATCTAGATGATATTTTTGTATAATTATTTATTGGATAACGGGATAACTTTCTGGGAATTCTAAAAAAAAAGGAAATCCCACCAGAACTTTTGTGGAATAAAGCTAGGCCAGTAGGTTAAAGTATTTTCGGACTTCAATATGACTTGAGCCTAGTATCATATATACCAATAAAAATAGTGCCGTTGTTCTTATTTCCACTTTGCAGGACACAAATGAAATAGACCTGGAAACTAATAAACCAGTGGCCATTCTGGATTATAACAATACTAAAGGAGGTGTGGATAGTTCATCAGCAAACTTTCATTATTTTTGTAGTTTACGCCGTTCTCGATATATCAATTTCTCCAAAAAGCAAAAAATCAACAATTTTCAAGTAAAACTAGGATATTTCATGAACGAAACAGGCTAGACTTATGGATTAGGTGTTTTTGTGATTGGAATGACAAGTGTTATCGAACCAGTCACCAATATGCAGGGTATTCTATATTAAATAACAAATTTGGTATGCACTTCCGGTATAACCAGAAGTGCCATGGTGGTGGATATATTTTAGAAATTGATTTTCCAACCAGATGAATCAACTACTGAAAGTTCAGAACGATAGCATTATTAGTTCTCCATAAATGTTTAATAGACCACACAACTTGGGATACCCTGTATATATATATATATATATATATATATATATATATATATATATATATATATATATATATATATATATATATATATATATATATACACTCGGAGGCAAAATTAGCGGAACACTCGAAAATTTAACCAAATTCGAAGTCCGATATTTTCCTAATTCTCAACCGATTTAGATGATTTGTTCGGCAAGTTATAGATCAACTCTTCTGCTTTGTAGAAATTATAAGAGAAAAAAAAATTTGAAAAAATTTTATACGGGGGCCTCCGAGTGTGTATATATATAGGGGTTTACCCCGACGAGTTGCCCATATATCTGTTCATGCAATCAAACTGATATATCAATCTACCAGAATATATACATACTATAGCATCATCAGACAATGATATCAATGTACCAACGAGTAGTGTCAGAGGCTTTCTCCCGGAAAATCCAGTGTACGGACCTTAGTCAAGTAATACTGAATGTTACGATTGATTTATATATATATATATATATATATATATATATATATATATATATATACAGTGTGTTCCAACGAAAATTTGACCCCCTATAACTCCGAAATGAGTAACATTAGCGAAAACACCAAGACACGTCGATTTTTGTTTCGAGGGGAGCATTTTCGAAATAATTCGAAACTTGTCAGATCAACCCCTACCCCAGCAACCCTAATTTCGAAATTCATCATAGGGAATAAGGGTCGAGTGGCACTTACTGTAAAGGTCTGTCAATTCTCCATTCTGATTTGTCATTTTAGAATTTTAAATTAACATACAGGGTGTCCCAACCGAGGGTAAAGTTGAATTCCTGCAAATCCCAAATACTAAATGAAATCGATTTGTTTTGGCATAATGCAAGCGCAGGTTTATGAGGTTTATGCTCGGTCTAGAAAAACGACCTACACTTGTGAATTTGGAGTTGGTGCAATCAACCCCCTATTTCCAGCATCCCCAACTCAAAAATCATTCGATCGAAAATAGGTCAAGTGGCACCTTGATTTTTCTATTTTCTGAATCACTGAGGTATTGGTTTCAGTTTGGCAATCGAGGTTTTCTGGCGTGAGGATCAGGATGAGGGGATGATGGAGAAACTGATTGGATGCTCATCTAAACAGGAAAACGAGATTTATTGAACTTGTATTCAATTGAAAACAAAAAACTAACTTGATTATTACAACAATTGTTCAAAATGACCTCCGCCCACCTCCATACAGTTATACAGACGATTTTCGAACTCTCTTCTCACATTAGCGAAAACTTCAGGAGTCAAAAGTCGGCATTCTGTGATAATCCTCATCCGCAGCTCCTCCAGGTTTTCTGGTCTTGTGGCATAAACTTTAGATTTTAGATGGCCCCACAAAAAAAATCTAGGGGATTTAAATCTGGTGACCTGGCTGGCCACTCAACAGGTCCTCTTCTACCAATCCACCTTCCTGGGAAATTTTCGTCTAAATATTGGCGCACCTGAGCATCATAATGCGGAGGAGCACCGTCTTGTTGAAAACGCATTTCGTCCTCAGAAAGAGTTGGATCGTTCTGTAAAATTTCTGTCAATCTAGGATGTATGTGTTCCTCTAACAACTGTAGGTAGCCATTTCCATTCAGATTACCCTCAATAAAGAAAGGCCCAACTAGATGATTGCCAAAAATTCCTGCCCAAACGTTCAACTTCTGAGGCCTTTGCGTGTGGGCCTCTCTAAACCAATGAGGATTCTGTGTGTCCCAATATCGACAATTATGTCTATTCACTTCACCACTGAGCATAAAGGTGCTTTCATCAGAAAAACAGATGGTATTCAGAAAATTTGGATTAGCGTTTAGGTTTTCACTTAGATTTTCACAAAACTGTAAACGACGATCTGGATCATCTTCGTTTATTTCATGCACTAATTTTACCTTGTAGGGTGAAATTTGTGATGTTTCACGATTCTATGGACAGTTGTAGCTGATACACCAGTCAGACGAGATAGTTTTCTGATCGAAGTAGTATTCTCCATTTGTAGATGACCCACTACTGCCACTTCCGTTGCCTCATTTCTGACAGGACATGCCACTTCATGTTTTTGTTTGCCACCGAACCCGTAGCTAGGAATTTGTCAACCAAATATTTAACGTACTGGTGACTGACTCCCTTCTCTTTCAGGATGGTTCCTATCGAATATCCTTGCCGTTTCTTTGGCACAACTGTTATTTTGAAAATACGTCGATACAAGTTCGACCCTTTCCTCAGTGGAATAAACCATTTTCAGATTAATTTCAACTGACGAACAACAACAATAATGAGGAACTGATCTGAATAATAATAATATTTCATTGCAAAATGAGAAATAACAGATGACTGCACGCCAGATGGAAATGAAAAAATGTGAACATTTTCAATGCAGAAATCAGCTTTATTTCTTCGTAATTGATGCTCAACACATCGTACCCCAATACTTTTAACAGTTTCGAATTAATTTTAGTTGATAATTTCAAATGACGATATTGAATTTTTCGAAAGCGACATCCTGTATGGAGAGCCGAACTGAATGAAATGCTTTAATCATTCCGGAATTCAAAAACCTTTCTGAAGATATGCCACTTGAATTATTTGTATGATTTTCAAGTTGGGGATGCTGAATGGAAGGGGTTGATTGCAAAAATTCTATAACCACACAAGAAAGTCCTATTCTCGGATCAAACATGTTCTCGTATACCGAAATGAACCAGTTTCAAAAAGTTATTTGGATTTTCAATGTTCCTGCTTCGGGACACCCTGTATGATGATTCTGAATTTCGAAAATACCAAATTCGAAGAGAAAATTGCAGTACCTTTCCAACGAGGTGCCACTTGACCTATTATCGATCGAATGATTTTTGAGTTGGGGATGCTGGAAATAGGGGGTTGATTGCACCAACTCCAAATTCACAAGTGTAGGTCGTTTTTCTAGACCGAGCATAAACCTGCGCTTGCATTATGCCAAAATAAATCTATTTCATTTAGTATTTGGGATTTCCAGGAATTCAACTTCACCCTTGGTTGGGACACCCTGTATGTTAATTTAAAATTCTAAAAATGACAAATCAAGGTGGAGAATTGACAGACCTTTTCAGTAAGGTGCCACTCGACCCTTATTCCCTATGATGAATTTCAAAGTTAGGGTTGCTGGGGGTAGGGGGTTGATCTGAGAAGTTTCGAATTATTTCGAAAAATGCTCCCCCTCGAAACAAAAATCGACGTGTCTTGGTGTTTTTCGCTAATGTTACTCATTTCGGAGTTATAGGGGGTCAAATTTTCGTTGGAACACACTGTATATATATATATATATATATATATATATATATATATATATATATATATATATATATATATATATATATATATATATATATATATATATATATCTGCGATCTCTTTTGAAACTCGTAGTCATAGTAAATGAAAAATGTTGATAACAGTATCTTACTAGATGTGTACATTCAATTAATCTCAATTCTGAAATAATATTGAACGCAAAATTATAAATCAAATCCAAGGAATATTTCTACAGGAAATATAGAATCCACAAACCGAAAAATACGTCAATTTTGATTTCGTAATTTAGAATGAGATTGTTATCACCGTTCTGAACGGTTTTGAAATGAAAGGTAACCCAGAAGTTGAATTTCAGAGTGAATCTGACTAAATTCATTAGAGAATTCGAGATATTCATCTACAGATTCATCTGATAAAACGTGACTCAAAATGAATAACAGTTATTTTAAGCTGAATGATAACTTCGAATTAATTCTTGACGTTGATAAATTGCTAGATAAACAATAAACGAGTTAATATCATGTACTTATTTCAGTCAACAATATTAGAATTACATAATCTTTTCATTTACCACCCCATTAAACACAAGGAATGATTCATCTAAAATAATTATCCTGAATACATGACCTACCCTTTTTATGCGCATGCTCATATTTTCGCAGGAAAATCACCCTTGGGAAAACAGAAATTCCGATAAAATGTGAGGGCGGGATGATTCACAACATTTCTAACGCCAATTCAATAGTTCGGTTACTATAGTATCATCGAATGATACCATTCTTTCTTCAGATAATCACGACCCAATTATATCTTATCAGGAAGAATACCAAAGTAAATAAATCTCACAAACATAATACCTTGACAGTATCAAACCTAAAAACGTCATGATGTTCATCTTAAAGTACTACCAATTAAATTATATCAAAATATTTTATGATTTCTTATTCATTTACAGATTTCAAATAGCTATTTGTTTCTTAAATTAACGTTAACCTCACAGAAATCAAGAACGAATTGACATTTGCTGAAAAATGACTACAATACTTTTGTTGGTATGAATCAAAAACCAGTTTCAAGTTTCTTGCATCAACTCCAAGATTAGGCAAGTGGTTGCTTGGATCGCTATTCTGAAAAATCTGTTTCACCTGTATACCTGTATAAGGTAGGTGGTCAACAATCAACAATTTATGCAAACTACGCGGTCCAGAACGATACGTGTATGGATGGAACATACGAATAATATTTCATGCTATCTTTCACTATATTCCCACCTCACATATTGTTTGGAGAATTCCTTTAATTTTTGCATTAATCAGCAGGTGTATTGCGATAATTCATTAGGAAAATCAAGGAACTGACTTTCAGGTTTCAAATCTGCAAACTATTGCACTCACCCAGAGCTCGGTGCCCCAATTCATGATAGCTACTAATCCAAGATTGTTAACAATCACTCATAACACAAACACAATGTTTTTGCGGTATTTTTTTTACGTAAAAACACAAAAATCACTAACGTTAGAACGTAACATGGCTGATTCACAAAGTCAACTAATTAATTTATTCAAAAAGGATCGTTAGGTGGCGGTTGCGGCGTGAAATTGTTGGATTTTGTCGTTTCAAGCTTGCTCCATCTAGCTACGAAAGCTGAATGTTCACATAATGTCGTTGTATCGCTTATAGTTTCCGATATTATCTGGCCACGAAATATTCTGCGACGTTGTCCAACTTACAAGTTTTACCCACACAATTAATTATCAACTTATTCAACTAAGATATTAATTTATTTATACGTGATAGGTATTGTAAAGATTGTGAAGACTCTAGTTATGCAAGAACGTTAGGCTCTCCAAGAAATAGAATTTTTTGCTAATCGAATTTTTATAGTATAGTAAAGTGTTCTTGTCTAAGAATTTCAATGCTCAATACAATGGATTATCTATAATATTTCTCCTTATATTACTGTCACAGAATAGAGAATTTCTCAACACTTCATTATAAGAAATTTTAAAACGCCTAATTAAGGGTGGTTCAAATAAATAAGTTTTAGCCAATGCCATCGTTTCCACATGCAAGTCTAGTGAGCTTAGAAATCACACAGTCTATAGCTTTTATGATTGCTGTCAAGAATTTAAAGTGTTCTTAACGGCTGTATATTTGCTTGACCCGGTATTCTATTTCAAAAATGTTTAGCAGTCGACTTCTATATCACTGAAAACTTGACGATTTATGTATTATATAGCACTATGATCTAATCCTCTGTTCGCAAACTTTCATAAATTGTGAGATTTATTTGTCGATTCTCATCGTTTGCCAAGTTTTCAAAATTTTATGAAGAAAATTTTGTAGAGATAATGTTTGGAATATATTTATAAGCCTGGCAACATAGCCTTCAAAGGGATGATGGCTAAAAGATATCGCAAGAAGGCCTCCCAAGGCTCTCAAGAGTATAGCGGTTTATATCTAATCTGTCATCCGTCATCATCCGTCAACGCAATTCAATTTTGCTTATCTTCGTGAGTTCATCCGTTTTCCTGTTTGTCATCTATAAAGGGTTGGGTGTGAGATGTATAAATATTCATATTGTTAATCAAATAAACACATTTAATATAATGTACATATCTTGTTTATAGTTCTATAATTATTAAGTATAATCAACAAAATGTGGAAAGCCGCAGCAGGTGCTCAAATAAAATTGAATTCTGAGAGTGCCGATGATGATTGGGAAACAGATCCAGACTTCATCAATGATGTTGATGAACAGGCCCAAAGATGGGGAGCTGCAACAGTTCAAGGATCGGGAAGGACCGCTGGAGCGATCAAGTAAGATGAGATGAATTTTATGAAATATAATTTAAGGTGGAAGTATAACATAGCAACTGAACAAAGAAAGGCAACTAAGAAATTGTATGATAGTCACGTATATTTTTGTTAAAAATTAGATGTTATCCAACAAGTTACTGAAATGTTTGTGTTGAATCGATTTATTAACTGCTATGGGGCTGTTAATACATATTTCAACCTTACACTTCAAAACAAAGAGTATTTCATTAATTGTGGAGCTCATTTCAATTTTCAGTATGGAACAATTACGTAGAGAAACTGAAGAAGTAGATGCAATGAAGAAGAAGAAAGCTCTAGAAGAAGATCCAAGCAACCCATCTTTTGGTTACGGAGGTAAATTTGGTGTTGAGAAAGACAGGATGGATCAGTGTGCCGTAGGCCATGAATATGTGGCAAAATTGGAGAAGCACGCTTCACAGAAAGATTATAGTACAGGTTTTGGAGGGAAATATGGTGTTCAGACTGATAGGGTTGATAAGGTAAGAGCAATAATTGGATACATTAGAAGATGTCTAGGTAATTATTTAGTATAGTGTCGATAGTCAAAATTCACTGAAAAAGTGTTTACTTACTAATTTTGGGTCCCAGAATCCAAGTCTGAAATCATTCTAGGTAATTATTTGCTAGAGTGTCGATAGTCAAAACTCACTGAAAAAGTATTTACTTACTAATTTTGAGTCCCAGATTCCAAACCTGAAATCATTTTGCCTCGCCTCGCTATCGTTCAGGAAAAAACAAAAACCAAAATTTCCTCGAAAGTCCTTTTGTTTATAACCTTCAAACTCTCTAATTGCTTCATTGAAATGCCTTGTTACTATCACAATGGGTAATATATACACACATGTACCATTAATTAGTAATTCTAAGCTCAAATATACATTAATTTCTTATTAAAATGCTTTTCAATTCGAATGTTTATTTTCTAGACAAATAACCCGCCATATTTACTTTCCAGATATGATTGCCCCTCAATTCTCAATATTAGGCAACAATTTCACACATTTACAGTCCACGTACTCGCCATCTCCCATCATAACAGAGGGGGATATTCAGAGGGAAATCTCTTCAAACCAAACCTAACTAACCTAACCAAACCACTAACCTAAATTGAATTTATAATTTTGAATTGAATAGGTTAGTAGGTTAGGTTTTAAGTAAAATTAGGTTAGTTAGGTTAGGTATGGAAATATTCCCATTTGAATTTCGTTCACAGTTATGAACATGAGGATAGATTCTATCTCTTTCTTGCATCGTTTTGAGCCGTACGTTTTTGATTTGAATTTCTGTCTCAGTTACTTGTCATCTCCCGTCATAACAGAGAGGGATATTCAAATAGAAATCTCTTCAAACCAAACCTAACTAACCTAACCAAATCACAAACCTAATTTAAATTTACAATTTTGAATTGAATAGGTTAGTTTTTAGGTAAAATTAGGTTAGGTTTGGAAATATTCCCATTTGAATTTCAGTCTCAGTTACGAACTAGAGAGATAGATTCTATCTCTTTCTTGCATCGTTTTGAGACATACGTTGTATAACATGTAACAGCCTAACTTACCTAACCGAACCTCAAACCTAATTTGTTGTTGTTGTTCATCTTTTAACAATCTGCTCGGGAACTTTGCCCATTTACACAGGTGGACCTACAGCTTATAGTGGATTCCGAACCACTCTCCTAGACCGTGCAATGATAACTGCCACTACAAGGACTACAAGTTATCTGGTCTTCGGAATTTTATGCCCTCTTTAGGCGACTCTTGCAAGTGTCACTTTTTTGTTCAAGGACAACATCCATGACTTGAACCCGGATTCGAACCAGACACCTCGGTTAAGTATATTCCTACATACTTGCTCACTAGCCGTGCAGCTACTGAGGCCTCAAACCTAATTTAAATTTATAATTTTGAATTGAATAGGTTAGGTTTTAGGTAAAATTAGGTTATGTTTGGAAATATTCCTATTTGAATTTCGGTCCCAGTTATGAACGAGAGATTCTATCTTCTTCTTGCATCGTTTTGAGCCATACATCGTATAACATGTAACATGAAATCATTGTAAATATGACGGGTTAACTGACTAGAAAATAAACATTCGAATTGAAAAGCATTCTGATGAGAAATTAATGTATATTTGAGAGTAGAATTTCTGATTAATGGTACATGTGTGTATATTTTATCCATTGTAATAGTAACAAGGCATTTTAATGAAGCAATTATAGAGTTTGAATGACATAGACAAGAGGAGTTTGAAGGAAATTTTGGTTTTTGTTTTTTCCTAAACGATAGCCAGGCGGGGCAAAATGATTTCAGATTTGGATTCTGGGACCCAAAATTAGTAAGTAAACACTTTTTCAGTAAATTTTAACAATCGACACTATATCAAATAATTACCTCATTTTGCCGGGAAGGCTATCGTTTAAGAAAAAAAAATTTTTCTTAAAAGTCCTCTTGTCTATATCATTCAAACTATAATTGCTTCATTAAAATGCCTTGTTACTATTACAATGGATAAAATATACACACATGTACCATTAATCAGAAATTCTAAGCTCAAATATACATTAATTTCTTATTAAAATGCTTTTCAATTCGAATGTTTATTTTCTAAACAAATAACCCGCCATATTTACTTTCCAGATATGATTGCCCCTCAATTCTCAATATTAGGCAACAATTTCACACATTTACAGTCCACGTACTCGCCATCTCCCGTCATAACAGAGGGGGATATTCAAAGGGAAATCTCTTCAAACCAAACCTAACTAACCTAACCGAACCTCTAACCTAATTCAAATTTATAATTTTGAATTGAATAGGTTAGTAAGTTAGGTTTTATATAAAATTAGTTTTGTTAGGTTAAGTTTGGAAATATTCCCATTTGAATTTCGGTCTTAGTTATGAACGTGAGGATAGATTCCATCTCTTTCTTGCATCGTCTTGAGCCGTACATCGTATAACATGTAACATGAAATCAATGTAAATTTGGCGGGTTAACTGTCTAGAAAATAAACATTAGAATTAACCCATTAGTGCATAAAGTTGAAAAATGATGAAAGTTCAGTTCTTTTTTTATTTTCTTAGTATTTAGTAATGGATAGTAGTCATAATAATATAATGAACAAACAAAATACATTTAACTTTCATATGAAAAAAATTAAGCGTCATCCGATAAATCGGATTCTGCGCACAAGGCACTTAAAATGTATGAAAACTTTTGAAACATAACTTGGGATGTAATCCAACTCCACATTTTGTGCAAATGAATTTGCTCTTTCCACCGCAAAGTCTGCATAGTCTTTCGGTAGTAATGTATTCTGGCCAGTGATTGAGACCATCGTAACGAGTATCGTATCAGCTTACCTTTTGCTGAAGGTTTGCCGTAAGTTTGTAGAAGATACATAACTATATTCTTCCTAAAAATCAGAAGAGAAGCACAATCCTTTTCTTCTGGACAGATTCTTTTCATCAATAACCAGGAATTAGTCACCGATACATCCAATAACTAGGAGAATATTGGCCACCACCATTTTTTTTGACGCATTCTTGTTCTACAATTAACAACCAATTGATCCATATTATCGACGCCACCCATACCATGGTTATAATTCACAAAAAAGTTTGGTTGGGTAACAGATATTTTTCCTTTATTTCCTTTAGACCATCTCGAACACTTTGTTTCTGCAATGGTATCGAAATTGGTGGCACATGTAACTACCTTGTTATCCTTCCATCTGACAAGGCACACTGTGTTTTCACTATCCGTCCTAAAATCATACGTACCCTTCTCCTGTTTTTGCATAACAGATTTTTCTGTGAGGGGACATTCACCAACTCTATTGTCACGGATAGTTCCAGTTGCGCAGTATCCAGTCGATGTCAAGTGCAGAAATAACTGTATAGAAAAAAAAGTAGATGTCAAAAAGAACTTATATCCTTGATTCGGCGGAACACTCGCAGAATTTATTAGAGAAAGAATAATAACGCCGCCGATTCCAAATTCTTTAACCTTGTCACTTTTTCCTGTGTAAAACTCGAAAGAAACCAAGTAATCATCGCTGTTACAAAGTGTCCAATTCTTAAAACCAAATCTAATTGGTTTTCCTTTTATATATTGTTTGGCAAAATAACGGCCATAATATGGAATCATAGATTCGTCTATCGATAGATTTTCCAGTAATCCACCATGTTCTCGAAAACTCTCATTCAAAGAGGTCTGAGTTTATACAAACGATCGTTCTTGTCAATTATTATTGGCTGAATTATCATTCAAGTGAAAATGCCTAAGGATCAGTTCGAAGCGATTTAGTCTCAGGCTTTTCTGTAAAATTTTAGGCACGTCATCCAGTGTGGACCAATACAATATTTTGTTGGGATATTTGGCATATCCTAAATATGAAAGACCACCTATGAACACAAGCAACTCCTCCATGGATACATTCAAAGGATTGGTTTTTCGGCTTGAGTAAACATTTGTTTGTCTCAAAATTTGTGATAGTAGCTCACTGTTGATGAAAAGACTGAAAAAATCTAAGGCAGATGTTGCCTGTTTCGCATTTTCTGGTGGTTGCTTTTCCACACACTCTACATTCGCATCGAATTCGGGGTGTTTTTTACTCCATTTCAGCGTTTCTGGTTTAGATCTTTCAGTGCTATAGCTTCCTTTTTGATTTTCAATGCGTAGGTATTTTGCCAACGGTTCGTCGTCACTCGAGTCATATTCATAATTAGTGGAGGTACTAGCAATTGGTTCAAGCGATTGTGATGGAAGGTCGTTTTCGTTCGAATCATTTGCTTTATTTTTCACAGAATATTCGCATTGAGCACTCAACATTTTCGGTCCTAGGTGATTCAAATTTCCATCAGGCTGATCACTGCTATCTGAATCACAGTCAGTATCTTCCCCATCTTCAGGTTGAACAGCATATATATCCATTCCATCATAAAAATCGTCATTTTCTACGATATCCAACAATTCAGCAAGAGAGAGTCTGAAAATGGTACCGAAAATTTTGAACCTCAAGAGCTGACTTGTGCATAGCATCCGATATATCGGATCTCAAGTTTAAAGCCATATATTTTCGAAAGGATATATATCTAATGCTAGTATTTGCAAGATATATATACTTTCAACTTTTACGTGTCTGAATTGATGTTCCAAGAGTTTTGAAAAACACAGAAAAAGTAAAGAAATGAGAATATACTTACCCTCCCGCAATTTTTGTAAAGGGTAAAGGGCTGGATCCATCTCTGTTCAAACTTTATTTTCTTTTTTTCGTTCACTCAGTCACTTCAAAAGTCCCAAAACTATTACACGACACTTTCAGTTTGATATTGCACATGGTAATAATTTTGAGTTTATATTGTTGTGCATGTTTGGTTGCCTAATTGATGAATCCGATAAATTGTATGCACTAATGGGTTAAAAACATTTCAATAAGAAATTAATGTAGTAATTAAGCGTAGAATCACTGATAAATGGTACATGTGTGTATATTTTATCCATTGTAATAGCAACAAGGCATTCTAATGAAGCAATTATATAGTTTGAATGGTATAGACAAGAGGACTTTCAAGGAAATTTTTTTTTCCTAAATGATAGCCTTCAGAGGCAAAATGATTTCAGATTTGGATTCTGGGATCCAAAATTAGTAAGTAAACAATTTTTCAGTGAATTTTGACTATTGACACTATCCTAAATAATTATTGATGTCTAAATTTTTCAAACATTTTTAGAGTGCTGTTAACTGGGACTATAAAGAAAAACTAGAGAAACATACGTCTCAGAAAGATTATGTGACAGGGTTCGGAGGAAAGTTTGGTGTACAAACTGATCGTCAGGATAAATCCGCTGTGGGCTGGGACCATGTAGAGAAGGTGGAAAAACATGAATCACAGAAAGGTACTATATAATATTTTCTATGTTTTCAAATCAAAACAGTTTTTCCATCAGATTATAGCAAAGGATTCGGAGGCAAGTATGGTGTGCAATTAGATCGTCAAGATAAATCTGCGGTGGGCTGGGACCACCACGAGGCGCCCCAAAAGCATGAAAGTCAGTTGGATCATAAGAAAGGCTTCGGTGGTAAATTTGGCGTTCAAACTGACAGGGTGGATAAATCGGCAACGACATACAACGAAGAACCTGAACGGGTAGGAACCAACTATACTAGAGTCAAACCAGACATAGGGGATGCTAAACCTTCTAACCTGAGGGCAAAGTTTGAATCGTTGGTGAGTTTTTTTATGAATTTATTAATGTTTCTAAAAAAATATTTAGACAAGGTGGCTAGACTTCAATTTTACAAAACAATATCAGGTAGCTTGCATTAGTTTTCGGATATTTCGAACATTTTCAATCATCGGGAATTTGTCCACATTAAATTTTTCACATTCTATATGCACAAGCACTATTATCTTCAGGATAGAAACCAAAGAACTGTTTAGAGTGCTAGTGAAGTCTGAATTTCTCTAATTATCTTAAAATACTTGAAATGTTGGACAATTGATTCGAAATCTCAGATGTTTTCTTAATTTCTTGATGGTCAAGCAGGAGGCATTGGGTATTTCGGGACCTCTTTTATCATGGATGAGAAGTTTTTTGTATGGCTTTTCCTAAATGGTGAGATATAAGGAGCTTCTATCTAAAGAGTTCACCGTGCCGTCTGGTGTTCCCCAAGGTTCGCACTTAGGGCCTCTTCTATTCAATCTGTTCATCAATGATGTCTGTAGCGTACTGACTACGAAATTTTTACTCTTTGTCGACGACAAGAAGATATATTCGGTCATTCGGGATGATTCTGATAAAGCATATTTACAGGGCCAGATCGAGTGCTTCTCCCAGTGGGCTATTTCGAATCCTTCGGGTCTGAACGTGGAGAAGTGTCAAGTGGTCACCTTTCATAGATCGAATTTTGAACAGCGAGTCTACGGTGCGCGATCTTTGTATCACCCTTGACTCTGGGCTCAATTTCAAAGAACATATTCTTTGCATAACGGCTAAGGCGTACCAAATGCTTCGCTTCATTCATCGTAACTCAGCAGGTTTTTCCGCTGCGACATTAAAAATTCTGTACTGCTTATTGGTCAGATCCAACTTAGAGTATGGCTCATGCATTTGGTCGTCCTATTACTTTTGTCATATAAATAGTCTAGAAAAGGTCCAAAGAAAGTTTTTACGCTCGCTATCATATAGGACTGCCATTGGTATTGATGTTCTGCGAGAACAGCTAAAATTGGATACCTTGATGACTAGACGACGGGTTTCAGATTTATGTTTCATTTCTAAGGTTCTGAACGGGCATGTAGACTGTTCCGATTTGTTGAGAATGATCGATTTTAATTAACCTGGTAGACTCACTCGTTACACTCCTCTGTTTCGACCTAGAATGTGCAAATACATTTGCATCTCAAATTTTTTCCTCAATCCTTGTTTCGATCTCGTGAGGAATATTGGTAGAGATCTCGACTTATTTTCAGTCTCTTTTGATAGTAGGTTTCTTAATAAGGCAATTGTGAATATGTATTCGTTTCGTAGTAGTTTTTATTTTATTGTTACTATCTTTCTTATAGATATATTTCTTGTAATTTTGTTTCCGTGTTTTCCGTGCACTCTTATACAAATTGATGTATACAATTTTGTATTTGAACTAAATAAATAAATAATTAATTTCATTTCTTTTGTTTGCGCATGCGTCTCGTTAAACAACGAGGGTAAAAGTGTTAAGGAATGTCGAATCGAATATTCTTGATAAAAGAATTTGTCAGAAATTCGATAAAGGTCAAAACAAAATATTCTTGATAGTTAAACTTAAATCGTTTCTTTTGTGTCACCCAGTGTTGTCTTTTTGTTTCAGGCTAAAGAGAAAGGAGTTAGTTCCCCAACGCCAGCTCAAGCTTCAGTTCCTAAAAAATTGATTCAAACTAAAGCTGCCGTATTCGCCGCAAATAAAACCGACGACGCTCCAGTCGCTAGTAATAACGAACGTATTTCAGTTCCTAAACAGTTGGATGCTTCGAAAACTGCCTTCCTCAAGAACGCCGTCGAAGATCAGAAAGTGGAAGAGGTGGAAAAAACTGCGCCCAAACAATTGGATCAGTCGAAAATTGCTCAGTTTACTCAGAAAATGAGTCAGAGTGCAACGGATGAGGTTAATGAGAAGTCAAATGCCGATAAGGTAAGTTGAAATCATATGGTTAACAGAGAGAGAGCATAACATTTTATCATATTGGAAGCGAATTTTTGGTTTTTTCTTGTATTTGCCATAAGGGGGTAAATCTACTTACAGAAGTAAGAAAAAAAGTTCATATAAACAGAGGTCCGCAAAGCTTCGTTACGGAGCTACAGGGTGTTGAAATTTCCGGAAAAAATTGGTTTTTTCTTCAAAACTCCTGCAGTTTTTGGGATATTCAGCCCAAATTTGGAATGCAAGCTATTTTTTACAGCCTCCATCATTACACGTCCTTGAAATTTTGAGATGTAACATTGCTCTGACAAATAACTTCCAGTATCGATGGCTCAGCAACAAGCATACTTGCGTCATCAGCATAAAGAATCAATACCAGACTCAATATTTATATTAAATATGTAATTCAAAAATATGATGAATAAAAGAGGTCCAAGAATTGAGTCGTGGCGCACGCCTTGTCTTATCAGATGTTTTCTTAATTTCACTCCATCCACCACAACAGTCAGTCTTCGATCCAATAGGTATGAATCAGCCCACTCTAAAGAAATACCTCTAACTCAAACACTATAAAACTTGAGTCTCTGCAGTTTATGATTCATACATTCAAAAGCTCTTTTCAAATCATAAAAAATACCGACTATTGGATTTCCTTCATTAAGTTGTTCATAAATATGTGACATGATCTCCAGCAGAGCAGAAGTTGTTGAACCTCCCACAACAAATCCATGTTGAGATGTATGAAGTATTCTCATTCCAAATCCTAAACGCTATAAAGACGACGAAAAAATACAGATTCGAATGCCTTTGTAAACTGCGTTTGAACACAGATCTATAGTTTTCTATTTCCTCCCGAGATCCCTTGTTCTTGTAGAGCGGAATGCATTTAGACTCCTTCAAAGCATCAGGAAAAATACCCACTCTAAAGGACTCATTCATGAGATAAGCTAATGGTCCAGATACCTCTGCTGCCACTGGCCTAACTGCTCTTCCTTCTATTTCATCTATACCTAGTGAGGATTTCTTTGATGTTTTCTGAATGACCCCGAAAACCTCCTCTTCCGAACAAGGACTTATAAAAAACGTTTCCTCCCGTATGTTTAGATGGAGGGAGGCAAATCTTAGAAGAAATTGGCAAAGCCATCTTCCACACCCTGTGTACCCAAAATCCTCATTCCTGTAGCATCCCTTATCTCAGGTATTCCCATCACCCCTTAGGATTGCGATGATCATTTATGACCTTCCAGGACTCTTTGACCAAATTATCACAGTTTATAAGTCTTCTATTATACCCATCCTTTTGCCTTCTCAAAATTACCTGACCATAAAAATATTTAAGTTGTTCATATCTGTCCTTATAAAATTCACTACAATGTTTTGACAAACGGTGCATTTCATTGAAAAGGAATGAAAATGTTTCAAATCCTTAGGAATTTTCTTCCTTCGATTGTCTGAGATTGCAACCTCAGGAAAACTTGTTTCATAATACTCCACAAATCTTCCATGAAAAAGATTGAACTTTTCATTTAGGTTTCCTCTCTCCAGACCATCCCATTCAGCATTCAACATACATTCTCTAAATCTTTAACAAGATCATTCATCAATTACACGCTTTTTGGCCTTATGCGTGTTTACTGTTCTTACAGTTGGAGAATCAAAGCTCAACAGTTGATAACAGTGATCAGAAATGAAAGTGGAATCCACCCTGACCAGACAATTAATGATATTAGAAAAAATATTGTCAATACATTTCGCAGATACTCTTGTTGGCTCAGATATCATTTTTTTCACATCAAATTCTGCAAACGAATTGATATACTTTTTTACAAACTTCGAATCTTCCAAAATGTTTATTTTAAAATCGCCACAAACAATATAAATGTTCTCTTTTTGTAGTGTATCCAATAAACGATATAAAGACTCATACAGATGTTCAGGGTCTGAGTCTGGCGTACAATAAACACAAATAACGAACATACAAGCACCCTTATTTAGCTTCAAATCGGCAACACAAATCTCACTATCCTTTTCTGAAAGACATTGATAATCAAACCTGTTCATTTTCAACGATTTTCTGGTATTAATACATACTCCACCTCGTACACTTCCGCGTCTCGCAAAATATGTGACAAGCTGAAAATCTTCCAAGGCAAACATCTTCAGGGAAGCATCAGGAAACCAGTGCTCAGACAATCAATCAATATCAGCACCAGACATCTCAGCTAAAAGTACCAATTCCTGTTTTTTTCAATCTAATATTCGGTGTATTTAGATCACCAATGTTAATTTGCATAATAGCCAGCTTACTTGGGTTTGGTTTTCTAAAATACTTGCATTGAAATGAACACAAAAACATTTGAATGCCATAAAATGCTCTTTGGATATCTTCAAACTGGTTGTATCGATATTTGTATTTAATAAATTACAGGAATAACAATGAAATTCACTATATTGTTTTTCAGCTTTATATACTTGCGTGTGACGTCTTACGTCTCATAACCAGCGCCACTACAGAATGCTTTCGAAATTTCATGCAGTGTGTTTATGTGACAAAGTTAATTTGAAATGACTTACAGAAATTAGTCTCTATAGACCCAACATGTAAATTTTTTTCTAGATCAAGGAAGAGTTGGAACAGTTGAGACAAACTACCCAAGCACAAAAGGAAGAAGAGGAGAGGTGCATTCAGATGCTGGCAAAAGAAACAGAGAACGAGGTAAATATACGCTCTGTGTGTACTTGAGAAGTTTTGTATCCTTATAGACTGTTCACAAATTCAAATCGCTGTTTATTGATGACAAAGCTCCTAAAATAGGCGATAGCTCAGTGGATTTGGAATGACAGGTAGAAAAAGAGTTTTATGGGCTAAATAAAAGTTGGATAGAGTGACTCGACTCCAAAAATAGCCAGTTTTTGGTACCTCAAGAGTCTTTCCAAATTGTTTATCACATTATCGTTTATCATTTACACATGCACCTGGTGAATTTTTAGGAGGGTATTAGCTTTGGTTTTTGAGATATGGGAGGTAAGAGACATGAAAATATTTGACTGTATAACTTAAGTTTCTGCGTATTTTACCAAGCCAATATGTCCGAGCCAGATGATCTTCTCAAAGGACCGTTAAAGGTCATTTGAAGGTGAATTCTAATCGAATCGTAGAAAATAACAAAACGCCTTTTTATAGGTTTTTGAGATCGCTGATCACGAATCAAATTTACAAAATTCAACATACCTGATCAATAAAAACATTTAGAAATAATAAAAATATATTGTTTTAATATCATTAACTATGAAACTTTTTTTCTACAGTAATCAGGCCACTTAATATATCTGGGTTATGATATTATATTGACTGTATTCCAAATGATAATAGCATCAAGCCCTATATACAAAAATTAAAGAAAGGACTGAATTAATATGAATAACAACATCAAGATGTGTACAGAAAAAATTAATGAGGTGACTTGAACTCAAAAATGATTGTGAATAATAAATAATATTAACCCCTGTATATAAAAAAATTGAAGAGGCAACTAAATGAATGTGAATAATAATTAAGTCCTGTACACAAATGAGGTGAAGGTAATTGGGTATTAGATTTTAGGATTTGAGCGTATTGGGTATTAGCGTTTAAGATTTATGTAAATTATTAGGTTCAGAGTTTTAGGTTATTGAGTATTAGGGTTGGGGGTTTCAGTGTATGATGTATTATTGGACTGGGTTTCAGGTTATTCAGTGTTGAGGCTTGAACTTTCATGATATTAAGTTTTATGTTATAGGATTCAGGTTATTAGTTATTTCAGTTTGAAGTTTTAGGTTATTAAGTCTTAAAAAATAAGATTCCAGGGTATTAAGTAATAGCGTTATGTTATATTGACTATTAGGGCTCGGGTTTGTGATGATTAAGTTTTGGTGTATAGGATTTCCATTTGCTGAGTAATGCGGTTATTGGGTTTTGCTTTAGCCTACCATACTATTATTGGGGTATGTGATAACAATTTTATGAATTATTTCAGTATGTATGTGGAATTTTATAAAGCATGATGGCCATTTTGAATCCGCCATCTATAATTTTGCTTCTGACTTCAGATTCGCCTTCCTAATCAGCGACCTTAAACATCTATATGAGGAGGTTTGCAGATATTTTTCATTCAGAAGGTCATCTGAACTCGCATTTGGAATTAACGATCCAAATAACAATAGCATAGTGGTTTGGTAAAATATGTAGAAATACTTCATTTTGTAAGACTTGTAGTCTTATGTTTGATGTATATTATCTCCCGTATCTCAAAAACCAAAGCTGATCCCCTTCTTAAAATGTACCAAGTCCATGTTCAAATGATAAACAATAATGTGATTAACAATTTGGAAAGATTGTGGAGATACTTTTGCAGCCACTCTTCATCCAATTTTTTTAGGCAATAACTGTGAAAGTTATTAGCAAATTGAGAAAGGACAAAGATATTCCACTCTTCACAAATAATTCAGGAACTGTTAATAATTTAGAAATAATTAGAAGATTCTCAAAGAGGAGGAAATTTTCGATCAGAAAGTAGTAGCTCACAAAACTATGTGCTACATGTGGGCTTCACAACACGAGCGTGTGGCCAACAGAATAAGCACAACACCTAAAATAATTTTTTTAAGTATTATAACTTCCTCAAATACGATTAAACATTCAACCGTCAATTTGCGTCTTCTAATACGTGTAAAGCATCTCTCTTAAAGTTTTTCGAACCTGCAGCTTCTCAAAATTTTTTCAGGATATATATGAGAACCTTCAGCAGACAAACTTGCCGCAATTACCTGAAGAACCGCCTCAAGAAGTCAATGGTGCCTCTCCCGAGTACACCGTTGAAGAAGACGAAGACTATCTATTGCAAAATGAAATAATCGATACGGGTATCTCTGCCATCGCTCTCTACGACTATCAAGCGGCTGCAGACGACGAAATTTCATTCGACCCTGATGATATCATTACTCACATAGAACAGGTAAATAATTGTTGAAAAATTGTTTCAGTTTTCATTAGTATTATAATAACTTTCTTTACGGTCGAACAAAAAGTTTACTCAGGATATCCAAACAAGCCTAAAATATTTATATGGGTAAAGCGTATGCGCGCGCATACCAAATGATTATTTACTGTGCGCCAAGCTATACCATTGGTTAAGCTACTCTTCCAATAGATTGATTGAATTACGATGCAAATTATGACAACCCAACAACCTTTTTTAGACTTAGTTGGAGGTACTGAGTGTAGTGTTCTTGGTTGTTTCATTGCTATCAAACATGATATATTTTTCAGATTGATGAAGGTTGGTGGCGAGGCTTATGCAGAGGAAGGTATGGTTTATTCCCAGCAAATTATGTGGAACTTCAAGATACGTAATTTTCGAAAAGTTGAAACTATTGGCTTGTACTTAATTTTATTGTTTTTAATTTTTATATTTTAACTAATGACAGATATTCGAAACATATTGCTTCCAATAAATTTTTATAATAACCAGAATCTTTAATATCACTTGTACCCATTGGATCCCTAAAATGTATAAAATAAAGTTGATTCGGGATCAAAATACAATAAATTTATATTTATTTTATCACAATTAAAAATAGAATACATCAAGGTCACATGATTACTCACTGAAATACATCAATTCGATTAAATATAACTTCAAAGGTATAAAATTTGTGCTCTTTCAAGTCCATATTTTGGACTATAAGAAGTAAACATTTCTTGATACTTGATACGTAAACACAGCAACTATTAGAATAACTTTTTCATGCAACCAATAGATTGCACTATTTTGTTTCGGATTATTTTTGCAGATTTTTCTTTCGACAAACCTAAACATCGTAATTCTAAACTAATTTGTTGTTTTCAATCAAAAAGTTTTTAATTCGATTTAGAAGGAATGAACAATTTTCTTTAAGAATTCAATGAAATCAGCTTTGAACATATGAAGGGTTGTACCAAATTGAAATTTCAATATGATTAATATTAATGTTCAATTAATAAGTTTAGATGTTTCAGTACAGTGTTTAGTCCCCAGCCTCAGTTATTCCAATACAAGACTCAGTCCTCTTGCTAGCCATATTAGCTTGTTGGTTATCAATAATAAAAAACAAGTACTGTGTTTTAAGGAATTTTACTTAATAATTGCGATTCGTAACGCGTTTTACTACACTGTAGCTTCTTCAGACGAATGAATGTACAGAAAATAAGAATGAGA
The DNA here is from genome assembly GCA_013387265.2 of Cryptolaemus montrouzieri. Classification (NCBI taxonomy): domain Eukaryota; kingdom Metazoa; phylum Arthropoda; class Insecta; order Coleoptera; family Coccinellidae; genus Cryptolaemus; species Cryptolaemus montrouzieri. The sequence continues at coordinate 67,000,385 of JABFTP020000124.1, read as the reverse complement.
ATATAAATATGAATGTACTTGAGTAATTAAAAGCTTATTAGGTTGCTTCTTCTTAAGTGGTTATTTATGACAGGTATATCCAATAAAATTAAGGAATAGATTGCTCCCCGAAGAAATTCAATAGAGGTGAAGTGCTTAAATCGACTTGTTCATTGATGAGTCTACCTGAGTGTTTATATTTATTGATTTCTAAAGTTTCCCAAAGATCTACCTTCCAATATTTATTATCTGTATGCAAAATTTCAAACTGTGCGTCGAAAGAGTGATTATTTTCTAAGAGATGATTCGCGTAATTTGAATCTGATTCTTTATTTCAAAAACTGCGTTTATGTTCCGATATTCTAATATTAAAATTTCTGTGTTCTACCAATGTAGAAATTATCACAGTCATTGCAATTCAATCTATAAACACCTGATTTATTGTTTTTACCTGGTTTGGTTTTATTATTTTCTATATATTTGCCTAAATTATTATTAGTTTGGAAAGCTATGTTGAAATTATTGCTACTCAAAAATGATTTCAGTTTCTCACTTGTAATGCCAACGTAGGTTAAGATGTTGAATTTTAAATTTTGTTTCAATTTATCGACAGGGTAAACTTCATTCAATGCGATTCTACTTTTTTTTATATATATATATATATATATATATATATATATATATATATATATATATATATATATATATATATCCTGTATCTCTAAAAAATAAAATTTCTGTGGATCCATGTTCATAGAAACATAGAGCCTAAAATCATCTGAAGAATAACAAAGTCAATTATAAATCACTCTGTAGCTGAATACATAGAAGTGGTTCCGATCAATGATATAGCAGAAGATGAAAATATTGGTATCATTTTCTTCTTAAAGAAAAAAGTTGGTTATTGATTTGACAAATTGAATTAAATATGCTATTTTCTTGCATGAATCATATAGAGCATGAATACGAATATGCCTACAATTTCTGGTAATCCTGCTGTTCACGCTGACCACTTCGCGCATCGTGTACCGAGTCGACGGGAAATGTTTCCGAACGATTTAAATTTCAGACAGTGTTGCCAGATCCCTTTCCTGGCGTTCATTCCAATTTCACGAATAAATGTTTGATCTCGGTCGTGATTTTTGAGTTATTCAATACCTCGGTTATTACTGAAGTTACGTAAAAAGTATTTTCACATTGCTGAGTTACTTTTTTGAATAGATTGCAGTGGATGAGCCAAAATTTTTTTTCTATTAGGCTTGACATAGACAAAAAAAACCCATGTCCCTTCCGCTACCGAGAAGTTACGCCCTTTATTACGAGTGTTTTGCTATCGGTTTCACTTCAATAGTATATCTTAATTTTGCTATTTCATTTTCAACGATAACTAATCAAATCTCCGACGTGAGAAAAATCGTGGCAACACTGGCTGCAAATCGAATACTTTCGGGAAACATCTTTTCGACTCGGCAGTGGATGCACGACAGCGGTAAGCATAAACAGCAGGATTACCCAATTCCTTATCACAAAACTCTTTGAATTTCAACCACATTATCTGTTACAAGACACATGAAAAGACAAATTCAAATTTTACTATTTTATCGAACTTCCATGGTACCCCCATCGTTAGAATGTGGTGGGAAGATCTCCATGGTCTTACATACCCATCCAGCAATATCAACGTCATCTACTTCAGATGTCTTGATCCAACTGTGGACTTGCAAACTTCTTAGATCAGCACGCTCGTCAGGATTCTTTCTTAAGCATTTATCAACAAAATCCTTGAAGTCATCTGTGAAAATACCTGCTGGTAGTTTAGGGGGTTGTTCGTTAACAATATAGTCTAATAATTCGAAAATAGCCATCGGTCTGGAGCAAATGGGTTCCGAATCATTTTCTCTTTGAGGTCCGAATATGGCCGCCAAAGTTTTAGCATCCGGTGGCGGAATTGGATACATTCCGATGGCCATTTCAACAAGGGATAATCCCAAAGACCAGATATCACTCTGGACAGAATAGTGAGTACCTGTAACAATAACTAACATTCAAATCACTTCTTGTATGTTGATGTTTTTCATGAAGAATATTGAATCGTTTTAGTGTTTACCTTGCAATCTTTCTGGGGACATGTAGCTTCTAGTGCCAACAAATGACTCAGCCATTGAATCAATCAATTGTCCAGATACACCAAAATCACAAATTTTAATTTCTCCACTACTATTAATTAGAATATTACTTGGCTTAACATCCCTGTGAATAATAGAATGCTTATCCCTCAAATAACTCAAACCTTTGAGAACAGCACATGTTATTTTGCCTAGAATATTTTCAGGTATTCTACCTGCTTTTTTTAATATTAAATCTAAACTTCCTGCGTCCATGTATTCCATACAAATGCTTATTTCGCCATCGATGTAGAAAGCACCATAAAATCCAACTATATGGGCAAAATTGCATTCGTGCAAAACTTTCAATTCTCTAATAATTTGTTTTTTAACAGCTGGTTTCACTTCCAAATGAATCAACTTTCTAGCCATTATCAATCCACTAGTTTTATGTCTCACTTTCGTGACTACTCCCCCATTTCCAGATCCCAATTCACCTAAATCTTCAAAATCGTCATCGGTTAAATTGACTCCAATTTTTTCTTTTTGACAAAGGAATACTTCAATTTTCTTCCTCTGTTTATCATCCATATCCAATTCCTCTAGCTTGGCAGTTAGATGGTCTATGGTAGAGCCCCTGAGGAGATCATTCTTTTGACCATTTGTATCACCATAACCATTTGTTGGTGTGGTAGAACTTTGTTCAATTGAACCAGGAGGTAATGTTAGCTTTAGCTTATTTTTAGGCATTTTTAACTTTTGAATAGACCACGAATTAAAATATTCTTCATTCCACAATTAAATACGCATTCTGAAAAATATAAAATGGAAATACTTTAATAGATATGCTTTGTCGTAGAAGATTTTGAATAACTGGAATCGGAGAGTATACAAGAGAAACGATTAATTTATAAATTATTGCGTTTTTCAACAAAATTCTAGAAATTTATAGTAAGATAAATTACAAGACGAATTTTGACGGCATTATAACTTTGTCCTTTGTACGAAAAATGTAAATAAAGTGACGTCATCAAACCTAACGTCATTTCATAGCAGCTTTTCTTCAATGAATGAATTTAAAGGTTTATATTTCCTACATTGACAATAACACTACAGTAAATGATTTAAATGAATCCAGTGAACTGTTATTTGTATTTATATGATATAGTTTTCAACAAACTTTATATGTTTCAATAATGCCGATTACATTCAACGTAAATGAAACCAGTCGACTAAAATTTGTATGATATCTTTAATCAATTTTAAACTACTTATATCAGTATATCCAATTTTATAAATTGAATTTCTCATTTATTACTTGAGTTTTTCAGTAGTTATTCAATCAGATATAAATATTGAATATATATTTATTTTCTAAAATAACTTTGCTTGTTGGTTTTGAAACTAAAGGGTGCATAATATCTTTTTAGTTCATATCTGTTTCTGGAAAATGCTTTTTGTCTTTTTTTATATATTTTCTTGTCACGTTGTAATACAGCTTGAAGGTGAAAAAGGAGAGTCTGTAATATTACAAGCAATATTCTTAGAAAAATGCATAACATTTATGCCCATGACAGAATAATCTCCAAAATAAATTATGATAATTTTACTGGAATAAATGCTAATATGTAACAGTCTATTTCATCACAGAAAAATGAAATCCACGTTGACATTTTGGTCATAAAGTTGGATCAACCATAGATTTAGTAAATTTTTAGTGAGGTTAGGTTAGATTATTTATTTTTGAAGAGTTCAAAAATGGTAAATTTTTGAAATTATGAAATTCTTTCGAATAATCGATTTTTCTTTTGCAGTCAGCTATTTTCAATTTTCAAAGTTTGCTAACCGTTTTATTATTAGTAATCTGCACTTGTGCTTATCTGAGAGCCCTTTTTCCAAGTTTAATGGATAGAAATAAAGTTGGGTAAGTTCTGAGCTCTATAATATAACAGTATTATTCATATTTTTATTAAATTGTGACGTATTTGGACGTGATTTTCAATTACCTAATTTTTCTATCATTGCTATCAAACCATATTGATACAAACTATTTTTACGGTATAAATTATCATGGAATATTTTTCAGAATATCTGGAACTTTATGGAAATGTGCGAGGATAGGAGAAAGGAAATCACCATGGGTTGCTGCCAGTTGTGTATTAATGGCAATGTCACTCTTATTTTTTCGTTAACCTTACGTAGTTATGAAATTTAATATTTATTTTCTAAAATGATTTGTTTATAAATATATTTTTACTAATTATTTCAAAATTTTCTTCATATCATAGAATTCCAAAATATACATAAAGCGCCAATTATTTTCACAACAATCTAATAATGAAAATAACAACAAAACAATTTTCCTTTTCTTTTCCAAAGATTTTCTAGTTGATGAGGTTGGGTGCAAACTGTTTTCTTTAATAGAAACTTTGCTTATACAATTCTGAATATTCTTTAAGTTTGAAAACGAACCTTCAATATTTATGAGATATGGACATGGATTCTTTATTTATTAGCTAACATTACATTACAAAAATCGTGGCAAGTTATATAAACATATATACATGAAATATTTGGTGTCTGTGGACAAATATAACACAACTCTTATAAATATATGATAATTTTTCAGATAACATCATACAGTTTTCGTTTTTATAGGTGTACATATATAACAAACTTATTATCAGTTTGTTCAATTATTTTGATCTCGGACGTCATTCTTAAAAACTTAAAAACATTCACTTCCGCATTTTCAATTGCATAAAATTCAAGGAAGTAAACGAGTTTTAGAGAATGAGTTCCCATTTAGTTATTTATTATAAACATATTTCAGCACACTGACTGTTTTATATATATATATATATATATATCGATAAGTAGATGGTAATTATATATAAAGATTGTGATGCCTTCAGTAAAAATTCAAGAAATAAATTGGTATCAGCCTAGAAAATACTGGTCAATACCAATATCCTGTTGTATTCATAGATTAAAAATTAACCCTCTTAAATGAAAAAGCAAAACCTATGTAAGAAAAATTAAAATAGCTTATTTAGTTGACTGACATAGGTCGATGGATATTTATGAAATTAATTAAAAATTTTCCAACTAAGAGATTGCGTATATACAAACTTAACATCACCTTTATCAACTGACATTAATAACAAATAATAATCATGTTCATTGCAGAGTTGTATTTTTCGATGTTTTGAGCTTATAATATATTTTTTGCAGATGCATCAGAATATTAACAAAAAAACCAACATAGGCACATATACATATAGCCACCCCATAGTTTTATATTATGGGACAAGGGTAGTAACGAAATCAAATTAGTTCTTACAACTTCATATTTCTCTAGCTTTTAAATATACAATGGGATTAAAAGCAGTAAGGCTTCTCAATTTGAACTACTGGTATTATCAAAATTCATGCTTTTTTTCTTATATTGTCACAAGTTTCCCTCATTACTGAGTAACCAAGAAAACTAGACTCAGGACCTTCAACTAAGGTTAAAACTAATGTCATTTTTACTGAGAGCGCGCGCATATCACATGTGATATGCCATTGGTAAAGCTGCCAATAGGAATGGTTGAATTGGCTGATCCGCAGTGGCAACTCCAAATTTTCTGACTCGCCTCCACTCAGGAAAACTTTCGGTCATCATAATTCAGATTTTGAACCTAGGTGGAGGTTCTGAGTATAATTTTTAAATAAATTTCCCCCATATCGTTCCGCAATCATCCTACTCATAATTTCTATCCATTGTACAGATGAAAAAGGCATCGAGTAGACGCTCAGTGTCATCAGGAAAATAGAGTATAATAAGTACCGAAAATTGAAAGAAGTATTGGTATAACTGTATAGGTATCCTCTTTGACATACTTTGAAACAGTAGAAATAATAAAATTTGGAGAATAAACCGTTTGTCTTTCATTTGAAAAGTCTTACTTTTTTACGATTGCAGTAATTCATGTAACAAAAGAAATATTCCATAACAATGGAAAAGATTCATTTATCATGAATTTTGGAATATAAAATGAATTACCTACCATGAGAGCATCGTTATAGTAAGTCATTAATTGATACACCAAACCAGTTTTCTACAATGTACATGAACGTTTATTATGGAAAATTCTTATAACATTGTTGGTAAATAATCAGAAGTTTCATGTAATATTTCTTTTACAGATTCATATTGTTAATTATTACAACACATTAGCTAATCACAAGAAAATATTCATATATTAAAATGAGAATATTTCAGTCTGTATTTATTTGTGTAAGTGCTATAACTTTTAACACTCCAGGAATTTTCCTGTCATCAGAGTAGATGACTTCATTATTATGGGCGCTTGATTTATGTTTTGAAGTACCCATACGAAATGTTAATAGCAAAAAAGTGTTTGCATACAAGAGTTTCAATAACTTTTTAAATGTACTCATACAGGACGTACAAGCATTTTCATTTATTATTTTCCAGAAATATAAATGTTTCAGGACGATTCAAATTTTATAATACATACATTTCATTTCAAAATATATATCAATATAACTATTAGATTTTCTCTTTACACTCAGTAAAAATTGAAGGTGCATCATATTGATTAAAAAGAATCATGTAATATTTTAGATGATACACATGCTGAGATGATCACTACATATTTTCATATGAAACTGTTAAATTTGCATGAAAATTATAAATTGTAAATCTTCAAAAATCACTTGTGTAAAATTTAAAAATCTAGCTATGTTAAAGAAGTTTTTGTTTCAAACAACTCCAAAAGCCACCTTTGTGAAAATGAACAATCAATGTCGCTTACATATTGACTTAATCCAGTTGTCGATGATAGAGAAAATCATTGAAAATGGAGATTTAATAACAGTACTAATGTTGAAATTATAAATAGTTGACTACTTGCGCTTACTAGGACGCTTTTGAACTTCGGATTATTGAGTATGCAACAGTGATGCTAGTTTATTTATAGTGAGAGCGATTTTGGTTTGTTTTTTCTTCAAAACATGCAGGGTCGTAACAACTATTGAAAACTATTTGTTTCAATATATTCAATTCCTTTTAGTAAGGTTTTATAGTTATTACATGATTTGGTAATTTATATTTGTTACTCGGACACTTATAAATACGTTACCACCACTATTGCATACCCTATCGTCTGAAAAAGCTATTGTATAGTGAAACGCATCACGATTCAATATTTTTTTGTAAAAATCCTTAAACCTTTTGTTTTATTCAACTGAAAGAAGCCTTATCAGACTATTTTAGTTCTCCATATTGGGTATACCCACTTATTCTGTTAGGCCAGTACATTTGGGTAGACTTAGCCTAGTCTTAATTTCTGTGATAGCTAGTGGTAGGTATTTTCAATTCGTAAAATTTCTGGACTAATGCAGCTATTAGCCTGGGAAATATAATAGTTAAAAAAGGCAATTTTGACGTGAAAATGGAAGAATTTAGAGCATTACAAGTATTGCTGCTTGAGTAGAAGCTATTTTTATCATGGAAGAAATGTTAAATATCAAATAGATATGGAAATGTATTCTAGATGAACTGAGAGGTAGCAAATAAGCAAAAACCTCTTCTGAAATCTACTGGTCAGGCAGCAAGAATGACTATCGACATGAGACTGGCAATGAAAATAAATCATCCACAGCATGATCATTTACATGTTTGGTGGGATGAGATCTATGAGCTGCTGAAACCTAGCCAAACTGTCATTGCCAGATTCTATCAACAACAAATGATTCCAAAGAAACATCCTGCATATTAACACTTAGCAGAAGTTTCACAAAAATATATTAAAGTACTCGACTCATGTTTCGGGTTATAAGCCCATTATCAAGAGTAATACAATACTGAAAGACAAAATGAGTGATGTTCACTTAAATATAAATATTGTTGTAAATCAACAGGAGATAGGACCAAGTCTGTTTGCTCATTTCAAATTGGCTAGTTTTCCTATGAGCGGATTTTCATCATCTCCAAATGTCCACTTTCTTAATTACCTGGATGTATAAGTTCAATTGTCAATTGTCATCTTTTATGTTCTTCAATTCTCTTCTCGGTTTGGCCTATATAGGAGTCTCACATTCACTGCAGTGTATTTTATATACTCCACTTTTATCCAATAGTTTCATTTCATCTTTATTATTAATTAACAATGAACCCTAATTCTTTTTGTTAGTATTGATGGTTTCAATAATATTTTTGTCCTGTCTATTACATATTTTCTTGCAAATATTAGGAATATAATTAATTGGAAATTTCTATTCAATTTCTCTGTATGCGAAGGATAAATGTTTTGCGCTAAAAGTTTGTTGTTTTTGTTTTATTAGGGTGTCAATTAAATTCGGTTCATAGCCGTTATTCTTAAAGATTAATTTGAATATTTGAAATTCATTCTCGAAATCAACTGCTGACAAAAGAGAATAATTCCGTCAAATGCTATGTTAGTATAGTATTTGATATAGTTAGTTTACATCCGTATATCGCTTGCCTTGATCTCAAAGCCACAATGAAGCATCAACTTCAATCGAATAATACATTAAGCTCCACTTATATAGAAGAAACTATGTCAGCTTCAAACCTATGTCTCCAATAAAGTTATTTCAAGTTCAATAATAAAACATATCAACAACTAAATGGTTTACCAATGAGCTCTTCATTGTCTCCGTTATTAGAAGAAATATTTAGGACAAATTTAGAAAATAGCATTTTAGTTCCACTAACAGCTTAATTAAGAATGTATTTTATGGAAATAATATGTAGTTGATATTTTCTGCATTCGGATTGGCACAGAGAGACATCTGAATAGTTTATTACAATTTTGAATTCTTTTCATCGATCGATTCAATTTACAATGGAAGTTCTTGAACTTGTCTCATAACAGAAAAAAATACTCAAAACAGAAGTACTGAAATCCAGAATTAGTAGGGCTCATGATTAAGACTGAGGATAAAAGCTATGAACTGAATTTAATTGACACTCTAATAAAACAAAAACAACATAAACTATTACTGCAGAGAATTCATCCTTTGCATAGGGTAAAGATGCCTAATATGAGATAGGCGCTAAATATGAGATAGGAAGATATTGGTCAAACTACTCACGTCAGTCATTTGGCGCTAGTGTGGCTCGGATTGACACATCAACAGTGCTAAACGTCTGTCAGTTCGCGCCGGCTAACGGCAATGTAAGAACGTGTGCGTGTTGGTTATTTCAACATCGTAAACCAAATATTTTTCATCAAATGTTTACAAGGTACGTAACAACTTTATTATTACGTTAAACGCATTTAATTTATGTTTTGTTTGTAGCTTATATGGTAAATTTTAAGTTATGAATGCAGTTAAATTGTATTTTCTTTTGGAAACAAAAAAAAGGCAGCCATTTGCTAAAACTGTTGTTTTCCTAATATGAGATATGCTAGGGTTCCTAAATTGAGATATCTCATATTATGGTACACAAAAGAACAATTATCATGGGTGTTGGGTTAAACCGTATATTTTTTATTTTAGATGCCTCCCATCAAAAGAAAGACCTGGGACCACGCTGCCATGATACAGGCTGTGAATGCAGTACGAAGAAAAGAAATTGGTTACTTAAGAGCAGCGAAACAATTTGGTGTTCCTAAGGGTACCTTTGAGCGCTATGTGAAAAGGATGTCCGCGCAGAAGATCTTGTCCAGGTTCGTATGGGAAGACGGCCAGCCTTGCCTATTGATTTAGAAGCCGAGCTGGAAAGCTATTGCAAAGAAATGGATAGAAGATTTTATGGCTTACGTCTGCAGGACATTAAATACATGGCGTTTCAATTGGCAATTAAAAATAATTTGAGGCATCCTTCAGTGTTACTAAAGCTTCTGCTGGTAAAAAATGGCTTCGTGGATTTTTGAGGAGACATCCTACATTATCTATTAGGACACCTGAAGCAGTTTCTGCTGCTAGAGTAAAGGATTTAATCCAGTTGCAGTCGCCAACTTTTTGATTTGTACGAGCCTGAACTTGATAAGATAAAATCCGCTCCACATAGGGTATACAACGTTGACGAGACAGGAATAACAGTAGTTCAACATAAACGTTCCAAAGTTGTCAGTATGAAAGGCAAAAACAGGTCGGTGCGTTGACATCCCTGGAAAGAGGAAAGCTCATGACCATAGTGACCTGTATGAACGCTTGTGGTACCTACGTGCCGCCATTAATAGTTTTCCCAAGGAAAAATATGGCTCAAGACCTAATGGATGGTGCACCAGCAGGTTCCATTGGCGATTGTCATCCGTCAGGCTGGATCCAGACACACCTATTCACAAAGTGGTTTCAGCATTTTATCAACTTTACAAAGCCAAGTAAAGATGATCCAGTTTTATTGGTTTTAGATGGCCACTACACACACGAGAAACATCGATCTTATTAATTTAGCTCGAGACAACAACGTAATTATAGTTTGTTTACCGCCACACTGCACTCATAGAATGCAACCAATGGATGTAGCATTTATGAAGCCACTAAAAGCTTACTACTCCCAAGAATTGAAACTTGGCTGCGTAATAATTCGGGGCGCACTCTAACAAATATGTGGCTAGATTGAGAAAAGATTTTAATTTTCGCAAAGCTGGGTTATTTCCGTGCAATCGACATATTTTACAGACGAAGAGTTTTCATATGTTCAGAGAAATGATGACAGATTACTCTTAGCATTTCTTTAGTGTCACCTGTTGATTTCGAGAGTTCCGAAGACGATGATGGAGTTCAAATATTAAAGATTAAGACTGAGGATAACAGCTATGAACTGAATTTAATTGACACTCTAATAAAACAAAAAAACAATGACGTTAATAAACTATTACTGCAGAGAATTCATCCTTAATATAATTTAGCCTATACCGAGAAATCGAATAGAAAATTTCCAATTAATTATATTCCTAATATGAGCAGGAAGGTATGTAATATATTTTACAATAAAAATATTAACACCATCAGTACTAATAAAAAGAATTTGGGTTCATTGTTAGTTAATAATAAAGATAAAATGAAATTATCGGATAAAATGGAGTACACTGCAGTGAATGCGAGACTTTATAAGCCGAACTGGAAGATGTAACGTGAAGATAATTGAAGAACATAAAAAATCCACATTGAAAACAGAAATTCTACTGGTTTTGTATAGAAAAATCAATTCATAGATTTCGAGAGAATTGAGCTTATACATCCGGTAATAAAGGGAAGAAAATGGACGTTTTAGAGAAGATGGAAATCACGTTCGCTCTTAGGAAAACCCAGCCAATTTGTAATGAGAAAACAGACTTCTGTCTATTTCCTGTTGTAAATGCCGTTATATTAAAGTAAAACCAAGAACTATCAAGAGTAATACAATACAACAGGAGATAGACGGAAGCCTATTTGCTCATTTCAAATTGGCTGGTTTTGCTTACGAGCGAACATGATTTCCATCATATTTAAAAGGTCTTCTTCCCTTTATTACCTGGATGTATAAGTTCAATTCTCTCGAAATCTATGAAATGATTCTCATCTATACAATGGTCAGAAAACCAGTAGAATTTTTATTTTGCATAATGAAACAGAACAAAAATCCTACTAGATTTTCTGACCATTGAATAGAAAAAATCCATTCGAGAGCATTGAACTTATATATCCAGGTAATGAAGGGAAGAAGATGGACATTTTAGAGACATATGTCGAGTACTTTAATATATTTTTGTGAACCCTTTGCCAAGTGTTTTAATTAATCATTTATTCGTGTTTTCGACACAACCGAACTTTACATAATTGAAATAAATTCCCATTTTCCTGACAATCTACGATTTGCAATGATTTCCTCAACTTCGCTAGACAACACTTGTGTTACAATGCTATGCTCAGCTCGCAGGGGTAGAGAAAAATAAAAATAATTAATAATACAAACTTACAATGATATTGTATACATAAGCAGTTTATATACTAAATATCTCAGTATCAATATGAAATAAGCCCTGAAATCTCTCAGAAGATTCATAAACAACCAATTTCATCCAAAATTGGAAATTATAGCTTCTAGTCTTTTTCCAAAATTCGGATTTGAAAAGAGAATCCACCTTAGATTTCAGTGACTTTTTGCACATTTATAAGTCAAGAATTAGCAGGTCCCTTGAGGTTGATTCAGCAACATTCATTACATCGATGAAGGTTCTATTATATATTCGTTTTTGCAATTTTATGAATGGTTGAAGATTTCTTTGAAGATAAATATTTGATCATATTAAACTATGGTATCTTTCGGTTTTCGAATGAAAAAAAACAGTTTTGCACCATTTTATTGAAAGTATAAGAGATAAATCTGTTTGTCTCGCTTGGAATTCACTTTACATATCAATCTTTGTTATTCAGTCTCCATCGGCAAATCGGTTTCGTTGCAAAAATTATGAATTTTACATCACTTTAACCGTTGTGCATGTGAAAATTAACTTCTTAAGAGAAGGTACTGGGTCTAATTTTTTCTAAATTGATGATATAAGTAACTCAAATTAGTGATTTATATAAAAGTCACCTTGGAGATATCATACAGACATTGAGATGCCAATGATAAAATATATAAATCTTGTTATTAATCTCTAGTTCACTTTTATAGGCTTGAGTTCCTTTAACACACTATTCCACTTGAATGAAATTATTGACAGTCAAGCTATAACATGTACGTATAGACTGGAGAAGACAAGATACTGGAAGTATTTTCAGAGGGGCCACTGTAACATTAGTTTTATTGTAAAGAACACCATGCTCATACCGATACTCTTTCAAACAGTCATATCTTTCAGTTGATACACCCTAGAGATATGGTATGGTTCACAGATGTTTCTACAACAATACAAGTTGTAGATGCTGGAACTTAAAGCTCAACTCCTGTATAGTCTATAAACATTAATCAAGGTAGAATCTGCAGTGTTTATTTACCACGCTATGTATGAACCAACTGCGCTCGAGGGAATACACATCTAGAATGCCACGGTAAGGTGACCTTGACACTCTCTGGCAGTCAAGTTGCAGTTAAATACTTGAATCATATTGGATAGCTTTAGAAGATTTATCAGACTATAGAGGACAGCAATATGGAACATCAACCGCAGACACGATTACAAAGAATAGGCTCAGGGTTGACGTCGTTTAGGCCCTAAAGATGAAGCACATAAATGTGCATGATGAGAAAGAATTGCCAAGAAGTTTCACTCGGAAATCTCAAATACTATTAGTAGTTCCGCTTGGTTTAAACAGCATCATGTGGTGGAGAAATAAGTGCAATGGGCACTGTACAATACAGACGCCACTAGATAGTTACATTGTTTCTTAAAATCAATTTTCAAAGTGGACGAAACTTGATAGCCGACTGTCCACCGAGCCAGCAATAAGGAGATTAGGTTAGGTTAGTCGGGAAAAAAGAAACGCTTCAGTTCATGCTACAATAAATGCGATTAAGTCACTCCTTTCCTCATTTTTCCGAGAGCAAAGACCTTATTACTTCTTGGAAGCCACCATCCTGTATATTACTCTGAACAAGAGGTAGAATTGTTAAGACACATTTTGGATTTTGAAAGTAGAATGTATGAGCTGACGACCCAGCTCTCCTCTAGCTGGCATACCAACTGGCTAAGATTTTTTTCATGTTGAAAAAGCAACTGGAACAGATTGGCTGTATCGGTGTAGAAAAAACATCTATGATTTTCTGTTGCCCCGATGCAACTTCGTCAGATAGAGCAAGGGCTTCGACAAAGCCAACGAATTTTTGATGTAGATGAAACATCAAATTGCACTGTTCCTGGAAGAAATTCAAAAATATTTGCTCGAAAGGGATCCATGCAAGTTTCAAGGGTTACATCTGCTGAACGTGTTATCTGCGCCTCTGCTGCAGGAAGTTTCGTTCCTCCAATGCCGATTTTTAGCCGATGGAGCTCCTTTAGGTTCAATTTTTGCATGCAACGAAAGCGGATTTTATAAAATATTTTGAAACATGGTTCGATCACTTTGCATCCTCTGTAAAACCAAGTAAGGATGACCTCGTTCTACGTATTCATAATGGTCATTTGTCTCACACAAGAAATCTATATGTGATTTTAACTGCTAATGAAAATTTGGTACCAAATATTTGTTTGCCACCACATTGTACTCAAATCTAACCTAACCTTTGAACCTCTTAGTGTGTACACCGACCAGGCACTAGAAAAATGGTTGAATCATCAATCCAGAAGAACAGTGACAATATTCCGAATAAGCCAAATGTTCTGACGGAAATCCCTTGAAGCATGCATTCCAACAAATTGAATAAATCGATTTCGGAAAACAGGCATTTTCCCGTTAGATCCTGAAGTTTTCGTAGATGTGGTTTCTTCAACAGCTGAGGTAATTGACAAAGTAGAAGATTGCCAAGACTTGGTTTCAGATGAGTCTGGTTGGAAAAGCAATCCTCCTAGGGGCAAAGCACAACACAGCATAGGGCCATAAACAGAAATTCATATGTTAGAATCATCATTTATTCTTATACCACAGGAGTCAACCATTACCACAACTTCAAGGAAAAAGTAGTAAGACGCAAAGAAGTAGTTCTGGCAAGCAATCCGTACATAGATGATCTTGCAATGGAAATTGAAAATGCAAATAAAAAAGAGAAAAAAACATCGAAAATAACAACAAATACGGTGGGAGGGAAAAAATTATAAGGCGATACAAGAGTAAATACAGCTCTTCCAGTTCTTCTGACCACTTTTGCCTGTACTGAGAAGCAATATATTACCTCAGTAAGAGGTGAAGGATGGATTCGTTGTGGCCACTGCTTTTTATTGTGATATAACAAAAATTTTATTTGTGATCTTTGTCCTGATATTTCCTTAGCCAAAATCCGTAGAAGTATAGAAGTTTTTAAAACATGGGTTGATCATTTAGTATCCTTTGTAAAACCGAGTGAAGATTACCCCGTGCTACTTATTCATGATGGACATTTGTCTCACACAATAAAGCTAGATGCGATTTTAATTGCTAAAAAAAAATGTAACTTTTTTGTTTGCCATCACTTTGCACTCAGAAAATCCAACCTTTGAATGTAGCAATAATGGGTCTTCTTGACACCAGTCACTAGTATTATGGTTGAAACACCACCCTGGAAGAAAAGTATTCCAAATAGGTAAACTATTCTCCGAGGCATACCTTAGAACACGTATTCTAACAAATGGAATAAATGGATTTTGGAAAACTGGCATTTTTTCATTAGACCCTGAAGTTTTTGCAGATGTGGATTTCTTTGCAGCTGAGGTCATTGATAAAACAGAAGATTGCCAAGATATAGTTACAGATGTGTCTCTGACACAGCCTTTAGCAGACCCAACTGGTAGGAAAAGCAATTCTTCTAGTGGCGCAGCACAACAGCACAGGACAAGAAACAAAAATGTTCATATGTATCAACAATTGCCACAACTTCAAGTGTAGTTTTCACCCACTCCGCACAAATATGTTCTAGCAATGGAAATTGAAAATGCAAATACAAAGAGAAAGAAAAGAGATTGTTAATGAATGTGATGTACCCAAGAGTGCAAAATCTATACAACTGAATATGGGGAATAAAAAGAGTATTGATACGAATAACAGAAAAGGTGATAGTGTTTTGAAAAGGACGAAAAGACTGGGTACAGGTCAAAGCGAAGTAGGATCGAGTTTCTCAGAAGTCGAGAGTAGATTCTGGCTGTACTTAATTAGAGTAGATTCAAGGGCTACCCGAACCATATTGAGCATTACATAATGAAAAAACCTGGTTCTGAGAAGTTGAAAATCACAGTAAGTGATGGAATCACAGGGAGTTTCTAAATAAGTAATCTGACTTTTTTTTTATAACTAGGCAGGGTCACTTGAAATCAAAGGAACAACTAAAGATTTGCCATGTTAACATTAGATCTTTTGCCAACTGTTTCCAGGACTTTTCTAGCAATATTTTGTCAGAACGCTATCACCTAATTGCACTCACCGAGACATGGTTGCATAGTGATCTTCCTGATTCCTTTTTCCATGTACCTCAGTATAGTCTTTTCAGAAGAAATAGAGGAACTCGGGGAGGTGGTGTCTGTTGGTACCTATGTAGTGAGCTCAAAGCAGGTATTTCTGAGAGTTCGGACATTCAGCAATTGTGGATATCTCTTTGCGTCAACAATTTAAAATATACCTATGGTGTAATATACAGACCACCAGGAAGCTCTGCTGGATTCCCTTGATAGCTCGTTGTACGCTGTGAGCGGTGAAGCGAATAGAACTATTGATGTTGGTGACTTCAACATAAATATCCTGCAGGCCACTCCATTGAAAAAACATCTTTTTGACCTACTTGACATATATAACATGACGCAGATTTTTCAGGAGCCGACAAGAATTAGTGACACATCTAGCTCTCTATTTGACATGATCTGTTGTAGCAAAGATTTGTGCTATTCGCAGTGTAATGTTGTGGATATGTTTTATCTTATGGACCACATGCTAGTGAGCTGCTGGTTGGGGGGTGACTTTTAGAAAGCAGGTTCCTAGAACGGTGACCTACAGGGACTACAGTAATTTTGACATTGTTAACTTTTCGAGAGACGCTGCTCATGTGGACTGGGACTCAATTCTTCAAGTGTAAAGCATTGATGATAAGACAAGTTTTCCATCAAATCAATCTTTGACGTGCATGCTCCGTTAAAGACAATTACTTTGAGAAGACCTTCGCATCCCTATATTACACATAATATAAGGGAAATGATATAATTAAAGAGTAGATCTTATAAACGATATAGGCTGAGTGGGTCTACTGCTCATTTAGCGTATTACAGAGATATAAAAACTACTTAGTGGGGGCTATTCTCTGGTGTAGATCTGCAACTTGTGGAGAAAACATTTGCAACTATCAAGTCCACGGCTGTGGGATGCGATGGGTTGAACTTGAAGATGTAGAAACTGATAGTTCCTTTCTGTATTACGCACCTCACACATGTTATCAATGTGTCTTTATATGGAAGAGAGCCATCATCAGACTGATTGCTGAAGTGACTCGGCCTTCCAAACCCGCTGATCTACGCCCTATCAGTATCCCACCAATTGAGTCCAAGGTTCTTGAAATAGTAGTGCATCTACAAATGATTGAACATCTTAATTAAATATGAGCTACCACCAATTTAATCAGGGTTTAGGGCAGTTTACAATACTGGCACGGCCTTGTTAAAGGGTACTAATGACCTTGTTAGGGCCATAGATGTTTCTCAGGTGGTTTTTCTGATATTGTTGGACTACAGTAAGGCGTTTGATATCATTAATCACAGGCTCGCCATTGCAAAGCTGCATTATTGTTCCCTACATCCTGTGGTCTTAACTGGTTCTTCAATTATCTGTCTGAGATAACTCAATATGTAAGGTTGGCTAGTTCATCATCGAGTATCTCGCGACAAGCTTTTATATTATAACATATAAATTGTGTTAAATTTGAAATTACGTTATAAGTTAACAGTGAAAGTTTTAGTGTGAAAGTTTATTTTTTATTTTTACCGCATTTAAATAAAAGCTTGTTTCTGAAGAAATTTTTTTACCTTAATTTTATTTTCTAGTTATTCTTGGCAAGCCCTTTCATTTGATTCCCATATTTTAGGAACGAATAAAAGAAAATTATCCGCCATTTCGGGTGTTCCGCGATATTGGATTAAGAGTGACGTCACATTATTTTTCTAGCTATTCTTGGCAAGCCCTTTTATTTGATACCCATATTGTAGGAGTGCATTAAAAATTGGTCCGCCATCTTGGGTACGCCGCCATGTTGGATTCAGCATGACGTCACACAGTTAATCATGCATTGTCATCCAAACTGAACGTGTATACAAAATTTCAGCTCAATCGGTTGAAGGCAAGTGTCTTAAAATTGAGTTGTAAGATTCCACCCGAACATACAAACACTGCAAGTTAAATAAAAGCTTGTAAAAATAAATCTAACCATTCCTACTTACAGAAACACAAGATGACAAGTGGAGAGTAACATAGAAGAAGAATCCAGTGACGAAGATGGACATAATTGTTTTTATACCATTTAATTATGTAAATAATAAAAAAAGACAAAAAAAACGATTTATTTTAAATCATCAGATTAGGAACCGCCCCCCCATATAATTGTCAGATTAACATTGTGGATGATTAGGACATCACCCTGAACCGTCTGTATAAAAATCTGACGCACTCGAGTATTTCAAGGTCCAAATCGTCATTAATTGAATAAGACGCTTTTTGAGTTTATTTAACATTCCTCTAAACATCTGACACGCTCGAATGCCTTTTTGCTTTTTACGGCCATTACCCTATAATTAATCGTCAGATTAATATTTTTTATTATCAGAAGGCATTGCGCGTATACAGTCTGACCCCTCGAGTATTTCAATACAGTAGACCCTTGCAAATATATTCTCAACACATTTAATGAAATAAAGAAATAAAAATATAAGATCAAAATGGCAAACGAGAAAATGTGTACTGCCGAAAAAAACATTGATCGCAAAAATATAAATACCAAAGACATGATACTGACTTTTGAGCTCGAAAATATATTTGCCTTACCGAAATTCAATGTTTCAGTAACATATTACAAGACGAAATCGAATTGCTACAATCTCACTGGCTATTGTCACACATATTCTAGTTTGTGGCATTAAGGTTAGATTTCAAAGTACAAGGGCGACCCGGAAATGACATAGCTACCATTATTGTCAAAATTCTCACGGCTAGTGCCTTGGTAATTCAGATGTAGAAAAAATCATTTTATGGAGCGACAGTTGTGTTCCTTAAGATAAAAATAGTATAATGAGCTTTGCCATTCAAAATTTCCTACGATCAAAATCAATTGT
This sequence comes from Cryptolaemus montrouzieri, assembly GCA_013387265.2. Classification (NCBI taxonomy): domain Eukaryota; kingdom Metazoa; phylum Arthropoda; class Insecta; order Coleoptera; family Coccinellidae; genus Cryptolaemus; species Cryptolaemus montrouzieri. Next base: position 66,981,400 of record JABFTP020000124.1, on the reverse strand, counting down.
TCACTATCATTCTCTGAACCAGTCCACGGAAATTTGCAGCAGATTGACTGTGTTCATAGTGTGATAGAAAGACACATCAGATATAAAGATATCCATAGTCCTCTTTCCCTTACGAAAGCTTTAATTGATATGCCAAAGAACAAGACGTTGCTCATAATTCTACAAATTATGCCAAGAGATTTCAAAAGTTTTCAGTCAGTTAGTAAACTTCTCAATTATACAGGCGTACCATACACAAAATTGAAATACATAAATATGAAAAGTTCAGTCCCTACTACAGTCAAAACCGATTATAACGACATCGTTTACAACGACCGATCGGTTATTACGACCAGATTGTAAGGTCCCGGCCGAATCTTTAGTAAACTAATCAGTAAACATACCGCCTATAACAACATCGGATATAGCGACATATCGCTTATAACGACGAAACTCTATTGATATTCATCAATTATAACGACCAACCGCATTTAGTCCCACCAAAACAAAACAATACGAACGATCTTAGAACTTATTACTAAGCATTGAAGTAATATTTAGGCGTATTATTACCTACGCTCTTTGTCCCACCTCATTGGAACCTCTTCCCGGCCATTTGACCTTGCATATTTATTGTTTAGGGCGCTAACTGACTGCGTGAGTGACAACTTGATTTATAAGTTCTGCCTTTGATAAGACTGTGTATTTATGCGTCACCATGTCGCAAAAAAGAAGAAAAATCTCATATCATATGGAGATTAGAAAATGGCGAGTCAAATAGTGAAATTGCAAAAGAGTGTGGAGTTTCACAATCTACAATATGTACGATTTGGAAGAATAGAGATCCAATAAGTGGTCCAATTCTGCAACAAAAAGCCAACGACTTTGCTCGTATTATGGCTAAGGAAAATTGAGTTTTCGTCGTCTTGGGTACAACGTTTTTGTGCTCGTTATAATATTGTGGCAGGAAGCGATGAAGCGGCTGGCGTTCCTGAAGGAATGAGTGAAGATTGGCTCTCTCATAAATGGCCTGCGCTGTGCGAAGAATACACACCAGAGGAAGTTTTCAATGCTGATGAAACCGGATTGTTTTACAATTTAACTCTTGACAAAACACTTAAATTCAAAGGCGAGGAATGCAAGGGCGAAAAGTTGTTCAAAACAAGAATTACATTATTGGTTGCGGCAAAAAAGACTAGTTTATGCAAAAGAAAACTTTTGGTGATAGGAAAATCCAAAAAACCGCGTTGCTTTAAAAACATTCACTTTTTGCCTGTAACATATGAAAACAACACTAGGTCCTGGATGACATCGCAAAATTTTTGAAAAATGGCTGCGTATCTGGGATGCAGAATTGAAGTCTGGAGGAAAAAAATTCTTCTCCTAGTAGACAACTGTCCCGCTCAGCCTGTAGTCTCCAATCTGAAATGCATAAAGCTTGTGTTTTTACCGCCCAATGTCACCTCTGTTTTACAGCCCATGGACCAAGGTGTGATAAAAGCTTTAAAACCCAATACAGAAAACTTCAAGTGCTACAAATGATACATAATATTGAAAACGGGAAAGATACAAAAAGTCTTTGTGTTTTGGATGCAATTCTAATGATATCGGAAGCTTGGGAAAAGGTCACACAGGCCACTATAGCCAACTGCTTTCGCCATGCAGGTTTCAAAGATCTATCTCCATCACAAGCGGAGGACGACGATGATATTCCGCTAGCGAGAATGATACGATCTCTCACAGATGAAGACGACAACGTACCACTCGCTCAATTGGTTACTCTGTTGCAAAGATCTGCTGGTACAGAACAAAGAATTGAGATTTATTGGAATAGATGACAGTGCCGATGTGTGTGCCTTAGCTACTGAGGAAGAAATTCTTGCAGAAGCTGAAAGTAACAATCGTAACACTGACGGAGAAAACGAAGACCAGCAAGATCCTGAAGAACAGTTTAGGCCAACAACAATTTCCGAGGCTCTTAGCGCTATAACATTTTTGCAAAAATTTGTTACCTTTAACGACCAGTTTAAAACTGATGATACTCATAACTTGAGGAGTATGAAACGTAAAATGCAAAACATATTTGAGAGTGGGCTTAACAGACTAAATTGACTGATTACTTAAGAAACTAGTGTAAGTCTTATATACTGCAGCTAAGTACATCTTGTATCTCCAATTATTTCTTAATAAACATTTTTATTTCTTTTTTGATATTTCATTTGAAACAATATTGTATTCTATATTAGATATATATGTACTCATGATAATTTAACTACATACTTAATCTATGAATTGCTTAAAACAACTATTGGATATAACGTCGGAAACTATAAGGTCCCTTCAATGACGCTATATCCGGTTTTGACTGTATTTACTTTTTAGAGAATCTTTCACAAGAGAAGACTCAACTCGAATTAGCTTGAAATATAAAAAGAAAGAACACCGAGTCCATGCTACAATATATGCCAGAAAGAGACGAAGAGTTTTATTTGAATGCAATACTGAAGGATAACTCGCTGGAAAACTCAAAACCAGGAGCACAAAAAGGTCAACAAAACATGTATAGAGGGAAAAAAGGCAATTCAAAAAAGAAAGATCTCAGAGGAAGATGGAAAATTTGAGAGAGTGACTAGAAAATCTAATTATTCAAGTATTTGAAAAGTATTATTTTTTGTGATATTCAAATTTTGATGTTTTTTCAACTAATTTCTGTTTTTGAGAAATATTATAGTGATTTCATTTGATCTATGCATCGATTTGAATTAAGGTTATTGTCACAAACTAAAAGTTTCAACAAATGCTTTCCTTCAAATCCGTTCACTTTGATTCATCTCCATAAATTCAAGAAAATGCCCACTTTTTGCTCAAAGTGTCAAGCTGTTCTTTTCAAATAATATGAAATTTTGATGGAATTGTATTCATTGAAATATCTTCAAAAATCAATTTGAGATTCAATTCCAAGAAGTTCCCTCACTAGAAATATAGAGATTCTGGATTTTGAATGAAATAAACCTTCTTATCCTATTTCTCACGAATGTCATTTATAGCGCTTAGGTCAGTTACTCTCTGGTACGACGAAATGATATTATTGTTTATTTTTTTGCTGTTGAAGTGCTAGCTATAGGTACATCTAACCTACAAGTGATTTTACATCACTTTGGTTTAAGTGTAGGTAATAAATTGAAAATATCTAAAAACTATTATACTCAAATCTTTTCTTCCATGCCCAGTGAGTTGGAGTAAACGAGGAAGAAGATAGTTTTATTTGTGATCTTTATTCTGATATTCCCTTAGCCATGTTCTTTCATAATACTATAATTTTGCAACCTTCTCCCCTACTTACAAATATTCAATGTTTAGGTGTTAATATGAAAAGAGGGCTCGGTATATATAGACCCACAGCATAATTAACAGGAAACATATGGCGCACGAAAGGAAAACTGTTTCAAGGTGACCCACCCTCCATAATTCATAGTTGGCTTGCCCATACGTCCATTAGTAACAAAACTTGAACAGAAACCTAAGCGATGAAAAACCTGGAAAAAGTTGTTGTAGTTATGAAAAACTTGATTCTATTTGGAAAGGTAACATGTCCTTTGGACTTTCTAACGCGCTTGCAAGTTTTAAAATAACCGATCTAGAAAAATCTAATGATATCAAAACTCAAATATAACTCCGACTTGAACTTAATATCTCAGCTCATCCAACACAACCGCACTAATCGTTTTTTAATTACTTCAAGGTGAACTAGATGACGTTTATAATTTGAATTCATCGTACGCTTCCAATAACAACGATGCATTGTAAAACATTTTGATTAGAAAAGCAAATTAGCGCATACCAATAATATACAATGTTCGAATATTTCAACCAAACATCCTAAATTTCTTAATCTCCTTTTTATCCGAGAATCATAATATATATTAACAGATAGTTTTATAAATGTACTTTAATAGGCATCGATTAGTTCACTAATGACCTTGTCGGTTAAATGATTGAAATGATGAGCCAATCGAGCAAATAAACATGCACGGAATGGTTGATTTTCATGAATATCAATATGCATTATAAAACATCGATTTTTGGTTGCAGCTTGTAAATATCTGTTAGCGCAATGAAGCGAAGAATAGCAACATATGGAAAACTGTTTGAAATGGTCTCGATAATTAAGACCTCAAATTTATGGCACGACCTTCCAAATTTGCAAAAAAAAGTGTTCTTCCGTCATTTGGAGTAGGTCCTTAATTGATGAAAATGTATATACATATACATAAGTTGCTTACTCTTTATGAGGAATCTTTTATTATAGAAAAGATCAGAAAGGGTCTCAGTATTATTACTTAATCAAAGAAGTTCAGGGTCACCAATTCAACTATATGCCCCATTAGAATTAAACAAAAGAAGTCATTAATTAGAGTTTGAAACCAAGCAAGATCAAGAAAAGCTGCATATCCCTTGATGGAAAACAAATTCTACAAATCATTTGAGAGGCAAAAAGCACGAAACCTGTTCGAGAGAAATGCTCCAAAGCAAAGATCTACATTAGTATGAAAAGTTGATGACCCTAACGAAAAATTCAATGCAAGCGATGAATGGTTGCAAAATTTCGAAAGGGCTGCCATTTTTGAATATCACAGGTGGACAACTGTTCTCGCAACCTAAATCAGTTCATCCATTTAAAGAAAGACTGTCGAATATTATTACTCAATTTAATTGATTAACAAATATACAACGCAAATGAGACTGGTTTATACTGGAAACTGATAAAACCTATATTTGATTTCTGAAAAGACTGCCCCTAGTTTGAAATTAGCAAGTCACCTAGATTTTTCAAAAATTTCAACAATCCTCTCTTCTAAACAATCACTGAAAATCTATTGAAATTTTCAAAAACTGGTCCTTTCAGAATTTAGTTCCTGAGGTGTTTTTACATATCTTTTTGACTTTATAATTTAGCAAACCAAAATATTCACAGGTTAGAAATGCTTTTGTTATATCCAACATCAGCAGAGGAGTTAAAAACACCTACCCGTGATATTTTGTTTCTTTGTTTCTCTGGACCGAAACATGGACACCGTGATTAATGATACTCTTGACTTATTCCATGCTCTTGCACCTTCTGAGTACACAATGGAAGATGTTGAAAATGTAATTAAGACATTTTGAATGATGAGACTGATATTTCTGATGATAGTGACTGTGGAGATTTGATTATATCACAACAAGCTATTGTAGCTATCAAAATTGTTTCACTTTTTTGAATTTCGCGCCATACTTTGTCCTTTTCGTTGGTTCATATTGTCACCGCAAAGCGAACCATAGAGTTAGCGCTGTTAAGTTCTGTCAAATGTCATTGATTGTTCTGTTTCCGGTGGTTGCAAGTGGCGATTATTGTTTTGCCGCCTTTATTGAATATATTTCTGTTAGTTTTTCATTTCTTCAGCATTGTATTATTGCTTTTGGTTGCATTGTGAACCATTGAACATTGTTGAATATATTGTCGGTTTAGTGTAGTCAAGTGTTATTATTATCAAAATATTCCATTAACCCAACTAAAAAGAAGCTCCCACACACTATCGGCAGAACAAGAAAATGTCAGTGACATGATGATATCAAAACGAATTCAGGAAAGGCAGTCGTTGTAGATTTGCTCTTAGAGAAATTCAAACTAAAAGAACTTCATTTTTCAAATAACTACATATGTATGTACTCTGCCTATTGATTGAACTATCAAAGGGTTAGATTCCCAAGACGGTATCAATCAATTCTATATGTCGACTTCTTTAAGAAACACTTGTTTCATCAGTACCATCGCAAGAACCCAAGTTTTCTAAATACGCAGTAACATTTTCCTGAACAAATATGATTTTATTATGAAATGAATAACATTGAAAAGTTGATTATGGGAGAAAATTCAACCTGACGTTATATAATACACAGTAGTATATTCACGGTCAACATCTTTCCAGAAGAACGCGGATGACCAACATAGATAAATCGGATTCGGAACAAAACAAATTCAAGGGGAGAGGGAAACATTTCCGGTGAATCATTCTGAAAGGATAAATTATGCTATCATTATTATTCAAACCATTCTTCATAAGAAAACAGGTATTATATGAAAATTTCCATAAATCTAATGGAAAAAGCAAATAACTAAATCGAATGGTGAATGGAAACCAGACATCAAAATTAGGACCACTCATTCAACTATAAACCTGTGCCTCTCTTATCATATTACATTCTCCTCTTATTTGGTTGTGTAATATGGATTCCCTCTTTGAAATATTCAGCTGAACATAATACAAAGTTATTATTTAATAATAATAACTTACTTGTAGTTCCCATTTATAAGATTCAAATTTGTATTTTACATTGTTCTTCAACATATTTATCTTTGTTAGTATCTAGATAAAATGTTAAAAAATGTCTATGAACAAACTAGAAATCTCTAAAATGAATTGAGGATTGACAAAATGAACAGAAGTGAATTTATTATTCCATGCTTCCTATAAGCATTGGTTCCTCTTCAACGTCTACTCTAACATTTATTATATAAATAAATCAATATTCAATACTAATCCCGCCAAAATCATTTTGTTTTGGTACCAATCATGTTATTTTGGTAAGTTTCCATGGCTCAAATAGTCAAATAAATCAGTCTTTTAATTTCTTGAATGAAATTCATACTCATGAAAAGTTCACAGGAGAAACAAATAATTCAATAAATTAGCATTAAGCCTAATAAATTTAAATGATAATATTGCATATAACCTTGACCAAAGAGAATACTCTATAGATGCAACAATTCCCATAAATTAATTCAATCATATAAATCATAAACTAACAGCTTACAAAATCGCAGAATATTTCAAAGCAGAAATTAATACCATCAAATCAATAACTTTAATTTTGCCTCCTCTTATAAATCAAATCATTAGACAAATACTCCATTATACTGAAGAAAACCTCAGAAAAAATGTGCTGGTCCACTTTTTCATAGCATCAGCTATTTTCCAAAATTCTACATAATTGGCGAATTCATATAATTAGGAATATATGAAATTGATAAACATGTAGAAGTTTTGAATGTAGATTCAAAGAACATATTTCCTTTAATAGAGAAAGGAAAATGTATCTGTAGGAAAAGTTCAAAACTAATAAATTCTTTGAAAATTTACATTATACCTCCTCAAAAACCAACCAAACAATTAAATTTTCCCACTACTGAACATGTAGGATAGAAAATAGCCAATATATACAAGATATTTCCCTTGAAACTGGGGTGAGAAATAAACTATGGAAACTTGGGAAAATTGCCTCAATTTGACATAAATAAAATATACTATTTACCAAATATCAGGTGCATGTTCGAAATTAAGCACATACCCACAAGACTTCGTAAATGTCTAAAAAGTGACTTCTAGTAGCAATACAGATTTCAGGCCATTTTGTCGTCCGAAATACTTTTAAAATATCTATTTGTTCATTGTTCAAAGAAAATTTTTTCTAAATGCTGTATTTTTCTACGATTTTGACAAAACATAAAACCCTCCAAAATAAATAGGTGAACCATAAACGACACACCTTGTAAGGGTACACTATGTACTCTCATTTAGGGTAGACTAATTATATAATATTCAATGGTATAATATATATGGAATTTCTCTTAACACTTGGTGAAACATAATGAATAAATAACTTGGCAAAAGTTTTACACTAATACATTAAAATACTCGACATATGTTTTCAGTATTCTATTACACTTGATGTGGCTGATAACCCGAAACATATGTCGAGTATTCTAATAGGTTGTTGTGAAACTTTTGCCAAGTGTCCAATTGATAGCTATAGCTTCAGACTTGGTTGAACCAAAACGCTGAAAAAATAGATTGGCAGGCAAAAAATTCGTAATTGGCAATTATGATCTGTCCTTTCTGTGAAGGACACTCGACAATTGGCAACCAGTAATGTAAAAGCTTGTGTTTCTTGGACAAAGAACACAATAGCAGGAAAAGAATGGTTAAGATCATTCAGATACAGGCTAAGAGATCTAAATTTTGAAAGAGCCAAAGCAATAGTGCAAATTTTGTTGAAATCCTAAAAGCAGTTATGCACCAGTACTCCAGTTTTGATGATGGAACTTGTCTATGAAACCTGAACTACGACAGTGCAACGACCAGGAAAAGTTTCAGCACTGAAACAATGTGCGTTTGTAAAATTACAAGAAGTGAGCAAAAGTATTGGTTACAACGTATTATATGTTTTGGTTAGACCAAGAAAAAGTCCATACATGGAGCTCCTACTGGTTTTCTTGGTTTATATCAACCTACAGGATGGATGCATGCCAAAACACAGGATGACTTCAAAAGAAAAGTTATCATTTTAATCACGTAACCTATTTTGACTACAAGCACTCGCTACTTCAAAGACTTTTGGTATTACTGTTCTTACTAAATCGGCATATAAAACTGCAAAAATACAATAATTAGATGTAGGATTAACTGAATGTGTTTACCAAGCATATTCAAAAGTGATAACACCAGTTACCAACGTTTTAAAAATTGTGGCATACTTTGGAGATACACTGAAAGAACCTTTATCTTCAAGTACAATTGGAAAGAATTCAAGATGTTCCAATTACAACACAGGACTACAAAAAAAATTTAGTGCAGTTCTCTTTGTGTATGTGGTCGATAAGGTAGTAATCTAACGTATATTTGGCATAGTCAATTTAAACCATCAGCTTCAGTTTACCTACTATCCTCATTTAAAATTTTTAGGGGTCTTGTTCGTTAATATTCATTAATACAAAAACATCGATAAAGTTTATGTTCATTATGGCTAGTACATTCAGATGTTGTGTTAACGATCTTGATATATTTTGTTGTTTGTGGTGAACACAATACATATTGAAACATCAGAGTGAGTCGATTATAAACATGTGAGTCGTTTGAATTTTGCTTACTTCGGTTTTGAAATAAAGTGTGGGTTTAATTGTAAACTGTGTTGAACATTTGCGACAATGGGAGAAAGGAACACGTAGGTCTTTGAAGAAAAAAATCATTATGACGACTGTTACTTTTACATGACTTATATAGTGGTTATCAACAAAACCAATCGCCATCAATTGAAATACCTCAATATTTCTTCAACACAAAGACCTATTCCTTATTCAGAAAATACTGCAATACCAACTTTTCACCAGATGCAGCAATCTTAGGAGGTACATGCTGAAATACATATTTCTTCTCAAGTAGATGGTGACTTTGAATACTGTAGAAAAACATCAAATTCGAAGCTCATTCGTTGAATTAGCTTCTTAATGACTTCATCAGAGATCTTTCTAAGGAAAGTGCTGAGTTACTAGCGTCAAGATTAAGAGAGAACAACTGCCTTCCCTTCAGACGTTCTAGTGTCTGCATATTGCACGAAAGAACGAATCTTATTGCAGTTATTTCAACTGACGAAAATTTATGTATTGCTGTAATGTGATTGGTTTGCTAGCATTCACGGGTTTGACGATCTATCAGCATAATCAATGGCGTTTCTTTATTGACTGTAGTAAATGAAATCTCAAAGCAAATGCTCCCGTTCCAATCGCTAAATCAAATGTGTAAAAGAAGAATATGAGGTAATTTCAATTATTATACAGAAAATAAAATATTTTGAACATGATTGAGTGATCAACGTCGACTTAAAGAAGGTTAATTTTTTATTGGTTCAACAGAGTGGTTATACCGCGCTTTGTTTCTGGGGCAATCAAGCCAATTCACATCATTGGACTCAAAAAAATTGACCTATGATATTGTTGTTGAGGAAAGAAACATTATAAATGAACCCTTGGTTTTGACAGAAAAAATGATTCTTCCACCATTGCATATAAAGTTGTCACTAATGAAAAAAATTGTCTCGACAGAAATGGTTTTCAATGTTTTCGATTTGACAGAAATTTGGTGGTTTAAGTACTGAAAAACTAAAAGCAGGTATTTTTAATAGACCTCAAATACGTCAACTAAAGACATCACTAGTTTTGAGACTTCTATAAATGATCTAGGGAGGTTTGCGTGGCAATCTTTTGTGGCAGTTGCACAAAATTTCCTCGGAAATCACAAGGCTGAGAACAATGTAGAACTAGTATAATAGAAGAAATGCTGGTTCTTTGCAAAGATAGGCTGTAATGAGTATAAAATTACACTATCTCAATAGTCATCTAGATCAATTCGAACAAAATTTAGAAGGATCTAAGCGCAGAACAAGAATAACGTTTCAACCAAGAAATAAAAACGATGAAGAATAGATACCAAGGAAGGTGGAACACTCATATGATGGCCGACTATTGCTGGGAAATCGTGCGAGAGTTTAATTCTAGAAAATCACTCAAAAGGCAATTTTTTGATGTTTAATGCTAATAAAATAATATTTTTTTGTGAAAAGTGTATTTTTTTTCCGGGAAAAAACTGGTAACATTTTTGATATCGCCATGTAAAACATACTTAAAATCAGGTAAAAAAAGGTAATAACTGCTATAGTTCTCAAATCTTCAGGAAAACCATTACATGGATGAGATGTGTTGAAATCCATTTTTTCATTTTCATTCCCCGAACGTATTGAACAACCTAGGTTTCCCTGTGGTACTCAACAAATTTGCTTCCAAAAACGCATGGTATGACCAAAACATTTGTTCTATATTTCAACAAATAAAACTCAACTTCACAAAAACAATATTGACAAAAGGAGGGTAAATCGAATATTTTAATTCACCAAACACACTATGTTTTCTCTTGACTTTTGCTCTCACATTCTTCTTATTATAATGAATTTCCTTGAGTTATAAATGAACCACGATTCCACCAGTTGTCTAGACATTTGAAACAAGAATTATACTTCAAGTTTTCGACCTTCAGACTCTTAACAGCTTATTTAACACCCATTCACGTCTTATCGCTTTCTCAAATAATTATAAGAATAAATAACGACAAAATAAATTTGATAAACTCGTCTCGATCAAAATTACGATGAATATGATTGATAAAAATGAAAGCTTGCAATATGTAGATATCTCCCATACAGTATTTCATTGAGTGTTTGTCTCAAGGAATTTTCAAACAATCAGGACTTATATAAGTTGTAAATCCGTTTGAAAATGTGCAAGCAAACTAGCTACGTCCTTTTAAAGCAATAAAAAATGATTAAGAGGAACTGAAATTGTATTAGATGAATATTTAATTATGTACACAAAATATTAATTAGGAGAACAAGTTATGTTGATTTGGTTATTTCAATATTCTCGAAGGTTTTAACTAACTGAATTTCAGATAGTAACCAAGATATCTTGGAAAATATAAAACTTTATATCTTTTCACATGGTCTTAGCTTGTAATCCAAGTAAAGAACACTGAATGTTTTTTCGGACAAGTAACAATACAGACGAAGTGAAATCGCAGCCATTGTTTTCAAGGTTTATCTCTTGGAACATTCTTAACCTTTAATAAATTGTAACTTTTATAATATAGCTTTCTTTATATTATAAAAGCTGGACTTTATTGTTAGAATTGGGTAATTATTAGATAGTTTTTAAGTAGCCAGACAGTTTCGACAGACTTAACACCTTGGCAGACAAATTTGAAGGGTAGCTGCTGTGAGTTCGAAGACTCTTGTTTTGAAGTTTTCGTTAAAAAATTCATTTAAATTTTCCCAAATAAAATATTTTATGTATTGAGGTCAAGGATTTCAGTTGGCCGCGATTATAATGCCCAACAAATAATATCCACTTTTTTAGAATATTATCACATGTATTTTTGTGTACTTATTTAAAAAAATCATCTAGTATTTGTGTAACAGCTCTAGTTTTTTTGATATCTATCAAACAACCAGCATCAGTTTCAACTAGTGTATTAAAAAAATTGAATAGTAAATTAAAACAGTGACTAAGAAGGGGAGAGTTGTTTAAACGATCTGTATACTTTTGCAATTCGTGGCGAATATTCCTTTACAAAGTATCGTGAACCGATCACGGACTTTAATAAGCGTTCTTTAACTATCACTACAGGAGACACAGGGACTCTCCTGGAAGTGTGCGTTTATTCAAGATGTACAAGGAATTACAGAAAACATAATGGAGGAACTAGGAAAATAATCCAGGTAGACAAACTGATTAGTGACAGCAGGGAATGCAATAATGTACGAAGTATAGCAGATCAAAGTAATCGTAATTTTGGACCTAACCTGGCAAACACTTCAAAAAAACTGAACACGAGGTGGCGCCAAGGTAGCGTGACAAAAATACTTTACTCGTGTACTAGAACTGGACTATTCTTCATTAATTTTTCAATACTAGCCAAAATTAATAATTAAACTAAATGCATAAAATGAATTGGGCAACAATAGTTGATTCTGACACTATTAGGAGAATGATCGGTTCCACAATTCCTATTATCAAGACAGAAGTATAAACTCTTTTTATATTGGGTAGTTCTTTGATATAACAGCCTTTAAATATAATTCATCCAACAATTTAAGTCTAAATTTTAATATCAATAATTCGATGTTCAACTAAGGCGTCTGTTTTTATCATAACCATATCGTTTTCACATGAAATTATAGAAAGAAAACTTACTCTGTTGCTATTACGCCTGTAATTTAGATAAGGTTAAATTGGATTATCATGTTCAGAGTAGCAATGACAAGGAAATGGCTTATGCAAGCAGAGTAGTGAACATAAATGAAATAGAGACTTCTATACTTTGACTGCACTAGGTTCAAATAAAAATAACAGCAGGAGTAATTTTCAACGCAATATTTAGAGGAATGAATATGAAATGAAAAAGATAACAAGAATTATAACAATTTGAAACATTTGAACATGAAAATTATTTTAATGTCTATTCCATATAATTTGAAAACTCGGGGATTAGTTGTCAGTTGTAAAAAGAACGAATTCTTATTATGTTCCATATATTTAAATATTGTTTTTACTTTCAAATATGAAATATTACTTTCAGAGTGTATAAAACCATTGTCAAACACAATATTGTTATCGTTCATAAATATGTTTCTTTCTGATCTTGCCTCTTAACTGGTAAACAAAGAAAATCTCCTATACTTTCTGTTCCATTTCCACAGACACAAACACATATCTTCTATCTTCAACCTTCAAACCAGACATTGATTTAAAACGAAATAACGGTCACCCTATATATATATTTTTATACACTCTATCAGTCTTTTCTCATACAAAATCAAGCATTTGAATCCAAAATATGTCCTAGCTGTAATTATAATCACAGCAAAACAACGGAAATCTTGCACTTTTCACAGTTCATCATACTGTTATGTATACCATTTGCACTTTTTCTTAAGACATTTACCGTTGATAGGGTCCACTTTCAGACAGATACTAAGCGCTACACAGTAAACATTCAAAATATCTGCATGGTAAAATCATTAAGTATGGCTGTAATCAGTCTTGAGTATATCAATGTTAAAAACTTGAGAATTTTCGATGAAGAAAGGCATATTTTTGAGATAATTTTTAGTACCAAGTTGGCAAATGATTTTAGCTTAGTGCCAAAAGCAGCTTCATTCAATATAAATACAAGAGTATTGTTTTGGCATTGAAGTTGTTAATACTGAGGGTTCAACCTCTTCAATGATCAATACATTTATACAGTATGTCTCAAAGTAAACAGGACTTTCCCAAAAGGGACTTTTCTGGTGGCGCCACCTGCATGTGACTAGTGACGTTTGAAAGGTACATTTATTCCAGTCATAATTTCATGATATTTAGTTCACTGGAAGGTGAGTTCTTGTGCCTTAAGTGACAGTAAGTTTTGGTAGTAGGACAAAAATAAGTATCGAACTATTAACAACTAATTGAAACTCGGTAAACCGTTCAACGAAACGTTTCAATTGATGCAAGAAGTTTATGGTGACGATTGTCTATTTTGGGCTATGGGAAGGTGTGTGCTCACTTTGTACCACACAAATTGACTGATGATCAAAAATTTCTTCGAATCGAATCGAAACATTGTAAGGACATCGTTGAAAAGAAGGAAAACTTCCTTTTGAACATTGTGACTGGTGTCGGAACGTGCTGTTTCAAAGACTTGGAAACGAAACGACAAAGTGCCGTATAGAGGCCAACACACGAGCCAGCAACCAGAAAATCTCGATTTGAGAAGGCAAAAGTGAATAAAATGCTCATTTGTTTTTACGATTTGAAGGGTATTGTTCATCATGAGTTCGTTCCACCGAGCCAATTGTTACTGCGGTTTATTATCTTGGCGTTTCGAGGCCTTTGTTGCATCGTATTCGTCGCGTCTCACCGATCGACGCTAATTACCGATTTTTTCACCAAAAATCAAATTTTATGGGTCAACCATTCCCCATATTCACCGGACCTAGCTCCGTGCGACTTTTATTTGTTCGGGAAACTTCATCTCCCAATGAAAGGAATGCGTTTTGCTGACATTTCAGCCATCCAGAAGACGTGTACCAACATTCTCTGATCTATGCCGGCCAAGGACCTCATTCGAAATGTTATTTAACCATGCAAAACAGTGTATTGAAGCGAAAGGAGACTATTTTGAATAAAGCAAAAGAACTTTGTCAAAAAAAGCATTTGCTTTCCTTATTTTTGGAAAGTTAACTTTGAGACAGACTGTGTATTGTGTTTCTCGTAATATTGGTTTAGTTTATATAAAAAAATTACATTTAACTTGAGGATGTTATCATTATCGATGTGCACTCTTAAGGGACTCTAAGACTACCAACTTGGTTGTCTTGTTGCTAAAATTGCCATGTTCATCTCACCAATCGCCTCTTTTAGATGATTCCATACTTTCGTCGCAGCAATAAAGAGTAAGTTCACTTCTGATGGTGTTAACTTCCCTATAAACGCTTCAACAGTGTTGTCAACTTGAGGTTCGACCCATCAAAAATGAACATTATCTGTGTCATGCAACATTGACAACCAAGTTGGCCATCTGTAGGCTTCTCTATAGAAAGTTTCAAACAAATGTTATTGACAATTCAGAAATTATCACAGCATATCTTATTCCGACAAGTGATTTATTTCACTAACTTCTGGAATAGGAAAGATGTGAAGCTCTGCTAAATTGATTTTGAAAATAAAATCAAATTTAGATACGATACGTGAAAGTTGTGACATTTTCAGGAGAAATTCTTCTTTGGGCAAATCTGAGATAATTAAACTTGAATTAAAGCTCTGACATTGAAAAGACAATTTGGATCTTCTTGATCTGAATAATATATTTAGGCAAATATCGTTCATTTTTTTCATCGTTTACTACTATGATCAAAGAGACGTTTCAATTTAAAGCTCTTGGCTTTATAAAGGCATATTCTTTTTCTTATGTTGAAACACTATCCTAACCATATTGATTCTTTGTACGGCGCAACATATCGTAATTCTTTTGGAAAACCAACCAGCTTTTGCTCGAGGACATAAACTATGGTTTCAATATGATATTGCTCGTGAAGCTTGGAATCGTGATTTCAATGGACGATGGCACGGCAGAGGGAGTCCAGTAAATTGGCCAACAAGTTGGACAGATCTGACGTCTCCAGACTTTTGTTTATGGGTTTACCCATAAGAAAAGTTTACTTGTGCCAATGTCACTTGAAGTGCTGCGCATGTGCCAATGATGTTTTCAAGTTCGGATCAAAAAGTGCATTGAAATTGAAGATCCCCAACTTGGGAACTTACCGACATGAGTTCAATTTAAGTAGGTGAGACGATTATACGATGGTGAGTGGCGGGGGGATTTACCGTAACCAGCACCTTGATGATGAGAGGTGTGAGGAATCACCGAAAACCACCACTACAATGTATAGAGGCCAGTTGAAAACTACCACGTCCACGTCGTTATTCGACTTATTATCGAAAATTTGTGAGAGTAATCTTATATTTGAGTTCAACTTAATATCTTATTGGTTAGTTAGTTAGTTAATCTTTATTGAAACTTTGATTCTCGATCGAATTTCGCGGAGAAATTGTATTTCCAGTCTAAAACACCACTTCCGAAGTTCCACATCGGAACTTGTTATATTATATATTATTATATCAATGGCCCCTTTTGTGCCAGAAACTTTTTTCGAAGTAATCAAGTCCAACCGACATATAATCTTGTCTTAAGATAAATGATATTTACGTCAAATTGACCGTAAGACATAATTCGCGAAAATTCGAAATAATCGGACTACTCGAATTATTCGAATACTCGATTCGACTCGAATACAGTACAACTCTAACCTGTTGGCTCTTTCACGGTTGAGAGAAAAAATTTTGCTAGAGAAAGAAGAGAAAATCGCGATCTACGCATGATAACAAATGTACTAACAAATGTATCTGGAAAAGAATTAACAACTGAAGACATTGAAGAATGGGTTCTAGGAGATAATGAGAATTATCTCTGAAGCTGAAATAATTAACAACAAAGAAAGTGACGAGGATACAGAACAACTTGAAGAAGGCGATGTCACCATGAATTCAGTGAAACATAAAGAAGCTCTCTTGTGTTTCAACAAATGTTTGGAATGGTGCACAGAAAATGATACCCCTCAGCACCAAATAGTATTATTGAATAAATTGAAAGAGGAAGCTGCAAATTCTCATCTTCGTTCCTTAAAACAGAAAACGATCCAAGACTTCTTCAGAACCTAAAAAATGATCTGTGAAATGTATCACTTTCTTAAGAATATGTAGTTATATTTTCATGTTTTTCTGTGAATCACAATAATTTTGAGTTTTTCAATGAATATTTTACGTTTTCCAATAAATATTTCACGTTTTCGAAAAATATTTCACGTTTTTCAGCCCTGTCTTTTTTTACTATTTCATTTCAATTATCTCGATAACCGAATATTTCAGTAATCCAGTTCCATATGATTCGGATTAGAGAGGTTGTACTGTAATTCGATCCGAATTGCGAATGGAATGTCAGTATTCGAATCGATTCGAACACCCCTAGTATTGACGCTCGAAACGAGCGTTAAAATTGTAATGTGTGTATTTTTCTATGAAATCATGACGCTCCCATTAAAAGGGGTTTTCAGCGTCAAAATATGTCATTTGTCACATTTTTAGGTTAAAACACTTAATTGATAAATATGAAATTAATTTTTATTGACTGATTTTATATCTTTTGTGTTGTATATTACGAAATTCTTTTTTCAAAACCTCTATATTGTTCGAGCATCCATAGCTAATTTTGCACAATAACTGAACTACCATAAAAAAAGACGTAGCCATTTCGTATGGAAGAAAACAGGTTGCCCCAACTTGTTCATTGGCAACCCTTGAAGACCGAGAATATAAGCTTGTAACTTGTCTCTTTTAGCGTCTGCCGCAATAAAGTTTAGAGATTCCCAACTTTCTAGCGTCAATGCTGAAAGTCACGTGACCTTCCGTATCTGCGTCAAAACGCTTTAAAGGAACGGAACCTGTGTACAGCAAAGAAGATATGTCAAAAACGGTTGGTCACAGTGCTTTATAAATCATTCCATGTATGTAATTGTGAACATAAATCAACAGTAAATTCAGTTAATGAATTTAAATATGAAAGTCTACATACTCATACATGCTCAAGAGAAGGTTTCTGTATTGCACACGCATAATTGCCTATGAAGAGATTCTGAAGGAACTTTCCAGAATCGGTAGAAAAACCTTTCGAGACGTGTATGGATTCTCTGTGAGATTGCTTAGAGATGTAGCTCCAATCCTGACAGAACCACTGAGCAAGATAATAAATCTGTGCTTTGAGAATGGATGGAGCTTAAGGTCGCCAGGGCGATACCAATCTATAAAAAAGGCGATAGGGGCGAGTGCGGAAACTACCGACCCATCTCGAAGATCTTCGAGGCTATTATTGAATCTAGATTGGTAGCTTATATAGTCAAAGTTGCATCTCAGTTGCTGTCAGTATGGTTTCCGGAAAAACAAATCTACAACAGCTGTGATTAAATTGGTTGACTTCATGTTCGAGGTGTTTGATAATAGAGAGAGAGCTATCCTGACCTGTCTGGATCTGACGAAAGCATTCGACTGTGTGAATCACGAGAAGCTGTTGCTAAAGCTTGAGCACTGTGGAGTGAGACCTGTTCCAATCGTATCTACAAGATCGATATCAACTGGTCGAATCGGGTAATAGTACCTCTACTAGACGTAGAAGTGTGCGCGGAGTTCCCCAGGGCTCCATATTGGGGTCAATCCTTTTCCTGCTATATTTGGATGACATTACATATAATGTGAGGGCTAATTGTACTATGCTCTTTGCCGACGACACAAGTTTTATCAGTAGAACCAAACAGGATATCAGCCTCCGTCGCGGAGAAGAGGGCCACTAAATCTGGATCTCTGATACTGCTGGGATTCACATTGGACTTATCACTATCCTGGAAACAACACCTTACTCAACTTCGGAAGAGACTGGTAACAGCCTTGTTCACAATTAGAATAAGGAATATTGTCGGCGAAAGAGAGGTCCTAATAACTTATCATGCCCATTTTCATAGCCTGACCACCTATGGTACAATCGTATGGGGGGCCTCAAGAGATGCAGCACTTGTCTTTCTACAACAAAAAAAGGCAATGCGAATACTGCAGAGATCTCTTTAGAAGGTACAATGTGATGACTTTACCTTGCATATACATAATACAGTGCCTGGAATTCTTTCATAAGCATAAGTCCGGGCATCAGCAGCATTAATTAGTACACAGTCACTTAACAAGAGAGAAATATATTTTACCACAACATCGATTAATGAAAACACAGCACTCCTTTAGATTTATGGGAACAAAGATTTATAACCTAACACATGGATCAATAAGTCCTGAGACTAACCCAGAGATGGCGCTCGTAGTAAACCAGTAACCACGTATTTCTAGAGTACTAACATTTGCTTGCAACGTGTCAAAATTTTAAGTCGATCGGACAAGAAACAGCTGAGTTATCGAGGTTAGGTTAGAGTAAAGTCGTTTTGTAGTTTGTTTAAAAAATGGAAAAAACCGAGTTTCGTGTTCTGATAAAACGTTGTTTTTTAATGGTTAAAAATACCGTACAAGCGAAACAATGGATTGAAAAATGTTACCCGGACTCTTGTCCATCAAAAGCAACGATTTGTCGGTGGTTTGCCGAGTTTAAACGTGGTCGTACCGACACAAATGACGTGGAACGCTCGGGTAGCAGTTACACCGGAAAAAGTGACAAAAATTATAATGAAAGATCGTAAAGTGAAGCTCCGTGAGTTTGCTGAGATGACACAGATATCATACGGAAGTGTATGTACTATCCTTCATGAAAAAGGTTTTTTCCAAGTGGGTGCCGCGATTGCTTTCGATGGAACGAAAACAGCAACGAGTCGATGGTTCAGAAAGCTGTTTATCGCTATTTACTCGCAACAAAAAAGATTTCTTTCGTCGTTACGTGACCATGGACGAAACATGGGTACATCACTACACTCCAGAGTCGAAGCGGCAGTCATCTGAGTGGCGCACAGCTGGCGAAAGCCGTCCGAAACGTCCGAAAACGCAGCAGTCAGCTGGCAAAGTCATGGCGTCAGTTTTTTGGGATACGTATGGCGTGATTTTCATTGACTACCTCGAAAAAGGTAAATCGATCAACAGTGATTATTATATTGACTTACTGGTGCGTTTGAAGGAGGAAATCGCAAAAAAACGACCGCACATGCAGAGAAAAAAATCCTTTTTCACCAAGACAATGCACCCTGACACAAGTCGATGAAAACAATGGCAAAATTGAACGAATTGGGCTTTGATCTGCTTCTCCACCCCCCATACTCGCCAGATTTAGCCCCCAGATTCTTTGTTGATCTTAAAAAAATGCTCCAGGGAAAAAGATTTGGCTCAAATGAGGAGGTCATCGCTGAAACTGAAGCTTATTTTGAAGCGAAAGATAATTTTTTTTACTAACGTGGTATTGAAAAATTGGAACCATTGTATCACCCTAAAAGGTGATTGATGTTGATGTATAAAAATTTTTGCAAAAAAATTTTGTTTTCATTTTTAGTCTCGGGACTTATTGATCCATGTGTTACTGCCTGATCACCTTACAAAACTGAACGTTGACAGCTTTAAAAAGAAACTGAAATCTATCCTCATAAGAGAGGCCTTCTACAGTATAGACGAATTTATAGTTCATAAATTTTAAAAGCCTAGATATATTTATTCTCTGATTGTCATTACTGTGAAATTGTTCTTGTGTTATTTTTATCTTACTTAGGTTGACGTATTTAAATGTTTGAATTTTATTTGATATGCCTTGTAATTTGTTGAAGGTGAATAATATTAAATAAAATAAATAAATATATGATACATTGTTGGATCTTTCTGTATTTACTATTCTTGAATATTTATCTCAAACTTGCCCATATTTTACTTCGTTCGAAAAGTGACACAACTTCATTTAAAATGTCAAAAAAAAGAAGAAGAAAAATTAAGGTAGTTGCCTACCTACCTTTCTCTGTTTCTCAAAATATGCCTTCCCCGAAACACTCTCATGCACAATCTCACAGAGTTACTGCACTATGCTAATTATTAGCATGTAAATCTTCATACATGGGTTCCTCTTTGATCATTTTCTTGTCCTTTGAAAGAGACGCACTGGAAGAAAAGGTCATAGAGGCGCTGCTAATAAGAAATCCTGAAGATGAAGTCTTATGACGCTTAAAAGTAAAATTGGCATCTATGTCAGTGCTGGGCGGTCGTTTCAATACAGTCTTGCATGTACCATGGTATTTATTGGTAGAAATTTCAGTCGAATGGGCATCACAGTCTTTTGTCTCGTTAAATTTCGGGCTGGATATTGAGCAAATTTCAGAACCAGGCGATGGTAAGTTTTCGATTAGATGCATTACAGCTTGCTCAATCTGCGTTGGGTCTTCTACTGATTCGATGCCTGAATGTGTATTCGGGCTTGGAACCATTTGTTCTAGATTCACCAGTGCTGAAAACTTTTTCTTCATCTCTGCAATTGACTGATTACCTTCTTTCTCGTCCACCAATGTGTTTATACACAGGAAACTTTCAACAGTGCCTTGATCGTCAACCTCTAAGAATCCTTGAGTTTTCAAATATATAAATTTACTGTTTCTCGACATCAATCTGTAGCATGAAGTTCCCATAGTTTCTCCCCGATCGTACATTTGTCTTAGAGCAGTTATCACCCAACGTACGTCATCTTTATGCATAAATTTGAAAGCAGACAATCCTGATACCTCGTCAGTCATGTAGCCAGCTATCAAAGATATCCTGTGGTCGCAGGATATTATACGTCCGTCCACCAGATGTCTCGTCACATATTCATTTCTAGAAATATCCAATAATCTATTCGGAATTGGTTCAGGCCGATTTATCCTAATAAAAAGAACCAATATATCATTATTTACAGTGTTAATTGTAGATACTTCACTCGAAGTTGATGTGTTTTGATTGCAGTCACGTTGATCATCAGAACAAGGTCGATGTATACTCATCACTCTTACAGTTTCAAATACAGGTACTTCCGATCTCGGACCAGCCCTTTTCAGAGAAACGGTAAAATATTTTCTCCATCTTGTTTCAAGGTCACCAAATGAGTTCAGGTACGTTCTTAATTTTTCATGATCCGTTGGTAAAGTTATGTTGTAAATAGATTGACCCATGAGATCCGTTTGTAAATAACCTAACAAACTTTCAACAGTATGTGAAACGAAAATGATTTTACCGTTCATTGTGAGAATCAACATAAAACCACCCAACTCGTTGCAAACTATTTCTTCCAACATGCTCTGGTTTATTTGCTTTGGCATTTCTACATGAGGATGGCTTTTAGGATTTAATAAAGTTTGATAGATTCTCAAATGAGTTGCGGTCAGTCTTAATATACTTGTTTTGTCCATTCTCTTTGAACTTTTCGCTACCATTGGTACTAACGTTGCCAGCTCCCCAATATACGAGTTGAGTTTATCTCTTCTCATTTTCTCAGCACGATTCCTCATTTCCCTACTATTGCTGGGAGGACTGTGATCTTGCGGAATATGACAAGGAATTGACATCTTTACATTATCTGAAAAAGTCTTTTTCTGTGAAACTAACATTTTCGACAGTCTATAATGAGCACCATTTGTTTTTCACTCGCCTCACAGATTAATTATCTGATATTTAACTTGCGTAGACGGAATATTCGCGATATATACACAACAAATCACAAAAGGGATAACACAGTTCAAAACAATGTAAACTGGATAGGGTATGGGTGCTGTAGATCCAATCGGAGCAAACCATAAACCTCTTCTTGTTGCATCTCTTATATGATGGCTAGAAAACGCGATAAAAACAATCAACGAAATTTTTTTCCAGATGACAATCCTCCAATAGCTACCAAGGTAAAATAAGCAAGCACATATCACAACTGGAACAGTTGAACAATGCAGAAAAGGCCTTTCTTTCAAAATGGTAGCATCCTGTAATGAGAAAATGTGTTCAAGGATGTTTCAAAATAAATATTATTATCTACTACCTTTAGACTCAAAGATCTGGCACTTATAAAATGGTCCACATCGATAATGGAGGCGATAACAGCACATAAGAGTATTTGAAATAGGCATTCAATGTGATTTTGTAAGAAGGAAGTATTAATGCATACGATTAACCATGAGATCCCACCGATTAAAAAGTGAGTCGAGTTATCGAAGATAGCCTTGAGTGCATGCTTTTCATGGTTTCTAGAAACTAAATAGTCTCCCAGTAGACTTACAGCAACTATCAAACCAACTGCATAAAATGTCTGTGTCCGGCAGATCAAAAACTGATCATTTCTCTTCATAAAGATCTTTGGATACTCAAATTATGTTCCCTAGAAACTATTATTTTCTGAATTCTATTTTTTTTTGACATAAAATTCGACGCATAAAGAAAATTGGTCTGTCAAATGTCGAAATCTACACTGGTAGAATTGCTACAAGTTGTCAAAGTGATTAGTTTTAATTTAATGACCGTACAATAGATGTCAGTTGCTCTATAGGCTACGCACAATAAATCTACCAGCGCCGCTAGCGGAAAATGGAAAAAGTCTTAGACTACCTTTCCACATGCAGTTATAAACTCATTCATAACTTTCATTTTCATTCATTTTGTATGCTATTCGCATCTCTTTCAAAAGGGTTGTATATCCAGCCATTATCATTCTATGCTCCCATTGCAAAATCATCATTCTTACCATTTACAGAGAACCTAATAGTCAAAATCTACAGACTTTCTTCTATGAATTAGAATTATGACAAATGATATTCGGGCAATAAAAATATTGATCACATGAATAATTCCTTTCCCAAACGTGAGCTAATAAATATTTTCGCCTCATAGGGTCTGAAACTGCACATCAATATACATACAAGATACCATGTTACTAAAAATAGTGGTATTGACTATATATGCTCTAATTTGTCAGAATCTGCCATTGTAAATACAAAAGTGGATTTAAATGGACTGTCGGATCACACCTCACAGATGCTGATTTGTAATCTGGATAGTGGCGTATTTTCATCTTCGACAATTTATACTAGATCATTCAACTCTGAAAACTATAATATGCTCTATTTTCTTCTTTCTAAAGAAACTTGGCTTTATGTCTATAAAACTTCTGACGTTCACGAGTGATTTGAGAATTTCTTAAATGCAATAACATCCTACACAGATCCACTAGATGATTGGAGCTCATTCCAGTGATACCAACTTAGAAATACCACACTTGTACAGACCGTTTTGGCTTTTTCATTTTGCCTTGATAATTATTTAAATAGTGTAATTTCCTAGTTAGATAAATAGATAGATATTAAAATTGACTGTGGACTAATTGACAGCCCTGCAAGTGCGACACATTCTGTCCTAAATTTCACCTACAAGCTTCATCCTTCTTGTGAAGGCTATAAGCTTTGTGGTTGAGAGCTTAATAAGCTTAGTCAGCTCCAGTTTTTTAAAGTCAAGTTCCTCATTCTGTCCTCAGCTCATATTAAGGAACTGATATTGTTCCATATTACTGTTAAAAATCTGTTGTTGTCGAGAGCGTTTTCGATTTTTATATTTATATTGATGTTTTGTATTTGGATCTGTATTGTTTTATTTCAATCAGTGTAAAATTTAAATTAATTTGATTTGACATATCCGATACTGTGTAAAATGTGGATAAATATACATTATTATTATCATTATTATTATTGAGTTTTGTTGTTTTAACTTTTGGAAAATTGATCTCTTCCGATCAGTCTTTTCCATCTACATAATTTGAAATCGTGTAAGTCTATCTCCCAAAAGTTATTTCAAGTAAGCAAATTCAGAAATATTGTTTTACGAATAACTCGACATATAATTATAATATCATATAATATAATGATTAGAATTTGAAAATTGATCGAAAAATAAGTTCGTTTTAGTTTATAATTTGAAATAAAAATAATTCCATAAATTTTCAGATTGAATAAATTAATAAATAAAATACCTATCCTGTAGTAGTTTCAATTGTAATGTTTTATTATTATTCGGTTTGGCGAAATACTTTTCTGGGAATATTATTAAAAGATATGCTACTAAGAGGCTGCAACTGCTACTATGTATTAGCTATGTATTCGTGATCTCTAACTTAGTTCCCATATACTTTATCGATTAATATTAACAAGTTTAAAATAGATAGTTAAATCATTGATTCTTTTCAAGAATCATAAGGCTTTATTTAATTAAAAGCAACATTAACACAACAAGAATTCTCAGATTGCTTAGTTTCAACCATGTTTATTTTATTAAAAAACGTAATGAAATTATAGCTCTATTTTTATTTTCTATGAATATTGTTCAGTAACATAAACGAGAAACGGTAGTTTAATATTTCCAACAGGGTCCACTATGGGCGCTCAGATCGGTATTATCCCTATCTCTATCTCCCCGCATATAGTCCATATGGATCATTAGTTATGTTCATTCGTTTAATAATACAAAACCATTAATTTCACTACGCAAGTGAAATAATCACTAACAGATAGAATACGATGTTGTAACTGTATTGTTTAATTATGTTAATAGTGGAACGGTGAATGCCTGGGGAACTATGTGCCTGAAATGTATATTTTTCAGCAAGAAAAATCCTGATTATTGTTACCCGCTATGAGCATGAAAAATTAGGAGTTATAATGATATAGAATCCGGGTTCTATAAATGAGTATAAGGGAACGCTTATATTTTTGTAATCATATAACTAAGAAATACAGAATAAGATAAAATCAAAATCAAGAAGAACAATAAATTCTGTGATGAAGTTCTAACCTCAATACTGCTTATTTCGTACAAAAACTCAAAACATATTTATATTATAAATAAAACAAAATGAACGATAGAATAATAACTGAACTGGAAAGTGCTGCAAGGGTTATAGTGGTGAATATTATTGGACTTTGTAATTGTTTTGCCATTACTATAATGTTACACATATATTTACTTTCAGGCTCCTCCTAACTTGGTCACAAAGGAAGAAAGACAGGAAGCTGAAAAAATAATACTTAATTTTAGGAAATCTAAATCTCCTTTTGCAATATGCCGACAAATTTTAGAACAATCCAGAGTAGACTACTTACTTTTTGAGGCAGCAGAAGTCATAAAAAGGGCTCTAATTCGTGAATGGAATTTTCTACAATCATCAGACAAAGAATCTCTTGGCGAATACTTATTGAAACTTGTGATTATGAGAGATTTGCCTTCATTTGTGAGGGACAGAGTCCTTCAAGTTATTAGTATAATGGTAAAACGTGCTAGCGCTGATGATGGTGGAAAACAAAGGACTAACATTTTGAACGATATTGAAAATTTGATACTTCATGCTGAACATCCTAAGGTTAGTGATATGACTAGTTGTATGTGTAGTAGTTTTAGATGTTTACTGAACTAGTTTTGATGAATTATTATTATCAAATTGTAATTATATTCAGGGTGTCTACTATAAAAGGTGCCAAATTTCAGTAGATGATAGTACAAGTAATTTGTAACAAAAATGTCCTATAACATTTTTTCGAAAAGTTGATAATTATAGAGTTATTTGACACTTCTTGATTTTACGAAATTATTTGCTTCTCTCTATAAAACAAGAATATCTCTGTTACTCTTACAGCTATATCAAATTTGATCATACCATCGGAAAGAACATTGAATTTGCTATGAGATAGGTGAGTACTAATGGTAAAAATTCTGTATACTGGGTGTTGTAAAAGGCTAAATGGAAAAATTGTGAAATGTACAAAATAATTGGTATTTTCTTGTTAGCTGTATCATTGAAAACTGATAGATAAGTAGCTGTTTTTTTTGGTAAAACTACTACATTTAACTGGATTTCAAATGGTATATCAACTTTTGAGCTAACTATTTTTTCCAGCAATATCATGGGTAAGAGTAATAAGAACATAAAATTCGAAAATGCAAATATCTTATATTACTTAATGAAACATGAACAGGAACTAAAAAATTAATGAATCATATTTTCACGAAAGAGATTTAAAAACTATAACAGGTGTTCAAAATGTCTTCCTCTTCCTTGAATGCACTTAACACATCTTTTTCTTAAACTATCAACTAATCTTTGAAGTTTGTGTGTTTTTGACTCATTTTGTTACAACAGATTCGAATCCTTTCAATTAATTCTTCTCGAGTATTGAAGGGAATTCTCTAAACATTAGTCTTTAATGGGCCCCACACATAAATATCAAACGGCGTAAGGTCAGGGCTTCTGGGTGGTCACACCGGCCCCAATCGACCTATTCATTTCTCTCCAAATCTCTGTCATCCAGTTCTGGATCATTCTAGAATTATGAGCTGGGCAGCTGTCCATTTGAAACCAAAGGTGATGCCGAGTAGCTATAGGCATTTCTTCCAGAACATTCCTTATTTCGTTATTTAATAGATTTGAAAATTCGTTTGAATTGAGACAATCGGGAAGTATAACTGGCCCGACAAACGTACCCCTCCTTAACCCCAACCACACATTTACTCTAATCTCGTGCTGAGTGTGACACAATAGTACCATGAGGATTTTCTGTATCCCATATATGGGAATTTTTCAAATTTATCATACCAACTTTGGTATAAGTCGCCTCATCCGTCCATAGAATTTTATCTGATTCCCAATCCTGTAAATTATTTATGTACCACCTACAAAATTGCAACCTCACCTCACTATTCACTGGCAATAGGTCTTGAACCTTACTGAAATGGTAAGGATGTAATTTATTTCGCTTGAGAACTCTATGAATCGTGGAATAATGAAGTCTCAATGTAGCACCAATTCTACGAGTACTTGTTGTAGGGTCCTCGCGAACAGCCTGCAATATTGCAGGTGCTTGTCTCCATTGCTGAGCATTTCCACCACCTTCTCTAATTCTTAAACCACTGAATGAACCAGTTTCACCAGAGCGCCTAAACACTTCAACAAATATCTTTCTGCAAGGTTGGTGTCTGTTTGGAAAGCGCAATGCATACTCCCGCACCGCTACACGGGAATTTCCATTCGCAAAGCCATAAACAAATAACATCTCGATATTCAATATTTGAGAAACTAGGCATGTTTTCTTTTTTTCGAAAAAGAAAATGGTGAAAATATAAACTTCAATTCATTAATTCATTGAATGAGATTCCCTGTCAAATTCTAAATATTTTTATTTGTTTCAAAATCAAGTAATACAAGCTTTCTGTGGTCTATTCTTTTACCATTCTTTTTCTAATTTTCTTCTTCTAATCCGAGAAAAATTGATTATTCATAGTTTCTAAAACACTCAATATCCAGATATGTTATTTATTTATCGCTTATTATTATTGAAAAGTCATTTGTGGAATTGTTTAGTCATTAGCTCAATTGTGATCGAAGGATAAGAGAATTTAATGTTCTTACTCTTTTTTAGTTCCTGTTCATGTTTCATTAAGTAATATAAGATATTTGCGTTTTCGAATTTTATGTTCTTATTACTCTTATCCGTGATATTGCTGGTAAAAAATAGTAAGCTTGAAAGTTGATATACTGTTTAAAATCCAGATGAATGTAGTAGTTTTTCCAAAAGAAAACGGCTATTTATCGATTAGTTTTCAGTGGTACAGCTAACAAGAAAATACCACTAATTTTGTTCATTTCACAATTTTTCATTTAGCCTTTACAACATCCGGTATACAGAATTTTTTACCATTAGTACTTACCTATCTTATAGCAACTTCAATGCTCTTTCTGATGGTATTGGCAGATTTGATGTAGCTGTAAGAGTAACAGAGATATTCTTGTTTTTATAGAGAGAAGCAAAAATTTCGTAAAATCAAGAAATGTTAAATAGCTCGATAATTATCAACTTTTCGAAAAATGTTATGGGACATTTTTGTTGCAAATGACTTGTACTATCACCTACTGAAGTTTGGCACCTTTTATAGTAGACACCCTGTAAATAGAATTTCGATCAAAATTTTCGAAAAACTTCTTATAAGACTAAATATTTGAAATAACATATTCATTGTATGAAATCAATTGTAATAAAACTTTATTATTATTTTATTTATTATCGTGGACTTTTGCACTATCTCAACTGTTAGCTGGATATAATTTACCTTTCCCAGATTTGGCAATCAAAGGAATAGGCTCGATTACAATATACTTGACATAAATTTCCTAACTATCCTACATGTATTAAGAATTACAGCTTTTGGCATTTCTATATAGGTATTCTTATGCAATTCTAATTTCTTAAGGCTATCATGCAAAGTTTTGGGTATTAAACCAGTACAGGATACGATGACAGGAACAATATCTATTTTCTCGAGGTGCCACATCTGCTTGATCTCTATAGCAAGGTCTGTGTATTTGGACTTTTTCTCCTGGAACTTGTTTAGCACGTTGTTATTATTCGATATGGCGACATCCACCAGCATTGCTGTTCTGGCTCTCTTATCATACACCACTATGTAATATGCTGTATAGTCTCCGATCTTATATGGCATTTTCTGCACTTATCTGTTTGTAATGTTCCGTCCTTCATTATGAATTTTTTGTAATTGTTTGTAGCGATCACTTGGTCTTGGATGGCCATAAGAAATCCCTCTGTTTCTGCGAATAATTCTCCTTTCATCAACCATTTGTTGGAGGCTTCTTTGTCGATGTGTGGTTGATTAATCTCATGGCGATGTCGTCCATGCAATTCCTTTCTTGACCATTGCTCTTGTTTTTCAGTATCTGATAGGAACGGTAGATTCAGGCGGTCATCTCTGGTAACAAGATTTAGTGGTGTATATCCCCTATCAGCCAACGATACCACTCTATGGAGGTCAGAAGTGAAAGCTTTTGCAGAGAAGAATTCTCTGAGATTTTTTATTTGTTCGGTGTGTAAATTGACAACATCTATTAATCCGCGTACTCCTTCTTTCCGCTTCAAAGTTGTTCGTATCACAGACGATTTTGGATGATGATTGTTGTACTTTGTCAGAATCGTTCGGGTCTGCCTTTGAATATCATCCAGTTCTGTCTTAGTCCATCTGATTATTCCAAATGAGTAAAGCAACACTGCAATGGCGTAGGTGTTAATTGCCTTGACTAGATTCCCCGAGTTTAACATCGATTTCAGCACAGACTTCAGACGGTGACTGTATTCTGAACGAATCTTCTCCTTTGATTGTTTTTGGTCTAGCAATCTGGCTTGTTGGTATCCCAGATATTTGTATCTCTCATGCACTGTACAATATCACCGTTTGGAAGTTGTGTTTCACCATCTATGACTTTCCCTCCTTGAATATTCAGGGTCTTACATTTTTCAATCCCGAATTTCATATGAACATCTGCCGAGAACTCACTGACAGTTTTCAGCAAATCATCCACTTGCTTCTTGTTCAAGCATATAATTTGATGTCATCCATATACAGCAGGTGGGAGATTGTATGATAATTCCTTTCTGCTTTTATCCTAAATCCGTATCCTGTTCTATTGAGCATTGAGGACAATAGGTTCATTGCTAAACAGAACCATAGTGGACTCAAAGAGTCTCCTTGAAAAATTCCACGACGTATGGGTATCTCGTCTGTTTTAATTGATTTATTGTTCATGTTGACCTGCAGAGACGTGCGCCAGTGTGTCATTGTTGTCTTTAAGAACTCTACCAGGGCTGGGTGAATTTTGTATATCTGCAATACTTCGACAAGCCAAGAATAGGCGGTACTATCGAATGCCTTCAGATAATCGAGAAAAGCTGAATGAACATTCGGATGCCCTACGTGTGCCTGTTTCATTATCACAGAATCGATGATGAGTTGTTCCTTGCATCCGTGGTGTTTCTTTCTGCATCCTTTCTGCTCCTCTGCTAATATATTGTTGTCGTCAAGGTGTTGGTATATTCGATTGGATATGCATGAGGTGAGTATTTTGTAGAGTGTTGGCAAGCAAGTGATTGGCCTATATTGAGACGGATCCTGTGTTCTATCGCTCTTAGGTAGCATATATGTTAAGCCTTGTGTTAGGAAAGTGAGTGTTTTCTTGGGATGTTGAAGAACATACTTGAGCTGTTTCGCAAGGGCTCCATGGAGCTTATCAAACTTTTGTACCAGAAGTTGTGGATATTATCTATACCTGTGGTCTTCCAATTGTTGGTCGCTCTAACTACTGTTGTGATTTCTTCCTTCATATGTTTGATATCAAGGCGTTGTTTTTCACGCGTGATCCATTCTGCATCATTTTTGGGTTCGACCATAGTGATGACCAATAATCGGTCAAGTACTGTGCGTCAGGTACTTCTCTGTTATTGTTGGTCGCAGTTTTGCTATTTCCCTTATGAAAATTGGCCGCGATTTGGTGGTACCTTTGGTTTTGATGTTTCCTTTCAGTACACTTGATGTATCTTGAGAGCCTCTTTCCATTTACTTGGAGTTTCTGCTTCAAAGTGTCCATATACACGTCGATATGTTGTTTGTAATCAGGGTGTTTTGTGTTCGTACCAATTTTTCTATGAATTTTGCGTATATAGGATTTCAACCGCCTTGAGACTTTTTGTTTCTTAGGAATTCTGTGAGGCGACCGATCTCAGCTCTAATATTGTCAATATCCTTCTCCAGTCGTTTTTGCCATGGTGGTTTTCTGACGCTTTTTGGCTCAGATCGAATCAGAGTTGTGGAGACTTGTTGTTTGTGTAGTCGAAGAACCGCTACCGCTCCACAGTAAATCAAAGTGTGAATTCTCTCCAAGGTGTTATGGTCAGTGTATTCTTCAAACACTGAGTTTATGCTTGCTAGGATGATATTGGTGTTCTTGTTCGTCTTGAGTTTGGGCAGTTTAGGTCGTTTAGTTGGGTCACTACCACTGAATTCAGTTATTGCTCTGTTGAGTTCTGATCGTGCTAAATACATAAATTCGTTCTGCTGGTTCGTCTCAGGGGGACGCTCTATGTTCATATTCGTTTCCATGGATGTTATTTGTATCGCTTTCATTGACGGTAGGTATACCGTTATGAGTATCATCTTCACTTCTGAGTTCCAGTATGACCTCCTCTCGTATGCTTTGCAGCGTTTCTGAAGAAAGTAGCCTGTTTTTAACGATTGTTCTTCGTTGATACGAAATTCTCTGCTCGGATATGTGCTGTAATTCAGGATATTTTTCTACGAACGCAAGATGTAACGCGTATCTGTATGCTGTCATTTCCGATTCCAAGTTTGTAATCTTGTAATAGGAACGCATAATGAAGGTATTCATTTCTGGAGTCCACTTCATGCGTTTCCTAGGAGTCCGGCTCTCGTGGTCGTAGGCATAATGGCTTGCGCCGCCGTTGAAACATCAAGAGTCGGTTGGGAGGTGTTGATGTTATTTCCCACTTGGTTTTGTGTTGCAGTATCCCTACTCGATATCACGCTGCTTCCGTCGCTAACCAAGGGAGACTGTGAATCACTTTCCGAACAAGACCCTCTTCTAAATCTTGAACGCGACAATATATTATATTATATTATTATTATTCAATATTTATCATGGAAATCTTAATGTTTTCAGAAAATGCTGGGATGTCAACTTATTATAATATTAATGCAAGAATATGCCACTACTGTCAAATCAACAGATGTTGGCTTAGCCTGGGAAGTCCACTTCAAAGCGAAAAAGCAATTTGAAAACACAGATCTGAGGAGAATATTCAAATTTGTTTTACTCCTACTATCCAAAATTTTAGAAAATGATGCTCCTTATGAACCTAACATTCTTCAATTAATGAAGAGTTTGCTGCAAATCGCGGAGCATGTTCTGACATGGGGGTATATTTCGCCGATTCATATCCTTTTACACAAAAACAACTTTCCTAGAGTCGTTAATAGGTAATAACTTTTCATATATGATTGTATTATTGTAGAGTAATTAAATGGTTTAGATCATTTCAATTTCACCTACTTCTTTAAACATTACAAATTAAAATTGGTGTAGAACTTTTTTAGAAAAATAAGCTGTTTCACTAATTCGTTAAACTCAATATTTTTCCTTAATTATCTGTACTTCCCAAAAGGTTGATAGGCATTTACGAATCAACCTATGAAGCCGATGAAGCACCTGCTCTATGTCTGAATAATGTATGGGCTGAAATAATCCTAGCTCCCGACTTTCTACCACTTATGTTCCAAATCTATTGGAAAGTGAGGTATTCGGATGAGCTGTCCCATCACGCTCTGTCTTGCCTTGTTCAATTGGCGTCCCTGAGCGGGGCAGTATTGATGAAAAAGAAGATTTTCAATGATGAAGACAGAGCCAGATATTTGACGTTATATTTGGAAAATTTTTCTAGGCTTATTTCTAGGTAAGTACTTTTTACGAGTTGAAGAAATATTGTTCATTTTTTTCATACCCCAATCGAATTAGACAAAAAAGTGAAAAAATCCTAGGGTGAGGTTCAAGTAAATCAAGTAGATGGGGGGGGATAAAGGTGCCTTTTTCAAGTTTTTGCTTTATTTTGACAACTATGCCTCATACAACAAATTAGTTTTCATCAAAAACTAGCTGAAACACACGGCTCCGCTCACTCGCAACCATGAAAGACGATCGCCGGAAACGCAACGTAACTAATCTACTTCATATTTACGGGATTAATACTTCACAGGCATGGACTCCCTTGTTGCACATCAATGATGCAAAATTTGCTTTTACTGGTGACAGCGAGACGTTTGAAGGGTTATATCCACTTGCAAGACATAAATTCGTTTTTAGAGTTTTTATGAACATGTCTTTTATTTTGTAAATAAATAGAAACAATATATATACACAGTCTGTCCCAAAAACACCCGAACTAAATGATTTGGCGTGGCGCCATCTAAAAGAAATTTCTGGTAGTTGTGGGTGTCTAACCTAACGTACCTCTACATGTGTGCACAATTTCATTTGATTCGCTTCATTAAGATTTGCGTGTGAGTAAATAAAAAGCTATACTGAAGGGAATACCAAGGGGAAAGTTAACACCAAACTGAATGAAAATATAATCAATACATACTTTGCAGATCTCGGTAAAAAGATCTGTGATGAACTGGCAACTTCATCTTCAGATGTGAGTAAGAAAGCGAGAATCATAAGCCCTATTAGCGTTGGGTCTTGCTTTTTCTTTGAGTGTACAGAGCATGAAATTGTTAACACAATAGAATCGCTGAAGTCCAAATCTACAGTCGGTATATAATGTCTCAACCGAAATATTGAAAAGTGTAAGTAAGGAGATTGTCAATCCAATCACTATAATAACAAATAAGTGCTTTCAAGAAGGTCATTTGCACAAGAGCTCAAATCTGCAAGAAAAATTCCCATTTATAAAGGCAAGGGAGATAAAGATAATTGTGAAAACTACAGGCCAATTGCCATATTGCCATGCATCTTAAAAATCTTTGAGA
This sequence comes from Cryptolaemus montrouzieri, assembly GCA_013387265.2. Lineage (NCBI taxonomy): Eukaryota > Metazoa > Arthropoda > Insecta > Coleoptera > Coccinellidae > Cryptolaemus > Cryptolaemus montrouzieri. Next base: position 66,947,502 of record JABFTP020000124.1, on the reverse strand, counting down.
TTGTATAAACAAGAATTCTGGATTGGATGGAGAAGCAGATGTTGATAAACAAAAATCAACACGGATATAGGAGAGGCAAACGCACAACCACTGCACTCATGGAAGCAATAGCAGTGATAATTGAAAATCTGGATAATAACGAAACCATGGAAATACTTAATTTTGATTTGAGCAAAGCATTTGCTGCAGTGCTGCATTCACTGCTATTGCAAAAGTTGCACTACTTAGAATTCAGAGGAACGGTGTTCAGGTTAATAAAGTCATATTCGACTGACAGAGAACAAATAGGTAACTGGAACATGGAAACATCATCCAAATTGGGGTGTGTTCATGGTGTACCACAGGGATCAGTGCTTGGACCTACCTTATTTATAATTTATATGAACGATATCAACATTCAGTATTGTGGGCACCTGTGCCTATATTGCGATGATACCTCGATCATTATCATCTCGAAAAATAGGGAAGACTTAATGAATAAAAAAGAAGTCGCTTTGAATGAAGTTAAGACTTGGTTTACAGAGAACTCGCTGAAACTGAATGTAGACAAAACTGAAACCCTTGAATTTAAAAGGCAACCAGGACTTCAAAGTGCCAAGTTCCTGCGAGTGATTATTGACAGTAGGTTGAACTGGACACCACACATAAATTATACATGTAAAAAACTGTCCAAAATTTTGAACATGCTTAGAAGACTGGAACAGAATGGCACTCACCACATGATGAAGACAGCATGTTTCGCTCACTTCCAGATCATTCTTCTATATGGGGTGTTTCTTTGGGGTATGGCACCAGAATCATCAAGGGTGTTCATCCTGCAAAAGAAGGCGATCAGAATAATGCATGGGATTGGTAGTCGAGAGCCTTGTAAACCAATTTTTGTAAATCACAAAATACTTACCTTTCCATGTTTATATATAAAAAGGTGCCTTTTATTTATACACAGGAACAAGGATTCCTTTCCAAGAAATTGCGACTATCACCCATTTGAAACAAGATATAAACAACTGTATACAACACCACTTCATGTTAAAAGGAACACACAAAATTCATGGAAATACTGGGGGATATAGCTATATAACAACTTGGCTGCTGAACTGAAGTGGAATGGAGTTCAGAAGAAGAATTCAAGATCTACTGCTAGAGGGGCCTTTTATGCAGTTGAAGAATTCATCAAAATATGAAAATTGAATTATACAGACATATCTATATATCTATATATATATATATATATATATATATATATATATATATATATATATATATATATATATATATATATATATATATATATATATATATATATATATATATATATATATATATATATATATATATATATATATATATATATATATATATATATATATATATATATATATATATATATATATATATATATATATATATATATATATATATATATATATATATGTCTGTATATATCAAAACGCAAAAAACAGGTCAATTTTTGTTTCAAAGGGACATCTTTTGGGGTACAAAACTTGCCTGAAATATCAACCCTAAGCGTGGGTCACAATCCTTGAACGTTTTGAACAGGGAAGATGGGTCGAGTGATGACTCAAAAGAAAGGGGGTATCTTGGTCTACATCGCCTTGAACAAATTTCCGTTTTTAATTGAAAACTGTAAAAGATACAGGGTGTGCAAATGAAAGATAGGGAAGACTATTTCCCTGAGACTATTCAAGTTTCAGTGAAGTAAAATGGAACAGATCCATGCTGATCAATGGCAGTCATCATCAAGTACCATCCCCATCTCGAATTTCAATACCTAGAGCAGGGGTGACCACCCTTGAAAATTTGGAAGAGGGTAGATGGGTCGAGTGATACCTCGAAAGAAAGGTATTATGTTTGTCTGCATCCCCGTGAACGAATTTTCATTTTGATTGAAAACTGTAGAAGATACAGCGTGAGCTACTGAAAAATAGTGTTTTGCCATTATCATATATTTTAGTCAGTGATGTGAAATATTTGTCAACTTTTTGAAATGTTTTATATGTTCTTTGTATATATTTGCTGTTTTATTAGCTCGTATTTTGTAACTTCGCTTATTGGACACGCCATGTAGGATTTTGATGGCAATAAAATTATCAATCTATCTAAAAGTTATATCGCGCGGTTACAAAATGTATCAAGAGTTAATTAAAGAACAACGAATCGTGATAAAATTTTTTGTTAATTGCGGTTCAAGCGCAACAGAAACGTTCCAACAACTGAAACGTGGTTTTGGTGACTCGTGTCTAGGTAAAATAGCTGTTTTCGACTGGCACAAGCGTTTTAAAAGTGGGAGAACCTCGGTAGAAGACGACGAGGGGCAGGCCGACCAGCAAGCACACGAACAGACGCAAACATTGAAAGGGTGAGGGAACAGCTGCTCGCAGATCGGCGGTTATCATGTAGACCCATAGAAGAAAACACCGGTATACCGAAAACCATCGTTCAGCGAATTTTAACAAACGATTTGAAGAACATGCTCGAAACGTTCAGAACCGACAAAATTTCCATAAAAAAGGTAATAACTGGCGATGAGAGTTGGTGTTTTGCCTAAGACCCGGAAACCAAAATTAAAAGGACAGATGTTTGACTCGATTCCGGACATCCAAGCGAATGTAACCAGGTGGTTGAACGAGATTCCAAAGAAGGAGTTCTTGGCAGCCATGGAAAGGTTGAAAACGCGAGCTGAACGTTGTATTGAGCTCAAGGGGGACTATTTTGAATAATTTTTATGAAGAATAAATTTTTCGAATTATACTTTTTTTTTTATAAATTCAGTTCGGGTATTTTTCGGACAGACTATGCTGAGGACATGCAGTGCCACGCTTCAACATCCAAAGTCACTCCTTAGTTAAGTAACTCTTTTGTTCTGTAACAACCAATAAAGTCGCAATTTTGAATAACTATGAGTTTTTTCATTAATATTATAGAGAAGAACCTAACTAAACATAACCCAAGCCTTGACTAAAATAATGTATATTGTGCGAAAAGCTAATATCTATATATGCTACGGTACATCCTACTGAGGTAGGTAGGTAGGTAGGGGGTATCGTGTATGTACGACAACCCTGCATCACAATACTTGCAGCCTCTCAGAGTCGATCGTAAGTAGTCTAAAAATATTGAGGTAGATCGCCAGCAGTTCAAGTTTGAGCACCCCTGCATTAGAACATAGCAGCAGTGCAACTCTATCCTTTGCTGCCTTGAATCGAGGGACAGACTTTCGCTCTTTTGAAAATGAATGTTTTTTTTGGCATTCTCTTCTAACAGTATAGTTTCGTTTGTTTTAAATACTTGCTCAGGTTTGTATCCTCCATCAGCTACTGTGTTTGAAAATTGTACTGGATATCTTTCTACTGCAGCAGTGCTATGCAATGATTCTCGCACCTTAAATTTATTGAACCAACCTTCCGATGCTTGAGATCCTCCACCATTACAACTACCATAACTATCACCAGTTTTTTTTAAATGTGCGTAAAGGCGCTTTCCCTCCTCCCAGCTAATTTGACCAATCTGGAGCATTCTTTTTTGGTGGCGAATTTCGATCCATAATGACAACGTCTCTTTCAATTTTTCTATTGCTGGATCACGAACAATTTTCACTGGAAGTGAAGCTGAAGCTATAGACGACCTCATTTTAGCTTTGGATCTTTTTATCGATCGTACAGTTGATTTGTTAACATTGAACTTATTTCTCACTTTTCTAGATTTGATTCATATGGTGGATCGTGTGTTTTTGCGGCTGTTGGTTGTGAAATGAAGGAGGAATCTGAAATGAAGCAGTTGAGCATTAGTAATCATGTGGAAATTTCAGCAGGAGTGAGTAGGAAGCTCAAAATGATTGTCATAACTATATATAGACCTCCGTCGGGTAATACGGTCATGTTCCTGGATACTGTAGATAAACTTCTTGAGAAAACAAAAAAATTCAAGGGATACCAAGTTGCATTGCGCGGGAATTTTAATATTCATTTTGATAGAAACTATGCTCGAAGAAATGCTTTTTTGGACGTCTTAAAATCATATAACCTGACGCAGACAATATTTGAACACACATATAGAGTTGAAGAATATGGTTCACTCATTGCCAATATTTTCATAAATTTTTCTGAAGTGCACTGTGGACTTGTGGTTCCGTGTGATTTGTCTCCACATGATGCCCAAACTTTGAAAATACCTGAGGAGTTGTCAGTTAGTTCAAATCTCGCTGAAAAATCGAAAAGGAAAGTTTATTCCCAACAAGAACTGGCCAGCCTGAAGGAAGAACTGGAGCAAAAAGATTTCTTTTAATGGTTTTTCTGACATTCTTCAATCAGCTAGTGATCGGATTTTCACATTTAAAACGTTCCACTCAAACAAACACAAACAGTGGATAACGTTGGGTATGCGCATTTCCTCAAAACGGAAGTTGGAGCTATATCAAATGAAGAAACTTGGACAAGTTACTGAGGAGTTCTTCAGAGCTTATGTCAGAATTCTTAAACATATGGTTCCTAGAGCGAAAGTGTTATACAATGAGAATTATATAGTTAACTCAAGGAATAAGCAACTTGGAATTTAATCAGAACTTACACTAACAAGCAAAAAAGGCAGCTTCTATATTGAGTCAGTTACGGAGGGAGGGGATCGCTGACTGTGAGAGGATACTGGATGAGATGAATGGAATGTTTGTTGGACCCCCTTCACCGCTAGCAGAAGGCCAAAAAAGGCAGTCATCTGAATGAGACTGTAGTGTCTTCAGTTTGTGCAATAGTTTGGTGCTAAGAGATATGGAGCCAAAAAAAGTGGTGGGTGTAATTGGGTCCTTGAAGAACACAAAATCTGTTGGCATGGATGGCGTACCTGTAGCTGTCCTGAAATTTGTTGCTGAAGAGATTTCTTGTGTACTGGCTCATATTTTGAATCTTGTGTTTGGTAGTGGGGTCTATCCTGAGGCACTAAAGATAGCTAAAGTCAGGCCAATATTCAAGAAAGGGAAAATAACAAGAATGGAAAATTATAGGCACATTGCTATTTTGAGTAATATTGATAAAATTTTTGAAAAACTTATTTATAACAGAATAATTGGTTTTTTCGAAACTTATAAGGTTCTCATTGAAACTCAAAACGGTTTCAGGAAGGGGAAAACCACCATAAGAGCCATATACCAAAGCATTTGACACTGTTAGCCATGATTTACTGCTGGAGAAACTATACAGACTCGGAATTAGGGGTACTCCATTGAAATTGATTAGGTCTTTTCTCACAGGACGTACTCAATGTGTAGTTGAAAATCACCCAACATCCGGTGAGCCTATTGCTTCGAGGACTCTATCTACTAATAATTTATTCTGGGATCTCTGCTATATATTGTTTACGTAAATGATTTACCTGAAGCAGTCTCAGAGGCAGTAGTGTAGTATGCTGATGACACGCCAGTGATGCATTCAGATCCTTTGTCTATAGCCCAGCAAGTAACAAACGCAATGTCTGAGCTTCATAGATGGTTCTCTAACAACAGCCTTGAGGTTAACACAGAAAACGAAAATAATACAATTCAATTATGCCAAGGAGGTTGAAAAAGTAACATATACTTACCAGAAACGCGCAGTTGTCACCTCAGAAAACTTTCGGTTTCTTGGTGTTGTGTTGGATCACAGACTCACTTGGAGTTGTCATATTGACTATTTAGCGAAGGATTCGTCTAGATACATATACAAAGTTGATTTTGAACCTCAACTACTTGGAAAGCAGTGGATAGCATTTTGAGGAGAGGCGGATTCCAACAGTAATAAGTCTATATGTATATGAGTCAGTAATGTTTGTTGTACGTAACAGGAGTCTGTACAAGGAGGGTTCCCATGAATATGAAATGCGGGGGAGAGGTGATGTAAGGCCACCGCATACCGAATTGTCTGATTTTCAAAAAAGTGCACCGTACATGACTATATGGATCGATAACCACATTCCCAGGGAAGCGAGGAAATGACCTCAGAAAAGACTGATAACTAGGATGCGTCACCATTTGTTGGAAAATCTATATTACGCTCTTGATGAATATTTTAAGGACGACCTAAGTGGTTTCTGATGAGTTTTTGTTGGATTTTGTGAGAGTTGTGCATTCTCCACATGTAATGTTGACATATTGTTCTTTATTATTGTGTTTTATTTTTATGTTTATTGTATATTGATGTTTTATTTATTATTAATTTAAATCTTGATACGCTGTACGCCATATTATGAGTTTATAACAGCAAATAAATGATATTATTATTATTATTAATGAGCGTGAAAACATATATCAACTTCTGGAAAAATATCAAACATAGTGTTCTAAAAATAGGAATGTAATAATCTGAGAAATAGAGAGAAGGGTATCTGACTCATAGGCCTGGATTATAATATTTTCATGTATTTGCTTATCATGAGTGATAAAAATGAAATGTTCGTGAAGAAGTTCAAATGCAATTTCATTTGGTACTAAAACCTTTTAAGCTCACAGTTTGGGAACTCTGTGAAACCTAGGACAAAAATAAATAGACCTTCTTTACTGTATTTTTTTTTGTAAGAGTCATAGTCTCCGAGATATAAGCGAAAAATATGGAACTCTAAAGCTCTAGCATCTTTTTACTCTGATGTGTCTAATCTGACTTGGCTATTTTTACTCCAACCCACTTGTAATTGATTTATTCTCTGTTATTGCTATATCTCATTTTATTTTTAGTGTTACAATAAAAAATAAGGAGTCCCTAGGGATATCGAACATTGTTCGAAAACTGTCATTGTTCTTCATTTCCGACTTCACAAAAGTGAACCCGCGTTTTCAACTTACATTTTTGGATGAAATCACTGTGTTGACTTGTAATTTTTGCGAGGGAGCAGCTATGGAAGAAAGTGTAAGTATATTTTAGGGTTTGCTTAATTTTTTTATTTATGCATTATTATTATACAGCACAACCTATCTAATCCGCACATCCAGTAATCCGAACAACGAAACTTTGAAATCACCCACCTCTATAATCCGCTTAATTTATTATTCACCTCTATAATCCGAACGCCGTCAATAGTTTCATCGATTGAAAGTGTCCGAACTTGCAATATCTTGTCTGAATACTCGCGTCACTTGTGCAGATTAGATTCTCTTTTCACATTCGGCCCCTGATATCGGTACTAATCATGTCGCGTCGACATAAAACGTTAACATTGCAGCATTCTGAATTGGCCAGAATACACTCAATTGGAAAATCTACAGTATGCGATATAAAGAAAAAAAGAAAATCAAGTCAGAATGTTATGTCTTCTTCTGATTCTGGTCCTGGGAAACGGCGTACGCACAGAACTAGTGAAAATCCGAATGTTGAAAATGCTCTATACACTTGGTTCTTACAAGAACGATCTTGACATACACCTTTACCTGATGATCTCATATGTGAGAAAGCAAGATTTTTTTACACTAGTATAACAGGTAGAGATGATTTCATGGCAAGCCAAGGATGGTTGGAAACATTCAAAAAAGACATGGAATTCGACAACTTACCATACCAGAAGAGAAATTGTCCTCAGACGTTAGTGCGGTAGAACCATTTAAAAATAAATTTCTTCAAAAAATACGGGAGATGGATCTAGTGCCAGATCAAGTTCACAACACAGATGAAAGTGGGTTAATTTGGCGAATTCTTCCAAACAAAACACTAGCCCATGCTGCTGAAAATTCAGCTCCAGGTCGGAAGATGAGTAAGGACCGTATTACATTCATGCCATGCTCTAATGCATCAGTTTCTCATAAAATGAAATTGTTGGTCATCGGAAAAGCCAACAAACCCCGAGCATTCAAGAACTGCTCCAATTTGTCTGTTTATCATAAAGGCCAAAGAAAAGGGTGGGTAACTAGAGAACTTTTTTATGAATGGTTCCACAAACAATTTATTCCTTATGTTAAAAATAAAATGAACGTGCTGAAATTGCCACAAAAAGCTCTGCTCTTATTAAATAATGCTCCTGGACATTCAAGAGGAGAGGAATTAATCAGTGAGGACCGAAATATTCAGGTCATGTTTCTACCACCTAATTGTACTCCATTATTACAACCAATGGATCAACATGTAATACAGAATGTGAAATTGCATTATCGAAAATCTTTGCTACTGAATATTGTGGGGCAAGAAGACAATAACGTTTCGCAGTTTGAAGCAATTGGACCTCAAACATGTGGTGTTTTCTCTTGAAAGGGCCTGGTCATCTGTGCCCCAAGAGTTAATTCAGAAATCATGGAATAATTTATGGCCTACAAAAGATGATGATTATGACGCAGGTGACCTGTTGTCTCTTTCACAGTTGCGAGAAAAAATTTTGCTAGAGAAAGAAGAGAAAAATCGCAATCCGCATGAATAAGATGTGCTAACAAATATATCTGATCAAGAATTAACAACTGAAGACATTGAAGAATGGGTTATAGGAGATAATGAGAATTATCTCTCCGAAGCTAAAATAAGCAACAACAAAGACAGTGACGAGGATACAGAAGAACTTGAAGAAGGCGATGTCACCATGAATTCAGTGAAACATAAAGAAGCTCTCTTATGTTTCAACAAATGTTTGGAATGGTGCACAGGAAATGATATCCCTCAGCACCAAATATTATTGAATAAATTGAGAAAGGAATATGCAAATTATCATCTTCGTTCGTTAAAACAGAAAACGATCCAAGACTTCTTCAGAACCTAAAAAATGATCTGTAAACTGTATCACTTTCTTAAGAATATGTAGTTATATTTTCATGTTTCTCTGTGAATCACAACAATTTTGAGTTCTTCAATGAATATTTTACGTTTTCCAATAAATATTTCACGTTTTTCGGCCCTGTCTTTTCTCTACTATTGCATTTCAATTATCTCGATAATCCGAATATTTCAGTAATCCGAACAATTCTGGTCCCATATGATTCGGATTAGAAAGGTTTTACTGTATACATACACTTATGTCTGCTTATAATTAACATCTAGAGTTAACGGTTTTCATTTCAACAGAATTCCGACGAAAACAAATACTTTAACGACTCTCTCAGTAATATTCTCGAAGCCTGGACCTCCCTGCTTCTAGAATATGGAAAGGAGCATGCGGAAAAACTTCTGGCCGATTACGCGACTCGCATTTTCAACAAATATTTGCAGTGTCATTTGGCACCGCCAGATGGCGTTAGGAATGCCAATGATTCTGATAAGGAAGAAATTGAGGATAACGAAGATAACGATAGAACAAAGTATAAGGACCAATTACAGACAATCGGATTGTTTGGACGAATCATACCAGAGCATTCTTTGCCGATATTATACAAGTAAGTATTAGTACTGGTTTAAATATTACAACATGTTCAGGGTATCCCGTTATCCCATTTTTCATATATTTGAATGGTATAATCCGTAATTCTCCTTTCGTTATAATTCTATCACAAATTACAACAAAGGACTTTGGTGAGATAGAATTTGACAATAAGGTAAGATCATGCAAACGCATGAACTTTCCTGAAAGTGACTGCGTTAGTCTGGCTTCAAAACATCCAGAGAAGTACAGTTCATACAGGGTGGAAATTAACGCAGATAATCTAGAAAAGGCACAATATTTTTTCCGGAAAAGCCTGACGAAGATTACCGAAACAAAGTAAGAACTAATTGCAATAGAAACGACGAGGGAGGTACTAACTTCTCACTTATACACATGAATACTCAAAGTGTGAGAAATAAAATTAACGAAATTGAGACTTTTTTTTCTCGACCAAATCGATCAATATGATGCCTTGTGTATTACCGAGCACTGGATGTCTCAACAATGGCCATCTTCGTCTTTCAGGTACAGAATAAAGTCATTCTGCCGCAGAATGACAGTATTGTGAAAACCACATTCCTCCATCTTTTAATCACACACCACAAAAATTGTCGCATCACCTGGTATTCTGAATTCCACGATTGATTAAGCAGCTCGATCGCAGTTTTTGTCAACATATGTGTTCAGACCTATGAGGGGAAAAAAATCTTATCTATGTAGTGACATTTGTTTCCATATGATCTCAAACACGTCTGAAACAAGAACGAGTTTATTAGACTATGAGTATTCATTCAATTTCTCTTCAGTTTTCACTCTAAATTAATGCAAGTTTTTGTGTTTCTTGTTGATTTTCGAATCTTTGAATTTATTGTAGTGGCTGTTGAACGTCCTGGACGCTATTTGAGTGATCATGAAGTGGTAAGAATTGTAACACTTCTAGAGGAGGGGCAAAGCCGACGTTACGTGGCTAACTTGTTGAATGTTAACCAAAGCACTATTTCAAGAGCAATTAATCGGTACAACGAAACAGGGGAATATGGAAGAAGGGCCGGACAGGGAAGAAATCGGATAACAACACCAGTTGATGATCGTTGGCTTCGTTTAACTGCACTAAGAGTTCGGCACTGTAAGGCTAGAATGCTACAAAATGAACTTGCACTTTCCATAAATGTGCATATTTCATTGCAAACTGTTAGGAACAGGCTCAGAGAAGACGATATCAGATCAAGGGTGGCTTCTACCGGCCCGCGTCTCACCAGAGAGCATCGAGTTGCAAGACTTCAGCTTGCGAGGGAACATGCAAATTAGGGTATTCCCGAATGGTCGAATGTTCTTTTTTCTGACAAGTCCAGGTTCTGTTTAGTATCAAATGATAGACGCATGGGGAACGGTATCAGCAATGCAATATCCGGCCAACCAAAAACTTCGGAGGGGGCTCAGTTATGGTGTGGGGAGGCATTTCTTTCCATGGTCGAACGAGTTAGTCCTAGTGAATAATGGAAGAATGACAGCGGCCAGATACATCACAGATATTCTTGAACTCCATGTTGTACCCTTTTGACCATTGATTGGCGAAAACTTCATTTATATGCATTATAATGCTCGTTTAAGATGGCCAGCCAGAAGTCCCGACTTGAATCCCATAGAACATGTTTGGGACAACATGGGGTGGGAAATTCAGCAACGTAGGACGCCTTGTAGAACACTCTAACAACTAGAAAATCTGCTTCCTGAAATTTGGAACTCAGTGACTCAAGAGTACATCCAAAATTTGTTTGAGGGGCTTCCGAGACGTATACTGGCAGTAATTAGGGCCCGAGGAGGAAACACTCGATTTTGAAAATGATTAGTAACCTTTCGATGCTAGTTGGTTGGTCTCTTCGCGAATGTTTGAAGATGGTAGACTTTTTTAATTTTTCATTAACTCGAAAATGGTTGATATTTTCCATCATAAACTCATCTCTTTTGAATGATATCTTCTTATTTTACACTTCTGAAAGTTACCAAGCAACTCTTGAATGACCAACCTAAAAGTTTATATAGTATTGTCGTAAAAGTAGGATGATGCGACAATTTTTGTGGGGAGTGTATTAACGTAGATAACATTCAAACATATTAAAAATTGGACAACCTGTTAAGCTCGTGTTCGTTTATTCATTATTATCCGACATTTACACATGTTAACAATGCTCCATTATTTCAGACTATTGGAATCTAGTATAGAAAAACTCAAAGCCCAACTTCACATCATGACGAACAACCCACTCACTCTCAGCGAAGCGGCGAATCTCGAGAACATCTTCGAAGATATTCATTGGACTCTGCTCATTGCTGGGCATGTTCTATGTATGGACAGCGATGGTGAAACCCCGATGATCCCGAATCAGATCATGCAGTTCTCATTGGATCAGTTGAATAAGCAGAGTACGTTGGACGCAAGTCTGCGAACGTTGGCGGCCGTGCGTGACATGGGAACCGTGCCCGAGTGCATAGAACAATGCGACTACGTGATTCGGATATTCTCAGACGTTTTGAGGCTGTGTGTTATTGAAGATTCGGCCGCCTCGGTGAAATTGGGGCATTTCATGAGCCCAGAGGTCAGTTGCTCGATTATGTGGCTGCTAAAGAGATGGTGTCTGTCTTATTTGATTCCTGTAGAGAATTATTATCAGGAGGTGAGTTGAAATGCAACCAGTAGTAGTGTCATTTTGAATAGTTCGAACTTTGACTTATTAACTGATTGTTAAATATGACATTTTTACTGCTGTGATAAATTTCCGATATTAATGCAAAAGTGGAAATAATAACAAATACATAATGTAATTGTTCGATGAATTTGTTCAGAGTCAAAGTTACTACTAAACCTTGCTTTACAGAAAGCCTTGTCATCATTCAAAATATTGCCCATCGCTAGCTACAACGTTTTCCCATCTTTCTGGCGGAGCAACGAATACGGTGACGGTAGAAGTGTTCGTCTTTTGAGGCTATCCACGAATCAAGCCATTTTTCGAGCTCTTCATATGAGCGGAACTGCTGATCAGCCAGACCATGTGCCATCGAACGGAACAAGTAATAATCGGATGGTGCAATATCTGGGGAATATGGCGGGTGGGGTAGGACTTCCCATTTGAGCGTTTCCAAGTAGGTTTTAACGGGTTTGGCAACGTGAGGCCGAGCATTGTCATGCTGTAGAATTACTTTTTCGTGTCTCTGCTCGTATTGTGGCCGTTTTTCGCGCAGTGCTTTACTCAATCGCATCAATTGAGTTCGATACCGTTCCCCAGTGATGGTTTCGTTCGGTTTCAACAGCTCATAATAAATAACACCGACTTGGTCTCACCAAAAACACAGCATGACTTTTGAAGCGTGAATATTCGGCCGAGGCGATGACGTAGAAGCATGACCGGACAGTACCCAAGATTTTTTGTTCTTTGGATTGCTGTAATGAATCCATTTTTCATCCCCGTTACGATGCGTTGAAGAAAACCCTTTCTTTTTTGTCGCTGGAGCACTTGTTCACAGGCGAAAAAACGACGCTCAACGTATCTTGGCTCCTAATCATAAGGAACCCAAGTTCCTTGCTTTGGAATAATTCCCAACGCATGCAATCGCTTGGAAATGGCCTGGCGGGTAACTCCTAAGGCTGAAGCAAACTCTTGCGTTTGGCACGGTTCCTCATCGAGCAATGTCTCCAATTCAGCGTCTTCAAAGGTTTTTGGCCTTCCTTCACGGGGACGGTCCTGCACATCGAAATCACCGTTTTTGAAGCGACGAAACCAATTGCACGTTTTTTCACTTAGAGCAGCATCTCCGTAAACTTTCCCGCAAATGACGATTATTTGGCACAAAATCAGACATTTTCTCGCAACTAAAAGTATATGACGTAAAAACAAAACCATTAATGTTTCACAGTGGTTTGCTTATCATATTATGTCTAAGCTTAGTTCAAGACGTTCTTGATATGTAAAAATCGAGCAGAACTTACTGCTGGAGCCATCTATTGACAAAAGCGAGAACTTAATTGCGCACCTAATAGGTTGAAAAAAATGCGGAATTCTTTACACTGGGAAGCATATAAAAATGATGAAACTTATTTACAACGACTGTAAGAAATTTAAAACGCTCCTACTTGCAGCAGGTTAACAATAGGCAGCCCACACATAGTGAGTGAGGCTGCCTAATAGTCTGGCCCTACAACCCAGTTGTCTCTTGTGGCATACTCTGTCCTAAATTTCACCTACAAGCTCCATCCTTCTTGTAAAGGATATAAGCTTTATGCTTAATAAGTTCAGTCAGCTTCAGTTTTTAGATCCCAGTTCCTTCAGCTGGGCACTCGCACATTACGTGTTCCATTGATTTAATATCTTCTTCACATAGTCTACATGAAAGATCCTCCATCAATCCTAACTTGTTTAGTTGATTTCCGAGGCGACAGTGCCCCGTTAACATGGCAGTTAGAACTCTCGGGTGGAGTCTGGAGAGTTTAAACCAAGCCTTTGCTCTCGCAGTGGAAGGTCCACTCGTGGCAAGTCAAGAGTATCTGAGACCTGAGAGGCTCAGCCATTGCTCACGTACGTTCAGGTTCAACCACCGGTTATTTTCCATCCTTGCAATTCCCAAAGGAATTCCGAGCCTAGGCTTTGGTCTGGTGAATCCCAACCCTGTTCCTTTAGTGGCAAATGGGTCAGCCTTCCCATTGCCCTCGCGTACCTATACTAGACGAAGCCAGATTAATAATAGAGGATCTGATATTTTGACGTTAGATATGATAAAACTTTGTTACCCTTTCATTTTGCAGGAAAATCCACACCGAGCCATTGTACAGTTAGTATGAAAGGTAATAAAACTAATTAAACAAGTTAAGTAGGGTGAGTAATTCACATCTACCTGTTCATTCAAAAGCTTGTCCGAATGTTTGTATCTATTTATTTCTAATGCTTCTAGGAGATCTAATTTTGAACTTTTGATTTTATATGTAATATGTCAAAGTTTTTATTGAATGAATGGTTTTCTTTTATTAGGTGGTTTGAATAATTTGAATCAGATTTATTTTTATCGAAGCTACGTTTATGTTCAGATGTTCTTATGCCAAAACTCCTATAGGTCCTACCGATATAAATTTTATCACAAGAACCGCAATTGAGTTTATAGATTCCTGGTTTACTTGATTTTTCAACACGAGATTTATTATTTTAATATGTTTACCTAAGTTATTAGAAGTTTTGAAAGTTATATTAAGATTTTGTTTGACTAGAAAGGATTTAATATTTGTACTTGCAGAACCGCAGAATGTTAAGCTGTTGAATATTTTATAGTCTTTATGAATAGGATATACTTCATTTATTGCTTTCTGATACAGTTTTTACGAATGATTAGATCTATCATATCCGGATTATATGAATTATTAATGGCTATCTGTTTGATGATGTTTAACTCTTTATTATAATCTTCTACTGATAAAGGTAAATTGAGTAACCGATGTACCATGCTGTTTAAAGCTGCAACTTTGTGTTGAATTGGATGTAATGAGTAGTTATGTATAATTGTATCAGTATGTGTTTATTTACGAAAGACCGAAAAAACATGATTATTATTTTGTTTAGTGATTTTAAGTCCAAAAATTAATGGAATCGTTCTGTTCAATTTCTATCGTGAATTTAATGTTCAAATGGATGGAATTAATGAAATCAAGAAATAAGTCTAATTGACGAGTAGTTCAATGAAACATACTAAGATGTCGTCAACATATCTATACCAATAAAGAATACACATCCACATTTCCAAATTTCTTTATTGGTATAGATATGTTGAC
Source organism: Cryptolaemus montrouzieri (assembly GCA_013387265.2). Lineage (NCBI taxonomy): Eukaryota > Metazoa > Arthropoda > Insecta > Coleoptera > Coccinellidae > Cryptolaemus > Cryptolaemus montrouzieri. Next base: position 66,932,375 of record JABFTP020000124.1, on the reverse strand, counting down.
GACATCTTAGTATGTTTCATTGAACTCCTAGAAGCATTAGAAATAAATAGATACAAACATTCGGACAAGCTTTTGAATGAACAGGTAGATGTGAATTACTCACCCCTACTTAACTTGTTTAATTAGTTTTATTACCTTTCATACTAACTGTACAATGGCTCGGTGTGGATTTTCCTGTTGTTCATCCAACTTGTTCTACGATTTGTTTATAATACCATACTCTTCATTCTGTTTGTCATTCTTGATAAAGCTGCTGTGTCAGCGAAACGTCGTCGAATTTTCTCAAATGAAGTGTAGATTAAAGTTAAACCTTATGTTTTTTATCTCATTTATATCATGGATCTACATCAAGTAACGGCCTCCACAATTCAAATGTATTCATAAATGGTTGAATATATGAATAATATTAATTCATTTGCTGAAAACCAATCTGGCTTTAGGGCTGCCCATAACAAGATTTCGGCATTAGCGAAGCTATTGGATAATATAATACAAGCATTAGGCAGGAATGACATTACTCTTTTAGTTTTACTAGACTACAGTAAGGCTTTTGATACGTTGAGTATTCTCTTTAGAAGTTGCTTCTTAAATCGGTATCAATATATCAGCATAGATTATAGAGAATCTGGTTCGATTTTGGTAGAGAAACAGGTACCTATCCTCGGACCAGTTCTATTTCTCATTCATACAATGGATTTAGGTCGAAGTGCCGAGGGATGTTTCGTAGATCAATTCGCTCATACTCAAATTCAGAAGAGTTTTGAAGTGAATGAACTGAGTTCTGGTTGGTCAAATATTAACAAATGCTTGAGTAATGCATTGGAATATTACGCAAGCATGCTCTTAATCCCTCGAAAACACTATTGATTTGTTTTGGAAGTAAGTCTGAGGAAATAAACGTTTTAACATAGAGCAGGAGAGGTAGCAATTGAACCAAACGAAGTGGTCAAAAGCTTGGGGATATATATAGATGACAAACTAACACTTTAGGGAGCATGTGGAGTTGTTGGTTGGTAAATGTTATGGAGCATTAAAGAATTCATATCATAGTCAGACCTTGTTTGATATACCCTTATAACAAACTATGCGAATCATTGGTACTTAGTCATCTTAATTATGTAGATGTGGCATATGAACCATGCTTAGATGTGGATATCTCAAATGGAATTCATAGAGTTCAAAATGCGTGCCATTAGGTTCATACCTGGGGTATGACAAAAGAAGAAAGTTGAGATGGCTGAATATGGGCAATAGAAAGAGGGTCCATTTACTAACTTTGGTCCATAATGCTTTGAAGGTACAAACACTCGGATATATTTCCATTAGAATTGCCCGAATTTCGGAAATTCATGGGTTCCACGAAATATTGAACTCTGGGTTGTATCAAACTTTCTTTTCCGTACGATGCAGCGAACATGTACAATTGCAAGTTTTGAGGTGGCAGTAAATTGGCTAAATACACTTGGAGGCAAAATTAGCAGATCACTCGAAAATTTAACCAAATTCGAAGTTCGATATTTTTCCTAATTCTCAACCGATTTAGATGATTTGTTCGGCAAGTTATAGATCAACTCTTCTGCTTTGTGGAAATAATAAGAGAAAACAAAAAAAATTAAAAAAAAATTTATACGGGGGCAAAACTAAAAGTGTTTTTTTTTGTCAAAAATTCGTAACGCCCTGTGGAATTTCGTGGTCCGAGTTGAAACGTACAATATCATGGTCTGTCAAGACACATCTTCCTACAGTAACGCCCTTCTTGTTTCATGTGTTTATCTCTATTTTTGCAAAATATATTTGATTTCAAGTGGAAAATCACCATTTTGGAGAAATTCCATTGAATCAAGAAATTGTCATTAAAATTCGTCTATCGATATGGAATTTTCTTATTATCACTCAGGCGTGTCGAAATTGTCGTTTGCGATTTTTATGTTCGAATTGCATTAGTTATTGATGACAATTTGGTTAATTTGGTGAAAATTAGGAATTCATAGGAGATAACAGTCGGTAGGTATTAAAATACACAACCGAATTCTGGGACCATTGATAAAATTTTTCATTTACACATGTGCACACCTTTTTTATCAAATATGAAATACAACACACGTTTTTTATATATGACCACATTTGCACTTGTTTAAAGAATGAGAGTTTTCCATTCTTTGATTTGATACAAATTCGATCGGTTGCGGTGTTTTGTGATTCTTTTACTGTTTACGATTCGAAACGGTATTTTTCATTCAGAATGAGAGATTTACCACCAACCTCAGTAGCAAGGGCAGTTACATTGATCGAGGAGGGCGCACCTACCGCTCAGTCGGTACCATGTTGGGTCTCGACGTCGGTTATCCATCGAATCTACCGACGTTACAGGAAACTGGATTTTACGTGAGGAGGCGAGGACAAGGAAAAATCGGCAACCCGCGCTATACATGACCGTTTCATCGTCAATCAAACCATAAGAAATCCTCGTCTTACTGCTGTTCAGGCACGTAACCTTTACAAGCAGTGGATAACATTAACGTCAGTGTGAGGACAGTCAGAAGACGATTAAATGAAGTTGGTCTGAGATCATACGCGCAAGCAAAAGCACCAAGACTCGATAGAGCCCATCGGGTAGCAAGATTGGCGTTTGCTAGGGAGCATGTAGCATGGACAATCAATCAGTGGAGACGAGTTTTATTTAGTGATGAGAGCCGATATTGTGTGAATTTCGTGGATGGTAGAGATAGAATATGGAGGCATCGAGGGGAACGGTACAATCAAGCGAACTTCGCTGGAACTGAGCAATACGGTGGAGGGTCAGTTATGATATGGGGTGGCATATGCTTGGGAGTACGAACAGAACTGGAGATTATTGACAATGGATCACTTAATAACCATCGGTATATAACAGAAATCTTGGAGCCCCATGTTGTGCCTTTTGCTCCTTACATAGGGAAAAATTTCCTTTTCATGCACGATAACGCGCGCCCTCATACTGCGCGCATAGTGATAGAATATCTCAATGAAGTTAGGATCACACGAATGGACTGGCCGTGGAACACGTTTGGGACATTCTTGGAAGAAGGATTCGACAACGGAATCCAGGCAACGTTGAAGAGCTGACATTGGCTTTGGTGGAAGAGTGGGACAACATACCTCAACAGATGATAGACAACATAATTGGGAGTATGCGAAATCGTATGCGCGCTGTAATAAGAGCTCGGGGGGTCATACTCGCTACTAAATTCAAATGTTTTTTTTGTGGGTCATCATGAACATTTTTCTCAACATGTTCATTTTATTTCACGAGTGTATCGCCAGGATACACACCTGCTCTCAATTTTGGACAGGAATGATAATTATTATAGAGTGTCACACAAAAAAATTCAAAAATAATAAATAAGTGCAAAATCAACGATTTTTCCAGTGTACTTCGAGTTCTCCCGGAGCGTGAAATTGGCCAGTGAATTTCAAAAATTTTCATTTCGTTAGATTTCCGCTTCTCTAATTTTGATTTTATATTTTGGCTAACCTCCGATGTTATTCACCTACGCAAGATTAAAAATAAATTCTTGAAATTTGTGACTTTTCGCTTCAAATTGGATATCTCTTGTAAAAATAGAGATAAATGCATAAAACAAGAAGGGCGTTACTGTAGGAAGATGTGTCTTGACAGACCATGATATTGTACGTTTCAACTCGGACCACGAAATTCCACAGGGTGTTACGAATTTTTGACAAAAAAAACACTTTTAGTTTTGCCCGCGTATAAAATTTTGTTCAATTTTTTTTTGTTTTCTCTTATAGTTTCTACAAAGCAGAAGAGTTGATCTATAACTTGCCGAAAAAATCATCTAAATCGGTTGAGAATTAGGAAAAATATCGGACTTCGAATTTGGTTAAATTTTCGAGTGTTCCGCTAATTTTGCCTCCGAGTATAGTTTTAATAGTTACGAATTTTAATTTTTTCTCCACAATTGTCAGTAGGAAACTTATTTCAATTTACTCTAAGAATATTGTCTCGATTATAATTTTTGTTATGGTTTGGAGTAGATTTCTTGGGATTTGCTGGACTTCTCCGAGTAATATTAAAATAAAGACATTCATTTTATTTTTATTATCAATGATTTGAACCTGTTGATATCTGGTTGTTCCGCTTCTCAACAGTTAGCATTCGGTAACATTGTCATGTATTATACAAGTGTTTAGAACATTAATATTCATATATATTGTCTGTGCTTATTGAAAATAATTTACTAATTTTTGACCACCGATGTATTCCGCAAATTTTTTTGATTAGATACCAGGAAGGCAAACTACTTTGGTGGGAAGTAGGATGCTACGGGATACTTATTTTTTCATGATACAAGGAATAAAAAGAGATAAAACCTCGCGCATATTTGAACCTCTTTATGACGGTAATCTAGCTTCTTTGGAATATGTTCCCAGCTTGTTTGTGAAGTTTCTTCACCACACTTAGCATTCAAGAATGCACTATTTCATTCTACACTCACCAATGTAAATTATCCTCCTGGTGCCTAGTCTTCCTGCCAAAACTTATACTATGGTATAGTTTCAAATGTTGCTACCATAATTATGTGAGATATCTTCGAATTAAATTGACTGAATATAATTTTTCTTCTTATATTAATTTCAGATAAGTCCTATACTAGTTGGGGCAGTTGGAAAAGATACAGAGGGAGCCAGTTTTGTCATTAATTTCATTTTGTCAAAGATCCAATCAAACATATGCCATTTTCATTCAGAACCCGTCCTTTTGCGAGATACTGTTAATCTGTTTGCTGATATTGTGTGTGTTAAACAAAAGTAAGTATCTGCCAGAATAATTACATTTAATACATTCATGTTCCTGTACAAATTTAAGAGATGGTAGTCTACCACAAAGATTTTTACGTATAATTTAAGTTTCTCCCCAAAATTATTTCTTGAAAGAAAAAACTTTAAGGCTAGAGTTAGTAAGCAGGATATGCACTCTCCCCATGTTATCTTGGCTTATTATTATTGTTATATTTTTATGTTTTTACCTGTGACTTGAGACATAACTTCTGCCAAGTTTCATGATTGACTTGATGAAAATCCAAAATCAAATAAAACAATTATTAAGTTTAAGGTATTTTACTAAATATTAAAGAATGAAATAAACACCTCAAAAAGTCTAGGGAACACTTCTGAATATCGATATATCGTATCTAGAACGATCAATATGGATGATTTTTTTAAGAAATGAACACCTGCATCAATTTCTCACTAAATTATGTAAAGTGCCGCAACAGATTTCAGTTTTTTTCATAAAAACTTAAATGCAGCAGATGCGACGCTGCTTTATAATCATTTCATGTATTCAGTGTTTGAAATCAGTTAGTTGGCACTTTGTTTCTGTTGTAAGCACAAATAAAAGATTCAAGTTTTGTGATTCGACCATAGAAAGACGACATTTGACTAGAGAAGAGATGTTACGAGCCGTTGACATGCTCCAAGCTGGGAGCTCACAACGTGAAGTATCCAGGGTTCTGAGAAGTAGCCCAAGTGTCATAAACCGTTTATGGTCGCGTTTCAATGAAAGAGGTAGCGGAGAAGAACGCCATAAAGGTCGTTTCAGGATTACTACAGTCGCCCAAGACCGATTTTTGGTTTTACAAGCCAGGAGAGATCGTACTACCACAGCATCTCAATTAGCTCAAGAGCTATCACGAGTTCATAATGTACAAATTTCCGACCAAACTGTGAGAAATCGACTGCACTAAGGCCAACTCCACTCCAGACGTCCTTTAAGAGTTCCACAACTGACCCATGGAAATCGCGCTTTGTTTAATTATATTTAGCTCTTTTATGAAATTATTTTGTGACATTGGGATATTAATGAGTCTATGTACCATACTATTGTAACCTGCTTATTTATTAAACCTTTTTCACTATTTTATAATACTCCGTTGAAGTTAAAATAATTTTGTTGTAAACAAATTTCTAAAAGGTGTAAGATTTCTAATTGAATTATCGGATTGACTTTATTAATTTGAAGGGTGTTCTTGATGAGTTTCACGTATCACTAGGTGGAACACTAGGAAGAGATTTACTACATTTTGGTTGGTAGGTATTATAGACTTGGCATACTCTAAAGCTACCTACCAACCAAAAATATAAACTTTTCATTGACAACCCGCAATCACCAAAACTTTACTTCCTCGTCAAACTCCATAAAACAGGGTATCCCATTAGACCAGTAGTTTCATATTTTCAAGCTCCAGCTGCAAAACTTTCACGCTTTCTCATAGACATCATTCGACAGTACGCTAATTTTGAACCTAAATTCTCAATAAAAAACTCTTCAGTCCTAATCAATAAAATTCAGCACATGATACTACCACCGAACGCTAAACTTATGTCATGGGATGTAGTAAATCTCTTCCCTAGTGTTCCACCAGTGATACAGTGAAACTCATCAACAACGCCCTTCAAATTAATAAAGTCAATCCGATAATTCAATCAGAAATCTTACACCTTTTAGAAATTTGTTTACAACAAAATTATTTTAACTTCAATGGAGTATTATATAATAGTGAAAAAGGTTTAATCATGGGTAATCCTCTGAGCCCTCTGCTCGCTGAAATTTTCATGGATAATATTGAAAAAACTATCCAAGAACATCCGTTATTCAAACACTTTATTTATTGGTTTAGATATGTCGACGATATCATTTGTTGTTTCACTGGCAAAGACAATTAGAGTCATTCAAAATATTCATTAACAAAATTCACGATAATATTAAATTCACGTTAGAGATAGAAACAGAAAACTCTATTAACTTTCTGGATTTAACTATTACTAAAATTAACGGCAAACATGATTTTTCTATTTTTCATAAGCCATCGCATACAGATATTACTATTCACAGCTCATCTACACATCCTTATCCACATAAATTAGCGGCTAACAATAGCATGGTACATAGACTCATTAATATCCCAATGTCACAAAATAATTTCATAAAAGAGCTAAATATAATTACACAAATAGCAGTCAATAACGGTTACAGTCCAACTATGATTGAGAACATGATTTCACGCAAAAAATTTCAAAAAGCAACTCAGGAAGTATTTCCAAGTATAAAAAGTTCTAACACAAAATACAACAGCTTAACTTATATTGGTAATCCTAGTCTAAAATTAAAATCATTCCTCTCGTATTATAATTTCAATATAGCATTCCGAACTGATAATTCTTTAGGCCGACATATAAAAACTGCAAATCTAAAATTGATAAAAGTAATAAATCCTGTAGAAACTGTCTTGCGGATGTAATAAAATTTATATTGGTAGAACTTTCAGAAATTTCAAAGTTACGAATCGCATTATTCTAATCACTTACTGAGTAAAATAATTTTAATAAAATTTTACACAGAAAATAACAGACAAAAACTCAATGTATTGGAAATTTTTCAACAAAGAAAAGAATTCATAGTACTTAATAGTCAATTAGATCTAAATCCTTCACCTTTACTCAATCTTTTCAATTCATAAAGTAAGCAACTCCGATGGGTTTTCCAACATACCTCTTGTACCTATTGTAATATTAAGTAGGAAATAAGACTAATATATAAGGAATAACTCTGTTCATTAGTTTGTATCTATCTGATGAAGCCACAGTGTGGTGAAACCAGTCATAGTTTTGTTAATATAGTGAAAATCTAAATACTTTAGTTTTATTTCATTGAAAATATGTATATCGATTTTCATCAAGTAACGACCTCCTCAATCAAAATACTTTTCGATTTGAGAGGAAAACACGTCGCGTAATTTTTAGCAGCTGTTTACTCGAAAAGTTGTTTTCTGTGATTAGGTACCTTTCTGTATAAATGAGATAAAAAACACAAGGTTTAACTTTAATCTACACTTTATTTGAAAAAATTCGACGACGTTTCGCTGACACAGCAGCTCTATCAAGAATGAAAAACAGAATGAGGAGTATGGTATTATAAACAAATCGTAGAAAAAGTTGGATGAATAACAGGAAAATCCACACCGAGCCATTGTACAGTTAGTGTTTGTATCTATTTATTTCTAATGCTTCTAGGAGATCTAATTTTGAACTTTTTGATTTTATATGTAATATGTCAAAGTTTTTATTGAATGAATGGTTTTCTTTTATTAGGTGGTTTGAATAATTTGAATCAGATTTATTTTATCGAAGCTACGTTTATGTTCAGATGTTCTTATGCCAAAACTCCTATTGGTCCTACCGATATAAATTTTATCACAAGAACCGCAATTGAGTTTATAGATTCCTGATTTACTTGATTTTTCAACACGAGATTCATTATTTTTAATATGTTTACCTAAGTTATTAGAAGTTTTGAAAGTTATATTAAGATTTTGTTTGACGAGAAAGGATTTAATATTTGTACTTGCAGAACCGCAGAATGTTAAACTGTTGAATATTTTATAGTCTTTATGAATAGGATATACTTCATTTATTGCTTTCTGATACAGTTTTTATGAATGATTAGATCTATCATATCCGGATTATATGAATTATTAATGGCTATCTGTTTGATGATGTTTAACTTTTATTATAATCTTCTACTGATACAGGTAAATTGAGTAACCGATGTACCATGCTGTTTAAAGCTGCAACTTTGTGTTGAATTGGATGTAATGAGTAGTTATGTATAATTGTATCAGTATGTGTTGGTTTACGAAAGACCGAAAAACATGATTATCATTTTGTTTAGTGATTTTCAAGTCCAAAAATGAATGGAATCGTTCTGTTCAATTTCTATCGTGAATTTAATGTTCAAATGGATGGAATTAATGAAATTAAGAAATAAGTCTAATTGACGAGTAGTTCCAATGAAACATACTAAGATGTCGTCAACATATCTATACCAATAAAGAAATTTGGAAATGAGTGCATGTGTATGAATTTTCTGTTCAATATTATTCATAAAATCTCTGCTCTGTTCTTGTGATAAAATTTATATCGGTAGGACCAATAGGAGTTTTGGCATAAGAACATCTGAACATAAACGTAGCTTCGATAAAAATAAACCTTTCTGTAGTTCAGCTCACGATATGTCCAGTGTTTAAAGTCAAACTGCTGCGATTGCAATAAATTGTGCATTGCTAGGATCCATAAAAATGTCAATATTAAAATAGCATACCAGAGTCTTGATTTTATGTTGTATGTTTTTTTTCAGATCACAGTACATAATTAAGACTGAAGGCCTTTGGAATCTAATAAACTTGCAGAAGGAGCTCAAACCTGGTCATCTTCCTCCGGAAATACGAAGAGGGCTGTATAAAGGCTTCGTTCTTTCCGGTACTTCTCTCCAGGACCCAGAGGAAATGAGCAAGTTTTACCAGCAAGTACTACAACCCGTACAATCCAGATTCGACGTTCTGACTAAAACGAACAACGCCAGTGGAGCGTTCCACCACGAGGCTATGCAAAACGAAATCGTAGACTTACTCGAGTGCCTTATTGGGATCGCAAAGGGGGCTCAAATGTCCTCCGTACAGATTCTGTTCAATTTCATGGCGCCGATCTTGTTCGACCTGACGCCGCTATTAGCTATATGTAATAATTATCAGGTGATCGTACAATTAATTCTCGAATTGTTCGGCCAAGTCGCCAAAAATATGTTGTGTTTTTTGAGTCACTCAGATAGCAAGAGGTTGTATCAGAGCGCTTTGGCGGTGGTCCAGACGTACGCTAAATGTAACGCCAACCGTCTGAGCGCGGAAAGTTTCGCCGAAGAGACTAGTTTTCAAGATTTAGCTCTAGTTTTAGACCTTTTAACTTTTATACTTTCAAAAGACTGCCTGGACTTTTGTCCGGATACTCCCGAAGAAAACGTGACAGTTACTGCTTCTGACGTTTCCCTGTTCGGTTTGAATTTTATAATGCCTTTGATGACGTTGGATCTCTTAAAATATCCGAGCTTGTGCTCGCAGTTTTATAGGTTGTTAGTGCTGATTGACGATATATTTCCGGAGAAAATTTGTGCTTTGCCCGACGATTTACGTGGGCAATTGATGCATTCTATCAAGATTGGTTTGACTCAGTTTGGTAACGATATAACTCAATCTTGTCTCGATTTTCTGCACGGACTTGGATCCTATATTTTTAAACATATGACGTATAGTGCTATGTATGAAACGCTTAAACCTTTCTTGAAAATACTATTGGACTTGACTTTGTCACACCAAATCAGTTCGGATCTAGTCAGTTCAGCTAGTGCTAGTATTTTTGCGTTGATTTGTTGCTATCAGGAAGAGTACAAGATGATAGTACAATCGTTCGTTCAGGCTCAACAAGATCCCTTGACAGCTGACAGATTGGCAGCTGCTTTCGACACTTTGACAAGTGGCGTAGAATTAAATTGCGGTAGACAATCAAAATTAAAATTTAGGAGTCATTTCGATAAGTTTATTTCAACAGTTCATGGATTTTTACTCGTGAAATAGTTTTTTGTTTTGATAAAGCGCTTTTTAGATTAGCAAGAGTTGAAGGAATGGAGATTCCACCACCGCTGTTTCCTTACGTCTAATTTTTGCAGTAATTGGTTACATTTTAATGAATTATCTTAACCCTTAACTGGTATCGTCACTTTTACGTACGTAACTGGTATCGTCGGGTCAGTTTTGACCCAGTGGTTTTAAAAGTTCCTGAGAGCTATACATTCGTAAACCTAACCTAACCTACAAAAACGAGGTAGAAAATGCATATGTAACATAATAAACTTATATTTTCAAAAATTCACAGAAAACCTTATCAAATAAGAAAACGTGCCACTACGTGCTTCTGGCTTTTTTAATGGAGATACACATTTTGCGTTGCTATGGTTTATTTTGAAATAGGACTTCGAAACAATGATAAAATTGGAAATTAAACTTAATTCTTACATAAATGTACTTTATAAAAAGGAACTTGAATTGGTAGCTCTTTTGTTTTTATATGGCACTTTATAATCTCGAAGGTTGATAAGACACATGATTGATGGTGGGGAATATTATCATAAAAATCATGATAATCTGGCTTTAGGCTATGCTTCAGTGACTGAAGATGATCATACTTTTCTTTTTTTTTTTATTTTTTTCTTCTTTCTGCGTAAAGGTTTGGCAAAGTCGAGCTAAAACTAGCACGATCTTTCTTTTTATTTATTCTTTGATTGTATCCTGTCCAGTCCACTTCAGTGTGCCTCAATTTATACATTAATTCATCACTACAGTGGGATCGCCTACTCGGCGACCAGGTCTTATAGATGAATAATATTTTAACCGAGAGAAGTCTTTGGAGAAAGAGTGGTCTAAATAAGGAACAACGTGTGGAAATGGCTTCAACCGAGCGTTTTCGCATTAGTTTACATAATCTGCTGGCACATTAATGTCTTTGTTTCGAATTCGTCTTTCTATAGTGGAATGCATTGCATCTGCCTGCATTTGCGTGTGACCCTTGAAAAGATACTTTCGAATAATTGTAACATTGTGGATCATAGCTGTGTGAATTAATGCATTTGATAGAGTCGCATTCCTATTTTTCCCTGTGCAACCATCACTCCAAAAAATAATTTTTCTGTTCTCAGCATTCATTTTTGGTAGGATCTCTTTCTCTATGAAAGATACTAGAATGGATGAAAATTCATTTGCAGTTAAAGCTCCTTCAACTTCACTCCATAGATAACAGTACCCTTCTTTTGTCTTGACGTTGAAAATGGTGAAGTTGTGTACTGGAAGCATTGTTTTGTAGTACATGGCACCAACTTTATTTTTTGGAGATAGTAATACTGATTGCAAGTCCATGGTGAAAACAAAACACTTGTATCACACTGGTCTTTCTTAGGGTGATATAAAGACAGATTCGCTTCATGAAAAACGTCATTAAAGACTGTCCTAGAATATGGCTTCACATTCTGCTGTTGGCAATAGTTTTCCGCATAAAATCTATATCGTTCCTGCTCGCTCTACCACATTGGTTCTAAATAGCTTCTAGGTTCATTTTCAATTATCGTGGAATATTTTCACGATCCTCTTCAAGAGTGATGTTATTACTCTCTAGTCTTACCCAATTTAACACGCAGTTATGCCTCAATCCAATCGTTGCATTGAACATCTTTTTACACACCTGATATCTGACCAAATCTTTAATCAGATGATACTTAATAGTGTAGTTACGCCGAGAATTTTCTTTTTCCCCTCTTCGTCTTCACCGTTTGCACCAATGCAAGACCTCTAACATATTCTCGTTTTTCCAACCATGTTTTCCTCCAAAATAATTCGAACAGTAAACGACTACTGTTTTCAGTGAGCTTCCTACATTGAACTGAATTTTCTTTTCTCGAAAGCTTAGTCACATGGATGCATAAAAAATTTTCCTTGCTTTTTTCGACTTTATAATCCCACTTATCGTTGCTTTTTTTCTTTTCACAGTAAGATAATCCAAATTACCGTCTCTCCTTATTTATTTCATTATTCAGATCTCTCTTTATAATAGTCAGCTTTCTTTTTTTCTTACGATTGCTTTTGTCAATCTTCCGAATCATTTTCGTTTTCGCCTACACTTGCCACATTCAATTCCACTGACGGTTCATACTCACTTTCACTACTTTCTTCATTATTTTCACTTTCATTCAGCTTCCTCTTTCTTTTTCGTTCATAAGTTCTTGGTTCGTCTTCAAGATCTTCCGCTGTTGATTGTACTCTGGCTATCTCTTCTTTTTCGGCTTCATTGCTGGCTGTTTCTCGTTTGGCTGCTTCTTCTTTGCTAGCTCCTTCTTTGACCGGGTCTTTTTTGGATATTTCTTCCACTGTTACATTATCCTGAATGATAATATCTTCGGCTACTACTTCGGGTCAAAAAGAGTTATATCATGTGTTTGTTCTTCTGCTATCTGAATTGGATCAGTCAGATAGATTCCATCAGCAGTATTAACAAAATTTACCACGTCATTGATATTGTCGAAGATCTCATTTTAGGTAGCATCAAGATCAAATATTTCATTATCTAGTGCCTCATTGAGAGTACCCATCTCAACCTGATTTGACATAGAAGTTTTTATTACAGACAGGTGTTCAATAAGTGGGGAATCTGTAGGACTTGCACTTTGTAGGATCACAGGTGGTTCTATATTTAGCATTGCCAGGATTTTTATTGCACGTGATATTTTGAAATGCCTGTAAAAAATTAAATAAAGACAAAATCAGAGTAATCATATCATAAGAACAAGAACAAATAAAGTTGCCTGTTAAATTATATCATGAAGTGATCTACTTCTGGCTTTTTATGCTATGGTTTATTTTGAAATAGGACTTGAAACAATGATAAAATTGGAAATTAAACTTAATTCTTACATAAATGTACTTTATAAAAAGGAACTTGAATTGGTAACTCTTTTGTTTTTATATGGCACTTTACAATCTCAAAGGTTGACAAAACACATCATTGATGTGACTCTTTTTTAAGATCGAATTTTTCTTCGTATTTAGTAAAGAAAATATCAGAAAAAAGATCACAAATAAAACCATCTTTGTCCTCGTCTACTCCAGCCCACTGATCAAGAGTACACTTTAGGCAGTAGCTTCAACGAATACATCCTTCTCCTCTTGTTGAGGTGCTATTGTCTTGTCTTTTGATTGTTTTTCTCTTTCCATTGCAAGAACATCTTTGTACCGAGCTCTGGTTGAAACTACACTTTCACAAGATTTTCCTTGCGTCTTACTCCTTTTTCCTAGAAGTTGTTGTAATGGTTGACACTCCTGTGGTGCAATAACAAATGGTTTTGTAACATTTGAATTTCGGTTTCTTGTCCTGTGCTGTATTGTGGTGCATCACTGAAAGATTTGCTTTTCCCACCAGTTTGGTCTGGTAAAGACTGCAACCCTATCTTGGCAATCTTCTGCTTTATCAGTTACCTCAGGTACTTGAAAATCCACATCTGCGAGAAAACTTCAGGTTCCAATGGGAAAATCAATTTTCCGAAATCCATTCATTCCATTTGTTGAAATACATGTTATAAGGTATACCCCCAGAAAATTCGGCTTATTTGGAATTCACTGTTCTTCCGGGATGATGGTTCAATCATTTTTCTAGTGCCTGGTTGATGTACTCTAATGTGTACATCAATAACAACAAAAATATATGCTTAGTGATAATTTTACCCCAGATATGCGGGTGAAAAGAGACCAACATAAAATAAACTAAGTGGTATACAAAAATATAAAATGTAACCCTGATAGTATAGTACTCTTTTTTAAGATCGAATGTTTCTACGTATTTGGCAAAGAAAATGTCAGAACAAAAATCACAAATAAAACTATCTTTTTCCTCGTCTACTCCATCTCCTCTTGCTCAGTACCGTACAGGCAAGTTGCATTCTCCTCGTTGGCAGAAGAACTGGAAGACCTGTCTTTACTCTTGTTTCGTGTATCACTTTTTTCTCTTTCAGCGTATTTGCTGCTATTTTCGATTTTTTTTTCTGTTTCTGTACGGAGTGCTGGTCAAAACTACACTTCCACAAAACCTTACTCCTTTTTCCTTGAAGTAGCTAGAAGGATTGCTTATCCTAGCAGTAAATCTTTTAAGGTATGCCTCGCAGAAAATTTAGCTTTTCTCAAACACTATTATCCTTCAAAGTGTTCAATTAACTGAAAGTGAGAAAATTATCCTGAAAGGCTGTACTTTCTTTAGGTAAAAAAGTATAGTTTGTCTTCAAAAATTCTAATGTTTTCCCATATCTTCGTTACTAAATCTACTTGCATCAAATTTCAGTAGATATCCTTAAGAAGCAAAAATAACCAAAATATATATCCGTTGTAATGAATTCTTTTATGAGAGTCTCGATGAACTTTTCGTAAATTTTATAATTGAGGAGATAAGTTCTAAAGTACCAAAAATGCAAAGTGAAAAACCAATTAAAACAATATAAATAAGAAGCAATCATTATTATTTATCCATTACTATTGCAGTTGAATATTTATTATTCAACCAAAGCAACATATATAAAAGTTGTATGAAGTGAACAAGACTAAAAATATGAATCTAAGCTCAGAAAAAATGAAAGTTTGGAATTTAGTAAAAAGATCAAAGTGTCATTAAAGGTAATATTCAAGAGCATACGAGTGCGTGTCATTTTTAATTTCTTTTGTAGTTTCCACTTTATTCTATTAGCTGTGATGTTTCTCGAATTAAATATTCATAGAATCCGATGTACTGGAGTGGTATTTTTTCAAACCTATCTTTGAAATTTTTGAGTTTTGCTTGAGTTATTCAGTTTTGACACGAGTTTTGGCGGAATATCGTAATTTTTGCCTTTCTTTAAAACTAGTGATCCTCCAATCTTCTAATTTGCTAAAAGTCTTTTTTACATTCACTAATTCCAGGTTGTTTCTGTAGCCAGGAGGCTTGTGATATTTTAAGTTTGGTTGTTGTGATAAATTCATCGGCAAACTTTTGAAGATCCTTACTCAAGTGCAAGACTTCAAATGGATTGTATTCATCTTCTCTATATCTTCTGGTACATACAATTTGCATAGTCGTTTATGTTTCTTGATTTGGGCAAAATTCCAGACGCATGGAATATAGAAGCGTCCATTGATAAGAAACTACTGGTCAACTTGATGAAATTTGCCAATAGCCACCAAATATATAAATACCATAAGCAACATACGATTTTTGTTTCGTTCCATGCAGTTGTTGTTTCATATGAACTCTTTTTTTATTATGAAGCTATCTTGATGAAGAAGTGCTTTCAGTAATATGGACCCAAGTTCATTTCCTCCTCTTCCGCTTATATCGCAGTGTTGGTGACTGCAATTTGTAGTCCAAAATTGAAATTTAATAGCTGACGTCTATAAAACATATCGCTTTGTGTGAAAGTAGGTGTAAAAATAAGTTGCTCCAAATCAATCGACATCACCAAGGTCTTACTACCTGGCTGTTGTGAATTCACTGTGTCAAAATTCAGCTTTTGCTTGCACCATCAGCAGATGCTTTAATTTTGCAGTTTAGTAAGTCGCAAACGGAACACGTGTTACAATGAGGTTTTCCAAATTGAAATTGAGGAAAATGTTTGTGAATTGTGTCAGAGTAGAATCTTTAGTTTACTCTAGGTTTTACAAAATGCAACAATTAAGCGGTGGGCTAAGAAATCCTTTTTGGGATTTGCTCCTCCTCTCTTGGAAAGCTGTTAATATGTTCTATCGTCTGTTCTTTGATAACGCTGTCTTTTTTCAACAAGTATTGTAATCTTCTCGTTACTTAAGTCGAAGATATTGGCAAAACTTTGGCGACATACTTGAAGATACTCTCCCTTACCATTTGGTACAGTATAATGAACACTAATTTGGCGACGACTCTGTGCAGGACTGTCATACTGACCATCACGCCGTCGAGGGACAGTATTATAAATACCAATTTGGCGACGACTCTGTGCAGGACTATCATACTGACCATGACGCCGTCAATTTATCTTACCAATTTGTATTAACCAAATAAGGTTTTTTGCTGCATTGGGTCTTTGATTCTATAAAAAGTCATCAAAGATCTTTTCCGTTCAAACTGTATATTACTACATTGAATTTTGAATCGACAAACAGACTGCAATAAGGAAAAACAGTCAATACACTAATAACTTATAAATAGCATTAAAACATACAGATTTTGGTTCTTTTGCAGAAATGGCTGTTCCCGAAAACGTTTTGTATGATGAACCACTAATTAACCTTTTCCTTCTTTTTCCACCGTCAGCAGGTAAATTCATAATGGAACATTACACTAAACACTAACTTAATTTTCACTCAATTTGTCACATATATCCGTTAGATTTAAAAGTATCTACAGCACATATACAAATCAAACTCTTCAATTATAATTCAGACAAAAATAGCGATGGATGGATATGTTCCTAGATTAATTGGTTCTTAAATGAGTTCTTGGAATTTTATACCAGTATGTTCTAGAGGGTTTGATACCAAGAAAATAGAGATCTAAGAGTCTCTTCCTCAAATACGTTGACTTAATGATTGCCTAATTATAAAAAAAAGGAAGTCATGTGAATGGAAGTATACAAATTAGAGTTATAGTAGAAATTAAGACCAATTTCTGCAAAAACTAGATGTGGTTAGTTTTCCCTAACGCCTGAATCACAGTTTCATTCGGTGATGTAAGCAAGATCAATGAATATATTAAATATCCTAGACTGATTATATTTTTATAGAGTCCCATACGGAATGTTCAGAACGAAATCCTAAATGAGAATCTTCATCCACATATCATACTTTCGAACCATTTTTCATGTATTTAAGCATTTCTGATAGGTTTATGAAAAAACCTTATATTATGTTCGATATTTACATTATGACTCGACACTTGAGAGTAAATATTTTTACATTATCACCTGAAGTGTACAGCATAATTCAGTAATTTGTAATTTTTAAGTGTTTATGAATATCTTTTTGATGTTTTCAATTTTTCATTGCTTTTTTTATTATTACAGTTTTAGTTCAACTAGTATATTCAATGGAATAATATACATTTTAATTTTTTTATCAAGGAATTTTTGTTGATGTAAGAAGATTTACTATTTTGTTTTTTATTGTATTCTATAAGTTTCTCAATAAACATTGAAAGTATAAACTAGTTTCTTTTCAATATTTTTGAATGTATAAAAACTCTTATCAATAAATTCGAGTTATCACCATCATCAAAATTTAATGTAATAGCTGAAACTTTGTTATTTGAACATTGCCTAGGAAAGGTGTCAAAGAATGTATGAGGATCAGGTGGCACACACAATCGAAATTCAGTATAAAAATCAAATAGATAAATAAAAATACGAATATTGATGTGGCTTTAGGTGACAACAGAAGTAGGCTTTTCAAATGGAATAATAGTGTTAAACAGGGAGACAAGCTTTCAACGACTCTGTTCATATTGGTCCTACAAGACCTGGATCAGCAGGAACAATCTTCGATAATTCAAGTCAGTTTTCAATAATACACACACCACAAAAATCGTCGCATCACCTGGTATTCTGAATTCCACAATCGATTAAGCAGCTCGATCGCAGTTTCTTTGTCAACATATATTTTTGGACATATGAGGGGAAAAAATCTTATCTATGTAGTAACATTTGTTTCCATATGATTTCAAACACGTCTGTAATAAGAATGAGTTTATTTGACTATCAGTATTCATTCAATTTCTCTTCAGTTTTCACGCTAAATTAATGCAAGTTTTCTGTGTTTCTTGTTGATTTTCGAATCTTTGAATTTATTGTAATGGCTGCTGAACGTCCTGGACGCTATTTGAGTGATCATGAAGTGGTAAGAATTGAACACTTCTAGAGGAGGGGCGAAGCCGACGTTACGTGGCTAACTTGTTGAATGTTAACCAAAGCACTATTTCAAGAGCAATTAATCGGTACAACGAAACAGGGGAATATGGAAGAAGGGTCGGACAGGGAAGAAATCGGATAACAACACCAGTTGATGATCGTTGGCTTCGTTTAACTGCACTAAGAGTTTGGCACTGTACGGCTAGAATGCTACAAAATGAACTTGCACTTTCCAGAAATGTGCATATTTCATGGCAAACTGTTAGGAACAGGCTCAGAGAAGACGATATCAGACCAAGGGTGGCTTCTAACGGCCCGCGTCTCACCAGAGAGCATCGAGTTGCAAGACTTCAGTTTGCGAGGGAACATGCAAATTGGGGTATTCCAGAATGGTCGAATTTTCTCTTTTCCGACGAGTCCAGGTTCTGTCAATGATAGACGCATGCCTGGGGAACGATATCAGCAATGCAATATCTGGCCAACCAAAAACTTCGGAGGGGGCTCAGTAATGGTGTGGGGAGGCATTTTTTTGCATGGTCGAACTGAGTTAGTCCTAGTGAAAAATGGAAGAATGACAGCGGCCAGATAAATCGCAGATATCCTTGAACCCCATGTTGTACCCTTTGGCCCATTGATTGGCGAAAACTTCATTTATATGCATGATAATGCTCGGCCTCATGCAGCTAGAGAAGTTACAGAATTTCTGCAAAATGCCGAAATTGATATTTTAAGATGGCCCGCCAGAAGTCCCGACTTGAATTCCATAGAACATGTTTGGGACAGCATGGGGTGGCAAATTCAGCAACGTAGGATGCCTTGTAGAACACTCCAACTAGAAAATCTGCTTCCTGAAATTTGGAACTTAGTGACTCAAGAGTACATCCAAAATTTGTTTAAGGGGCTTCCGAGACGTATACTGGCAGTAATTAGGACTCGAGGAGTAAACACTCGATTTTGAAAATGATTAGTAACCTTTCGATGCTAGTTGGATTGTCTCTTCGGGAATGTTTGAAGATGGTAGACTTTTTTAATTTTTCATTAACTCGAAAATTGTTGATATTTTCCATCATAAACTCATCTCTTTTGAATGATATCTTCTTATTTTACACTTCTGAAAGTTACCAAGCGACTCTTGAATGACCAACCTAAAAGTTTATATAGTATTGTCGTAAAAGTAGTGTGATGCGACAATTTTTGTGGGGAGTGTTTTAGCCTCCTTTGCCAACCTCAGATAGGTAAGTAAAATTAGTTTTTACGCCATAACATGAAAACTTGAAATCTCAGGTACAGGGTATGTATGGGAAACTTCATTTAGTTTATTACGGCGAATCTAATGAATGAACAAAATAATTCGAAATGTGAGGCGGAAAAAATCACTGTATACTGACCGAGATTCAGTCGGATATGAGTTATGTCCCGCATGGTTTCTTGTTTGCAAAACACCTTTCATAATTTTGGTAGCTCACGCCGTTCTCGAGATTTATCAATTTTTTTCAAAAAGTAAAAAATCGATAATTTTAAGTAAAACTGGGATAATTCATGAACGAAACAAGCTAGACTTATGTGTTTTTGTGATTGGAATAACAAGTGTTATCAAATCAGTCATCAATATACAGGGTGTTCTATATTAAAGAACAAAGTATTCCGGTATAACCGTAAATGCAATTGAAGTGAAAATATTTTAGAAATGGAGTTTTGGACCAGCTGAATCAACTACCAAAATTTCAGACCGATAGCACTATTAGTTCTCTATAAACGTCTAATAGGCCACTCAACTTGGAATACCTGTATAGCATATCATCCTTTTAAATGTAATAATTATCTGGTGAAATCAGTGTGGTGAAACGCGTAATAACTTTGTCAATATAGTGAAATTTTGAACAGCGTTGTTTTATTCGTTTAAAAAATGGAAATTTCCTGTAATAATATAAAATCATTTGAAATTATTGCTATATATAACGATAATGTGAGGGAGGGCCAAGTTGAATTTGTATGTAAAAGCATAAAAAGTTTTCTGACAAAACGCCGAGAATTTAAAACAAGGGTAACCCCAAATAAAATGTTTTCTTTGAATTAATTATGTATTTATGATATCTAATAATATACATCAAATCTGAAGCTAAAAACCCTCTGAGAATTTAAAATTAAATAATTACATTGATAAATGAGTACATAAAATTGACTTTATGTACAAGTTATGTCAACACTTTCGAGTGTGTGACAAATACATCCACAAAAGTAATGAATACAGATTAACATTAGAAAGAGAAATTCATGGATACAACTCTATTGTTTCACCAGAAGGAAGAATTGAAAAATCATCTCACAAATTAAGAAAACCAACAAAAAATCAAAGTTATTAAATAACTTCTAACACTATTTCAATTCCTTCTGAAAAACAAATACACAAATACAGAACACTGCATTTATGTTGATTCTACAGAATATTTACAGCCCTAGGTTTGAGAATAATTTTCAACACATTTTGCATTATAGATTTAAATACTAATGAAAATTCGTGATTTTATACTTCAGAATATTCAATATTATTCAAATTAAAAAAAGAGTTTTAAAAATTTATAAAACTAGCAACATATCATTCGTAATGTTGATGAAGGAAGTGAAGACGTTGATTCAAGACAAGAATTCAATTCATTGATTCTACCTTCAAAATTTTCAAGCCGGTTATTCAATTTCAAAAATTAAATATGTTGAAATTGAGAAATCAATAATCTAGTAGTCCATTTAATAACCATTTTCCTGATCTGTCAAATTAAACAATTGAAAAAGCTCATATCACTGGATTTGATTAAATATCAGTAAGAACTTATGATACTTTCTTCTGTAATGATTATCAAAAGCATAATCAATGGTTAGTTAATCATAATTGAATCTTTCTATCTGGCTTTGAGTGAAACCTAATTCGAAGAAAACTGTTTCACCATATGCTGGGATGCAACATACTATAAATGTAGGGTAAGGTAGAGTTGAATTTTCTGCCAACCTATGAGCTGTAAATATTTGAATGATAATAAAAAATGGACCATACCTTGCACCGAACTTTCTATTTGAAAGCCGGCACGAGTTCCTCCCCCAACAGCTGTCGTGAATGTGAACACAGATGGACCTACCTTTCGTTGACATTCTCCCTTGTCATTTTTGATTAAACAACTATACAATAATCATCAAAGAATTAATGCAAAACTAAACTTTAGATTGATATACGATTTTATTTGTACATAACTTATCTATTAGATAATATAAAATTAGCCCCGAGTAAGGGTCCATTGTGTTCAACTATCACAGCCCTGTTTATGAATCACTTAAATGTTCTCTATAATTTTGAGTGTTCTTGTGTCCAAGCAACCAAACACACTAATTCAACTATATGCTGTTCACTCTTCGCCACATTACTATTCTTTTCAAATCATGTTCAATTCTTGACTTGAAATGAATGTTTTACGCAACTGAGTTATGAAACGTGTACCCTTCTTTTGGAAGGCAATTGTGGAATATTGTATTGTTTTTTGCTGATGAAAATGTGATTTTAATTCTATTGTAGCAGAAATAGTTAAAATTGTATAGTTGGATATGTATAATGTACATACACTTAATTTAGTATCATCATCGCAACCCCAACATCTGAATTTAAATAAGAGTTCCCAGATCTTTCCGAAATCTATCAGAAACCATACCATATTTTGAATTGTTTCATTTTGTTCTTACCTTAAAATTATCAAATTGTCAAAATTAAGTAAAATTACTGTCATCCAAATTAAAAGTTGATTAGATTTCCAGAACAGAATTATTTCAATCGATTTATAATGAAAAAATAAAAATAATATAAAAATTCCATCAATTACCTTCCATTCCAATTAAAAAGTATAACTTCTACATAACCACTAAAACAACCATACAACTTCACGAATTACTCCGTGGCTGGATCTTCGTTCGTTTCTTCGCCACGCTCACATTCGTTTCCCCCACTTTCATCAGGTGGCGCTTCGTTGTCCCCACTTTGTTCCGTAACGACGTTTTCCGTGGCAACTTCGTCGCGTAAGGGGGTAACCGCACCATCACCACGTTCATCGTTGCCATCTCCGCCGTTGTCTTGTTCGGAGGGTTCGTCGAATTCTTCTCGGTTACCGCCCCATCTGCTCTTTCTGTTCGGCCTTTGTTCGCCTGGCGGATATTCGTCGTCTTCTACGTCGCCCTGCGGCGGACCACGGTCGTCCTCGTATCTGCCCCAACGTCTCGGAGGTGGTGGACCGTCGTCGTACATGTCTCTGGGTGGTCTGTTACCCCTAAAGAATTCCGGAGGTCCGTCAAATCTAGGATTGAAACCTCTGTCGTTCCATGGACCTGTTAAAAGTTAAGAGGTTCATTCAAATTTCTTCGAATGTGAATGGTAGGTTTCAATGTACAATTTAACCAAAATAAACTATTAATATATCACTCTACTATGCCCGGCCCTGCCACATAGATTCGGCATTGTCGTTGTCGAGATATTAAAGGTTAAAAAAAGTTCCTCCATAAGCTCCATTTGCTTTTGTCTGAACAACGGTTAAAAACGAGCTTTGTGTGTTAATCAAACACTGTGTTGTTATGGGAAAAAATACTATCAAAGCAAAGATACGGCTTGATTGAAATAAGGTGTATGTTAACTTCAAACGCAGTTGCACAATCGTCGACGATGCTGAACGCTCTAATCAACCAAATTCGGCAGTTGTTCCAGAAAACATAAACCAGTACATAAAATACTTTTGGTTGACCATAAAGTTGAATGAGATTACAGAAGGGCCCAAGATATCAAAAGGCAGTGTATCGACTATTTTGCACCAGCGCTTGTTCACGAAAATGCTTTGTCCGAAATGGATGCCACGTTTGCTCACAGCGGATCGACAATACAGAACGGTGTTCAAGCGGAATAAGTAGGATTTTTCGCGTCGATATGTGACAATGGACGAAACATGGAAACAGGGATGTGTTACGACACACTTGAATCAAAAAGAACATCAGCTAAGTGGACAGCAGTCGTCCAAAGCGATCAAACACGTCAGCTGGCAAAGTTATGGAATATATAGGAATGCAAAAGATATTTTGTTCTATCTACTACAAAGGTAAAATAATCAACAGTGAATAATACATAGCGTCAATCGATTGCTGAAGTGAAGAAATAAAAAAAATGTCTTCGAACACAACGGCGAAACGATGTCCAAATTGATTGAATTGTGCTTCCAATTGCTTGACCAACTAGCGTACTCTTTAGATGAAAGATTACTAAGTTTCAAACCTATAATGAAAGCTAAGTCAGATTGTTTTACAGAAAAGGTATTGAAAAGTTAAAGGTGTGAGTATAAAGATGACCAGAGTTTAAAGTGACACACTGGCTCCGTAGAGCATATTGCCACGGCCCCCATGGGGGAGGGTTGGGAAACACGCAACCAACGTGTAGGAACTGCCAGTACAACTGTCTTAGTCCGCTACTGGCAGTAACAGATCGAGTCACAAGCTCGAAACACCTCAGTGGTCGAAAGGAGGCACTATCCAAACCTCTTTCAACAAGCGGGTTGGTATCTGAGTTGTACGCAACTCACACGTCGGGTTTTCACACCCTAACCCAGCGAGCAGGCTACAACCACTATACCCCCACGAGTTCTACCTCAATTGGGGTGGCCGGCTGACACGAGGTCAACCGAGGGCTCTCAACCCCTCCCGTGGTTCCAGTCGTAGCGTCACTGGTAGGACATGCTTCGGGAACGCATTCCCTTACAAATAGGACCTTATGAGTCCAGGCCTTGGTCAACCAGCTCATGGGTCATTCCCGACTATTCCAATGATTGAAGTAGAATTTTCATTTATAGAGTGATGTGTTGAAAAATGATTTTTTCTGGTTTGGCTGTGTATACTAAACTCCCAATTTCAGATGAGTAGAAAAAAATTTTATAGTACGAGGGATGTCTTTCATGTTCAGCAAGTTGGGTCGTACAGGACACCTTTAATCAACTGCCTACTAAAAATGAACCTCTATAATGTATTAGAATTAATTCTATGTGTGGCCGAAATGTCTCCAAAAAGATGGTCGCAACGATTTTTCTTCAGTCTTCAGAAGAAGCTGTTCATGCCTTTGAAAAGGACTCTTTGAATGTAGCAGCAAGCGATTGGAATAAGGGCTTCCAGAATTGTTTCGAAAGAATGCAGTGTATATGTCTTTATGGAGAATACTTCGAAAACCAATTAAGCCTTTTATAAGCTTTCAATTGTTTCATTCTGGCTCTATATGCAAAACTTAAGAGACCAATATCTTTAAAATATGAATTTGATGATTCGAATTTATAGAAATCTTTCGGTTTTGTTAAGATGTATTGTATATAATGTATTCTCAAGAAAACAAAATAATATTTGTCTTCTTCAAACACCTTTTATAAAAAAAAATTGAAATTTGAAAATGATGAAATTTGGTAAAACACAAAAAAAATCCTGAACTGATATTTTCGAAACGATATGGAAGCACTTATATTTTTCAGTACCCTGAAGGTCCACCTCTGTTATTAATGACACTTTGGCATCGTCGCGGCATGCTCAATATTAAATTGTCCATTACATTTTGGCCTAAGTCATTCCAAGCCCCCTGAACTGCTAATCGAAGCTCCTGTTCATGATGAAAGACGTTTCGACGCAGGAGATTTCTTTTTAGGGTGTCCCACACATGCTCGATGGGATTCAGATCTGGGGAGCAGGATGGCCACGGTAGAAGATCGATATCATTCTCTTCAAGAACGTTCAAGACAACTCTTGCACGATGAGGAGGGCATTATCTTGTTGGAAGAGTGGATTTTGACCCATTGTTTGGAGATACGGTACCACTACAAGTAAAACTATCTCATTTGAGTGGGAATTTCCCGTGAGGTTGTTCTGTATGAAAACGAGGTCAGTTCTTCCACCAAGGCTTATAGCTCCCCAAAACATCACTGATCCCCTCCCTGTGTAACAACTTCTCGAGCATGCTGGAGATGGTTTTGCTTTCCAGGTTCCCTCCATATTCGAATTCTTCCCGAATCGGGATAATAACTAAATCTAGATTCATCACTGAAGAGAACTGTGGCCCACCTCTCTTGATTCCAGTTTACGTGTTCTTGGCACCAAGCTAAACGAGCAGCGCGATTTCCATGGGTCAGTTGTGGAACTCTTAAAGGACGTCTGGAGTGGAGTTGACCTTCGTGCAGTCAATTTCTCACAGTTTGGTCGGAAATTTGTACATTATAAACTCGTGATAGCTCTTGAGCTAATTGGGATGCTGTGGTATTACGATCTCTTCTGGCTTGTAAAACCAAAAATCGGTCTTGGGCGACTGTAGTAATCCTGAAACGACCTGTATGGCGTTCTTCTACGCTACCTGTTTCATTGAAACGCGACCATAAACGGTTTATGACACTTGGGCTACTTCTCAGAACCCTGGATACTTCACGTTGTGAGCTCCCAGCTTGGAGCATGCCAACGGCTCGTAACATCTCTTCTCTAGTCAAATGTCGTCTTTCCATGGTCGAATCACAAAACTTGAATCTTTTATTTGTGCTTACAACAGAAACAAAGTGCCAACTAACTGATTTCAAACACTGAATACATGAAATGATTATAAAGTAGCGTCGCATCTGCTGCATTTTTAGTTTTTTATAAAAAAACTGAAATCTGTTGCGGCACTCTACATAATTTGGTGAGAAATTGATGCAGGTGTTCATTTCTTAAAAAAAAAATCATCCATATTGATCGTTCTGGATACGATATATCGATATTCAGAAGTGTTCCCTAGACTTTTTTGAGTTGTTTATGGGCAAAGCTATTCCATTGGTAAAGCTGCCATCTGCTCTACCAATACAAGTGTTCCAGCAATTCATACATTAACTTCATTGGATCAAGGAATGTGACCGATGTCTAGTGACATGGGACATTTACCGAATCTCTGGAAATTTTTCGGTCAAAATAAGATTACCCCCACTCTATATTATGGTCTTAATTCGAGGTTTTGAGTATAGTCTTCCTGGTGCAGAAATTAAGATAACATATTTTCGAAATAACAGTGCCAAAGATACATCAAGTAAATTCATGTGCATCAGGCAGAAAGACAGGTCAACCACCAGATCAATTGATGTAGCAACAAGTAAAAAATTGCTATTCCGAAATCCGCGTTTGAGAACCAGGGATCTCACTGAAGCTGTTGGAGTTTCAAAAGGGTCAGCCACAATCTCTGCGTCTCAACCGCTTCTAATATTAAATTATTCGGGAAACATTTAATTTCTGAGAAAATCCACGTCGATCTACTTACAACAATCACTCAATTTTGGATTTTGGAGGTTATAATTAGAGTGTTCTTGAATGCCATCTCACTACTAGAAAAGCAACACTGAGGAAGATAAAAGTTAGATCCAAGCATTTCAATTAAACATAGAATTATAATATTGCTAGGAAAGAAACTCACCTCCTCTCCCCCTCGGACCACCTCTTGGGAAGCCCCTTGGTGGAGGGCCACCTCTCATCCTAGGAAAATCTCTGGGTCCTCCGCGCATGCGTCCCCTCGGACCGAACCGGTCTCGCGGTCCGAATTCGTCCTCGGGCCCGAAATCGTCGACTGGAGGATGCATGAAATCTTCCCTGGGCGGCCCGAACTCGTCGAAGAATTCCGGCGGACCTCGCAGTCCTCTCGGTGGGCCTCCCCGAAAGTCGCCCCTCCTGCCGCGTCGACCGAACCGATCGTCGAACATCCTTCCCCTCCTACCGCGCATCGGGAAATCGTCCGGATAGTCGTCTCTGGGAGGACCGAATTCGTCCATCATCGGCGGGAAATCGTCGCGCGGACCTCTCATACCCATCGGCCCGAAATCGTCCATAGGATAGTCGTCGGGACCCATCGGCCCGAAACCCAACCGTCCGGGTGGTCCCATAGGTCCGGGAAAGTCGCCCATGGGGCCCATCGGACCGCGACCGAAATCATCTGGACCGGGCCCGAACTCGTCCGGTCCTGGACCGAAATCGTTCGGGCCGGGCCCGAACTCACTAGAACGTGGACCGAATTCGTCGATCGGACCACTCATTGGTGGAAAACCGTCCATGGGACCTCCGATCGGCATTTCCGGAGGTATAAAATCCTTGATCGGACCGGCTCCAGGTGGAAAATCACCAATTACCATTCCGGTTCCTGGCGGGAAATCAGCCGATTCTGCGGAAATTAGTGGTGGGGTCGGTCTGTATTCTTCTACAATTTCCGACTTTTTAACATCATTGTCGTCTAAGGGTTTTATCATTTTGTCTTCCTGTATCAACGGAGGCGGGATATTTGGAGGAGGTTCAAACAATAATTGACTTCCTCCGTTGTCTTTTCTGATATCTCTGTTCAATTTGGGTGCTCCACCCCCAGCCATTTCTTGAAGACGTTCGTTCAAACTCCTTTCTTTGTCTTTTCGGTTTGGAGTTGGTTCATCTTCTTTATCTCTGTCACCCCAGCGATTGGGTCTTCCCCTGTCTCTTCTATCTCGTCCCCTTCCGACATCACGATCTCGATCTCTATCTCGGTCACCACGGTCTCTGCTATTGCCACGTCGATCTCTATCCCTGAAATAAAAAAGTTGATGTTTTGTTTTGCCGTAGCGAACTCCTTTTAACTAGAAATGATCTGTTGGAATTGCTAAAGGACAGTCTTACCTATTTCTATCTCGATCCCTATCTCGTTCGCGATCACGTTCCCTATCCCTCTCCCTACTCCTAGACCTCCGTCTATCTCTGTCTCGATCCCTATTCCTGTCATTCTTAACATCCCTATCTCTGTCGCGATCTCGATCTCTATTATCTCTATCTCTATTATCCCTTCGATCCAATCTTTCTTTATCGTCACGATTCCTGTCTCGATCCGAATTGGAGCGGGGATCTTGATGCGCAGAGGAATGGGAGTCTTGATTTCCCCTGCCTGCGTCCTCCATCTCGATGTCCATGTTGTCTTCTGATATCATGCTGCTAGGAGGCGGTTGTTGAAGTTGCGGCACCATACCGAAGGACTGACTCAGACTCATTAGACTATCGGTGAGGTTTTTCATGTTCGCTTCCGGCGTATTTTGGCTGTTGTCGCCAGACATGGAGATCGGAGGTGGTGGCATTAAGTTCGCTCTTTGAAAGGGTGAATTGATGCCCAAGAGAGGATTGGTCATGAGTTGACTTTGAAGATTAGGAGGAGGTACGCCTAGAGGTACGTTAGGCATCATCCCAGGAGGTAAATTCAGCATGTTCGGAGGAGCTGTGTAAATAATTTTAATTTAATATCAATGAACTGAAAGAAAGTTTGATCGTGTTCAGGAAATATATATTTCATAATTTCGGAAATAAAGAAAATATGCATAGCTAATATTGTTTCCAAAGGCCAATTTTCAAGACGAAATGAAAGCTTGGTTTTGATACTAATTTTTTCATTTTACAATCGTGCAACATAAACAAACTACTTCCAATATGTTAGGAAAACTGAATCTTTTCATAAAGCAATAACCTCGTTAGTTAGTCAATCAAATGATCACTCGTTTTCAATTGAAATAAAAAGGTTCACTTATCTAATCAAACACTCCCATTGCTGAATAGGAATCGTAATAAATGAATAGAACAGAAATATTATCACTTTTTGTAAACTCATAAATGTCAGTAGAGACGAGATGGAAAGATGGAGAGAGTACTTTTATGAGCTACTCAACACAGATGAAGGCCCACAAAAAGAAAACAACTGGCTGGTAGAGGAAGAAGAAAATGAAGAGGTAAGAGTATACACTCAAAAAGATGCTATAAGTGAGGGAGAAGTTAAGAAGCACTTAAAAGATTGAAGCCTGGCAATTCCGAAAATGCTATAATATATGTGAGTGAATGGAAAGAGATCATTAACAATGCTGTTCAGAAGGACTTGGGAAAGTGGTACAGTGCCGGATGACTGGAATATTGGCATTATAATACCCATATTGAAGAAGGGGGATTGTGGCAATTGGGAGAACTATAGGGGAATCAGGCTTCTGAGTGTTGTAGCAAATTTATACGAAAGGATTCTGGGGAATAAATTGAGAAATCTGATTGAGACTGAACTAGAAGAACAGCAAAGTAGCTTTTGACCTGGTAGGTGCTTACATGACCACATATTTACTATAAAGCAGCTATTAGACAAACATTGGAGGAAAAATGAAAATATGTATATGGCGTTCATCGATCTGGAGGATATCGACAGAATCCCTACAAGCACAATTTGGCAAACCTTAAGGAAAAACGGACTGAGTAACCTGAGTTGTTTAAGGGAATTAGAAGTTTATACTATGAAAGCAAAAATTATATAAGAACTGAGAACTTGGAGCCGGAAACATTACCAGTAAACGAAGGAGTTAGACAAGGAGGTGGTACTGAGTCCCTTATTAATTGTAGTTGTAATGGATGAAATAATAAAAGATATAAAGACAAAAATTAAAAGAGTGCACGTGGTTTATTGTGCCATGCCAAATGATACCCATGAGCTAACCTAAATAATTGGAACAAAGAACTGAGAAAAAGAAAAATGCCATAAATGTGGAAAAAAATGAAGTATGTTAATGGGAGGTGAGCACAGATACATAAATATTGAACTAGAGGGAAAAAGTTTGGAGCAAGTGAGGAATTCAAGTACTTGGGGGTGATAGTACAAGATGATGGAAACATGGAGGGGGAATTTAATGGAAGAATAAGAAGTCATATTGTAGTAGGCTATTTCAAATTCGTTTGTTGGTAGTATTCTGACCCATCCTCATCTATGGAAGTTGGATAATACACAGGCCACAGAAGATCAGACTATAATAGCGTTAGTAACGAAATACCTGCGAAGGGTAACGCGCATAGACCGGATTAAGAACGAGGTGATGTCCTTTGGGGAATGCATCAGCTAAGATGGTTTGTCCATCTAATGAGAATGAACGTAAATAGACCTGTTCAACGTATTTGGGTTTCAAGAGTGACGGACAATTGGAACACAGGTTTAATGGACGTTACCGTGGAAAAGGTTCGATGGGCAATGACTACCTTTCAACCATATAAAGCACCAGAAGTAGATGGTATGTACCCTGCACACCTAATAAAAGGACTGTTATGCATATAAGGAACATTTTCAGATCCTGCGAAGTCTACATACATACATTCTGGACCCTGGAAAAGGATTTGGGATCTTGGATAAAATCGCCAAAGATTTTAGACCAATCAGTCTAACCTCCTTCTTACTGAAGACCATGGAGGGACTAATCGAAAGATATCTTAGGGAGAATATCATAGCGGAGCGCCCTTTATATCACTCATATATATATATATATATATATATATATATATATATATATATATATATATATATATATATATATATATATATATATATATATATATATATATATATATATATATATATATATATATATATATATACTATATTATATATATATACACACACTATATTGAGAGGACTGGAACAGGGCGAAGTTACTCTTGGAATATTCCAAGACAAAGAAGGAGCTTTTGACAACTGATTTTATAACTCAATAGACGTCTATCGTAAATAGAGGAGTAGATAACACCATAGTGAGGTGGATAGGAATGACCTGTCCGTTAATCCCAACAAAATAGACATGATCATATTCAGTCGTAAAAGAAAATTACCGTCTTTAATGCATCAATTCTATTTAACGAGGAACTAACCCTAGTAAAACAAGTGAAATATTTAAGTGTGATGATTGAGACCAAACTAAATTGGGACAACTACAAGCGCTAAGGGCTCAAGGAGATGAAAACCAAACATAATGTATTGGTTATACACGACAGTAATTAGACCACTCCTGACCTATGCAGCTATGGCATGGCGGCCTGCACTGAACAAGGAACCAAACGGAAGAAAATAAGCAAGATCCTCTACACATAATGGCGGAGGAGACGGTCATGACGACCTCATTGAGGCTGTGGGAAGGAAAAACGGACATAAATCTGATTTCTGGAAACTAAATCACTTAATAAAATAAGAGAACTCCAACCTGATTTTCTCATGAGAGGAGATTGAATGAGAGCTACTTAGTTACTTACTTACTTCCATCAAAAGTGTTGGGCTTTAGCGCCCAGTCCATCAGGGTATCGAGGGGAATGAGAGAGCAGACAGTCTTGCCAAAAAGGCAACAGCTGTTAGACTGATGGGACCAGAACTCATTCTGACTACTATATGGACCCACATGCTAGCATCTTAGGAGAGGAACAGTCAAAAAGGCCCATGAAACAGCCCAATCAGAGAAGAGGGTACATCAACTATTGTCCCTTGATAAAGTTTATTGGGACGGTAGTTGGCCTACTAACCGGACATCAATTCAATAAACATAACACACGCCGTGAGACTTCGGAAACCACACAGTGCCGTGGTTGCCTAGAAAATTATGGAATAACAGAACATATACTCTTTGAATGACACACTCATAAGGCGACCACCTAGCTTCTGGATGATCCAGGAGGCCCCCTACATCAGTCTCGCGATTTCATTAAAAAGTTTCTGCATAACTGATAACACCAACACAATACGTCAAGCATAATGGGCATAAGTATTGCTCATAAAGGCGCCGTGCAATAAGAAGTGACTACATGGAAGAGGGAGAAGCACAAATCACAAATCAAAAAGAAATGGGCTAAATTTGTGCATAATTGATAAATTATTGATATATATAGTTTTTGTGGCCATAAGGGCCTCTTTGAGACTGTGGGAGGGAGGTATGTGGAGGGACAGAAATCCAATCTCTGGACACTCCACATCCCTGAACAAAATCAGAGAACTCCGACCTGACCTTCTCACAGAGGAGATCAAACAAGAGCCATCCACTACTTTGAGGAACCCTACAAAGTCGTTATTCCACCAAGAGAAATTTGGACCATACCCCACGCTTTACTCACCCCACAGGGTCCCACCTGGTTTACGGATGGGTCCAAAACCGGGACGGATGCAGGCCTAGGGCAAACATTATGATTGCGCTGGGAGACAACGTCAACGTAACACACGCAGAAATATTTGACTTTCTCCGGTGTGTACAGAAAAACCTACATAGGAACTATAGAGACGCACATCTACATATGCTCTGATAGCCAAAACGCCCTTGGACATCTTAAAGATACGAAGGTTACGTCAAATTGGTTGACGAATGCAGAACAGCACTTCGACAACTCAGTGCTACAAACATAGTCACTCTGATTTGGTGCCCAGTCCATCAGGGCATCGAAGGAAACGAGATACCAGACAGCCTCGCTAAAAAAGCAACAGCTGTCAGACCGATGGAACCAGAACCAATTCAGACCATCCCATGAACCTATGTGCTCTCTTTCTTTCAAAACTGGACCACCACCGAGGCCCAAAACTACTGGGCAGGCATCGGGACGGAGACAGTCAACAAGGCTCATAAAAGGGCCACAATCGAAGAAGAAAGTACATGAACTACTGTCCCTAGAAAACAAGTTTGTTGGGATGGCAGTGGGCCTATTGACGGGACACCAAGTCAACAAACATCTACACGTCATGAAACTATCGGAAATCACACAATGTTGTGGTTGCCTAGAAAGTGACGAAACAACGGAACACATACTCTTCTTATGTCCCGCTCATAAGGAAACTAGACTGAACACCTTGGGCACTGAAGCACCCAGCGCCCAGGAGATCAAGGAGGCCCCCTACAACAATCTTGCAAGCTTCATCAGGAAGTTTTTGCAAGACAAATAACAACTCAACAAAACACGACCTGAGTGCTGCCCATATGGGCGCCGTGCAGGAAGAACTTCATTTTCTCATCATAGAATAGTTATATCAGTACAGGGTGGCCCGCTGGGAGTAGAAATACTTCAGGAATGCAACGAATGGGCTTTTCTAAAGGTATATATATTTTTTCTACTAACTTGACAAAATTCAAAATTGGTGGGGTGTTGGCACTAGATACTGACAATTTATTCAGAATGAGACTGAGCGATATTTAGAAAATCTACCGTTGGCGATTGAGAGGGTAATAATTACTGAAAACAGTGACATTGAGATAAAAATAGGCAACACGAAAATCGCTTGAAAATGAATGTGGAATCATGACCTGTGGGTAAACCATTGATGCTACTTCGGTAGAACCGGAAGATAAATTTTCATAAAGCTCATTTGATCCATTCCTGATTGAAATCACCCGGAAAGACACACTGTATAATTAGTTTCCTTCAATTTTTTTTACAAGTCATCTCCTCTTACCTATCAAACGATTATTGAATTGGAAAGGCGGAACGAGTGGCAGCGATAAAGGAGGCTGAAGAAGTCCCGCCCCGGGCATTGGAGGCGGTTGACTGGTATCCACCCCCGCAGGCATCGTAGGGCCTTCCGGCAAAGCTAATATCGAGGGATGATGCTTTGTGCTACCTTCCATTTTCGCTCGCATCCATTCCGGCATAGTATCTTCATCGATCATACCTGTAAAAGTCAATGTTTTATAAAAGAAATAATGGTGATTTTCTCAAGCTAACCTCCATCTTCCAACATGTCCAAATCGATGTCCGGTTTCAGCTTCGACCACGGTATATACGACACTCCTAGATCTCCTTCCCAGTAATCTTTCAGGTCTTTTCCTTTGACACCCTTACCGGGCGCCCAAGCCAGCGTTATGGCTTTACCGTGAATCACGTGGTTCTTCAATTTGGCTAGACATCTGGCAGCGTCCTGCCTCCTATGCATAACGATGAACGCACAGCCTCTCGGAGGGATTAGATCGATGCTGACTATATCTCCAAATTCTCCAAAGGTATTTGATAGGTCATCCTGATGCACCAATTTGGATAGATGTCCGACCCACAGTGTGGTGCTGCACACGCTAAGATTATCTTTTTTGATGGAAGGTAGACCCCGCTTCTTTCGTTCCTTGTCCCGTTCCGTTTCTTTTTCCTTGTCTTTTCGGTCGCGATCTCTATCTCTGGAACGGGTGCGATGGCGTTTCGATCTTGACGGAGACCTGGATCTCGATCTACGGGACCGCCTGTCCTTATCGCGTCTATCTCTAGAGCGCGAATGGCTGCGTCTTCTCTTTCTTTCTACACTAGGGCTCCTCGAGGAATCTGCGTGGTCTAAAGTGATCACCTACAACAATAAATGATGTATAAGTCACTCAAGTAATCTCCAAATGTTTGTGTATAAAATGAACATAAAAAATACACGGCAAAGATGACGACTGACACATTCTATAATAATTTTGTATGATATAAGAGGTGGTGGATTTTTTTTTGCTCATTCACAAGATGATGAACTTATTATACCTTCCAATGTTTACACGAGTTTGTTGAGCAATGTAAAGACGTGCGTTGTCTTACTGGAGAATTTCACCTATTCTCTACGAAATTTCTCTCTTGTCGTTTACTTTACCTTCAACAAAAGCTTATCTGAATAGTCTTGGAAGTTTACTCCTCGCTGTTCTTCGGACAGAAGGTGTTCATCACTCTCTGGAGTGAACCTGAACTACTATGGAACTATTCAATTTCAACAATTCATTCTTTCACTCTAGTCAATTAAGAGTTTGTATAAGCTGCTTTTGTACCTTCTTTAAGTCAATATGAATTACAGAAGGAAGTTCAACCAATGTGTTCTTCCAGTGGACTCCCATCAACTTAATTTCAAGGTTATGAACAAAGCTGATCCACTAGACTAGATGATTGGAGCTCATTCCAGTGATACCAACTTAGAAATACCACACTTGTACAGACCGATTTGGCTTTTTTATTTTGCCTTGAAAGGTTATAAACAAAGATGATCCACTAGATGATTGGAGCTTATTCCAGTGATACCAACTTAGAAATACCCCACTTGTACAGACCGATTTGGCTTTTTCATTTTTTAATATAATAATATAACCTATTAAACACAATTAATGTACATATCACAGATAAATGCATAAAAAGGTTCAAACGTAAAACATATTTAATATAATATACCTCATCCCCTATACATAAAAAACTCATCCAAGGTATATGGTTAGGTTACATTGAATGATGTAGCGCTTAATATCTCTCTGGGAACGCTCACCACCACTTAAATTTCTTATTGTGGCCAGTAGGCAATTAAAAATTTCTAAACTGTACTGGGTACTTCTTTGATTAAGAGTTAATGAACAGAGTGGAAGATTGTAGCTGTGCATTTGTCTGGTGTTATTATTATTCTTAAAATGTTCAAATATATATATATATATATATATATATATATATATATATATATATATATATATATATATATATATACAGGTGCTTCAACGAAAACTAAACAGAGGTTATATCTCTACCAAGATATTCATTTCTGATCAAAACGCAAAAACAGGTCAATTTTTGTTTCAAAGAGGACATCTTTTAGGGTACAAAACTTGCCTGAAATATCAATCCCTAAGCGGGGGTTGCAATCCTTGAACATTTAGAATAGGGAAGATGGGAATGATGACTCAAAAGAAAGGTGGTATCTTTGTCTACATTGCCTTGAAAAAATTTCCATTTTTAATTGAAAACTGTAAAAGATACAGGGTGAGCAACTGAAAGAAAGGGAAGACTTTCCCTGAGACTATTCAAGTTTCAGTGAAGTAAAATGTAACAGATCCATGCTGATCAATGCAGTCATCATCAAGTACCATCCTCATCTCGAATTTCAACCCCTAGAGCAGGGGTGACCACCCTTGAAAATTTGGAAGAGGGTAGATGGGTCGAGTGATACCTCGAAAGAAAGGTATTATCTTTGTCTGCATTCTCGTGAAAGAATTTTTATTTTTGATTGAAAACCGTAGAAGATACAGAGTGAGCCACTGAAAAATAGAGAAAACTATCTATCGCCCTGAGCTATTCAAGTACCCTGCTCTAGGGGTTGAAATTTGAGATGTGAATGGTGTTTCGAAAGATGACAGCCTTTGATCTGGAATGAATCTGTTCCATTTTTTTGCACTTATACTTGAATAGCTCAGGGCGATAGATAGTCTCCACTATTTTTCAGTAGCTCACTCTGTATCTTCTACAGTTTTCAATCAAAAATGAAAATTCGTTCTCGGGGATGCAGACAAAGATAATACCTTTCTTTCGAAGTATCACTCGACCCATCTACCCTTTTCCAAATTGTATTTTTTTTTGTTCGCTATTTAACTACCTAACCTACCACCTAACTACTCCAAGCTTGATGATCGTTCTTATTTTCATCTAATCGCCTTTTTTTCTAGTTAGTATATCATCCATGTAGATGATGCTTAAACTTAAATAACGAACAAAAAAAATACATAAAGAATGCAAGGTAACTTCAAATTAAAAGTTATGATGATCGTTAATCAGGCACTTACCTCCACATCATTGTCGTTATCATTGTTCGAGTTGTCGTAATTCGTTTGATCCGATTGCTGAGTAAGATCGTATTGGTTCTTGAACGGTATCTGCTGAGACTGCGACAAATCCGCCTGAGGCATGTAGTAACCCTGAGCTGCCATGGAAGAATTTCCTGGCTTAAATTCGCATTCAGAAGCGAACGGTAAATTCTGGGACAAAAACAAAGTTTTCAATTGTTCTTGCGCATATTGAATTTGGTTACTCACAGGAACGGTCTGAGCTAAATGCTTGTCAAACTCCTCTTCCTGCTGTTTCATTTCTTGTAGTTTTCTCAGCTTGTCCGCGTCGACTTCCTGAGCTATTGCCATGGTTTGCTGTAACGTCTGCAGCTGACGTAACACTTCCGGATTGGTTAATAAACTGAGAAAGAAAATTTTGTGAATACGAAATCATGTAATGAGGAATGATTGATAATAATAGGTTAGATTCCCAAGAGAAGAGTCTTCACAGACCGACAGACAGATAACAATGGGTTCCCTTCTTCTTTTAACCTACTCTAACCCTAAAAATTAGGAAGAACCCACAGGTACTGCCCAAAAATCGAAAAAATAGAAGTTGATTATTTTACATGAGAATTGCCAATTCGGATTACTTTCAATAGATGGCGTTCGTGGTGCACCTATCGTTTGACACATGCGCAGTTCTTTACTGTTAATGTGAAATCTATTACATATAAAATCGTTTTCGTTGAATAACTTTATAATGGCAATAATTTCTTTTGATGTAACTATAAATTTACGGTTCTCGGATTTCTTCCTTCACTTGTACCATTGTTTATTGTTAAATTTCATGATTCTAGGTCAACGGGAAGAGTGCTTGGATATGCCGTAATCTTTTGATTGTGTTGGCCTAAAAGAATAATTTTTTCGCAACTCCAAGGAATTGCAGTGTATAATAAATTTCAACAAGGTAACTCTACGCTTTCATAGAAAAAAGGACCCTGAGAGAAAGACAGATGAGCAATGAAGTCACCCTAAGAGGGTTCCTTTTAAGGTACTAAACCCTTAAAAACAAGAAATATTAGAATATCTCACCTTGCCACCGGGTTATCATTCTGCGGAGGCTTAGGCGAAGGATTGACTTCCTCCTCGTCATCTCCATAATCAAAGTCCAAAAGTTTCTTATCAAAGTGAACTTGGCCATCACTCTTCGATTCGCCAGATCTGGTTATAAGTCTCTGCAACTGTTGGAGTTGCAGTAAAACATTTGGATCCGTCAGATTCTGGAAAAAAAATAACAGCTGTTAGTATTTATAATTCGTACTCTTTTCTATGTCAAATTAACAATTATTGACAAATACATATATATATATATATATATATATATATATATATATATATATATATATATAATATTTCAATTGTATACAGAACATTTAAATGGCTGAATAGAAAAGAACCGTTTTGAAGAAAACTGATATAAACAGATAATAGAATAAGAATTACTTGACATAGTCTGTCATAATACAATTCATTATTTGAAAAATCCAGTACACTACTTGGGATATAAATTAGATTTCTGCAAAGTAAGACATTCAACAGTAAATCACGTTAAGCAATAATTTAGTATTTAAATATATACCAAATAACTTGAATAAATAATAATAGATAAGTATACAAACTTGTTTATTCAAATTATGGAAATAGTTTCACTTGAATAAAGCCGACTGTTAAATAGCAGCACAAACATTTGATATAATGCAATCAGACAGATATGTTTAATTTTTTAATCACTTATCAATATGAAAGAAAATTTTTCTCTGAAAAAGTTGAAAATTCTTTTATTACAGAATATTATTTATGAATAGTCCGGCAGTCAAACAAAATAGCTTTAAATGTTTTCCAACCAGAGGATATAATTATAAAATCAACAATAAAACTCAGTAGAAAAATAAGGAACTTAAAATACATTTGATAAAAACATAGAAAACAAGAATGAAATGTTTTTTTTAATTAAGATAAAAGTAAAATTAATCAGAAACTGAAATACTTTGAAAATTAGTTCTGAATATAATTTAATAAATAATATGTCAAACAAAAAAGATGAAACAGTAATTGAAATTTTCGATTATTTCATTCTTCAATACTATCTAAATATTCATCAACACTGATTAGAGAAAAAATGTTTTTAATACATAAATTCAATTGTTGTTACTGAGATTTCAGACTGTTCATCTATATGAAAATGTATGAGATGTAATTATAAAGAATTTCATCTTTTGTTACAGACGCTAATATGTCTGCAGAACTGGTAAAATAATATAGTAGGCTATAATTATTTTGATCTTAACATCGATATATAAGAGAACTTTCTACTATATGAAATTAATAATGCCAAGAATGGTAAGAAAATTCTATATAACATGGAGGAGATTGATAGTGTATCTTCAAAGTCGTAATTGAAAATCTTCTCGAATGTGACTAGACATTATTAAAGGGCTTTGGATGCATATTCGACTGAAAAGTCAATAAAAATTAAACATGTGAATTACCAGTAATACACAACCTGCCTGTAACTTTGGCACCTTAAATTAATTCATGATTGAATTAAAAATAAATATAAATGAAATATAAAATGGAAAAAGTTTTGGATATGATACTTTTGTTTGAATTTTCCATTTACAAAAAAAAAAGTTCTAAAATGAAAAATTTCAGTAATTTTAGCCTGAAGAAATGAAAATGAGACAATTCAATTTTTTGATTTGAATAAGAAATGAAATGTATAAACATCAAAATTAATGTGTAATAATTCCAACTGTCCACAAAACTTGACGCTAAAAGAATAGTTTTGGTCATTAAAATTATCTTATCAAATTTGTAGAAATAATTATCACAGCTGAAAGAACTTGATCATCAACAGATGATAACCATTACTTTCAAAACTTGTCATGATTTCGAAAGTGACTATGGAATTCTGATTCTAGAAAAACAAGAAAATTGGACAAACTAATTGTGACTAGAATGAGACCTAGAGTTCATAAAACTGCTTATCTATATATGAAAAAATTAAAATTTATTCAAGTGTTTTAAATTATATTATAGTAATATAGAAAGTTCATGAAATTGTTCATACAGTTCACTGTATTTAACACATCAGTGTGTATGTTAATGAGAATCTATGAACTTTTTTCATGAATCAGGCAAAAATTTCTGTGATATTGAATATAAATTATGAATCTGAAGTTACCAAACCTAACCTAACTTTTTGCATTTTCAAAGTTACTTTTCTTCAGATATATTTTCAATAATCATCGAAATAATAATTATAGAGAAAATAGGTTAGGTATATATATATATATATATATATATATATATATATATATATATATATATATATATATATCATTTTGTACACTATCATAACCTAACCTAGCGTCTATACCTACAGAAAGAAATCACACAATGCTAGTTTGGATGAGACATATTAAACTAATGAAATCTCTGGTATGTTTCACATATCATCACCAACTTTACAAATTTTTTCTATTTCATTCTAGTGTTATTAATTCAGTTTGAGTCAAGACTTTAATAATGACCAAACATATTTTTATTTTATACAGACAATATTTGTCAGAGAGAACTATTCAACACTTTATAAATTGTCGAATGCTCATCCAATCTCTGCTGGTTGCTAAGACTATTTACTAGCAAAATTACCAGTTAAACAGCGCAACACCAACAGAATCAAGATTGGATTGAATGTTACAGCATTGAAAGAAAGAAAGTTTCAGTCATCATTAACTCATCCAACAAAGCTCATATTTCAAGTGGCTTCCAGAGTCAATCAACAAAGCTATGAAAGCATATTAAACAGCTGTTGTAGAACAAATTGTTATTTCAGGCACCTAACCACTTCTGAATTGAGCTTGGCAATCAAATAATCTGAGCAATCAAGCTCATATAAAGTGTGAAACTTCAAGTGAACCGCATTACTTTTTGAATAAAAACCATTGTAGTACAGAGAATGGTTTTACATTTTTATATCTATTGAATTCTATTCATATATGTATATTTCGACAGATATAACAATTTTGATCAAAGATATGGATTCAGTTGCCAATTCGAAAAAAAATAAAAGTTCTAGTTGAATATTTCACGATTACTAGAGTGGCAGCATGTGCACTATAAAATATCACAACATGGAGACTACATAAGGACACACACTCCATGTGTTGCAAGCACTGGGTTTTACACTCCAAAATAGTATTAGCATGAGGCGTTTGAAATGAAATAAACAATTCCAATTATTTTAAAATTAATTCATTTAAACTAAACAAATAATTATTTCGTTTTTTCAGATATAAATTATAGAAATCGAATCAATAACAAATAAAAATTAATTTAATAAAAATAATAATATATTAAGAAGTAGAGAATTTATAATTAATTTTTGTTAACTTAACGTTTATTTATTTCTGTATATTCACACAGGTACGAAAAGAAAGTTAGCGACGCTAGTGGTGAAAAAAAAAGCGCGGACATACTCTGGCAAATGTAGTCTCCATGTATCACAAGGTAAACAAAAGCTATCAGTCCTATACAAACGTCATTCTTCGATCCTCAACAAGTGATTTCAACTAAGTGAAGTATATATTTCAGATATGTTTGAAGCATCAGGAAGTGATTATACACTGGTAGTATATCACCAGCTAATGCTGATATTAGCGCAACACGCTTCGAGATTCGAAAAATTATGTTTTAAAGTGATGGTAGAACTTCTGTTTACTAATAGACACCAACAATTCTTCCACAATAAATCAGTATCGTATTAAATGAAATGCATT
Organism: Cryptolaemus montrouzieri; assembly: GCA_013387265.2. Lineage (NCBI taxonomy): Eukaryota > Metazoa > Arthropoda > Insecta > Coleoptera > Coccinellidae > Cryptolaemus > Cryptolaemus montrouzieri. The sequence goes on along the minus strand of JABFTP020000124.1, from coordinate 66,890,844 downwards.
AATTTTTTTCCATATTCCTATGACATTAGTTTTCATATATAATAGCTTTACAATACCATGATTGCATAATTTCTCCAACTATCGATATTTATTCTTCATAAAGTTTCTAAGAATATGAGTAATAGTTCATAGTACTCGGAATTACAAAATGAGCAATGTATTCAGATCTATTCCAAGCACAAAAATATTATTGAAAAAGTTATTAGTAAATTGAGAAGAAAAAAAGTATGTAGTTTTTCGCGAATGATTAAACAGTTAATAATTTTCATTCAATTCAAAAATTTTTAGGAATATTTGGACCCTTGAATGAATGAAGTACGACCGCAAAAAAAACTCAATCAATTTCTTTTCGTTCAGTAACGAATTGTTTTTGGACCTTCAATCTCCATTGAAGGCCACAAAAAATGCATTGGTCTGAACATTTTTCATATTTTATTGCTCCTCGCAAATGAAGTCAACAAGATTTAGGTTCATTTTAAAAATTTATAATTAACTGAATAAACATTCAAATACTTTCATCGAGACATTTTTTAAATTTTATGTGACAGAGAATGTCAAATTTTTTAGACCAATTATATAAAAAGAATTTTCAGGTCTGTGAGAGACGGAAGACCGAAAACATTTCCTTAGTTAATAATTACCAGGTTTTTGGAAAAATGATTGAAAAAATGTTTTCAACAAGATTTCATTCTCAAGTGTTCAAGTGACGCATATTTTTCAATAAAATTTTTGAATAGATGATTGGTACTTTCACAAAATTGTTTCAAGTTATCTCGCGTTGTGAAGGTCACGTGAAACGAGTTAAATTAGAGTATAAAAGATATAATTTCGGGATTATTAACAGTTTATTGTATTATTTGAGAAAAACAGAATACTTTTTTTTCTATCTCAATTGCACACTAAATTTCATATTATTATACATTTTTCTAGAGCTCATTTTGGATTGAATGAACTATCATTCATTTTTTGGAGATTCATTATTTTATTATTAAAAATAAATACCGATTTTACCTTGTGAACAATACTTATCATTTATAATTAACATATTACAAAAAGTATAGATCTTTCAAGAAAAACTATCTGGTTTTCAATTTATCGAATAATTTTGTGGTACTTCTGACTGATGTCAAGCTAGTTTCAACATGGAAAATTGTCAAGAAGTTTTATAGTCGATATAAAGACTTTTGGGTTATTTTCACAACCCAGTCTATATAGATTCAAACTGCAATTGTTTTTTAATATCTACATAAGAATTTTAATAAATTTTTGGTGAAATTATTGCTATAAAAACATCTTCACCTTTTTTGTATTGCAAATTGATTCGAAGAAAAGTATGAACATAACTGTCTTGCATTATGTACGATTTTCGAGTTGTTTACTTGTATTCAAATATGAACATGAGAAATATATTTGAGAGAATAGTTGTAAAAATAATTTATAGTTGGAAAAATTAATGCTTTTGTCAGTGATGAACTGAAGGTATAATTGATGCAACACTATACATATTTATAACCAGTGCTTAACTTATCGCTATTAATGTTCAAAGACAATGTCAAAAAGCATGAGACGACAAATTACTTTGCCAAAACAGACCTCATTGGTCTAATATATCTAATAATATATTGAATTAATTCTTGGAAAGATTGATTTTCAAATCGATTCTGGATACATTAAAGCAAAAGTTACTTTCCAATTTTAACAAGTTTTCGCAAATTTGAAATTTATTGATTCATTGAGAAGATATTGTTGCCTAAAAATGTTTTTGACAGTTTGAATTCTAAGAAATCTTAAAATATCAATTTGATTCTGTTATTCCCGTATAATTTTCAAAAATAAATGTGCAATTATTTAAATTCACACAGTCGATGACTACTATTATATGAATCGGTTCAATTCATCCCTATTTGCAAGTGTACAACTCATCATCTTCTTGTGTAGTCATTGACAAAAGCGTATGTTTTAACTATAAATGCTTTTCATTTAATACTTAAAAATATGTAAAATCGAATTCTTATACAGGGTGGCATGTAAGTAACAAGTGTTTTCAAAAAGGCTTGTACTCGACATAATATTGTAATAACCAAGAGGTGGCGTTACTGCATGAAAAGAAACTTTAGATCTTTAAATTTCATCCATGCATACACCACTTCATTGACTTTCTTTTTTGTTCTTAAGGTTTCACTAATACTTCAATCAGTCAAATTTTCTTCAATAATTTTTTTTTATTAATTAGGATTTTAAATTTTTTAAAAACACTTGCTTCCTGGTGCCATGTATTTGTTCATATATAAAGTATTTGTATTAACATATACAAATAGATTAAATAGAATAGTGCTACCAAAAATTTTTCTGATCGTATGTTCAAGCTTAAAGTTTCCATTGGCTATATGGTCCAAATTTACAGAGAAGTCTTATACATCTTCTAGAGCACACATTTCACTACTGTAAAATACAATATCTTGAAAATATATGTTTGTGATCTTGAATTTTTTATAAGATTTTCAATTGCGCTTGAATTATTAATTTTTCAAAATTCAAGACCTTACAATGTATGTATATAACAGGATTTATCACAAGATAATACATTAATATATCAAATTCAAAGTGTATATAAACAGCTCCAAGGAAGTTAGGGATAAAACTTGACTTTAGGCTTAGTTAAAACATATTTTATATTCAATTGACGAGGCTTTTACATGATAGAGATCCATTTTCAAATATAATTAAACAAAGATTTCCACTAAAATATATTAATAAATGCTCGACGCGTTTCGATACACAGTATCTTTGTCGAGAGCGAATGAATACTACAAAATTATCTTAACAAACGTATACTTATATAGACTAAAGAGGCAATCCATTCAGAGTTATCTGTATTTGAACTAGTGTTTAGGAAACAAGTTCAATAAGGGTGAGTTATTTATGTCTATCTGGTCATTAAGAATTTCTGGGGAATACCTAAATCTGTTAATCTCAAGTACTTCCATAAGGTTGAGTTTTATACCTCTATTCTCAGAATGTCGGATTTTAAATTCTGAATTGAAAGAATGACTATTTTCCCTAAGATGATTAGAATAATTCGAATCGGTTTTTCCATTGATGAAACGGCGTTCATGTTCTGAGATTCTAACATTGAAATTTCTTCCTGTTCTACCGATATAAAAACAATTGCAATCTGTACATTCCAATCTATAAACACCTGATTTATTTTCTTTGTTAATTGGAGACTTATAATTTCTGATAAATGAACCTAAATTTGTTGATGTTTTGAACGCTATAACCAAATTTGAATTTTTAAGAAGGATTTCACATTATTGCTAATATTGCCTATATATGTTAAACTATTGAATTTCTTGTCTTGATGTACTACCAATTGGATAAATATGCTGTAAAGATAATTTTTTTTTTTTTATATAATATGTTCCTCACTAAATTTGCATCATAACCATTATTTATTGCGATCTGTTTTATCAAATTCAATTCTTTGAGATAATTTTCACTAGACATTGGTGTGCTTAAGAGTCTATGTATATAACTATTAAATGCTGCTACTTTGTGTTGGTAAGGATGTGCCGATGTATGAGAAGGTTTATGATAAATTGAAAACAGGTGTTTATTATTTGATCTTGTTATTGTTAAGTCTAGGAAATAGATCGAGTTGTTCTGTTCTATTTCAAAAGTGAATTTTATATAAAATTCACTTCTGAAATAGGTATATAGGTAGAACAGGAAGAAATTTCAATGTTAGAATCTCAGAACATAAACGCAGTTTTATCAATGGAAAAACCGATTCGAATTATTCTAATCATCTTAGGGAAAATGGTCATTCTTTCAATTCAGAATTTGAAATCCTACATTTTGAGAATAGAGGTATAAAACTAAACCTTCTGGAACTAATTGAAATTAACAGATTCAGGTATTCCCCAGAAACTCTTAATGACCAGATAAACATAAATAACTCACCCTTATTGAACTTGTTTCCTAAACAATAGTTCAAATACAGATAACTCTGAATGGATTGCTTCTTCAGTCTATATAAGTATACGTTTGTTAAGATAATTTTGTAGTATTCATTTGCTCTTGACAAAGATACTGTGTATCGAAACGCGTCGAGCATTTATTAATATTTGAGTGGAAATCTATATTTTTATGTTATTAAGTGAACAAATTTTCATCAAATAGACATGATTTTTTTTGTGATAATTTGTATTTATCTGATAGTAGTTATTACATATGATGAAAGAGATATAAAAAAAGATTATTAGTGCTTAATTTGTTTTAAATTAATTTTTTATCATAACTTTTAAATGAGAGTTAGCTTAGCAGGCTATATCCCTTTTGGAGCAGTTTACTTCTTTCATTTTCACCCTTATTCAACATATTCAATGCAACATGTTAGTTTGGCTGATAACGAATAGTCGAAAACACTACCAAAGCTTCCCCATAATCTATCAACTACAGAAAGACAAAACAATATGTACCAGGTTAACTCCTCCTTGTGTATCGTTGCTCTGTGATGTTTTGGTTGGTGTCTTTTGGAGAGCAGGTGAACCTATATAAAGGAACTTATTTAGATAAATACTAACGTAAATACAACGTGCCAAATGAATTTTGAATATTACAATCCGAAATTAGCGACAAATTACGCATAGTATATCTAATTTTACTACAGAAATACGACTTTTAACATTTCGTTATGACAAAAATAGGAACTAGTTGTCTTTGACGTGTCGCTATGAAATCATCAGGAGAAAAGCTAATCTGAACAAACAAATCGGGACCACGGACATCCAAAACATTAAGTTCAATTGCATTGTGATAGCCAACTGGCTATTTGATCCCAAATATGAGTCGTAATATAAAAAGTTTTGTTATCATGCCACTATTATCAAAAAGATGTCAGAACCAAAGTGATTAAAAAATTGATCAACGCAATCTATTTTAGAATTTACTAGATTTTCAAGTATTGTAAATATTGAAATCAATGTTTCAACGCTTGGATAAAATTGAACCAATTAAATCAACTTCTAAAATGCATGCATCCAATTCATTCAACAATCGGTTAATTGGGAATTTACGTCATCTTCACCCCTATTCTGTGATTCCAGGGAATAGCCACTGTGATAGGCGAATAACTGTTATTTTAGTAACTAAAGGTGCTTTTCATTGTAACGTTTTGACGCTCGAAACGAGTATCAAAATGGTCATGTAACCATACAGGTATTCTAATATTGATTTGTCTGACCACAGGTATCGAAGACTCAAAAATTGAATTTGTGACGGAATTCAAATATCTCGGATTTATGCTTGATAATCTAATTTTCAAGACTCATTTTGAGTATACATTACAAACTCTAATCCGAATCATATGGGACCAGGGCTTGTTCGGACTACTGAAATATTCAGATTATCGAGGTCATTGAAATGAAATAGTAAAGAAAAGACACGGCTGAAAAATATGAAATATTTATCGAAAACGTGAAATATTCATTGAAAAACTCAATTATCGTGATTCACAGAAAAACATGAAAATATAACTACATATTATTAAGGAAGTGATACATGTCACAGATCATTTTTTAGGCTCTGAAGAAGTCTTGGGTCGTTTTCTGTTTTAACGAACGAAGATGAGAATTCGCAGCTTCCTCTCCCAATTTATTCAATAATAATATTTGGCGCTGAGGTGCACCATTCCAAACATTTGTTTAAACACAAGAGAGCTTCTTTAAGTTTCACTGAATTCATGGTGACATCGCCTTCTTCAAGTTCTTCTGTATCCTCGTCACTTTCTATGTTGTTGTTTATTTCAGCTTCAGAGAGATAATTCACATTATCTCCTACAACCCATTATTCAATGTCTTCAGTTGTTAATTCTTGACCAGATACATTTTCAGCACATCTGTCATCATGAGTAGATCGCGATTTTTCTCTTTTTTCTCTCAACCGTGAAAGAGGCAACAGGTCACCTGCGTCATAATCATCATCTTGTGTGGGCCATAAATTCTTCCATGATTTCTGAATTAACTCTTGAGACTCAGATGACCAGGCCCTTTCAAGAGAAAACACCACATGTTTGAGGTCCAATTGCTTCAGTAACACAATATTCAGTAGCAAAGATTTTCGATAATGCAATTTCACATTCTGTATTACATGTTGATCCATTGGTTGTAATAATGGAGTACAATTAGGAGGTAGAAACATGACCTGAATATTTCTGTCCTCACTGATTAATTCCTCTTCTCTTGGATGTCCAGGAGCATTATCTAATAACAGCAGAGCTTTTTGTGGCAATTTCAGCTCGTTCATTTTATTTTTAACATCAGGAATAAATTGTTTGTGAAACCATTCATAAAAAAGTTCTCTAGTGACTCATCCTCTTCTTTCACCTTTATAATGAACAGGCAAATTGGAGCCGTTTTTGAATGCTCGGGGTTTGTTGGCTTTTCCGATGACCAACAATTTCATTTTAAGAGAAACTGATGCATTAGAGCATGGCATGAATGTAATATGGTCCTTACTCATCTTCCGACCTGGAGCTGAATTTTCGGCAGCATGGGCTAATGTTTTGTTTGCAAGAATTCGCCAAAATAACCCACTTTCATCTGCGTTGTAAACTTAATCTGGCACTAGATCCATCTCCCGTATTTTTAGAAGAAATTTATTTTTTACCGCACTAACGTCTGAGGACGATTTCTCTCCTGATATGGTGATTTGTCGAATTCCATGTCTTTTTTTGAATTTTTTCAACCATCCTTGACTTGCATTGAAATCATTTTTACCTGTTATACTGGTGTAAAAAAAATCTTCCTTTCTCATATATGCGATTACCAGATAAAGGTGTATGTCGAGATCGTTCTTGTGAGAACCAAGTGTATAGAGTATTTTCAACATTAGGATTTTCACTAGTTCTGAGCGTACGCCGTTTCCCAGGACCAGAATCAGAAGAATATATAAAATTCTCAATTGAGGTGCCTGGAGGTCATTTTAAGCAGTTATGATTATTTAGCATTTGATTTTTTTTTGGGTATTTAGTCAAAAGAGAGTTTGACAAATTAACTATTCAAAGTTTCAAGAAACAGGTAAATCGTTACCCCTGTTTTGCTTTCATCCTCCCAGCATAAGTAGTTCTGAATCAATTGAGCTGAACACTTTGAAATAACGTTTTTGAGTAGATAATTGAAGATCTTTTCAAGGAAATTCTATTAAATCTACTTTTCCTTTAATGCATTTTCAGTTGGCAGAGGCTGAGTGAGGGGGTTGATTTCATATGCTTCGAATAAACCTTCAAAACAGTCCCTCTCGAACCGAAAAATGATTTTTAGCAAAAATCACTGTTTATTGAGTTAGAAGTTAGGTCAAATTTAATTCGAACTCGACAGTTTGATGGTAGTATTAATGCTACCCGATCCAAGAAAAGGCATGTAGTGTTCAAAAATTAATTACCTGATAACAAACGTATTTATTATATTTTGCGAGTAAACTGGCGTTCTGCTGAACGTCGAGCGTTCTCTATCGATACCTACATAATTTTGATTACCGTGTCTGTGCGATCTAGCAGCGAAATAATTATTAAAAGAGTTTTATAGAGTCAATAGCTATTCACTTTTTATCCTTAGAAACTCACCTTCGGATGCTAAGGACTCTTTCTTCTTAAAAGACATGACACATGATTTCATTTTAAGAAGTAAAGGACTGAAAACAACAAATGCGTTTCTCACAGACTGTCAACCGATTCTCAACTAGTCTTTCTGTTTCATTAGTCTTTGCAATAACTGAGGTTGAGCATAGCTAATTTTGAAATGTTTGTTTCATTTTTTAAGACTGATTGATCACAGAAAAGGTACAGTGAAAAAAAATTTTCAATTTGAATTTTTTCCCATAACCGTTGTAAAAATCGATGTGGTGGCGAATTGTTTGTGAAACTACAACAAGACTTAAAACAAATAAAAACCGAATCTCCATCTTCCTTATCCCTATGAAGAAATTTCCGAAAATAGCTTATTTTTAGTCGACACAGTGGTTATTCCCCTTTGGAAACACCCTTTAGGGTTCATTCATCATTCAATTTTAAGCCAAAAAGTTCTTATTGTGTGTTAAATTTTGTTGGTAATGAGATATAGTGTGATAATTTTTTTATACTGAGTAAGGCGTGGGATGTAGACCAAATTTCTTTTGGTGGAATCACGACCTTGAAGGGTTCGTCAAAGTAGTAGTTGGCTTTTATCTGCTCTCGTCTTGCGAGGAGGTCAGGTCGGAGTTATCTAATTTTGAGAGATGTAGAGTGTCCAAAAGTCGGGTTTCTGTCCTTCCGCTATTTCCCACGGCCTCAATGAAGCACGCCTCCTCCACAATTATGTGTGGTGAGGGGACGCCCAGAAGACACTCCATGAAGGACGTGGTTGTGGATTTCAAGGCTCCCGTGACTGCTAGACATGCTTGCCTTCGGATCTTGTTTATTTTGTTCCGTTTTATCTCTTTATCCAGTGCAGGCCACCATACGACGGCCGCATAGGTCAGGAGCGGTCTTATCACTGTCGTGTATAACCAATATATTGTTTGGTATCTGGGCCCGAATAACATCAGGCAAACCCAGAGTGTTTTGAGCTTGTGTTTCGAAGTGATTGTCCCAATTTAGATAGATATATAGTATATGAGTGAGGGCTGCTAGGCAGCTGCAACCCAGTGGTCTATTGTGGCACACTGTCCTAAATTTCATACACGAGCTCCATCCTCGTAAAAGATACGAGTTTCGTGGGTGAAAGCTTGTTAAGCTCGGTCAGCTTGCAAGATCAAATTTCTTCCATCCTGACTCTGTCTCCAGCTGGGCACTCGCACATAACATGTTCCATTGATTCTATATCTTCTTCACATAGCCTACATTAAGGATCCTCAATAAATCCTAACTTATTTAGGTTTTTCCTGAAGCGACGGTGCCCCGTTAGTATGGCAGTTAAAACTCTCAGTTCCAACCTAGAGAGTTTAAGCCAGGCCTTGGCTTACGCAGTGGAAGGTCACTGATGGCACGTCGAGCGTGTCTGAAACCTGAGAGACTCATCCAGTGCTCACGTACCTCAGGTCCAGCCATCGGCTGTTTTCCATCCTTGCAGTCTTCAGGGGAAATACGAGCTTACGTTCCGGTCCTATGAACTCCAGGCCAGTTCCTCGAGCTGCCAATGAGTCCACCTTTTCATTTCCCTCAATGGCTGAGTGACCAGTACTCCATATTAGACGGAGCCTACTCCGCTCTCCTAGTTTGGCAAGGGTGAAGCGACGTTCCTGCACCATAAGTGACGTACAGGTATCGGATGCCAATGCCTTCAGTGCAGCTTGGCTATTTGTGAGGATTTAAATAGACTTATTTGTTAATCCCCCGCAAGCAAGAGGTTAGCACAGTGATCAATGGCGAATGCTCGAAAGACAGTCGCATGATCACCAAGACAGATCAATTGTTCCTTGGTAGCACCTCGACAGTAGACACCAGCTCCAACATCTTTTTCAGTTTTTGAGCCACCCATGTACCAACAGGTCTTTGGAGCTGGTCTATTTCTGTCTATCATTGTCCCAATTTTGTTTAGCGTCAAGCATCACACCTAAATATTTCACTTGTTTTACTAGGGTTAGTTCCTCATTGAAGAGTGGGTGCCTAGAAAGGAGGTAATGCCTTTTCGAGTGCATAGAATCATGTCCATTTTGTTTGGATTAACAGACAGGTGGTTCCCTCTGCACCATTGTTCAATCATTTGAAGAGCATTCTGTACAACTTCGCATATGGTGCTGAGGTTTTTTCCACGAACAAGGAGTACAAGATCGTCGGCATAACCCACGGTAAAGTGCCCAGCATCGGCGAAGAGATAGTTCTCCCCTAAGGATATCCCCTGCAGGCGGTCGACTCGCCGAGGTGAGCCTCGATGCGCATGGTCGTCAGCAGACGTCCTACCCATCTTGCTATGGTGTTGTGTACTCCTCTATTTTAGATAGCTTCATCTATCGACCTATAGTGTGTTATCAAAAGCGCCCTCTATGTGTTGGAATATGCCTAGTGACTTCGCCTTTTTCCAGTGTAATGCTGAGTCGACTGATCTACCTTGCTTGTAGGCATGTTGAGTTATCACCTATACCTACATATGGAAGGGGGCGTTGCGCTAGGATATTCTCCCTAAGATATTTTTCTACTCCCAATAATCTTCATTAGCAAGGAGGTATGACTGATTGATCTAAAATCTTTGAGGATGAAGACGACCTGAACCCTTTTCCAGAATGTATCCCAAGGCATGACTATTTGGTCATTCCTTTTATTAGTGTGCAGGGTATACCATCTGCTCCCGGTGCATTGTTTGGTTGAAAGGTGGTTGCTGCCCATCAAACCCTTTCCACTGTAACTACTTTTGAGGCTATGTTCCACTTTGTTGTGTCAGCAAGTCCTTTTGACTTTTGGGTTTGTGTTGTCAATTAGGAAACCTGGGAAGTGAACTTCCGTCAGGTGTCTCAGTGTTTCATCCTTCGTCTGTGTTTTATACCGGTGTATCAAGACTTTGGATGTCAGTAAGTCGTGCTACAGAGAGGATACATTCAAGACGGTTAGCTTTCAATATACCCTCTATTTCCTCCCAGTTCGATTTCCATGCTTCTTTTTGGATTTTTTGATCAATCCCTTGTATGCCCTCTGGACCTCTTTGCAGTTGTCCCAATCGCTTTTTGTGCGCATCGCTTTATTTAGGAGGTTCCTGTTTTTCGTCCTTTGGGCATTGAGTTCTGCAGTCCATCATAGGGTTGTCTTCCTGCTCTATTGTATTGTATAGAGAAGCTGTTATGGTACGTCAAGCAGATGCTGGTTTGGTTTTTGGGATTCGTGTAAGGCACTGGTCTTCCTTTCGGTACATTTGTGATGTCAAAGGAGATATGATGGTCGGAGAGGGATACTTCTGTGGCTACTCTCCAGTGTCGAATTTTGGTGTTGAATTGTTCACTGCTTCTTTTCCTTCGTTGAAAAGTGTAAGATTTGTACTGTAGAGATATTTGACTCTCTCCTCTGATGTAGCCTCCGCTTCAGATACAGAAAATACTTGAGGGACAAAAAATTGTATTCTACCTTACTTAATTGGGAAAGAATACAAAATTTTAAAAATTCAGTCACAATTTTTTCACGAAAATATTGGTGGACAGGAGGACGCCACTGGATTCAATAAGTTTGAATTGATTGGGGCTAAATTAGACCCTTTCTACTGCTAAAAGAAAATTTAAGATCTAATATAAGGGGAGGTTTACTTTTCTCTCGACCAAAAAATCGATTTTTTTTTAATTACATTTTTTCATAGTAAAATATATGTAGAATGTATTCCCAAAACCGTTTGTCCGGATCTATTTTTTTTTTAATTATCGGACAAAAACGAAAAGTATTTTTTGTCTCGAAAATTGAAGTCAAGCGGTGATTCGCGTAAACCATGTTTTTGAATTAGGCGCTCATATAACCATACTATGGTAAGCAGAGGTACCATATGGTCAACTAGTTGTCGAGACATGGCCCATGACTCCGAAAAATTCGAAAGTGAAAGATTAGCTATAAGGTATATCATTATGACTTTATCACAGAGTAATTTAATCAAATTTTCAAACTACTTAACAGATCGCCTTTTTTTTTTGTTTTAAAGTAAATCTAATTTATTGGAGTCTGAACTACAATCAAGATGATATAAGCATAATTATTTTTCTACAGCACTTAAAGAGAGAAAAATCGAAAGAAAAAGTTCAAATGCCCATTTTTTTTTTTACTTTTTATGATGGTTGTAGTCCAGACTCCAACTACATTCATATATTTCAAGAATCTTTTTTTATTTTAACATTTTCGATAATTTTTGCAGGTGCTAGAGTGGCCAACATACAACAAAATTTTTTTTTTGAGACGGTCGCATTATGTAGAGTGCCATAATGACCAGTCACGTTATTTTCTGATAAACATTTTTTTTTGTATACCTTTTAATGTAATAAACACGAACCAAAAATTTTGAATTGTTTATTCAAGTCCTATGAAAAATAAATTGTGAAAAAAAACATCATTTAGGCCTTGAGAAAAGTAAACCTACCCATAAGAGAAAGAAGCACCTCTGAATGTATGTTTATAAGAACTTTTCGCTCTCAAATTGAATGACAAAATGGCTACATGTTTCAGATTTTTTTGGTAACTCTGTATATAGAATTTTTCGTTAGTCTTTCAGTTTCTCCCAATCTGCTTCTTGGTAATTATAAAGATGCTTTCAAGTAAAAATGTTACAAACATAAATCTACAGTACTAATTTATTTTTTTTTGTCCCAAAATGCTTCTTCCAAAAATTACGATACCTTGAATGCATCCGTCACTTCTTAACTTTCTATTACCATAATTATAGCAACTTGATATAAGAAATTACAATACATAACCTTGAAACAAAGTATCAACGCAATTTACTGATAAAAAGATTTCACGTTTATAAAAATTAAACTAGAATGGCTACGATTTTGGCACGTTGTATATTGTTGGTTTCAGGAAGTTTGAAATGCAACTGACCTTTAGATAGCGAGTTGTGACCATTCGACTGAGCCGGTACTCCTAATTCCTTATAGATGGGATTGTTAGGATCAGCCAAATCGATTAAAGGCTGAATCACATCTGGTGGAAAGACTTGGTTTTTCTGCCAAAGATTTAGCACTCTGATGATTTTACTCTAAAAGATTAAGAACATATCAACTGGTTGTATTAAAATTCACTGTAAAATTGAAAATTCAACTCATAATATGTATAAATAGAGTTTCAATAATATCCTGAACACAAAATAGCAATTATAATACTAAACTCAGTCTTCCATTGAAATAATTATATATTTGAGATATACTGATTTGCATCTATGAAGAGATTTCTCCACAAAAGGCAACTGATAAAACTTACTGATGATATAGGGATTTTCCAATATCATCTGCCATTAACCACTAGGTACACTTCAAGCAATTGCAAGGTTAATATAAACATCTACAAACTGAATCAAATACGTTACCTTATCTTCGGGAGGACATTTATACAAATTTATGAAAGTTTGTTGAATATTCTTTGCAAATCTAGGGACAAACACATCCTTTTCAGTACCAAATTGATGTCTCGACTGGCGAACTATCGAGTCGATAACATATAGACCTGGTATTTTATATTCTGGTTTACACTTCAAGATGAACTTTTCCACACTTTGTACAACATGTTTATAAAATTTTATGGCCTTAATTGCACCTCTGGTTAAAGCTGTCATTTTGGCTTTAGATATTGGCGGTTTGAATTCATACAGAGACGAAAGCTAAAACAAAATTGAATAATAAATACATATCAGTTTACATTGCAAATCCCATCAAGATTAGGGGTTTCAAAAGAACTTTGAAATAACATTCATACCTCTGCATTGAACGCCTTTACCGACTCCATGGTGTAGAGATTTGAAAATGACACTATAAACTAGTACTTTATCCTAATTCACTATGAATTTTTCTGAAATTGTGATATATATAACGCGAAACTAGACGCCATTTTCATTAATGTAGAGGAAACGAAACCGAAGCCGAAAAGCTACGCTACGTCACGATATCAAAGTTAATCTATTTCTATGGTGAATGAGGTACTCCCATCAAAATAAGGATATTCAGTTCTGTGGGTGTTTCACGGAATACGAAAAGTTGAAGCCAAGTATAATATTCATAATTATATCGTCGAGTTCCCTTTTGCCACCTTTCACAATTCAGCAGTGGCGCCTATTCAAAAACATGTTTTAGGTTCGCAGGTATTTTTCAGAAATTTGATTTTGACCTTCGCAACAAACTACAAAAAAATGATACATGTATAAATATTTTGTGAAAAATACATGAATATCACAGCAATCATTGTTATTTATATTCCTTCTCAAAAACAATATCCATTATATAAACAATTTGTAAAGGTATGTTTTTGAACATTTAAAATCATGATTTATAAGTTAAGTAAAAGAGGTATGTAATTACAGGATTCACAAATATCATATTGAATAATTAGAAAAAACGTGATGTAACAAGGAATATTTAAGTAAATCCGGAATACACTCCCCACAAAAATTGTCGCATCACCCTACTTTTAAGACAATACTATATAAACTTTTAGGTTGGTCATTCAAGAGTCGCTTGGTAACTTTCTGAAGTGTGAAATAAGAAGATATCATTCAAAAGCCATCTCAAAATATCAATTTTGGCATTTCGCAGAAATTCTGTAACTACTCTAGCTACATGAGGCCGAGCATTATCATGCATATAAATGAAGTTTTCGCCAATCAATGAGCCAAAAGGTGTAACATGGGGTTCAAGGATATCTGCTATGTATTTGGCCGCTGTCATTCTTCCATTATTCACTAGGACTAAATCAGTTCGACCATTTGCATCATGCAGATTATTCAAATGAGCTCGGAAAATCTGCTTAGATTTTTCACAATATTTATGACAGCCTTAGAAAGATAAGTTTTTTCAGTAAGTTCCTCTCTTTTAAACTGTTCACAAGAAGTTTAGGGCTTATGATCTTCTTTTGATATTGTTTCAGAGATTGCCACAGAGTTTTGCACTCAATTTTTTCCTTTTCACATAGTTGGTCTCCAGTTTGGAATATCATTATTTTATCCACAATGCTTTCCTATATGATCTGTTGGAAACCTGTAGAAAGTAGCTCAGTATTACTATCTGAATTCAAATTTTCTATAATATATCAATTTCAGTTGTTTGAAACTAATGATGTATTTAGACATCTTTTTGAAAATCACTGTTGAACAAATGTTTTGCCTACACTATATGATAGAAGAATTTGATTCCTTCAAATCTATATCATCTAGGAACATGCACTTGAATAGCTCACTGCTTAATTCAATTTGCGTCATTTTGATTTCAAATTCCTACTAGATATAGTAAAAATTTCAATCAGAAGTATTTGCATTAACTTTTTTAGACTAATTCAAATATTTACCAATGAAAAGTTCCAGGCACTTTTCTTTGACAATAGTTCGTACACCCAAAAACCGAACAATTTATCATGTCTTTAATGATAAAAACCTCTTAAAATTATAGTAAACGATGTCACCGGTATGTTTGCCACCAAAACAATGGCCAATAGAACAAGAGCTACTTATCATTTTATCTCCCTCATCTGTACTGAACAGTACTAGAATCAAAAGTCCATCATGCATTTTTGACAATCATTTGAATCGTGAATACTAGTTCATATTCATTAAAAATTGATTCTTCAAGAAGATTTCCCAACGAAATGTTTGATTCAACTTTATATCAAGCAAAATGAATCCTAAGAGAGTATAATGAGGTTTTAGTGTTTTTAATTTGAATATGTAACATGTAACTACGACTAGCTAAATATTTTTGAGCGATATCTTTCTAGTAATAAGATTCAATTCTGTAGTTATCATGAAATCTGGCAACATCACATATTATTTCTCGCAACACTGCAGAAGTGAAAAATCAGAGACAAGTAAACAACAGAAACAGAATACAATAAAGTACATCTTCTATTCTTCTCTGGTTTCAATCGGTTGGTGGAATATTTTATCCTATTGGAGTTATCAATTTATTTGAGGTAGACATTACTTCCAGCGATTAAAAGTCAAGGTCTGAAAGTACTGTTCAGTTTCTAGATATCATTTTGCTAAGTCATTTGCAGCAATATATTATATATTATATAAAGATGAGTACCAAAGCAGTCTGTGTAATTTCTGGTGAAATCGTAAAGGGAACATTATTCTTCAATCAGGTAGGAATATCTTCGATTTATGTATATAATTTTAACTAAGTTTAAATATTTTTAGGAAGCACAAGGACCAGTGAAGGTTACCGGCGAATTATCCGGCCTTGGCAAGGGACTACATGGTTTTCACGTTCACGAATTCGGTGATAATACCAATGGATGTATATCCGCAGGTGCACATTTCAACCCTGGCAACAAGCAACATGGGGGCCCGAAACATGATGAACGACACGTGGGTGATCTAGGAAACATTGAAGCCGGAGCTGATGGTGTTGCAAAAGTTAATATCACTGATACTATCATATCTTTAAAAGGAGAAAACAGCATTATTGGTCGTACTTTGGTAGTACATGCTGATCCTGACGATTTGGGAGAAGGGGGACACGAATTGAGTAAAACTACAGGAAATGCAGGTGCCCGTGTAGCCTGTGGTGTCATTGGAATTGCCAAAATGTAAAAAACGATATAATTTGTGAACTTGGTTGAAACATATTTTTGGATTTGGAAGAATAATAAACAGTTGTTAGTTGTATGAGGTAGTGTTTTATTTAGAGTTAATAATGGTTCAGAGTTCATATCATTTGTGTTGACATATATGATTTGCATTTATTCAATGTTCAGAAATTAAAAATCAAGGTAACTGAAACAAACAATTGAATTGAAGTTTGTGGTTATAAATTATTGATAAAAGTTAATTTCCTGAATAAAAACA
The DNA here is from genome assembly GCA_013387265.2 of Cryptolaemus montrouzieri. NCBI lineage: Eukaryota > Metazoa > Arthropoda > Insecta > Coleoptera > Coccinellidae > Cryptolaemus > Cryptolaemus montrouzieri. The sequence goes on along the minus strand of JABFTP020000124.1, from coordinate 66,874,351 downwards.
TGAATTTTGATGGTATCCATGAATTGTAAGTTGATAATTCTGGAAAATTGTTGTATGACTGATATTGGATTGCAATAGTTATTTCTTTGTATCCTATTTGAAATTAACCTCACCATGGAAGTGGAATGCATATCAGAGTGTGGGTTGAATGGAATATAAACTTATGGATGTAAATGTTTACATTCCTTTCAACTTTGTGCTATACAAATGTATTCCAAACTATTGAGCTCATTTCTGAATCAATTGGATCTTTATAAAAGATTGAAATTGTATTCAATTTCTGAAAACTCGAATTTTGACCTAACTAATTTTCAGTCCTTGTTTTATTCTGTCAAGTGTTGAATGGTTAAAATTTTCTCCCCATAAGGAATCTTTTGCCTAATTCCGAGTGGTGGCTTTCAAACAATGTAATGAGGTTTGTGAATTATCAGTGAGAAGTAGAAAAACCTTAGATTGATTCAATATAAATCTTCATATTTGTACTTCTAGCAACGACGATCAATTTAAACATCTTCCCCCTCTTTTTCACTTTCACTAGATAAATTTCCAAAATTTTGATTTTACAAATTTCCATCTTTAATCTCCCAATGAATTATTTTATATCAAAGTGAAAATTATGTTCTGAGAAATTCTTAATTTTCAATTACAGAGATAAAGAGGTGATGAAGTTTTCAGAAAATGATAAAATGTTGGAACATCCAAAAGTACATTACGGTCTGAATGGGGTATATCTACTAATGAGAGGCGAAATTGCTTCTATTGCTCCAGATTTATTGCAGGTATAATAATAATTCTTTAATGTACAGGGTGCGCCAATAAAAACGAAACATACTCAACTCAATAATTGTAAAAATATTTATTTTCGAACAAAATACAAAAATAGGTCAATTTTTGTTAAGAAGAGGACATCTTTCAGCATTAAGTGCAATTCTCTAAAATCAATTCCTACACAAGAGTGCTTACCTTTCAATCAATATTTCGAATAGAGAAAATAGGACGAGTGGTATCTTATTAGAATGCTGCTTTGAATTTCTACTGTCTGTGAAGGAATTTTTAAATTCTACCTTATTTGATGAAGCAAAGCTCGCGTTGAAGAAAATTATTTATCTGCAATCGATGGTTTCTTAAACATCATCCCCTGAATCGTAAATGTAACCCTCAAAATTTTGAATAACGAATGCAGATATAGAAAAATCTCTCCAATGTTCTTCATTACTACGAATGTTCTTAATTTGATCATATTTTCTGAATGAATTTTTCAATCCGACGTTATATGAAAGATTATCAATTCTAAAATAAAAATTATCTGTAACAGAGGTAGGGAATAGCTTGTCATGTTCCACATCTGAGACATGCACTTATTACTCCGGGAGAGATCTTAAAAGTAGTATCTAAATTAAAAAAATGAACCTACCCAGGAAATATATGGCTTCTCGGTAGTATGAATGAATTTGAATTTGGGAGCGTTTTACTTAGTAGAATTTCATTATCAATAATAAAAACAAGTAATGTGTTTTTAGAAATTTTAATTGAAATTGTGATTCGTAACGCGTTTCACTACACCGTAGCTTCTTCAGACGAGTGAATGTACAGAAAATAAGAATGAGATTATAAATACAAATGTTCTTAACTAATTAAAAGCTTTATTTATTTTATTTTTTATTATCTGTATAAAAAATTTCAAACTATGGATCCAAAGAGTGACTATTTTCTAGGAGATGATTCGCGTAATTTGAATCTGATTTTTATTTGAAAAACTGCGTTTATGTTCCGTTATTCTAATATTAAAATTTCTATGTGTTCTACCAATGTAGAAATTATCACAGTCATTGTAATTCAATCTATAAACACCTGATTTATTGTTTTTATCTGATTTGGTTTTATTATTTTTATATATTTGCCTAAACTATTATTAGTTTGGAAAGCTATGTTGAAATTATTGCTACTCAAGAATGATTTCAGTTTCTCACTTGTAATGCCAACGTAGGTTTAGGTGTTGAATTTTTGTTTCAATTTATCGATAGGGTGAACTTCATTCAATGCGATTCTACTTTATTTTTATTTAAAATATTATTCATTAGTTTGAGATTGTAACCATTATTTTTAGCCATTTGTTTAATCAAATTTAATTCTTTGTTGAAATTTTCTGGTGATAACGGGATGTTAATCAATCTATGAATAAAACTGTTGAATGCTGACATTTTATGTTGATACGGATGACACGACGAGTTATGTATTATCATATCTGTATGTGACGGCTTAAGGTAAATTGCGTAAACATGTTTTATTGAATTATTGCTTTCTCTTTGGGTTGTGAATCCAATTTTTGGATGTAATGAATTTATATGATTTTCGAAAATTTTTAACTGTCTATCTGTTCCTGTGAAGCAAATATATCGTCTGAACAATATTTACTAAGTGGATGATAATGAATTAATTTCTCTAAATTATTCAGTTTTTCAAATAAAAAATCAGATTCAAATTACGCGAATCATATCCTAGAAAATAGTCACTCTTTCGACCCACAGTTTGAAATTTTGCATACAGATAATAAATAATGGAAGCTAGATCTTTGGGAAACTTTAGAGAAATCAACAAACACAAACACTCAGGTAGACTTATCAATGAACAAGTCGATTTAAGCCCTTCAACTCTATTGAATCTCTTCAGGGCGCGATCTATTCCTTAATTTTATTGGATATACCTGTCATCAATAACCACTTAAGAAGGAGTAACCCAATAAGCCTTTAATTTCTTAAGAACATTTGTATTTATATTCTCATTCTTATTTTCTGTACATTCATTCGTCTGAAGAAGCTACGGTGTAGTGAAACGCGTTACGAATTATAATTTTTAAGTAAAATTCCTGGAAACACATTACTTGATTTTATTATTAGTATTAATGGAGGAAACTATTCACATTCTGGAAGATCTACTGTGCCATTTAGTGAATCTCTGCTTCCAGCAAGGTTACCTTCCAAATGAATTTCATTATTTCTCAACAGCATGGATTTTGCAAGGGAAGAACCTTGGAGACTAACTTGTTATGTTTTTCCGAATACATACGTGTGGGACTGAATTCACGAGTTCAGACAGATGCAGTTTACAATGACTTCTCGAAAGCCTTTGACAAAATATGTATATCAAATTTAATCTATAAGCTTGCTGCGGCGGGAGTTGGAGGTGTGTTGCTGAAGTGGATCCAGTCATACCTTGAGGACAGTTTGTCTCTATCGAGTCGTTTGTTTCTGATTATTTCCGTTCAACATAAGGCGTTCCTCATGGGACACATCTCGGACCACTTTTTTTTTACTATACATAAATGATATCGGTATAAGTTTAAAACTCTAATTTTCTACGTGATGCAGATGATTTGAAAATATTCTGGAGGGTTGACGGTTGGGGCGAGTGTGAGGGATTGCAGAAGGATCTAAAAAATTTAACACAATATTGCAGAGATAATCAATTATTCTTGAATCTGGAGAAGCGTTGCACCTGTATATGTTTCATTGCGGAAGAATCAGTTAAACTCATATTATCGATAATATTAGATTAAGAAAATGATCTGTTCGGATTATACCAAATTTTATTTTCAGAAAAGGATGAATCGACTGAGAAAACTGTTTATTGAAGATTTTCTCGAGTATGATAAAGAACTCCGACTAGTTGATATGGCTTTTATAGACACTCAGTTATAGTTCTACATCGATTCAATAACTATTATTTTCGGATATTGGTGGCTGTTTCCATGCAAAACAATTGTTATGACTGCACTTTTGTAATCAATCTCATTTACCCAAATGCATAGAATAAAATTTTGTGAATCTAGTATGTTTGTATTAATGCCTCAGTTACCTAGTAACGCCGTAGTCAATCATAAACACCCCATCACCTGTTTCTAAAGTAACATTCTGACATAAGTTACTATTTCGGAACTGTTAAAAGCTAATTGAATACAAATAAGCCGGTAAAATGGATTGGAATTATATATTTTCCCTTGTACCAGATGATCTGAATGATGAGGAAAAGGATCAACTTTTCAATACAGTTGCTTGGTATGATTTGAACACTGAAGAACCAAGTTTGGAACAAAGCAAGATTCTTTTAAAACTCAGCCAAGAACTTCTCAAATTTAAGGGTGAACAAGTAGAAACGCTACTTCATGAACTCGATGAGATTGCTATCAAGCAAGGGGAGGAGGAGGCGAAAAAGATACTTGAATCTGATACTGATATACGGAGTTCCAGATCGAGGAAATCCAGTAACATTGAATTGGAAAGTGAGTAGTTTTGCTATTGTATAATATTTTAAATATAGAAAAACCATCTGCAGTCTGATTCAGACATTCAGAGAATTACTAAGATGTGGGAGATGTCACAAGTCTGCAAAAAAAATGTTGAGAGCTGTTTTGGTTTTTTGTGTAATTCTTATGTTTTTGGGTGTGCTGAATTCGAAAATGACTTTCATTTTGTCCTAGCACGTCACGTTTCCTGACAATGTAGGTGTCTATGCTAAACAAGTTATTATCTTAAAATAAAACAAATTTTTTTAATGAAGTAATTTATAATTGCGTATCAAATCTTATTTTCTTATCTAAAATACATTAATTAGTGAGCACTAAACACATTTTTTTCCCAGTGAGACTCCTTTTGGTACATTTTCGCTTGTGGGAAGCATCTGGAAGGTCCTTTATGAGCGTCCAACCGTAGTCTGTCATCATTGAGACGCTCCATCTTCCTTGGTATCTTTTTTCCATCACCTCAATACATCTCCTTAATATCTTGGTGAAATCTTCACTCACGTCTCCTAAATTTTCTGGAAAATAGTGGAGGTGGGATTGAAGAAAATGTACTTTTAATCTCATTGAGCAACCTAAAGCTTGAAATGCTTTTAACATTCTTTTGACGATTTGTTTGTAATTAGGGTGTTTATTATTGCCTAAAAATTTTGTTATAACTTCCTTAAAAGCAATCCACCCTTCTCTTTGAGGATCCGTCATGGTTGTGACGAATAGTGGATCAGCCATAAGCCGTCTAATCTCTGGTCCAACGAAAACACCTTCCTTCAATTTTGCCTCCGAGAGGCCAGGAAACTTTGATATTAAATATTTGAAGCAATTTCCATCTCTTGGATGTGACGTTACAAATTGCTTCATCAATCCCAGCTTTATGTGTAGCGGTGGTAAAAGAACTTTATAAGGAGGCACCAAAGTTCCATGCAGGACATTCTTTTCGCCAACACTTTTTGGTCCAGTGATTTGTTCGGTCTCTACTATTCCATAGACACAAAAAGCAAAGGAATTTGGTAAACCCAGATTGCTGTCCGAGTGCCATGCCCAAGATTTTGAAATCACCGCACACTTGCCAACCGTGGTCTTTAATAATTTTAATTCACAAAGAATCAATTCCAAGTTCTTGTAGGTTTTTTTGAGGTGTACAGAATGGCCGACAGGAATGGAAGCAGAACTGCTTTAAGGCTTCTTTTTGAAGAATCTATAAAAATACGCCACTCTTCTGGGTCGTATAAGATCTTAAATGTATTCATCAAACCTTCAATATTGTTGCCAAACTGGTCGTCTTGGGCAAAGTAGGAAGTAAACTGCTTTTCACGATATCTAAACCAGGAGGAAGACACTCCCGGCAAAAGTAAGTTCCTGTTTTTGAGCCTTGATCCAAGCAACTCAGCAGCGTTTTTGGGAAGATTCAAGTCTCTTACCAAATCATTAAGCTCGCCTTGGGAAAACAATTTTGGACTTCTGTCATCTTCAAATTCAAATGTTGACTGGTCATCGGGTGTAGGTACAGCACCATCTTCGTCAGAACTTGGAACCTCTTCCAAGGTTGCAGGGACCTTGGGCACTGGTATATCGGTCCCATGAGCGATAGGACGAATAGCTGATTGCAGATTGGGGTATGAAATTGACTAGTTCCGTTTTGAATTATACCCTTTACATTACACGAACAAAAGTAACAATCATCACTATGGTTCTTTTGCTCGCGCCATACCATAGGAATCGCAAATAGGAAAGCTTTTTTCTTGACCTTAAACCAATTTCGAAGGTCTTCAACACATCGTTTGCAGACTTTATGAGGTGCCCATACTTTATCCTGATCTCCAAGTTTGAAGCCAAAATACGCGAAGTATACTTTTTTACAAAGTCCGTAATATTAACTTGTTGCTTTAATGTCATATATTCTCCACAAATGTAACAGAAACTATCCGAAGAGTTCACACACTTCCGCACAGACGACATTGCACTGTATTGAACCAAGATCTATAACACAATGATGAGTTAACACGTAATTGTCCCGCGCCACTTCTACACTATCGGAACGCGCACGTTCAGGTTAGAACATGTTTATACTTGTTAATGTAGGTCGAACAGGGTGTTCCTTATTTAGAAAGTAATGATAGTTATGTCCTGTAAACATTTTAAAACAGTAATCAAAATAAAATTATACCAATCATTTATACTACAAGTTGATCCCTTTTCAGCCCAAAAAATCCGTTTTTTGTGATAAAATTTTGCGTTTTGTAAAATAACCTTACGTTCTGGAAATTTTGTGTATGTTTTTTGTTTTCAGAACACCTAAATACATAGAAATCAGTTGAAAATATCCAGACAGCATTTTTGTTGCAGACCTGTGTGTTTAATGATTGATATACAGTGTGTTCCAACGAAAATTTGACCCCCCCCTATAACTCCGAAATGAGTAACATTAGCGAAAAACACCAAGACACGTTGATTTTTGTTTCGAGGGGAGCATTTTCGAAATAATTCGAAACTTGTCAGATCAACCCCTACCCCAGCAACCCTAATTTCGAAATTCATCATAGGGAATAAGGGTCGAGTGGCACCTTACTGTAAAGGTCTATCAATTCTCCATTCTGATTTGTCATTTTAGAATTTTAAATTAACATACAGGGTGTCCCAACCGAGGGTAAAGTTGAATTCCTGCAAATCCCAAATACTAAATGAAATCGATTTATTTTGGCATAATGCAAGCGCAGGTTTATGCTCGGTCTAGAAAAACGACCTACACTTGTGAATTTGGAGTTGGTGCAATCAACCCCTATTTCCAGCATCCCCAACTCAAAAATCATTCGATCGAAAATAGGTCAAGTGGCACCTCGTTGGAAAGGTATTTCAATTTTCTCTTCGAATTTGGTATTTTCGAAATTCAGAATCATCATACAGGGTGTCCCGGAGCAGGAACACTGAAAACCCAAATAACTTTTTGAAACTGGTTCATTTCGGTATAATACGAGAACATGTTTATGTTTGATTCGAGAATAAGACTCTCTTGCGTGAATATGGAATTTTTGCAATCAATCTCTTCCATTCAGCATCCCCAACTCAAAAAATCATACAAGTGATTACAGGTTGAGTGGCAAAGTTCCAGAAAGATTTTTCTATTTTCTGAATCACTGAGGCATTGGTTTCAGTTTGGCAATCGAGGTTTTCTGGCGTGAGGATCAGGATGAGGGATGATGGAGAAACTGATTGGATGCTCATCTAAACAGGAAAACGAGATTTATTGAACTTGTATTCAATTGAAAACAAAAACTAACTTGATTATTACAACAATTGTTCAAAATGACCTCCGCCCACCTCCATACAGTTATACAGACGATTTTCGAACTCTCTTCTCACATTAGCGAAAACTTCAGGAATCAAAAGTCGGCATTCTGTGATAATCCTCATCCGCAGCTCCTCCAGGTTTTCTGGTCTTGTGGCATAAACTTTAGATTTTAGATGGCCCCACAAAAAAAATCTAGGGATTTAAATCTGATGACCTGACTGGCCACTCAACAGGTCCTCTTCTACCAATCCACCTTCCTGGGAAATTTTCGTCTAAATATTGGCGCACCCGAGCATCATAATGCGGAGGAGCACCGTCTTGTTGAAAACGCATTTCGTCCTCAGAAAGAGTTGGATCGTTCTGTAAAATTTCTGTCAATCTAGGATGTATGTGTTCCTCTAACAACTGTAGGTAGCCATTTCCATTCAGATTACCCTCAATAAAGAAAGGCCCAACTAGATGATTGCCAAAATTCCTGCCCAAACGTTCAACTTCTGAGGCCTTTGCGTGTGGGCCTCTCTAAACCAATGAGGATTCTGTGTGTCCCAATATCGACAATTATGTCTATTCACTTCACCACTGAGCATAAAGGTGCTTTCATCAGAAAAACAGATGTTATTCAGAAAATTTGGATTAGCGTTTAGGTTTTCACTTAGATTTTCACAAAACTGTAAACGACGATCTGGATCATCTTCGTTTATTTCATGCACTAATTTTACCTTGTAGGGTGAAATTTGTGATGTTTCACGATTCTATGGACAGTTGTAGCTGATACACCAGTCAGACGAGATAGTTTTCTGATCGAAGTAGTATTCTCTATTTGTAGATGACCCACTACTGCCACTTCCGTTGCCTCATTTCTGACAGGACATGCCACTTCATGTTTTTGTTTGCCACCGAACCCGTAGCTAGGAATTTGTCAACCAAATATTTAACGTACTGGTGACTGACTCCCCTTTCTCTTTCAGGATGGTTCCTATCGAATATCCTTGCCGTTTCTTTGGCACAACTGTTATTTCGAAAATACGTCGATACAATTTCGACCCTTTCCTCAGTGAAATAAACCATTTTCAGATTAATTTCAACTGACGAACAACAACAATAATGAGGAACTGATCTGAATAATAATAATATTTCATTGCAAAATGAGAAATAACAGATGACTGCACGCCAGATGGAAATGAAAAAATGTGAACATTTTCAATGCAGGAATCAGCTTTATTTCTTCGTAATTGATGCTCAACACATCGTACCCCAATACTTTTAACAGTTTCGAATTAATTTTAGTTGATAATTTCAAATGACGATATTGAATTTTTCGAAAGCGACATCCTGTATGGAGAGCCGAACTGAATGAAATGCTTTAATCATTCTGGAATTCAAAAACCTTTCTGAAGATATGCCACTTGAATTATTTGTATGATTTTCAAGTTGGGGATGCTGAATGGAAGGGTTGATTGCAAAAATTCTATAACCACACAAGAAAGTCCTATTCTCGGATCAAACATGTTCTCGTATACCGAAATGAACCAGTTTCAAAAAGTTATTTGGATTTTCAATGTTCCTGCTTCGGGACACCCTGTATGATGATTCTGAATTTCGAAAATACCAAATTCGAAGAGAAAATTGCAGTACCTTTCCAACGAGGTGCCACTTGACCTATTATCGATCGAATGATTTTTGAGTTGGGGATGCTGGAAATAGGGGTTGATTGCACCAACTCCAAATTCACAAGTGTAGGTCGTTTTTCTAGACCGAGCATAAACCTGCGCTTGCATTATGCCAAAATAAATCTATTTCATTTAGTATTTGGGATTTCCAGGAATTCAACTTCACCCTTGGATGGGACAACCTGTATGTTAATTTAAAATTCTAAAATGACAAATCAAGGTGGAGAATTGACAGACCTTTTCAGTAAGGTGCCACTCGACCCTTATTCCCTATGATGAATTTCAAAGTTAGGGTTGCTGGGGGTAGGGGGTTGATCTGAGAAGTTTCGAATTATTTCGAAAAATGCTCCCCCTCGAAACAAAAATCGACGTGTCTTGGTGTTTTTCGCTAATGTTACTCATTTCGGAGTTATAGGGGGGGGTCAAATTTTCGTTGGAACACACTGTATAGAGTTTTGATAAAACTTGTCAGTACATTATTATCGTTTATCATGAAAAATGAAGGTTACCTACCCTGGGTACATGTACCTGGTTAAATGGTAAAATGATGAATAAAGTCAACTTGTTAATTGAAGTTAATTATTTTCAGACTTGGAACAACGCTTCAATGAATTGAAATCTAAGTATAAGAAGCAGCAACGACTGAACGAAAAACAGGAACGAGAAATAAACGAGGTAAGTATACTTTCACGACAATCATCCATTTGAATGGGCTTTATCCGAATCCATCAAAGGATTACGATTGATGCCCAAAATGTCCTTGATAATCCAAGAAGAGTGCTAAATGTGACAGATATCGTAAAGACTTTAGGGTGGTCAAGAGTTCTAATGATGCTTAAAAGCAGAGCAGCAGATTGAAAAAATTGAACCTACTCTTAAGCCATAGAATATCCGACAAATTCTGTGTATTACTTGATGTTTCCACATAATTGTTAGATATAGAAGTTTCCGACAGAGTGACCTTGAGTCCTATTTCAAGGTGAATTCAAGGTCAACGCGTATTTTCAATTTGAACATTCAACTCTTGACTTTAAGAACTGAACAACACGAAATGTTCACACATTCAGTTATTGGATCGAAGTGTCCCCGGAGCGTTGATTGATGATCATGTATGAAATATTTAATATAGAGGGTGTTACATAATAGTATGTCACAACTTGAGGGGGTAAATCTACGTGCAATTTCAAGAAAAAAAGTTCATATGAACATAGGTTCGAAAAAGCTTCGTTACGGAGTTGTAGGGCGTTGAAATTTCCGGAAAGAATTGTTTTTTCTTCAAAACTCCTGCAGTTTTTGAGATATTCAGCCCAAATTTGGAATGCAAGCTGTTGTTTACAGCCTCCATCATTACACGTCCTAAATTTCAACTAGAATCTACAAGGTGTTTTCTTTTACAGAGCCATGTCTTCTTTTGCCCTTTCAAACTTTTTGCAGTACGCCACTGATCAGCGTTCAATCAATTTTCGTCATCTTCGTTCATTTTATAAACTTTTCTGACACTTGTAATTATTTCGTATCTCCGACCGTTCTCGAGCAAAAAATTATTAAACGATTGTATGCATTCGCTAAATTGCACTTCTAATTAAAGAAATGACTGGTAGGCTTTGATTTTTATCATTTATTTATTTAAATTGACAGTTGCTAAAGTTGAACCAGTAGTTGCTCGAATTATTTATTAAATTAACGATTAGTTTTAAGACTTTTGAAGTTATTGTTGTAAGAAAAAATAGCTAATTCTACTAACGCCGAATTGGCTGATATCCATTACATGTACGGTCTCGCTGACGGAAACACAACAGAAGCTAGGCGATTATATCAGGTTCGCTTTCCAAATCGAGCAACACCAGACAGACGAACATATTCAAATATCCACGGAAGGTTGAGGGAAACTGGTACTTTTACTGCAAATAATCATTTAAAAGGTGCAATTCAAACTATGAAAACTCCAGATATTGAGGAAGCAGTTTTGAATTGTATTGATTTGAATCCTCATGTGAGTACAAGAAAAATTGGAAATCAGTTGAATATTTCACATGTTCTAGTTTGAAGGATTCTCCACGACTTTTTATTGTACCCGTTTCATATTCAACGCGTCCAAACTCTACTTCCTCAAGACTTGCCTTCAAGACTGAATTTTTGTTCTTATATAAAATCATTTTGATAGTGAAATAATGTTCACAGACGAAGCTAACTTTTCGAGAACTGCTTTCACAAATTTCCACAATAATCATTATTGAGCTGAGGAAAACCCCCGTTTGATTGAAGAATCCCATCATCAAGAACAATTCACACTAAATGTCTCGGTCGGAATTATTGAAAATCATTTGATTGGGCCATTTTGTTTGCCTAACAGACTAAACGGCCCCGCTTATCGGCAATTTCTTGAGGAGGAGTTACCTTTATTGCTCGAGGATGTGCCACTTTTGGTGAGAAACATAATGTGGTTCATACATGACGGGGCACCAGCACATTTCAGTGGAGAAACTAGGGAATTCTTGAATAATACATTCAATAACCGATGGATAGGTCGGGGTGGGCCAGGACCATGGCCTCATAGGTTCCCAGACTTAAATCCTTAAGACTTTTTCTTATGGGGATATCTCAAAAGTTCAGTTTATACCACTCCAGTGAACACTGTAGAAGAATTGAGAAATGGAATAATAACCTCTTGTGACACGATAAGAAATACCCCAGGAATATTTCAAAGAGTGCGTGATAATATGCGAAGAAGGACAGAGGCCTGTATTCTTGTTTCTTTTTTTTAGTTTGATATTGAATAATTATAAGTTGTGTTTCAGAAGAAGAGCTATCAAAATAAAAGCAAATTGTGGGCATACCTATCGAGTTTTTCCATTTTTTTTAATTTAGCGAATAACATACAATTCAAATAATCGAATTCAATAATTTTTCACTCGAAACCGGTTGTGGATACGAAAAAATTATCAGTGTCAAAAAAGTTTCTAAATTGAACGAAGATGACGAAAATTGATTGTACGCTGATAAGTGGTGTACTGCAAAAAAGTTTGAAAGGGCAAAAGGAGACATGGCCTCTGGAAAGAAAACACCTTGTGTTTTTCAGTTAAAATCTAGGAAGTGTAATGATGGAGGCTGTAAAAAATAGCTTGCGTTCCAAATTTGGGCTGAATATTTCAAAAACTGCAGGAGTTTAGAAAAAAACAATTTTTTCCGGAACTTTCAACACCCTGTAGCTCCGTAACGAATCTTTTGCGGACCTATGTTTATATGAACTTTTTTTCTTAAAATTGCACGTAGATTTACCCCCTCAAGTTAAAAAAGTACCGGGAATAGATCATTTTCTAGTAGGTTTTCTCGATTACATTAGTTAATTGTCAGAAAAGTCATCTTCGAATTGATATTGATTTAGATCTAGACGTTTTGAAATCCACAAATTGTCCCGAAACAGAATATTTTAAATATTATTTCAGAAGTAGAGACTCTGATATTTTTCAGCATAATTGAAGGAATACGTTCACGGTTTTTTCGGTTGGCAATATTTTGAAAAGTACCTACATCTAACCATAAAAATCGACATGCTTCATTCAGCGAGGTATTTCTGGTAATTTGAGGATGACTTTACTGATAAGTAACTGATGTAATTGAGAATACTTACTAGAAAAGAAGAAAACGAGAAGTCAGATTCAATCCACTTCAATAGTAATTGATTGATAGAATCGTCATCTCTAATCAAATTTGGGAAGGATGACTTGTAAGATGTTGCTTACTGCCTTCACCACAGAGCAGAACCGACGAAGTTCCACTGGTCTGCTTCACGAGTCTATCCTTATGTCTTTCATTGAACTAGGTTCATTTTATATTTCACCTTCGAATGGCATTCAATTCAGGATCATATTTAAATGTAAAATTCTGAGTCAAAATGTAGCGTTCGTCCAAAAGAATATAAAGGTGACCTTGAAATATAAGTTCTTTGATCAAGGTCAAAGTTACGTGAACATCGGTGCAATAATTTTAGTATTTTCCACTCCAGAATATAAGTTCGCACACTGAAAAACTTTTTTTTCCAAAATCCAGCTTAAGAAGCTATTGAGAACTCTAGAACACGAAAAAAGTCAACTCGAGCAGGACCTTCAAGCTTCGAAACGCTATGGTAGCGAGTCTTCGGAAACGTCGGAAACCGTCAAGGATCAGCACAGGGAACTGGTTGAAACTGTCCATAGCAAGAACAAACAATTATCGGACCTTCTTCGAGATATTGAGGTATTTCACTCGCTAGAACTCCTTGGCACCTTTTGTATGTTTCGTTATTTATAGGAGGTCGAAAAGGAGAATCTTGTGCTTCGAGAAAAATTGGCGAACGTTAGAGATGAGCTAGCCTCAGCTACTACTGAGATTCAACGACAAATGGAGAAGTTGGGAGCTGCAGATCTTCAACTGAAGGAATCTGAAGGTAAATGTTCCAAATCATTTTTGAAAACCTTTCTGTTCCAATAATGTAATGTTAAACAACCTATATCTGTAGATACAATAAAAAAAGTTACGATCGACAATGAGCTGCTCTTAGAAGAGATACAAGAGCTAACTGCTCAGAAGACGAAAGTGGAAGAACATTTGAGCGAATTTACTGAGGAAATTAATAAGCGCATTGAGGATTGGCAGGTATGACATTTGCTCGAAAATAAGTTAAGATATTGCTTATCCTTCGGCGTTTTACAGAGAGTTCTAGAAGATAAAGATGAGGAGATCAGGAGCTTGCGAGCTAAGACTTCAGAGATTAGCAGACATTCATCTTCGCCTTCAAATTCTTTCGAGGGCGGACAATCTTACGTATCGGCGCTACAGAAACTACTTGCAGAACGTGACGCGCAGCTGATGGAACTCCAGAGCAGGCTTGAAGACGCTGTCAAAGAGATGGAAGCTAGCACGGAACTGATAGAGGACATGAAGAAGAAAGTAGAGGAAGGGGATAAGAAGAATGCCGAACTGAATTCGATGCGGAGAGAACTGAAGAAGCAAGTGAAACTAGCGCATGAGAGATGTCAAAAATTGCAGGAGGAAGTTGAATACGCGGAAAAATTGGCAGAGAATAAGAGCGACGATGTAAGTGTTTTTCGTGTTATTGTGCAGGATGTCCCAAATTACACATAACCTAGTCCAACCCATCTGGTTTCTGCAGATTCCAAACCAATCCACGAATTGTATCAACTTAGATTCTTTTTTTAGCTCGAGCAAGTTGTCGGTCAATTAAAAGAGAGTGGTCACTTAGACGAAGCTCAGATGTTGGAGGAGATTCAAGAACAGAGAGCCTTGATAAGAGTTAACGAAAAGCAAATTATGAATCTCGTGAAGAATATTAATAAGTTACAAGACAGTAACGATCAAATGGCAAAAGAAAATTCGTTTCTGAGGTAAGTAAATCTGTATTTTTCATTCCAATTGGCTAGAAATGTTAGCGAGTCACTTCTTGTGCTCATTTCCGACTCCAAAACAACTTCGAATCGCTTCCGATTTGCGGGAAAAATATGGTTTATATTTGAATGTTCACTGTCTTTCCCTTGTCTCTGAATGTAATTATTAGGGATGGCGTATGATACCAAAGTTCAAAGAATTCTTAGTGACGCACTCCCAGCTTTAATAGCGAAAGACTTGAAGTGTTTCCATTGGTTACAGCAGTTCGATCACATTCAATAGTGTTATGAGTTACATCAGGGGTGCTCAAAAAAAATGTAGTAGGTAACTGAACAACAGACGTTTAATACGTAATAAAATAACACTCTGCTTGCGGCAAAAGGCGGCTTTATCAAAGGAACGCACAGTACTTGTCAAAGAAAAGCCGCGTTTTTTATTCTTGCCGCTTTTCTAGAAAGTGAACGAGACTTTCGTTCACGCCGATATAAATTCCGACACGAAGTTCATTATTGAATAGTACAACATGAGTGCAGCCAAGAAATCTAATCTCAAACCTATCATTTTAATAACGATTGGGAGGAAGAACTTTTCTTTTGTATGGTAAAGGATAAGTGCATTTGTGTTATTTCTCGTGCGTCAGTTGCAATAACTAAGCGTGGTAAATTAGAGAGGCATCATAAAACGGTTGATATGAAAAGTATTTTCCGCCACAGAGTGTATTAAGAAAACGAAAAGTACATGATTTGATATCTTGTTTGAAAAAAGAACAAACCATGTTCACAAGACCAACCAAACAATCAAAAGCTGCTACGATCGCGTAATTTAAAATATCTCAAATATTGGTGAAACACAAGAAACCATTCGAAGATGGATCTGTTGTGAAAGAAGCATTTATTGAAGCGGATGAGACTTGATTTGGAGATTTTGAAAATAAAACAGAAATCATGTCTGCTATTAGAGAACTTCAGTTATATCGTCCGACTGTCACAAGGCATATTGAAGTCATGAGTCAGAACATGGCAGATAAACTAAAACATATCATGAAGTATACATACTTTTCTTTACAGTTCGACGAATCTACCGATATGACAGACACTGCCCAGCTGTGTATTTTTATTCGAATGGTATTCAATGACATGTTGGCTAAGGGTTTCTTCAATTTTGTAAAAAACTATGAGCTACCAATATGTAAATTAGTGTACATTACAACAGATGGAGCACCAGCAATGGCTGCAAACAAAAACGGTTTTGTGGCATTGTGTCGAGCTAATGAAGATTTCCCTTCATTTTTTTCATTCCATTTCATTATACATGACCAAGTTTTCTGTTCAAAAGTTTTGAATTATTAAATAAAAATTGTGAATTCCATCCGTTCACGTATCTTGCAACGGCGGTCTCTAAGTTGCAGTTGAAAGATAGGGAGTCAGCTGAACACACTGATTTGGTTCTTCACACGGACTTCAGGTGGTTGAGTCGCGGAAAATTCCTAGAAAGGTCTCAAGAATTATTGCCCAAAATAACAGATTTTCTAGACGAAAGGATCTGAAACATTCTCCGTCTCTGAAAGCAAGGATTCCTCAGTTGAATTATGATACGTATGAGGCTGAATTATCAAATATTTTGGGACAATTCGAAATGCGTTTTTATGATTGCAGTAAATTGGCACATATATCATCATTTATTAGTTATCCTTTTTCATGTAAAAACATTGAGGAATTAGCTACTGAAATAGCAAGTAAGTTTAATATGAATTCATGTTCTGTTGATAAATAAAATAAGTTGGTGCAGATTATATCAGATATACATCTCAAAGCTACAGCATCTGATAAAAATTTCTGGTGTTTTATAACTGAAGATGAATATCTGAATCTGAGGCAAATCGCCCTTCACTGACGGCAATGTTTGGGTCAACTTACTTGTGCGAGTCTGCATTTTCTGAAATGAAGATAATCAAGTCAAAATATCGCAATCGACTAACTGATATGTCATCATGCTTGCGATTATCACTCAGTGTTTACGTACCATCTTATGAAAAGTATACTGAGGACATGCATTGCAACACTTCAACATCCAAATTCACTCCTTAGTTTAGTTTAACACCATATGTAACTCTTTTGTTTTATAACAACCAATAAACTCGCAATTTTGAATAACTATGAGTTTTTTCATTGATATTATAGAGAAGAACCTAAATAAACCTAACCCAAACCGTGACTAAAAAAATGTATATTGTGCGGAAAGCTAATATCTGTATATGCTACGGTACACCCTACCTAGGTAGGTAGGTAGGGTGTATCGTGTATGTACGACAACCCTGCATCACACATACTTGCAACCTCTCACAGTCGATTGTAAGGAGTCTAAAAATATTGAGGTAGATCACCAGCAGTTCAAGTTTGAGCACCCCTGAGTTACATGTATTTTTTGCAGGGAAAAATCTGGTATACCAGAAGAAGAATCTTTACCCCTGCCAAATTATCAGAGCAAACACAAACAGTACAAGAAGGAGGTGCTTCGATTGAAAGGAAAGGTGTTGCAATTTGAGGAGGAAAATATCAATCTCCGGTCCGAATTGAAAAATTTGAATAGGCTTTATTCTGGACTTCAGGAAGAACTGGTGGAAGCTAGAGAAAAAGAGACAATAATCTTAAGCATGTACGGGTACAGTATGTCTACAACAGCGGATTCAAGTCCATATTGGTTATTGTATTTTTCGTTTCGTTGGTTCGTTAACTTTCTTTATACTTTTAATAACTGCTCCTATAAGAATCTATATACAGGGTGTCCCAAATTCGTTGTCCGTGAATGGTAACTTCGGAATTCCACGAAGTTGTGTTACTTTTTGATGATCAACAGATGCAGTCAAAATAGCCCTCTTCGTTTTCGAAATACAGGGTGATTCTCAAAATCTTTTATTTTCAAGTACCGCTCATATCGTGGTTATCTTTTAACAAGGTGCAATTGTTCAACGTGCATCTTACAGGATTTTTCACGGAATCGAATGGTGTAATCAGATTTTTTAAAGGGGTACAGTGAAAAATCGCACTCTTTTTCATAGACGCGCAGGTATTTACCCAGCAGAGATGCAGACTCCAAGCAAAAAGAGTAAACAAAAGTTTGTTTTCACAAGGTTTAAACAAGAAATATTAGAATTATGATAAAATAAAGTTGGCACTTTCAATTTTTTATAATCATTTCAACTGCGATATGGACTCGCCCGGAGCCAGTCGCTGTGACTCATGCAGTGTCTTTTTCTATAAGTGTCTTCCTTTAGGGGGTACTGAATTTCGTGTTATGGAACTCAGAAAGCAGCGTTGTCTTTTCTTTTTTCGTGAGGATTGCAAGGGTGTTTTGAGAAGGGTTCCTCACATCTTGCGATGTTATGAGGAGCTAAAGGAGGAGGTCAAACAGATTAGATCTGAAGTGAATTCTCTGAAGGGTGGCATTTCTAGCGAAGATGTCCTAACTGAAATCAACGATAGAGCAGCTTGGTCCTCCAATTTCATGATTTACAACTTGAAGGACAGTAATGCTCCTAATATCTATGAAAGGAAAAAATTCGAACTTGATCAAGTTAGCGGTTTAATTGATGAACTGCTGACTCGCGAACAAGGTGCCGGCGCGTCTTCTAATGAACATCACATTATCGAGGCTATTAGAGTGGGTAAATCTTCTCCAGATAAACCTGGAGTACTTAAGGTTGTAGCCTCATCTGCCATAAGTGTTAAGAATATTTTGAAAAATTAAATTAATTCGAGGAGGTCCGTAAATTACTCTACTGTACGAATAGATGGTGATCTGACTATTCAACAGCGACTCCACTTCAAGAGTATTAGGGATGAGATGAATCGTCGTAAGGAAAAGGGTGAGAACCTAACAATCAGGTATATTCGTGGAGCTCCGACAATTGCCGATATGAAAAAAAACTAGACTGATCCCATTTGAAAATATATTATCACAACGTGGGGGGTTACGAACTCGATTGAGGGATTTCAGGATTGATGTTTGTTCTTCTGTTTATGATATAATAGTGATAGTTAGACTTCTTTGAGTGATGCTTTTTTGTATGGGGAAGTTGTGTTTCCGGGTTATCAGTTATTTCGACAAGACAGATCTTATTTAACTAGTGTAGTGATGGAGGGCGGATCTTTTGTTGGTGCGTGATGGCTTGAGATCTCATTATATTCATCATGACTCTCCGAACGTGGAACATATATTTATTGCGATCGATCATGATTGAAGTAATGTGAATGATTCAGTTGGTAGGTTTTATGATATTGTTTACTCAGCCATGGAAGCTTTTATTCCTAAAAAGATGGCGGAACAAAGTCGTTTTCCTGTTTGGTTTGATAGAAATTTAATTAAGCTTATTCATTCCAAGACGAAGGCACACGCCAAGTACAAATCCACTGGCTCACTGGCTGATTACGAGTCATTTCGCGAATTCAGAAATCGTTGTAAAGTTAAAAGTGCTGAGCGTTATAGCGCTTATTTATCCAAGATTGAAGCTGATATTAAATCTGACCCCCAATCTTGTTGATACATCAAAAGTATGAAAAGCTCGGGTAAGTCTCCTGGACCAATGTTTCTTGGCAATCGATCAAGCGAAGACAATGGTCAAATAGCTCACTTATTCGCAGAATTTTTCAGTGAAGTATTTACTCCAGACCATATTGTTTCTCCTAACTTCAATATTCTTGACGTTTTGGATCTCACGGCCGTGTCGTTTTCATCTGCTGAAATATTTGATGGTATTAACAGCTTAAAGCCTAGTAGTTCTTGTGGACCTGATGGTATTCCATCTATTCTGTTGAGGAACTGCGTTTATTTGTTGTCGGGAGTCTTAGCTGATATCTTCAACGCATCTGTATGTTCAGGTTCGTTTCCTCTCATTTGGAATGAAAGTTTTATTATACCTATTCATAAATCTGGAGATAAAGACGATGTATGCAATTACAGAGGTATCAATATTCCTTCCGTTATTCCCAAGTTGTTCGATAAGCTGGTATCAGTGTTTTTGACTTGGAGGTGTTCAGCATGTATAATACAGGAGCAGCATGGTTTTTCTAGAAACAAGTCAACGGTTACAAATATTCTACTTTTCCTAGACGAGATTACAAATTCCTTAGAAAGCCGGTGCAGTGTTGATGCGGTGTACACAGATTTCCGCAAGGCTTTCGACCGAGTCAACATAAACTTGCTGTTGACCAAGCTCTACGCTATGGGTATTAGAAGAAATTCGCATCAATGGTTGGAAAGGTTTCTGCGTAATAGATATTTTTTCGCGCGTCATAACGGTTGTGTGTCATCTTCATGTTACATACCATCAGGTGTTCCACAGGGTTCGCACTTGGGCCCTATACTTTTTCTTCTGTTTATTAACGATATATCTGACGTTTTTCATTTCAGTCGATTTCTTCTTTTCGCTGACGATCTGAAAGTCTTCAGATCAATCACTTGTCTAACCGATGCTATAAGTTTTCAATCTGATTTGGACAGGCTCAGTGATTGGTGTTCAGTCAATGGGTTGGAACTAAATTTGGAGAAATGCTATACTATAACTTTCTTCCGAGGGGATCCTGACATATTCAATTATAGCCTGTCTGAATATCGCCCGAAAAGAGATTTGGGAGTAAAGCTTGATTCCTAGTTATTGTTTCGCGATCACATATGGTATATTAGGAAGAGAGCTATTACAGTTCTTGGATTCGTACAGAGGAATTGCTCATCATTCTCTATAGACACCTTCAGGAGTATCCTGGATTATGCTTCTGTGGTTTGGTGCCCTACATATAACTTTTATATTAACTGTCTCGAGAGTGTACAGAACTTGTTGCCTTCAAGATGCATATTCCTGGGAATGAGATTGACTACCTATTTATGAGAGGTCTTTTAGCCCTTTCTTGTCTTCGCACAAGGCGTCCTTGTGCGGATATTATATTTTTGTTCAAAATTTTGAACAACGAAGTGAATAGTGCAAAGTTACTTAGTCGCATAAATATCTCAGTACCTAGGCTGAATTCTGGAAATGTCTTGTTATCCTATCCAGTGACCGCTCGTACGAATTACCGAGATCACTTTTTTCTAAATCGGGTAATGTTTCTCGCAAATGTTTGCTCCAAAGTAGATTTTTTTGCTACCCCAAGTCGTTCATTCAAAGGGTTAGTGTCTCGTTTATTGAATTAAGTTGTTTGCTTTCTTCTTTTTCTTTGGGTTTTAATACTTATTTTGATGGTGTAGTTGGTATTCTTGAGTGCAGTCCAGGATTTCATGTTATATGTAGGTCAATTTTAAATTGTATTACTCAATATTTCATCTTTATAATTTCAATGTGGATAAATTGTTTTTGTTATGAACTTTTACTAAGCTGTGGTCTTTTAATTTTGACGAGGACCGGAAAAATCTTTCCTTTCGCCTCTTCGTCTTTATTTTGCCTTTTTTCTACTGTTTTCTTTTTATTGTCTCATTTTCAGAAGTTTTACTCTCACCTTCTCATGGTCTTGGGTCACCAGCCTCTCTTTGAGGTTTCGGATCGAGTGAATATAACTCTGTTATCCTCCTTATTTTGTTTTGTTTTCTTCGTCCTCCTGTCCTCTTTTCCACTGTAGCAGTAAAATGTGCTTGTTTGTTTTTCTTATTTTGGTTTAAACAATCTTTCTTATTTGTTCGTTTTCGTGATTTTCTATTTTTTCTAAAAAGTTTTCTGTCTTCTTGATTATCGTTTCTTCTAGCGTCTGAATATTGACTTCTCGTCTTATTTGTTGATTTGATATGTACCAGGGGCTCCCAATTGCTGTCCTGACTATCTTATTTATTGTCCCTGTAATTTTCTTTCCCTGTAGGACTTTGTTGTCGTGTACCATATTTCTCCAGCGTATGATATACTTGGTATTATAATTGTTTTTGTTATTTTCATTTTGTTCTCAAATGACAGTTTGCTGCTCCTGTTTAGGAGGTGATATAAATATCCTTGCAGCTGCCTAGCTTTCTTTGCGTTTTCTTCCATTTGGCTGTGGAATTTCAAGTTTTTGTCTATTAATACTCCTAGGTATTTTGCTTCGTTTTTCCATTCCACTTTCTGGTTGGCTATCTTTATTTCTTCCGGTTTTTCTGTGTCTTTTCTCCTGTTTTTGTGATCAAATTTTACTAAGCTCTGTTTGCCTTAAGTTTTCAAATGGGTTGTATCGTATATTACAGTATCCACAATGTAAAACATATGTGCGCATATAAATAAATAAATAAACCTTTTCACGTTTCTGATATGTTTGCATCATCGAATACAAATTATTTACGATATATCGAAATTGTCGATATGTTTGTATGATATACCGCCAAATATCGATAGAATAATGTATCATATCGAAAAACAATCGATATCTTTCGCACATGATCATCACTACTGTGCCGAATAGAACGTGTCCCATAGCAATGAGAAATCACCTCGTTGTCAGGATTTTTAGACGAAACAGCTGCCTGAGATCCAATAAACCTGATTCGTTGTAGAGCTTGTCCGAAGATTAGGTCAATTTCCTTCCATTAAGGTTTTTATTAACTCTTTTTGAATAACTACAAGTTTGTTTAGGTGAGTATTTTCCATCCCTTCCCAAATTAACATTCTACAAATGCAAAATAAAGAACTTCTTGCTTGGTTTCACTACGAAGACCTTTGCAAATTTCAAGAAGTGGTAGTATCGTTTTATAATCATTTCCACTTGATAGTTTCATCGGAGGTGCGAATCCGATGTTACACCTAAATACTTATTGAAAAGAGTCTGTTAAATTTGAACTGTTTTATCTTTTACTCGAATAGACAGATGATAATAATTAGATGAGTTAGAAGTTCAACTCGCAAATGGAGTACAATATGTTTTTTCAAAGTTAACTGTAAGCATCCTAGCACTAAAAAATCTGAGATATGATGGATGAAAATCTTCCTCGATTTTATACTTCAAGGAAATCCAAGTCGGGCTTTTATATAGTACAATACTATCATCCGCAAAAGATATGATGTCATCACTAGAGGTAGATTTATACAGATCATTTATGTGAATACGAAAAAGTACTGGACTCAGCACTATTCCCTGAGGTACTCTGTATTATTTAGAATTCTTTTGTCACTATGTGTCCCGCCTATTAGTATTGAAGGTTTCAGTCTTCAGAGCAGCTTTTGATACCTTCGACAGACCATTCTTAATTGGATTGAAATAACTACTTCCAGAATTCGTTCGAAGGAATGCAGAAGTATTTTAATCTTCGCAAAGAGTACTTCGGAAAACAATAAAGTATTTAAAACCTCAAATTGCTTCATTCTAGCTCTATATGCGAAACCTCGAAGACTGTTTCTTCATGCTATTGTTATGTGAAAAAAATTAAAAAACTAATTTTCAGGGTTCTGAAGTTGTTGCTCAAGTACAGAAAATTACAAAACAGAGATCTGTAGACGAGTCTGACCGGGTGATCGATGCGGAACTGTCCCTCAGCATTGGCGAGGTGGTCGCCGCCGAAAAATATGACGCCAAAGAGAAGAGAATGTTCGAAGAAGAAATTAAAGCAGTCAGCGAGGAGAATGAAGCCCTCAGAAAGGGAATGCACGAAATTTTGAATAGCTTGAACTCGAAAAAAGGTATCAAAATCGCGACTGTGATATATGAAATACAAGGATTTTTTCGTAGAATCAACTTTGAGAGAAATAAAATCGGAAACGTTCGAGAAACTTCTGAGAGCGCTCGACGTGAAGCATATTTCCGGTTGGTATCATCCGGCAATGAGGCTACAGGCGGAAGTTCATAATATGGAGGGGGTGAACAAGGAGCTTCGCGAACAGCTGCGGATTTGTAAGTAAGTAGACGCTTGAGAATATTGTCAGTTTTTTCTTACCTATCAGCACATACACACAACCAAATTTGTATGGAATCACTCGGTATTTCACATTATTGATTGTTTTTAACCATGCATCTTTGACTAGTTGTGAAGGATGAAGTTTTTTGTTGTAAAAAATCTGGATAGTATGATAAGAAATGTTGAATTATCACCACATGTTCGGGATATTGAACTCAGTCGTCACTGAGATTTGAAACTGTGAATTTCAATGTTTTAAAAAGCCTATAATCATAATTGAAAATGCCTTACGTTGGATTGTCCGATGTGCAGAGTGGTCGAATAATTGTTCCCGTTGAAGAAGAGGTGACACAGAGGGATATAGCGGCCACAATGGGAGTATCACAGGGGGTGATTTCAGAATCTACGCCCGATACGTGGAGCTACAATCTCTGCAAAAGAGGCCAGGAAGAAGTCGTAGGAAGATCACGTCTGAAGAACAAGACCGCTTTTTGTGCCAAATTGCAAGAAGAGACCCTAGTGCGTCGCACCCCATACTCCAAAGGCAATTTCTGGAAGCAACAGGAATCAGTCAAACTATAAGTCAAAGACATTGTTCAAGGGGTTTTTACAGCAGAAGGCCCTTGATAGTTCCAGAGATAACCAGACAACAGAAAATTAACAGACTTAATTGATATATCGAGCACCAAAATTGGAATATTGAGAATTAGCGAAATGTTCTTTTTTCGGATGAGACCAGAATTGGTGTTCGATCAGATGACCGCCGGATTCAGGTTTTAAGGGATCGTGGAAGACAAGCTAGATTACGAGCAACAAGACAAATTCAGAAATACCAAGGGGGCAGTGTGATGTTTTGGGGTGGCATTATGCTGGGAGGCAAAACAGATTTGATTTAGTTTCCTGCGAGTGTAAGGGCTAGAAATTACGTGTTCCTAGTTCTGGAGCCCATAGTGAGAATCTTGCGAGGTGCCCACGGTAAGAATTCCACTTTTATGCAAGGTAATGCTTCTCCGCATACCAGCAACCTCGGCGATATTATCTTGAAACAGAGTGAATCGCTATTTTTGACTGGCCAGCTTCCTCTCCAGACCTAAATCCTATTGAGCATTTATGAGATAATCTTAAAAGGAAAATTAGATTGCGCAGAGATAATCCAAGAACCCCACAACCACTCATCCAAGCAGAATATGACCCCAGAGGAGGTCAAAAACTTTATCCAAAGCATGCCTAGATTCAGGCTTGTATCAGAGCAAGATCAATTTTTTTACTACATGCGGAAAGAGTCTCTTATTTCTTATTTTTATCTATTTCTTTCTTGAAATAAACCTTAACTGATTTCTTTTTTCAATTAAAATATCTAAAAAAGGATCAATTTCAACAATCCTTCGAAATTTCCAAAATCTCTGAGGTAATATTCAAAATATAGGGTGATTCCATATAAATTTGGTTGTGTGTGGAGGTAGTTCAAGATCTCATGGCAGGTGCGTCACAAATATTCTGCGCGAGGGCGGCGCTTCCATTCGTGGAATTCGGTATTTCTAAAAACGTCTATTCACCACTAAAGTGATTTAGTATGTGTGATATCGATTTTCTTTTCCTAATGAAGTTTAATACTAACTTCTTATAGGTATGTACATCTTTAATATTGAGGTAGACTTCATTTCCTGAATTATTGTCGAGGAGAGGTTAGAAAATATGTTCGTATATAGCCGGTCCTTTACAAAGTTGGATTTATCAACTGTATATGTAAATATATATATATATATATATATATATATATATATATATATATATATATATATATATATATATATATATATATATACTCGGAGGCAAAATTAGCGGAACACTAGAAAATTTAACCAAATTCGAAGTTTTTTTTTATTTTTCCTAATTCTCAACCGATTTAGATGATTTGTTCGGAAAGTTATAGATCAACTCTTCTGCTTTGTAGAAATTATAAGAGAAAAAAAAAAACTTGAAAAAAATTATACGGGGGAAAACTAAAAGTGTTTTTTTGTCAAAATTCGTAACACCCTGTGGAATTTCGTGGTCCGAGTTGAAACGTACAATATCATGGTCTGTCAAGACACATCTTCCTACAGTAACGCCCTTCTTGTTTCATGCGTTTATCTCTATTTTTGCAAAATATATTTAATTTCAAGTGGAAAATCACCAGTTTGGAGAAATTCCATTGAATCAAGAAATTGTCATTAAAATTCGTCTATCAATTTGGAATTTTCTTATTATCACTCAGGCGTGTCGAAATTTTCCCTTTATTGATGTATTTGTCACGTTTTTGTACAATATCCTGACCCTTCTTAAGAAATTTTAAATTAAGGGTTTCTGCATCTGCGCCATGACCAGTTTGGGTAGTTATCTTTACGAGGTCAACCCAAGGCATAAGAGTAACTTCAACTGATGAGTTGAAGAGCATTTTCAACAAGTAACAGTTTGTCTCTTGAACCATCGAGACCTATCTTTCAATATTGATCATACATATCAATAATCATAACCTCATTGTGTCATATCAAGCAGTGAGCACAAATACTCTTGGAGTAAATATAATATAAACACTCAGCTATTCACAATCACAAGTAACATTTTGTCTCTTGAACCATCAAGAACTATCTTTCAATATTGATCATACAGATCATTATAACCTAAGTATTGTGTCATACCAAGCAGTGGGCACAAATACTCTTGGAATAATTATAATATAAGCATTCAGTTATTCACAAACACAAGTAACATTTTGTCTCTTGAACCATCAAGAACTATTCGTCAATATTGATCATACAGATCAATAATTTCAACCTAAGTATTGTGTCATACCAAGCAGTGGGCACAAATACTCTTGGAGTAACTAAAGTTATATAGTACTGTTTATAAACAATTAAAAACTATACTGGTCCTTCGATCTTACAAACCCTCAACACCCAAGGTTCTGTCTTGGTACTTCTCTTTCTGAAGAATAATGATATCCACATTCCAAATGCAAATATATTCTTGTATTGTAATGATACTTTGGCTGTAATAGAAAATGCTTGCAAAGAAACGCTGAAAAGGTAAAAGAGTTAGTACCTAATGAGACCAGAAAATTTTTGGTATATACACTCGGAGGCAAAATTAGCGGAACACTCGAAAATTTAACCAAATTCGAAGTTCGATATTTAACCAAATTCGAAGTTCGATATTTTCCTAATTCTCAACCGATTTAGATGATTTGTGCGGCAAGTTATAGATCAACTCTTCTGCTTTGTAGAAATTATAAGAGAAAACAAAAAAATTGAAAAAATGTTATACGAGGGCAAAACTAAAAGTGTTTTTTTGTCAAAAATTCGTAACACCCTGTGGAATTTCGTGGTCCGAGTTGAAACGTACAATATCATGGTCTGTCAAGACACATCTTCCTACAGTAACGCCCTTCTTGTTTCATGCGTTTATCTCTATTTTTGCAAAATATATTTAATTTCAAGTGGAAAATCACCAGTTTGGAGAAATTCCATTGAATCAAGAAATTGTCATTAAAATTCGTCTATCAATTTGGAATTTTCTTATTATCACTCAGGCGTGTCGAAATTGTCGTTTGCGATTTTTATGTTCGAATTGCATTAGTTATTGATGACAATTTGGTTAATTTGGTGAAAATTAGGAATTCATAGGAGATAACAGTCGGTAGGTATTAAAATACACAACCGAATTCTGGGAACATTGATAAAACTTTTCATTTACACATGTGCACACCTTTTTTTATCAAATATGAATTACAACACACGTTTTTTCGTATATTACCACATTTGCACTTGTTTAAAGAATGAGAGTTTTCCATTCTTTGATTTGATACAAATTCGATCGGTTGCGGTGTTTTGTGATTCTTTTACTCTTTACGATTCGAAACGGTATTTTTCATTCAGAATGAGAGATTTACCACCAACCTCAGTATCAAGGGCAGTTACATTGATCGAGAAAGGGCGCACCTACCGCTCAGTCGGTACCATGTTGGGTGTCTCGACGTCGGTTATCCATCGAATCTACCGACGTTACAGGGAAACTGGATTGTACGTGAGGAGGCGAGGACAAGGAAGAAATCGGGCAACCCGCGCTATACATGACCGTTTCATCGTCAATCAAACCATAAGAAATCCTCGCCTTACTGCTGTTCAAGCACGTAACCTTTTACAAGAAGTGGATAACATTAACGTCAGTGTGAGGACAGACAGAAGACGATTAAATGAAGTTGGTCTGAGATCATACGCGCAAGCAAGAGCACCAAGACTCGATAGAGCCCATCGGGTAGCAAGATTGGCGTTTGCTAGGGAGCATGTAGCATGGACAATCAATCAGTGGAGACGAGTTTTATTTAGTGATGAGAGCCGATATTGTGTGAATTTCGTGGATGGTAGAGATAGAATATGGAGGCATCGAGGGGAACGGTACAATCAAGCGAACTTCGCAGGAACTGAGCAACACGGTGGAGGGTCAGTTATGATATGGGGTGGCATATGCTTGGGAGTACGAACAGAACTGGAGATTATTGGCAATGGATCACTTAATGCCCATCGGTATATAACAGAAATCTTGGAGCCCCATGTTGTGCCTTTTGCTCCTTACATAGGGGAAAATTTCCTTTTTATGCACGATAAGGCGCGCCCTCATACTGCGCGCATAGTGATAGAATATCTCAATGAAGTTGGGATCACACGAATGGACTGGCCGTCCCGGTCACCGGATTTAAGGCCGAACACGTTTCGGACATTCTTGGAAGAAGGGTTCGACAATGGAATCCAGGCAACATTGAAGAGCTGACATTGGCTTTGGTGGAAGAGTGGGACAACATACCTCAACAGATGATAGACAACATCATTGGGAGTATCCGAAATCGTATGCGCGCTGTAATAAGAGCTGGGGGGTCATACTCGCTACTAAAATCAAATGTTTTTTTTTGTGGGTCATCATGAACATTTTTCTCAACATGTTCATTTCATTTCACGAGTTTATCGCCAGGATACACACCTGCTCTCAATTTTAGACAGGAATGATAATTATTATAGTGTCACACAAAAAAATTCAAAAATAAATGTGCAAAATCAACGATTTTTCCAGTGTACTTCGAGTTCTACCGGAGCGTGAAATTGGCCAGTGAATTTCAAAAATTTTCATTTCGTTAGATTTTCGCTTCTCTTATTTTGATTTTATTTTTTGGCTAACCTCCGATGTTATGCACCTACGCAAGATTAAAAATAAATTCTTGAAATTTGTGACTTTTCGCTTCAAATTGGATATCTCTTGTAAAAATAGAGATAAATGCATAAAACAAGAAGGGCGTTACTGTAGGAAGATGTGTCTTGACAGACCATGATATTGTACGTTTCAACTCGGACCACGAAATTCCACAGGGTGTTACGAATTTTTGACAAAAAAACACTTTTAGTTTTGCCCTGCATAAAATTTTTTCAATTTTTTTGTTTTCTCTTATAATTTCTACAAAGCAGAAGAGTTGATCTATAACTTGCCGAAAAAATCATCTAAATCGCTTGAAAATTAGGAAATATATCGGACTTCGAATTTGGTTAAATTTTCGAGTGTTCCGCTAATTTTGCCTCCGAGTGTATATATATATATATATATATATATATATATATATATATATATATATATATACACCACTACGTAAAACTCCGCAGGCTCAAAACTTTATCAGTTTTTGTCCTAGAGAGTTGAAAGATATCTCAAATTGTAGTTTCAGTCCTCATTAAAATGATATATTGCTACAGAGCATATCGTTGATACAAAAAAGCAAATGAAGAATATAAAATTGTATTCCTAGATGAAGAAAATTTAACGCCTTCTGGTTTTGAATCATTGTCCTGAACAATTCGACGACACGCTGACACTCGTAGCTTTTGATACTCTATCGTAGAGTCGATGGGTATAA
Organism: Cryptolaemus montrouzieri; assembly: GCA_013387265.2. Taxonomy (NCBI): domain Eukaryota; kingdom Metazoa; phylum Arthropoda; class Insecta; order Coleoptera; family Coccinellidae; genus Cryptolaemus; species Cryptolaemus montrouzieri. The sequence goes on along the minus strand of JABFTP020000124.1, from coordinate 66,844,937 downwards.
TAAGATTCTTGGCCATTTTTTCTCGTCGCATGAAATCGTACACTCGGAAAATAATTTTTCTCGCTTGGCTATGAACAACTCGCTTGAAATTCTTATCCCTGTTACAAAAAGTGGCAAAATTGAAATGAAAATTCTCTATCATTAAACAAATACTGATACAGAAAAAAGTTGTGACTAATATATATTTGGGAAGTCTGAAATCCCCAAAAATATTCTTTTTAATCATTCTGTATATCAAAAACGTTAGTGTGTATCGCTTCATCAATAATGCTTGGCTTTCTTTATTAGACAATAAAAGTGATTATGTAATGTTGAACCAATATATGGATAAGACTATAAAGCTAAAATTTCATGCTGGTTACGGCAGAATGACAAATTATGGATTATTATATCGGTAGGTCTATGACGGATTATAATTGAATGATTCCCTTTGGAACTCAATACTTGTTTCATTCGAATAGATAATACTTACATTTTCATCCCATGCGGAACTCCAAAGTCTTGATGAAGACAATTTATTCAGTTATTTCAATACACAAGAAAAAATGAATATACAGAGGAGATTCACAACAGATACTTTCCGAAACACCGATAGCTAGGATCTGGATGTACCACTGGGCTTCCAGCGAGTTGATTTGGAGATGGATAACTTTTTCAGGTAAGGGTAGTACGGACCGAACTTGGTGTTTTCCCACAGGGTGACGCACCTGCCATGAGATCTTGAACTATTTCTACTACCGGTCACCGTTTAAACTCACTAACATAAACACTAACATTTCAGTAGCTGGAGTTTTATAGCTCTAACACATTTCCATAGTTATAATATCCTACGAAATTCATTGATTTTGGATCCCAAATTACCTGTTTTCGAATAGCCATACCATACAAAATAAAAGTACATGCCTTCTAGAAATTTTCCTAGAGCGGAAAAAACTTCAATGAAGTAGCCTGGCTCAGCTTGGATCGAAGATGTCCAATTTCGAATGGTAGATGGATGCGGCAGTTTGAAAATGTTGCTGTAAAAATATAAATATTTCGTTGATATTTATCAATTTTAATATTATCATGATTTATTACCTGCAATAATTATAAGCTGTAGAGGAGTAATAATTAAGAGTTACAGCAAATTCATTCAAGTCGTTTGAATATCTTCTACCAGTAGGTTTCTTGGATTTATTTTTCAGTTCATTTTGTATGATTTAGAGACATGCATTTAACTTTTTTTCTATTCCTCCGAATTGTGTCGTTTAAAATTTTAATTTTTGTCCCATGTTTTGTTTCAAAGGGCTTTGTGTTCATTGTTACACTGGAATCAATAGCTTCAACTTCTGTTTCAGAAGAAGAGTTTTGTTCTCTCGTATAAATCTTTCGTTTCCTCAACCTAGGAATTTTTTTTAAGATGCTCTGGACAATTTGGGAAAACAGAAGGTATAGACTCTGTCTTCAAGCTCTGTTCCATGTATGTTCCAGATCTTTCCAAATAATCAGAATTGATGAAGTGGTCACTACACAATTTTGAAGACGTCGGTGAAACGAAATTCTTTCTTGTGATGGCGTTGACCCATAATTTGAACAATGTCTCATTTTTTAGTGGAAATCTGTGATATATGAATATCAATTTTTAAAATGAACAAATTTAAAATGAAATTTGAAACGCACTGAAAAAACTAGCGAGAAATGTTTTTATCATGACTGTTTAAATGCCATAAGCACTTCAAGAAACAGGCATTTTTTCAGCTCCAGGCACAAACCCTTCAAACTGATTATATAAGCACCACAAAAAAGTCTAGGGAACACTTACCAATATCTTTAAAATATGAATTTGATGATTCAAATTTATAGAAATCTTTCGGTTTTTGTTTGGATGTATTGTATATAATGTATTCTCAAGAAAACAAAAGAATGTTTGACTTCTCCAAAGCACCTATTATAAAAAAACTTGAAATTTGAAAATGACGAAATTTGGTAAAACATAAAAAAAAATCCTGAACTAATATTTTCGAAGCGATATGGAAGCACTTATATTTTTCAGTACCCAGAAGGTCCACCTCTGTTATTAATGACACTTTGACATCGTCGCGGCATGCTCAATATTAAATTGTCTATTACATTTTGGCCTAAGTCATTCCAAGCCCCCTGAACTGCTAATCGAAGCTCCTGTTCATGATGGAAGACGTTTTGACGCAGGAGATTTCTTTTTAGGGTGTCCCATACATGCTCGATGGAATTCAGATCTGGGGAGCAGGATGGCCACGGTAGAAGATCGATATAATTCTCTTCAAGAACGTTCAAGACAACTCTTGCACGATGAGTAGGGGCATTATCTTGTTGGAAGAGTGGATTTTGACCCATTGTTTGGAGATACGGTACCACTACAGGTGAAACTATCTCATTTGCGTAGGAATTTCCCGTGAGGTTGTTCTGTATGAAAACGAGGTCAGTTCTTCCATCAAGGCGTATACCTCCCCAAAACATCACTGATCCGCCTCCCTGTCTAACAACTTTTCGAGCATGCTGGAGACGGTTTTGCTGTCCAGGTTCCCTCCATATTCAAATTATTTCAGAATCGGGATAATAACTAAATCTAGATTCATCACTGAAGAGAACTGTGGCCCACCTCTCTTGATCCCAGTTTACGTGTTCTTGGCACTAAGCTAAACGAGCAGCGCGATTTCCATGGGTTATTTGTGGAACTTTTAAAAGACGTCTGGAGTGGAGTTGACCTTCGTGCAGTCGATTTCTCACAGTTTGGCCGGAAATTGGTACATTATGAACTCGTGATAGCCCTTGAGCTAATTGAGATGCTGTGGTAGTACGATCTCTTCTGGCTAGTAAAACCAAAAATCGGTCTTGGGCGACTGTAGTAATCCTGAAACGATCTGTATGGCGTTCTTTCACGTTACCTGTTTCATTGAAACGCGACCATAAACGGTTTATGACACTTGGGCTACTTCCCAGAACCCTGGATACTTCCCGTTGTGAGCTCCCAGCTTGGAGCATGCCAACGGCTCGTAACATCTCTTCTCTAGTCAAATGTAGTCTTTCCATGGTTGAATAACAAAACTTGAATCTTTCATTTGTGCTTACAACAGAAACAAAGTGCCAACTAACTGATTTCAAACATTGAATACATGAAATGATTATAAAGCAGCGTCGCATCTGCTGCATTTTTAGTTTTTGTAAAAAACTGAAATCTGTTGCGGTACTCTACATAATTTGGTGAAAAATTGATGCAGGTGTTCATTTCTTAAAAAAAATCATCCATATTGATCGTTCTGGATACGATATATCGATATTCAGAAGTGTTCCCTAGACTTTTTTGAGGTGTTGATGTACAGGTTAATTGTCTATTGTTGCACAGATTCTCCGAAAAAACTGCTGCTGGAAAGTTAACACTTGAAAAAAAATATTAAATAGTTCACGAACAGTAGTAAATAATCAACTTCACTTGAACTGCAATTGGTCGCAACCTCCACCACTTGCTTCACTTTTCGATAGGAGTTATCAATTCAGCGTGTATAGATAACATCCTTGATCGTCGTACGCTTTTTTGTCTCCTTATACCCCCTATCTTATCATCCATAGTTCGCTTAACTTCTTTGTTGTAACTGTCCACCGTTTCAATCGTACCCAGTCTATCATTGCTACACCCCATGCAATTCTGATCTAGAATTCCGTTTTCATATTTACAAACTTGGTAGATAGGAAAAAAATTTCTAGTTGCATTACGAATTTAAAGTTTATTTCTAGGATTGAACTAGAAGAAGTAAGGAATGAGAAACAAGAGAGTTTAATACTATTGAGCAAAAGGTCTTCTGTATCTAGTCCACGTCATTTGGCACATTCGAGTACCCTGAAAGACATCAAGACATTGGAAGACTTGAATGAAAGTGTGGATCATTTGCTGGAGGTACGTGTTTTAGCTGAAGATTTCTATTTTCATTTCCTTTGTTAAATTTTCTCTTCTGAATTTTTTCAGAGATCTTCGGAAGACGCAGAGGTTTGCCAACAAATCGCCTCCAAAATCCAGCAGTTCAACAAGGATTTCTCGAAGGTCGAGAAGAATCTCGAAGAACTCTACGAGCAATCCTTGCAGGAAAAACAACTCACAGATGAAAAAATCACAAAGTTGGAAACCGAAAATTCAGAGTTAGAGCGTAACATACGGACTCTCGAAACCAAATTGGAAATATTCAACCAAGACGGCACCATTAACGATTCGCTGAAGAAAATCGCGGATCTCAGCGGTGAAAACGTGGGGGCGAATCTGAAGAGAGGATTCCTGGAAGTCGAATGTAGAAAACTACAAGAAAAGAATGATTTTCTCGCCGCCGATCTTCTCCGGATAGAAACTGAACATACGAAAAATCTTGCGGAATGGTCGAGAAACGACAAAGCCCTGAGAAGCAAAATAAAGATTTTGGAGAATGATTTGGAGAGGGCTGTTAGCTTCGAGGAGTTTAGAAAAGTGAAGAAGGAGCTGGAGAATTTGACTGTTAAGTTTAGGGAGCTCATGGAAGATTATAAACGCCAGAATGACAATAATCAGACGGAGTTGGATTTGACGAAGAGGTGAGAGATATCAAATAAATACCTCAAAAAAGTCTAGGGAACACTTCTGAATATCGATATATCGTATCCAGATCGATCAATATGGATGATTTTCTTTAAGTAATGAACACCTGCATCAATTTCTCACCAAATTATGTAGAATGCCACAACAGATTTCAGTTTTTTTATAAAAACTAAAAATGCAGCAGATGCGACGCTGCTTTATAATCATTTCATGTATTCAGTGTTTGAAATCAGTGAGTTGGCACTTTGTTTCTGTTGTAAGCACAAATAAAAGATTCAAGTTTTGTGATTCGACCATGGAAAGACGACATTTGACTAGAGAAGAAATGTTACGAGCCGTTAGCATGCTTCAAGCTGGGAGCTCATAACGGGAAGTATCCAGGGTTCTGGGAAGTAGCCCAAGTGTCATAAACCGTTTATGGTCGCGTTTCAATGAAACAGGTAGCGTAGAAGAACGCCATACAGGTCGTTTCAGGATTACTACAGTCGCCCAAGACCGATTTTTGGTTTTACTAGCCAGAAGAGATCGTACTACCACATCATCTCAATTAGCTCAAGAGCTATCACGAGTTCATAATGTACAAATTTCCGACCGAACTGTGAGAAATCGACTGTACGAAGGTCAACTCCACTCCAGACGTCCTTTAAGAGTTCCACAACTGACCCATAGAAATCGCGCTGCTCGTTTAGCTTGGTGCCAAGAGCACGTAAACTGAGATCAAGAGAGGTGGGCCACAGTTCTCTTCAGTGATGAATCTAGATTTGGTATTATCCCGATCTCCAGCATGCTCGAGAAGTTGTTATACAGGGAGGCGGATCAGTGATGTTTTGGGGAGGTATACGCCTTGATGGAAGAACTGACCTCGTTTTCATACAGAACAACCTCACGGGAAATTCTTACGCAAATGAGATAGTTTTACCTGTAGTGGTACCGTATCTCCAAACAATGGGTCAAAATCGACTCTTCCAACAAGATAATGCCCCTCCTCATCGTGCAAGAGTTGTCTTGAACGTTCTTGAAGAGAATGATATCGATCTTCTACCGTGGCCATCCTGCTCCCCAGATCTGAATCCCATCGAGCATGTGTGGGACACCCTAAATAGAAATCTCCTGCGTCAAAACGTCTTCCATCATGAACAGGAGCTTCGATTAGCAGTTCAGGGGGCTTGGAATGACTTAGGCCAAAATGTAATAGACAATTTAATATTGAGCATGCCGCGACGATGCCAAAGTGTAATTAATAACAGAGGTGAACCTTCTGGGTACTGAAAAATATAAGAGCTTCCATATCGTTTCGAAAATATTAGTTCAGGATTTTTTTTGTGTTTTACCGAATTTCGTCATTTTCAAATTTCAAATTTTCTTTTATAATAGGTGCTTTGAAGAAGTCAAATATTTTGTTTTCTTGAGAATAAATTATATACAATACATCCTAACAAAAACCGAAAGATTTCTATAAATTCGAATCAACAAATTCATATTTTTAAAGATATTGGTAAGTGTTCCCTAGACTTTTTTGAGGTGTTTATGTTCAGAAATTTTCTTTTGTTCTTTAAATATTGGTAACTAGTAAAGAGGCATCCTGCTGCGACGCGCATGAGTAATCTACCTGATAATCAGTCGGGACTTCCCTTGTTCTTTGGATGTCCAATCTTCCAGAAAAAAAATAATATAAAGTCCAAATTTCAATTCAGGTGATCTTAGTAAGAAATATGACCCCCTTGTGAGTTGATGATAGTTCTATGCTTCTAAGAATGTTCAAAATATAGGTCTTGAAAAATTTCTAGAAGAAAGTGTGTCAAGTCGATCGAAGAGCTCCAAATAATTGTTGCCATTTTTGAAAATCATTTTGACCTTGTTTAACGCCTTTTTCAAGCATTTTTGATTCAGGTCAGGCGATTGAGTAGGCCAAGGTAAAACATAGGTATCGAGCAGATTAAGAAATACGTTATAGCAGCTGCAGCATGGGGAGAGGGGTATGATCATGTATAGAACGAAAGTTTTCTCAATCTACTACTATTTACTTTTCTATAAATGTCTACCTCCTGGACTAACTCTTCATTAATTTCAGATCCAAACAAATGTGCGACGCAGAAAAACTGGAACTGAAGAACAGACTGAACGAATGTCTTTCCAAAATTCACTCGTGCCAAGGCATAGAGTCTTCCGATGAAAAGATACAAGATCTCTCGAAGCATTTGTCAGAGTGTGAGGTCAACGTTATAGGCGAGAAGCAAAGAGCCGATCACATCAACAACCTCTACGAGCTGGTCAAAGATCAACTGAACAAATCAGAGGAAAGATTCAAAGAGTATGAGAACTACACCAAAGATATAATGCACAAGAACTTGATACTGCAGGGTCAGCTCAAAGAGGTCGAGGATAAATTGTGCGAATTCGTCGACGTGGATCTGTATAATGCCGTGAAGGAAGAACTCAAAGGGGCTCTCGGTCAGATTGATGACTTGTCCGCTCAAGTGGGGAAGCTGCAGGAAGAAAAGCTTGTAAGTACGGTTTATTCAGATTTACAGAGAGTTCTATTAGCTTGTTCGGATCACTCGGATCAGAAAGGCGATGGGACATTCGAAAAGAGGGTGGGTAGAGTTGAAGTTTGGTTTATTCAGCATCAAGGAGTAGACGAAGAGAGTAGAGGAGTAGTAGGTGAAACGTAAGTTCCGTATCCATGATTGCATGCGCGAAACGAACGTTTTTTCATAGCTGAACATCGCGAGAAGAAGTAGAGGTGTGGAGAAAAGAAGGACTTCCTAGAACAGCAAGGGAGTTTGTTTATTGTATTTTCTTCAGTGTCCTATCCGCTTTCGCAGTTTCTGTCGAGATCTCTGCTCGTTTGTTTTATCAGGTGAATTCTTCAGAAAGACTAAAAATTATTCGAATGGATTAACTGTGCTGCAACAACTTAAACTACGTGATGTTGTTCCTCCGCAAAATCTATGAGATAGTGCTCTTCGCATGGCTCATGACAGACTCTTTTTGTTTGGTGATGAGAGGTTACTATTCTTCTGGTGTTACAGATGAGTTACTGGATCCAAAACACTTTCATCAGCGTTTTCTACATTCACATCGTGTAGGGTGTGCACCAATTGGAATTATTCGTTCATGTTTGTCACAGGTAGTTTGGATGAATGTCAGGCATAGCCTGTTAGATACCACATCTGTCGACCGAAGAAGAGAAAGGTGAATTGATGTGAAAAATCTGTGGACTCTTTTAAGTTTGGAGAGTCTTAAAGCGTTCACAACATTGAGCCAAACAATAAGCGCCAATTTTCTGTTTGGCTGTCTAAGTTGTCTCCAAAATGATAGCACGTAGCAACAGTTCTTTCACAAGATCAAAGAACAGTTACTGCCGATTGGCACACAACCATTTGTTTACCGCAATTCGTTCGTGAGCTTCGAGAATCCAACCCTGAACGGCAAATCATTCTTCACCAAGACAATACAAGTTCGTACACAGCCCAGAAAACAATTGAATCTTCAACGCAAGAAAACACAAACAAGAAAAGACTTGTCCCATCATCCTGCGTGCAGTCCGGACCTAAGTGCCAACGATTTCTTTTACTTTTCCTAAAATCAAGAACGGACTGCGTGGTCAAAGGTTCCAGGCTTCAGAAAAAGCTGCCTTTCAAAAAACCATTTTGAATGTAGAAGCAAACGATTCGAATCACTGCTTCCAGAATTAGTTCGAATGAATGCAGAAGTGTTTTAATCTTCGTGGAGATTACTTTGAGAAATCTTAAAGCGCTCTAAATCATTTCATTCAAGCGTTATAAGCAAAACTTAAAAGACATTCCTCATATCCACCCTTCCAGTCTCACACTTGAACAGCATCTTGTGTAATACTACTGGAATGATGAAATCTAAGCAAGAAATAACGAAATCGCTTGTCCAGACGGTGAAACATTAGAACTGGACAATTGATGAGTGGAAACGAGTCTCGTTGTGGAGTACGAATGCAATTTGTATCCTCCAGATACACACACCACAAAAATTTTCGCATCACCTGGTATTCTGAATTCTACAATCGATTAAGCAGCTCGATGGCAGTTTCTTTGTAAACATATGTTTTTGGACATATGAGGGGAAAAAATCTTATCTATGTAGTAACATTTGTTTCCATATGATCTCAAACACGTCTGAAACAAGAATGAGTTTATTTGACGATCACTATTCATTCAATTTCTCTTCAGTTTTCTCGCTAAATTAATGCAAGTTTTCTGTGTTTCTTGTTGATTTTCGAATCTTTGAATTTATTGTAATGGCTGCTGAACATCCTGGACGCTATTTGAGTGATCCTGAAGTGATAAGAATTGTAACACTTCTAGAGGAGGGGCGAAGCCAACGTTACGTGGCTAACTTATTGAATGTTAACCAAAGCACTATTTCAAGAGCAATTAATCGGTACCACGAAACAGGGGAATATGGAAGAAGGGCCGGACAGGGGAGAAATCGGATAACAACACCAGTTGATAATCGTTGGCTTCGTTTAACTGCACTAAGAGTTCGGCACTGTACGGCCAGAATGCTACGAAATGAACTTTCACTTTCCAGAAATATGCATATTTTATTGCAAACTGTTAGGAACAGGCTCAGAGAAGACGATATCAGACCAAGGGTGGCTCCTACCGGCCCGCGTCTCACCAGAGAGCATCGAGTTGCAAGACTTCAGTTTTCGAGGGAACATGCATATTGGGGTATTCCAGAATGGCCGAATGTTCTTTTCTCCGACGAGTCCAGGTTCTGTCTAGTATCAAATGATAGACGCATGCCTGTATACAGACGACCTGGGGATGCAATATCCGGCAAACCGAAAACTTCGGAGAGGGCTCAGTATCGGTGTAGGGAGGCAATTCTTTCCATGGTCGAACTGAGTTAGTCTTAGTGAATAATGGAAGAATGACAGCGGTCAGATACATCGCAGATATCTTTAAACCCCATGTTGTACCCATTGGCCCATCGATCGGCGAAAACTTCATTTATATGCATGATAATGCTCGGCCTCATGCATCTAGAATTGTTACAGAATTTCTGCAAAACGCCGAAATTGATATTTTAAGATAGCCAGCCAGAAGTTCCGACTTGAAACCCATAGAAAATGTTTGGGAGAACATGGGGTGGCAAATTCAGCAACGTAGGATGCCTTGTAGAATACTCCAACAACTAGAAAATCTGCTGCCTGAAATTTGGAACTCAGTGATTCAAGAGTACATCCAAAATTTGTTCGAGGGGCTTCCGAGACGTATACTGGCAGTAATTAGGCCGGGGAGGAAACACTCGATTTTGAAAGTGATTAGTAACCATTCGATGCTAGTTGATTGGTCTCCGAATGTTTGAAGATGGTAGACTTTTTTAATTTTTCATTAACTCGAAAATTGTTGATATTTTCTATCATACACTCATCTCTTTCGAATGATATCTTCTTATTTTATACTTCTGAAAGTTACCAAGCGACTCTTGAATGACCAACCTAAAAGTTTATATGGTATTGTCGTAAAAGTAGGGTGATGCGACAATTTTTGTGGGGAGTGTATTGAAGCTCGACTGCGTGAGTGGCCTCGTTTTTACAGGAGCTGATGCCGCGACACCCTCTGTTGATTTAGACATATATAATTGAGCGTCTTGGTCTGAGAACTCAGTCCTAACAACCCTGGCACATCCATCGCCATCTAAATTCGCAAAAATGTTATCAAGACAGTTGCCCTCACGTGTGGGCTAAAAGTTTATATAATATTGTCGTAAAAGTAGGGTGATACGACAATTTTTGTGGGGAGTGTATTTGCTTTGTAGTTTGAGAGAATGAGCGATATGTTGAGCAAATTAGAGTGGCTGTGATGGGTTTAGGATGAATCTCTATCTCATTGACTGTTTGTAATATTGTTGGTGATAATATGATATTCATGGTAGATAATGCATAACCTTATTGTGACAGATAGGCCAAACTTTTACGGAATTCGCTGGCTGAAAAGGCCTGCTCGTTCCCTTGACATTGAGCGTTTGAGCATATGGCAGCAATTCACCCATTTTAGACATCAGTAACTTCCGAACAGCTTGAAAAAGTTCTTTCACAATAATAAATCAACCATAGAACGAAATATGGTCAAGGTTGGCCTAGAAGGATGAAGAACCCTTCTTGGTTTTTGAGCAGGATTCACAAGATATGAGGACTCTCAAAGGATTCTTGGAAGTTGTATTTTTCAATTAAATTTCTAAGACACAAGTTCCTCTGCTGCTCTTGCAAAATAAACCAAGAGATGAACGTTGAACTTTCTATAACCTTTCATATTTTTGCCAGGTTCTGGAATTGACCACGAAAACCACATCCCTATGGTCCACCGCGAAAGAAGAGGAACTGCTTGGCCTCAAGCATCAAATCGTAGATCTGCTGTCCAATTCAGACGATAAAGCTGTCATAGCGAGGATCAGCGCAGACTTGATGCAGGCTCGAGCAAACGAGAACGAATGGAAGAGCAAGTGCGAAATACTTTCCGGCCAGCTGGGGCAGTGCCACGAGGAATGGTTGGACGCGCTGCGAACGTTGGATGACGAGAAGCGTAATTTCGAAGCTGAGGAAAGGCATTTGAAGAAGAAAAATAGGTGAGAAGCACTGATTAATGTTGATACACTGTATGCACCGTTACTATTTGATAATCAATCATTACTAAATCACGAACAGAATCTTCATAATATTGTTACTACCAACAAAGGAATCAATAGATCATTGTTACCGCGGTTTTGAACTCTCGTTCATCATTGGACAGTGTGAAACTATACTAGATACAACGAAAAGAGAGAGTGTAAACAAAACAAACGCACGAGGCCTGAACGTGATGTCACACAGGGTTGAATCCAGGGACTGGCTTCCATTTGATCACGAAATTGAACTCTGAATTAAGTAATGGACATCAATGATGTAGAATTTCATTCTAAAATGAAGTATTCACGCAATAGTTTCGGATATGACTGATTGAATTATCATAAAAACAGGCAATGAAATACGCAAATGATGTTGTAGGTATATTTTCTGGTGGTAGAACATTATTGAAACATATATATTACAAGAGTTACATAAAAAAGGACATCAAGGATTATCATCGCCATTATCAGATTCAGACGATGAACTTGAATTATTCTCGAGATTGATAATAATAGGATCCAGTTGTTCGTCTATTATGTGATCTAATTGCTACATTCTCGGTTCGACCTTCTCTACGACATGCTTAATGCAGTTTTGCCACTTGACAGCATCAATCCTTTCAATGGATTCGGCGAAAAGTTTCTTCATGTCTTGGAATTTGAATGATGTGTTCTTAGATGCCACATAATTCTTCATCTCAGCCCAAACCAGTTCGATGGGATTGAGCTCGCAATGATAATGCGGGAGTCGCAACACGATTTTATTTTGGTTTTGAGCCATTTCATCTACTACATATTTATTATACGCTCAGGCCCGCCGCTAGCGGTTTGAACGCCGGTGTGCAATTCCTATCGTGCCGCCCCTATCTAACTACAAAACCTAGGTGTTTATAAAAATGTGAAAAAAAAAATGCTGTACAGTGAAAAACTATGTTATATTAGGTTATTTTATACAAGATAGATACACTAATACGACATTAAATGAAAAAATGAAGGTGCAGTTTATACATATTATGTAGGTAGGTATAGGTATTAAGTTATTTTACAGAAACTGCACCTTTCTTGCCTTCATGTTGGCAAAATCAGCTATAATTTTTTTGGTGTCTAGTCTATTTAGAATCTCATGTTCAATTGAAATTATTGCTAAATTACTTAGTCTTTGCTGGTGCATAGTTGATCTCAAATAGTTTTTTATTATTTTTAACTTTGAAAATGACCTTTCACCAGATGCAACTGAAACCGGCAATGTAAGTAGTATCCTTAGCGCTATTGCTGTATTCGGAAATGTTGACAATAATTCATTAGCAAAAATGTATTGCAATAGGGTTTGTGGATCATTAGACTGGTTTTCAGTTAAATGCAACTTTAAAGCATTGATTTCATTAAACATATCTATACCGTCAATATCTGCGTCACTACTTGAACTATCATTTAGCTTCACATTCAAATCTTTACAATGTTTCATTAAATCATCTTTGGAGTAACTAAACAAGTTATTATTGGTGAAAAAGCCAAAAACGTCGGTAAAAGTTTCCAATTCATCGAATCTACGTTTTAAAGAAGTTAAGGTTTGGTCCAGGATCCTAAAAAAAACATCTACCTTGTATTTTGTTTTAGGGTCTAGTAAGACTTCATCACTCTGTTCATACTGAAATTGAATTGGTTTTCTTCGTGGACGAACGGTATCTATAGGCGGAAAATCTGCATCTACATTAAGTTCCCGAGCCACATTGGTAGCTTCTTCTAACACCCTTTCGAAATGCTCATCTGTGCGATATTCGGTGAATTTATGAATCAATTTATTTAACAAATTTATGCAGATTTGAGTATTTATTGTGGGGTTTTGCATCATTTTGCTAATAGCATTAATTTCGTTCAAAATATCAAACCAAATTACAACTAAGCAAATAAATCTATAATTTTGAATATTCAAAGCAAGCGAATGGGCTTTGTGAGTTGTTGTACAATCCCATTCCGACGAATTGTTGACAGATGACACACAGTTTGATGGATGAAAGGCCCCAAGCAGTGTGTCCTCCTTCAATGAAACGGGTATCTAGAGTTAAAATGACCTCCTATGAAGGAAGATTTAGTTTCAGTTTAAGAAATATGAAAATCTATTGCAACTTTATCATGAACGACTATAAATTCGATCGTATTTTATCTTACCAATATGTAGCAAATATTAAGAATTCATTTTGAATGAACTGGAAAACTTAAGGAATCTAAGAGTTTGAAATTGAAAGAGAGCATAAAACTCTTTGAACTGCACTTTTATTACAAAAAAGCTGCATATCTAACAACATAATCAGTACTGCAACGTGAGCGAATCTTATGTTTATCTGTAACAAAATAGTTCGATCATCAACCGTCATGGCGTTGAGATCTCAATTTAGAACGCCAGAATAGACGTTGAATCTGAGGGGTAGAAATATGAAATGAAAGAGAGAGTTGCAACAAAAAAGCGACCACATTATTTATGTCAAAATGCCAAATTGATTATCTACAATTTGTCGATTCTGATAGTTAATTTTTATTTTATTTTGATATAATGCATCCTAAATCTGTAACTTAATATTCTAAAACATTCATTTTTACCAATAAATACCAAATACGACGAATAATGAGATAGGTCACCTAACCTAATCTAACTCTTTGAGAAAATACATATTTCAATATCCTTTATTTTTTGTGGACAGTGTAGTTACATTTATTAAATAGACAATAAAACATCCATGCGCATCTGTTACAGATAACTAGTATATGCTTCCGATCTCTGCTCTATTGGTAGACAGATAAACACGTCACTCGAGTCATATGTTTCAGAAGTAAGTCAATATGTAACATTTAATATGGGATTTACAATTTCTTTTACTGTCATTTACTTATGTGGCCCCTTATTAAGTAAAGGGGCGTTCCAAAAATTGCACTCGTTACATATTGAACGGGTACGGGAAAATTATTCATGTAGGGTGTCAGCAAAAAAAGTCTCACTTATTGATCATCGACTTTTCAGCTCCCCCAGACAAGGAAGGAAGATTAATATTGTCAATACCTACATATAAATTTTGTGTTGCCATTATCTAGTGTTTGATTGTATACGGCCCCATCTAAAAGTATAATTGATAATTTAACATATAGTTTAAAAGAAACCTGCACATAGATCGATACAGCGACCTTTTTTGGAGTCCAGAAATGAGGACTTGTTAGTTGTTACTATACTTTGCAGATGGCGCAACATTGAAGGAAAGTAGGGAGCCGCACAATTTATTTTTAGTTCAGAATTTGGCCGATAGATGCTAATGGTTCTAATTTTTATCAATGCATTTCATTCACCCCCCTTAATAATTGTTGTTGGTTGAGTAAGTATGTTACCGAATTTCACATTTTTTTGAGTAATGTTTCTCATGCTTCTAGAAAATTATGAATGGGTTTATGGTTACAATAGTTTTGAGGTAGGAATCTCCTTATATCTACGAGGTTTGAAACTACAGTATTGAGACTGATTTATTTCTATTTTTATTCAAACATGATTACAATGCAATATTGCTTCGAAATCTACACACCGCGCTGTAGACGTCCTTCTCTTGAGTTGATTTTCGATTGTCGGGAAGAGTAAAAAGTCACAAGGACTCAAGTCTGGTGAATAAGAAGGCTGATGAGGCATAGGAATGATTTCTGGCTGAAAACTTCATTATTGAGATTGCAGTGTGACATGGAGCATTGTCGTTACATAACACCCAGTTGTTTTTGATGTTTGGCAGTACACGAAAGACTCTTTCCAAAAGTCATAGGTTCTCGCCACACGCGTTGCCGGATTGGATGTGCCAGCCTCATTACTTTTTTAGAAATCTCTCAGATTAGATTAAAAATGTCATTAAAAAGTATATTTTGAGCTTTGGGAAACCCAGAAAATATATAATATTAAAGTATGAATGAAGCAACTTTGATCTACGGGGTTACTCTCTTTTGCTTGAATTTAGTTGAATTTACCAGTTCCACTTGTGTGTACGAGGGTGAATTGAGAAGTTTGGTAAATAAAGTCAATTTCAAGAATCGAATGCAAATAACTACACTATGGATACATGAGTGAATATTAGTATAACATTTTTGAAGATTATGGTTACTTCCAGAGTTGTTCAAGATATTCTAGAAAACCAGAAGCTACAGTACCACGGATGTATTCCGCTAATATCAGAGCAGAGATTCATAGAAAACATCAAGTTAACTCTTGAGAATAATCACGCGTCCTTCCTCAGTTTTTACAAGGCCCAAAATTTCGAAAATGAGAGTATCATCTTGAAGGAACAAACCGAGGTTGAACTGAAGCATTATGTGGATGCCCAAAAAATACACGGAGGGGATAAGGAGGAAATACAGAGAATGCTCAATTGGCTGCAAGAGAAGAAACATATCGAATTAGATGTAACTAACCATACGATTATTAGGAAACATTTCACCTCACATTGAGTTTTTTCAGCTCATTCGTTTTAGACGCCAGGCCGAATTCAAAGAAATTCAACTTCAACAATGCAACGAGAGGATCCAAATCCAAAACGACCAAATCGCCAAGTTGGAGGAAGATTTATTCTTGTCTCACAAGGATTTCGACGTCAAGTCTTTGGCCGATAGCTACCTACCGGTAAAAAGTCAAGAGAAACCAATGCAAGATATGCAGGAGAAGTCTATCAAGTTCACCAAATGTCAAGACGTCCAGACCGAGGAGTTTCCAGATATTCCCGAAGCGAAGAAAGACGAAGACGTGAAACGCTGTGAAAGTGTTAGGCTCGAGTTGTTGAACACCAGAAAGGAACTGGAGACGAAAGACGATGTAATTCAGCAGCTGAAGAACAAGCTTAACGAGTGTGAGATGAACGTTAGTTTGTTCAGGAAACAGATTGGAGATAAGCAGACTCAGATAACTTTCTACGAGAAACATATCTTGGAGTTGCAGCAGGCGAAGAAAGAAGATGGTGCATCTGAGAGGGCTCATGATAATAGTTTGGCGGTTGACGGTGGTGAGGACGTGATTCCACTTAAGGTGAGTAGTTTCGCAAGCAAAATTGGGTTTAAAAGATATACTAAATCTAATTTTTATTATATCAGGCAACTATCAAAGCTCTACAGGAAGCGGTAGTATTAAAAGAGGAGTCTATACTTCACTACCAATCACTTCTGAAGGAAGACCGTGATAATCATAGCTTAGCAGCTGCCAGAATGCAGGAAGAAGTCAAGATGTTGAAGAATGCTTTGACTGAGGAGAAAGAGAAGAGAATGGAGTAAGTATCATCCTAGGAGATTCAACATGGAAGTTACTTTTTTCTTTTTAGGTATGAAGATACAACAAGTGAACATGCACGCAGCAAGGCAGCTATAGATCAATATGTCAAGCAAGTTCACGCTCTAGAACAACACGCTGATGAACTACACACGCAGGTGTCCACCCTGGAATCACAGTTACAGGCTAGTAGACAGGAAGCTGTTAGATGGAGGTCGCTAGCCAATGACAGATTAAGAGGAATTGATGATATGAGAAAGAGGTATATGGTTTTATGGCATAAATATTTTTCATTTCCTCTGTTCTTGATCCCTTTGCTAACTGCTCTTAATATCCATCTTATAGTTTAGAGGAACAGCATAAAAACGAACTGAATGTTTACAAGAAAGATTCCGAGAAATGGCGCGAAGAAGTACTCAGTCTGAAGGAGCTAATCAACAAACACAAGAATGAGATATTGCAAGTTCAGCCAGATTTACAAAACATCCTGAAGTCCAAAGATGACAGGATTAACGAGTTAACTGTGATGGTACGCCAGTTGCGGGTAAATATTTCCCTAAAACAATGATCTTGAACTTGACTTTGGATTCACTTTTTGAGATTATAACTTATGACTTCATTTCTATTCAAAAAAATCAATGTTGCCAAGGTCGAGTAGGCTAAACGCGATTGCCCTTTGAAAAAGGTATAAGAAGAAATACTTTTTTCACTAGGAAGAACTTCAAGCGGAATCTGAAAACGAAGCAGCTGATCAGAAAGTCGAACAAGAAAGGATGAAGGAGCAGATGCACAAGCAACACGAGAGCCTTAGGAAACGGTTCGACACTCTGCTGCAAAGAGAGAGGAATGCTAGAGAGGAAATTAGGGATCTTAAAGCACAGTTAGTGAAGTAAGTTTACCACACTTCTTATTTGAATGCCAGGAATTCGTTTGTAAAGTTGTTTACCTGCAAGTCATATCATTATGTTTCTGAATCGCACAAGCCAAATCAAGTTGGGTGGGTGTTGGATAGTGGTTTTCGCGTGTTCAAGTGAAACTTGATGTTTCTGATATTGAAGTTTCGGGAATCACATGAGGCCAGATCAGGAGCATTTAGACTTTGTTTTTCGAGTTTTTGGAAGGTTAGTAATGATATTGTATACAAACACCTCAAAAAAGTCTAAGGAACATTTACCAATATCTTTAAAATATGAATTTGATGATTCGAATTCATAAAAATCTTTCGGTTTTCGTTAGGATGTATTGTATATAATGTATTATTAAGAAAACAAAATGATATTTGAAATTTGAAAATGACGAAATTTGGTAAAACACAAAAAAAAATCCTGAACTGATATTTTCGAAACGATATGGAAGCACTTAAATCTTTCAGTACCCAAAAGGTCCACCTCTGTTATTAATGACACTTTGGCATCGTCGCGGCATGCTGAATATTAAATTGCTTATTACATTTTTGTCTAAGTCATTCCAAGCCCCCTGAACTGCTAATCAAAGCTCCTGTTCATGATGGAAGACGTTTTGACGCAGGAGATTTCTTTTTAGGGTGTCCCACACATGCTAGATGGGATTCAGATCTGGGGAGCAGGATGGCCACGGTAGGAGATCGATATCATTCTCTTCAAGAACGTTCAAGACAACTCTTGCACGATGAGGAGGGGCATTATCTTGTTGGAAGAGTGGATTTTGACCCATTGTTTGGAGATACGGTACCACCACAGGTGAACTATCTCATTTGCGTAAGAATTTCCCGTGAGGTTGTTCTGTATGAAAACGAGGTCAGTTCTTCCACCAAGGCGTATACCTCCCCAAAACATCAATGATCCGCCTCCCTGTCTAACAACTTCTCGAGCATGCTGGAGACAGTTTTGCTTTCCAGGTTCCCTCCATATTCGAATTCTTCCCGAATCGGAATAATAACTAAATCTATATTCATCACTGAAGAGAACTGTGGCCCACCTTTCTTGGTCCCAGTTTACGTGTTCTTGGCACCAAGCTAAACGAGCAGAGCGATTTCCATATGTCAGTTGTGGAACTCTTAAAGGACGTCTGGAGTGAAGTTGACCTTCGTGCAGTCGATTTTTTACAGTTTGGTCGGAAATCTGTACATTATGAACTCGTGATAGCTCTTGAGCTAATTGAGATGCTGTGGTAGTATGATCTCTTCTGGCTTGTAAAACCAAAAATCGATCTTGAGCGACTGTGGTAATCCTGAAACGACCTGTATGGCGTTCTTCTACGCTACCTGTTTCATTGAAACGCGACCATAAACGGTTTATGACACTTGGGCTACTTCTCAGAACCCTGGATTCTTCCCGTTGTGAGCTCCCACCTTGGAGCATGCCAACGGCTCGTAACATCTCTTCTCTAGTCAAATGTCGTCTTTCCATGGTCGAATCACAAAACTTGAATCTTTTATTTGTGCTTACAACAGAAATAAAGTGCCAACTAACTGATTTCAAACACTGAATACATGAAATGATTATAAAGCAGCGTCGCATCTGCTGCATTTTTAATTTTCTATAAAGAAAAACTGAAATCTGTTACGGCACTCTACACAATTTGGTGAGAAATTGATGCAGGTGTTCATTTCTTAAAAAAAATCATCCATATCGATCGTTCTGGATACGATATATCGATATTCAGAAGTGTTCCTTAGACTTTTTTGAGGTGTGTGTATATACGTATATGTCTATTTTTGGCAAATTTCCTTCAAACGCTTTACAACGCCCAAATATTATTCTTATTTCTTTCTGACAAGATTTATGGGAACATGAGGTTAAGGAGGTATTTGAAATTATCAACATAAATATATAGTCAATAGCCAATAAAACAAGCCTTCTGGTATACTATGAAAATGGGTACGGAGCAAATATTCTTTGTGTGACTGAACACTGGATTTAAGAATTCCAAACCCAATTGATAAGCTTGAATAATTATAAAACAGTAAGTTCATCGTGTAGAAAACAGTACTAACACGGAGGAGTACTTATTGCAGTAAAAGACAACCTTAGAGTAGTTCAAATCGAAGGAATGACAGTGTCATCTGTTATTTCTCATTTTGCAATGAAATATTATTATTATTCAGATCAGTTCCTCATTATTGTTGTTGTTCGTCAGTTGAAATTAATCTGAAAATGGTTTATTCCACTGAGGAAAGGGTCGAAATTGTATCGACGTATTTTCGAAATAACAGTTGTGCCAAAGAAACGGCAAGGATATTCGATAGGAACCATCCTGAAAGAGAAAGGAGTCAGTCACCAGTACGTTAAATATTTGGTTGACAAATTCTAGCTACGGGTTCGGTGGCAAACAAAAACATGAAGTGGCATGTCCTGTCAGAAATGAGGCAACGGAAGTGGCAGTAGTGGGTCATCTACAAATGGAGAATACTACTTCGATCAGAAAACTATCTCGTCTGACTGGTGTATCAGGTACAACTGTCCATAGAATCGTGAAACATCACAAATTTCACCCCTACAAGGTAAAATTAGTGCATGAAATAAACGAAGATGATCCAGATCGTCGTTTACAGTTTTGTGTTCTATCATGAAAATGAGATTGAACTTTCGAGAGTCCATATATCACACTTGAATCTGGTGATCCTGGTGACTTACAGGTCTCCAAGTGGAACACTAGACAATTATCCATCTAAAATGGGTGAATGGCTCACTTTTGTTGACAATAAGTACTGGGTGTAATTGAAACTAGAGCCACCCCTGTAACTTTTTTTCTATTCGGAATATTTTAATGAAATTTGGAAATCGGATAGAAGACAATATTTTGAATTTGATAACATTAATATGTTCGACATTTCGCGTCCAGTTATGTCGAAAACGATACCAACTTTCAATTTTCAAATAGAACACCCTGTATTTTTTTGCTTATTTCAATTGTTCATCTCATACTACTACCTTTTGACATATTTTTGAAAGAAAAAATAAAACACAATCTTATTTTTTGCAATTTTTAATTTTCATTCTAGAAGGCCATGAACAGTGACAATTGGTTTAGCTGAACATCTCCAGCACGAAAATACAAGATTGTATATATTGCTCATTCCTTACGGGGTGTCAGAATTTTAAATTTCAGTTTCTCCTCAAAAAGTTGGTTTTCTTCTGAGACAACCATATTGGGCTACCGGTATTACAGAAGCAGTATTTTTTTTTTACATTTTTCTTCATACAAACACCTCAAAAAAGTCTAGGGAACACTTACCAATATCTTTAAAATATGAATTTGTTGATTCGAATTTATAGAAATCTTTCGGTTTTTGTTAGGATGTATTGTATATAATGTATTATCAAGAAAACAAAATGATATTTGAAATTTGAAAATGACGAAATTTGGTAAAACACAAAAAAAATCCTGAACTAATATTCTCGAAACGATATGGAAGCACTTATATCTTTCAGTATCTAGAAGGTCCACCTCTATTATTAATGACACTTTGGCATCGTCGCGGCATGCTCAATATTAAATTGTCTATTACATTTTGGCCTAAGTCATTCCAAGCCCCCTGAACTCCTAATCGAAGCTCCTGTTTATGATGGAATACGTTTTGACGCAGGAGATTTCTTTTTAGGGTGTCCCACACATGCTCGATGGGATTCAAATCTGGGGAGCAGGATAGCTACGGTAGAAGATCGATATCATTCTCTTCAAGAACGTTCAAGACAACTCTTGCACCATTGTTTGGAGATACGGTACCACCACAGGTGAACTATCGCATTTGCGTAAGAATTTCCTGTGAGGTTGTTCTGTATGAAAACGAGGTCAGTTCTTCCACCAAGGGTAAACCTCCCCAAAACATCACTGATCCGCCTCCCTGTCTAAAAACTTCTCTAGCATGCTGGAGACGGTTTTGCTTTCCAGGTTCCCTCCATATTCGAATTCTTTCCGGATAATAACTAAATCTAGATTTATCACTGAAGAGAACTGTGGCCCACCTCTCTTGTGCCCAGTTTACGTGTTCTTGGCACCAAGCTAAACGAGCAGCGCGATTTCCATGGGTCAGTTGTGGAACTCTTAAAGGACGTCTGGAGTGGAGTTGACCTTCGTGCAGTCGATTTCTCACAGTTTGGTCGGAAATTTGTACATTATGAACTCGTGATAGCTCTTGAGCTAACTGAGATGCTGTGGTAGTACGATCTCTTCTGGCTTGTAAAACCAAAAATCGGTCTTGGGCGACTGTAGTAATCCTGAAATGACCTGTATGGCGTTCTTCTACGCTACCTGTTTTATTGAAACGCGACCATAAACGGTTTATGACACTTGGGCTACTTCTCAGAACCCTGGATACTTCACGTTGTGAGCTCCCAGCTTGGAGCATGCCAACGGCTCGTAACATCTCTTCTCTAGTCAAATGCCGTCTTTCCATGGTCGAATCACAAAACTTGAATCTTTTATTTGTGCTTACACTAGAAACAAAGTGCCAACTCACTGATTTCATACACTGAACACATGAAATGATTATAAAGCAGCGTCGCATCTGCTGCATTTTTAGTTTTTTATAAAAAAAACTGAAATCTGTTGCGGCACTCTACATAATTTGATGAGAAATTGATGTAGGTGTTCATTTCTTGAAAAATATCATCCATATTGATCGTTCTGGATACGATATATCGATATTCAGAAGTGTTCCCTAGACTTTTTCGAGGTGTTTATGTCTATTCTTAATGGTTCCGGAGTTCTAGCGAAAAATACTTAGGCAACTTCTGCAGAGTATTCCAATCCACCTAGGTATTTTCCGTCTTTCATTTAGTTCATGTGGAACCCATTTTTCCATCATCCTGATATTTCCCATGGCTCTCAAACGTATGGATATGGCTTCTCGTGTCACATTTAATTGATCCGCGAGTTGTTCTTGAGTTTAAGTATCATCCTCATCCAGCAATGCTTGCAATTCGTTGTCTTCAAACTTTTTCGGTGGTTTTCTTCGTTCTTCGTTTCTCACGTCAAAATCACCATTTTTAAAATTTTTAAACTACTCAAAGCACTGTGATCTACCAAGAGTTTCGACAAGCATTCGATGCTATTCTGCAGTAGTTTTCTTCAAATGATGACAGAAAACCAATGCTGTTCGCAAATCGCAGTTTCCAGGTATAAAATTCGACGTGTTTAATGCTGTTGTATGAAACGTGCACTGTTATGAGTTGAAAATCTTTGGCTGATGTCAAAACTAGAAAATGGCGCACATAACGCGATCTGTAGTAACTACATCGACAGCTAGGGCCATCTATGGGCAAATTGCTGTTTCATATTTACATACCTGGTAGACCAAATAAAAAAAATGGGAAACAAAAACTATACCGGGTGAGCCAATAAGGCGAGGAACTTCTTTACCTCGGAAACTATTTGAGATAGAAGCAAAATTTTTTTTGATTATTATTTTATAAATTCCTTTCCGTACATACAAATCGCAAATAAATCCTTTCTTGTGAAGATATTTCGATACATCTTGAGAGTTTTGATGTTTAAGTTTCATTGAACAGCAAAGAATCTAATTTGGTGTTGAAATTTGCATATTTCAATGTCTGAATTTTATCAACAGCATGTTTAATGCAAGAAACATCTAAATCTCACACTAATTTTGAAATTTTCTGGGAAATCTCCATCGGATTTTTGAAAAAAAGGTATCGTTGTAAAGCTTATTCCAGTGGGAGCGAAACACGTGAAAAAGATACAGGGTGTTACATTTGAAAAAAAAAGTTTTTCATGTTTGAAAAATTTCATTTTCGCCGGGTTACTAGGAACACTCGGTGTAAAAATTTTTTTTCTTCATTTGATAATGAGGTACAACACTTTTACTTCAAGAAAAAAAATATCATGTGTAAATTATGGGAAATGAGGCATTTGAGAACTTTTGAAAAAACTTCTAAATTCCCGAAATTATGGATATTTTAATTAATTTAAAATCTACCGATAGTTGTTTGGGCACAAAACAGATATCGTTGAAGAGAGCATCCGAATTGTAATTAGAATATGATAAAAAATACAGGGCATGCCATTTAAAAAAATCTATGTTTGTCCCTGGAGCAAAAATGGAACATCCTGTATGTACGAAAATAATTTCAAGGAATGCACACATACTTATAAAACAATAATCAGAAAAAATTTTGCTTCTATCTCAAATAGTTTTCGAGACATAGAAGTTCCTCGCCTTATTGATTAACCCCGTATGAAACATGGTCCAATTGAATCGAAGGTGGTATGGGACATTATCCGTAAAAAAAAATTTTAGGTAAAATTAACTGATTCGAAATTCAACTGATTCTTTCGTAAACATTGGTTTCAAGATTGTTCAGGAGATGTTTACAATGGACGATAATATTGTCAAGCAATGATCGTATGGAAAGCAGAAAACATGCTACCTTTTTGATTGTACCGTCGAAGAGATTGAGGGATTGATCGCTGATTTGAAACGAAAGTATTTTCCTGGCGAATTGAAGGTTTCAAAGATCATTCCCATTCGCAATTATCACATTACATTATAGAATGTGATAACTATAGAACAAAAGCTATACTGCTTGTATATTAGGGATAGTCATAAGGGACAGAATGGTGCACTTCCTTCCAATTCTGAAAATTGTTGTGAAGGGATTCTCGATGCTGAATTTCAACTTGCGCAAGGTTTTCGACACCTTGGTCACATGAGATACTCATGAATATGCTGTTTGTCTATGGTTTCCGTGGAAAAATACTCAATTTGCTGAAGTCACATCTAAATAAGAGACTTGAAGTTGTGCATATCGTAGATAAAATATCAGAGGCCCTTGAGTTTCAATCAACTCATATTCCGTTGTAAATAGTTATTATAGAGAAATAGTCTGTTACTAGAAAGGTACTACCCTGCGTAAAGCAATAGATGTGTTCTTCGGGTTATAACTATAACCATTAAACCAGCGGGGTAAAACCTTCTTACAAATTCAATCTTTTCCCTTTATTGATGTATTTGTCACGTTTTTGTACAATATCCTGACCCTTCTTAAGAAATTTTAAATTAAGGGTTCTTACATCTGCGCCATGACTAGTTTGGGTAGTTATCTTTACGAGGTCAACCCAAGGCATGAGAGTAACTTCAACTGACGAGTTGAAGAGCATTTTCAACAAGTAACAGTTTGTCTCTTGAACCATCGAGACCTATCTTTCAATATTGATCATACATATCAATAATCATAAGCTCATTGTGTCATATCAAGCAGTGAGCACAAATACTCTTGGAGTAAATATAATATAAACACTCAGCTATTCACAATCACAAGTAACATTTTGTCTCTTGAACCATCAAGAACTATCTTTCAATATTGATCATACAGATCATTATAACCTAAGTATTGTGTCATACCAAGCAGTGGGCACAAATACTCTTGGAATAATTATAATATAAGCATTCAGTTATTCACAAACACAAGTAACATTTTGTCTCTTGAACCATCAAGAACTATCTGTCAATATTGATCATACAGATCAATAATTTCAACCTAAGTATTGTGTCATACCAAGCAGTGGGCACAAATACTCTTGGAGTAACTAAAGTTATATAGTACTGTTTATAAACAATTAAAAAACTATACTGGTCCTTCGATCTTACAAACCCTCAACACCCAAGGTTCTGTCTTGGTACTTCTCTTTCTGAAGAATAATGATATCCACATTCCAAATGCAAATATATTCTTGTATTGTGATGATACTTTGGCTGTAATAGAAAATGCTTGCAAAGAAACGCTGAAAAGGTAAAAAGAGTTAGTACCTAATGAGACCAGAAAATTTTTTGGTATATACACTCGGAGGCAAAATTAGCGGAACACTCGAAAATTTAACCAAATTCGAAGTTCGATATTTAACCAAATTCGAAGTTCGATATTTTTCCTAATTCTCAACCGATTTAGATGATTTGTTCGGCAAGTTATAGATCAACTCTTCTGCTTTGTAGAAATTATAAGAGAAAACAAAAAAAATTGAAAAAAATGTTATACGAGGGCAAAACTAAAAGTGTTTCTTTTGTCAAAAATTCGTAACACCCTGTGGAATTTCGTGGTCCGAGTTGAAACGTACAATGTCATGGTCTGTCAAGACACATCTTCCTACAGTAATGCCCTTCTTGTTTCATGCGTTTATCTCTATTTTTGCAAAATATATTTAATTTCAAGTGGAAAATCACCATTTTGGAGAAATTCCATTGAATCAAGAAATTGTCATTAAAATTCGTCTATCAATTTGGAATTTTCTTATTATCACTCAGGCGTGTCGAAGTTGTCGTTTGCGATTTTTATGTTCGAATTGCATTAGTTATTGATGACAATTTGGTTAATTTGGTGAAAATTAGGAATTCATAGGAGATAACAGTCGGTAGGTATTAAAATACACAACCGAATTCTGGGACCATTGATAAAACTTTTCATTTACACATGTGCACACCTTTTTCTATCAAATATGAAATACAACACACGTTTTTTTGTATATGACCACATTTGCACTTGTTTAAAGAATGAGAGTTTTCCATTCTTTGATTTGATACAAATTCGATCGGTTGCGGTGTTTTGTGATTCTTTTACTGTTTACGATTCGAAACGGTATTTTTCATTCAGAATGAGAGATTTACCACCAACCTCAGTAGCAAGGGCAGTTACATTGATCGAGGATCGCTATACATGACCGTTTCATCGTCAAATCGAACCATAAGAAATCTTCGTCTTACTGCTGTTCAGGCACGTAACCTTTTACAAGCAGTGGATAACATTAACGTCAGTGTGAGGACAGTCAGAAGACGATTAAATGAAGTTGGTCTGAGATCATACGCGCAAGCAAGAGCACCAAGACTCGATAGAGCCCATCGGTAGCAAGATTGGCGTTTGCTAGGGAGCATGTAGCATGGACAATCAATCAGTGAAGACGAGTTTTATTCAGTGATGAGAGCCGATATTGTGTGAATTTCGTGGATGGTAGAGATAGATATGGAGGCATCGAGGGGAACGGTACAATCAAGCGAACTTCGCAGGAACTGAGCAATACGGTGGAGGGTCAGTTATGATATGGGGTGGCATATGCTTGGGAGTACGAACAGAACTGGAGATTATTGGCAATGGATCACTTAATGCCCATCGGTATATAACAGAAATCTTGGAGCCCCATGTTGTGCCTTTTGCTCCTTACATAGGGGAAAATTTCCTTTTTATGCACGATAACGCGCGCCCTCATACTGCGCGCATAGTGATAGAATATCTCAATGAAGTTGGGATCACACGAATGGACTGGCCGTTGCGGTCACCGGATTTAAACCCGATCGAACACGTTCGGGACATTCTTGGAAGAAGGGTTCGACAACGGAATCCAGGCAACGTTGAAGAGCTGACATTGGCTTTGGTGGAAGAGTGGGACAACATACCTCAACAGATGATAGACAACATCATTGGGAGTATGGGAAATCGTATGCGTGCTGTAATAAGAGCTCGGGGAGGTCATACTCGCTACTAAAATCAAATTTTTTCTTTTGTGGGTCATCATGAACATTTTTCTCAACATGTTCATTTCATTTCACGAGTGTATCGCCAGGATACACACCTGCTCTCAATTTTGGACAGGAATGATAATTATTATAGAGTGTGACACAAAAAAATTCAAAAATAAATGTGCAAAATCAACGATTTTTCCAGTGTACTTCGAGTTCTCCCGGAGCGTGAAATTGGCCAGTGAATTTCAAAAATTTTCATTTCGTTAGATTTCCGCTTCTCTAATTTTGATTTTATTTTTGGCTAACCTCCGATGTTATGCACCTACGCAAGATTAAAATAAATTCTTGAAATTTGTGACTTTTCGCTTCAAATTGGATATCTCTTGTAAAAATAGAGATAAATGCATAAAACAAGAAGGGCGTTACTGTAGGAAGATGTGTCTTGACAGACCATGATACTGTACGTTTCAACTCGGACCACGAAATTCCACAGGATGTTACGAATTTTTGACAAAAAAAACACTTTTAGTTTTGCCCCCGTATAACATTTTTTCGAATTTTTTGTTTTCTCTTATAATTTCTACAAAGAAGAGGAGTTGATCCATAACTTGCCGAAAAAATCATCTAAATCGGTTGAGAATTAGGAAAAATATTGGACTTCGAATTTGGTTAAATTTTCGAGTGTTCCGCTAATTTTGCCTCCGAGTGTAGATCGACACCAGGCTGACTTGGTCGTTAAACATAAAAAGACCTGCGAAAAATTGTCTGGATCTTTTTTCGTCATGAGGGAGATGATGGTGATTGGTACGCAGGAAGCAGTAAAATTTGCATGCTTTCATGAAAAGCATAAGAATCTACTTTCACGTATTGGTTTGTGTCTCGACTCATTTTGTGTACACCATTCATTCGTCTGATGTGTGGATTGTGTATAGTTTTCAGACACAAATCGTATTGTTAGTGATGCATTTGATGAAAGTTACGTTCGGATTCAATCATTTGCTATGCTAACACGCTCTGCTCTTTGAATGAAATTGAAGTTTTTGGCATCAGCTTGTCCAAGATGCGTCTCAAATCCGGCTTAATGATCATAATATGTTGAATGATAATAAGGATTTTTGCTCTATAACTCTGTAATGGTTTATTTCTGGCTTTTTCAAGGTTTTGGGTAGTATTTGACGTCCGTCCTTATTCCCCAAGGGACTGCAATTTCTGAAACGTTTGTACCACACATAAACATAAACATTTTCAAGGTATTGAAGTTCTTTAGAACTACCTTTAACGCAAAGTTTAATGAGAGTTCATGTCAGAATACTTGGTGCGCTATTCTGTCTCAGTTTGTAGAATTTCTTGATTAACGCATCATGTTATCTTATCGCTTATTTATAAGTCTAGCAAACAGTTTTTAATTCAGTTCATTCCAGTTCATTCTAGTATTACTAAATAGATATTTTCTACACTAAATGTTTCGTTTGGAATCGGCAAGTAAGACCTTGACTATTATTTTTTTCATTTTTCATCATTTATCTCCATTCCCAATCTCATGTTAGGCAATTTTAGTTTGGAAAGGTTTGAAAACTTCATATTCTAATGTGAATGAAAGTTTAAAAGGGGAAAAGAAGGACAAAAATATTTTCGACATGAATGTCCCTGAAGTGAACTCTCCGAGGAGTGGAATAATAGGATTTGTGCAGTAATACTTGTTGCATTGCAAAGTAAAGATGAGAGATAATGTTAAAGATACATGATAGGGTAAACTAGAACAATGGCAGATTTTTGACGAAACTAATGCGATTCAGCTGTGTCTACCAAAAGTTAATAATAAAAAAACAGGGTACCAAACAGTTTGATGCAATTTTTAGAGTGTCCTTCGAGACATGGTGCATGTTATTTTGGATTGAATAAATCTACCCCTCTTTTTTGTGGGTAAGAAAGGTATACTCATTGAAGTAGTTTAAACAAACAGTTTCCGAGAAAAATATAAGTGAAGATACATGCAAATTGAGTTAAAATTGGTGAAAAATAGTGATTCTGTCCCTGAAAATATGTATGATGAATCATTGGAACCGTAACTCATTGTAAACAAAGTGTATAACAATATCTTATATCGCTATCTCATTAACAATGTTTTGAAGAAGAACTCCAAGATGCGAATCATTTTTACGCCAATTATTTAATCATATTTTTCTGATTTGCAATGAAAGCGAAGGTTCATGAAAATTCTGCTAATTAACAATCGTCTAAATTGTTGACAAGAACACTTTGCAATAAATTTCCAATGGAAAAGAATTTTTAAGGTATTCAAGATACAATTTAATTCATTCAAATTTTTGAATTGATATTTAATACCTTAAAAAAATTATTTACTGTGACGTACAGTATGTCCCATTTTGGGGGTGCCACCAGGAGCATCTCTGTTATTATTTTAAGATAGAGAGATGGAGTTTTCACGACCGTTGGCTACTTTTTCGAGACAAATTCATAGAGCTAATCAGAATTATTCTAACTTCAGTGGTTTTTGAGTTATTCGCGAATCTTGAAAATTTCCGGATTTCTTTTTTCTCCATATCTCGGTTCTTATAGAAGATAATTGAAATCTGTTTTACGTTTCTAAAACGGTTTTTGAGTAGATTCCAGTGACGTACTCGAAGTTTTTTTCATTAATTATGACAGATATGACATAAAGTTGCATTTTTTAAATACGAGCATAGTTTTTTGGCATATTCCGATTGCCGTTTTTTTTTCCTTTTCAAAAATATATAACATGATGACAAAATTTCCACCCAATTTGAAGAAAATAACGGAATAATGATTTACCCCTAATGGCTGGGCGAAGGAACACACGTGAGCGGACGAACCATAGAACATTTGTAGTTATTCGATGAAAACGATCAAAACAATGCAAAATCTTCTTGACCGAAATAATGGAGCTAGGCTGCTCCTAAGATTCCATCGTTATTTATGACATCCGCAATTTCCGCTTTCTATTTTATTTTTGAGATTGTCGTTTAGTTTCTAGAGTTCTCTGAGAAATACCTACATGAGAATAATAATAGGCACCTAATAATTTACTCAAATTTACTTCTCATAATGATTTACATATATTGCTCGAACTGATTTCCATCATGTTGTAAACATAAAGTGCATCTTCGGATTATATCTTCTATGGCCCTAGTCAAATGTAGCGAGGATCTCCTCAGATCTTCGAATGCTTCATTTGTTGCATTCTTCAATTGATCGTAATTGGCGTATTGGCTCCTATATATCTTATTTTTTAAATAACCCCAAAGAAAAAAATCTAAAACGGATAGGTCAGGAGACCTAGGTGGCCATTGAATTGGGCCATTGGTACCGATCCATTTATTTTCAAAATTTAAATCCAAGTAGTTCCTCAGCACGGCCGAATTATGGCAAGTAGCACTGTCTTGTTGGAAGTAATATGTGTTGAATTGAGCAAGAGGAATGTCATCTTGCAGTTGTGGCAGACAAATATTTAAAATTTCGAGATATCTCTGTGCATTCAAGTTGCCATCAAAGATATAGTAGGCTAATTTGTTGCCCATTACGAAACACGACACATTGAAACCGAACCTCCCCTGCTGCCGTCGAGCTACTGCTTCGTGTTGGTTTTCGTTTGCCCAGAATCTATTCGTATGGCGATTAAAGATTCCGGCACTGCTGATTCTTGACTCATCAGACCAAATGATATGTCGCCCAAAACGAGCTTCACCTCTGATTCTCCCTAAATACCAATTGCAGAACGCCGTTCTCCTCTCTGCATCCCCGGCATTGAGATGATGAATTATTTTATGTTTATAAGGATGATATTTATACTTTCTCAAAATTCTTTGGGCTCTGCTTTTTGACACACCCACTTCGCTCTCAATTTGCCGACACGATGTAGAATGGTTAGCCTCAACAGCTGCTAACACGTCAAGTTCATTATCACCTCTATTCTGTTTATTATAGTTTTTACTTCTTGGTTTCTCGAACGAACCATAATTGGAAAGATTTGCTTCCATTCTGGTGAAGAACTTCCTGTTTGGTTGAATTCTTTGAGGAAATCTATTGGAGAGTGTCAGTCAGGTATTTAATATTGATTAGAATTACTACTTCCATTTCCATTGTCGAACTTACCTATTCAAATATTCTTCTGATGCACGGACTGCGTTACAGTGACACTGAAAGTAGACCT
The DNA here is from genome assembly GCA_013387265.2 of Cryptolaemus montrouzieri. NCBI lineage: Eukaryota > Metazoa > Arthropoda > Insecta > Coleoptera > Coccinellidae > Cryptolaemus > Cryptolaemus montrouzieri. Next base: position 66,813,793 of record JABFTP020000124.1, on the reverse strand, counting down.
TCAGCATATCAACTTTTTCGAAATTTTCGTATCTTCTATTTTGTTCCATAGTGTGAATTGCAGAAATTAACTAAACAATCCAAATTCAACAACGAACACTAATTTTACGAATTCAAATAGACACGAAGCCAATATATCCACAGATAATGAATAATAATAATTATTGGTCGTTCTATGGTTTCTAATGAACGTGCATAGATGAAGACTTCTGTGTTCACAGAGCATTCAGACATAGAAGATATACTTTTGAATTGTGGAGGCCGTTACTTGATGTAGATCCATTATATAAATGAGATGAAAACACAAGGTTTAACTTTAATCTACACTTTATTTGAAAAAATTCGACGACGTTTCGCTGACACAGCAGCTTTATCAAGAATGAAAAATAGAATGAAGAGTATGGTATTATAAACAATTGTTTATAATACCATACTCTTCATTCTATTTTCATTCATTCATTCATTTCATTTCATTTTCATTTCATTTCATAGAATGAAGAGTATGGTATTATAAACAATTGTTTATAATACCATTCTCTTCATTCTATTTTCATTCTTGATAAAGCTGCTGTGTCAGCGAAACGTCGTCGAATTTTTTCAAATAAAGTGTAGATTAAAGTTAAACCTTGTGTTTTTATCTCATTTATAGAAGATATAATCCGAAGATGCACTTTATGTTTACAACATGATGGAAATCAGTTTGAGCAATATATGTAAATCATTATGAGAAGTAAATTTGCGTAAATTATTAGGTGCCTATTATTATTCTCATGTAGGTATTTCTCAGAGAACTCTAGAAACTAAACGACAATCTCAAAAATAAAATAAAAAGCGGAAATTGCGGATGTCATAAATAACGATGGAATCTTAGGAGCAGCCTAGCTCCATTATTTCGGTCGAGAAGATTTTGCATTGTTTTGATCGTTTTCATGGAATAACTACAAATGTTCTATGGTTCGTCCGCTCACGTGTGTTCCTTCGCCCAGCCATTAGGGGTGAATCATTATTCCGTTATTTTCTTCAAATTGGGTGGAAATTTTGTCATCATGTTATATATTTTTGAAAAGGAAAAAAAACGGCAATCGGAATATGTCAAAAAAAAACTATGTTCGTATTTAAAAAAATGCAACTTTATGTCATATCTGTCATAATTAATGAAAAAAAAAACTTCGAGTACGTCAGTAGAATCTACTCAAAAAACCGTTTTAGAAACGTAAAAACAGATTTCAATTATCTTCTATAAGAACCGAGATATCGAGAAAAAAAGAAATCCGGAAATTTTCAAGATTCGCGAATAACTCAAAAACCACTGAAGTTAGAATAATTCTGATTAGCTCTATGAATTTGTCTCGAAAAAGTAGCCAAGGGTCGTGAAAACCCCATCTCTCTATCTTAAATAATAACAGAGATGCTCCTGGTGGCACCCCCAAAATGGGACATGCTGTACAAGTCGACAAGAATATCTGTGCGGTTGAGAGTCTCATAAGATGCGGAGGAAGTAAGATGAATGATACGTTCTGCAATGTGATGTCAAATAGCTATCAGGGTCGGCGTGAGGGCTTTTCGAGAAAATTATCCCTCTTAGGCATATTGCATTTCAAAGTACTCGATCTTTTAATTTCTATTACCAAGAAGTGAGTCACACAATCATCGCCAGTTAGACTAGGGTAACCTGGGTACGATTGTGCCAGGGTACGGTAGTGACAGTCGCTATAACAGCGAAACTATACAGATCGCGGGGAGGGGTGCAAGGGGAAAGACAAGCGGCATGCAAGTCTAAACGCGTGTCCCACTGTTGCGTCAGCCGACGTCCGACGGTAACGTAAGCAGGAGCCCACATTGATTTTCGACAGTCAAAAGTAAGTTTTTTTGTTCGATTTCTTTTTGTAATTACGGTTATTTGTACACAGATAGATTGCCTTTTACTTTTTTTGTTAAAACTTGAACATTGGCAGTTACTTACGAGAAATTACTTTTAATGTAGATCTTTTTGCTCAGTCATGGTCATTTTTTGTTTTCAAAAGTATGCGTTGGGTACGGTTGTGACAAATTTTGTGGGTACGGTTGTGACATTGCTTTTTTTGTTTTGATTTATTTAAGATGCCTAGGAAACGCGTGCGGAAGACCGAGAGAAGCCTGTCTGATATTAGTAAGTACGAAAATGCTCACAAAGAGGTGAGCGCGGTACTTCATTACGGAGAACTGCGGAAATACACGGAGTTAATCGCATATCGCTCTTACGATACTTACGCAAACGCGATAAAGCCGGCGATAATGAAGATGACGACACCATCAACATGGGGTATGTTGCTCATAATAAAGTATTCTCTGTAGAGCAAGAAAAGCAGCTGTCAAAATATATTACACATTGCGAAGACATTTATTTTGTCCTTTCTACGAAAGAAGTACGGAGGCTGGCATTTGAACTAACAACTAAATACAACATAAAGCGACCTGCTACTTGGGTTTAGAATAAGATTGCTGGTGAAGAATGGTTCCGTTCATTTATGAATAGAAACCCATCACTGTCTGTACGCGTAGCTCAGGATACAAGCCTTTCAAGAGCTACAAGTTTCAACAAAACAGATGTGGAAGCTTTTTATAATTATTTACAAACTGTGTTGGACAGACACGCATATGAGCAATAGGATATATACAACATTAACGAGACAGGTGTCACTACTGTTCAAAGACCTGATAAAGTAGTGGCAAGACGTGGTATACGGAAAGTTGGAGGTGTTACTTCAGCGGAGTGTGGCACATTAGTCACAGTTGCTTGTCCAGTCAATGCCTTGGGAAAAGCAATTCCTCCTTTTATATATTTCCGAGGGTTCGTTATCATGATCATTTTGATAGGGACCGGCCAGTGGGATCGATTGGAACTGCAAATCCCTCAGGCTGGATGCAGGATGTCTCATTCTTGGTATTTCTCGAACACTTCAAGAAATTCACTAAGACTTTTCCAACACCTAAAGTCTTATTAGTGCTGGACAATCATTCCTCTCATGTCCATATCAATACCTTGGTTTTTGCAAAGAGAATGGCATTACTCTGCTTTCATTTCTTTCGCATTGTTCGCACAAGCTGCAGCCATTAGACCGATCTGTTTTCGGACCATTCAAAAAGGCCATAAATGCTGCTTGTGAAGGATGGATGCGAAGTCACCCTGGCAAGATCATGACTATATACGACATACTAGGTGTTGTCAACACTGCTATACCTCAGGCATTTACACAATCAAACATTCAGGCAGGTTTCATCTTCTTCTTCTTCTTCTTCACCGTGTAGAATTCGTAGCGCCTGTTCAGTTCCGGTTTCCCTGCAGCAGTTCTTGTGAAGTTGATTGCCAACTGTCCCGCCATCGTTTTGGTGGTCGTCCAACGGGTCTTCTTCCGTGTGGTATGTTGTTATATACGATTTTGGCTATTCTATCTGTGGTCATTCTGTTTACATGCTGGTTCCATTCTCTTCTTCTTGTTCTTACCCATCTAACAATATCGTCTGTTTCACATTTTTCCCTTATGATTATGGTTTCATCAAAAATGGTATTTATCCGTTTGATCGTAATTTATTCGGAGAAATTGACTTTGCGCCATCTTTTGTAACGGATCGACCAAACCCTGACACTGGGGATAACGTTTCTGCAGGACCATCTAGTGCAATCAACTCTCTGTGCGTTCCTATTTCTGTTAATAACAGTCCTGGACTCAACAATTAAATGTTGCTACGTACGGATTCTGTGTCGGGAGAATCTTCAACTCCATTTATGACCATTTTCAGATAAGTGAAACAACTTTAGTCACGCCATCTGCTTCTTTGCCTGAAATAGTCCGGATTCCACAGACTGCTTCAATCTCAGCCCCGCTACCTGCTTCTTTGCCAGAAATTGTCCGGGTTCAGCAGACTGCATCACCCTCAGACACACCGCCTGCTTTTTCGCCCGAAATTGTTCGATCTCTTCCGAAAGCTGCTCAAAGGAAAACAAGAGGTGCTAGAACAATAAAGTCAACCATTTACATAGATACACCCGAGAAAGAGGCAGTTAGGAAAGAACATGAATAATAAAGGGAAAGGTAAAGGAAAAGCCAATGGTAAGAAGAAAAGACTTCACAGCAGTCATCCAAAGAAGAAGATTATTTCTGTCTGGTTTGTGTAACCGCATATTCTGAAAGTAGGGCTGGCGAAACATGGATCAAGTGCCAAGGAACATGTGGCCTCTGGTCTCACGTGGAGTGCGTAGGTAATAGTCCCCATTATATTTGTCACAACTGTGATGAATCTGACTAGATCTCAGTATGTTGATTGATACAATTATAAATGTTTAATTTTTCTTTGTTGTGTTATAGTTCTGTTACAATTTTATTAAACTTTTTCCAGTTAGCTACAGTAATTTTAAGTTAAGTTAACAATTTGATTGATTTTGAAGAAGACTGTTATATGGTACAGTGCTATATTAGTTTTAGGCTATAGTCTCGCGTAGAGTGCACAGGTGATAGTCCCCATCACATTTGTCACATGTTGAATTTGACTCAGTAAATGTTTATTTTCTCTTTGTTTTGTTACAGTTTTGTTGAAATTTTGTAGTAGTTAAGCTAACATTTTGACTGATTATAGAGAAGACTGTTTTATGTTACAGTGCCTTATTAGTTTTAAGAAGAGAAGTGATCACAGGTTTTCGCTTTTTTGCCATAAAGTGATTGTTAACTTTGTTTAGAAGAAAATTATGTTGTGTTCAGTTAATTATTCGTAACAATAAAAGTCATTAAAACTATTTGGATGTATTTTGTATGCCTGTCACTACGGGCCCCAACCACTGTCACAACCGCTCTTGGGGTGTGGCCGGTTGTGACACTTTCCTTTTTTTTTTAATTTGATCGTATGCCTAATACAGCGTAGCTAGGGACAATTTTTTTATTAATCTTAGGTAGTTAAATAATCAAATTAAGTACTAAAGTGGTTTTTCTTCCAGATAACTGGTAAATTTACAAAATTATAGGCGATCAAACCAAAATTGTCACAACCGTACCCAGCTTACCCTACAGGAAATTTTCGAGACAGGGGTTTTTCTAACTGAAGTTTCATAATAAGTAATTTTGTTTTCCCCTTAAAATTCAAATTTTCAAGAATACCTGGAATCAATAGGATTACATATACACTCGAAGGCAAAATTAGCGGAACACTCGAAAATTTAACCAAATTCGAAGTCCGATATTTTTCGTAATTCTCAACTGATTTAGATGATTCTTTCGGCAAGTTATAGATCAACTCTACTGCTTTGTAGAAATTATAAGAGATAATAAAAAAAAAATTGAAAAAATTTCATACGGGGCAAAACTAAAAGTGTTTTTTTTGTCAAAAATTCGTAACACCCTGTGGAATTTCGTGGTCCGAGTTGAAACGTACAATATCATGGTCTGTCAAGACACATCTTCCTACAGTAACGCCCTTCTTGTTTTATGCATTTATCTCTATTTTTACAAGAGATATCAATTTGAAGCGAAAAGTCACAAATTTCAAGAATTTATTTTAATCTTGCGTAGGTGCATAACATCGGAGGTTAGACAAAAATAAAATCAAAATTATAGAAGCGGAAATCTAACGAAATGAAAATTTTGAAATTCACTGGCCAATTTCACGCTCCGGGAGAACTCGAAGTACACTGGAAAAATCGTTGATTTTACACATTTATTTTTGAATTTTTTTGTGTGATACTCTATAATAATTATCATTCCTGTCCAAAATTGAGAGCAGGTGTGTATCCTGGCGATACACTCGTGAAATGAAATGAACATGTTGAGAAAAATTTTCATGATGACCCACAAAAAAAAATATTTGATTTTAGTAGCGAGTATGACCCCCCCGAGCTCTTGTTACAGCGCGCATACGATTTCGCATACTCCCAATGATGTTGTCTATCATCTGTTGAGGTATATTGTCCCACTCTTCCACCAAAGCCAATGTCAGCTCTTCAACGTTGCCTGGATTCCGTTGTCGAACCCTTCTTCCAAGAATGTCCCAAACGTGTTCGATCGGGTTTAAATCCGGTGACCGCGACGGCCAGTCCATTCGTGTGATCCCAACTTCATTGAGATATTCTATCACTATGCGCGCAGTATGAGGGCGCGCGCTATCGTGCATAAAAAGGAAATTTTCCCCTATGTAAGGAGCAAAAGGCACAACATGGGGCTCCAAGATTTCTGTTATATACCGATGGGCATTAAGTGATCCATTGCCAATAATCTCCAGTTCTGTTCGTACTCCCAAGCATATGCCACCCCATATCATAACTGACTCTCCACCGTATTGCTCAGTTCCTGCGAAGTTCGCTTGATTGTACCGTTCCCCTCGATGCCTCCATATTCGATCTCTACCATCCACGAAATTCACACAATATCGGCTCTCATCACTGAATAAAACTCGTCTCCACTGATTGATTGTCCATGCTACATGCTCCCTAGCAAACGCCAATCTTGCTACCCGATGGGCTCTATCGAGTCTTGGTGCTCTTGCTTGCGCGTATGATCTCAGACCAACTTCATTTAATCGTGTTCTGACTGTCCTCACACTGACGTTAATGTTATCCACTGCTTGTAAAAGGTTACGTGCCTGAACCGCATTAAGACGAGGATTTCTTATGGTTTGATTGACGATGGAACGGTCATGTATAGCGCGGGTTGCCCGATTTCTTCCTTGCCCTAGCCTCCTCACGTACAATCCAGTTTCCTGTAACCTCGGTAGATTCGATGGATAACCGACGTCGAGACACCCAACATGGTACCGACTGAGCGGTAGGTGCGCCCTTCCTCGATCAATGTAACTGCCCTTGCTACTGAGGTTGGTGGTAAATCTCTCATTCTGAATGAAAATACCGTTTCGAATCGTAAACAGTAAAAGAATCACAAAACACCGCAACCGATCGAATTTGTATCAAATCAAAGAATGGAAAACTCATTCTTTAAACAAGTGCAAATGTGGTCATATACAAAAAACGTGTGTTGTATTTCATATTTGATAAAAAAGGTGTGCACATGTGTAAATGAAAATTTTATCAATGGTCCCAGAATTCGGTTGTGTATTTTAATACCTACCGACTGTTATCTCCTATGAATTCCTAATTTTCACCAAATTAACCAAATTGTCATCAATAACTAATGCAATTCGAACATAAAAATCGCAAACGACAATTTCGACACGCCTGAGTGATAATAAGAAAATTCCAAATTGATGGACGAATTTTAATGACAATTTCTTGATTCAATGGAATTTCTCCAAAATTGTGATTTTCCACTTGAAATTAAATATATTTTGCAAAAATAGAGATAAACGCATGAAACAAGAAGGGCGTTACTGTAGGAAGATGTGTCTTGACAGATAATGATATTGTACGTTTCAACTCGGACCACGAAATTCCACAGGGTGTTACGAATTTTTGACAAAAAAAACACTTTTAGTTTTGCCTCCGTATAAAATTTTTTTCAAAATTTTTTTGTTTTCTCTTATAATTTCTACAAAGCAGAAGAGTTGATCTATAACTTGCCGAACAAATCATCTAAATCGGTTGACAATTAGGAAAAATATCGAACTTCGAATTTGGTTAAATTTCCGAGGGTTCCGCTAATTTTGCCTCCGAGTGTAGTAATAGAAGGCTTATATTCAATAGGGATTTGAGGCAAAGAATTTGTAATTAAGTTTTTCCTAAGTACTTGGTATCTTCGAGATACCTCGATAGGTTTTTATAAGATTAACGACATAACAAAGAAAACGGAAATTTTAAGAATACAATCGTGTTGCGCTATCGTGCGGACGAATGATTCGGATTTACCTGATTGTCAGTTGAATAATACAAATTCATTGAAAATGGTAAAAACTATTTATCTAGATAATTTTTGCAAACAATACAAAAATGAAACACAAAATGAGTTAAATAACGAAAAATAAAAATTTGCTGTCAGATAGTTCTTCATCAGAACTAGAAGACTCGCTGTTGCTGTCACTATCGTCTGCTTGCAAAGTAATTATGAAATTGTCGATAACGTCATCCAGAATAGGTTCTTGTTCAATTTTCTACGTATTGTCGCATAATGACTCTCACTGATCTTGAGAAAACGAAGAGAAAAACTCACTACACAGTTTTTCCACCTTTTTCATTGAGAAATCAATATTCCTGTCAGTTACATAAACTTTCATGGCATCCCAAACTTTTTCAATCGGGTTTAAGTCAGGATGATATAGGGAAAATCTAAGTGCATCGTGGCCCTGATCATTCAGGAGTTTGTCAATAGCATACGTTTTATATCTCCCAATGATGTTGTCTATCATCTGTTGAGGTATGTTGTCCCACTCTTCCACCAAAGCCAATGTCAGCTCTTCAACGTTGCCTGGATTCCGTTGTCGAACCCTTCTTCCAAGAATGTCCCAAACGTGTTCGATCGGGTTTAAATCCGGTGACCGCGACGGCCAGTCCATTCGTGTGATCCCAACTTCATTGAGATATTCTATCACTATGCGCGCAGTATGAGGGCGCGCGTTATCGTGCATAAAAAGGAAATTTTCCCCTATGTAAGGAGCAAAAGGCACAACATGGGGCTCCAAGATTTCTGTTATATACCGATGGGCATTAAGTGATCCATTGCCAATAATCTCCAGTTCTGTTCGTACTCCCAAGCATATGTCACCCCATATCATAACTGACCCTCCACTGTATTGCTCAGTTCCTACAAAATTCGCTTGATTGTACCGTTCCCCTCGATGCCTCCATATTCTATCTCTACCATCCACGAAATTCCTGTCAGTTACATAAACTTTCATGGCATCCCAAACTTTTTCAATCGGGTTTAAGTCAGGATGATATGGGGAAAGTCTAAGTGCATCGTGGCCCTGATCATTCAGGAATTTGTCAATAGCATACGTTTTATATCTGGGTTTGTGAAATTTAATTAGGTTATAATTAGATTCTCCTTTGAGCGTTCCATCTGCTAAGGCAATATTTCGACGTTGCAGTCACTCTTTCATTTCTTTTCGTCGGGAAGCCATGCTCGGGCGTTTTTCTGCTGTACATTGTGATATGCGGTGTTATCGATTACTAACATACTTTTTGGTGATAAAGGAATAAGTTTTTCTCCCAACGATTTTTCGTAGTTTGCGAAATTCATATCATCGTGATAATCACTGGTTTTACAATTGGACTTAATGACCAGATATGCGTTTCGTACGAATCCACATTCACTGCTGGCGTTCAATATTATCAGTCTCGGTCCTTTTGAAACAGGCTGACGTAGGCCGTCGTTTTTCTCGTAACTCCAAGCCTTTTTGTGTGTATGGGAGGAATTAATATACAGGGTGCTTCAACGAAAACTAAACAGAGGCTATATCTACCAAGATATTCATTTCTGATCAAAACGCAAAAACCAGTCAATTTTGTTTTAAGGGGGACATTTTTTGGGGTACAATTACAACATTTTGAATAGGGAAGATGGGTCGAGTGATGACTCAAAAGAAAGGTGGTCTCTCTTTGTCTACATTGCCTTGAACGAATTTCCATTTTTAATTGAAAACTGTAAGAGATACAGGGTGAGCAACTGAAAGATAGGGAAGACTATTTCCCTGAGACTATTCAAGTTTCAGTGAGGTCAAATGGAACAGATCCATGCTGATCAATGGCAGTCATCATCAAGTACCATCTTCATCTCGAATTTCAACCCCTGGAGCAGGGGTGACAAACCTTGAAAATTTGGAAGAGGATAGATGGGTCAAGTGATACCTCGAAAGAAAGGTATTATCTTTGTCTGCATTCCCGTGAAAGAAATTTCATTTTGATTGAAAACTATATATAGATATATATATATATATATATATATATATATATATATATATATATATATATATATATATATATATATATATACAGAGTAAGCCACTGAAAATAGAAGACTATCGCCTCAAGACTATTGGAGTATTAGTGCGAAAAACTGGAATAGATTCATTTAGATCAAAGATGACAGCCTTTGATCTGAAATGAATCTGTTCCTTTTTTTTGCACTAATACTTGAATAGCTCAGGGCGATAGATAGTCTCCTCTATTTTTCAGTAGCTCACTCTGTATCTTCTACAGTTTTCAATCAAAAATGAAAATTCCAAATTTTCAAGAGCGGTCCCCCTGCTCTAGGGGTTGAAATTCGAGATGAGGAAGGTACTTGATGATGATTGCCATTGATCAGCATGGATCTGTTCCATTTTAGTTCACTGAAACTTGAATAGTCTCAGTGAAATAGTCTTTTCTATCTTTCAGTTGCTCACCCTGTATCTTTTACAGTTTTCAATTAAAGATGGAAATTCGTTTAAGGCGATGCAGACAAAGATACCACCTTTCTTTTGAGTCATCACTCGACCCATCTTCCATATTCAAAATGTTCAAGGATTGCAAGCCCCGCTTAGGGGGTTGATATCTCAGGCAAGTTTTGCACCCCAAAAGATGTCCTCCACGAAACAAAAATTGACCTGTTTTTGCGTTTTGATCAGAAATGAATATCTTGGTAGATATAGCCTCTGTTTAGTTTTCGTTGAAGCACCCTGTATGTTTACTCCATATGAACTATTGTTCTCTTTTCTTGATGGTATCGTTTGATGCTTCTTAAATAATTCAAACGTAGTTATTCTCTCGTGATCCTACATATTCATTCTCATCGACGAACTTTTGATGGATTAGCTTTAATGTGGGTACGATTGTACTGACGACGTAAGAATTAAAGACGAACCTGCGGAGCAGAGCTCTGTCGAAGTTATCGAGATCTGTTATCTTCGCTAATTTTCTTCTCTTTTTATCGGGAGTTGAAAAACTGTTATTTCAGCCATCTTCAATCTTCTTCATTTCCCTCGAATTTTTTTGCACACTTCGTAAACCTACCCCTGTTGCGACAACTACAGGTTCTTGAACCTTTTTCAAAGAAATTACAAGTTCATTCTGCATTCCTTCTCGTTTCATGAAAAGAATGTCAAATAGGAAACGAACACCATCCTCACCAAAATTTAGAAATACTGAAATGAAATTTGCAAGATTCGGTCCTGTTCGCTTGGCTCTACTTAAAGCTTCAAAGGTTCATTGAGAACTGAGCTCGTGGCCACGTAACCGTCAAAGTTAAAGCGTAACAAGGGGAAGGGCTATTTCACCAGTACAGATGTTCTTGTCGATCCGTACTCACCATTGACCCTACTGCTGGTACCTTAAAATGCAGCTTCGAAAGAATAGTGGAGTGCGAATTATAACTGAAACGATACTACAACGTCTCACGAAATTTGATTTGAGGACTCGTGTAGCAGCTCAAGGCCCAACTCTAACCGCAGCACATCGAAGATTTCGAATGAATTTTGCCAGGAAGCATGCCAATGGGTTAGAAGCTGCTTAGGGGTATTATAAAGACATTTTAGAAGATTATGTTTAACCATTTGCAGCAAAAATGGGTGAAAATTTTTTGTTTATGCATGATAAAACCAGACCTCACCAAGCTTATATCGTTAGGGAACTACCTTGAAGATCACGAAATCATTTCACTGGAGTGGCTTGCACAAAGTCCAGACTTCAGTCTCCTCGAACAATATGGTTGGGACATTCTTAATAGAAGATTATGAAGCCAGCAAAACTGACCACCTACCGTCCAATGAGGTTCGGAACAGACTGATCGTTATTTGGAACGAAATGGATACAAATCTGAAGATGAAATATTTAGTATTAATAGGTTTCGAAAGACTTAAATCTTCCATTTTGTGTATAAATTTCTTAGCGCAGAACAATAAGTGATTTTCGGAAAAATAAAAAAGCAGATAACATTGAAAAATGCTCATCTATAAGACTTGTTTAGCTTGTAATAACTTGAGAACCAATCACGAATCTCAATATTTCTATTAGTGCTCCTGTTTGATAGAAACGCGAGATCTGTCACGTCGGCCAAAGCCGAAAGAAGCGACAAATCCATCAAGGAACACCTCCAGAAGAAGGTTACGTCGTTGGAGGAGGAGGTCGCCCGTCTCAAGGACGAATTGGCCACTCAGGTGGCCATCAACGACACCCATAAGGTGAAGATCGCCGAAGATTTCGATCGTTGGAAGAAACAGAAGCAGAGCCAGCAAACGATCGAGAAGTTGAAGTCAAAGATGAAGGAGAAGGAGATCGAAATTGAGAGATTCCAACAGACAAGCAGTGGCTACAGGTGAGATGTTTTTCTTTACCCATTTGATCTCACGAATTTCTTTTAATTTAGTCATGGTTTTTTCACATTTTAACAGTTAAATCATGAATATGAAAAAAAATCTGGTACGTTTAGGGTCTACAGAAAAATTTATTAATAGTCAACCAAACTAGTCTCGCTAACAGGATAAAACTATTTTGTTCTACACCGTAATTGTTTTTCAATTGCTGAAAAATGATCGCCTTCTTTTTTTTTTGTATAATACTCTTGCGTGTAGAAGCAGGAGGTCTGCCCTTGGAGTGTGATGATTAAGAAAAGCTCTGCAGATAATGATGGTTATTGTTGCGAAAAAAGGTTAACAAATCGACTTCATGAAACTATAAATGAGATAAAAAACACAAGGTTTAACTTTAATCTACACTTTATTTGAAAAAATTCGACGACGTTTCGCTGACACACCAGCTTTATCAAGAATGAAAAACAGAATGAAGAGTATGGTATTATAAACAAATCGTAGAACAAGTTGGATGAATAACAGGAAAATCTACACCGAGCCATTGTACAGTTAGTATGAAAGGTAATAAAAAAAACTAATTAAACAAGTTAAGTAGGGTGAGTAATTCACATCTACCTATTCATTCAAAAGCTTGTCCGAATGTTTGTATCTATTTATTTCTAATGCTTCTAGGAGATCTAATTTTGAACTTTTTGATTTTATATGTAATATGTCAAAGTTTTTATTGAATGAATGGTTTTCTTTTATTAGGTGGTTTGAATAATTTGAAACAGATTTATTCTTATCGAAGCTACGTTTATGTTCAGATGTTCTTATGCCAAAACTCCTATAGGTCCTGCCGATATAAATTTTATCACAAGAACCGCAATTGAGTTTATAGATTCCTGAATTACTTGATTTTTCAACACGAGATTTATTATTTTTAATATGTTTACCTAAGTTAATAGAAGTTTTGAAAGTTATATTAAGATTTTGTTTGACGAGAAAAAAAATGTTAAACTGTTGAATATTTTATAGTCTTTATGAATAGGATATACTTCATTTATTGCTTTCTGATACAGTTTTTACGAATGATTAGATCTATCATATCCGGATTATATGAATTATTAATGGCTATCTGTTTGATGATGTTTAACTCTTTATTATAATCTTCTACTGATAAAAGTAAATTGAGTAACCGATGTACCATGCTGTTTAAAGCTGCAACTTTGTGTTGAATTGGATGTAATGAGTAGTTATGTATAATTGTATCAGTGTGTGTTGGTTTACGAAATACCGAAAAACATGATTATTATTTTGTTTAGTGATTTTCAAGTCCAAAAATTAATGGAATCGTTCTGTTCAATTTCTATCGTGAATTTAATGTTCAAATGGATGGAATTATTGAAATTAAGAAATAAGTCTAATTGACGAGTAGTTCCAATGAAACATACTAAGATGTCGTCAACATATCTATACCAATAAAGAAATTTGGAAATGAGTGGATGTGTATGAATTTTCTGTTCAATATTATTCATAAAATCTCTGCTAAAAGTGGACTCAAAGGATTTCCCATGATCAAACCATTTTCACTACTGTAATAGATGTTGTTGAAAGAAAAATAATTTTATTCAATGCAAACGTCCAACAGATTCAATATTTCTGATTTAATTATGTGGTTAACATGATTCGAATTCAACATGTTTTCGATTAATATTTTGACATCACCTGGAGGAACACTTGGGTATAAATTCTCAACATCAAACGAAATAAGTTTTGCGTTAGGTGGTAGGTTAACGTTTTTATGTTATTTATCAATTCGAAAAATTTTTATAGAAAATTTTGATTTGAATGAAAATAATTTTAATGATATCTATAAGGTAGTGCGACAATTTCACGGCTGGGGCTGTAACGTAAGATACGACTGGTCTAACGGGGTTATTTACTTTATGCAATTTAATGAGTGAATACAGTTGAGGAGGTTGAGGGTTTGGTAAAATTAATTTGTATTTATCTATTGCTTTAATTAAAGATTTTGCATCATTTATTGCAATTTTAATATTTTCTGGAATTTAATAGTTGGATCTTTGTTTAAAATTGTATAGTTTTCGGACGAAATGAAATTTAGAGTTTTAAATAGGTAGTCATTTTTATTTAACGCAATAACAGTATTACCCTTATAACTTCATTTAGTTGAGATTTTTGTTTGATGGCCTTTAAATTATTTTGATCTTTACTCGGTTTAAAGTCAGCTAATGATTCATTTTTATAATGTTAGATGCTAAATATTTAAGGTGAGTGTTATTAGGAATATTTTTCAGAGAAATTTCAGTATCTATGCCAAGTTCCTCTAAATCAGATTTTATCTTGTTTGATTTAATATATTGTGTTTGAAACCTTTCTCCAAGAGATTTGTTTCATCAGTTGTGAAATTTGTGAACTTGTTCTACGATTTGTTTATAATACCATACTCTTCATTCTGTTTTTCATTCTTGATAAAGCTGCTGTGTCAGCGAAACGTCGTCGATTTTTTTCAAATAAAGTGTAGATTAAAGTTAAACCTTGTGTTTTTTATCTCATTTATATCATGGATCTACATCAAGTAACGGCCTCCACAATTCAAATGTTCATGAAACTGGTCGGTTTCAGTCAAATCTGCATCTTGCGATTCAAGCAACTCTTGAATTTCCTTGATCTTTTTTGTTTGAACTCATCTCGTCCTATTCCATTTGAAATTTCGGCAATGTTTGCAGTAAAAGTTTGAACTTGCACATATTCTTTGTCATTCCCGCAGTCAGAACAGGCCACAGTGTTTTCTAGTAAGATTTCAATGTATATGTTCAGTTCTTCCATTGATTCTTTTATGTTTGAGAATCATTTTGCTATGTCAAATTTCTTCCAGCATTCCATAACATTAATATCAGGATCACATTCCATATAACCCAATATAATTTTGAAGGTTCGTCTAATGTAATGAAGCTTAAAGGTCTGGATTATTTCTTTGTCCTCAGGTTGAAGCAAATACGTCGTCGTGTTTAAAGGTGAAAACTTCTGGTGCATTGTCCAAAACTAGAACCGCTTTAAAGTCTGAATTCGTTTTTTTGAATAAGTTTCAACTTCTGAAACAAAACAATTCCGGAACCAGTCACAAAATAACGCTTGTAATCCACGCTTTCTTATTAGCACTCCAAAACATTGGCAGGTCGCTTTGTTTTGATTTTTAGAAGCACGAAAATTTAACGATCTGTGAAGCATCAGTGGTTTAGTGACAAATCTTTAGATGTATTAGAATATAGCAGCGTGTAACTCCTCTATCCGTTGTTGCCTTAAATTTAGGGAAGAACTCTTCGCTTTTGGAAATGAATTTATTGTTTGGTAATCTCTTCCAAAACATTGCAGTTTCGTTTGCATTAAATATTTGCTCAGTTTTGTATCCTCCATAAGCTACTAGGTTTGCCAATTCGTCTGGATATCTTTTTGCTACAACAGTGTGTGTGGATGCAGCTATTTTAAAAATTTTAAGACACCCAATGATTGTCGCACCTTAAATTTATCGAATCAACATTTCGATGCTTGAAACTTTCCATTAGCACAACTACCACAACTTAATATATGCTTAAAGACGCTCTCCCGGATAATTGGTACACTCAAAGAGCTCTTTTTGGTTGCAGTTTTCGATCCACGAAGACAATGCCGCTTCCTTTTTTTCAATTGTTGGATCACGAACAATTTTCGCTGACAGTGCAGTTGAAGTTACAGGAGACCTGAATTTTTTATTGATAGTGCAGTTGATTTGTTAACATTAGATGAGCGTGATATGGATGCAAACGACTCTCCAAAGCGTGAACAATCAAGCAATTTCATTTTCGCTCTAAGCGGTAACAATGATGTTCTTCGCATCGAAACTGGTTTTCCAATTATTTTAAGTTAAATTATAAATCAACGCAAAGTGGCTTTTACCAAAGGAATATCTAATAAGTGGCATTCACTTATACAGGGATATCCACCGGGACCGTCCGTTAAAAACTTTTCAAGTTGCAATTACAATATCAAGCTGAAATTTTATACAATGGTTTTGTTGCCCTAGATATGAAGATGATTTTGGGTCTATTTATGCACACAATTCGTGAAACTATCAATAATTTTGTAGGATTTGCTCTGATTTCTTTTTAAATCTTTATTTTCATTTTACATAACAAAATCGTAAAACAAGAAACAAAATAACAGATATATTTATAATGTCAGTTATGTTTTGAGAAATTCGGATACATCCAAGTAAATAAAGAGGAAAATGTCGAAAATATATTTCATATTTGCATAAAACGCCTTTTATGAGCTTTTCTTCTATAATTTTCAGGGACAATCTCTTTTCAAAGACCAGCAGTAATCTGCCATCATGTGACAATCCCATCGACCTTGATACCTTTCTTCCATCACTTTCAGATCTTGATGAAACCGCTCTCCTGTTCCTCACTATAATTTCCTAAATTATCCGGAAATTTATCTAGATGATTGCGGAGATAGTGTAACTTACTCAAATATGAGTATTAAGTTACACTAATACTCATATTTGCTCCTAAAGTCTAAAAGTTTGTCAGCATATTTTGCACAATTTCTTCATAATTTGCTGCTTTATGGTTACCTAGGAAATTTTCGACAACCAACACAAAACTTTTCCAAGCTTTACTTTCCGGAACAGTCATAACTTTGATAAAATCTGAGTCTTTCATCAATTGCCGTATTTGAGGACCATCAAATATTCCACCTTTCAATTTTTCCATACTAAGCTCCGGAAATTTTCTGCAAATGTAATTAAAACAATTTCCGTCTTTGTTCAACGCTTTTACAAATTGCTTAATCATACCTTACTTAATATGTAATGGTGGAAGTATGATTTTGTGTCTGCTCACCAGCGGCTCCTTATTACGTTGGCTTTACCGACAGTTAAAGAATTTCTTACAGGCCAAACATCTTGTTCCCAATGAAGTTGCTTTGCTCTACTATCCCACATACAAATAAAGCAAGGGTATTTTGTATATCCACTTTGTTGGCCAAGTAAAAATTAACCATTTTAAATCCACACAGATCGGCCATTGATGCTCAGAGTATTTAATTTTCTCTAAAACTAATTTTACATTTTCATATTCTTCTTTGAGTTTCGTTGAATGGGCAATTGGAATTGATGCAAATTTATTTCCATTGTGCAATAAGACGCATTTTAAACTTCTTTTGCAACTCTCAATAAAAGGCGCCATTCAGTAGATTTGTACTCTTTTAAACCCATGTCTATAAGCAGCTTCGCGATATCATTACAATACACTAACCCTTCATTCTCACTAAAAAATTGTAATAACTCTTTTTCTCGCGTTCTGTATGTTGTAATTGTTACTGTTGGTACCAATAGATTTTTTTCTTTGAATCTTGAGGTTAACAGTTCTGATCCTTGTTTTGATAAATTGAGATCACGTATTATATCACTGAGTTCATTTTGAGAAAATAACTTTGGCGTAGATGTTTCACCTTCCCATTCACTTCCACTAGTAGATGGTCCTGATTTCTGTGAATTCGGTAACGTCATTGTTTTTGAGGGCATGCGAATTACTTTTGAAATGTATATGGGCCGAGGAGATTTTCACTGTGTAGAACCGGACATTTTGTAGACTGTAAGTCTGGGATTCTCCACGTTTGATTTCGATTAAAACCTTTAACATCTACTACGCAAAAGTAACAATCATCTAAATGATTCGTAGGCTCCATCTAGATCATAGGAATACCAAAGTCTAATCCAGAACGTTCACCTTTTTCCACAACCGTAAAGACTCAACACAAGACTTACAAACTTTATTAGGAACCCATGGTTTACCTAATTTGTCCATTTTGAAACCAAAATATTCAACATAAGTCTCTTTGACGAAGTTTGTGATATTTCTTTTTGTTTTTTGGTATATAAACACCGCGAATATAACAAAATAAATCACTACAATATTTACACTTTCTTCGTGACGAACTCATATTTTAGACTAGAAGACAAATATATAAGAATGGACATTCAGTAATTGAAACAAAATATTAATCCATGACACTTTATCCAGATTTACGTGTATATGTACTTCAATATTGTCAAATAACTGAGATCTCAGCTGTTCTGTGGAGCAAGGGGTCTGAGAGTGGGGATCAGGTGATGTTTGTATGCGCGAAAAATTGCGCAGAAGCCTAATCATGACTGGAAAATTAAATTTTATTTCTAACAAGCTTATAATTGTTCAAAATATAAGAAATGCAAAAATCATGAAAATACGAGCACATTGAGAACTTTCATGAATATATTCGTAATCTGGGCACTTGAAAACATAAAAATTTGCGATGATATCCAGGGCAACAATAAAAAAATTTTTTTTTGTAAAGCTGTGTAATATTGTTAAGGTCTGAAGGAAAAATTTGAACAAATAAAATAAAATCGATTTTCTAGAATTCTACAGTGGCCTAACCATTTGACGAAGTGTTATTTTCCCATAATATTTTTGTGAAAAATCTCAATTACTCACTGTAAGAAAATGTGTAACAACAAAAGTCTGGATGTGATAATCCTAAATCTTAGTGGTATAAGCCTGATATTTTTAACTCGCAGGTCTCTTATCGAGAGATTGGAACGTGAGAAGCACAGTTTGGAGAACAGAATAAAGGCACTGAAAACTAACGTGAACGTGTATGGTTTGGGAAACACTCAACAGAATGAATTATTAGCGACGGAAAACGCCAGATTGTCAGCTGAAATTGAAGAACTGAAGGCTAAATTGGAGATGCAACAGCGGCACTCTGGGGGATTAGGGGCGGCTATGATGCAGGAAAAATTGGAAGCGCAGGAAAGGAAATTGGCTATCTTGGAGTTGACTGGAAAGGTAAGAGCAATCTTTGATATGGTTTTCATCGTTTATCTCATTTCTTACGTTCATATAATAATCTTCGATATTACTTCTACATTCGATTAACTTCGGTTTATTTCCGTGAAGTCTATCCAAATTCCTCCAATCGGAGCTAGAATGATTCCCTTCTTTTCCATCGTTATTGGCAGTTTCGTTCTGCTATTTAGGCGGAAAGTATAATTTTTCAGCATTAGAGAAAGCGCAATTTTCACTTGAATCATGGCAAAGCGCATACCTGAAATATGAAGGATAATGTCAATGGGTTGGTCAGATGTGTGGAGTGAAAAAGTATTCATTTTTGATACACTACGACAAGAAATTAACGCACAATATTAATATTGATTTTTTTTTGTAGAAAAACTAATTACACAAACTTTTTGTGATACTAAGCAGATCTTTATTTTTTGAATGGAAATACCCTTCTAATAATAGGAATAATATTTCTAAAGCTCTTACACCTACAATTTTTCAATAGCTCAATAAGATCCTTTCACATTTGCAGGTAGTAGCAAGAACTAATTTTATATCTGTACCGTGTTATTCACAATAGTATACACTAGTGAGCCCATTAAGATCGCCTCTTATATCTAAATAGCCAATATACGAAACGCCTAATATACTGAACCCATTTTCATATCCAACTCTATCTATACTGAACACCTTACTATATTCACTTCATTATTCATATTTTTACTTAATAGTTCTTTATGCTACATGGAAATTTCTCATATATTACCTCAGTCATCCTCAGGGTAACGCAGCTTCCAGTATTGTTTTATGGATACTAACTCATCAACCACACAAATTTCAACACTATTCAGTACTTATTATTAGTATTAGTAGTATTAAAACGTATGGAACTGTACCCCAGGTGGGTAGGGCACCTAGCCCACAATCCCACACCTCTCAGCAGGTCGGCCTCATGGATTCTGGGGGAGGTAAACATTCGCTTAAACAATCTACGAATACCAGTCGACCATCAAAAACTTCTTTCAATGTCGCCATATTTAACATCAGAACCTTTAGATCGTTTAGTCGAGCTAGAAGAAGAACTTCAACACATCAAATGGGACATCCTGGGTCTATGTGAAACTCGTTTACCAGGTGAAAAGTGCACCACACTCAAGTCAGGACATCTAATGTACCAACGAAATACAGAAAACAACGCACATGTAGGAGGTGTTGCAATCCTAGTAAATAAACGGCTTACACACAAAGTGATTAAAATGAGATCAATTTCTAACAGGGTAATATACATAACTATAAAGATATCACAACGTTACAAACTTCAAGTAATCCAAGTATATGCCCCTACTTCGACCGCAGAGGATGAGGAAATAGAGAGTTTTTATGAAGATATCTCAATGGCTCAGAAGGATGAAAAAGCCCACTTCACTCTAATAATAGGTGACTTTAATGCAAAAGTAGGCGATGCTAAAATAGATAACCTACCGAATAGAGGAAAACATGGATTGGGCACGATCAACGAACGAGGAGAAAGATTATTAGACTACAATCAAAGTCAAAACCTATACTGTATGAACACTTTCTTCCAGAAACAAAGACAGCGGCGATGGACATGGCAGAGCCGGACGGGAATACTAGGAATGAGATCGATTATATACTAACGAATAAAAACATATTGTAAAAGACGTAGCAGTTATCAATAAATTTAAAGTCGACAGTGACCATAGGTTATTAAGAGCAAAAATAGAAATCGTAGCCAAAAAGAAAGAAACAAGCTGATACGTCCAAAACGCTTGCCAACAAATGAAGACCTAAAGCAAAATATTGTTCAATATCAATCAGAACTAAGCAAAAAACTAACACCTGAAGAAAACTTAACTCGACTAGACATTAACAGTCTTGAAAGAAAGATAACGGAAGACATACAAGTGGCGACAAAGACCATATGCTACAGGGCAAGAACAAAACCTAAAAAATTAAGCCAAGGCACGCTAAGGTTAATGGAAGAAAGGAAAGTAATGGATAGATTTAATCCAGAATACAGGGAACTGAACAGGGCTTTAAGACGAAAGACTAGAAGACATACGAAATTACAACACAGACTATATACAACAAGTCATAGAAAACAACAGTAACATGAAAGTCTTAAAAAGAATTACTAACACCGGTAGACCCAGAATACATCAATTGAAAAACAACCAAGGTGAAATAAAATATGAAAAAACGGAGATAATACAGATTGTTGAAGGCTTCTATACTGACCTGTATTTGTCTAAGAAACCCAAACCTGAAACAACGAATCTTAGTAACATAACAAATGTCGGTTCCGAGGACATGCCTGAGATTAACATTGATGAAATACAACTAGCCCTCAAACAGATGAAAAACGGCCGGGTCTAGTGGAACGTTTACTGGATGTAACAGTAAATAAAGTCAATATATACTGTGAAAAAATTTTAGCAAAATTCTTTCTCTACACGTTACATATTGTACCATCTAATGTGGTTCTATAAATTTTAACGAGAAAATCTTAAGTGTTACAACTTTTTTGTCTCATTCTTACATTTGGATACGTTCATTCTACCATAATATGATATTCAGCCTTTGTCAAGAATCATTAAGATTCGACATAGGAAATAACCCTCTTCCCTGGTATGGACATCTTGGAGATTATACATGTGGCCCCAAAGAGCCTGAAATCCATTGAAATACTCAAATCACAACCCTAAAGAGCCAGCTAGACATTGAAACCTATCCACTACTTAACCCTAGATTACTAACCTACGTCGAAACGACGACGAGGTCCCAAAAGAAGGAGTATAAATTTTGAGTGCGTCGTCGCACGCACTTCAGTCTATCTCAGTTGACCTGCAGCTTGCGCGGCGCGCGCGTGTGTTTTTTGTGTAGATCCTGTGTGCGCCGTTCCAGCCACTATGATTCGTCGAAAACAAACTTGATATTTGTTACAAATGTATTATTAGTTTCTTTCTAAAATGTTCCTTTCTTTTTTGATTTTATTATTTAATTTTAATATTCGAGTATTTTCTTAAGTGTTTGTTTTTATAGATCATAAGATTTAAGCATTTAGAAAAACAAAAATGTTCAAATGGGTAAAAGTCTGATCTCAGTTGAAAGAGTGTCAAAGTGATTGAAATGTGATTTTAGTAAATGAAAAACTAATAAACACGTTAATAAATGATTATTGTAATAAATAAGTAAAACACATATGAATATTTTATTCTATAAAGCTTTAGAAGCCTTTATACATCGTAGTGGAAACGACGAAGGATAGTTATAAAAGCGTTGTAAAATAAGATTAGTGATCCAGGGTTAATATCAAATTATATATATATATATATATATATATATATATATATATATATATATATATATATATATATATATATATATATATATATATATAAGAAAGTCCATTTCCTACAGTTGACTACTCGAAAATAACCTATCGATCGAAACCGATCGTGTTTGTAAAAATAAAATTGTGGAAAGTATAGAATATATTTTACTTTATCTTCATTGAAAATGAATTTTCCATAGATAAAATAAATTATCAATATAACTCATTGATTTTGAGTATGAATTGTAGATTTCATGTAGTAATTTTTGCCACGAGTTGGAAATATCCGGTATTAGCAGATTTTTTCCAAAATTGTCATTATTAGTTTTATTTCAAATTCTATGAGTACCATTTTCATTTCGATTGTTCTCAAGCATTACTTACTGCTAGTGGACTACTTGAAAAATAATTCTTCAAGATATCTGAACTTCTTCTAAGCAAATCTGAATTTTTGATATTGTGCGTTAATTTCTTGGCGCAGTGTAGTTGAAATCAATATTACCTATGCATAACCGGGGACCATCTCCAAAAGGTATATAGGTGTAGTCCCAAATTTTCGCTCGATTCTCTTCGTTAAATCGTTCGGGATCAAATTCGTCTGGGTTCGGGAAGTACTCTGGATCTTTATGCATGCCGTAAGCTGGAATTAGGACTGAAAGTCCTTTCTCGAGTACAATATCAGTGTCAGGAATTTTATAGCTCTCTGTACATTTTCTAAGAAATACTGGAGCCGGTGGATACTTTCTCATAGTTTCTGAAAAAGATTAATGATAAATAGGTGAAATATTTCATCTGAGGTAGTATAATTTGTCTTGTACAGGGCGAACCATATTCGCTGTTTCAGTACAGCTGCTATACCGTGTATCCCAAGTTGAGTGGAGAACTAATAATGCTATCGTTCTGATATATTGGTAGTTGATTCAGCTGTCAAATAAATTAAGGTTTAATGTGTTTGCTCTTTTTGAAGAATCACAGATTTTCGTATTTTATGTGTGATAAAAACGTAAATGGTGAACTTTATATGGAAATTTCGTGGATGGTAGTAAGTGATTTCTTTGACACTTTATCAGGAGCTGAATCAAGCTGTTGTTGGTATCAACTCGATCGAGCTCCAGCTCACCGCACAAATGAAAATTATCGAATTTTAACTGATATGTTTGAAGATAGATGGATTGTTGCCTTCAAGGTCACCTGACCTGACGGTCTTATAGACTCTATTTCGGCGCTCCTAAATTTCACAACAAATAAATACAATGATAAAACATTAATCATAGCAGGAGACTTTAATGTTGACTTTCTACTACAAAATGAAAATAAAGAATCCACCACAGTTATAAATTTAATGCTTTCTCACGGACTGAAAGTAGAGTCAAGGGAGCCTTCCAGAATTACTGCCACTTCTGTCAGCTGTGTGGACAATATATTTACAAATATTCAACAAAAGACGGTTGTACGGACAATCGAGCTACACATGTCAGATCATATGGCACAGACACTCAGTTTTCAATCATGTGAAGTTATACCTGAAAAAAAAAACTATTAAAAAAGGATATTCAATACTAAAAAACTTACCAATTGAAGAGAGAACTCTCTGAAGTTGACTGGAAGAAGTTTCTGCACAAAAAGAATGCGGAAGATGGTTTCAGTAGTTTCCACGAATTATTTGTTTCACTTCTTGACAAATGGGTGCCTGTTAAGGAGATAGTTATAGATCAAAAGAAAGAAAACCTCTAAATGGAACACAAAAGAATTAAAAGACATGAAGAATAAGTTGGAAGCTTTGCAAGTCGTTAAAACCGTACGAAGGGACGCAGAATCAAAAAGGCATATGATATCTTCAAGAAGATCTACAATTTGAAAATCAATGAGAAAATCAAGGAAAATAACGAAAATCAGATACGCAAAGCAAGCAATAAATCCAGGGCAATGTGGAAAATCATAAAACCAGCAAAAGGAAAAAGCGAAGAAGAAATAAGCAATTTAACGGCTGGAGAAATGAATGAATATTTAGCGGGAGGGGGCAATCCACAGCTGAAGAAGTTGATCAAACTTCAGTCTCATATGCAGATTACCTTGAAGACTTAAAGTTGGACACTAAGTTGAAATGCTTTCTTCGACTGCACAGGAACAGAAATCAGGAAACTCTTTGCATCATTGAAAGGTAAAAATACAGTGGATAGCTACTATGTTTCCAGCTCTCACCTGAAGCTACTATCAAAAGAACTTGCAGAACCATTAAGCATTCTAATAAACAAAAGCTTTAAGGATGGCTATTTTCCTCGAGAACTCAAAAAATCAAAGGTAATCCCAATATATATAAAAAAAGAGACAGAAGCCAATGCAACAACTATAGGCCAATTTCGATACTTCCTAGCCTGTCAAAAATCTTTGAACTGGCAATAAAAAATCGTATTGTTAAGTTTTTAAAAACACCAATTACTGAACGATGCAGCATGGATACAGAGCGAAACGAAGTACCTCCACGGCATTAACAAAAGTCATTAAATCGATAACATCAGCGCTGGATAATGGAGAGATACTAGAAATGCTAAATTTGACTTAAGCAAAGCATTCGACTCAGTATCACATGAAATTCTTTTGTCAAAGTTATATTTTTATGGATTTAGAGGTATAGTTCACAAACTTCTCAAGTCTTATTTGCAGAGCCGTAGCCAGAGGGTGTTCTGGAAGGGCAATTTCTCGGATGAAGTGGAGGTCGAGTATGGAGTTCCCCAAGGATCAATACTTGGACCAATCCTGTTTATCCTCTATATAAACGATCTAACAGTACCAGAATCAGAGTTTACTTGTCTTTACTGCGATGACACATCGGTGTTGATTAAAGGTAAAAGCCCACTGGACATAAGCACACAAAAACTGAAAGCTTTAAAATACATAAAAGAATGGTTCGCTGCGAACAAACTAAAACTGAATGAAGACAAAACGGAAGAACTTACTTTCAGGGCAGGTCCAAATGATAAGCAAGTAAAATTTCTGGGAATTACTCTCCACTCAAAGCTGAGCTGGTCTACCCACATAGATAGCATCTGCAGAAGAACGTCTAAAGCTCTATACCTCCTTAGAAAAATGAAAAGAGTTTCAACTTATGAAGTAGCAAAAACGGCTTACTATGCATGCGTACATAGTGTTCTTTCATATGGGATACTTCTTTGGGGACAATGTTCTAAGCAAGCTTTCACATTGCAAAAAAGCCATCCCTATGGATTTTTATCTTTGGGGAACGCTGAAAGATAATATTTATTCTGAACCTGTGAGTTCAAGATATGATTTGCATAATAGACTGCAAAATGCTTCCATGCAGTTGGATGAAAATTCGTGACGTGGTACGATGTTGCCATATGACGAATGCTCAGATAATGCTCTATGAATTCAATAAGTTATTTCATTTCGTGAAAAATCTACTCACCTTGGACTATCATATCCAGGTAGGTAAATTCTTGTATAGCCTCGTAGTTTATAACGCCTCCATGACGATTCATAGCGTTTTCTATCTCTTTTCGCGCTTTTTCCTGAACACCGTAATTCATCGCCATTTCCAACAGTGCAAAGCTGGATGTCGTCGACGTCGTCTCGAATCCCGCCAGAAAAAAAATGAAGGCTTGTGCGGCCGCCTCGTCCATGGTCAATGCAGTTCCCGGCTTCTCTTCAGATCCTTCTAATCTACCGTTATTCTTCAACTGGATGAGCAATTGGAGAAAATCGTTTCGATTCAAATTTTTCGATTCCCTGTACTCGATTGTTTCCCTCACGACTCGTCTGAAGAAGTCGGTAACGTTCTTGGAGAATACGCCGATGCCCAAGGTTTTCGCTAGCGGTGGAAAACTGCGTATCACTATCATTTTGAGAACGTCCCCAACGGTTTGGGTGAAAGCTCTTCTTCCCATTCGGCGGAATTCGGCGTTTGGGTTGCGCATCGTGTTGCACTCCAGACCGAAGGCGCAAGAACCGATGACGTCGGTTGTGTATCTGGCTAGGATCTCTTTGATTTCGATTGGTCCACCTGTAAAGCAAAAACTTCATTCAAAAAGACTACTGGTAATATGGGGTGCAGGAAAGAGAACCCAAATTGAAACTGTAAAGTTATAAATACGAGGCGTGTTTTTTAAGGAAGTACCGTTTGGAATTAAAGAAAGACGTGAAGAGATCTCTCAATAATATTTTTTACATGAAAGCCTGTCCTTGATCTAATTTTCTACATAATTTTCTCCAACAGTGAGGTACTTGTCGTAACCAGTTTTTGTATACCCTCCTCATAGAAGTCTACCGCGTGACTTCTGAACCACTACATCACATCGTCTTGAAGATACTGACTACCCTGTTAATTCTTCAAGTGCAGGAACAAATGGTAGTCATTGCGCTACCTTATTATCCACTTCAGGCACCAAATTTTCATTAACGAGTGAAGGACGCCTATTCCGTTGTTGATCATGCACATTTGTGCGGCCTTCTTTAAATCCTCTCACCCACTTTCTAACCAATGCATCACTCATTAACTGTAACTGACCTCTAATTGTGTCACTCTGTGGAGTTGCGTACTGTGATTATAAAATGAAGTAAGATTCAACAGTACATATATGATTTATTATGAACAACAACACAGAGCGATTACTGCTCAACTCTACAAAAGGAGAGTTGAATTATTACTTGATTAACCTGAGAACATTGTATCCTATATTAGTCACAGAGGAGCTAAAGGGTGATCAGGAAGACTAATGATTATGTTCGATCAGTGGTGGCACTTTCGTGTGGTACGGTCTTGAGAATATCGTACACTGATCTTGTTAAGGAATTTTTGTTACATGATTTTTTTTGAAACAAACGTTGCGACTATATTTCCCGAGACACTTTTTCCACGGATGACTTTTGTCGGTTTTTCATCCCCTTTGAACATCGAAAGAGAAGATGCGTTTATTCTCTGGTTCGAATGAATAAATCCAAGATTCATCACCACTGAAAATGTAAATGCTCTTGGACTTTTCAAAGTTAAAACGGTTCATAATTTTTTGACACC
Organism: Cryptolaemus montrouzieri; assembly: GCA_013387265.2. Classification (NCBI taxonomy): domain Eukaryota; kingdom Metazoa; phylum Arthropoda; class Insecta; order Coleoptera; family Coccinellidae; genus Cryptolaemus; species Cryptolaemus montrouzieri. Next base: position 66,786,337 of record JABFTP020000124.1, on the reverse strand, counting down.
AATTCAGCTTTCTGTTCTTCGGCCAACAGATGCGGTATCCAACGGAAAATTATTTTTCACACGCAATTCTTCGTGCAACTTTCTGCGTATTAAGGTTTTTGAAATCCGCGCTGATACCTTAATCTCTCGATATGTTGCATGCTGATCTTCCTGAACCACTACATCACATCGTCTTGAAGATACGAACTACCCTGTTGTTTCTGCAAGTGCAGGAACAAATGGTAGTCATTGCGCTACCTTATTGTCCACTTCCGGCACCAAACTTTCATTAACGAGTGAAGGACGCCTATTCCGTTGTTGATCATGCACATTTGTGCGGCCTTCTTTAAATCCTCTCACCCACTTTCTAACCAATGCATCACTCATTAACTGTAACTGACCTCTTATTGTGTCACTCTGTGGAGTTGCGTACTCTGATTATAAAATGAAATAAGATTCAACAGAACATATATGATTTATTATAATCAACAACACAGCGATTACTGGCTCAACTCTACAAAAGGAGAGTTAGATTATTACTTGATTAACTTGAAAACATTGTATCCAATATTAGTTACAGAGGGGCTAAAGGGTGACTAGTAAGACTAACGATTATGTTCGATCAGTGGTGGCACTTTGGTTTGGTACGGTCTTGAGAATACCGTACACTGATCTTGTTAAGGAATTTTTCTTACATGACTTTTTTTGAAACAAAAGTTGCGACTATATTTCCCAAGAAACTTTTTCCATGGATGACTTTTGTCGGTTTTTCTTCCTCTTTGAACATCGAAAGAGAAGATGCTTTTATTGTCTGGTTCGTATGAATATATCCAAGATTCATCACCACTGAAAATGTAAATGCTTTTAGACTTTCCAAAGTTAAAACGGTTCAAATTTTTTGACAGAAATTCAGCATTCTGTTCTTCGGCCAACAGATGCGGTATCCAACGGAAAACTATTTTTCACACGCAATTCGTGCAACTTTCTGCGTATTGGAGTTTTTAAAATCCGCACTGATACCCCAATCTCTCGATATGTTGCATGCTGATCTTCCTGGATTATCTTACACACAGCATCCACATTTTTTTACGTGACCACTGTTTTCGGTGCATCTGTCCTTGGATCGTTGTTAAGCCTAAACCTTTTGCGTTAAACTTATTTATACATATCAGAGGGAAACTGTGGAGTGGCGTGGTGCTATAATGCCGAAAACAGATACCAACTCGCCGAGACATTATTGGGATAATTGTACAAAATTATTCCGCGAGAATGTTCACGGTTTGATTTCATTTTTCAACTTACTTGTCAACTTTGACAGTTAGTGGCGTCCTTTATGTCTAAGCTTGCAGAACATAAAATACATCCCTCGCATTCCCCTCACTTTTATGCACCTCATTTTTGATCCCTAGTTGATGAAAGTTTCAAGAATCAATATATACAATTAAAATATTCTGCCGAAAATGCCGAATTTTTGAGGAATTTACGTGTATTCAAATTTGAAATTGTAATAAATAAAAGATCATGTGATGCACAATGTGGAATACTCACCGTTGTTCGTAGTTTCTTCGATAATCTCATTCATCTGCAACCCACAATTCATTATGATGTCGAACATGCCTCTCAATTGTTTCGGCGAATACGCAGGCGTCAACTTCGCCCTTAAATTCTTCCATTTGGGTCCCGCCAAAGAGAACAGGTGCGCACTGAGAGGATCGTCTTTTTCGTCGTAATATATGCCCCTATCGTGGAAACTATTGAAGTCCTTGGTCAGGATGTTTTTTATCAGCACGGGATCTATTGGAAGAAACGCTTTCCTGCTGAAGAAGTAGAGTCCCACGTATTTGTCTCCTCGTTGTCTGGCGTAGGAGTAGATGTCCCTGATTTTGTCGCCCATGTTCTGGCGACGAAAAATCACGTCGGCCATGTCACCGAACGGAAAGGAAGGGTTGAGCTGGGGGACTCCCCTGGATTTCCAGTACTTGTAGGAGTGTTTGAAATAAATGTAGATAATAAGGATGCATAATAATAGCACAGGATGAAAGACAATGCTGAATGCATTGCTGGAGTATGTATCCTAAAAAAGTATAGAAAGAAAAAAATAAATACTAGCAATGAATCAAAGAATTGTGCACGTCGTTTATCTTCACGACGGTAACATTAACAAGCTTTAGTTACTACAATTGTTGCACGATTTCAATGAAATTGAAACCGAATTGCATGAAGAATGATATTCTAACAGCCTAAAAGGTTTTCGTTCGTCTGTCACTTCTGGAAACACCGGAACTTGACCTTCACTTAAACTCCTATACATCCATTAGCAATAGTGCAAACAATAAGGGTGCCAAAACACCCACCATCAAATGGATCAAAGATATGCTCAAAGGCCGGATCATAATGGCCACTTTTGGAGACACCCAAATATCGGTGTCAACAGTGAAAGAATGCCCTCAAGGAGGTGTCCTATCGCCGGTATTATGGTTAGTAGTTGTTGATGGCCTCTTAGAAAGACTGAACAACGCTGGCTTCAACGCACAAGGCTATGCTGATGATCTAGTTATCATCCTGAGGGTAAAGCATGATGGAATCTTATCGAACCTGATGCAAAAAGCCCTTAACGTCGTAAATGAATGGTGTGCTGAAGAGGGACTCAGCATCCATCCAGACAAAACCATCCTAATTCCATTCACAAGACGTAGAAAGTTGAACTTAAAGCCCCTTTTCTGAATGGACATACTCTGAAATTTTCGGAACAGGCTAAGTATCTAGGGTTAACCCTAGATCAGAGACTCAACTGGAATTTACACATTGACAAAACTCTTTCCAGGGCTACATCGTGCCTATGGGCATGCCGTAGACTCTTCGGAAAGACCTGGGGACTACAGCCAAAAATAACCTACTGGTTATACACAGCGGTTATAAGACCCATTGTCACATGTGCATCGTTAGTATGGTGGACGAAAACATCAGAAATAACTACGCAAAACAAGCTGCAAAAACTGCAGCGGCTTGCGTGCTTGGGCATAACAGGTGCTATGAGAAGCACCCCGACTATTGCCCTGGAGGTAATCCTAAATCTCCCTCCTCTTCATATAAAATTGAAAAAGAAGGCGCTGATGGCGGCATTACGGCTCCAAGACACAAAAAAACTATTACCTGGTGATCTGAAGGGACACCTGGGGTTTCTGGGTTACATAAGGCCAGAAATCTTATCACAACCATCGGATATAATGCCGCTTAAGTTTGATTTTCACACACCCTTCGAAATGGTCATAGAAGACCGCACCATCGTAAAGAGAAAATAAATCAATTACACCAAAAATGCTCCATTTGGTACACGGACGGATCAAAAACGATTGATGGAACAGGAGCAGGCATATATGGACCCAAGTACTCTTCATCAGTGCATCTGGGCTCCACTCCCACAATCATGCAAGCAGAAACACTTGCTGTAAACCTTTGCTGCCATGAGGAATTACGAAGGAAACTCAAAGGGGCAAAGATTTACATGTTAACGGACAGTCAGGCAGTTATAAAAGCTCTAAACTCTTACAGTTATCGGAGCATCTCTGTCTGGGAATTCCGTCAATCCTTGAAGCAACTTGCTGAGGCGAACAAACTTTTCCTGTGGTGGGTGCCTGGCCACGAAGGCATACAAGGAAATGAAGCCGCTGACGAACTGGCCAAATCAGCTGCTGGAATCCCACCCACCGGACCTGAACCGTTCTGCAGTCTAAGTAAGCCGCACAGACTACAGGAACTGGAACGATGGGAAGAATCTAGCAAAAAAGAATACTGGAGGAAAACTCCAGGCCAAAGGCAAGCGAAAAAGTTCAATGACTATTCGCCAAAGAAGACAAAACAGCTTCTCGATCTCTCTAGGGCGATGAAAATGCTGAACATATTCTTTGCAGTTGCATCGCAACTGTCCGTCAAAGACATATACACTTCGGTAGCGACAAACTAGAACCGCACGAAGTAAAAGCTCCCAGAGAGATTCTTAATTTTGTAAGGGATCTAGACCTACAGGGAAATGAATAAGAAGGGTTACGAACAAAAGATTAATTTGGTCGCAGTTCGAAAAGGCTTGCAAAGCCAATCGACCCTCACGAATGTAATGTAATGTTCACTTAAACTTTATGAATGGTAACCCAGTATTTCAGTTTTGATTTTATTTTCGATTATCAATTATGAGTACCTTGGGCGAAAGGGATATCACTCTCACCGTTGTATTAGTTCGTAGAATGGACGACTTCTTTTAGTTTCGAGTTATTCCAGATACCTTGATTTTCCGGAATCGAGTGCAGGGACGCATTCAGAAAATTTTTTGATGAATTATAATACAGGGGAGTATATAAAATTATATAAACTATATTCGGAAAATGCTTCTTTAGAGTAATACAGAGTGTTTAAGGTAAAAAAAATCAAATTTATTATTGTTGCAAAACGATTGCAGATATTTGAATGAAATTTTGTTGGTGTTAACCGTCGTCCAGCGAGTATATTTTGCAATGAAAATATTATTTTTAATTTCACCAGTAGTGTCCGTACTAAAACATAACTGGATATTTTTGAAGAAAAAATTGGTACGGAACTGTTTTTCACAAAATAAAAGTAAGTTTTGGATTCTTTATTCATTGTGAAAGATAAAAGCATTCCTTTGTTCTTCCTGTACGATTCAGCATTGGCGAGTAAAGAATGAAAATTTGGAATAAAATAATTTTCATGTTAATAAAACTACAGAGACAATGGATTTAATTAATGACGTTACACAGCAAAATTAAATAAATGAAAATGTTAAAGAAAATTTCATGAAATGTAATCCTTCCATTTCGATACATTTGCGACGGCGCCTAATTAGTGAATTTATTGAGGAACTCAACGCACGTGTTGCAAACTTTTGAGGACCCCAAGGTTCATCACGCATTTTCAGCGGCATTCCAAGATAATTTTCGTGATCTTCATTTACAAATTCTGTCAAATTTAAATGGTATTATTTAAATAGACATGTTGTTGTTATAGGGTGTTTAAAAAAGACACGGCAATATTTGAGGAGGTGATTGCTGCTACCATTTCATGACAAAAGTTCATATCAATACAGGTCCGCAAATACTTCGCTACCGATTTACAGGGTGTTAAATTTTGATCGAAAGATGCGGTTAAATTCTAATTTTTCGTAAATCGCTTGAGATATTGAGGCGAAAATTTGGGGATGTCGAAAACTTCCAAAGACTCACAATTTTCAATACGAAACAATATTTTGGACTCACCAGAGGCGCGTGTATGGGTACAACGCAGGTTATTCCCAAAGAAAAAATTAGGACGCCGCTGATTTTTTCTGAAATGAAAATATTTTCGAATTTTCCAATTATTTTTCAAGAAAAACGCTCTCTTGTCACTCTTTTGTACGACGCCCAGTTTTGAGTAAAATATTTTGAAATGTTTTTAGGCATCCTTGCGAATCCATTGATAAGTTCTATGCTATATCTGTTCAAAAATGATTAATGTCGGGGTCATTTGAGTGTTTCTGTTTTTCAATAACTTCGAATCTATTGAATTTGAATTTCAAATCGGCCATCATGAATCGTTACACGAATGCTGAGATGACCGACACGCACTTCATGTATGGACGTGCTGAGGAAATGCATTAGAAGCTCGGCGGTTGTACATTGAAAGATTTCCAAACCGTATTGCTCCCAATAGAAAAACTTTTGAAAGCTATCATGGACGCCTAAATGAAAAAGGCACATTAAGACGATATATATATATATATATATATATATATATATATATATATATATATATATATATATATATATATATATATATATATATATATATAAGAATATCCACCAGGACCGTCCGTTAAAAACTTTTTAAGTTCCAATTACAATATCAAGCTGAAATTTTATACGCGGCTATAACTAGCGATTTCCAATTGAAGTGAAATATTTTCGAAGTGATACCATTTCCGGTTATACCGGAAGTGGGTCATCACTTTGTTATTTCAAATGGCAATCTACCTTTTTTATTATACATCTAGAACCGACATTTGAGCAAGGTATAAAATACCCAAGTTGTTGGCACTTATCCGTCAAAACTTTTGACAGATTGAATTATTTTTGTTTTAAACTCGATTTTTGAGGGACATTTAAAAAAATTGTAGCTCGCAGATCTCTTGCACTACAGACACAATTTTCGCTTGGGTGGATAGAAGAAGGATAAAGGAGTTTTTCAAGCAATCTACACATGTGAAATGTTTATTGCGTTGTTTTGTATGCTTTTTTCAATTTGGCCTTTTTCAAACAGCAAACACTAAGTTTTTTCAAATTGCACGTGCCAATTTTTATATCGCCATCAGATGAAGCGTCACATTTCAGATGGAATTGTATAAGCATGTACTATACTCATCTCTTATAGTTCCGAAATAATTTGGGAATATATTGAATTTTGATGATTTTGCAAGAACTAACAGAGAATGCTTTGAAATATTTTAATCAAGTAGCTGAACTGGCTACGCTCACCTGACAGGTGCCTAAAATTAATGTACTTGTCACTTCGTTCATTCCAATTTGATATTTCAACAAGAATTGTCGTTATTTCAGATTGAAAATATCCAAAAAATACAACACATTTGGAATAAAACCACTGGTTATTCAAACGAAAATATATTTAATCTTTTTTTAATTCAATTTAGAATGTCAAGAAGTAGTGGCTAGAAATTGCAGGCAATTCAATAACCAATTTCCAAATTTACCGTCTATGAGTGAAATAAAATTTCGAAGCATTAGAAGCAATTTCCTACAATTCGGATGAATAAAAATTGTAGGAACTAAGCGAAAACCAATCATCGAAGATAATTACATTAATACGAATAAATGATAGCAAACATCATAGGAAAAAACTAATTTACGATCTGAATAAATGTTCAATATGGGCTCCATTTTGCTCGATAAACTTGACAGCTCGTATACGAACATGATAAGTTGCCCTCCTAGTTTCCTCAGGATCAATATTACGAAAAGCATTATGAATGTGCTCTAGTAACTTTTCTTTACTTCTTACAAGAATAAGATACACTTCACTTTTGATTTTGCCCCATAAATAAAAAATCAAGGGGCCTCAGCTCCGGAGAACGCGGGGGCCATAAATTTGGTCCTTGATAACCCCACCATCTATTCTCGAACATTTGTGTTAGCTGCCGATCTACAGCTCATGTTTTATGTGCAGGTGCACCATCCATTTGGTAATAGCAATCCCTCAGAATGTTGAGGGGTAATCCATCTAAAAAGTCTGCTAATGTTGCTTTCAAAATTTCTAGGTATCTATGTCCATTAGGATTTTCCTCATAAATGTGATAAGCCAACAAATCATTTATTAAAATTGTAAAAACGTTCACGCTGACTTTTATTTGGAAATCTATAACGTCAATGAAATGTGGATTTTCTGTGGCCCAAAAATGTCGATTTCTCCTGTTGGTTATTCAACTTTCATTGAACTTAGCTTCATCAGACCATATAATTTTTTGCAGAAATATCTCATCTTCTTGAAGCCGAATTAATAAATTTTCACAGAAATTTAGCCGCTTGGGAAGGTCAGTTGGTTTCAATTTTTGTAGTCTGATAAAAGAATACCGGTGCATGTTACGTTTCTTAAGGATCCTTTGAATGGAAGTATAACTCAATCCAATATCCATTGATGCTGACTTAAAGGACGCATGTGGATTGGCACGAAAATACGCTAGCGTATTAATTTGATTGTCGTCGTCCTCGAGAATTGGTTTTCTTCTAGTTTCATGTATTTTGTTCCTCAAAATTGCGGAAAATTGCTTCTAATCCTTCGAAATTTTGTTTTACTCATAGGCGCCAAATTTGGAAATTGGTTATTGAATTGCCTGCAAGTTCTATCCACCACTTTTTGACATTCGCCATGAATTAAAAAGATATTAAACATATCCTCCTTTGAATAATCAGCCATTTTATTATCAATCTGGTGTTTTTCAAAAGTTTTCACTTCAACTTACCAACAATTCTTGTTGAAATATCAAATTCGAAGGAACGAAGTCACAAGTACATTAATTTTAGGCACCTGTCAGGTGAGCGTAGCCAGTTCAGCTACTTGATTCAAATATTTAAAAGCATTCTCTGTTAGTTCTTGCAAAATCATCAAAATTCAATATATTCTCAAATTATTTCGGAACTATAAGAGATGGATATAGTACATGCTGATACAATTCCATCTGAAATTTGACGCTTCATCTGATGGCGATATAAAAATCGGCGCGTGCCATTTGAAAAAATTGAGTTATTGCTGTTTGAAAAAGGTCAAATCATACAAAACAACGCAATAAACATTTAACATGTGTAGACTGCTCAAAAAATTGCTTGATCTTTCTTCTATCCACCCAAGCAAATATTGTGTATGTAGTGCAAAAGATCTACGAGCTACAATTTATTTAAATGTTCCTCAAAAATCGAGTTTATAACAAAAATAATTAAATCTGTCAAAAGGTAGATTGCCATTTGAAATAACAAAGTGATGACCCAGTTCCGGTATAACCGGAAATCACTTCGAAAATATTTCACTTCAATTCGAGAACGGACCCTTGGGGTCACAATTAATAAACCAACCTCTAGAGAAGACGACATCTCCTACTCTGACAAAAAATTCCTGTATAATAGGAATGATATGTAATTTGATTTTTTTCGAATTCCTCAAAAAGTTTTGAGGTAAAGTTACAGTTTTGGGTTGAAATATTAATTTTTGTATCCTGTTTATTAATATGCGAGCTTATTTCACAGCGAATTTTATTGGATTTAAATACTTATAATGATAATTTCTATGTCAATTCTCAGAAGAATTATGTGAAGAGGTCACATTTATATAGCATAAAAATGTACGACACAATCTATTTACCTTAGTCATTGTTTTATTCCTATTTCTTTTCGTTAACCACACTTGTGACGGGGTGCTTTTCACCTCAAATTTCAAAAGAAATTCCCCATTTCACGGAAACTGCATCGTAAACGTAAGAGAACACTACTCGGGCAATTTTTTCGCGCGAATTTCAACATCGACGATTTCCCTTCTCGATTTTGTCGAACGACGAAGGCTCGTCCGGCGAAGTCGTTTCCATCGCGTGGGCAACGCTCCTGCCCTCTAGACCGATTCACTTTCACGATCGCGATTCGAAATCGACCTTTCTTTTGCATTGTTTCGATACGAGTGAAATTGGTAAACACCGTCTTGGGAATATGATAGATAGTGCAATTATAATATAGCCTCGACAACTGAAACTTGGCCTGTATAAAATTGATGTGCTTGTATCCAGTTTTTGCTGTGCGTTATTTAGAGTTTCTTAAATACGCGGATCTACTTCGGGAGTTGATTTTTCTTATAGTTGAAGTATTAAAGGAATAAACTATCGATTTTCTGAGCAGTGAGATGGATTTTAATGCAGTCTGGTGCGTTAGGTTCTTGAGAATCTCTAGAAGTGTTATGAATTAATCTAATCATGAAGAAATCCCAAATTGTTTGTTTGTTTGTTATTCCTTTAAAGTACTCCATTTCCGCCTTTCGGCCAATGACAAGCCGGGGAATTCTGTGACCTTCCTAAACCGGGAATTTTGCCGAACCCCTCTCATGTCGAGGGAAGGGATCTTTAATGTCCAACACTTCTCTGTTAGATAGGACCGACGGCTTCACATCTCCTCCGAAAGATGGATACTCAAGCGATTCCCAGCATCCGAAAAATCGCACCAACTTTGTTGGGTTTGAACCCAGGTAACTCTGCGCAGGAGACGAGCATCATATCCTCTACGCCACCGATCCGGTCTCCCAAATTGTATTCGTGCATAAGAAAAATAGATTTCAAAATAGCATTTTGAAATAGACAATTATAAATAATTTGAAAATCGTTAAATAATCGCCAAAATGAATCCAAATTTGTTACTCGGGTGTTTTTGGGGTCGCTGAAGACGAATGTGAGTTCTGCGAGAGCCTGGGGAGTACCTAGTGCCCGCAGTGGGTTTTTCAAACGTCTTCCTCTGGAGTATCATGACAATTTGTCATAGAATTGGCCCAAACAGCGATCTCGAAACCCCAGAATAGCGAGTGTGGGTCAATTCTATGACAAATTGTCATAATACTCAAAGGAAGACGTTCAAAGCAGGCTCTTGCCGACCTCGTATTCGTTTTAAGCAAACTCGAAAAACCCTGAGTAACGTGTGTGGACCCATTTAATCATAAATTGGTACAATACTCCAGAGGAAGTCGTTTAAACACCCGCTGTGGGCACCATCTACTCCGCACCTGATAACAGGTGGATGCCCGATGTTGTCCTGCACACTTGGTGAGCACGAGGCCCAACGCAGGGGAGTGGAAGGTGCTCCGCCATGAGTTGAGTGGGCGAGGACAGACGTGGACTTACGCAGTAGACGAGGGTTCAAAAACTGCCCTGGAAAAGCTAGGGTGCAGACCGTTCTTCGGGTTCGGAACGATTACCTTCCGAGTCGTGAGGGGGAATGCACCTAAGGTGCCGCAGGGTGGCGCCTAGACTGCAGCTCCCAAAAGAAGACTCAGATGAGGTGGTTCCTGTGGATCTTCCAGGGCAGAACGCCCAAATAGGGCTGGTGGCCTGCCAGCGGCCAGCCTGTACGACGGAAGGAGGTGAAAGAAACAACTCCAGGAAGGCGGGCTCCTTCGCCGCTCGAGGAACAGGCTTGGGATTCATTCAGCTGGAGCCTAGTCTCGAGACTGCAAGCATGAAAAATAACCGGTAGTTAGACCTGAAAGTTCGTGAGCACTGGATGAGTATCTCAGGTCTCAGACACTCTCGACTTGCCATCAGTGAACCTTCCACCGCGAGAGCCAATGCTTGGTTAAACTCTCAAGGCTGGATCTGTGAGTTCTAACTGTCATACTCCTCTTGTCTCAGAAATCACCTAAAAAGTTAGGATTGATTGAGGATCCTTGTTGTAGACTATGTGAAGAAGAAATAATGATTGGTTCATTTTTGCCAGACCTGTATCAGGACATGGTGGTTCTATGATTCTTACAAGGGACCCGGATGTAACATGTCTCAGTGCACTGAGTGATGTGTCTGTGGAAGGTGATTGTGAGATATCGGCCGTTCGGTTGAATAGTTCTAATTTAAATGAGATAATTTGAATTTCGGACACAGAGCTTTATCAAGAATGACAAACAGAATTTTGGATTAAACTCGTAGAACAAGTTGGATGTCCATTTGATTTTTTACGAATGATTAGGTCTATCATTCGTTCATTCGCATTAATAATTCATATAATCCGGATATGATAGACCTAATCATTCGTAAAAACTCTATCAAAAAGCAATAAATGAAGTATATCCTATTCATAAAGACTATAAAATATTCAACAGTTTAACATTCTGCGGTTCTGCAAGTACAAATATTAAATCCTTTCTCGTCAAACAAAATCTTAATATAGCTTTCAAAACTTCTAATAACTTAGGTAAACATATTAAAATAATAAATCTCGTGTTGAAAAATCAAGTAAATCAGAATCTATAAACTCAATTGCGGTTCTTGTGATAAAATTTATATCGGTAGGACCTATAGGAGTTTTGGCATAAGAACATCTGAACATAAACGTAGCTTCGACAAGAATAAATCTGATTCAAATTATTCAAAACCACCTAATAAAAGAAAACCATTCATTCAATAAAAACTTTGACATATTACATATAAAATCAAAAAGTTCAAAATTAGATCTCCTAGAAGCATTAGAAATAAATAGATACAAACATTCGGACAAGCTTTTGAATGAACAGGTAGATTTGAATTACTTCACCCCTACTTAACTTGTTCAATTAGTTTTATTACCTTCATACTAACTGTACAATGGCTCGGTGTGGATTTTCCTGTTATTCATCCAACTTGTTCTACGATTTGTTTATAATACCATACTCTTCATTCTATTTTTCATTCTTGATAAAGCTGCTGTGTCAGCGAAACGTCGTCGAATTTTTTCAAATAAAGTGTAGATTAAAGTTAAACCTTGTGTTTTTATCTCATTTATATCATGGATCTACATCAAGTAACGGCCTCCACAATTCAAATAGTTCTAATTTGTTTGTAATATGTTTTTATAGACCTCCTTCGGGAGATCTTGATTGTTTTTTGAGAGAATATTTTAAATAGATTTGATTCATTTTGTTGTGGAGACTTTAATGTTTGATTCAATACAGATGATAAAGAGTGTGCAGCACTCGGTAACTTCCTTTCAGAAAATATTCGAGCCTACCCGAGATAAGAACTGCTTTGATAATATATTTATCAATTTCTTGAGTAGTCATGAACAGGCTTGTGTTGTGTAATCAGAATTTTCTGACCATGATGCACAGGAGTTTGCTGTGGATCTCACTGTTGGTGTTCCTAAGCATTCTACGATTAAGCTTAGGCCACTTTCTCAGGCAGGTTTCAACAGTATGCATGTCTTACTGAGTGGAATGAATTGGGATTTTGTCAGAGAAGTCTAGACTGCCATAGTGCATTCAATATTTTTTTAAATAAATTTATTGATTCTTTTGCATCTTCATTCCCTGAGATAGTCACAAAGGCTGAGGGAGAGCTGTGCTGGGTAGGTATGCAAGGACAAACAAGTCCTTGCATAAGAGGTTGAGGTTCATTTACCTCAACGAGATTAACAAAGCAAAAATTGATTACAATGATCGTATTATAGCTAGCTCATCATAGAACAAATCCAAGGCTTTTTGGAAAATGGTCAATAAATCCAGAAGTAATAATTCAAAGAAAACTTCTGTTGTACTTGGACCGGAGAAATTTAGTGAGCATTTTGCCTCTATTACAGATGTTATTTCTCGGAATATTTGTTATTTTCTATTTTTACCAAGGCTTTACTTTATCAGCATGTAATAATTATAGGAGATTTCAACCCAAACCCTAGTAAGAAAAAACAAATCAATAGATTTCTACAGTGTGGACTTTTCACCAAGGCAGAGACAGCCCCTACTTTCTTGATGGACCATAACCCTGATAGTACACCCGATTTAATATTTTACTCAAAAATCTACAGAATAACATCAGAAGAATAACTTTAACCCCAGACATAGGATCAGATCATTTGGGCGTGTTGTTGACAGTTGATATGGGAGGTGATGTGGTGAAAGAGTCTATAACGCCTATATATAATTACAACAAATGCAATGTTAAAAAAGTGAATTTGGACATTAAAAGCTTCATACAACAAAACATATGAAAAGAAATTAATGAAGAATTTATAGAGTCCTTCAATAAGACAGTCTCTACAAGCATTAAAGCCAACTGTCCAATCAAAAACCTAATAACTTTAGACACGAACTTCCACCCTACGTGATAAAGTTGATTAAAACAGAGAGAAAATGTATAGGGAATAATGCCAGAATCGAGACCCTCTAATTAAAAATCAAATTAACATCTACAATAAAAATATACAAAAAATGGTGCAACAGTATACAGAACACACATGAGTTGAAGCATGCAACAACATTAATCAAACCAAGGGTAAAACTTCTATCAGGAGATCAAAAACTTTCCAGATATAAACAGACATTCTCAGTACCTGATCTTGAAGAGAATGGAAAATGGTATGTAACAGAAAAAGATAAGGTTGAGGTATCTAAAAATTACTATGAATCTGTATACGCATATGATGATGACCAAGAATTCAGCAAAACAACAGAAAGATATATAGACAGATGGTACAACGAATTTGTGGAAGAAGAATTTACATATTCAGAGGAGGTTGTTAAAATAGAAGAAAGCGATTATTACCAACTACTGCATTCAACCGGAAATAGTGCTCCAGGCGTGGATGGCATTTCGTGGAGAATAGTTGAACAGTTTGACCCGGAGATACAGTCACATATAATACAAATTTTCGAAGACTGCCTCAGAAAGCAACAATTTCCGCTCATATGGAATTCAGGATGTATAATAACAATTCCTAAACCTAACTCAAACCACAAGTCAATTAAAAACTACAGACTTATTACACTTCTACTGGTACTAGGAAAGTTTTCGAGAAAATAATGAAACTGAAGATGGAAAAGCATATCACCAACATTTTGCCCACTTCTCAATTAGGATTTCGGAACAAGAGGTCTACCACACATCCACTGGCCGTTTTGGTATCGAACACACAAAATGCAAAACTAAAAACTTTAAAACAGCGGCCATATGTCTCGATATTGAAAAGGATTTCGATAGCATATGGCACAGGGATCTAATCTTCAAATTATACAAAATTAACCTACCGAGATTTCTTATACACATGATCATAAATTTTTGAACGATAGAAAGCTGACAGTGAAAATTAGAAATACAGTGTCGGAACCATTCTTCCCCAAACAAGGAACACCGCTAGGTTCTTGCCTGTCACCATTTCTCTACATAATTTACTGTTATGACATTCCAAAAGAAAGAAACAATCAGCAATATTCTCTTCAGTATGCAGATGACACTTTTATAATTTCCACGATAGCTCACTGACAACCTGCTTGAATGGATTGCAAAGTATGATGAACAAACTTGAAATGTTGCTGAGTAAATGGCGCCTGAAACCCAATCCAAGGAAATCACAATATATAATTTTCCATCATAAAATTAGTCAAAATTCGCCTAGTATAACAATTAAAGGAATCGCCAAAAACCTACAGCGGAAATAAAATACCTAGTGGTTGAAGTCTACAACAAAATGAATTTCAACAAGTATACCAAAGCGATTAAGAAGAGAACCATATCAAGAGCTAAAACTTTCACTAAACTAACCGTCAGGAACAGAGGAATGAACATAAATAATGCAGTTAAAATATACAAGACAATATGCAGACCTGTCCTGGAATATGCACATCCCATCTTTGCTAACTGTAGACATCCAGCCTTGAACAATCTAAAACCGCAGAAACTACATCTCTTCGTACAATAACAAAGATTAGACACCCGGAAAACAGAATACATAACCCACCAAATGAATTATTGTACCAGATAACGAATGTACAACCGATAGAAGAAAGACTTAAAAGTTGAACAAGAATTTTATGCACTTCTTAAAGACTCGCAGGACATTCTGGATCTCTTCCACCATGAACATATCGCACAAGCAGCAAGAAAATACCCACCTAAGTCATTAATACTGACATTGGAAGAACAAGAGAGGAACTGAAGAGGCAGATATAAATTTTAGATTTTAATATAAAGTGTTATATATATATATTTTTTTGGTGGATGATTACTTAGAATAATTTTGTTGTTAAACTAGGCTGAAGGACTCAAGGTCGATGGCCATTTGCGCAGTGCGCAAAATAATAAATTATTCAATTCAAATATTCTTATTTTCATACTGATTTTAAGAACTAATTCAAAAGAGTATTTCTTCAAAGTTCAATTTTGAATTTTCTGAGGTCTCACAAATCCAGGTGAGAGATGCCATCAAATCGTTAAAAAATGGCTCTGCAGCCGATTACTATGGATTATCAGTTAACTTATTGAAGCGCTGTGTTAACCCCATCATTTATCCGTTAACAACATTGATTAACAATTGTATAAGAAGTAGAGTATTTCCGAAATGTTTGATGGTTTCGAGAGTTGTTCCGACTCACAAGAAGGGAGATGTAGATAATATTGAAAATTATCGTCCTATATCCCTGGTTCCAGTTTTTTCTAAGTTGATTGAGGGGTTTATATGTGATAAATTAAGAGCATATTTTGAAACTAATAATCTCTTCTCAAGAAGCCAGTTTGGCTTCAGGCGGAATAGGAGTACCATGGGGGCCCTGGTTGATTTGGTGAGTGGTATTCTTGACTATTTTAAGCATGGTTTTAATTCTGTAACGCTGTTTCTGGATTTAACTAGAGCTTTTGATTGTGTCCATCATGATAAGCTGATGTGGAAGTTGGAAAGGTACGGTTCGGGTAGAAGGAGTTGTGATCTCATTAAATCTTTTTCAACTGATAGATATCAGGTCAGGAGTTCCAAGGAGGTTCATGGGTCTTATTTTATTTTTAATTTTTTTCAATGAGTTCCTGATTTTATTGATGATGCGGACAGCACTCTCATTGCTGATGATTCAACCCTTTCTATGGGATCTAAAGATATGTGGATCCTGAAGCATTTGCTTACATGAAAGGGGTTGGTCTGGTTTTCTGTGAACGGGTTGGCAATGAATGGTGCTAAAACTCAGAAACTGTTGCTGTGTTTGAGGGATAATTCTGGTCTTGCCACAGATTTTTCTGGAGACAGTAAGGTCTATTTTTTGGGCGTTAGTGTTGATTCGTTTTCGTCGTGGAATGCTCATGTTGAGTGTTTGGCTTCCAAGAAAAGTAAGAATGTATATGTCGTTAGACATCTGGCTTTATCTATTTCTCCAATGATTCTGAGGATGGTTTATATTGCGTTGATCGAGTCTTCCCTTAGATATTATGTGGTAGTGTGAGGTGATTGTTCTGGGCGTAAATTACTGTTTCGTCTACAGAGGAGGGCTGTCAGGGTGTTGGGTGGTATAGGTTACAGGGATTGCTGTAGGAGCACCTTCAGACGGCTTGGAATACTTACCTTTCCTTCTCTTTATGTACTTGAGTGTCTAGTGTATGTCGACAGCAACTTAGCCACTTTTAAAATAAACTCTGATGTTTATTCTCACAACACAAGAAACAAATTCCATATAAGAAAAGATTTCTTTCGACTCGGTTAATCACAGATACGTTTTAATTTTCGTGCTGTTGATTTCTTCAATAGGCTGTCCGATTCCATAATATGTCGCAAATCGGAGAGTTTCAAGGAAAAGCTCAGGCAGATTCTTGCTCGGGAGGTTTTATACTCAGTTGATGAGTTTTATAATGTCAACTTTCTGTGAATTTTTATGGTCTACCATTTGAAGGTTTCTATTTTACTTGTATTCAAGTATGTGTATTTCAATGTACTTTCATTCTATTTTAATTCAAGTCATTTTATTTGATTCATCCTGTTACTTTTTGTATATTATCTGAGGTTTCTTTCATACAAATTCAGTTGTTCTGTTTGTCCTTTGATATGTATTTTAATCAACCCACTGACTTGTGCAAACACTTTTATATTATGTGTAAG
This sequence comes from Cryptolaemus montrouzieri, assembly GCA_013387265.2. Classification (NCBI taxonomy): domain Eukaryota; kingdom Metazoa; phylum Arthropoda; class Insecta; order Coleoptera; family Coccinellidae; genus Cryptolaemus; species Cryptolaemus montrouzieri. The sequence continues at coordinate 66,769,238 of JABFTP020000124.1, read as the reverse complement.
GGATTAATAAATGAATACTGAATACTGAAAATAGCAACGGAAAGTACGTCGCCCTCGAAAATAATATTTTCTCGTTAATTAAACTGAATTAAAGTTATAATCTTACTCAAATCTGAGTCAACTTTTGGGCGAAGAAGATGGCACTTCCGAAGATTTTGATAAACAAGTCATAACTCTATGTTATTTGAAATAGAATAGAAGTTGTAGTCAATGTTACTAGTGAGCCCATTAAGATCGCCTTTTATATCTAAATAGCCAATATACTAAACGCCTAATATACTGAACGCCTTTTTCATATCCAACTCTATCTATACTGAACACCTTATTATATTCACTTCATTATTCATATTTTTACTTAACAGTTCTTTATGTTACATGGAAATCTCTCATATAATACCTCAGTCATCCTTAGGGTAACGCAGCTTCCAGTATTGTTTTATGAATACTGACTCATCAACCACACAAATCTCAACACTATTCACTACTATCCCAATTCAAAAGAAAACATTCAATTTGAAAATCTCAACTTCCTCCAATTGAGCTAGCATAAGATGAAACTAACAACATTTCAACATTGATTCAATCATCAACAACTCTAATATTAATTCACATTATTCCAAATTTTAGTTCCAAAAGTATTAAATATATACTTCAGGAAGATCAATATATGCAGATCTATTGTTTCAAATTTTAATTTTTACTCAACAGTTCTGATTCGTATTAGATCAGATAAGAATCCAATAAAATTCATGAATTATAATAAACAACAAATAGAAGCTTGAAACAGCAAGATGGAAAAATTACTTCTTAAGTATATTAATGAAATAGAAAATAAAAATTCTTATCAAATTAAAATTTCTTGGGAGTATCCAAAAGACAAAAGCGAGAAATTAGTAATCAAATAAAGGAACACTACTGAATACATAGAAATTTCACCTTGATTGATATGATTGAACTATACGTAACTATTTTGTGTAAATTCAAATTGACCAAAATTTACACAATTTGCTTACCAGAAAGAACAAACATCTTCTGAATTGAAGGGCTCTTGTGGAAAGCGAAATGAGATCCACAAATTTGACAATTACATTATGGACCCTCATATACAATACAATGATGTTAACTATATATCAGTTTCAGTGAAACTGTTTCTTGTAATTGTTAATTTCCTAGATCCTTAACTGTCGAGTTGGCAGTTGGTTTCGAGCAGTCAGCTTCTTATAAACTTACTCTCTGATAATTGAAATTTCAATTTTTCAATTTTACTTCTCTTCAATTCATTTCTTGTGAAACTTTTTAATATACTATGAAATGAAATTGAAAGGAAGAAATTGCATTAAAACAACTTCATATTTCCATATTACGTGATGAACATACTCATTTTACACAATCATATAAAATACCTATAGTACAACTACCTATTACAAAATTGTCAAATTGCATAGCATTCTCCAAGTAGTAGTTGAGTCTTTTCCAAAATATGATTCATATAAGCAGCAGCATGTTTCCTTTGACTTTCATAAATATTGGATTGAAATTTGTGGTTGTACAAAATAAAACTCCTTATGAAACTTCTACATATGTGAACATCATGTTTCCCAATATCAGTCACCTATAACAGAGAAACTTTCAACTTCAAATCAATGAGGAATTCCTGTCATTCATTCAACAACCTTGATAAAATTTCCTGAGAAACAGTAACTATGAGTTATGCATAGAGGAACTCACAATAAAAACCTTTTGTGCAAATTTGAGATCTTATTTTCTTTGGTTCGAACTAGAACATTGTCAAACACATTGAATCTCATTAACTTTTAAATTTGGATAATTGTAGAATGGAAATATACTTCCTCTTGAATAAACTGAAACGAAAAATTCAATGAAATGACACGGTCATATTGACATACAGATTCAAATATTTTAATACAGATATAGCCTTTAGTGGATAGCTTTCAATATTCATATGATACATATGACCTAACGAAAACTTTTTCGAGTTTCTTTCAGAAAAATATTATTATACAAAAAGCTCAATACCTATTAATAGCAACTCAAAAGATACACCATCATTTTGTAAGATTCTCAAATTGATTCGTTAAAAAATCCTAGTAATTCCAGAACATTTTTCTACGCATAGAGGTTAAAATAACCATGAAAGAAAAATGAAATATGTAAATTCTGAGTACATTTCTTGAGCATACCTAGAAAAATATACATTAATATACATGAATAAACTTCAAATTACATTCACTTATCAAACATTATTGTAAGTCTCCTTAAGTCCTTTTTATTATAACATTCCGTTTGAATCATATTGTTTAGGTAGAATAACCACAAAATGTTGAATTTATGGATTTTGAAAGTATGTTGTTTCTGTCCTTAAAGGAATATACATTAACATGGATAAAATAAACATCAAAGTACGATCACTTACCTCTAAAAGTTTATTTCAAGTTTCGTCAAACTTTTCATTCAAATAAAATTCGAATCATTGAATAGCGATATAAGGGGTTATATTCGATTGTCAGAAGAAGCGGTGACTGGGTCCACCCCACTGTTTTCGTTCAGAAGAGAGAGCATTTTTTTACACGTTGGTAACGATCACTTCCGATATTGAATAGCGATATAAAAGAAGGAGCGGTGACTCGTCCCAAATTCGAAAATTAAGTCTTACAGTAATGATTTCTCTTCGCGGACCCGATCTCGAGATATGTAGGAATCGTTCGGAGGTCGAATCCTTTCTCCTGGTGACCCCGTTTGAGTAAGACCTTCGAAACAAAAACTCGTATTTTGACAGCTCGAGGTTTGTTAATTTCGCGAATTTCTGGCCGTCGGAGATTTTCGGAATAAGGAAATTAGAGCGAAAATTTGCGAAAGTCGGCCGATAGCCCTTCGTTCGAAGGAAGATTTTCCCGTTTTCCCGTGGTCTCATGATAATCTAACTATTGCGGCGCAAAATGCAAAATCGAGGCTTTTTTGTCGTCCAGGTTTCGTAGTGATCGAAGGCGATATAAATATTTTGTATAGCTGCAAAAGTCCATAGAAATTATCCCCTCCATCCCGGAGATTTCGGAGACGTACATTATTTTCGCTTTTTCGGAACTTTTTCCCGGAATTTTCGCCCGATCGACCTCTCCGATCGCCCTCCGAAAGATCCGAGTTATCGATTCCGAAGAAATCTCGCCGTTTCGACGTTCCGTTCGGCCGGGGCGACGTTTCGGCGAAATTTTTCGAAAAATCGTCGCGCCGCCGTCGTTCGAACTAGGGACTCCGAATTTCGCTCGGATCTTCCTCAGACGTTTCTCTACGGGAAAAAAATTATTCGAGGGGGCCTATAGACCCCGCTTTTCCGCGCCGACCCTTTCTTCCCGCCCGGTTCAAACTCCAACCGTCCCCTCCGCTTTCCTCAAAATAAGGCTTACTGCTTTAGTATTATATGGATATGGATATGGAAGTGGTACCGCCTGAAAACATTTGCGAATTGTATATCAGGATCATTATAATTCGAAAATTTGAAATTGATCGATAGTTTCGTTTCCCAGATAGCCCTTTAGCACGGGCACCCTGTATATGACAAGGTGCATTCGTTGGAAAAATCTTGAAAAGTTACGAGGTAGTTGAAAGTAAATTTTAACAACTGATGGTCTACCTTTCCTGATGCAAAACAAGTCAGAAGCAACTAAATTGTTATGAAATTTTTTTTACAGGGTACAACAGAAGTTCGTGCTGAACTAGAGAGGTTGCAGAACACGATTGCAAATTTGCAAAAATCGAATCTCTTCTTCGAGGCGAAAAATATCGAACTCAAGATGGACCTGGAAAGATCGCAGAAGGATTTTCCGCGATTCAGGGAACAAATTCAACATTTAGAAAAGTGAGTAAACGAAACGATGGCAAATCTAGCACGAATTTTTCTGTCTGAAATCCGTGTATTCATTCGGAAAATTTTCAGAATTTTCCAGCTCTTCTATTTTCATACAACCCCAACTAGGTTACTATCAGAACAAAACTGCAATGCCAGATAGTATCGTAACCAGCAAGTATTTCTGCAATACACGGTCACATTGCATCACTTTTTAACGCATCAATTTCAAACATATGAAAAATTCCAAATCTTATCAAATGTTTTACGTTAGAAAATGAATATCTCTATGAAAAAAAATTCAACGTCGATAAATCAGGAGAATCTGCAGGCCATGATGAATTCCATGAGGTTCTACATTCTCATTTTGAAAGCTGTTTCCTGTGAAAAAATTAAAATTAATGAAATGAAACTAAGGCCTATCCGGAATAACGCAGAGATAAAGAACATAAAACATAAACTTGAAGCAGCAGAAATAATCATGAGGGTCAAAAATACGAGAACTCGACTGAACTTTACAAGCATTTGAAAAACGCCTTCAAAGAATCTATTGAGTCTTCAGTAAGAGAACAAGATGCGAAATACCTTTAGAAAGCTACAAATAAAAGCAAAGCAATTTGGGAAGTTATCAATTCGAAAATCAAACATAATAGCACAAAAGACGAAAACAAGAGCACATTATCACCTGAGGACTTGAATGAGTTTTTCTTGAATATTGGAAAAAAAATTTCACAGCAGGTAAATTCCACTTCTAAGACCCAAGGAAATACACTCGGAGGCAAAATTAGCGGAACACTCGAAAATTTAACCAAATTCGAAGTCCGATATTTTTCCTAATTCTCAACCGATTTAGATGATTTTTTCGGCAAGTTATAGATCAACTCTTCTGCTTTGTAGAAATTATAAGAGAAAACAAAAAAAATTTTATACGGGGGCAAAACTAAAAGTGTTTTTTTGTCAAAAATTCGTAACACCCTGTGGAATTTCGTGGTCCGAGTTGAAACGTACAATATCATGGTCTGTCAAGACACATCTTCCTACAGTAACGCCCTTCTTGTTTTATGCATTTATCTCTATTTTTACAAGAGATATCCAATTTGAAGCGAAAAGTCACAAATTTCAAGAATTTATTTTTAATCTTGCGTAGGTGCATAACATCGGAGGTTAGCCAAAAAATGAAATCAAAATTAGAGAAGCGGAAATCTAACGAAATGAAAATTTTTGAAATTCACTGGCCAATTTCACGCTCCGGGAGAACTCGAAGTACACTGGAAAAATCGTTGATTTTGCACATTTATTTTTGATTTTTTTGTGTGACACTCTATAATAATTATCATTCCTGTCTAAAATTGAGAGCAGGTGTGTATCCTGGCGATAAACTCGTGAAATGAAATGAACATGTTGAGAAAAATGTTCATGATGACCCACAAAAAAAACATTTGATTTTAGTAGCGAGTATGAACCCCCCCCGAGCTCTTATTACAGCGCGCATACGATTTCGCATACTCCCAATGATGTTGTCTATCATCTGTTGAGGTATGTTGTCCCACTCTTCCACCAAAGCCAATGTCAGCTCTTCAACGTTGCCTGGATTCCGTTGTCGAACCCTTCTTCCAAGAATGTCCCAAACGTGTTCGATCGGGTTTAAATCCGGTGACCGCGACGGCCAGTCCATTCGTGTGATCCCAACTTCATTGAGATATTCTATCACTATGCGCGCAGTATGAGGGCGCGCGTTATCATGCATAAAAAGGAAATTTTCCCTATGTAAGGAGCAAAAGGCACAACATGGGGCTCCAAGATTTCTGTTATATACCGATGGGCATTGAGTGATCCATTGCCAATAATCTCCAGTTCTGTTCGTACTCCCAAGCATATGCCGCCCCATATCATAACTGACCCTCCACCGTATTGCTCAGTTCCTGCGAAGTTCGCTTGATTGTACCGTTCCCCTCGATGCCTCCATATTCTATCTCTACCATCCACGAAATTCACACAATATCGGCTCTCATCACTAAATAAAACTCGTCTCCACTGATTGATTGTTCATGCTACATGCTCCCTAGCAAACGCCAATCTTGCTACCCGATGGGCTCTATCGAGTCTTGGTGCTCTTGCTTGCGCGTATGATCTCAGACCAACTTTATTTAATCGTCTTCTGACTGTCCTCACACTCACGTAAATGTTATCCACTGCTTGTAAAAGGTTACGTGCCTGAGCAGCAGTAAGACGAGGCTTTCTTATGGTTTGATTGACGATGAAACGGTCATGTATAGCGCGGGTTGCCTGATTTCTTCCTTGTTCTCGCCTCCTCACGTACAATCCAGTTTCCCTGTAACGTCGGTAGATACCCAACATGATACCGAGTGAGCGGTAGGTGCGCCCTTCCTCGATCAATGTAATTGCCCTTGCTACTGAGGTTGGTGGTAAATCTCTCATTCTGAATGAAAAATACCGTTTCGAATCGTAAACAGTAAAAGAATCACAAAACACCGCAACCGATCGAATTTGTATCAAATCAAAGAATGGAAAACTCTCATTCTTTAAACAAGTGCAAATGTGGTCATATACAAAAAACGTGTGTTGTATTTCATATTTGATAAAAAAAGTGTGCACATGTGTAAATGAAAAGTTTTATCAATGGTCCCAGAATTCGGTTGTGTATTTTAATACCTACCGACTGTTATCTCCTATGAATTCCTAATTTTCACCAAATTAACCAAATTATCATCAATAACTAATTCAATTCGAACATAAAAATCGCAAACGACAATTTCGACACGACTGAGTGATAATAAGAAAATTCCAAATTGATAGACGAATTTTAATGACAATTTCTTGATTCAATGGAATTTCTCCAAAATGGTGATTTTCCACTTGAAATTAAATATATTTTGCAAAATAGAGATAAACGCATGAAACAAGAAGAGCGTTACTGTAAGATGTGTCTTGACAGACCATGATATTGTACGTTTCAACTCGGACCACGAAATTCCACAGGGTGTTACGAATTTTGACAAAAAACTATTTTAGTTTTGCCCCGTATAAAATTTTTTTCAAATTTTTTGTTGTCTCTTATAATTTCTACAAAGCAGAAGAGTTGATCTATAACTTGCCGAACAAATCATTTAAATCGGTTGAGAATTAGGAAAAATATCGGACTTCGAATTTGGTTAAATTTTCGAGTGTTCCGCTAATTTTACCTCCGAGTGTATTTGAGAGGGGCCAGGAACAGTCTGGATACAATGCTTTTGCTCAATGTTAGCCCAATGGAAGTCAAAAAAGAAATTAATAAATTGAATAATTTGATTGAGGAGGTCGTTACTTGATGAAAATCGATATACATATTTTCAATGAAATAAAACTAAAGTATTTAGATTTTCACTATATTAACAAAACTATGACCGGTTTCACCACACTGTGGCTTCATCAGATAGATATCTAATCTAAACCGGTCATAGTTTTGTTATTATAGTGAAAATCTAAATACTTTTCATTGAAAATAATAAATTGAAATCTAAAAAAACCAAAGATATATACGGTATGTCAGTAAGTCTTCTGAGACAAATTGCGGATGTAGTATCTAATCCGCTATGCCAGGTTATTAATAGGTGCTTCAACCAAGGAGTTTTTCCATCCAAACTCAAAATCGCTAAAGTGGTGCCGATTCATAAAAAGGACAACGTGAATGAATGTTCGAATTACAGGCCAATATCAATTCTGCCTGCGATCTCTAAAAGCTTTGAGTCGCTCCTTAAGTCGAGAATCACAGGTTTCATCGAATCGAAGAATATACTGAATAACGCTCAACATGAATTCAGAACAAAAAATTACCAATAACTGCAATGATAGAGATAGTTGATGCCATACTTGAAGCTTTTGAAGAAGGTGAAATAGCGCAGTTTTCCTGCTTGGACTTGAGCAAGGCTTTTGATCGTGTCGTAGGAGAAATACTCTTAGGAAAAATTCAATTTTATGGTGTCAGAGGACCAACTTCGAGTATACTCAAATCATGCCTACAGAATAGATATCAATCAGTATTTTGGAACGGAAGGACATCTCACAAAAGTTGGTAGAGTTGGGGGTTCCTCAGGGCTCATTACTCTCTCATCTCTTATCCATAATATACACAAACGATCTCGTATACAATGTCGATGCAGATGTAACTGCTCTTTATGCTGATGACACGAACTATTCAAACCGAAGGAAGACTCAAGAACAAGTAGAGGAGAGAACAAAGACAACAATAGAACAGGCTCACAACTGGTACGAAGCTAATGGACTAACACTTAACAAAGAGTAAACGCTAAACTTACTTCTATCCACAAAAGCTAAGTGTTGGTCTGAACATAGAGAAAACGTGTCCAGAATATTGAGTAGCGCAATTCATTCGATACGAAGAATAAGGCAAATAGTTGATGAAAACGCAGCAATACTCACCTATCATGCTCATTTCCATAGTTTGGACTCCTATGGCATCCTTTTGTGGGGAGCAGCGGAAGAGGCATTCAAAATATTCCTTGAACAGAAGAAAGCTATCAGAGCTATTGCATGTATCTCAAAAACAACCAGCTGCAGAGAATATTTAAAAAATTATGGAATACTGAGCGTTCCTGCTCAGTATGTTCTCTCATGTCTATGCCACATTCACGTGAAGAAAACAGCAATACTTAAACATTCCAACCATCATTCCTACGAAACAAGATCTCGGGAAAAGTATGTTTTGCCTCATCATAGGATTAAAAAAACACAGAATCGTTTCAACTTCTCAGGAATCAAAATGTATAATGTGTTACCAGAGTATCTCAAGCTATTACCTGCAGAGAAATTCAAAAATGAAATCAAAAAAATACTTACCTCTAAAGTTTTTCATTCTGTCGAAGAGTTTCTGAATTCAGAATATTAGGGAAATGTATCGTCTGTAAATAAATCGTACGGTGTCTTGCTGTCCTGTTGGTGATTATGTTTTAAATATGTAAAAAAAATTAATTCTTAAAAAATTTGTCAATGTACATATCAATTTTGGAAGGATTTTAATAAATAATTACACAGTGCGTGAAAACGACACTTCAAAATTCTAACACGCGGGAGACATACCTAGTAAACCTATATCGGGTACGTTGAATCCAGTGGTAACCACCGTTTTTGAAAGTTAGCTCTTGTTTAGGAGATATTCGCCTTTGAAGTTAGCTGATTTTAGTAGGGTTCGTCGCTTATGACTTCAGTACATCATATGATTGTAATTCCCAAACCGTTCGGAAAATCGCTTTACTGTCTTCGGCAAAGTTTCAGCTAATGTCATGGCCAACAACTTTTCTGAATATACCAACATAAAAAACCTCATTCAAGCACCGTTTCTTAACAACATGTCCAAAAAACTCCATTTCTTTTTCGTTAATTTTCGTCTAAATAATAGAAAAAGCAAGGGAATTTCGCTTTAAAATCTTAAAATAAGAAAAGAAAACACATTTCCTATAGTTAAATCAAAAATCTAAACGCACAATCATGATTTAACTCAAATTTCTCACAGATATCACTGTTAATACGTATTTATTAGTATCGTCACTGATGTTACTACGTATTTTGCTATGTATTTGTGTGCCATTTTTCATAGTCTTAGTTCTGATATTTCTTAATTTGACATTTTTGTTGAAGTTTCTTTGTTTACATAAGTTATATATTTGGTAAAAATATCAAAAATGAATTCGTGCAGTAAATTTAATAAATTTTGCTACATTTGTGGAAAGTTTACTATAATGACAAGCAAGCGTTCAATTTCTGAAGAAATTGCTGAATCGTACACACAATATTTCAACCAAACTGTAATCAAAGATGTGAACTGGGCTCCAAAAATCGTTTGTACTGGTTGTGTCATAAGATTGAGTGGATGGAAAAGAGGTAAAATGAAATGATTTATCATTTATTTCAAAATTATATTAATTGAAGCAATTTTTATTACAGGTGAATTCCAATCTATGCCTTTTGGTTTCTAGTAATTTGGACAAATCCTCAAGAATCTAATCCAGATGACTGTTTTGCTTGTGTTAATGAAATTGTCGGATTGAACAGAGCTAAAAAACGTAAAGTTGAACGCAGAGGAACTCGGTTTGTTCAGTTGCCGTTACCACATTCGGAATTCATTCCAATACCGAAAAGACCCAGTCCGACAGAAGAGTACATTCCATCTACTTTTGATACTATTGGCGAAACGTCTGCATCGGTTTATGTACCATCAAATGTATCTCCACAATGTAATCATGCCGAATTTTCTCAAAAAGATCTGGATAAAATTATTCGTCGATAGAAATTATCGCAGCGTCAGTCCATCATTTTGACTCAGGAATTGAAAAGAAAGAATGTCTTAGCACCTGATGTGAAAGTATATGGAGCAATCGGCCATCATAGACAGTTCACTGCTTTATTCAAATCCATCGAAGACAATTCATTCGCGTACTGTACTGATATCAAGGAATTGGTGTTAAAAATGCACCATGAGTATAAACCAGGAGACTGGCGTCTTTTCATCGATTCGTCCAAAAGTAGTCTCAAGGCAGTTTTGCTTCATGTCACAAACTCAAAAAACAGTGTCCCGATTGCCATCAGCTCAAAAACGAAAGAAAATTACGAATCATTGAGAAAAATCCTTGATTTGGTGAAATATGATGACCATCGTTTTATATGTTTATGGGATAATCGATATGCCGGCGACCAATATGCCAATAAAAGCTGGCCTATGAGACAAGGGTTCAGATTGCGTCGAGAAAACGTCGTTGAAATTCCACTTGTGCCAATCGAAGAAGTGTTGCTTCCACCTCTGCATATCAAGCTTGGGGTTGTTAAAAATTTCATCAAGGCCCTAAATCCTGAAGGCAATGCATTCAATGAGTTGAACCGAATTTTCCCAAGATTGAGTGGAATGAAAATAAAAGAAGGTTTGTGTGAAACTATATACGTACCAATCAACCTAACTTATTCAATATTTAACACATATTTTTTCGAATTATTTTATTATAGGCATACTCAATGGACCTGATATTCGACGCTTGATGACAGACCAACAATTTAAAAACAGTTTGTCGAATTTGCAGCTCGTTGCTTGGGATTTCGTCAAAGGAGTCATCGAAAATGTACACATCGTGACAAAAACTGGCGCATACACGTTGAAAATATGCTCGTTGCTTTCCGTAACATCGGTGTAAAAATGCCTCTGAAACTTAATTTTTTACATTACCATGCAGACAAGTATGCCGAACAATCACCATGTGAATCAGATGAGCATGGTGAACGGTTTCATCAGGTGACGGTTAGGCTTGAGCACTGGTATAGTGGAAAAAAATTGATTCTCTATTAGGAGACATTTGCTGGAATTCACAGCAAGATGAAGATGGAGAAGAAGAAGAATGAACATGAATTTATATGTTTATTTGTTGAAAATTATTGGAATTCGAATAAAAATTTGAGTTGAAATCATGATTGTGCGTTTGAATTTTTTGATTTAACTATAGGAATTGTGTTTTCTTTTCTTATTCTGAGATTTTAAAGCAAAATTCCCTTGATTTCTTTATTATTTAGACGAAAATTAACGAAAAAATGGCAAAAAAATTGAGTGTTTTGGACATTTTGTTAAGAAACGGTGTTTGAATGAGGTTTTTTATGTTAGTGTATTCAGAAAAGTTGTTGGCCATGACAATAGCTAAAACTTTGCCAAAGACAGTAAAGCGATATTCCGAAAGGTTTGGGAATTACAAGCATATAATGTACTGAAGTCATAAGCGACGAACCCTACTAAAATCAGCTAACTTCAAAGGCGAATATCTCCTAAACAAGAGCTAACTTTCAAAAACGGTGGTTACCACTGGATTCAGCGTACCCGATATAGGTTTACTAGGTATGTCTCCCGCGTGTTAGAATTTTGAACTAGCACAGTGTTATCATTATTATTATTCAGTGTGACCACTTTCACTCACCTGGAAAGTATGCATTTGGGAACTGTCTTACAAGAATCGCATACTGTCGAAAATATATGTTAAATTAGAGAAAAAAATGCTTAGCATCGCAAAAGAAATTAATTAAAAGATGGACATATGTTATGAATTATTTGTAACGTTTTCAGTTATATAGAGGTTCTGAAAAACGAGAGAAACGATCAAATACCAAGCAGCTCAGACGGTGTACATCCTTCACAAACCAAGCCAGAATCCAGAAAAGTCAGCGAATTGGAGAGAACAGTTTTAATACTTAAACGTGTCGTCGAAAAATTGCAAACCGAAAATAAACGTCTGTTGAGTGGAAAACGACCTCTGATGGACCGTACAGTAAGTGGAATCAATTACATAAAACAGTATAACTTCACTGTCCGGGCGCATGCCCGAACGATATCTGAATTTCTGAAGTGACTTGAATTTGTTTCATTTTCAAAATAGAAACAATCCAAAATCTGTTAAAGCCGAGTTTATTATAAAAATATCGAAAAGTTGAACAAAAAATAGTTTCTTTTATAAAACAGAATCAAATTATAGAATTTCCATTCATTATAATCTTTCCTCATAAAAAATATAGATTTTAAATATAAGCTAGTGTATATAAACAACAAGCTATTACTTATGACGTTTAAAGTATCCATCGATTTTACTCTGAACCTTTCTCGATGCTGCCATCTGAACTGATTTTTCCTTGAACCTTTTCAGGAGCAATACGTCTTCTATAGGAACATTATTCTGTTCGGCCCAACTGATAATCAGGGAGAACGCATTGACAGTATCTGCATGTTCCACTTTTACCATACTATTTAAACCATCCTCTGAGTCAGAAGATTCCTCCTGGTTTTCAATATTTCTTCCTAAAGCATTCTGTATAAGCTCTTCTTTAGACAAATCGATAACAAACTCTTTGACTCCCAAGCCCAGTTGGTAATGTTCTCAATGGTTAAGTATTTTTCTGGTACGATCCCCTTAATGCACAGCTCCACAAAAAAATTTTTATGTTTTCAAGTGCCCAGATTACGAATATATTCATGAAAGTTCTCAATGTGCTCGTATTTTCAATGATTTTTGCATATTTTGAGCAATTATAAGCTTGTTAAAAATAAAATTTGATTTTCCAGTCATGATTAGGCTTCTGCGCAACTTTTCGCGCATACAAACATCACCTGATCCCCACTCTCAGACCCCTTGCTCCACAGAACAGCTGAGATCTCAGTTATTTGACAATATTGAAGTACATATACACGTAAATCTGGATAAAGTGTCATGGATTAATATTTTGTTTCAGTTACTGAATGTCCATTCTTATATATTTGTCTTCTAGTCTAAAATATGAGTTCGTCACGAAGAAAGTGTAAATATTGTAGTGATTTATTTTGTTATATTTGCGGTGTTTATATACCAAAAAAACAAAAAAGAAATATCACAGACTTTGTCAAGGAGACTTATGTTGAATATTTTGGTTTCAAAATGGACAAATTAGGTAAACCATGGGTTACTAATAAAGTTTGTAAGTCCTGTGTTGAGTCTTTACGATTGTGGAAAAAAGGTGAACGTTCTGGATTAGACTTTGGTATTCCTATGATCTGGATGGAGCCTACGAATCATTTAGATGATTGTTACTTTTGCGTAGTAGATGTTAAAGGTTTTAATCGAAATCAAACGTGGAGATACCCAGACTTACAGTCTACGAAATGTCCGGTTCTACACAGTGAAAATCTCCCTCGGCCCATATACATTTCAAAAGTAATTCGCATGCCCTCAGAAACAATGATGTTACCAAATTCACAGAAATCAGGACCATCTACTAGTGGAAGTGATTGGGAAGGTGAAACATCTACACCAAAGTTATTTTCTCAAAATGAACTCAGTGATTTAATACGTGATCTCAATTTATCAAAACAAGGATCAGAACTGTTACCCTCAAGATTCAAAGAAAAAATTTATTGGCACCAACAGTAACAATTACAACATACAGAACGCGAGAAAAGAGTTATTACAATTTTTAGTGAGAATGAAGAATTAGTTTATTGTAATGATATCGCGAAGCTGCTTATAGACATGGGTTTAAAAGAGTACAAATCTACTGAATGGCGCCTTTTTATTGATAGTTGCAAAAGAAGTTTAAAATGCGTCTTATTGCACAATGGAAATAAATTTGCATCAATTCTAATTGCCCATTCAACGAAACTCAAAGAAGAATATGAAAATGTAAAGTTAGTTTTAGAGAAAATTAAATACTCTGAGCATCAATGGCCGATCTGTGTGGATTTAAAAATGGTTAATTTTTTACTTGGCCAACAAAGTGGATATACAAAATACCCTTGCTTTATTTGTATGTGGGATAGTAGAGCAAAGCAACTTCATTGGGAACAAGACGTTTGGCCTGTAAGAAATTCTTTAACTGTCGGTAAAGCCAACGTAATAAGGGAGCCGCTGGTGAGCAGAGACAAAATCATACTTCCACCATTACATATTAAGTTAGGTATGATTAAGCAATTTGTAAAAGCGTTGAAAAAAGACGGAAATTGTTTTAATTACATTTGCAGAAAATTTCCGAAGCTTAGTATGGAAAAATTGAAAGGTGGAATATTTGATGGTCCTCAAATACGGCAATTGATGAAAGACTCAGATTTTATCAAAGTTATGACTGTTCCGGAAAGTAAAGCTTGAAAAAGTTTTGTGTTGGTTGTCGAAAATTTCCTAGGTAACCATAAAGCAGCAAATTATGAAGAAATTGTGCAAAATATGCTGACAAACTTTCAGACTTTAGGAGCAAATATGAGTATTAAGTTACACTATCTCCGCAATCATCTAGATAAATTTCCGGATAATTTAGGAAATTATAGTGAGGAACAGGAGAGCGGTTTCATCAAGATCTAAAAGTGATGGAAGAAAGGTATCAAGGTCGATGGGATTGTCACATGATGGCAGATTACTGCTGGTCTTTGAAAAGAGATTGTCCCTGAAAAATTATAGAAGAAAAGCTCGTAAAAGGCGTTTTATGGAAATATGAAATATATTTTCGACATTTTCCTCTTTATTTACTTCGATGTATCCGAATTTCTCAAAACATAACTGACATTATAAATATATCTGTTATTTTGTTTCTTGTTTTACGATTTTTGTTATGTAAAATGAAAATAAAGATTTAAAAAGGAATCAGAGCAAATCCTACAAAATCATTGATAGTTTCACGAATTGTGTGCATAAATAGACCCAAAATCATTTTCATATCTAGGGCAACAAAACCATTGTAGACCAGTGTGATTCCACAATATTTTTCAAATCATTTTACTGATTGGACGAAGTTTCTTCTGAAGCTCTGAGAGTGGAATATTTTCATCATCTGATTCTTTCACTTATGTAGTGTCACGCCACAATGCTGTCAAACTGTTTCTAGTATTTTAGAAGTAATGGCTTTCCAAGATTGGGCAAGATTGTCAACGGCATCTTTCAAATTATATATATATATATATATATATATATATATATATATATATATATATATATATATATATATATATATATATATATTTATATATATATATATATATATACCTAAAATGGTGTAGGGTCTACAATATATTAACATTTCATGAAAATTCGATATATCAACAATATTGTTTATATATTAAATTTATCATTCAATCCTCTGTCTTGCGATTGTTTTAGCCTCTGTACCTATTACTCCATCTCATGTTTGTCGTGGTCTACCTCTTTCCGTTTTTCCTTTAGTCTTTGTCTTCCATATACGTTTGACTTGCCGTGTATTATCCATTCTCAGAAGATGTCCCCACCAGCTGAGCTGCCTTTTAGCTATAAATTTCAAAGTTGATTCAATTCCTAATTCCTTTCGTATGTCAATGTTCTTTAGCTTATATCTCTTTGTGACTCCCCTTACCCTCCTAAGATATTTCATTTAGACTGCTTAAATATACTTTTTTGGTTTTTATCTAGAACCCATGACTCACATCCAAATGTCAGTAATGGCCTATAGATAGACGTGAATACTTTAATTTTTGTGGCTTTTGACACTTTTTTCTTATTTATGAAATTATTGCTGATGGCATAATATGCCTTCATGGTCTTTTCGATTCTATCCTTGATTTCAGCATCTCGCTTTCCTGATTCTTCGAGTTCAACTCCTAAGTACTTATATTTTTTCACTGGTTCTATTTTTGTCCCCTCTATTTGTGTATTTATGTCTTCCTTTTCTGTTCCAATCACCACCATTACCTTAGTTTTTTCTTTGTTCATTTTCATACCACTCTTCTTTAATTCTTTGTTTCATATATTCAAGTTTTTCTGAATATCTTTTTCATTACTAGCCATTATCATTATATCATCCGCGTATGCTCCTTCTAATACTTCTACTTGCTGTAAGTTTCAATATCCAATCTGGATTTTCCTCATTTCTGTCGAGCAATTTTTTATTATTTCATCCATAAAGATTATAAACAGTAGAGGACTAAGCCCACCCCCCTGTGAAACTCCATTGTCTTGAAATACTCCGATCTCTTGTTTCCGCTTATAATGCAATTTATAGTACTTTCATATATATTTATTATCAGTCTTATAATTTTTGCTTGGATTCCTCTTCTACGTATTATTTCCATAATCTTCGTCTAGGCATCCTATCAAAAGCTTTTTCCAAGTCTATGAACGTTAGGTATATTTTCTTCTTCATCCTGTTAGATTTTTCCATCAATATCTTTATGGTGAATATATGATCTTGAAGACTTGTTCCTTTTCGAAATCCACATTGTGTCTCTCCCAATGTTCTCTCAATAATTGGCCTCAGCTTCAAATCTATTATTTGTTCATATATTTTCATAGCCGTGCATAATAACGTGATTCCTCTTTATTCGCTACGTTCATGTTTGTCACCTGATTTGTAGATCAGGATTACCATTGAAGTCTGCCAGTCTTCCGGGATTTGTTCTTCTTGCCATACCCTATTATATATTTTCAAAAGCACGTCTTCTCCATATTGTTTCATATTCTTGATCATTTCGGTCGTAATCTTGTCATAGCCTGAGGCTTTTCTATTTTTCGGGCGTTTTATAGCTTCCTGTAATTCCTGTTTTGTTATCTTTTCTTGGTCTTTCAAATTATGCTGCTTCTAAATGGAAGTTATTTCTTCACCTTCATGCGAAATGTTATGATTAAGAAGGCATTTTCTAAACGACAATTTAATGTTTTGAATTAAATTCTGATCCATAGTTTGGACACCGGTAGTACAGTTGGGTGGCAAAAACATAATTTTGAAGTTTGGATCAGTATTAACCTCTTCCTCAGGTGGGTGCTATGGTTCATTGTCTATCAACAACAGAGCTTTAGAGGGCTTGTTAATCTTAGTTAAAAAATTCTTCACCTCGGGGATAAAAGATGTTTAAAACCATTCATTAAATAATGCTCTGGTCATCCACCCTTTGGTGCTTTGTAGACAACTGGTAGTGAATTTTCGTTTTTGAATGCTCGTGGATTTGCCGCTTTTCCCAAGACTATCAAAGGTAATTGGTGAGTTCCAGTCGTGTTGCAGCATGGCATGAATGTTAAGTGGTCTTCTGACACTTTTAGATCTGGTGCTGATTTTTCCCCTTGATGAACCTAAGTTGTGTCTGGTTACCATCTCCAAAAAATCAGCATTATACACCTGTCCTTTACTTAATTCCATCTGTTCAACAACCGATAGAATTTTTTCCTCAAATGGTATCACAGCGGAAACATCACTGGAAAGTTTTTCACCACAAACCTTCAAGAAACGAATTCCATGTCTAAGCTTAAATCTATTTAACCATACCGAATTTGGCAGAAAACCTTTTTTCCTGTGATTTGTTCATAAAACTGTTTAGCTTTTGCTCTCAATATGTCTGACGACATTGGTACGTGTGCGTTGCCTTGTTGAAGAAACCAGTTATCTTTGATACGATTTAGATATGAATCTCCTTATTTTGTCCTTGTTCTTTTTTATGTTAAACACTGTTGATTTTGGAATAGTGAACTTTGCTGCTATTCGACGAGTACTCATTCCATCATCAATAAAATCTATTATTATTGATTCATCTGCCAGTGTGAGCGCTTTATGATTTCTCTTGGTTGGAGCCATTATGCACACCATCGGTGAGATTGAAATGCAAAATGCAACTGTAGAACGATAGTCGCCACTCTTAGATAGTACAAGTACATACATACATGTAGGGACAAGAAAATTATTATTGTTTGTTTATCAGCCGGCGTCAACGTGCCCGGATTATGGAGGTAAGATTCTCTAAGTGCTCGAATGAGTCGCGTGCCCGAGTTACTGGAGTGCCCGCTATAGCGAGTGTCCGGGTAGTGAAGTTGTACTGTAGCTAGAGAATATTGAAAACGGCTTGGATTCGAATGTAATAGACATTATATCCGTAAAATCATTCAAGAGCACACTTGTGACTTCTGACCTAATTTTATCTTTAAGGGCTCGGCCGATAAACTTCGGAGAGAATTCAACAGGCTGAAGGAGCAGTATGGCGAGAGCGTTCGTAAAGTTTCCGATCTGGAAGCCACGCTAAACGCCACTACCCACAAGCTGAGAACGTACGAAGAACGATGTGCCAACTCTGATCTGATCTCATTATCCGGCGAATTGAAGAGGATTAAGGCGCAATTGGACCAGAAATCTCAATTGCTGGATAAGGTGAAGGTGTTGTTGCACAGAGCTGCGACGAAAGAGAAGGCGCTCTTGCAAGAGGTGAATATTGTTAATATTTCGGATTATTGCTTATCGCTACTTTCAAATATCGCATCATTCAATGATGCGATGTATACGTATTTTGTTTTTGATTGTGCATGGAAAATGAGTAGTTTGTTGCATTCAAAACTTTATGAAAGCGCCATTTTGTTGTGTCATTTTATGCATATACAGGGTGCTTGCCCTAAAGAGCCCATCAGAAGTATCTGGGGAACGGGTTTATCGATCAATTTGAAATTTTGGTATTATAGTAAATGGATACTGAAGTAATAATTGCAATTTGTTTCATCACATCCGGTTATACCGGACATCCACTACAACGTTACTATTTAAAATTGTATTATTATTATTATTATAGGGTTGTTCGGAAAGTAATTTCGTTTTTTTGGGGAAAGGAAAGGCAGTTGTCATATAATAAACATAGATAGATAGATAGATAGTTTATTTCGTGCTTTACTTATACATAATCAGTTCACACACGTCAGATAATGAATAAAGGCATGGCATACAACAATTGAGAATGCAGTCAATATAAAGATATAAAAATATAGAAGTATATAAAATTTAAAAGTATAAGACAATATAAAAATTTCATTTTTCAAAAAACAAAAACAGGTACCAGCGAAAGCTGAAGCACCTGATAATGAATAAGAGACATCACAAGACAAAGACAAGTCAGACTATTGTTAATATTTCTGAGTAAAATCTATCCTACTGAAATCATCAAAGGAAAAGCGAGGATGTTTAAGTAAAATAATTTTGATCCTTCTTTTGAATTTTTGATAGAAAGATTTCTTATATCACTAGGTAAAAGGTTAGAAAAGCTTATTGCTGGGAAACTTTAATTTCTCTGCGACTCCACGCAGATTAAAAGAATCGAGGTTCCGTGTCACATGAATGAAGATTGCCTGGTATTCGGAGTAATTTCCCCAGACCAAGATACAGTATCTAAAATGGGTCTCAATGAATGCAAAATAAATCGTTTTGAGGACATTATGTGAGACTGAATAGGAGAGTTATCTCAAAATGTACGTGTTACTGCTGATCTTAGAAGACAAGTCCCTTGCGCGACTGTCCCATATGAGACCTGAATCCAGATATACGCTCATAAAGCACACTCTGCGAACCTCGCTGCGGTCAATCTGAACCCCATGCCTCAAGCTTATCAAAAGACTTTGAGTCTTGTTCTCATTCATGCTCAATCCATGCGCCCCCGCGACATCTCACGTAACACAGATATTTCCTTGTTACTAACTGAGAGAGCTGTATCATCAGCAAATAGAGTACAAGATGAGCCAGTGTTGTACTCTGGGAAATCATTAAAGAAAATCAGGAATAGTATAGGTCCCTTAATTGAACCTTGAGGGACTCCAATTTCAACTGATCTCCTCTTAGAAAATGTTCCACGGGCAAACACACTTTGCTCTCTACCTGATAGAAAAGAGCGAATGATACCCCTACTTGTCTTATTCAAACCATAGGTCTCCAACTCCCATAGGAGCTTTTCACGGGAATGCCTTGGTCAGGTCCAAGAACAGTGTAAGTGAGTGCATTCCAAGCTCAAGATACTCCACAGCGGTGGCCACGATACCCAACTTCGCGTCACAAGTGCTTCTACCCTTCCTAAAGCCAAACTGATTTCCCGAAAAGAGGCTCATTGATTCGAAGTAGTGCACGATCTGGTTGCACTTCAATTTTTCTTTAAAAAATTAGAACGACTTTAGAAACCTTTAGACAATCAGGATAGACCCCAGCTCTGAGATATCTGTTAATAATCTTGGTCAAAGGATAAACCACGGAGTTAATATTTTTATTAAGTAGAATAGTTGATAACCCATAGTAGTCAGTTGATCTACTGTTCTTCAGATTTTGTATTACGTCTCTAACATGGTTATATGAAATCTCAGTAAATTGAAAGCTGACGTTAGCTGGTACGTCTCTCCCGAATGTTGATTAAAGGCCAATATTGAACTTGGTAGTGTTATTCGAGATCTTTAGAGGAATCGACACAAAGAAATCATTGAAATTTTGGGAACTTATGGCAACTGACAGTATTACACTTCTCCTTTCATTAACGATGAAACAAACAAAGTTTCACCTTTATTAGAGGATCCCCTTATGATTATCATTATATGCAACCTAAGCCTCCCGAAGTTCCAGTCTGTACAAATAACGTAATTCCTATGCCAAGTAGTAGATCATTGGTTTTGTATTTATTTAGTAAGTCAGACACAAGATGCAACTGATATTATTACAATGACCTGTATTTTTAGGAAACGATATCAAAACGATAAATTAAATTTTGCTGAAATATTCGAAAAGCCTCACCAGGATCCAGATCCTCATCCTCAATGTAATCTCAACTTAGTTGTTCAAGTATATTATGCTTTATATCAACCCCTTTTGTGTGATAGGACGATATTTGAATTTAGTAAATTTGACATTCTTACCAGGTACATCCATTGAAAGACTTTGGGCATTATGATCCGAGAGGTTCGTATTAACCAATGTAGAACATATAACATGGGATTTGAAATTTAAAAATATATTTTCCAAACAGTTTTCACCTCTGGTTGGCTTAGCATACATTTTGAACAGCCAAGTGGTGTACAGGTATGGTGAACAACAAACGAGAAGAGAATCAGGGACAAAGAGTAGTACTAGACATGGTTATGTGTCTCTTTGAAACATTGTGAGGAGCTACTACTGATAATTTCTTTACTTCAATTCCACCAGTAGAATAACCTCTCGAAAAAATAATGACGATAACCGGAACGCTACGAGCGAATGAGCGAGAGGTTCCGCAAGAATTTCTTGGAAATTGAAGAGTATTCCTCTGTGTTTGGTTTCACCAATGAAATGACACTCTTTTCCTATGTTCCAAAAAAAAAGAAGGCAGTCATTTTATTATCAACGCAATTTAACAATGCAGAAACAGCGTTTGACACCCAGAAGAAAAAAATCATTAATTGGCACTACAATACCACCAAAAATGCTGTGAATACTGGGGACGAGATGACGCGAGAGTATTCTCGTGTTTGAGCTACTAAACGATAGCCCCTATGATTTTTTTTCAAATCATAGGCATGGCAGCACTGAATGCTTTCATAATATTCACACAGGAATATCCTGAATGGTGTAAAGAACGCGAAGAAAATTTCTCCAATTACTATGTCAAGAACTCGCAGTTCCGAACGTAAAAACAAGACGGAGTTTCCATTATATTTTGATGCCAATATACTGGATTATATAATATAAGTGATTTATATTCCATATATAAGGTGAAGTAACAATTTCTAATCCATAAAACAACTAAACAAATAATTCAATATGGGGTATTAAATATATATATATATATATCATCCATTATTGCTTTCCTGCTATGACTTTCACATCGTCTAGCTACCTTTTTGGGGTCTTCCTACACCTCTCTTCGTTGTTCTTGGTCTCCAGAATGTTGTTTAATTTGTCTTTTATCAGCAGGGATTATTCATTGATCTAGCGACATGTCCAACCGGGTCTCAAATGAAATACTCCTCGGAAGTTTATCGCGGAAGATATTTGACAAAACTAGCAATGCAACGTCTGATCCAGAACGCTCGTTTTCTACCAGCGATGTGATTCACGGAACGGCGAAAGATGTCTCCCAAATGTTTGGAATTTTTAACGTTTCCACATCTGTTTGTTATTGTTCGTATCTTTCTCGAAGTCCGGTAGCGGGTTCGCCGTGTCGGTCCATAGAGGGCGACTCTCGTACGTATGTACGAGGTGCGTCCTTTCTGGAATTGATAGGGTACCCCGATGTAGCTTGGTAGGATGCTGATATGCGACACTGATGAGCTCCTAATAAGGGCGAAACTGCAGTCTGCCGCTTCGTTTCTCGGCATCCTGCTTGGTTACACTATTGTGGCGCTTGGGGCTGCGTGCATGGCGGGCATAGCTATATATATATATATACTATATATATATATATATATATATATATATATATATATATATATATATATATATATATATATAAATATAAACAAAATAAGCTAACCTTTAACTTGTTTTCAAATAATTTCCAAAAGTCAAACTGAGGCTGAAATGCATAGAACTTCACATAGATCATTGTGGAACAGAGAAACGGGCATCGGAATTAAATCCACTCTGTTAGTTCGTATGTTTTGCGGCCTAATGATTCAGTGTTATGGTTCTAATAAAGTGGAAAAAGGTACTCGTTTTTGAAAACAACGTTTTTTCTTCAATTTACTCTTATTGAATTGACAAGTGATTTTTGAGTACTCTGCAATAAAATAGCATCGGAAAGTACGTGGTACACTTTCCTAGTTAACCTAAAAAAAAGCTATCTTAATCAAATTTTAGTCAATTATTTTGGGCATAAAAGATGACACTATAATCATTATTAATGGTGGCTCAAAGGTGGTCACTTTTAGAAAAGACAAATCTCAACGAAAAATGTTTAAAAGAGTATGACCTTTAACGAATACAATTAAAAAGTACAGCATGCTATTTGAAATAGCAAAGTTGTAGTCGAAGTCCGGTACAACGAGAAGTGGTACCGCTCTGAACCATTTCAAACTTTAGATCAGTATATATTTACTCTTACAACAAAATTTGAATTTGATCGATAAACCCGTTCACTACTTCTGATGGTTTCTTTAGCAGTAACCTTGTATTTATTATGGCTACAAAGGAAATGAAATACATTTTGTCAAAGAAGTACCGCCAATTAATTATTCAGAAAATCTGCTTAAAACGATTGTCAGAATTTTTGTTTTTGTTACGTTGGCATAACTGTTTTCTATACTGAAGCGGCGTTTGAACGCGATCTGTCATTTAGTTTGTTTACTGTGCTCGATTTTATCAGTTTTCACAACTGAATTTTGCGATTTTTACAATAGTTAAAAATATAGAACAAAGAATTTGTCTCAAATTTTGTTTATATTCAAAAACTACTCTTTTAGCAAGCTCCATACAGCATACAAGATTTTCTCGATCTTAGATTGTGTTGAAAGCCATGTAACAAATCCTCTTAACAAAAATTTTCATGTTGATCTCACTTCTCTTTTACTATGTTTGTTTGTTTGTTAACTTTAAGTATTTTATTGTGTGGGTTGTTAATATCGTGTAATTTCTTCATGTGACATGTTCTACGCCTATGTCATATTTTGTATATTATACAATACTGAATGGAACAAATAAATCTATATCTATCTATCTATCTATATTCTCAGAAAGGGCATACTTTGAAGAAGATATAATAAATTTGGATAAAAATTAATATATTGTGTTTCATTGACTAATTGCCGGTATTTTTTTGACAGAATGTTTCAAAAATAATGTAAATGTGAACAAAATATGTACAGAAAGTTAGGTAAATTTTAAAGGCATTATTCTTTCACGAAATGTGCATGAAAAATGTCTGGCTGTGCTCAGTTATGTCTGATGTCGCCTGATAACATTAGTTCACCGAATTACGGTTACATAAATAGCTATTTCAATGCAATATGTCTGTTTCAGATAGCAGACCTAAAGATGCAATTAGGTACGGGCAACCATTATCACCGAATACAGGCTTCTACAAGTCAAATTTGATAATTATATTATAATTGTATTTTGAATTTTCCATCATCTTTTTGACTAGAGTTATGTATTGTCAACGTTTTGCTTATTTTAAGCATTAAAGTGAAGTGATTTTATAGTTGAAGTTTCCTTTTCTTTCACCACCGAAAATTGATTTACTTTCATTGAAAAAACTCATACACCGGTCTTTTAAAGACGATGCAAAATACCTTGCTTGAATTTAAATTGCAATATCTCTAATATCTCATTTTCTTCCACATATTATTTACTAGAGATTGAATCGGAGCAGTCAAATAAAAAGCCATCTAGTACCTGAAGTTGTCCATGAAAATATCTGACAATAGCGGGCTTAGTGCCGAATTTATTGTGAAACTGGAAATAATTTTGATCTGAACATGTTTTTAATAGGTTGCAAAATTCAATTGGGAGTGAGTTGGTTTTTGTGAAAATATTTGAAACTAAAAGTAGAAATTCTTCTGTTCAAATGATTGGTTACATGTTTTTTACATCAAAGGAAACAAGCTTGAAGTAATGACTGATTTTAAGTGAGTATAAAGTCTTAAGTAACTAGATATATTGAAAAAATAAACATAACAAAAATGAAATAAAGGTTTTTATAAAATAAATATAGAACACCTATTATAATAAAACTTATCCTCTCAACGTCTCAAAAACGGCCTTGAATTTTAATGAAAAAAAAAGGTAGTATGGTTCCCCTGTTACATTTCCTGAGCTCACACTTGTGTTTTTTTGACACATACCAAAATTATAGATAAAAGCATTTATTGTGAATACAATTATTCAAATTTTGTAAATCCTCCTAATATATATATATATATATATATATATATATATATATATATATATATATATATATATATATATATATATATATATATATATATACTTTGAAACCTATGGATTACCCTTAACATTATTTGCTATTACCAAATGGATGGTGCACCAGCACATGAAAAACGAGCTGTAGATCGGCAGCTAACAGAAATGTTCGAGGATAGATGGTGGGGTAATCAAGGACCAAATTTATGGCCTCCGCGTTCTCCGGACCTGACGCCCCTTGATTTTTATTTATGGGGCAAAATCAAGAGTGAAGTGTATCTTATTCCTGTAAGAAGTAAAGAAGAGTTACTAGAGCGCATTCATAATGCTTTTCGTAATATTGATTCTGAGGAAACTAGGAGGGCAACTCATCATGTTCGTATACGAGCTGTCAAGTGTATCGAGCAAAATGGGGACCATATTGAACATTTATTCAGATCGTAAATTAGTTTTCTCCTATGATGTTTGCTATCATTTATTCGTATTAATGTAATTATCTTCGATGATTGGTTTTCGCTTAGTTCCTACAACATTTATTCATCCGAATTGTAGAAAATTGCTTCTAATGCATCGAAATTTTATTTTACTCATAGACGGTAAATTTGGAAATAGGTTATTGAATTGCCTGCAATTTCTACCCACTACTTTTGACATCCTAAAATGAATTAAAAAATATTATATATATTTTCGTTTGAATAACCAGTGGTTTCATTCCAACTGTGTTGTATTTATTGAATATTTTCAATCTGAAATAACGACAATTCTTGTTGAAATATCAAATTCGAATGAACGAAGTGACAAGTACATCAATTTTAGGCACCTGTCAGGTGAGCGTATTCCCAAATTCTTTCGGAACTATAAGAGATGGGTATAATACATGCTTATACAATTCCATCGGAAATTTGACGCTTCATCTGATGGCGATATAGAAATTCGCACGTGCAATTTGAAAAAATTGAGTTATTGCTGTTTGAAAAAGGCCAAATCATACAAAACAACGCAATAAACATTTGACATGTGTAGATTGCTTAAAAAATTCCTTGATCCTTCTTCTATCCACCCAAACAAAAATTGTGTCTGTAGTGTAAAAGATCTACGAGCTACAATTTTTTTAAATGTTCCTCAAAAATCGAGTTTATAACAAAAATAATTTGATCTGTCAAAACGTAGATTGCCATTTGAAATAACAAAGTGACGACGCACTTCCGGTATAACCGGAAATGGTATCACTTCGAAAATATTTCACTCCGATTGGAATTCGCTTGTTATGGCCGCGTATAAAATTTCAGCTTGATATTGTAATTGGAACTTAAAAAGTTTTTAACGGACGGTCCCGGTGGATATCCCTGTATAATTATCATGAGGTGATACGTAAGGAAATAAACGTTTATCTCCCCTCACAGGGGTTTTTCACATTAGTATATCAAATAAGAGAATAAAGAATGCATCATAAATGCAATGGTGCAAAGTATGTAGATATACCTTTATTGAAATGAACAATACACATGAACCTGGTGTGAACGAGGAAGGAATGAAGTTAAATATATGTAATAATCCCAAATGGAAGTGGTGATAATTTGATATAGGTCACAATTAACTGAGGTGGCTAAATTGTAGAATAAACTGGAGTTGTGAACGTAGTGTGAATGAAGCAGGTAAGATATGTATGCCATATATGTTCATCATAAATATAAACTTAGCTGCAGGTTATGAATGAATTCTCCTTTCCCTCTAGGTGCGGGAACCCATCAGTAGATCTTGGCGATTATGGTATGAAAGTGGGGACCAATGAACAGCCACAGCGGTGGAAGTAGAGCACTGGATTTCCTCGATCAGGACCTTTTCAATGGAAAGATTCTCTCTTTTATTTGTTTCTTCCTTAAAATAAACCTTAATTCATTTATTTTTTCAATTAAAATATCTCAAAAAGATCGATTCTAACAATCCTCTGAAATTTCCAAAATCCCTGAGGTAATATTCAAAATATCGGGTAATTCCATATAAATTTGGTTGTGTGTAGATATGAAAGAGATATTGACATTTGCCAAAATCCGGTAGAATCGAAAAATCCGGAATAATTCGAAAACAAAAGAACATATCTAGGATGCTGTTTTCACGAATGAATTTTTCTCGAATTCGAGGAGGAGGATGCGGGTTCATCTATCTCTATTTACAGTATTTCACATAGCTGCCGAACTAAAACAACGAAAATGGGGCGTCCTGGATATTGTTTTGAATATTTTTAATAACTTAAATACTGAGTTTCCATCATATTGATAGATATTGCGAAGATGAACGTTGTATTTGAGATAGTTTCTAGGATTAACGAAGTTGATTTGTATTTATAACATTAGATAACAATAAACAATAAGAATATAAATAAGGGTCTCGTAAGGTGGAATTATTAAACGACTATTGGCCGAACCAGCCATATCTGACATATCTTACACAATAGTTGCCAATACTGCTTGACGTTGGGACTACAATAATAAGATAACAGTTATTCTGAATGTTGATGTTTATCGTCAGACAACTGTTACCAAGTTACCATAACAGCGTGTCCGACAGAGTCGAGATTGTGCGTATCCAAGATGGCTGTGAATAAAGTAGTAAATAGATTGTGTGGTTTATGTTTGAGGACAAGTAGTGGTATTTTGAATAATGTGGTTCCGAAAAGGAATAGTCATTTCGAATATGTTCCCGATACAAATCTTCCCATTCGAGGTTAGTATAAAAATACGTGTTTTAATACATAACCTATTTCAAGGTAGTTCAGCAGCCTTATCGTTACTTATTCAGAGGCGTAGGTAGCAGAAGAGAAGCAGGTATAAATTATTCGAGATGTAGAAATACAAGTGTAACAGTAAATTATATTGATTCTCACCAATATTATGTAACTCTAGAAATATTCTTCAATTTTTCAATTGAACAAAATAATGATGTTCAAATTTTCATTATGGCCGATTTTGAAATTATTTTTCGCGCAGTAATATGTAGTGCTGTAGTGACTACAAACTAAAAATATTTTAAAATATACAGGGCGTTCCATAATAAAGTTATAGACCAAGGTTATTGTTGTTGCTTGAACATATACCGCATTTTGTTGATCCATGTTTTACAGATGTTCGAAAACGATTTTCAACTCATTCAAATCCCATTTCACTGTTTTTTCGAATAGCATACCCTATATCTGAAGGTCGAATAAGTGGTATATTTTAATACCTTTCGAATGGTACCTATTTTCAACGGTTTCGAAGATAGTTGAAAGTTTAGCTGGTTTTATCGCTGTTTTTATTTATGAAAATACAACTTTATTGTGAAAACTGATTACAAATGAATCATTCAAAATATTCCCCATCGCTAGCTACATCTTTCTGGCAGAGCCCGAATACCGTGACAGTAGAAGTATTCGTCTTTTGAGGCTATCCACTAATCAAGCCATTTTTCGAGCTCTTCATATGAGCGGAACGGCTGATCAGTTAGACCATGTGCTTTCGAATGGAACAAGTAATAACCGGATGGTGCAATATCTGGGGAATATTTCGGGTGGGATAGGACTTCCCATTTGAGCGTTTTAAAGGGTTTGGCAACGTGAAGCCGAGCGCTGTGATGCTGTAGAATTACTTTTTCGTGTCTCTGCTAGTATTGTAGCCGTTTTTCGCAGTGCTTCACTCAATCGCATCAATTGAGTTCGATACCGTTCCCCAGTGATGGTTTCGTTCGGTTTCAACAGCTCATAATAAATAATACCGACTAGGTCCTACCAAATACACAGCATAACTTTCGCAGCGTGAATATTCGGCCGAGGCGATGACGTAGAAGCATGACCAGGCAGACCCCAAGGGTTTTTTCATTGGAGTGCTGTTATGAATCCATTTTTCATCACTCGTTACGATGCGAAAAGAAAAACCTTTCTTTTTTGCCGCTGGAGCAGTTGTTCACAGGCGAAAAACCGACGCTCAACGTCTCTTGGCTTCAAATCATAAGGAACCCAAGTTCCTTGCTTTTGAATCATTCCGAACGCATTCAATCGCTTTGAAATGGCCTGGCGGGTAACTCCTAAGGCTGAAGCAAACTCTTCTTGCGTTTCGCACGGATCTCCATCGATTGATGCCTCCAATTCAGCGTCTTTGAAGGTTTTTGGCCTTCCTTCATGGGGACGGTCGTCCACATCGAAATCATCGTTTTTAAAGCGACGAAACCAATCCAGGCACGTTGTTTCACTTAGAGCAGCATCTCCGTAAACTTTTTGAAGCTTTCTATGAGCTTCAGCCGCCGTTTTCTGGAATGAAACACTTCCCGTGGGAAGTAATTATTTTAACTGTGGTTGGACATTACGTAGCATATACTTGAAGGAATTCATGAAAATTAAATAGTGAACAGAAATATTGAGGGAAATTCAGAAAGTAATCACCTGTGGGACACAGGGGAACGGTGCTTCTTCTTCCCCTGTCGAGCTTCTCGGAGAGGAACAATCTGCGTTCTCCGTTCTTCTGGACTTATGTTACGCACGATTAATTAACTTTAAATTTAATTCCGATTCACACGAGTGAGTAAATTCACTGAGCTTCGAAAACTGAATAACTGATTAACTGAATTATAAGAGTAACTGCACATCTGACGAAAAATAACTCAATAATAATCATAATCATAATGATCCCCTAACGTCGCGATCGTGACCCTTATACATGCGTGACCCAGGTGACCTAGCAGCCCTTCTCTCTGCCCTTGGTACTCAAGTACCTGCTACATAGTCATTTAGATACGCGTTCCTTCGTCGCGACCTGGGAATTGCTGTTTTGGAGAATACTAGATGTTGTGTGGATCATGGATACGAAAGGGTACTTAACGGCCTTCGATCTTAAAGTCGAATATTGGTTTTACTGGATAAGTTTAGATAAATTTCTTCGCCTCGATATTTACGCTTCTGGGTGATTTTAAGCTGCTTTAAAAATACGTAATATTTTACTATATCGAGAATTTAAAATGAAATTATTGAATTATTCTGGCAAATGGCCGTCTTTTCACTGTAATTTTGAATTCAGATGAACAATATGAAATGTTATGCACGTAGATTTACACAATACAGTTATCACAATTGATAATAAAATTCAGTTAGATGAAAATCAAGAAATATATGGATAGTTTTAGCAAATTAACAAAAAAGAAATAGACCCCGGTTCTGGGTCTCACCTTTCACTTCATTTTCAATACAATTTAACCCATAATTAAATATGCCGCACACTTACTTATTGTTCAACTTCCGCATGAAGTCATTTTCATTTTATTCAATACCTTCAAACCTATCTCTCATATGTTCACCGTACTAGCGAAGAA
Organism: Cryptolaemus montrouzieri; assembly: GCA_013387265.2. NCBI lineage: Eukaryota > Metazoa > Arthropoda > Insecta > Coleoptera > Coccinellidae > Cryptolaemus > Cryptolaemus montrouzieri. Next base: position 66,738,895 of record JABFTP020000124.1, on the reverse strand, counting down.
CACTGCTTCGAACTCGCTACAACCCCACGTCGTGTGTTCATTTCGACAAGGAAAAGTGCCTAAAATTCTAAGAAATTGCTTCATTTTCAACCACCCACGAAGGTGGGTGGTTGAAGCCTTGAACAACTAAGGTACGCTTTTCTGAAGGGCTTTTTCCTCTATGTTTGATTGCATCTTTTATTAAATATACTTCATTTTTCTCTCCAACTGTTGAAAACGCATCATCTGTGGTTTATCTTACTTCTCTATGTTGACATTACTTTGACATTTCTAACAAGACTATTTCCAATTCTTTTGAACTAAAAACTATGCAACCAAGAGAAAAATATTGTATTTACGATTCAGCGTATAAGTTATCTTATCCATCGAAAAACCCTTAAAACAACAGAAATATCGAGTAAATTCTAAATTCAACAATCCGATTATTCAAGATTGCAAACAGTATCTTGTCAGCGGCTATGAAAAAGAGCCTCTAGAGGAAAATGTAAACTGTTATCGAGAAAAATTGTTGAATAAAGTTAAACGAAAAGTTGCTGAGAAATACTTCGAGAAACCTTTCGACGAATATATGTACTATATGGAAGATGTGAAAAAATGGAAATCTCAAACAGGATTATTTTTCGGACAGTTGCCCCATGAGACTTTAACAAATGTTGAAATGTTAAAGTATCTTATTCGTCTTCCGGAAGATAGTGAAGTTTCTTTGTCTTCTTATGCTTCCCATTATAAAAGTCCTAAAGCGTATGTTCCTAGAGTATATTATAATCGTCCTGTGCCAATAAAACATGTTGCTACTATTGATTTGAGAATTAGGAATCTTTATGAGGAGAAGGTTGCGTCTGAATATACGGATAAGATTTGCAGTGACGCCGATTTTGCTTTGGAACATTTTCTGGAAAAATCTCGAGAGAATAAGTGATTTAAAAAATTATTATTTTAAGTGAGAACTTTGAACATTTATTTCCAATTATATGTATCTTTAAGTATTTTTATTATTTATTATTATATTATTACTATTATATTTTCTCTAGTATCATATAGTAATTTATTTATGATAGCATATGGAAACACCTATTAGACCGCATCCATCGGAGAAAGTAGTCGCCAAATTCTTGTTGATGTTGAGATTCTTTGATAATTTTGAAATGAAATGTGAAAGAAATAATGCACAGTTCTCGACATACGTTGATGAATTTGTTTTACAACTTAACTAATAAAACATAAAATGAATAAAATCGAAGATTTTTGTCTGATTTCCACAATGATCAGGTTTTAATACACAGAACCGGTTCCGACAGTTATGTAATTTTCAAGTGTCTAGAGCTAATAGCTATGATCAAGAATGTGCAAATAATACCTGATGATAATGAGAAATTAAACTATGTATTATACTATCACAAGGGATTTATTGAAAATCAGGATTGCAATTTCGGTCTTTCTACCATCTTAATCTGACAACAAGTAGTGAGCTAGAGTTGAAGAAACATAAACATAGTCACAATATCTTAACAGACATGTTGTGAACTCGTAAAATGCATTAAGGGGTTACATGGGTTTCCTCGGGCAAAAAACGGCCTTTTTCCAATAATTTTTTTTACATATAAAAAATGAAATATTTTAATGAAATTTTTTTTTATTTAAAAGATACATATTTAATAAACATTTTGTGAAATTTTCAAAAAAAAATATCAAAATGGCTGTCATTACGACGCCATTTCCGGCAGTCCCTCGGAAAAAAAGGTGCCTTCGCGTTGTCAGCAGAACTTCTTTCAAGATCATCTGAAATAAAAATAAAAAATACGTGTTTTAGTAAAGACAATAAACTAGGTATTGGACGAAGGAAAAAAAATGAAAATTGGATTTTTGGCAGCCGTTTTTATAAAAAAATGCAAATTTCGATGAAAATTTCTCGACATTTTTTTTAAAAAATAGTTGTAATTAAAAAAAATCCTTCGTTCAAGACCTTGTAAATGATATCTCGAAGACCTGTGTAAAATTTTATCAAGATCGGCTGAGTAGTTCGCGAGAAATCTTGACAACCGACTTTGAAAACATAGTTTTGAGAAAAACGCGTTTAAAGTTTTAAGAGACAATAAAAGTGGGAAATTTTTTTCTAACTTACATTGAATCGTCGATTCCTGGGCCATAAAGTAGAGAACCTGCTGCAGCTGCAATGTCCAGGGCATCCTTTTGCTCCAGTCTATGACGAATCCTGGCTTCACGAGTCTCGCTGGTAGATTTCTTTTCGGCTACGGTCACCCGGTTCTCATCCATGTTTAGGGCATATTCATGGGAATCTGGACCAAGTTTTAGGTCCATACCGTGCATAATTAATAATAATGCTGGTATCCCTTCATTGAAAACACAAGCAGCGATTAATGCAGCATTTTGAACGATTATCGACCCAGCTGGAAGTATTTTGGGAGTAATTTTCCAAATCAACTGATTGAAACTTTCATTGTTATTTTGTGTGAATCCTCCAACACACCGATCCAGAAGCTCATCCTCATCTGATAATGGAGTATATTGGTTTGAACGATGAGAGAGTACCTGATGCTGATGCTCGCTCCCAGGTGCACCACATTTCTGGATCTTCAGGGCAATTTTGATGCTGTGGGTTTTTGTCTGTAGAACTGTAGTGGTAGTAAGTTGCCCATATCGCATCCCCCATTTTATCAGCTGAATCACTGTTTCTTCTTATCGCTAAGCCGTAATATACAGTTAATTTGTCAATCAATTTACTAGTCAATTTACCTTTACCAGAAAGAATTTTTTTTTAGTTTTTTTGCCATTGACTATTTTTTCCTCAACAGTTTTCTTCACTAAATCACGCAACCGGGTTCCCATCCTCTTCTGTACGTGGCCAACGCATTCTTTCTTGTTGACAACAAAATTTTCACCATAAGGTTTGGCTTTGAGAATACCAGAGTATGTTTTAGAATCTCCATCTCCTATATAATTTACGTACCTCAAGCCATGTTTTACAATAGAACGTTTAAATATTTCAATAATTGAAGATACTTCTCCATGTTTCCAGATGCTCCAGTGTGATTGGCGGTACATTGTTCATTTTTGATGTGTTCTTCTTTCCACTCTTGAAATTCTGTCGTATCTAATTTTTTTTCCAAGACTCACATAGTTTACAGTATGAACATTTAACAATGACATCCAGGCCTTTCCTGAGTGATATCCGATTAGAGAACTGACACCATAAAGTGATGCAAAACCACGCTTTTTCCACGTCCCATCACCGGAGACAGTCACATCTGTCGTATCTTCCATGTTGTTTGCTGAACTTGTCAATTGCTTTTCCTCTGTAGCAGCAGAGGAGAACAGTTTCTCAGTAACTATGGTAATACATTCATGTATTTTATTAATAAAAAAGTCGTATGTTGATTGATTCAAAAAGGAGTTGCTTAGATACATCAAACCGCAAAACTTCTTGCATCCAGCAAGACCCAAACCCAATACTCGCATAACAAAAATGAACCGCCGATTTAGTTCATACATTCTGCCAATTTGTTGACATGATAAAATATATTTTGGCATAAATCGTTCACATTCTACCACAAGTTTAAATCCCAGACCGAATTTGGAGCATTGTTTAAAATTTACTTTTCCATTACAAAATTTTTCTTCACCTCCACTTTCAATAATGTTTGAACACCGTACAAAACACGAACGTGTAGAAAAAACGAGAGCAAAGTCAATGATCGAATATTGTAGCGTGGCTTCCTCTGGCACGTGCTGTTTGTCATCGCCTTTTAATTTTTTTTGCCGACGTACTCGTGAAAGAATTATCATCTACCTCAGGATTTTTTGTATGAAACGATTGTTTCCTCTTCTTACGTCTATCTTTTCTACGAACACCTTCCGTTATCTGGGTTCTAGACACTTTAAACGGCATTTTTTATCGAATACAATTCACAACAAACACTTATAAACTCAAAATGAACTTCGTAGTTTAACGAGAAATCACCAAATGAAATATTTTCCAGTAGTTTACCTTATTATAGAGAAAAAAAGGGACAATAATTACGGCTAACAATAGATGAGCTGCAGCTGCGCTATACCTATTGCGCCCTCAGCCTATACCTGACCTCAAGCGTCCACCTTTTCAAGGCTGTATCTCCGAAACTATTAGTCGGATCAACTTGAAAATTAAGGACAATATTCTAGAGATGTTAAAGAATTTAATAAGGCAAAAAAAAATTTCGATTTTTTGAAACCGTGAAACCCATGTAACCCCTTAAGTCGGAGCTGGAACGCTGCCGATTCGAAGATCATCAATTGTTTTCGGTGGCTTTTTGTGGCACTCACATCCATCAAAGATTTCGTTGCATCCACCCAGCGTGTAGGGGAACGGCCACGACGTCGCCCATTCGGAGCATGACCTTGGACAACAAGTTTCTCCATATTATCGCTTCTATGAATGTTACCGAAGAACGTCAGAATTCGCGTGAATACAATTGATGAGAGCCGATTTGGAGTATCAAGTTCATTTAAAATCGAAACATTAGTTCGATGAGGAATTCTCAACATTTTCCTCCAAGCCCACATTTCCAATGCATCAATGTGGGCGCGATCTACTTTTTCAATACTACATAAGCTACATAAAAAGAAAAGAAGCATCAACAAATAAAACTATTCACAAAAAAATACAGATGTTTGGCACCCATTTTGAAATTTTGAAAGAATTTTATGATTTACATGAAATTTCTAATGGCTACTATAAGGCATTCAAGCAGTTAATAGAAAAATGCTGTAAGGAAAAATTAAAAATCAGATTTTCAAGGTTAAGTGCAGCATTTTGCTAGATGAACTTTCAACTTACCCTATATTTTTGATATAGGTCACTACACAATATTTACGATAACGATATATCTCTAATTTTCACTACAGAATTTTAGTATAATTTAATTATTTCAAATACAATTAAAGAGGATTTTCAAGAACTAATTAGCTTGAAGGTCTGCGGCAGAAAGAAAGTGCTGGGAAGGTTCGGATACCGGTAAGACATATCATCTGATAGCCGGATTATGCGCATTAAACTGTTAGCCAGTGGCGTGACACAGATGGAGGGTTGACTGGAATCCGGTGTTTTAATTCAAATTGTTGTAATGTGTTTTTAGCACGTTACAACGTTTATGATATTCTTGTGGATTTTAAAGGCTCAAACAGACATTATCTAAAAAAAATGCATAATTAATTAACCTTCACTACTGAAAATTAACGCAACAATTCAATGAATTTCCTAGATATAATCATCAGCAAACTGAATAATAATCTCACGTACAACATATACAGTGGGTTCCAACGAAAATTTGCCATCCCCTGTAATTCAGAATTTTCATGATTTCATCGCTCTATTTGCCATGTTGAGTTTTCTAGCTTCACTATTATCATCATTTTTATTATTGATGTTCCGCATATCTGAATTAAGAAATTTAACCTTTTGCACTGAATCTGCAAACCAGAGCTTTCTCTAACAAGCCATATCAACCTAATAAAGGTATTTTTTCAGGAAAAACAGAAAAACTTAATATGTTCCAAGCGATTAACAATGCCTTAGACATAACCTTAAAAACAGATGAAACTGCGGTGATATTTGGGGAAGATGTAGGATTTGGAGGTGTTTTTCGATGTACTCTAGGGCTTAGAGATAAATATGGTAAACATAGAGTCTTCAACACACCTCTTTGCGAGCAAGGTATAGCTGGATTTGCTATAGGCGTTGCCAATATGGGATCAACAGCAGTAGCAGAAATGCAGTTTGCTGATTATATTTTTCCTGCCTTTGACCAGGTGAGTATTGAAGTGATTCATAATCACACACACACACACACATATATATATATATATATATATATATATATATATATATATATATATATATATATATATATATATATATATATATATATATATATATATATATATATATATATATATATATATATATATATATATATATATATATATATATATATATATATATATATATAGGATATCTACCAGGACCGTCCGTTAAATAATAATAATAATAATAATAATATAAATATTTATTCAACAGAATTATCGTAAAAACACTAGTACAATGTAATACAAAATTCTACGAACAAGTCACAATAAGATACAAATGATTATTTACGACTAAAATTTTTACAATAGTCGTAAAACTCATTCACACAATACAGTTCACAATCTATTATCAAATTGCGAACCCTTTTCTTGAACAGATTAATCTCACCTAATATTCTGAAAGCTCTGGGTAACGCATTAAAAACCTAAGGCAAGTATATTCGGCCTGCTTTTGGGTAAGCGTCAGTCGACACTTTGGATACCGGTAAGGAAATATTTGTCTAGTGTTGTTGTCCTGAACATGTTGTAAAAAATAGACTTTATGCTGTTTAACAAACACTAAGCTTCTATAAATGTAAAGACCAAAAGGGTCATAAATCCTTTTGCCCTGAAAAGACCTCGACAAGAAACCCTACAACCCATTCGATAAATGATCCTCAGTGCCCACTTTTGATCCGAAAAATTCTACTCACATTCGAGCAGCAACCCCAAAAAATCAAACCGTAGGCCATCAGCGACTGGAAATTAGAAAAATAAACAAGTAGTAATGTCTCTTCATCAACATGATGTTTAAGGGCATTCAGTGTATAAATAACTGAGTGGAGCCTTTTACTTAGTGTCTCAATGTGATTGATCCATTTCATATTGCTATCTAAAGTAACTCCCAAAAATTTACAAGAAGAATTAATAGGTATGTCGATATCATTTATTTTGAGTGTGCAGGCTCTTTCAATTTTAGACTGATCTGTATGAAAAATAACACTTTCCTCATATTCAACAAAATATGATTATCAACACACCATTTTCCAATCTTTTCAAATGCTACATTCGCATGAGAAGTGACAGAGATAGGCTCTTCATCTGATACAAGATAATTGGTATCATCTGCAAACATAACAAGAGAGTCGTAAACATCTCCATCAAGAGCGTTGGGAAGGTCATTTATATATATTACGAAAAGAAGTGGGCCAAGAATACTTCCTTGGGGACACCCATTACTAATTGATTAATTTGATCATCTATTGTTGCAACGAGTCTCTGTTTCCGATCATTCAGGTAACTTTTCATAAGAAGTAGTTGGTTATCTCGGATGCCACAGGCTTCAAGATTTTCCAGCAATATATCATGCTGCACGCAGTCAAAAGCCTTTGAAAAATCCAGGAATACCCCAAGTGGGATACAACCCGATTCCAAAGTCTCTGTTACTGCATGAATCAGTTCAAATATAGCAGTATCAGTACATTTCCCCCCGACAAAACCGTGCTGACAATGAGAAAAAACTTTAAATTTCTTGAAAAACTTAATAATCCTGTCAGCTAAGATTTTTTCGAATATTTTGAGGAATTTGTAAGCAAACTTATGGGTCGATAGTTCCCAAACTCTTCAAGATTGTCCTTCTTGTAAAGTGGTTTGACAATAGCGATTTTAAGGCGATCTGGAAAAACTCCATCTACAAAAGCTCGATTCATTATGAGGGACAAAGGTTCAGAAAGAATGTGAATAGATTTTTTATTAATTTCATAGGAATATTATCATACCCACAAGATGATTTACTCTTCATTTTCATGACAGTATTGCAGATTTCACTCTCAGTTACCTCAAACATGAAGATAGATTTCTTATTTCTTCTTTTGGGAAAACATTGAGAAGGATTTTTCGGAAATTTTTTGCATAAATTCGGTGCTATATTGACAAAATAGTTGTTAAAATCCTCTACTACTTTTGAGGGACTACCTGAAGGAAAAATAGCTGGCTTAGATTTCTGACATCTACCTGTGAGTTCATTGACAGTTTGCCAAGCTGCCTTTGATCTATTGTCAGAATTTCGGATCCTCATACCAATAAATGCTTGCTTACTTTTCAAAATTGCATAGTCATACTTCTTTTTCGCATTTTGATATACACTTTTAAATTGAGGATGGAGCCGAAACACTGAATAAACCTTGTCCAAGGTGTCTTTTAATTTAAAATTTCAGGAGTTTTTTATAAGACTTACTGCGAGTACCAGTATTCACCCACTTTAACGGAAACAGATTCTCAAAAACTGAGCTGAAATAATCAGAAAAGGCATTCCACATCAAATTAGCATCCTCTGAAACATGACCTAAGACTTTATCCCAATTCACTCTAGAGATAATGCTAACAAATTCATTAATCTTACAATCACTCATGCACCGTGATCTGATTCTCCGGGGGGCCACTATAGAATGCTTTGTATTCAAAGTGAAAGATACTTTCTGAGCGCAATGATCCGAAAAATGAGCCTCAATTACAGAGGATAATCCTCCTTCAATATTGGTTAAAATATTATCAAGACAAGTACTAGAATGGGGAGTTATTCTGGTCGGTTCATTTATAGAAATTGTCACATTATAGGACTCTAACAATGTCATGAAATTTCTTGTTACCTTACAACCACGATCCAAAGTGTCGATGTTCATGTCTCCAGCAATAATGTAGTTTACATTCTCTCTACACAAAGTATCCAAAATGGTGTAAAGCCTCTCAGAAAAAGATCTACATCAGCTTAAGGCGCTGTATCGGGTCTATAAATTGCAACAACAATAAACTTAAAGTCATCAATGACACATTCACAGGCTGCACATTCAATAACTCCTTAAACACTCAATCGATTTAAATCTAGTCTTTCAACACTCACAATATTTTTGGAACTGTAAATAGCAACACCTCCATGATATCCTCGCTTTCTGCAGTAACTAGATGCAAGTTGATACCCATGTAGATGGTAGGCTGTCAATTCTTCTATACTTTTCCAGTGTTCAGTGACCGCAATGATATCCGCATTCTGATCTTGACTGAATCTCTCTAATCTGTTAAGTACATTCCCAATAGAACGGAGGTTTTGATGTATCACATTCAACGACTTGGTGCTATTTAAATTAACCAGTCTATCATATCTAGAGGCTGTTATTTGATGAGGGCTTTCGAATTCTCCAATCGAAAAAATTGTTGAAAGAAAATTCTCTAAAATTATGCCCTGCGGCCAGAAATCTTTATTGAAAGCCTCTTTGAAGGACTCATCTGTGGAAATCCCACACTAAAGGCTGAGTTCTGTCCTTTAGTATTCAGTTTTTCACTTGAATTTCACTCGGGCCATTAATATCTTCAACATATTTCTTGATGTCATCCTCTGAGACTTCTTTACCAGAAATTCTTCCCACATATAACCATCGACGCCTTGTAGCGCCCTGTATGGCAGTCACCTTCCTGTAGCTTTTCACCATTGCAAACTAGCTGAGTGTTGATTTTCTTTGAGTTGGATTTCGATTTTCTTCTGTTATTCGAAACAGTAGACCATTCATTATTATTGTTTACGTTTTCGCTTGACGTTGACGCCGCCCTAAGCGCCGACGCAACAGCATCGGAAAGTTGAGTTGCGGTTATGTTGGCATAACTGGCAGTGGGAATTTTCAGTGATTCGTTTTCTGTGGTTCTGCTCGTTGTACCGTGATCAGATGATTCGAGTTTGTTATCACCAGAAACTGAGATGGATGATGAGCCCTTCCTTGTTCTCACCAAATTAGCAACATTTTCAAGTTTTTTACCATGACGGCTTTGTTTACCTGTAGACGTTTTTCACTGCACTCACATTTTTCAGTTTATCACGAAGTAGTTCGTTATTTTCAATAAGAATTAAATTTTACTCTGCGATTCACTCAACAGGGCCTGAAGATACTCAACTTGCATTTTAAGAAACTTATTCTCAATCTCAATATCCATGGGACTCGTATTTTCCTGAATTCCTGAATTGGCACTTTTAACTTCATGTTGGCAGGTCGAGGATTTCACACCGGCTTCTTTGATAAGGCAAGAAGGATGGAAAAATTCCTTACACTTAAAACATTCAACAAAATCAATGACTTTGCGATTACAGTAATTACACAAAATTTCATTATTATCGCCACCACGGGTTTTCGCGGAGCGATCGTTCACACCGTCCACATCTGTCAGAGGCATGATGCTAACTGAAACTAAAAGTGAGTTCCAATTACAATATCAAGCTGAAATTTTATACGCGGCCATAACTAGCGATTTCCAATTGGAGTGAAATATTTTCGAAGTGATACCATTTCCGGTTATACTGGAAGTGGGTCATCACTTTGTTATTTCAAATGGCAATCTACCTTTTTTATTATACATCTAGAACCGACATTTGAGCAAGGCATAAAATACCCAAGTTGTTGGCACTTATCTGTCAAAACTTTTGACAATTTTTGCTTGGGTGAATAGAAGAAGGATCAAGGAATTCTTTAAGCAATCTACACACGTCAAATGTTTATTGCGGTATCAGCAATGCAATATCCGGCAAACCGAAAACGTCGGAGGGGGCTCAGTATTGGTGTTGGGAGGCATTTCTTTCCATGCTGAGTTAGTCCTAGTGAATAATGGAAGAATGACAGCGGCCAGATACATCGCAGATATCCTTGAACCCCATGTTGTACCCTTTGGCCCATTGATTGGCGAAAACTTCATTCATATGCATGATAATGCTCGGCCTCACAGCTAGAGTAGTTACAGAATTTCTACAAAATTCCGAAATTGATATTTTAAGATGGCCAGCTAGAAGTCCCGACTTGAATCCCATAGAGCATGTTTGGGACAACATGGGGTGGCAAATTCAGCAACGTAGGATGCCTTGTAGAACACTCCAACAACTAGAAAATCTGCTACGAGAATTTTGGATTTCAGTGACTCAGTGACTCAAGAGTACATCCAAAATTTGTTCGAGGGGCTTCCGAGACGTAGACTGGCAGTAATTTAGGGCCCATGGAGGAAACAGTCGATTTTGAAAATGATTAGTAACCATTCGATGCTAGTTGATTGGTCTCTTCGCGAATGTTTGAAAATGGTAGAATTTTTTAATTCATCATAAGCTCATCTCTTTTGAATGTTATCTTCTTATTTCACACTTCTGAAAGTTACTAAGCGACTCTTGAATGACCAATCTAAAAGTTCATATGGTATTGTCGTAAAAGTAGGGTGATGCGACAATTTTTTTGGGGAGTGTATTAAAGCTCGACTGCGTGAGTGGCCTCGTTTTCACAGGAGATGATGCCGCGACACCCCCTGTTGATTTAGACATATATAATTGAGCGTCATGGTCTGAAAACTCAGTCCTAACAATCCTGGATATCCATCCAGCAAGTCGCAGAAAAGAGTGGAGCTGTTGTAATTGGAATTGAATCTAGTATTGAAGTTGCCACAAACAATTAACCTAATAGAAACATCACAAGTATTAAGAACATTTTCAATAGTATCGAGAAAAATTTCAAAGTTTTCTGTAGGAGGTCTATAAATACAAATTATGGGTATATTAAAGTATTTAAGACACGATGGCCCTCAATAGACTGGTTACTAATGATGAATTGAAAAGCACCAATTATTGAGTTTAGGCTTATTCAATATTGTTTCCTTGTTTTCCAGATAGTAAATGAAGCTGCGAAAATGAGATATCGAAGCGGTGGAGAGTTTGATTGTGGTAAATTGACAATTAGGTCACCATCGATGGCAGTTGGCCATGGAGCTCTTTATCATTCCCAAAGTCCTGAGGCCTATTTTGCACATACTCCAGGGCTTAAGGTAAAGATTATTCACTTCTAATAGTATAGGCAATCTTTACACAAAAAAATCTCTGATAAAGTTTATGTGAAACATATAGTTGTTTTGCATTTTGAAGTAAACGTCCTAGAGGAGGATAATGTGTATAATCCGAGTAATGCAATTTTAAATTTTCAATTAATATATTCCAGGTTGTTATTCCAAGAAGTGCAGTTAGAGCAAAAGGTCTGTTATTAAGTTGTATTAGGGATAATGATCCTTGCCTATTTTTCGAACCTAAAATCCTATATCGATCAGCGGTAGAGGAAGTGCCTGTGGATGATTATGAACTTCCTTTAGGAAAAGCTGACGTTCTCCTGGAAGGTAAAAAATCAATGTGTCTGATTCAAAATATTTTTCAAAGAATATAAAGTAATGTAAATATAGTTCGCATTCCAAGTTGTCTTTTCGTTTGGCAATGATTAATTGAATTTCACAGTTGATCATGAAACTTGAGACGAATGCTATAGGGTTGGATGGGATATGTGTTGAAAGATTAATGTAATTGCTCATTATATGACCCATAAAATAAAATTTTGTTCGGATTCCTTGATATTTCTTGAATGCTGAAAAATGTCAGGATAAGGCATCTGTTATTCTCTTTTTCAGGGGATTCTATAACTTTGGTTGGTTGGGGTACACAAGTGTATGTCCTTTTAGAAGTAGCTAAATTAGCCAAGGAAAAATTTAATGTTAATTGTGAAGTTATAGATCTGGTCTCTATACTGCCATGGGATAGGACAACAATTTTTCAGGTATGTCTGAAATAACTTTTAATGATACTCCTTTTTACCTGCTGAGCGTAAAGACAGAACTAGTTCAGTTCTTTCAAATTCAAATATTATGGTGCAGAATAGACAGAAAGATAGATGATAGGTCTCCTCCCAAATGAAAGGAAATCGAGTAAACATAACATGGACAAATACTCAAGAAAATAATATTGTTTAGCATAAACCTTACTTCAATGATTTGAAAAGCGAATCTTAGCTGTAAAAATAGACACAACTAGGACATCAAGACTTCAGCTTTAAGCTGTCCTAAAATCCATAAGCAGTTTACTGGGTAGCAAAACTACGTATCACTCAATAAAATATATATGTTCTAGTTAATTACTCATTTATTCGAATTGATAACAAAGAGAGTAACAATAAAAGGCATGTTCTAGTGCTTTACAGGAACAACTATTTTTGAAATCCAGTTTTTCAGATTAGCTAGTCAAACGCTAAAAACAAAAAGAGGGGGACAATATACTCCTTAGAGCAGGGGTGTTCAAACAGTCGATCGCGAGTACTTTTTGAGTAGATTTTTGACTTAACTACAAAAATTTATTACATAATAAAATAACACTCTGCTAGCAGCAAACGGCGGCTTTATCAAAGAAACGTGCGGTACTTGACAGAGAAAAGCCGCAGCGAAGAAATCTAAAACGTATCATTTTAATAATGATTGGGAGGAAGAATTTTTCATTTGGATGGTGAAAGATAAGTGCATTCGTCGTATTTGTCGTGCGTCAGTTGCAATACCTAAGCGTGTTAATTTAGAGAGGCATCATAACATGGTGCATAAAAACTATAAAATGGTTTGTCCTCCACAGAGTGAATTAAGAAAACGAAAAGTACATGATTTGATAGCTGCTACGATCGCGACATTTAAAATATCTAATATATTGGCGAAACACAAGAAACCATTCGAAGATGGATCGGTTGTGAAGAAAGCATTTATTGAAGCGAGGGAGACTTTATTTGGAGATTCTGAAAATAAAACAGAAATCATGTCTGCTATTAGAGAACTTCAGTTATTTCGTCCGACTGTTACAAGGCGTATTGAAGTCATGACATGGCAGATGTACTAAAACATGAATCATGAAATGTACATACTTTTCTTTACAGTACGACGAATCCATTGATATAACAGACACTATCCAGCTGTGTATTTTTATTCCGATGGTATTCATTGACATGTTGGTTAAGGAAGTTTTCATCAATTTCGTAAAAAACTTCAAGCTACCAACCTATAAATCAGTGTGCATTACAACCGATGAAGCACCAGCAATGACTGGAAACAAAAACGGTTTTGTGGCATTGTGTCGAGCTAATGAAGATTTCCCTTCATTTTTTTCATTACATTGCATTATACATCAACAAGTTTTGTGTTCAAAAGTTTTAAACACGGAGAAAATTATGGGCATTGCAACAAAAATTGTGAATTCCATCTGTGCGGCTCTTTAGGTTGCAGTTGGAAGATAGGGAGTCAGCTGAACACACTGATTTAGTTCTTCACACGGATGTCAGGTGGTTGAGTCGCGGAAAATTCGACGAAAGAGGTGATGACACTCAGATGTGGAAAAACGAAAAATAGCTGACTGATTTGGCATTTTTGACTGACATTACAATGCACTTAAACACCATTAACTTGGAGCTTCAAGGTAAAGTAAAAACTATTGAGATAATCAGCGCAGTAAACGCATTCAAAAGTAAATTGCAACTTATGACTGATCAACTGAAAAGGAAGGATCTGAAACATTTTTCGTCTTTGAAAGCAAGGATTCCTCAATGAATGATGATTGATACGTATAAGGCTGAATTATCAAATATTTTGAGACAATTCGAAATGCGTTTTTATGATTGCAGTAAATTGGCAAATATAGCATCATTTATGAGTTATTCTTGTTCATGTAAGAACATTGAGGAATTAGGTACTGATACAGCAAGTCAGTTTAATATGAACTCATGTTCTGTTGAAAATGAGTTGGTGTAGATTATATCAGATATACATCTAAAAGCTACAGCATCTGATACCAATTTCTGGTGTTTTATATCTGAAGATAAATATGCGAATCTAAGGCAAATCGTCCTTCAACTGACGGCAATGTTTGGGTCAACTTACTTGTGCGAGTCTGCATTTTTTGAAATGAAGATAATTAAGTCAAAATATCGCAATCGACTAACTGACGATCATAAGTCATCATGCTTGCGATTATCACTCAGTGGTTACGTACCATCTTATGAAAAGTATGCTGAGGACATGCAGTGCCACGCTTCAACATCCAGAGTCACTCCTTAGTTAAGTTTAGCACCATATGTAACTCAATTGATTCGTAAAAACCAATAAACTCGCAATATTGAATAACTATGAGTTTCTTCATTGATATTATAGAGAAGAACCTAACTAAACCTTTGTTAAGTTTAACCCCATATGTAACTCTAGGGTGTATCGTGGATGTACGACAACCCTGCATCACACATATTTGCAGCCTCTCAGAGTCGATCGTAATTAGTCTAAAAATATTGATGTAGATTTGCCAGCAGT
Organism: Cryptolaemus montrouzieri; assembly: GCA_013387265.2. Lineage (NCBI taxonomy): Eukaryota > Metazoa > Arthropoda > Insecta > Coleoptera > Coccinellidae > Cryptolaemus > Cryptolaemus montrouzieri. The sequence goes on along the minus strand of JABFTP020000124.1, from coordinate 66,723,886 downwards.
TCAAGTTTGAGTACCTCTGCCTTAGAGTATTATACAGTTTACTTAGGCTTCTTTCCATTATACACAGCATTTGTTCAATTAGGATGCACAAGCGTCCTGTAGCAATTATTACTGTTACTATGTTAATATGCTCATAAAGTCGATATTTCAAAGATCTCGTGTGGAACAATTCATGTGAATATATTTGTGTCACTCCCTCAGCGTCTAAACGTGATTTTCTGACAATACTCTTCTGATATTTCTTAATTTGTTTAACTCGCAAATTATGTTTAGACACATCGAAGAAAATTATTATTCAAGGAACAATATTCAACCTTCCGTGGAATGTTAAATATCCTCCCTTGAAGGAGCTAGTTTTCCGATCTACTCTTCATAATCACCGTTAACCGGGGCCACAGGGAAGTGGTACAGCACAGTCAGATGTCACGAATAGAATTAATGGACTGCAGTTTCGGTCTCGTTTGACCTCATCAGCATCGTTTACCCATTCGTAACACCAGGCTATGTCGTTACCTACTCATCTCAATTCGTTGGAGAGAACGTAAACATGTAAATATCACTGCGCCCTCCAACGAACCGAAACAGAGGCTACTTCACCATCGTCCCGCGGTTGACGGTGATTATGGAGACTAGATCGGAAAACTAACTCCTTCAAGGGAGGTTATTTATCATTCTACGGAAGGTTAAATATTGTTCCTTGAATAATAATTTTCTTCGATGTGTCTACACATTGCGAAATCTCGCATATAGTAACTTTTTGTTTTGAGAAAATTATGTTTACTCTCGGTCGTTAAGAGATACTATGATAGCTCTCTTTCATACCCCTGTGCAATTGATACCGTTGATAAACGCTTTGAAAAGTATACATTTTTTCTGACCCCAAAGTAATTCATTTTGGACAGAAGGGCTCATTCTTCGCACGTGTTTTTATTATGTACCTACTAATAGATTAATTTTTTTTCAGTCTGCAAAGAAAACGAAAAGGGTTATAATAACCCATGAGGCTCCCCTAACTTGTGGTTTTGGTGCGGAGTTGGCTTCCTCGATTCAGGTAATACGAAAATTCCGGAATAAAATGAAAAAACTATGGGTGGAAGTTCTTTAAACTTTCTTCGGGGAAACGAGATGGACCAGTTTTCAAAGAGTGTTAAAAGATTTCAGTATTTTCAGTGTATGATTTCTTTTTCATGTTCACATGGAGTTACATTATCAGTAATCAGTAGTCTAGTAAATCAAAAAGAAAAACCTAAATATTTCATGGATTTGAAAGTTTCAACCGCGGGGGTAATATTAATTTTCCGAGAAGGTTATAAAGAATGTTTTCATCAACCTTCTTAGTGTAACTTTTAAATTTTTCTTACAACAACACTGGAAAACAAAATTGCACTTTAAGTCTGATGAATGATTCATGTCACTTGATGTGTACTAATTCTACGTCGCTGCTTAATTAATATAACTTGCTATAATTTGATTTTGCATCGTCAAGAAGAGTTTGTGTGAATGATTCAAAGCATTTTTGTTTCATTTGGGTAGAGTATATATTTGAAGAATACCGTTTAGATGTGACATAGTTCGTAAGTGAAGCTTACAAAAATTACTTTGGGCATTCGCTGGAAATGCGTGATAAGCCATGGGGTTATTTTAACTTTCCGGTACGAAACTGCTATGAGTCGGAAAGAATCTGTAAACCATCATAATGACTGCTATTTTTGTTTGGTGAACATAACTATCATTAACCGAAAAAATCGGGCCAAATGAGAATATATATAGAACTTCCCCTGTACCCAAGCTAATGTTTCATAGCAGACGTTGATTGACATTGGGACAAAAACTGATAGTAGTGATAGTGACTTTGAATGTGCACTGAAATCGCCGAAATAATTCAATCAAGACGATTTAAATGACCTAATTTTAGATCTGGAACTGTCAAAGTCTGCTTCAGAAGTCTTGTTTTCTAGGATAAAAGAAATCAACTTGGTAACATAAGGAGCTGAAGTTTCTTATTTTCACACCAAGTTATAGAATTTCCTGAAATTATTTCGATGAAGAAGATGATTTTGCATCTTCTAAAAATGTACCTTATTTAGATAGATAGATAGATAGATAGCAAATTTAATTCAACACAATTGTGATAATGTACACACAAAGAGTAAAATCACAATTTGAGAACAGGTCAAACAATAACACATAACAATTCGAAAATTGCCGAAGGCATAACATATATTTATCAACTTTGCTTTTGGCAGTAACGAAAATATTCATTCAAGTTGTAAGGCTCACAATCAAGGATGAACTTGAAAATTTGCTTCTTAAAAGACACAAAGCCATCGATATTTTTGAAGGTTTCGGTAAAACATTAAAGAACCTAAGACTAGAGTATTCCATCTGTTGTTGGGTCAGAGATAAACTACAATTTGGGTTCCGAAAAGTAGGAATTCGTCGTGAGTTGTTAAAAATGTTATGCTGAGAGAGGTATTCATCGTATTTGGCAACAAACGTCAGACACCTGTGATTGTAAAGGGCACAAAGGGTCAAAATGTCGTATTCCCTGAATAAACTTCGACAAGTCTCCCGATGACTATTCGAATATATTACTCCTAGGACATACTTTTGATCAAGGAAAATTCGGTCAGCATGAAAACTTCATCCCCAAAAATCAACCATAAGAAAGTTGAGATTGGAAGTTGGAAAAATATATTACTCTTAGCACATTTTAGTCGACATAATTTCTAAGTAAATATAAAGTATAGATTACTGAGTGAACCTTCTGGTGTGAAGCTCGTTGTGGGTAGACCATTTCATTTTATCATATTAATATTATCAATATATAAACCCAGAAATCTTCACGGTCGGCTCAGTTGCATAGGTGTATTTGCAATAGTCATAGTGGTTCGTATTGATAATTTCTACAGATCTGTCTGGAACAGAACACACTCGGTCTTATTTTTGGTTGAAAGAATTTTATTCTGCATGCACCACGCATAAACCCTCGATACCATCATATCACATGCCCTTACTATCGTCCGGAACGAGGCAAATCTTCGACGATCTCCCGACCGTCTTTAAATACTTTGTACCACTCGTACACTTTGGTTTTCAATGAGACAGAGTCTACATAAGCCTCTTTCAGCATTCGCAATTATTCAGCACACGGAATTTCGTTCAAAACACAAAATTTGAAACAAAGTTTTTGTTGAGAATTTTTTCCATTGTAAAATTCGCTGAGTACCACTGAGGTCGACTGGTTTTAACAGCTGTCGTAAACAAAATAGTTGTTAGATAGCGCTCATGTTTGGCACAGTAATTAAGGACAGTCCTACCAACAAAATACTCAACGCGGGCAATTTAAATGAGAATTTCCGGATATTTTTTGTCACAGTAGTGTACATCTATTGCTTGCTGATTTTGGAAGGAATTACGTATACAGAAAACAACTGGCTCATGTGTTGATTTAAATATAATCAATTTTCTCTTAGGCCATAAAAGTGGTAACAGAATGTACCCCTGTTCAATCTGCTTGTGGGATAAAAGAGCTAAAAATCAATACATAGTTAAAGAGGATTGGACTACTCGGGAAGCTCTAATTTCAGGACAGCAAAACGTGATAAATCCACCTTTAGAATCAAGGAATTGCATATATTACCTTCGTTGCATCTAAAATTGAGTGAGTCTTATCAAACAACCTTAGTAAAAATGGAAATTGTTTCCTTTTCTTACTCCAAAAGTTCCCAAAACTAATAAACAAGATAAAAGCGGGCATCTTTGATGGGACACAGATTAGATCATTAATAAAAGACAAGTTTTACAGGAACTATGACAGAGATTGAGAAAAATGCATAAAATGAGTTTGATTTGCTAGTTCAGAATTTTTTGGGAAATAAAAAAGTTTTGACTATTCTCAATACGTTGAACAACTAATGAGTCTCTTCCAAATGCCCGGATGTAGCATGAGCATCTAGTTAAACTTTCTGCATAACCACCCTGGCTATTATCCTGCTAATCTTGTCGATCTGAATGAAGAACAGGGCAAGAGAATCCAACAGGACCTTCAGACTATGGAGGAATGCTATCAAGCTTAATGGAACGCAAACATGATGTCTGACTCTTCAAGAATTTAATGAAAAGAAAAAAATCAATTTCAAAGAAATTACGTTTTATTGTTAAATGAGTCATGTTACACGTTTTTCAAACTAGAGCTGATACAAAAGTTTCAATTACGGAATTGAAATCGTCATTTAAAATTAGACTAATTTCATGTGCCATAAGTCAATCATCAGAACTGCTGTTATTCTTGTATTTCAATGTACTTGAATTGTTTCTAAGAGTCTTTGCGTATTTCTGTTGCAGGAGGAGTGTTTCTTGCATTTGGAAGCCCCAGTCTTCCGGGTTACCGGATTCGACACACCCTTTCCGCACGTTTTCGAACCCTTTTACATACCAAACAAATGGAGATGTTTGGATGCCGTTGAAAAAATTCTGAATTATTGATTATTCAAATTTCTGAAGAAACTGAACGTGTACTGATGGCTTCAAGTTGTACTCTCTGTTGATATATATAAGAAGAAGATTAAATTTCTTGACCATTCTGAATTTTTTTGCAATACCTTTAGAAGTAGAACTAAAATTGTTTGAAATCTTACTGTTTCAGAGATTTGATTTGTCATCAGAAAATTGGGAGGAAATGCACATGCATGTGTACCTCTTTTTTGTCAGTTTGTTATTTACATTTACAGATTACGTACGATATAATTCTACATTACAGATCAATAAAAATCATCCTTGAATGTCAAACAAGTTTGAGAATATTGAGTTGAAAGTTTTGAACCGAAAGTATACTTTAAAAAAATTGTATTACTACAGACCTAACTATTTTTTACTATCTTTGTCTCTGTTAATTTTTACAGATGAATTCGTTCAATTGTTTCCAAAGGTCATTATTTTAATTTTTCACTTCATTCTATTAAGTAAAAACAAATACGCTGATATTTATTTTTGTTATGGATTTTTGATGGAAATGTGTTACTTTGTGAATATCGAAGACATTATTCATCTAGAAGTATGAATTAAGGATTAACAATCAGGGGATGCTGAAAAGAGGATGAGATTTTTACCAGCAAACTGTACGGTAGAAAATTCTAATTTCTTGAACAAAATTCTTTCGACATATGAATTCTTTTTCACTAGACGTGGTGTAACGTATTACCACAATATCCCTGTTTGGGCACAAGAAAATAAGTAAAAATAAAACATAAAAACTCTAAATGAAACGATATAAGACACTTTTGTCACTTTTCCATAATTTATTTAATAATCACGACCGGTTTCGACCTTACGGTCATTTTCAAGTGAATAACAATATAACAGATGAGTAGGTAAGTACAAGTACTGAGTGAAAGTTATCCTAGATGTTGAATAGTGGGGATGAATTAACCTCTAGTTGGCTGTTGAGGGTAGTAAATCGTGGGTTTTTACATACTTTGTTAATCTCCAAACTTTCTAACAAATTCATCTCTCTCCCCTTGTTACATTTACGAAGGATTGTTAAGGTTGTTTAATGATATCGAGTGGTTGGTTGATTTTATGTATTCAAATATTGGGCGAATTTTCATCTGAGTGAATATGTTCCCTGAATCCAGCTTCAAAACTTCTTCCTGTTTGTCCAACATAGGCTACCTGACATTCACTGCATTCGATTTGATAAATTCCTGATTGCTTGAATTTATCGTTCTTTTGTTTGGCGTTGAATAATAATCTGGTTAAGTTGGCGGTCTAACACACCTCCATATATCATTAATGAATCCTAAAATATACCTATCTCAAAGTTACTTTCAATTCTTCAAATAAAAATCAGGTCTTTCAATGGGATCACCACTTAGCCCCCTACAGCTGATATTTTCATGGATAATTTAGATTATTAAACACAGATTTCGCTAAAAAACACATAATTTTCTGGTACAGATATGTAGATAATATTTCAGTTGGTTTTCGTGGTTCAAACAGACAAATACAACAAGTTTTACATTACCTGAATAAAATATATTGCCGCAATAGCTTCACTGCTGAAATAAGAAATAATAACTCAATTTTTTTCCTAGACTTAACCATCATAAGTTCAAATAACTATCTCACTTATGAAATTTACAGAAAAGAAACATTCACAAACGCATCAATCCCAATGGACTCGTTCGGTCATTTGAGCCACAAACTAGTTGCATATAACTCCATGATTCATAGAGCTTACTCTGTTCACCTTTCGACAGAAAACTTCTGAACCGAACTTAACATCATTAGAAAAATTGTCTCAAATAACAATATACCACAACATTTTCTAAATACAATTATTGAACGCAAAGAATAACGTATTACCTCTCAATTACTATAAAACCTTAAAAAGTCTAGGAACCCTTACCAATATCTTTAAAATATGAATTTGATGATTCGAATTTATAGAAATCTTTCGGGTTCTGTTAGGATGTATTGTGTATAATGTATTCTCAAGAAAACAAAATAATATTTGACTTCTCCAAAGCACCTATTATAAAAAAAATTGAAATTTGAAAATGACGAAATTTGGTAAAACACAAAAAAAAATCCTGAACTAATATTTTCGAAACGATATGGAAGCACTTATATTTTTCAGTACCCAGAAGGTCCACCTCTGTTATTAATGACACTTTGGCATCGTCGCAGCAAGCTCAATATTGAATTGTCTATTACATTTTGGCCTGAGTCATTTCAAGCCCCCTGAACTGCTAATCGAAGCTCCTGTTCATGATGGAAGACGTTTTGACGCAGGAGATTTCTTTTTAGGGTATCGCACACATGCTCGATGGGATTCAGATCTGGGGAGCAGGATGGCCACGATAGAAGAAGGGTCAAGACAACTCTTGCACGATGAGGAGGGGCATTATCTTGTTGGAAGAGTGGATTTTGACCCATTGTTTGGAGATACGGTACTACTACAGGTAAAACGAGGTCAGTTCTTCCACCAAGGCGTATACCTCCCAAAACTTCACTGATCCGCCTCCTGTCTAACAACTTCTCGAGCATGCTGGAGGCGGTTTTGCTTTCCAGGTTCCTCCATATTCGAATTCTTCCCGAATCGGGATAATAACTAAATCTAGATTTATCACTGAAGAGAACTGTGGCCCACCTCTTGATACCAGTTTACGTGTTCTTGGCACCAAGCTAAACGAGCAGCGCGATTTCCATGGGTCAGTTGTGGAACTCTCAAAGGACGTCTGGAGTGGAGTTGACCTTCGTGCAGTCGATTTCTCACAGTTTGGTCGGAAATTTGTACATTATGAACTCGTGATAGCTCTTGAGCTAATTGAGATGCTGTGGTAGTACGATCTCTTCTGGCGTGTAAAACCAAAAATCGGTCTTGGGCGACTGTAGTAATCCTGAAACGACCTGTGTGGCGTTCTTCTATGCTACCTGTTTCTTTAAAACGCGACCATAAACGGTTTATGACACTTGGGCTACTTCCCAGAACCCTGGATATTTCCCGTTGTGAGCTCCCAGCTTGGAGCATGCCAACGGCTCGTAACATCTCTTCTCTAGTCAAATGTCGTCTTTCCATGGTCGAATCACAAAATTTGAATATTTTATTTGTGCTTACAACAGAAACAAAGTGCCAACTAACTGATTTCAAGCACTGAATACATGAAATGATTATAAAGCAGCGTCGCATCTGCTGCATTTTTAATTTATTATAAAAAAAACTGAAATCTGTTGCGGCACTCTACATAATTTGGTGGGAAATTTAATTATTTTAATTTATAGGAAGCTTCAAGCACTTTCAGAGATGACTGAGCAGCAGATCCAGTGCTATCTAACTTCAGGCGCTTTAAATTCTGAGATTTTGCTCAGTCCTTTAAGGAGGCATGTTTGGTTGATAAATGTCTCAGAAGACGATTAGGCCTCATCGCGTCCTTGCTTAATACTTGATAGCAAATAACGCACTGAGGGTGATCAACATTATCTTTAAGCAAGAAAACAATCCCATATTGAATATAATCGTCAATATACTTGCGTTTCTTTGCCGTGTTCATCTTCTCTGATTCAGCTTCACACAGAACTCACACAACACAAAAACAATTCAAACGTCGTAACAATTATAGAACACTCACAATACAGCAAACAAGCTGACTGATATTTCACGGAAAGCACTGTGCCAGAACGGACTAGTTACAACTCAAGCACTGAACAAACTGAAAGGTTATTAACATTGGACTGAAGATGCAGTGGGGGTGTGGATGGAAGGGGTGCAGGGACACTCGCACTCACACCAAGGCCAAACGGAGGTATCGGTACACACGGTCGTTGCCGTCGTGGGGGACGGTTTTGAGATCCTTGAACTCTTTGTAGTTTTAGAAACTGTAGCCTTCTTTGATAAAGTTTACTACTTTATTGAAACTTTACGAAACCAATTATGAAAACTTAGAAAAATTTTATTTCAAAGATTCAAGGAAATTATTTTCGTAATTTTTTATTCATTTCATTGGGGTATCACGCCCCCCTGGACTTTCTACACGCCGCCCAGTTTGGGAACCACTGAATTAGAGAGAAACAATAAAATAAACCTTTAAATCGATTATAAATTAAATTATAAATATTTTAATGAAGAGTTTTGTACACATCATATTGTAGAATGATAGTTGATAAGCTTTTACAGCTTAAGCTCTTCTTGTCCCAACCTGTATTCCAAACCATCTTTCCAATCGCCAATAACTTCCCTTTCAGTTGTGATATCAATTCGAGATTTGTTGATATGACCACATTTTCCATTTTTAAGGCACTCTAAAGCTCTTGCTTGCCCTTCTGCAGGAGACAGAAAACAAGGATTCCAAATTGTCATGAGAATGGGTTGAATGTAACGATGAAATATAAAGAGAACTATGGGGAAAAAGATGCACGTGACACATACCATACTGAAAAATGATCTACTTTCCGACCCTACTGATTTTTCGACAAAACATTACCGTAATTTTGGGAAACCATTTTGAGTTGTTTTGAATTTGACAGAATTGACGTTAGACATAGACTGTTTCGTTGTGGTTTATTGAATGAAGATAAAGGCAAAAAATTAAAAAAAATTATTTCACTCTATTGAAATGTTACATTTACTTTGCAAATGGTATATGTGGGGGGGTGTCAATAGAGGCTTAAGTCCAAGTTTATGGTGTTGCAGCCCTTGTCGCCTGGCCGCCATTTTGAAAAAGGGGTGCAAATATATTTTCCGCGATATCTCGGAGACAATACATCTCATCAAAAAAATTCAGGTACATAATTTGTAGCACTTCGCTTCATCTACAAATAGGTGTATATTATTTTTTGCTGTAAATGAAAAATTTCAAAAGTTATAAGCAAAAAAGTGGAAATATTCTTATAAAAATCTTCTATTTTGAACAATAACTTTTATTTTTTCATTTTATCGAAAAATTATTCCGAAACAATCTGGTAGGTGATTTTTTGAGGACATTTCCACATATTTTTTTAATGCCATTCATTCTTAACGTTGTTAGAGCGCTCCAAGGTTGACCGGGTTCGTCAATTTTCACGAGAATCCGGTCAAAACGAAATGAATCACTTCGTTTGATAATTTTTCTATAATCCCTATATACTGATAACTTTGTTTACATCAATATACTCCTGTTCTAAATTATTCAGAAAACAATAATTCTGTAAATTTTATAGTAAAGGAACATATTTATGCATAAATACGCTGAGATATAGGTATTGATGTAAGTTTCGTCAACTCCTCAGCGATAAACTTCCTAGTGAATACGCAGAGAACATCGAAAAACACTGGGCGGTACTTAAGCCAGCAGTACTTTCGGCAGGTGAGGATTCCGTTGGGGTTGTCAAGAAGAAACATCAAGACTGGTTTGATGAGAATGATGTAGAAATACAGAACCTCATCAATAATAAACGAAAAGCTCACTCGCCATGGCAAAACGACCCACAGCCGGCAAATAAGAGAAAACGCTTTCAAGAAATCAAAGCAGAAGTTCAGAGGAAAACTAGGGAATTGAAAAACAGATGGTGAACAGAAAATTCCGTGAAATGCAACATCTAGCAGACACAAATAATAGCCAAGCTTTCTTCAGTGCTACAAAAGCTATTTATGGCCCTTCTACTAAAGGATTCAATCCATTGGGATCCAAGGATAACATCCAACTCCTCAAAGATAACAACTCCATTGCCTCCCGCTGGAAGGAACACTTTTAGGATCTCCTGCATAGAGATACAGTAGTCAAGGAACAAATACTCAACTCAATTCCTCAGAGACCGATACAGGACCATCTTGGAGAGATACCTATCCTCATAGAAGTTGTCAACGCCATCAAGGCGCTGAAGAACTGTAAAGCGGCAGGCCTACTGTTCCGGCTGACCTGAGTGATGCGCTGATATTCAAAATCTTGAAAAAGGGTGATAAATCTCTGTGTGATAACTATAGGGGAATATCTCTCCTCAGTGCTGCTGGTAAGATCCTCGCTAGAATCTTGTCCAATCGCCTGCTGCCGCTCGCTGAAGAGTACCTTCCAGAAACACAATGTGGCTTTAAACCCAATAGAGAAACAACTGACATGATCTTCAGTGCGAGACAGATTCAAGAAAAAGCCAGAGAAAAAGGCTCATTCAGGTGCTTCAACTGCTGCATAACAACATGAGTGCGACCGTCCTCGGCAATGATGGTCCTGGAGAATCATTCGGTATCAAAACAGGAGTGAAGCAGGGATGCTTCATTGCTCCCACCCTGTTTTCTATTTTCATAGCAGCAGTGCTACACCTGGTGGATGAAAAGCTATCTTCTAGCGTAGAGATAATATACAGAACCGACGGCGGTCTGTTCAATCTGAGCCGACTGCGGGCCAAAACCAAAATAATCGGAACATCTATCATCGAACTGCAGAACGCAGATGACAATGTGGTTATGGCACACTCTCAAGAAGACTTGCAAGCCATCATGAACGCATTTTGTGAAGTTTACGAAAGGCATGGACTAGATATCAACCTAAGAAAAACACAGTGAAACTTTGAACAACACGAATCACTTCCCGTACCTTGGCAGCCACCCATCGTCTAATGCAACGCTCGATGCCAACATTCAAAATCGTCTAGGATGCGCTAGCGCTGCGTTCGGCCGATTGAGGAGAAGGATATTTGAGAACCATGTTATCCACACTGAGACCAAGATCAAGGTTTATCTTGTTGTAGTATTGCCAACGCTCACATATGTATGCGAATCCTGTACCTATAGAAGACACCTGAAAATATTGGAAAAATAACATCAGCGCTGCCTACGAAAAATTCTGAGCGTCAAATGGCAAGACCGTCGCACCAACATCAGTATTCTAGACGAGGCGGAAACCACCAGCATTGAGGCAATGATGATTAAACACCAACTCCGATGGTCTGGTCACGTCGCTCGCATACCGATTGAAAGAATACCGAAACAAATCATGTACTCCAGACTCAAAAACGGCCAACGATCACAAGGACAGCTAAAACGATACAAGGATGTCCTCAAAGGTAATTTGAAAAGCTGAGGAATTTACGATCTCCACTGGGAGGCATCTGCATCAGACCGCTCCGCCTGGCGTCGAGCAACCTACGAAGGAGTGCAGCAATTCAAGCAGGAGCGATGAACGCATTACACTGAGATGCGACGACAAAGAAAAGAGCGAGCAAATATAAAAGCAGATAATAACCAGCTGCCCAGGGGATGTCAATCAGCTTGTTTGTGACCAGTGCGGTAGGGTCTGAGGCTCTTGAATTGGACTCTTTAGCCATGCCAGAGTACACAACGCACAGCATTAGGAAAAAAAAAGAAAAAAAATTGGAGGACATTCATACTCCAATTCGAGTGAATGTCGATGAAGATGTAAAAAAAAGTTATTAGTATACAGAATATTACATAATAGTATGTCACAACTTGAGGGGATAGATCTACGTGAAATTTTAAGAAAAAAAGTCTATATAAACATAGGTCCACAAGAGCTTCGTTACGGAGCTACAGGGTGTTGAAATTACACGTCATAGGTTTTAACTGAAATCCACAAGGTGTTTTCTTTTCCGAGGCCATGTCTCCTTTTGTCCTTTCAAACTTCTTTGCTGTACGCCATTGATCAGCGTAATTTTTCGTATCTCCAACAGTTTCCGAGTGAAAAATTATTGAATTTGAGTTATTTGAATTGTATGTTATTTTCTATATAAAAAAATAATAGAAATACTCGATAGGTATGACAAAAATCTGCTTTTGTTTTGATAGCTTGTCTTCTGAGACTCAACCTATACTTATTCAACATCAAACTAAAAAAAAACAATAAAAAACCAAATAAATTGCTGGAAGTGTCCTCCACCCGCAAGAATACAGGCATTTGTCCTGCTTCGCATATTATCACGCACTCTTCGAAATATTCCAGAGTATTTCGTGTCACAAGAGGTTATTCTTCGATTTCTCAATTCTTCTACAGTGTTCATTGAAGTGGTATGAAAGAAACTTTTGAGATATCCCCATAAGAGAAATCTGAACTATTTGAGTCTGGGGACCAAGGAGGCCATGGTTCTGGCCCACCCCGACCTATCCATCGGTTGTTGAATGTATTATTCAAGAATTCCCTAGCTTCTCCACTAAAAGTCGTGGAGAATCCTCCAAACTAGAACATGTGAAATATTCAACTGATTTCCAATTTTACTTGTACTCACAAGTGGATTTAAATCAATACAATTCCAAACTGCTTTCCCAATATTTGGAGTTTTCATAGTATGAGTTGCATCTTTTAAATGATTATTTGCAGTAAAAGTACTAGTTTTCCTCCACCTTCTGTGGATATTTAAAAATATTCGCCTGTCTGGTGGTACCCGATTTGAAAAACGCACCTGAGATAATCGCCTAGCTTCTGTTGTGTTATCGTCAGCCCGACCGTACATGTAATGGATATCAGCCAATTCGTCTCTAGTAAAATTAGGCATTTTTTCTTACAGCAATAACTTCAAAAGTCTTGAAACTAATCCTTAATTTAATAAAGAATTCGAGCAGACACTGGTTTAACTTTAGCAACTGTCAAAATAAATGAATGAAAAGAATCAAAGCCTACTATTCATTTTTTCAATTAGAAGTGCTTTCAATTCAGCGAATGCATACAATCGTTTAATAATTTTTTGCTTTTTCTAAATTGAACGAAGATGACGAAAATTGATTGTACGCTGAGCAGTGGCGTACTGCAGAAAAGTTTGAAAGGGCAAAAGTAGACATGGCCTCGGAAAAGAAAACACCTTGTGGATTCTTGTTAGAATTTAGGACATATAATGATAGAGGCTGAAAAAAATAACTTGCATTCCAAATTTGGGCTGAATATCTCCTAACTGCGGGAGTTTTGAAGAAAAAACTAATTTTTTTCGGAAATTTTAACACCATGTAGCTCCGTAACGAAGCTTTCGCGAACCTATGTTTATATGAACTTTTTCTCTCCAAATTGCACGTAGATTTATCCCCGGAAGTTGTGAAATCCTATTATGTAACACCCTGCTTAGGGATCATAAAAAAATTGATCAAACGAAGTGATTCATTTCGTTATGACCGGATTCTTGTGAGAATTGACGAACCCTGTCAACTTTGGAGCGCCGTAACAGCGTGAAGAAAAATAAAATTGAAAAAGAAATATGTGAAAATGTTCCTCAGAAGACCATCTACAAGATTGGTCAGGATAATTTTTCTATATAATAAAAAATAAAAGTTATTGTTTAAAAAGAAATTTTTATAAGAATTTTTCCACTTTTTGCTTATAACTTTTTTTTCATTCACGGCAAGAAGTGATAGACACTTTTTGTAGATAAAGCAATTTGCTACAAATTTTTCTTTGAATTTTTTTGATGAGATTTATAGTTTCCGAAACATCGCGGATAATATATTTGCACCTCTTTTTCAAGCTGGCGGCCGCGGGACAAGGGCTGCATATATATATATATATATATATATATATATATATATATATATATATATATATATATATATATATATATAAATATATATTCATATTTTTTTCATTCAGACTAGTAAGAAACATTAATAGAGAATTGAGCATTCTTTTTTCCTACTTAAGATTAGGTTAACTATATTACTGAAGTAGGTGGCGCCTTTTGATAATTGATTATACATCATCACAACGTCTCATGTCCCAGCTCTCCAACGAAAATCTGGTAGTCCGTTCGCAAGGTGTATCTTTTTGTTAAAAAGGCGTTACAAACTAGAGAACATTATTGTTCAGCGAGTTCATACAGAGCTGCAGCACTATCTTGTTGAAACTAGAATTTTCTTTGTTCTTCTGCAAGAAGATCATCGAGAAAATCTTGTAATGTTTGAATGAGAATCTCATTATAATTGTTCTAAAGTTTCCTTCAATGAAAATTGGTATCATCAAGTTATTCGAATGAAAGACTTACTAGATGTTCACACAGAATTTACGCTGAAAAATAATTGTTCATAAAGATTTTGCTAGCGCCACTGTCTAAGATTATGTCTATTGCAATGATGATTGTTGTGAAACCAAATTATTTTTCCAAAAAACGAACAATCTTAATACATTCTTTAACTGAAAAAATTGGAAAACTCGAGGCCTCTAATGATGTCATGTTGTTCAAAAGCTTGAACATTTTGAAAAACGTAATGCCTGTATCTTGGTTTTCGTAAAATTTGACAAGCATATGGTTCTGAGTTCGCTTTTACACTCACATCGTTTCTTCATTAATCACCGCATTCCATACACTATATTTAGGAACACCTTGTATAGATTATAGATTAATGTTTTATGTGAACCTCTGAAAAATCTCAATTACTCGGTCATAAAAAATTAACCTAACGAAAACTGAATAGACCACGATTGTCATAAAGGAATATACTATCGACTACATCATATTTAAATTTAATTTTTCTGCTTTATAGGCGGCAGATTACTCGAAGTGTTCTTCAGGTCCTTTCGAGATGACTGTCCACTCTTAAGACGATTCTTTTCTCTAATAGATTCCTTTGATCTGAATCTTGATAGTGACTGGACTGTTGCAGATTTTTCCTGAAAAATGAAAGATGATAAAATATCTGGTTGATTTTATGAGCTCTCAATATTAAACAGTTTGGTTTAAGTCGCAAATGTATAATTTAAAAAAAAATTCAGCCAGATAAGACCAAACTTTCAATCCATTTATTTGTTCCATATAAACAATAAATTGTCGTAGAATACGTCACGATAAACAAGTATATAATCAAAATCGTTTAAGATAAAGTATAAAACAAGGCTGGGAGCACAAAAATAAGACAGACAGTATAAAACATGCCAGGTAGCAAAAAATAAGACAAAAATATGACAGATAGTGTAAAAGTAGAATCAACTCAGACTAATGCTATCTGCAAAATACTCCTGGAGTGTGTAATATGGTTTGTGCTTAAGTTAGGTTTCAAATTTTTTACTCAGTTTATTTCGTGACCACTTTCGCGCCTCCTGTGCAATATGATTGTAAATTTTCACAAGGGTCTTGGTAGCTTTGTGTTGCAGGTAAGTATATTTGAATTTCGATATCTTCATATCATCTTTTGCTCTTGTGTTATAACAATGTTCACCCTCGGCATCCCCAAATAAATCACTATTGTTAATTACAAACATAACTGTCTCATGAACATATAGGCTCACAACCGTAAGTATAGATCTTTCTGCAAAGTGAGTCCTGCAAGATTTTGTTCTATTTGAGGACTTCATGAATGCATTTTTCCTTCAACAAAAGTAGCCTCAAGATATCAGTGGAATTCCCACATATTGCGATCCCGTACCTCAGCCTACTATCAACATATCCAATGTATGCCATAAATGCTGTGGATACATTTACCAGTTCAGCGACCGTTATTAGCACATAATCATATCTGGCCATGTCACTTGAAAGTTGCTCTACATGATCACTCCAATCCAGTCGAAAGTCAACTGAAACACCGAAAACTAGAGGTCACTAGACGACAACATGGCATTCTCACATCCACGAAGTGTCGGTATATATTCTTTCGAATATCCAAACTTGACAAGTTGGGTCTTTTGATGATTCATCGCGAGTCCATTCCGGGAAATCCAAGAACCGAGATCAGCAAACAGTGCGTCTACCGTCGCATTCAATGAAACCAGAAAAGTGTCGTCCGCAAAGTGGACCATTAATTCAAACGTAAAATCAGTTAAATTATTGGCGTAAATCAGGTAGAGCAACGGACCCAAAACCGATTCCTGCGGCACCTCCCTAACAACACTCAATGTTGCCGACTCCACCGTCTTTCCAGTTTATGGCTCTTGTTTAACCATATATTGCGACTTTACTGAGAGAAAAGACCGGAACAAATCCAGCAGCCTACTTCCCTAATCCCAACTGCATACAGTTTCTCAGCCAGTCTGTCATGGTCTACGCTGTCAAAGGCCTTTTTGAGATCTATACACATTAGTGCTGTTATTTTACCAGCGTTTAAGTAAGACAGTATCTTGGTAATGGCTTGATATATGACTCTTGGCTTGGATTTTATATTAGTGATCCATCTTGGAATACCATTAAGTGGCAAACTTCCTGACAGACTACTATTTGAGTATCTGTAAAAAATTTTCTGTCCTAGAAAGTGTTTTGGTAAAAGGACTGAAAATGTAGCAGAAAATTCTAATGAATCATGAAGCAAGCTGTTTGTTAGAATAACATAGAAAATCACAGACACATCTTTATAGAATTATAATGGATGTCATTCTCAATTATGTACGAGAAATTATAACAGATTAGATCAGTTTAGATTTTTATTGTTACTTCGTTTCGAATCAAGTGAATGATCCAAAATAATGGTTAATAATCTCTAAGGTGATTATGTTAAGAAATAAAAAAAATTCTTAAGAACGTTGTTTTTAAATAATTGATCGATGCATGAACTACGTGATAGTTGATATTCATAATGAATAATAAAATAAAACAAGTTACCATGTTTTAACTGTCACTAATTTATTGATGTAAAGAATGACAAAATTTTTACATTTGTTGGACCAGTTGCGTACATAAGTCCATAATCAACAAGCTAATGAAAACTGAATACTCATGTACAATACAGGAATTACCATCAATAAAATGCTAGTAGAGGTTACAGTAAATTGAACAATGGTGATTGGTAGGTGATTAAGTCTACCTGGTCGTTAAGGAGCTTAACCCTTTCTACCTAGATGCCTTGAAAATTTCCATCGATTCAAAGAAATTGAGTTTATAAGATTTATCACAGGAATGAAGAATCATTCCTGAATGATGACATTCATTTAGACAATGTGCAGCTAAAGCTGAATCATATTTCTGATGTAGGAATGACCGGAAATGTTCTTTGTATCTAGCCTTGAAAGAGCGTCCTGTTTGACCTGTATAAAAGGAATTGCACTCAGAACATATTAATTGGTATACTCCTGATTTTTCGAATTTATCGGTTTTATCTTGTGTGTTGAAAAGCAGGCCTGACAAGTTGCTAACTGGCTTGAATGCAATATAAACTTTTTTACTATCAGACAAAACTCTAGCAACCTGTTCTGACGTCTTCCCAAAATATGTTAGAGACTTAAATTTTTCGGGCTTTTCTCTCTTGGATTGGGGATATATCATGTTGAATGTGTTGTTGCCTATTTTTCGATTAATTGAACTCTCTATTGCTTTTATATCGAAGCCGTTGTTCTCTGCTATTAACATAATGGTGTTAAATTTTGATTTTCGGTCCATGTCCGATAAAGGCAAAGAAATCACTCTGTGAATCATGGATTTGAAGGCTGCTATTTTTTGAGAATACGGGTGAAATGAATCTATGGGTGTGACATTATCAGTGTACGATGGTTTTCTGAAGATATTAATTGATAAACGGTTATTATTCTCCCGGGTAATTGTTAGATCTAAGAAATTGATTTTACTATCGACTTCGTTTCTACTTTGAACTTAATTTCAGGATGAATGTTATTAATGAAATCATCCTAAAATTAAGTTCAAAGTAAAACAGAAGTCGAAATCATCCTTTAATTAAGTTCAAAAAAATGAAAATTCAACATGAAATCGATTGTAAAAGCCAGTTTCTCAGCGTCAAAAATCATAGTCATTCAATCAGTTAATTTTCAAACAAAAGATAAAATAGGTCAAACAGTTCTGAGTCAGAAATATAAAGAACATTTCAACATGAAATGAACATTGTCTGAATGAATCAGAACTTCAACAGCTGAAAATTCATTCCTGTGATAAATCTTATAAACTCAATTTCTTTTAATCCATGGAAATTTTCAAGGCATCTAGGGTAGAAAGGGTTAAGTCCATAACGACCTGGTAGACTTAATTACCTACCAATCACCATTATTCGAGTTACTGTGACCTCTAAGCATTTCTTGATTAATTCCTTGTTGTAATGGACTATGTCGAAACCGGTCAATGTAAAAATTTTGTCAATCAATAAATTAGTGATAGTTAAACATAGTAACTTGTTTTATTTTATTATTCATAACGTTGTTTTTCTTGGTCAGGCCGGAAACTAATCAATCCATTCTCGTATGAACCAAATATTCCAAATCACTTACATAAACTTCAATATGCCAGCATAGACACCTCAAAAAAGTCTAGGAAACACTTCTGAATATCGATATATCGTATCCAGAACGATCAATAGGGATGATTTCTTCTAAGAAATGAACACCTGCATCAATTTCTCACCAAATTATGTAGAGTGCCGCAATATATTTCAGTTTTTTTTATAAAAAACTAAAAATGCAGCAGATGCGACGCTGCTTTATAATCATTTCATGTATTCAGTGTTTGAAATCAGTTAGTTGGCACTCTGTTTCTGATGTAAGCACAAATAAAAGATTCAAGTTTTGTGATTCGACCATGGAAAAACGACATTTGACTAGAGAAGAGATGTTACGAGCCGTTGGCATGCTCCAAGCTGGGAGCTCACAACGGGAAGTATCCAGGGTTCTGGGAAGTAGCCCAAGTGTCATAAACCGTTTATGGTCGCGTTTCAATGAAACAAGTAGACTAGAAGAATGCCATACAGGTCGTTTCAGGATTACTACAGTCGCCCAAGACCGATTTTTGGTTTCACAAGCCAGAAGAGATCGTACAACCACAGCATCTCAATTAGCTCAAGAGCTATCACGAGTTCATAATGTACAAATTTCCGACCAAACTGTGAGAAATCGACTGCACGAAGGTCAACTCCACTCCAGACGTCCTTTGAGAGTTCCACAACTGACGCATGGAAATCGCGCTGCTCGTTTTGCTTGGTGCCAAGAACACGTAAATTGGAATCAAGAGAGGTGGGCCACAGTTCTCTTCAGTGATGAATCTAGATTCAGTTATTATCCCGATTCGGGAAGCATTCGAATATGGAGGGAATCTGGAAAGCAAAACCGTCTCCAGCATGCTCGATCAGTTGTTAGACAGGGAGGCGGATCAGTGATGTTTTGGGGAGGTATACGCCTTGGTGAAAGAACTGGCCTCGTTTTCATACAGAACAACCTCACGGGAAATTTATACGCAAATGAGATAGTTTTACCTGAAGTGATAACGTTTCTCCAAACAATGGGTCAAAATCCACTCTTTCAACAAGATAATGTCCCTCCTCATCGTGCAAGAGTTGTCTTGAACGTTCTTGAAGAGAATGATATCGATCTTCTACCGTGGCCATCCTGCTCCCCAGATCTGAACCCCATCGAGCATGTGTGGGACACCCTAAAAAGAAATCTCCTGCATCAAAACGTCTTTCATCATGAACAGGAGCTTCGATTAGCAGTTCAGGGGGCTTGGAATGACTTAGGCCAAAATGTAATAGACAATTTAATATTGAGCATGCCGCGACGATGCCAGAGTGTCATTAATAACAGAGGTGGACCTTCTGGGTACTGAAAAATATAAATGCTTCCATATCGTTTCGTGAATATTAGTTCAGGATTTTTTTTTGTGTTTTACCAAATTTCGTCATTTTCAAATTTCAATTTTTTTTTATAATAGGTGCTTTGGAGGAGTCAAATATCATTTTGTTTTCTTGAGAATACATTATATACAATACATCCTAACAAAAACCGAAAGATTCTATAAATTCCAATCATCAAATTTACATTTTAAAGATATTGGTAAGTAGACTTTTTGAGGTATTTTTATGAATATAAAATCTCACCTTCTTCACACGAATAGATGATTGGTTTCTTATTTTCATAAGTAGGGTGGAATACATCTCGCTATTTTTACTCAGTAAGGGAGTCATTACTTCTGTACCGGATTCGTCATCTGAAAAATTATCTCTTAAAAATAACAGAAATCAACACTTTCAACTGCTCAAGTTGATAATAATGAAAATTCTTACAATCTTTAAGTATTATAAAATAAGTTGATTTGGGTTCGAATATTTCTAAGCCTGGTGTACTCAGTATGCCATCATTCAAATTTACAGGTGCCCCATCCATCGTAGACATTGCGAAGTTTTCTGAAAAGTAAATATTTTTGTTAGTTTCCTTCTCGACGCATCTTCAAATTATTTCCAGAATCCAAATCAATCAATTTTCATTCCAGAAATGATTAGGTTGTTCTCTCGAAATGCTTTTGCCCGAAATTATTTTCTGAGATATTTGCAAAATAATTAAGTCTGACCTATGAAGAAATTATTGTAGTCTGCGCAAGAAACGTAGGTTGCCCTTCAAATTTTTGTTCCTGACAAAAAACAAGTAACAAGGTTTATTGCTTTTCAAAGTATTTTCCATGATATAAATGAGATAAAAACACAAGGTTTAACTTTGATCTACACTTTATTTGAAAAAATTCGACGACGTTTCGCTGGCACAGCAGCTTTATCAAGAATGAAAAATAGAATGAAGAGTATGGTATTATAAACAAATCGTAGAACAAGTTGGATAAATAACAGGAAAATCCACACCGAGCCATTGTACAGTTAGTATGAAAGGTAATAAAAACTAATTGAACAAGTTAAGTAGGGGTGAATAATTCACATCTACCTGCTCATTCAAAAGCTTGTCCGAATGTTTGTATCTATTTATTTCTAATGCTTCTAGGAGATCTAATTTTGAACTTTTTGATTTTATATGTAATATGTCAAAGTTTTATTGAATGAATGGTTTTCTTTTATTAGGTGGTTTGAATAATTTGAATCAGATTTATTTTTATCGAAGCTACGTTTATGTTCAGATGTTCTTATGCCAAAACTCCTATAGGTCCTACCGATATAAATTTTATCACAAGAACCGCAATTGAGTTTATAGATTCTGATTTACTTGATTTTTCAACACGAGATTTATTATTTTAATATGTTTACCTAAGTTATTAGAAGTTTTGAAAGCTATATTAAGATTTTGTTTGACGAAAAGGATTTAATATTTGTACTTGCAGAACCGCAGAATGTTAAACTGTTGAATATTTTATAGTCTTTATGAATAGGATATACTTCATTTATTGCTTTTTGATAGAGTTTTTACGAATGATTAGGTCTATCATATCCGGGTTATATGAATTATTAATGGCTATCTGTTTGATGATGTTTAACTCTTTATTATAATCTTCTACTGATAAAGGTAAATTGAGTAACCGATGTACCATGCTGTTCAAAGCTGCAACTTTGTGTTGTCATTACATCCCATTCAACACAAAGTTGCAGCTTTGAATAAAGTGTAGATCAAAGTTAAACCTTAAAAGATTTATCTCATTTATATCATGGATCTACATCAAGTAACGGCCTCCACAATTCAAATGTATTTTCCATGAAGATAGATACACAACGGTGACCATGCACTTCAAAGTGCTTTATTCACGAACAACTTTTGTTGGGTTTGGCTCGTCTTGAAAGATCCATACTATCGATTGTTGTTCAGTTTCGTACTCATATATCCAAGATTCGTCGCTTGTACCGATTTTATAAACGCCTTTTGAAGAACCGCGGTTGAATTTTTTCAACATTTCTTTAGACCAACAACATAAGCCTTCTTTTGAGCAATTGTTTAGTTATGTGGGATCCAATATTTTTGATAGCCAAATGTTCATGCAATATTGAATGTACGCTGGTGAAACTAATGTTTAGGATTGTCTTAATCTTACGGTAAGTCATGGTGATTATCGTGTATCATTTCCCGCCCTGCATTGATGGTTTTGTGGCAAAACAACTGATTTTGGACGACCCTCACGAAGTTCGTCACTGAGAGAAGAACGACCCCGATAGAATTCGTTATACAGGGTGCTTCAACGAAAACTAAACACAGGCTACATCTACAAGATATTCATTTCTGATCAAAATAACACAATATACAATAACACAGAGACTCAATAAAATTTGCTGCCTGATACTGTCAAATAACAAAATACAATGCGCCAAGAAATTCACGCAAAATTTCAATAAATCAAATGTCTTTTTTAGTAACAACTAATTATTAACACAAGCTTTTTTTCGTATATGTTCCGAGATATAATAATAATAATAATAATAATTAATCCAATTACAACAGTAATTGGAGCGACCAAAAATTGGAAGGCCACAGGTATAGATAATATCCACAACTACTGGTACAAGAAGTTTGATAAGCTCCATGGAGCCCTAGCGAAACAGCTCACGTATGTTCTTCAACATCCAAAGAAAACACCCACTTTCCTAACGCAAGGCTTAACATATATGCTACCTAAGAGCGATAGAACACAGGATCCGTCTCAATATAGGCCAATCACTTGCCTGCCAACACTCTACAAAATACTCACTTCATGCATATCCAATCGAATATACCAACACCTTGACGACAACAATATATTAGCAGAGGAGCAGAAAGGATGCAGAAAGAAACACCACGGGTGCAAGGAACAACTCATCATCGATTCTGTGATAATGAAACAGGCACACGTAGGGCATCGCAATGTTCATTCAGCTTTTCTCGATTATCTGAAAGCATTCGATAGTACCGCCCATTCTTGGCTTGTTGAAGTATTGAAGATATACAAAATTCACCCAGCCCTGGTAGAGTTCTTGAAGACAACAATGACACACTGGCGCACGTCTCTGCAGGTCAACATGAACAATAAATCAATTAAAACCGACGAGATACCCATACGTCGTGGAATTTTTCAAGGAGACTCTTTGAGTCCACTATGGTTCTGTTTGGCAATGAACCCATTGTCCTCAATGCTCAATAGAACTGGATACGGATTTAGGATAAAAGCAGAAAGGAATTATCATACAATCTCCCACCTGCTGTATATGGATGACATCAAATTATATGCTTCGAACAAGAAGCAATTGGATGATTTGCTGAAAACTGTTAGTGAGTTCTCGGCAGATGTTCATATGAAATTCGGGATTGAAAAATGTAAGACCCTGAACATTCAAAGAGGGAAAGTCATAGATGGTGAAACACAACTTCCAAACGGTGACATTATACAGTGCATGAGAGATGGCGAAACATACAAATATCTGGGATACCAACAAGCCAGATTGTTAGACCAAAAACAATCAAAGGAGAAGATTCGTTCAGAATACAGTCAGCGTCTGAAGTCTGTGCTGAAATCGATGTTGAACTCGGGGAATCTAGTCAAGGCAATTAACACCTACGCCATTCCAGTGTTGCTTTACTCATTTGGAATAATCAGATGGACTAAGACGGAGCTAGATGATATTCAAAGGCAGACCCGAACGATGCTGACAAAGTACAACAATCATCATCCAAAATCGTCTGTGATACGAACAACTTTGAAGCGGAAAGAAGGAGGACGCGGATTAATAGATGTTGTCAATTTACACACCGAACAAATAAGAAATCTCAGAGAATTCTTCTCAGCAAAAGCTCTCACTTCTGACCTACATAGAGTGGTATCGTTGGCTGATAAGGGATATACACCTCTAAATCTTGCTACCAGAGATGACCTGCTGAATCTACCATTCCTATCAGATACTGAAAAACAAGAGCAATGGTCAAGAAAGGAATTGCATGGACGACATCACCATGAGATTGATCAACCACACATCGACAAAGAAGCCTCCAACAAATGGTTGATGAAAGGAGAATTATTCGCGGAAACAGAGGGATTCCTTATGGCCATCCAAGACCAAGTGATCGCTACAAACAACTACAAAAAATTTATTATGAAGGACGGAACATTACAAACAGATAGGTGCAGAAAATGCCATATAAGATCGGAGACGATACAGCATATTACGTCCGGATGCGAACAACTGGCCAATACAGACTATCTTCACAGGCATAATCAAGTGTGCAACATTATCCATCAGAAACTTGCACACAAGTACGGACTTCTGAATACATTCCAGCCATATTACAAGTATCAACCGGCGCCCGTATTGGAAAATGACTCTATCAGATTATACTACGATAGGCCTATTATCACTGACAGAATGGTGACGAATAATAGGCCGGACATAGTGGTGTATGATAAGAGAGCCAAGACAGCAATGCTGGTGGATGTCGCCATACCAAATAATAACAACGTGCTGAATAAGTTCCAGGAGAAAAAGTCCAAATACACAGACCTTGCTATTGAGATCAAGCAGATGTGGCACCTCGACAAAATAGATATCGTTCCTGTCATCGTATCCTCGACTGGTTTAATACCCAAAACTTTGCATGATAGCCTTAAGAAATTAGAATTGCATAAGAATACCTATATAGAAATGCAAAAAGCTGTAATTCTTAATACATGTAGGATAGTTAGGAAATTTATGTCAAGTATATTGTAATCGAGCCTATTCCCTTTGATTGCTAAATCTGGGAAAGGTAAATTATATCCAGCTACTAGCTGAGATAGTGCATAAGTCCACGATAATAAATAATTTTATTCACTCAATCATAATCACAATGTGAAAACCCCCCTCCCACTATAAAAAAAACACAAATTATGACCATGACGAATGAACAAAACACATCAAGGATTACCCACTAAGGCTAATCCAGTGCGTGGGTACGCAACTACAAACAGAGAAACACAAAAGGTATGCTATGATCAACGAAATACAAATCAACAAAAGAAAAATTTTATATGGATCAAAACAAACAATGGATGTCATTTCTATCTTTCATCCTGAGAAAACAATTGACCTTCCTTTTGAAACTATTTATATTGGGTACAATTCTTATGTTTAGTGGAAGGAAATTATACATTCTATAGGCATTAAAATCGAAAGAACGTTGAGATATAGTTCTCGAAAAGAAAAGGGTTTTGACCTTTGCCTGTGAACAAGATCGGGTCCCATATCCATTTCTGATCAAAACGCAAAAACAGGTCAATTTTTGTTTCAAGGGGGACATCTTTTGAGGTACAGAACTTGCCTGAAATATCAACCCCCTTAGCGGGGGTTGCAATCCTTGAACATTTTGAATAAAGAAGATAGGTCGAGTGATAACTCAAAAGAAAGGTGGTATCTTTTTCTACATCGCTTCGAACGAATTTCCATTTTTAATTGAAAACTGTAAAAGATAAAGGATGAGCAACTAAATAATAGGGAAGACTATTTCCCTGAGACTATTCAAGTTTCAGTGAGATAAAATGGAACAGATCCATGCTGATCAATGGCAGTCATCATCAAGTACCATTCTCATCTCGAATTTCAACCTCTAGAGCAGGGGTACTTTTCGATCCAGTCATACCTTTCAAATGAAGGATTTCGATTGCCTTCATGACTGCTCGCAATAATTCTATTCTCATTGAGTTTCATAGGAGTTAGAGGATGCAAAACGGAAAAGTGACTGAAGATGCAATGCATGGTATACCATCTATCTTCGACCAGTATCAAACAGGGGTTGATTTTTTACTGAATAAACACCTTTTGAAATACAGTTACTCGTTTGAGACATTCGGTTTCAAATGTAATAGATAAAAAAACTAATACAATGGCTGAAAATAAAGAGGGGAATTTGAGATGTGAATGGTGTTTCGGAAGATTTCAGCCTTTGATCTGGAATGAATCCGTTCCATTTTTTTGCACAATACTTGAATAGCTCAGGGTGATAGATAGTCTCCTCTATTTTTCAGTAGCTCACTCTGTATCTTCTACAGTTTTCAAACAAAAATTAAAATTCGTTCACGGGGATGCAGACAAAGATAATACCTTTCTTTCGAGGTATCACTCGACCCATCTACCCTCTTCCATATTTTCAAGGGTGTTCACCCCTGCTCTGGGGGTTGAAATTCAAGATGAGGATGGTACTTGATGATAACTGCCATTGATCAGCATGGATCTGTTCCATTTTGCTTCACTGAAACTTGAGTAGTCTCAGGAAGATAGTCTTCCCTATCTTTCAGTTGCTCATCCTGTATCTTCTACAGTTTTCAATCAAAAATAGAAATTCGTTCAAGGCGATGTCAACAAAGATACCACCTTTCTTTTGAGCCATCACTCGACCCATCTCCTTTGTTCAAAATGATCAAGGATTGCAACCCCCGCTTAGGGGGTTGATATTTCAGGCAAGTTTTGTACCCCAAAAGATGTCCTCCTTGAAACAAAAATTGACCTGTTTTTGCGTTTTGATCAGAAATGAATATCTTGGTAGATATAGCCTCTGTTTAATTTTCGTTGAAGCACTCTGTATTAGCGTTTCACAGTGGCCAAGTGTGAAACTTCATCACTAAAAGTCGGAGTAAGTTGATCGCAGCACTGTTGTCGAGTTAATCCAAGTCGAAAATCGTAAAAATCATCGCACGAAAATATTCACTTGTTAATTCCATTTTTTGTCCAAGTTGAATTCTACAAGAGACTATAAACAGAACAAAACCCACTTGCATGCCAAAGTGTGGTAAGTAGGTTAAAAATATCAAAATATACGAAGCAGTTATCGGATGGGAGCTGTCAACAGTAAAAGTGCCAGAAGTGCAAAATTTGAATGGAAACCTACTAGTCAGACTGGTCGTTCTTTCAAAATTAGATATTAAGAATATCAATTTTTATTCATCATCATCATCATCATCATTCAGCCCTTAATTGTCCATTGCTGCTTAAGGCATTTCCATCTTTCTCTATTCTGTGCGGTTGCCATACAATTGGTGTGGACTCTCTTCAGGTTATCGGTCCATCTGTTTGGAGGTCAGCCTCGGCTTCGCTTATGTGCTCTTGGTCGCCATACCAGAATTTTCCTCGTCTATCTTCTGTCGTTCGATCTTAAAATATGTCCTGCCCACCTCCACTTAGCTCCTGTCACTCTCTCCTCTTTTCAAATTTTGTCTCTTAGACTTATTCCCAGCATCTCTGATAGCATCCTGCGTTGTGTTCTATGTATTTCTCGTGCTCGTGATGCTTTAGTACGGGTTAAGGTCTCTGAACCGTAGGTTAGAACCAGTAGAATACACATGCCTCTGTCTTCAGAATATCACTCTTGAAGACATCACGAAGTTTGCCATATGCTGGCCATCCTAATGTTGTTCTTCTGCTATTTGGTTATCTCTTTCGATTCTCACTTCATGCCCCAGATATATGTAGCTTTGGACCATTTGTATCTGATTGTTGTCAACACTTAATAGCTTATTGGGGAGTAGATTGCTCATCATCTTTGTTTTTTCGAAATTTCTCCTCAGTCCGACCGCCTGTATTGCGTTTTTTAGTTCTTGGATCATAATGGCGACTTCCCTTAAATTATCAGAGATGAGTACGATATCGTCGGAGAATCTAAGATGATTGAGTCTCTCTCCATCGATACTGATGCTCTTGTTTTCCCATTTAGCCTTTTGAGAGTATACTCTAGAACAGTGATGAATAGTTTAGGCGATAAAGTATCACCTTGTCTTACGTCTCTTCCCATTTTGATTTTCTTTGTCTGGGAGTGAAGGTTGATCGTTGTTGTGGTGTTTTTGTATATATTCTTGATGGCATTCGTGTATCGATGGTCGATTGGGCATTCATTCAATGCTTTTATAATGGCCATTAATTCTACCGTATCAAACGCTTCGTTGAAATCAATAAGTGTCAGGACTGAAGGTCTATTATATTCAATAGTTTTTTCGATCATGGTTTTCAAGCACTGTAGGTGGTCGTTAGTGCCGTAACGAGCTCGAAAACAAGCCTGCTTTCTCGGTTGATTAGGTTAGAATTCTGCAACTTGTAGAGACGATTAAGTAAGCTCATTGGCCTGTAGTTTTCTAGCCTTGTCTTGTCTCCTTTTTTATAGAGCAGTATCGTGAGTTAGTCGTTTCATGCGGTTGGGATTTTCTTATTATGTAGGCATAGATTGAAGAGTTCTAGGATCTTCTTTATCAATTGGTCCTCCGTTTCTACCTCATCCTGTCATCGGTTATTTCTTCGGGTTCTTGGTTTTGTATCTTTTGTACTGGTTCCTCTCTTGTCTGATCTATTTGAGACTTATATAGGGCTGTGTAGAATTCTTTTACTATTTGTACTAGTTTATCTCTATCTGTTACTGTGCTACCGTTCACGTTTTCGAGTGGAAATATTTCTTTCTTGCCATTTGTGATTTTTTTCCTCATGATCTTCACACCTTTGTTTTCCTCAATAGTTCGGAGTAATTGTTTATTTTTGTATTGTGTTATGTCCTTCTGAATAGCTTTCGATATCTCCTTATTGATGGCCTTCATCTCATGTGGTTCCGTGTTGACATCGCTAGCCTTGTTTCTTAGTTTCTGGACTTATTCTCTGCTCCTTTTCATTTTTCGGACAGAATTTGTTTTTTGCCTGTCTGATGGTGTTGACTATTTTATAGTTTAGTTCATTTATGTCAGTTAGAGCCGACATGTTCTCAATTTTATAATCGATGAATTGCCTGAATACTGTCTCATCTGCTGGATGTACCGTTGATTTGGTCTTCTTTTTGACCATTTTGTGTCTTTCCAAGTCGGTAAATATTTCGATAGTAGCCCTAATTAATCTATGGTCACTGGATGTTGTGAACCTATTCAAAACCGTCAAGTCTTTGAAGATGGACCGTTTATTAGTAATGAAATAATCTATTTCGTTCCGGGTTTTTCCGTCAGGACTTTTCTATCTCCATCTCCTGTTTGTCTTCTTTTGGAAGAAGATATTTATTTGGAATAGGTTATTTTCTAGGAGAAATGTCAATAGTGTCTCTTCCTTTCATTCTTCCTCGGTTACCAAACTTTTCAAGTGCTATTTCAGACGGATTGGCTTTTACTCCTACTTTAGCATTAAAGTCACCACTAATAACAGTGAAGTGGGCAGGTTTTACTTGAATAGCGGACAATAAGTCCTCAGAATATGTCTACTTCTTCATCAGAATGTATTGATGTTGGTGCATACACCTGAATGATCTTCAAAGTGTATCTAGGGTTTAGGCGTAAAATTTTGAGTATTACCCTTGTTGAAATAGATTTTGCGGCTAGCTGGTATCTGGATTGTCTTTTATTTATGAAAAACTTTATTGCTTAAAAATAAATGAGATTTAATATTAGCTAACTACGCATCCAAAAATGCCACTCTTTTCCTTGTATTAATGAATTCAAAGTTTTACACATTATCCCAAAGGGTACAAAATTCAATTACCTAGAATTAGTTGAAAGTTTCAAATCACTTCTTGATGTGAACTTTCAGGTAATGAACGACCAGACTGATATATGTAAATCCCAAATTTTCGATGAATTCCAATAGTAATCCCTCATTAATAATTGTTAAATACGGTCCTAATATCTGGTTAATATAAATCCAAATAACGATACCTTCATATACATTTGTGTCACTTTGCAATTGGTGTTTAGACTGTCCGACGATAATTAGTTCGAAATCGCGATTACAGTGATCTATCAATTTCCTTCTCCTTATTATTATTATATTTGTGATAAGAGATAGAAGTCAAAAACCTATGCATGCCTAAAATTAAAAATAACAACACTGAAATCGCAAAAGCAACAGATCAAATTTGTTTTTTCCAAATGTGTTCAAACGCATTGACACATTGCGCGTTGATAATGTCTGAAGGCAATTTATTCTACAAAATGAAAAATCTTATTTGGTAAGAAATGCTGTCTTTGGGATGTCTGGAAATTCTCCTTATATCATGGGTGCTCAAGCGGTCGATCACGAGTAGGTAATCAAACTACAAAAATTTATTACGTAATGAAATATCACTGTGCTAGCGGCAAAAGGTGGCTTTATCAAAGGAACGCGCGGTACTTGTCAAAGGAAAGCCGCGTTCTTTATTTTTGCCGCTTGATTAGAAATTTCGGGCGGCGTGTTTGAGAGAAACATTCGAGTCAATCTGAGTTGTAACTTGAAGGCAATTTTATGTCAATACCAAGTTTATTATTGTATAGTACAGAATGAGTGCAGCGAAGGTATCTGAAAAGTATCATTTTAATAACGATTGGGTGGAAGAATTTTCCTTTTATATGGTGAAGGATAAGTGCATTTGTCTTATTTGTCGTGCGTCAGTTGTATCATAAAACGTTTCATAAAAGCTATGAAAAGGATTTTCCGCCACACAGTGAATTAAGAAAACGAAAAGTACGTGATTTGATATCTTGTTTGAAAAAGAACAAACCATGTTCACAAGACCAGCCAAACAATCAAAAGCTGCTACGATCGCGTCATTTAAAATATCCCATATATTGGCGAAACACACGAAACCATTCGAAGATGGATCGGTTGTGAAGGAAGCGTTCATTGAAGCGGGTGAGACTTTTTTAGGAGATTTTGAAAATAAAACAGAAATCATGTCTGCTATTAGAGAACTTCAGTTATCTCGTTCGACTGCCACAGGGCGTATTGAAGTCATGAGTTAGGACATGGTAGATAAACTAAAACATGATATCATGAAATGTACATACTTCTCTTTACAGTTCGACGAATCCATCGATATGACAGACACTGCCCAGCTGTGTATTTTTAAACGGATGGTATTCAATGACATGTTGGCTAAGGAAGAATTTTCGACAATCATTCCTATGAAGGGAAAGACCCGTGGCGAAGATATATGACGTCTTCAATTTTGTGAAAAAAATACAAGCTACCAATATATAAATTAGTGTGCATTACAACCGATGGCGCACCACCAATGACTGGAAACAAAAACGGTTTTGTGGCAATGTGTCGAGCTAATGTAGATTTCCCTTCATTTTTTCATTCCATTGCATTATACATCAACAAGTTAGGTTTTCAAATGCTTTAAGCACAGAGGAAATAATGGGCATTGCAACAAAAATTGTGAATTCCATCCGCTCACGTAGCTTGCAACGGCGGCTCTTTAAGTTGCAGTTGGAAGATAGGGAGTCAGCTGAACACACTGATTTAGTTCTTCACACGGACGTCATATGGATGAGTCGCAGAAAATTCCTAGAAAGGTTTCAAGAATTATTGCCCGAAATAACAGCTTTTCTAGACGAAAGAGGTGATGACACTCAGATGTAGAAAAACGAAAAATGGCTGACTGATTTGGCATTTTTGACTGACATCACAATGCACTTGAACACCATTAACTTGGAGCTTCCAGGGAAAGGAAAAACTATTATTGGGTTCTGAGTTGAATTATGATACGTATGAGGCTGAAGTATCAAATATTTTGGGACAATTCGAATTTCGTTTTTATGATTGCAATAAATTGGCAAATATAACATCATTTATGAGGTTCGAGTTTGAGCGCCCATGCCTTATATAGTTTCACCCTGTGATCGCGCAGTTGGTTATTTTGATTCGGATCAATAAACTCAGAGAGGTCACAACTGAACATGCTGTGGAGGATTCTGTAACTGACTACCAGGTTTCCTCGCGAGAGTCTGAACGAGAAATATGGTAACTCGAAAATATTGAGTCATTCTTCATACGGAGAACGTGTGGTGCCATAGCGGATTCTTGTTACCTTATGATGTACCAATTCCAAAGATCCATGTCGCGTTTCAGATTGGTATGCCACACGGGACCCGCAAACTCTATGATTGGCCTGATATATGTTTTTAAGAGCAGACTGAAAGTCTTCGGTTGACAGTTCTCAAAAATCTCCTGATCATGGATACGCCCTGCGATGTTTTATTCACCACATCTTAGCTGTGATCGAATCACGTTAAATATTTGTTAACCAAGGCTCCAGGTTGCGATGAGAAGTAATTTCTAGTCGTGCCATCGAAAGTATATCGAGTGAGAGAGTTGCTCTTACCCATGTGAAGAACCCTACATTTATCCAAATTCAAAGGCAGGGAGCAGTTGATACACTGACTGATGGAGTCAATATCTCATTGGAGAGTGGCAGCATTATCGAGAGGAGTATCGTAAAGTGTCATCGGTAAACATTGAGCAATTAGACTGAATCGGCAGTATATAGAAGAAAGAGTAGGGGTCCTCAGGTAGACCTCTGTGGAACACCACTGATGACATGACACTGAGAAGATAATGAGTTTCCAACTCTAACATAAAATTCAGGTAGTTACCTCTGCTTCCAATATGCTCCAGTTTAACCAATATGTATACGATCAAAAGCACGGGAAAATCCAAATGAATGATGTAAACTGGAATATCGAGATCGAACGCCCTTGACCAGTCATCCACACAGAGGAGAAGATTCGTGAGTACCGATCGCGCTGGTAGAAATCCATGTTGTGATTCAGGAATTAGTTCATTCGCAATTTCATTACTGTTTCCAAAATGATTTTTTTCACATCCTTTCCAGCTATGGAAACCAAACTGATTACACGGTAATTGAAGGGAGATAATTTTTCACCTTTTTATAGACGGGTGTTATAGATTCTAGTTACCAATTGCTTGAAAGAGAGTGAGAACTAAGTGTTCAGGAGAGATGATAGAAGTGGATGAGATAGACTGTATGCACAATGTTTCAGGTCCAAATGAAAGAGTCCATCAGTTTCTGGGGAACTGTTGTTTTTCAAAGTACTAAATCAGTTTTTCAACAACGCTAGGGCTGAAGGTAACATCCCTGAGGCCGAAGGGCATCGGGGAGTTTTTAACTGGAGGAGAGGACTTGTAGGTTCATCACCATATAATGTTGAGAATGTCTCGACAAGAATTTCAGCATTTTCAAGCCCATTCGAAAGCTTCGACGACCAGTAAAACCCTCGTATCCACAGAGTAACGGATATATTTGAAGAATTTTTTCCGGTTTTTTGAGTCAGCGAGTATAGATTCATTCATTCTTCCCATTCCTGATAGTCGATGTCAGCTAATTCTAGTAGACTCTGTTTTTCCTATAATCCTTCGCTCCTAGAGCGCCAAAGTTTGGCGCTATCTTGATTAATTGACCGACAAGTGGTATTTGCATATATTGTGGAATTGAGTAGCTCCATGCAATTGATCCACATTGAGTTGACATCCTTATCTGAGAGTTCTTCCCAGTTCACATCAGACAGATCAGCATTGAAATTATCGAAATCTTTCGTTTCAACAATATTGATCCAGTTATTTTTTCTTCGTCTCAGCTTCAAGAAAAAACGTCTAAAACTGTAAGACCAACACCAATTTTGGATGAATCTATATTCAAATGTAAAAAATTATTTGTAATGAAAAAATTACTATTCTTGGGAAGGCATGCTACTTCACATATATAATCCAGGATAGATCCTAAGTAGCAATCAGGGTTAACTAATACTTCTTTGTTCTCAATTAGTATTGATGTTTCGCTCATGTTTTCAACGGTAAGGGTGGTTGTCCCACTTTGCTTGCTGGTTGATGTACTTCTCTTTCTGGATGTTCTAGCTAAACCATCAGTTTTGCTAACCGCGCTTAGCGAAGAATGAGTGATAGACGGAGACCTCGATTCAGGATCTGGTTGAAATTTGAACACTGGATATTCTGAAAATATGTTGAAAATTAAATTTTGGTAACGCCAGGGACTTAGATAAGACTTAAGAAGTTTTTACCTATATATTTCAAAACGAAATACATTATGCTTGTACAAATTGTTAATTATATGGATTAAAATAATGGTTTATGACAAAGTGAGAATGTCATTATGTATATTCATTTATGTCACTTATCGGATCATTAATCTTTGAATGAAATTCTGTGTATAAATTACTTCAATGAATACGTAAGCTTTGGTTTAGTAAGAGCTGTCAAAAAGCTGCCTTAAGAACTGAAGAAAGATGCAACAGATGAAAGTAATTCTGAATATGTGCGTTTCAGAACATTTGTAATTCATGGATAAAGGGAAGTAATTTTATTGAGAAGGTTACTTGATGAAAATCGATATACATATTTTCAATTAAATAAAACTATGGTATTTAGATTTTCACTATATTGACAAAACTATGACCGGTTTCACCACACTGCGGCTTCATCGAATATATACAAACTAACGAACACAGTAATTCCTTATATATTATTCTTATTTCCTACTTATTATTACATTAGGTATAAGTACAAAGGGTTTGGTGGAAAACTCATCGGAGTTGCTTACTTTATGAATTGGAAAGATTGAGTAAAGGCGAAGAATTTAGATCTAATTTACTATTAAGTAACCTACCTGAATTCTTTTCCTTGTTAATCTCTAAAATTTCCCATAGATTGAGTTTTTGTCTATTATTTTCATCGTGTAAAATTTTGAAATTATCATTAAAGTTATGGTTTTCTTCGAGTAAGTGATTAGAATAATGGGAATCTGATTTATGATGATAAAAACTACGTTTGTGCTCGGATAATATGACTTTGAAATTTCTGAAATTCTTATCAATATAACTTTTATTACAATCCCAGCAATTTTAGCAGTTTTTGATATGTCGGCTTAGAGAATTATCAGTTCGAATGCTATATTGAAATTATAATTCTAGAGGAATTATTTTAATTTCAGACTAGGATTACCAATATATGCTAAGATGTTGTATTATGTGTTAGTACTTTTTATACTTGGAAATACTTCCTGGATTGCTTTTTGAATTTTTTTGCGTGAAATCATGGTCTCAATCATACTAGGTCTGTAACCGTTATTGACTGCTATTTGTTTAATTATATTTTGCTATTTTATAAAATTATTTTGTGACATTGGGATATTAATGAGTCTATGTATCATACTATTGTAAGCAGCTAATTTATGTGGATATGGATGTGTAGATGAGCTGTGAATAGTAATATCTGTATGTGATGGCTTATTAAAAATAGAAATATCATTTTTGCCGTTAATTTTAGTAATAGTTAAATCGAGGAAGTTAATGGAGTTTTCTGTTTCTATCTGTAACGTGAATTTAATATTATCATGAATTTTGTTAATGAATGTTTTGAATGATTCTAATTGTCTGTTTGTGCCAATGAAACAACAAATGATATCGCCGACATATCTAAACCAATAAATGAAGAATTTGAATAACGGATGTTCTTGGATAGTTTTTTCAATATTATTCATGAAAATTTTAGCGAGTAGAGGGCTCAGAGGATTAACCATAATTAAACCTATTTTACTATTATATATTACTCAATTGAAGTTAAAATAATTTTGTTCTAAACAAATTCCTAAAAGGTGTAAGATTTCTGATTGAATTACCGGATTGACTTTATTAATTTGAAGGTCGTTCTTGATGAGTTTCAGTGTATCACTAGGTGGAACACTAGGGAAGAGATTTACTACATCCCATGACATTAGTTTAGCGTTCAATGGTAGTATCGTTTGTTGAATTTTATTTATTAGGACTGAAGAGTTTTTATTGAGAATTTAGGTTCAAAATTAGCGTACTGTTGAATGATGTTTATGAGAAGGCGTGAAAGAGTTGCAGCTAGAGCTTGAAAATATGAAACTACTGGTCTAATGGGATGCACTGTTTCATGGAGTTTGAAGAGGGAGTAAAGTTTTGGTGATTGCGGGTTGTCAATGAAAAGTTTATATTTTAGATTGGTAGGTATTATAGACTTGGTATAATCGAAGCGTTTTTTACTATGGATTGAAATTTATTAGTTGTATTTTTATAAATTTTTTCATAACTACCTGATTCAATGAAATTTAAGGTTTTCAATAAATAATGTGCTTCATTTAAGGCTAGTACTGTATGACCTTTGTCATCTTTGGTTAATATGATATCTTCAGATGTAGACTTAGATCTGATAGACTTTAAAGTTGTATTTTCGAATTTTTTAGGTTGAAAACTATTGAACTCTTTTTGAAGTAGTAACGCTGAAGAGTGTTTTAGGTGTTTGGCTTGCGGTGAATGATTTAGGGCTATTTCGGTTCCCTAGCAGATCGAAATGGATACGAGCGTTATCTGACTCTAAATTGTATTTAAAACCTTTTTCTAGAAGTGAAACTTCATCTACGGAGAAATTAGCATCTGAAAGATTACTGAACCTATCACAAAATTGTTGCAAATTTGGGTTTTTGAAATTTCAGGTTTATTACTCAATAATTTATTTAATTCTCGCAACTGAATTTTATACTTTTTGTGAATTAATGAATAAACTTTGAATCCTGTTACGGAATCTAAAATGTCATTGTCAATGATTACCTTCAAAAAGATGTTCTAGTTGTCTCATTGGCTGTATTGAAACTTGATGTCTGACTTCAACCATTTCTTCTTCAGTTGTAGTACTCCATTTTGGACTGCGGGGCTGATATTATGTGTGTTCACTTCGTTCTTGAAACAACTGGATAGGAACCAGATATTTTGTGTTGGTAGCACATCTTAGAATTAGATTGAAATACCAAATGACCAAAAAGCTCATCTCAGCTTCTTTCAATAATTTGATTGAGAAGGTCGTTACTTGATGAACATCGATATGCATATTTTCAATGAAATAAAACTATGGTATCTAGATTTTCACTATATTAACAAAACTATGACCGGTTTCACCACACTGTAACTTTATCAGATAGATACAAACAAATAAACAGAGTTTATATAATATTCTTATTTCCTACTTATTATATTAGGTACAAATACAAAGGGTATATTGGAAAACCCATCGGAGTTGCTTACTTTATGAATTGAAAAGATTGAGTAATGGAGAAGGATTTAGATCTAATTGACTATTGAGTAACCTAACTGAATTCTTTTCCATGTTAATCTCTAAAATTTCCCATAGATTGAGTTTATGTCTATTACTTTCATTGTGTAAAATTTTGAAATCATCATTAAAATTATGGTTTTCTTCGAGTAAGTCATTAGAATAATGGGAATCTGATTTCTGATAATTAAAACTACGTTTGTGCTCGGATAATCTAACTTTGAATTTTCTTACGGGATTGTAATGAAATTTATATTGGCAGAACTTTCAGAAATTTCAGTTTGATTATCCGAGCACAAACGTAGCTTTAATTATCATAAATCAGATTCCCATTATTCTAATCACTTATTCGAAGAAAACTATAACTAATGATAATTTCAAAATTTTGGACAATGAAAATAATAGACAAAAACTCAATATATGGGAAATTTAAAAATTAACAAGGAAAAGAATTCAGGTAGGTTACTTAATAGTCAATTAGATCTAAATCCTTCTCCATTACTTAATCTTTTCAATGCATAAAGTAAGCAACCCGATGGGTTTTCCACCATACCCTTTGTACTTGTACCTAATGTAATAATAAGTAGGAAATAAGATTATTATATAAGGAATAACTTTGTTCATCAGTTTGTATCTATCTTATGAAGCCACAGTGTGGCGAAACCGGTCTTAGTTTTGTTAATATAGTAAAAATCTAAATACCATAGTTTTATTTCGTTGAGAAAAAGATAAAGGGAAGACCTACTTCAATTAAAAAGTTAAGAATAGGCTCTTGGATCTCGTCAGTTCCGGTCAACGACGAAAGCAGTTATAACAACTTTGAAAGTCATTGATTCCACCTTTGAAGACAGTTCTATTGCATTATCGCCTAAAGCTAAAGTGGATCTCTTTGCAAAAATGTTTCTTCAAAATTCTATTTTAAGATTTATTCAATCAAAAAGTACCGGGAAGTAGTCAATGAAACACAACATTTTTATTTGTCATCCAAATTTATTGTATCGCCTTCAAAGTAGACACATTCCAGGGTGGGAAGGATTAGAACGAAGCAAGTTGAGCTCTTCTGGGACAAAATCATCTGGAGTTGAAATAATCTCCCATTCGGTTCTTGGGGTTGGACTGCCTCGAGGGGTTCACGATACGGGTAAGTCTAGCACTCCTCCGGTGAATTCACTAATTCATTCACGTTCTAGAAAAGAAAGCAAATTCTTGATAGAGTTCTGCAATATAAGAGGACTGGGGCATAAAAACGTGAATGTCGATGCAGTCAACCAGCATCTGCAAAACGCACAACCCCATGTTCTGGCCCTAACCGAGACCCAAATGAGTCAAACAACCGACACAAGGTATTTACATTTTAATGGGTATGAGTTACATACGACATTTAGGTTCAAAGGGCCTCTGTGTTTTCGCCAGATTGGATGTTGCATGCCAGAGAGAGAAGACGATGGGGGACGACGCCTTCGACCTTTCGTGGTTCAAAACCTGTTTGCATTATAAAAACTGTTCTTATACTGTCTATATCGCACGACAAACGATATTCGTAAACCCTAGAATGTTTCAGTATCTAGGTGATAAGGTGGATTGGATTCAGACACGTCATCCGACAGCTGAGGTAATTGTACTGAGTGACTGCAACGTTCACATTACCAACTGGCTCACCCAACCGACTTCCCCAAGACCTTGGATCTCTTTTTGATGTCAGATCCAAATGATTTTAGAATGGAGGCAACTCAGACCACAACCTTATATCATTTAACTTATGGCACTCGGAGCGTAATAAGCAAAACAGATATGAATTAAGTCCAATATAATCTCCTTTCTTGCATTCAAACTGTTGAAGATAATAATTCAAGTCTGCTCCACTCAGAACAAATGGTACAGATATTTCCAATACCGTATGATTAATAGAATTCTCAAAAATTGAGTCATTTGCTGGGCGGATACTCACACACTCGATATCAGTAAACACAAGATCCAACAAAACATCACGACTTTTCTTAATTTTATTTACCTGGCCCAAATTGAGAAAACTTGAGCAGTCAGACAATGAATTCGCAGCACCACTATCCGCACAAATAACGAATGCATTTCCTCTCCAGGATGCTTCTGGAACATTGAATTCACCTCACAAGCAAAACTTAGTATCCGGATAGCCCATAGAAATTTCTTCTATTGTCTGACTGTGTGCAAAGTAGGTAGCTTCACTTGAGCTAGGAGGAAAATAAGTTCCGTCTTTTCCGAACTTAACAGTACAAATAAGTAATCCTCAGTGTCTACCGATTGAATTCAATGTAATTTGAATTTGTAGCCGCACTTTTGTCACACCGAAAGACTGAATATGACGAGGAAACGATCTGTTAAAAATACTGTGAACATGTTCAATATGTGGTCACTGACCACCCCCTCACCTGGCGCTTCTAGAAATACGGCCCCAATAGCCTCTACCAACTACCTGACTGTTCATTTGCATAAGAAACTGTTGTAAGAGCAGTCGCTAAAATTTCTTCTATATCTTTTATTAATAAAATATAAAATATCACAAGAAAATATTCCTTTTCATGAATTGAACACCCTAAAAATAATTAATATAAATTTGATCCGACTCGAAGGACCACATGTTAAAAATACTGTGAACATGTTCAATATGACGTCACTGACCACCCCCTACCCTGGCGCTTCTGGAAATACGGCTGCAATAGCCTCAACCAACTACCTGACTGTTCATTGGCATAAGAAACTGTTGTGAGACCAATCACTACAATTTCTTCTACTTCTTTATTAATAAAATATAAAATATCACAAGAAAATATTTCTTATCTTGAATTGAACATCCTAAAAATAAATAATATAAATTTGATCCGGCTCGAAGGACCACTACGTTAAAAATACTGTGACCATGTTCAATATGACGTCATTAACCACCCCCTACTCTGGCCCTTCTGGAAATACGGCCCAAAAGTCTCTACCAACTACCTGACTGTTCAATGGCATAAAAAACTGTTGAAAGACCAATCACTAAAATTTCTTCTACTTCTTTCATTAATAATATATAAAATATCACCAGAAAAGATTCCTTATCTTGAATTAAACACCCTAAAATAATTAATATAAATTTGATCAGGCTCGAAGGACCACTATGTTAAAAATACTGAGAACATGTTCAATATGACGTCACTGACCACCCCCTACCCTGGCGCTTCTGGAAATACGGCCTCAATAGCGTCTACCACCTACCTGACTGTTCATTGGCATAAGAAACTGTTGTAAGACCAGTCGCTAAAATTTCTTCTATTACTTTTATTAATAAAATATAAAATATCACAAGAAAATATTCCTTTTCATGAATTGAACATCCTAAAATAATTAATATAAATTTGATCCGACTCGAAGGACCACATGTTAAAAATACTGTGAACATGTTCAATATGATGTCACTGACCACCCCCTACCCTGGCGCTTCTGGAAATACGGCCCCAATAGCCTCTACCAACTACCTGACTGTTCATTGGCATAAGAAACTGTTGTAAGAACAATCACTACAATTTCTTTTACTTCTTTTATTAATAATATATAAAATATAACCAGAAAATATTCCTTATCTTGAATTAAACACCCTAAAAATAATCAATATAAATTTGATCCGGCTCGAAGTACCACATGTTAAAAATACTCTGAACATGTTCAATATGATGTCACTGACCACCCCCTACCCTGGCGCTCCTGGAAATACGGCCTCAATAGCCTCTACCAACTACCTGACTGTTCATTGGCATAAGAAGCTGTTGTAG
Source organism: Cryptolaemus montrouzieri (assembly GCA_013387265.2). NCBI lineage: Eukaryota > Metazoa > Arthropoda > Insecta > Coleoptera > Coccinellidae > Cryptolaemus > Cryptolaemus montrouzieri. Next base: position 66,683,185 of record JABFTP020000124.1, on the reverse strand, counting down.
ACCAGCCCCTGAAATTTATTCCACTTCTTTTATTAATAAAATAAAATTATCACAAGAAAATATTCCTTTTCTTGAATTGAACACCCTAAAATAATTAATATAAATTTGATCCGGCTCGAAGGACCACTATGTTAAAAATACTGAGAACATGTTCAATATGACGTCACTAACCACCCCTACCCTGGCGCTTCTAGAAATACGGCCTCAATAGCGTCTACAAACTACCTGACTGTTCATTGGCATAAGAAACTGTTGTAAGACCAGTCGCCAAAAATTCTTCTATTTCTTCTATTGATAAAATATAAAATATCATAAGAAAATATTTCTTTTCTTGAATTGAACACCCTAAAATAATTAATATGAATTTGATCAGGTTCGAACGACCGCTATGTTAAAAATACTGTGAACATGTTCAATATGACGTCACTGATCACCCCTACCCTGGCGCTTAGGGAAATACGGCCCCAATAGCCTCTATCACCCACCTTACTGTTCATTGTCATAAGAAACTGTTGTAAGAGCAGTCGCTAAAATTTCTTCTACTTCTTTTATTAATAGAATATAAAATATCATAAGAAAATATTCCTTCTCTAGAATTGAACACCCTAAAAATAATTAATATAAATTTGGTCCGGCTCGAAGGACCACATGTTGAAAATACTGTGAACATGTTCAATATGACGTCACTGACCACCCCCTACCCTGGCGCTTCTGGAAATACGGCCCCAATAGTCTCTATCACCCACCTTACTGTTCCTTGGCATAAGAAACTGTTGTAAGAGCAGTCGCTAAAATTTCTTCTACTTCTTTTATTAATAGAATATAAAAAATCACAAGAAAATATTCCTTCTCTAGAATTGAACACCCTAAAATAATTAATATAAATTTGGTCCGGCTCGAAGGACCAAATGTTAAAAATACTGTGAACATGTTCAATATGACGTCACTGACCACCCCCTACCCTGGCGCTTCTGGAAATACGGCCCCAATAGCCTCTATCACCCACCTTACTGTTCATTGGCATAAGAAACTGTTGTAAGAGCAGTCGCTAAAATTTCTTCTACTTCTTTTATTAATAGAATATAAGATATCACAAGAAAATATTCCTTCTCTAGAATTGAACACCCTAAAATTAATTAATATAAATTTGGTCCGGCTCGAAGGACCACATGTTAAAAATACTGTGAACATGTTCAATATGACGTCACTGATCACCCCTACCCTGGCGCTTCTGGAAATACGGCCCCAATAGCCTCTACCAACTACCTGACTGTTCATTGGCATAAGAAACTGTTGTAAGACCAATCACTTGAATTTTTTCTATTCCTTTTATTAATAAAATATAAAATATCACAAGAAAATATTCCTTTTCTTCAATTTAACACCCTAAAAATAATTAATATAAATTTGATCCGACTCGAAGGACCACTATGTTAAAAATACTGTGAACATGTTCAATATGACGTCACTAACCACCCCCTTCCCTGGCCCTTCTGGAAATACGGCCCCAATAGCCTCTACCAACTACCTGACTGTTCAATGGCATAAGAAACTGTTGTAAAACCAGTCGCTAAAATTTCTTCTTCTTCTTTTATTAGTAAAATATAAAATATCACAAGAAAATATTCCTTTTCTTGAATTGAACACCCTAAAAATAATTAATATATATTTGATCGGGCTCGAAGGACCACATGTTAAAAATACTGTGAACATGTTCAATATGACGTCACTGACCACCCCCTACCCTGGCGCTTCTGGAAATACGGCCCCAATAGCCTCTACCAACTACCTGACTGTTCATTGGCATAAGAAACTGTTGTAAGACCAATCACTTAAATTTCTTCTACTTCTTTCATGAATAAAATATAAAATATCACAAAAAAATATTCTTTATCTTGAATTTAACACCTTAAAAATAATTAATATAAATTTGATCCGGCTCGAAGGACCACTATGTTGAAAATACTGTGAGCATGTTCAATATGACGTCACTAACCACCCCCTACTCTGGCCCTTCTGGAAATACGGCCCCAATAGCCTCTACCAACTACCTGACTGTTCAATGGCATCAGAAACTGTTGTAAGACCAGTCGCTAAAATTTCTTCTACTTCTTTTATTAATAAAATATAAAATTTCACAAAAAAATATTCCTTTTCTTGAATTGAACACCCTAAAAATAATTAATATAAATTTGATCAGGCTCGAAGGACCACACTGTTAAAACTACTGTGAACATGTTCAATTTGACGTCACTGACTACCCCCTACCCTGGCGCTTCTGGAAATACGGCCCCAATAGCCTCTACCAACTACCTGACTGTTCATTGGCATAAGAAACTGTTGTAAGACCAATCACTAAAATTTCTTCTACTTCTTTCATGAATAAAATATAAAATATCACAAAAAAATATTCCTTATCTTGAATTTAACACCTTAAAAATAATCAATATAAATTTGATCCGGCTCGAAGGACCACTATGTTAAAAATACTGTGAGCATGTTCAATATGACGTCACTAACCACCCCCTACTCTGGCCCTTATGGAAATACGGCCCCAATAGCCTCTACCAACTACCTGACTGTTTATTGGCATAAGAAACTGTTGTAAGACCAGTCGCTAAAATTTTTTCTACTTCTTTCAAGAATACAATATAAAATATCACAAGAAAATATTTCTTTCCTTGAATTGAACACCCTAAAAATAATTAATATGAATTTGATCCGGCTCGAAGGACCACTATGTTAAAAATACTGTGAACATGTTCAATATGACGTCACTGACCACCCCCTACCCTGGCGCTTCTGGAAATAGGGCCCCAATAGCCTCAACCAACTACCTGACTCTTCATTGGCATAAGAAACTGTTGTAAGACCAGTCGCTAAAATTTCTTCTACTTCTTTTATTGAAAAGATATAAAATATCACAAGAAAATATTCCTCTTCTTGAATGGAACACCCTAAAAATAATTAATACGATCTTTGCTTCCAATACCGAGACACTGAGCTAACTATCAGTTATTACGATAATGTCATAAGTGTGTTGTGAAATGGTGTCAAAGAGATGCTTTAGTTTGGACTTTATACCACCAACATTCTGGTAGTTGATTGAGAGAGCATGTGATGGGGTAAATCTAGTTTTTTGTGTTTACTTTAGTTATTGAAGACTCCCTATTGACATATCTGAGGGTTAAATCTCTTTCACTATTGGATCTTCTGTCTTCAATCTGCTGACGCATCCCAGTGAGTATTTTCCGTTGAAAGGGAGTTTGATCAGGACCAATAGGAATTTTCTGAGTTGACGACTCAACTATTTTCTTTTTATTTTATAGCATTGCAGCAACCTTATCTGGCCCACTGAAAACAGCATTGGCTGGTCGAGACTTTTCATCTCTTCTATTTTTCTTTCCTATCCTAACAATCTTTACCAACTCGTCAGGTTCAATGTCGATCCTTGTTAGCAATTTCTTTACCTCTCGCCTATCATCATCGATTCTATCCGCCACCTCCGCTTTAGAAGGCTCTTTCAGATCGTATATCATAATATTTTTTGATCGGATAATTCTATCATTAACTTTCGTACTAAAGACTTCCACATTTGAAACGTTCTCATTCGATTTAAGTCTATCGACTTCCTCCTTCAGAGAGTCAACCTGCGCCTACATATCGGAGATCTTTTCAGTCAGGTTAGGTACTTGCTTAAAGCTATCAACACATTCTTCGCTAAAGAAAAGAAGCGTTCTTCTACGAATATTCAAAATTTTTGCTCTCTTTCGCTCAGGGCTGAGCACCCATCATGGAACATAAGACTGCAACAGTCACATACATGAGCAATATCAGGATCGACCGCTGACTTACATCGTGAACAGTATGTAGACATATTCAGTGAGACACCGCTAATGAATTGAAAAAGGTGATGAGTAATATTCTAGATTATACTAGAACGATTAGCACATTATCTTCAATAAGTATACACTATTAGGATCAACCTCCAGAATAATATGCACCCATGCACCTGATTGAAATTCTGTCAAAAAACTACAAATTTAGGCGAATACAAACTCACAAAAATTGGAATCTAATACAGAGCAAAGCGAACAGTTGTACACATGTATATTTACTTGTTCAGAATTAAAAACTGATATTGATTCTAGTGCTCGCCCTTTCACTATAAATAACTGTACCAAATTTTGAGCAAGAATCTTCATTATCTTCAAAAAAATAACTATTATTTCCGAAAACTCTTACGCATTATTTATCAGAACTGCAACAAATTCGGACACATCGTTATTGAAATTTATTCATTTAAATGACCTAAGAAATCACCCCTTGAAGTTTCATCCATATAATACTAAAGCAGTAAGCCTTATTTCGAGGAAAGTGGAGGGGGCGGTTGGAGTTTGAACCGGGCGGGAAGAAAGGGTCGGCGCGGAAAAGCGGGGTCCGTAGGCCCCCGCGAATAATTTTTTTCCGGTAGAGAAACGTCTGAGGAAAATCCGAGCGAAGTTCGGAGTCCCTAGCTCGAACGACGGAGGCGCGACGATTTTTTGAAAAATTTCGCCGAAACGTCGCCCCGGGCGAACGGAACGTCGAAACGGCGAGATTTCTTCGGAATCGATAACTCGGATCTTTCGGGCGATCGGAGAGGTCGATCGGGCGAAAATTCCGGGAAAAAGTTCCGAAAAAGCGAAAATAATGTACGTCTCCGAAATCTACGGGATGGAGGGGATAATTTCTATGGACTTTTGTAGCTATACAAAATATTTATATCGCCTTATCGCTTTCGCAAATTTTCGCTCTAATTTCCTTATTCCGAAAATCTCCGACGGCCAGAAATTCGCGAAATTAACAAACCTCGAGCTGTCAAAATACGAGTTTTTGTTTCGAAGGTCTTACTCAAACGGGGTCACCAGGAGAAAGGATTCGACCTCCGAACGATTCCTACATATCTCGAGATCTGGTCCGCGAAGAGAAATAATTACTGTTAGACTTAATTTTCAAATTTGGGACGACTTTTAAGACCTATATTTTCGTGAAAAGACCAGAAACACAGGGGGAGCCAGTCACCGCTCCTTCTGCCCCTTATATCGCTATTCAATGTCTATCTTCTGAACGAAAGTAGTGAGATGGAAATAGTAACTTTAATTTTCACCAACATAATTTCGGTACTAACAACATCTAGTATATAGTGCTCTCTCTTTTCTGAGTGACAATCGAATCTAACCTTATTTCAATTAGTCTTATACTCGATCTGTCAAAATGAGTGATTCCGAATTTTATTTGAATGAAAAGTTTGACGAAACTTGAAATAAACTTTTAGAGCTAAGTGATCGTACTTTGATGTTTATTTTATCCATGTTAATGTATATTCCGTTCAAGGACAGAAACAACATACTTTCAAAATCCATGAATTCAACATTTTGTGGTTATTCTAACCTAAACAATATGATTCAAACAGAATGTTATAATAAAAAGGACTTAAGGAGACTTACAATAATGTTTGAAAGGTAGGTGAATGTAATTTGAGGTTTATTCATGTATTTTAATGTATATTTTTCTAGGTATGCTCAAGAAATGTACTCAGAATTTACATATTTCATTTTTCTTTCATGGTTATTTTAACCTCTATGCGTAGAAAAATGTTCTGGAATTACTAGGATTTTTAACGAATGAATTTGAGGATCTTACAAAATGATGGTGTATCTTTTGAGTTGCTAGTAATAGGTATTGAGGAAGAAACTCGATAAAGTTTTTGTTAGGTCATATGTATCATATGAATATTGAAAGCTATCCACTAAAGGCTATATCTGTATTAAAATATTTGAATCTGTATGCCAATATGACCGTGTCATTTCATTGAATTTTTCGCTTCAGTTTATTCAAGAGGAAGTACATTTCTATTCTACAATTATCCAAATTTAAAAATTAATGAGATTCAATGTGTTTGACAATGTTCAAGTTTGAACCAAAGAAAATAAGATCTCAAATTTGCACAAAAGGTAATTATTGTAAGCTCCTCTATTATGCATAACTTATAGTTACTGTTTCTCAGGAAATTTTATCAAGGTTGTTGAATGAATGACAGGAATTCCTCATTGATTTGAGGTTGAAAGTTTCTCTGTTATAGGTGGCTGATATTGGGAAACATGATCTTCACATATGTAGAAGTTGCATATGGAGTTTTATTTTGTACAACCACAAATTTCAACCCAATATTTATGAAAGTCAAAGGAAACATGCTGCTGCTTATGTGAATCATATTTTGGAAAAGATTCAACTACTACTTGGAAAATGCTATGCAATTTGACAATGTTTGTAATAGGTAGTTGAGTATGTTCATCACGTAATATGGAAATATAAAGTTGTTTTAATGCAATTTCTTCCCTTCAGTTTCATTTCATAGTATATTAAAAAGTTTCACAAGAAATGAATTGAAGAGAAGTAAAATTGAAAAATTGAAATTTCAATTATCAGAGAGTAAGTTTATAAGAAACTGACTGCTCGAAACCAACTGCCAACTCGACAGTTAAGGATCTAGAAACAGTTTCACTGAAACTGATATATAGTTTACTTCATCGTATATGAGGGTCCATAATGTAATTTACAAGTTTGTGGATCTCATTTCTGCCTTCCACAAGAACAATTCAATTTAGAAGATGTTTGTTCTTTCTGGTAAGCAAATTGTGTGAATTTTGGTCAATTTGAATTTATACAAAATAGTTACATAAGGTGAAATTGCTATGTATTCAGTAGTGTTCCTTTATTTGATTACTAATTTCTCGCTATTTTAATTTGTGAAGAACTTTTATTTTCTATTTCATTAATATACAGAAGTAATTTTTCATCTTGCTGTTTCGAGTTCATATTTGTTGTTTATTTCAATTCATGAATCTTATTGGATTCTTATCTGATCTAATACGAATCAGAACTGTTGAGTAAATATTAAAATTTGAAACAATAGATCTGCATATATTGATCTTCCTGAAGTATATATTTAATACTTTTGGAACTAAAAATTTGGAATAATGTGAATTAATATTAGAGTTGTTGATGATTGAATCAATGTTGAAATGATGTTAGTTTCATCTTATGCTAGCTCAATTGGACGAAGTTGAGATTTTCAAATTGAATGTTTTCTTTTGAATTGGGATAATAGTGAATAGTGTTGAAATTTGTGTGGTTGATGAGTCAGTATCCATAAAACAATACTGGAAGCTGCGTTACCCTAAGGATGACTGAGGTAATATATGAGAGATTTCCATGTAACATAAAGAACTGTTAAGTAAAAATATGAATAATGAAGTGAATATAATAAGGTGTTCAGTATAGATAGAGTTGGATATGAAAAGGCGTTCAGTATATTAGGCGTTTAGTATATTGGCTATTTAGATATAAAAGGCGATCTTAATGGGCTCACTAGTATAGTACTAAAGAAACAAGCTCTATTTAACAAAGTCTAGTTATAATAAAAGGCACATACTGCCTTTAATTCTTAATCCTATTTAGCGTGGTAAGTTGTGATGAGTTATCCTTGAAACTAAAGTATCTCCGATCATAATTTCTACGAGAAACAGTAAGTATTTTGTCTCCTTGAAAACATTTTGGTCTCACCCATTCCATTCTACAAGTGTACTTATCGTAAACATTTTACAGTTTCCAATATATCCCTCTTACTCAGAAAACTTTCAGACACAACAAACAATGGCACATCCGAACAAACGATCGTCTTGAATCGTCCTCTTCATCGCAAAAAAGTAGGAAGAAGGTCTGGAACTTATGGCATCGTGATAAAATTTGATGAGGCGATAAACTGTTGGATTGTTATGCCCCTCCCGTCTTTTTCGGGTCGGATAAAGTAAAAAAAGCAAATCTAATTTTCCAGTGTATGGACGAGGCCAAGAAAAAACTTTATTTGGCTTATAGAGATATGCTCGTTTATGGGGGAGAAGATCCGATTTTCTTCGTCAGTTGAATGGCGCTTCTGGAAGAAGTATGCAAACGTCATCAAGTCACTGAATATGCATTTAAAAGAGTGGTATTTATGCATATAAATATGCAAGTTTTTTCTTCAAAATATGCACTGAAAAACTAAAAAATCTTAAATACACTTCACCAAGAAATTAACGCATAATATCAATATTTCAAATTGTCTCTTGGGCAATTAATTATTATCTATCTATATACTACCGAACAACAACCTTATTCTCCTGATGTGGCTCCGGTCGACCTTTTCCTTCTTTCCAAACTCAAACTACCAGTTCGCGACGGGAACTGTAGTCAATTCTAGAAAGGAATAGAGAATCACGTTTTCAAAAAGGTATCACACGAACCCTTTTTGCTATTTGAAAATTCAGAGAAGAATCTGCGGGAGAATGAAACATGTGAAAAAGAGTCTTCCTCCAATCAAAAATTATTCAATTTCGAGGAAATTTACAGAAAAATCAAACCAGCTGAGTTATCCTGATGGTTCATTTTGAATGGAATGCACTGTATATGCGCATATTATTTCCAAAGCTTATGGAAACCATCTTCTACAATTTGAAAATTGAAATATTTCTTTGACTTACGCATGAACTGTGCGTGCGAAAGATATTTTAGCTGATCGAATGCGGGGTATTTATCTGTGGCTTTCGTTGATACTGTGTAAAAAGTTTCAAAGCGTGTATCATCGATTCTGAGTGCTTCTCTCACATTTCCGAGACCATTCCGTTTATCCAGATTTATCGGAAGGCGACGGATAAACCAGTTTTTTCATGAATTCTCAATCTTTTTGGGTCAGTCTGCTGGAATTTCCCGAATATGGACTAGATGATACTCTGTACCAGGGTGGTTAAAAAAGTTAACACACTGATTTGCTTAACATTTTCTTCTTTGATTATCAACTTTAGGAAGGAGGCGTTAGCTAACATACCACAGGTGTGGCTACCCAAGATGATTTGATGTGAATGTACACTCGCTTCTTAAAGAGGGCCAAATTGGAAGTTAGCGGAAAGATGTTCGATGAAAGCTAGTTGCACAGTAAACTAGTCCAGTAAACAAAAGAGTTTTTATAGAGGGAGTTACGTGGCATAGCTAGATCAGCAAACTCTCTCCTTTGAACGAGAGGCTGGAGAGCACGCGTGGTCTTCGGGTGGTCGATCAGGTGCACTGTTGTCTTCTGGGCACTACCCAATAGATGTAATGAATTTTTAGGTGCGGAGATCCGCACATGGGAACAGTATTCCAGACAAGGTCATACCATCAGTTGTGATGGCGCGAAGTACTGCTTTCCCTGAAAAGAAAATTAAGTTTGCAGAAGAAGATTTGGCAATAGATCACACATGGTGATGTCAACAAGCTCCGTTGCTGACTTTCATGCATGTTCTTTTCAGAGGAAACTTGTTCTCCTACCATGATGATGAGATGATGTCCTCCAGCAGTCACTCTTCTGGAGAACGTCGTGGATTGCATCTTGCTCACGTTGAAATCGACTAAGTTCAACCAGCTCCACTTTGATATCAACTCAAAGTTTGAATTCGTTGACATGCTATGTTGGTATATTTGTTGGTGTAACTTCTCATCAGTTATAGGACGGTGACTAGAAAATGAGGAAGCAAGAGTACAGTGGTTCGCAAACCCAAATATTCTGTTCTTGATGCAGTGAAGCAGAAGAGTGAGCGAGAGCATGGAGCCCTGGACTACCCCAGCATTAACCTTAAAAGATTCACTCGTTACACCATCAACTACCACCCAAATCGAGCTACTGAAGAAAAAGCTACTAACTCAACCACGTAATTTTTGGAAAGTCCTTATGCGATTAGTGTATTCACTAAGACTTCGTATCAATTCCTGTTGAAGGCCTTTGAGAAATCAAGAGCAATGGCTCTCGATGAGGAACGCGCCTTACCGTATGCACTCTCTACGAACACATTTTCGCAAAGAGACCTACTTTGTTTTAAGTGAAGATGCGATAGAACCGTCACCTCTTATCAAAGATGGGAAGGATACCTTGCAAAGTTGTTGTTGACTGCCTTCACCATAGACCAGAACTGACGAGCTCCACTGACCAGGTCCAAAAATCTATTCCAAATTATTTTATTGAAGTAGGTTTTCGCTTCAACAATTGTTGAGTTACAAACGTTTCCGAAACATACATATTCAGCTTTAGTTTGAACTATTGGATTTTTCTTCCTGTGCTTATCAGCTCTGTTTTTAACTGTGATAGCTTTCTGACAGTTTTTAGTGTATCAAGTCTTTTGTGCAAATGTTTTTCTCGTGGAGTTTGGAAGTTAGAGATCCATACCTACAACAATAACTTCAATGACGGACTTAATGCAGACAATGATATCAGGATCTGAGAAACGGGCATCGTTAAATGAAAAAGACAAGAAAAACTTGCTCAGCTCCTCCCAGCTGGCTTGGTTGTGGTGCCATATCTTCCTGGAAGGCGTTGGAAGGTTGTAGTCGGAGTTGCCGCCAGATCACTGATGATACCTTATAACTCGAGAGGGGGAAGGCCTGGTAAAGAATGTTTGGTGTTCCAAGTAAAGCTATCACACCGTGCCTGGGTATGAACGAAATGAAGCTAGTTTTACCCGGATAGCAGTAGCACAATGATGGTACCAAAAGATTTCCTTTATTCAACGATGAGCTTCTTCTATTTACAACTTATGTACGCACATTTTTATCACCCTCGTACATTGCACGAATATACAGTTTTGTATTAATCGACCACTCCCTTTCAAAGTCCTTGGTTTTTATCTGTTGTTTTCGTTAGAAAATATCCGTTCGATATGTTAATGTAACAAGATCAATATTTTTATTTAAGCTATGTCGGTTGATTTGCATTCTATATTTTGTTGCTACTGGATTGTTCTACGATCTAGAATAGCCATGACCGGATTTCAATGCGAGTTAAAAGGTGTTTATTTCGACGGTAAGCGGATATGAGTTTCACGTACGCATATTTTACTATTCGTGAGAAACAATGTTAGTCAAACATACAGTAAAGAGTGAGAAAATTCTTTGCTACTTTACTCATCGCAATGAATGTTTACTTCATTAAATAGAATTGTTTAATTAGATGTCACAGCAGCTTCTGAATGGAATCATCAATAATTAGTCAGCAATCTATCTTGATTATCGTCATTATGTTACAGTTCATAATTTCGTTATTCGAAGAGATAGAACAAACGTATAAGGACCAAATGGTTATTGTTTTGTTTAAGGGTAATTCAATACAGATTACGAGGACTACTCAGTACATTTGGGTGGTACATACAAGTTAAATGTAAGGGATAGTCCCGTTCAATAATTATTTTCTCATTATTTCATTGTTCATTGATAGTTTATAAAGATAATAGAACATGAAAAGAAAATCCATCAGATTTCGACAGTAATTGCAAGTATCACGTGAAAAAAGGCAATTCAGAAAATAATAGTTCTTTAAGTTAAGAAATGAATATCTTGGTAGATATAGTCTCTGTTTAGTTTTCGTTGAAGCACCCTGTATATTCAATACTAGATTAGATAGTTTTGGTGTGAACCATAATGACCAAGTGATCGAATATGGCGCCCTCTACGTTAAGTTTCATCGTTCTTATACCGGATATCCCAAGTTAAGTAGCCTATTAGACGTTTATGGAAAACTAATGATGCTATCGCTCTGAAATTTTGGTAGTTGATTCAGCTGTTCCGAAACTCTATTTCCAAATTATTTTCACCTCAATGGAACCTCCGGTTATACCGGAAGTACATAACAACTTTGTTATGCAGCTGGTAACGGTAGCAGCTTCAAAAAATTGTGCTCTGTTCTGCAGACTTTTGGTCTGAGGTATTACAGGGGTTGGCCTTCTAAAGTTTCTGAAACCAGGGCGAGTCAAGTATTGCTGAATCAACTACCAAAATTTCAGAGCGATCGCATTATTAGTTTTCCATAAACGTCTAATAGGCTACTTAACTTGGGATACCCGGTAGAGCTATTCAAGTATTAGTGCAAAAAAATGGAACAGATTCATTCCAGATTAAAGGCTGTCATCTTTGATCTAAATGAATCTATTCCAGTTTTTCTCACTAATACTCCAATAGTCTTGGGGCGATAGTCTTCTCTACTTTTCAGTGGCTCACTCTGTATCTTCTACAGTTTTCAATCAAAAATGAAAATTCTTTCATGGGAATGCAGACCTATCTACCCTCTTCCAAATCTTCAAGGGTTGTCACACCTGCTCCAGGGGTTGAAATTCGAGATAAGCATAGTACTTGATGATGACTGCCATTGATCAGCATGGATCTGTTCCATTTTACCTCACTGAAACTTGAATAGTCTCAGGGAAATAGCCTTCCCTATCTTTCAGTTGCTCACCCTGTATCTTTTACAGTTTTCAATTAAAAATGTTCAAGGTAATGTGGACAAAGATACCACCTTTCTTTTGAGTCATCACTCGACCTATCTTCCTCATTAAAAATGTTCAAGGATTGCAACCCCCGCTTAGGGGGTTGATATTTCGGGCAAGTATTGTACCCCAAAAGAAGTCCCCCTTGAAACAAAAATTGACCTGTTTTTGCGTTTTGAGTGCTCAGTGAAAGAAGAAAAATTCTCTGAGTTCATGAGTCTTTCAAATATAAAGAACATAATTATATATTCACATCAGGGGAAACTAAATATGTGCGTTGAAGATAAATGTCATTTCTTTGGTCTTTTGATCGAAAAACCATTACGGGTCAACCAGTATGCCTATCATTTGGGAAAATCATGCGAGTCGGTACAATCTCGTGGGTGAATTGGAAGCTACTAAGCTGAAGCAAAAAATTTCTATGGCAGTTTTTCTTGACATAGGACATAATAACCCCTCTAAAACATCAATGATTGAAGCAGTAGTTAGGCATGGTTTCAACGACATATTCTGTAGGTGGATAGACAACATATTTACTACCAGAAAAACTTCAAGGAGGATTTCTCTCTTCAACACTGTGGCTCCTGGTAGTGGATGACCTTCTGAGAACACTTAACAGCAAGGGCTTCTATTTTCAGAGCTATTTCAATGATATAGTCGTGTTAGTTAGACGGAAGCAGTTCAGCGTGATATTCGACTTAAAAAAGAAGCAATAAAAATTGTAGAGGACTGGTGCGACTAAATTGGGTTAACAGTTAACCCAGATAAGGTCAAATTCGTACCGTATAGACTTAAGAAAAAGACTGATGGCATAATGCAGCCACTCTTCTTCGGAAGGAGAGTGGGACTACACAATGAGGTCGAATATTTCAGAGTAATCCTGGACAAAAGACTTACATGGAATAAGCACCTTAATCAAACCATAAATAAGGTTTAATACTCATGACCAGTAAACGGTCCATCCACACTATAAAGGTGAGACCTATTATTGTACACTCTTACATGGTGGCCAAAAGTGATGCAAAAGGAGGCTAGGGAGAAGCTGAACAAACCTCAAAGAATAGCTAGGGACGGCATCGAAGGCTCCTTAGGAACAACTCCGACTGCAATCCTAAATTCAACTTCTCTTGAACTTGAGAAGCAGTATTCAGGCAGGAGATAAATGGAAACTGGAAAACCAGACACGCGGGACACACCAGAATTAAGGAATTGATCAAAACCCCAATACTCAGTTTGATGAATGATACGTTGACTGAGAAACTTGCAGATACCAAGTAGCCTAAAACGATGATGGACTGGAACATTTGCCTCGGCTCCTATAACCGTGAAAACATGGATTAGTACTCGGATGGATCCAAGATGGAAAGGGAGCTGTAGTGTATTCATAAAACCTGGAATTTCGGCTGACTATTCCGTTTGGGGAGTACCAACCAAACAGCCTGCATTGAAAGCTTTGACTGTGAGGGAAACCTGATCGAAGCACATATGAGAAATGAAACCAGGTAACCTTGGTTTGGGTGTCTTGGACAGCGGGACAATGGGCATGGAGTATGCGGATTCTCTTATCACGAAAGACGCCATTACGAAATTCAACAGGCCTCATAACTAGACATGGGAGGCCAACAAAACATCTATTTACAATATGCATTTATCGTGAAGATCCTATACCAAGACAAGGCAATGAAGGGGAAGATACAGAGTATAACATTGTAAACTAATGCAAAGCTCTGGCCTGGAAGAGGTGGAGAGTTTAAGGGGACAACCTTAAACCTTAACACCTTAAAAGAGATGAGCTAAGGGATCCTATAGTTTGGATTCCAAACCTTTTTGTAATAAACCTAGACATTCACGAATGAGTGTCAATGAAGGAGTACAATAAACATTGAACGGCTGCAATGCAACTTGGATGGATTTCCATAGAATAAAAAGATCATCAATATCATTATCGAAAAATAATACCTTATTTGCACAAATATATAAAAATAACTGTTCATCATCATTTACAGTAGACAGGAATGTACAAGTTCCAAGGACCGTCCACTTGGGGGTCCCTGTTGGTACACAGACTGCTCCAAAATTCCCAAGGTGTTTGAGTTAGTGTATATGGTCGAGGTGTTATCAAAAACAGTCAGTCTGTCCTGGCGGACTTGCGACTTGCATTGGCATCCGACAACTGCTCGTTACTGATGGAATAGGCTCCGTTTGGTCACTCGGGCGTTGAGTCCGAGTATAGAATTCCTCTGGAGACTGAGGATGGAAAATAACCGGTAGTTGCATGTAAAGATACGGGCGCACTGGCGGAACCTCACTCAGACACACTCGGCTGGCCATCAGCAGAACTTTCAAGCCATGGCTTGAACTCTTTAGGCTAGATTTCTAATTGGCAAATTAGATATATATATATATATATATATATATATATATATATATATATATATATATATATATATATATATATATAGGGGTTTTACCCCGACGAGTTGCCCATATATCTGTTCATGCAATAAAACTGATTTCATGAAAAATATAAATCCACCAGCCGGTAATGAATACCATTGCCAGGCAATGATTATAATCAAAACATATCCTGGAATAATTATATATTAGGAAAACGTTAAATGTCATGAGCATGTATCAATCTACCAGAATATATACGTACTATAGCATCATCAGACAATGATATCAATGTACCAACGAGTAGTGTCAGAGGCTTTCTCCCCGGAAAAATCCAGTGTACGGACCTTAGTCAAGTAACACTGAATGTTACTCATTAATAGTTTCCTTTGTGTGAAGTGGTGAACGATCGAATAGAATACTGCTCTGAATATAAATATGACAAAATTGTCAGTTAATTATATTACATTTATATAAACAAATAAATAAAATATGAAATGAGATTCTGAGCAGTATAAACTAAAGAGAAAACCTATGACCTCATTATTTTTTCGGAAAGAAACCTACGAAGAATATTACAAGATTTGATGACTGTTATCTTTTGTAACTGTTCGAACAAATTTTTCTTCAGACCCAAAATCTCAATACTTTTGTGAAGATTTCTAGGAATAACACCTGTTGTGGAAATAATAATCGGTAGAATAAATATTTTCTTCATTTTCCACATTTTTTAATCTCGTCGCCAAGCATCATATATTTAGAAAATTTTTCATTGTATTTATTTTGTATATTATGTGTGTCGGGTATAGCAATATCAATTATATATGTTATTTGATTCTGTTTATCATTAAAATGATGTCTGGTCTATTGTGTTTTACAGCTCTGTTGCAAAGAATTGTTTTATCAAAATAAAGTTTATATTTGTCATTTTCACAAATAATCTCTATATATATATATATATATATATATATATATATATATATATATATATATATATATATATATATATATATATATATATATATATATATATATATATATATAGGCTATAAGCTTTGTGAGGAGTGAGGTAGCTGGTTTTACTTAATTTTACATTCATTTATCAACAATATTTGATGTCAAAGTAGAGTCTTCGAAAGAATGATCAGCACACAGCCTTCCTTCCTAACGTTCTCACATCTGTTTGTTATTGTTCGTATCTTTCTCGAAGTCCGGTAGCGGGTTCACCGTCTCGATCCATAGGCATACATATGTACGAGGTGCGTCCTTTCTGAAATCGATAGGGTACCCCGATGTAGTTTGATTTCGATATGCGACACTGATAAGCTCCTAATAAGGGTGAAACTGCAGTCTGCCGCTTCGTTTCTCGGCTTCCTGCTTAGTTAGCGGCTGCGTGCATGGCGGGCAGATTCAGGAACTAGCTCTTGTCAGGAAGGATTATTCATTGATCTACGGATTTTTGAATAATTCTTTTTGTTTCAAGTTTACATATATATATATATATATATATATATATATATATATATATATATATATATGTAGAATTTGTTTTTTTCTTAGTTCCTTGGCTTATCCTGGTTTGTTGAATAAAGTTCAATACATTATATTCGAATGTCTATAATTTAAATTCTGGTAGACGTTTCGAGGTTTGGTTTACCGCTTTTTCAATACACCATGAGTTTCAAACATTTTTTATACGAATCTCATCGGGAATAATTAACGGTTGATTATAGTAAAATATTCCTACATTAATTTTGTTCTATCTGCCATTAGCTGTCAAGTTGGCAAGTCTGATGTTTGTTGCCTATTTTCCGCCTTATAGCATTTATATTTTGGTTTTTGTCCTTTTCAGGGATGTAGAATTTGTTTTTTTCTTAGTTCCTTGGCTTATTCTGGTTTGTTGAATAAAGTTCAATACATTATATTTGAATGTCTATAATTTAAATTCTGGTAGACGTTTCGAGGTTTGGTTTACCGCTTTTTCAATACACATATGAGTTTATAAAATTATATATATATATATATATATATATATATATATATATATATAGGATGGAAGTCCAACTAAGTAAAATGTAGGACAGAGTGTTCCACATACATATAGGATGGAGCTTGTAAGTGAAATGTAGGACAGAGTGTTCCACAACAGACCACCGTGTTGCAGTGGCAGATATGTTAAGCAGCCAACTCTGATAGAAGGCAACAGTACATTTAAAGTGACTTCGCGGAAAACTCAAATAATCACTAACTCATCAAACAGCTCATATATTACAGCATATTGAAAAAAAGAGTTGATTTGAAGATATCACTTCAATATTCTCTGAAATATAATTCTATTTGTTTCAATGCAACAAAAGTAAATGTTTCTTTCTTTGTTGCTTGACATTTTGCACGGATAAATCATCATAACGCTGCTATAATAAGTAACAGGTAAATGGAATCTCATATCAAGCAATAGGTACGTATTGCAGTTTGCAGTGTGCTACATTCGAAAAGTAAACAAATTGGTTCTTTCGAAATGTAGGCGTAATTATACATTTAATGGTAAACGAATAGACGAGGACAGTATTGGCTTTAGGCTTATACATTCGAATTGAAGGATTATTTCATGTTTTCCTTGGCAACGTAACTTATGTGAGAAGTATGACTTGAACAGTTTATTTGGTATTTTCATAAAGATGACATCCTTTCTCAAAATCAATGACCTTATATCATTCTGAAGCGTTTCGTTCTAAATTTTGGTCAGTCTGTTCCGAAATTTATTCACGGTAGCTTGATGGTTTTGATTCTATTGGGAATATCCCAGACGTTTTTAATGGGACTGAGATCTGGACTTCGTGCTACCCATTCCATTAAATTAATTTCATTATTTTAAAAATTAATTGATTCCGCCTCAACTATGTGATAATTAATCATAATGATGATAAGAAGTTAAACTATGTATTATACTATCAAAGAGATTTATTAAAAATCATTGAATTTCAGTCTCTTGATTAACTTCAACTGACATTAACATAACTAAAGTTTGAAATACAATACAGATAGATACAAAATATAGGAGGCAATGAACTAATTACGATAAAAGCAGGTATTTTTTTGAAGATATCAACTAGGGACGAATAGGGACGAATAAGACGGGTCATTGTAACAAAATTAAATCTTACTGGTTAAGCCCAGAGAAAAATGAGCAATGAGACTCTAATTCAATAATTGTCATTGAAATCTTGAAAGAAAAGTCAATGAAGTTCTACTTAGATATTTAATTACATATATTATGGTACTCAATATCACAAATGCTTCTTTCTATATATAAATATACAGTCATTAAGACTATCTGGGTGAAATAGATGAGTTGAGATCGTCTATGTTATAGTCCCCAATCACTTAGAGAGTTCAAATTCCAAAACCTTCTTGTTTTTACTGCTGCATATGGGGGAAAACCTCTATTTCAGATTCGGATGTGGATTTTTGGATTCCAGATAGAAGTTATATCATCTCAACCTCTCAGCTCTACCTACGAGTTTCTACCTAGGAATATCTGTCTACGAGTCTCCACCTAGGACTCTCCACCTAGAAATCTCCACCTAGGACCTATATTTTTGATATAGGTCACTACACAGTATACAAGATAAAGATATATAGAGAATTTTAATATAATTTAATTATTTCAACTACAATTTAAGAGGATTTTCAGGAACGACTAATTAGTCCAAAGGTCGGCAAAGAAAAGAAAGCAAAAATGAAGAATCTAAATCTGAAGAATGCTCGTAGCACATGCACATATCATCTGATAGCCGGATTATGCGCATTAGACTGTTAGCCAGTGGCGTGTCACAGATAGAGGGTTAACTGAAATTAGATGTTTTAATTCAAATTGTTGTGACGTGATTTTAGCACGTTACACCATAGTGGTCGTTCAGAAGATTATCTCTATGGGGGGTTTGTTGCAGTCTGAAATTTTCGATGGATTCCAAGAAATCTTACTTCTTCTGTGAATACTTTCTTGATCTATGGGTAGAAAATTATGGCCATTTTCGATACAATGTCCAGCGGAAATAGATCTGTCGGTTCCCTGGTTAGTGTAATCTGGTTGATCCTCTTTGTATCTTGTTTTGAACGAACGACCAGTTTGACCTATAAGGACGCCTTCACAATACAATTTGTGAACTTCAGTATTGTCAAATTTATCAGTTTTATCTTTATTATTCTGTTTTGAAATGAAATTTGCAAACTTATCGCTGATAAGTTGATATATGAAATATATTTAGACTCATATGCTTTGGCCGCTTTTTATTGTTTAAATAATAATGATAATAGAGTAATGGTCAAGAAAGGAATTACATGGACGACATCACCATGAGATTAATCAACCACACATCGACAAAGAAGCCTCCAACAAATGGTTGATGAGAGGAGAATTATTCGCGGAAACAGAGGGATTCTTTATGGCCTTTCAAGACCAAGTGATCGCTACAAACAACTACAAAAAATTTATAATGAAGGACGGAACATTACAAACAGATAAGTGCAGAAAATGCCATATAAGATCGGAGATTATACAGCATATTACGTCCGGATGCGAACAACTGGCCAATACGGACTATCTTCACAGGCATAATCAAGTATGAAACATTATCCATCAGAAACTTGCACACGAGTACGGCATTCTGAATACCTTCCAACCATATAAGTATCAACCGGCGCCCGTATTGGAAAATGACTCTATCAGATTATAATACGATAGACCTGTTATCACTGACAGAATGGTGACGAATAATAGGCCGGACATAGTGGTGTATGATAAGAGAGCCAGAACAGCAATGCTGGTGGATGTTGCCATACCGAAAAATAACAACGTGCTGAACAAGTTCCAGGAGAAAAAGTCCAAATACACAGACCTTGCTATTTAGATCAAGCAGATGTGGCACCTCGATAAAATAGATATTGTTCCTGTCATGGTATCCTCGACTGGGTTAATACCCAAAACTTTGCATGATAGCCTTAAGAAATTAGAATTGCATAAGAATACCTATATAGAAATGCAAAAAGCTGTAATTCTTAATACATGTAGGATAGTTAGGAAATTTATGTCAAGTATATTTAATCGAGCCTATTCCCTTTGATTGCTGAATCTGGGAAAGGTAAATTAAATCTAGCTAACTGCTGAGATAGTGTATGAGTCCACGATAATAAATGATAATAATAGTTGACTCTATACGTGGGTAAATATCATGATATGCTATTTGTGTTTGTTTTTCTGATCATTTCGTTTATTATATCTGAGGAAGAACCATTGTTCTTAGCTGTTTCTCTAATAGTTGATGCTTCCCTGGACATATTTTCTTCGGAATATAACAGCGACAAGCCGTATGAATCATTGAATTAAATGCATAAGGGATGCAAATATCAGTAGAGGTGGGTTTGCGATATATATCAAAACTTAGTGTGTTATTTATATGAGTGATTGTAAGCTCTAAAAAGTGGATTCAATTATCGACTTCTCCTCTATTTCGAATTTAACTTTGAAATGAATGCTATTGATGTAAGTTAGAAATTGATCTAGTTGTCTAGCGGTTCCTATGGAACATGTTAATATATCGTCTACATATCTTTACCAAAAATTCACTAGTTTTAATTTGGAGGAATTGAATATAATTTCTTCAATATATGCCATGAAAAACATCCAAATAGAAAATTGACTTGGTTAAGTTCCGATGACAGAACCAAGAACGCGATAGATTTCATAATAAGTGATCAAAAAGATATTGTCAAAGACGTGAGTGTTCTAAACAGATTCCCAACAGGGAGTGACCATCGCTTCGTAAGGGCAAAAGTCAGGATAAACCTGAAGAAGATGGAAAATTCCTGCGAACGTGGATGAGTACAAAAATGAAATAGATAATACTCTGGAATATAACGAGAATGTCAGTAAAATCTTGTTTGAAAACATAAGAACACCATTGCAAATGCCCAAAGGAAACATTGCCATAAGCCAAATGAAGTTCAGAAATTGAATCAAAGAAAAAAACTCCTCATGAAGAAACGAAGATTAAAGTCAAACAACACCGCTGAAGAATACAGAGCCATAAATCGAGAGATAGCCAAAGAAATGAGAACATTCAGAAGAGAGAAAAACCACGGAGAAATTAAAACTGTCATTGAAAATAATAAAAGCCTCGAAGTTCTAAGAAGACGAACCAAAATCGGAAGTAAGGAAATACATAAGGTCGAAAATAAACATGGTAACATTATGACAGACAGAAAACAGATACTGCAAACTATAGGTGACTTCTATCAAGAACTGTATATGTATAAAGAACGAAATATTGAAATCAACAATCCAAATGATTTGAACCAAGGCTCGGAATGAATTCCTGAGATAGCGGAAGATGAAATTCCATCAGCCTTTAAAGAAATGAAAGATGATAAAGCTACGGGAGAAGATGGTATAGAGATAGAGGCCATCACACATGTGATGTGGAGAGGAAATTATCAAAGCCCCAAAGGTACTTCTGAATGAATGCCTTATAGAGGGTATAACAGTATCGGAATGGAACAATGCCACCATCGTGATCATGCACAAAAAAGGAGATGTTACTGACCTTGCCAACTATAGACTTATTAGCCTTCTTAGTCTTGTTTATAAAAGAAAGAAAGAACAGGTAGGTTTTCGCTCAGGATATAGGGCAAATGACCATCTTCTCACCTTGAAGATTCTCAATGAAAAATGTAAAGAATACAGCAAACTTATAATGCTCATCTTCGTTGATTTCGAAAAAGCCTTCGATTCAATAAACCAAGGAAAACTATTAGAAACGATTTCTGAGTGCCGCATCGATCGCCAATATTCTACAATAACCAAATACATATATGAAAATGCTTCAGCAGCAACTGTTAAAACATCGCAAACCCAATATACGAGTAATTTCAGAAAATCTTCTGAACGACTAGAATGGCCTCGCTTATTCGTCCATATCTGATACCTTCAAATATTACCTGTTTTAAATATAATTGGTTTATTACCTTTTGTTTGCACCCTTATGAATTGTGTATCTACCTGTTCATGTATGTATGTATCTCAACTTTAGTTCAGTACTTGTTGTCAGATGAAGATGGTCGATAAACCGAAATTGTAATCCTGAATTTCAATGAACTGTTGGGATAGTATTATACATAGTATAATTTGTTTTGAATTGTGGAGGCCGTTACTTGATGTAGATCCATGATATAAATGAGATAAAAAACACAAGGTTTAACTTTAATCTACACTTTATTTGAAAAAATTCGACGACGTTTCGCTGACACAGCAGCTTTATCAAGAATGACAAACAGAATGAAGAGTATGGTATTATAAACAAATCGTAGAACAAGTTGGATGAATAACAGGAAAATCCACACCGAGCCATTGTACAGTTAGTATGAAAGGTAATAAAATCCAATTAAACAAGTTAAGTAGGGTGAATAATTCACATCTACCTGCTCATTCAAAAGCTTGTCCGAATGTTTGTATCTATTTATTTCTAATGCTTCTAGGAGATCTAATTTTAAACTTTTGATTTTATATGTAATATGTCAAAGTTTTTATTGAATGAATGGTTTTTTTTTATTAGTGGTTTGAATAATTTGAATCAGATTTATTTTTATCGAAGCTACGTTTATGTTCAGATGTTCTTATGCCAAAACTCCTATAGGTCCTACCGATATAAATTTTATCACAAGAACCGCAATTGAGTTTATAGATTCCTGATTTACTTGATTTTTCAGCACGAGATTTATTATTTTTAATGTGTTCACCTAAGTTATTAGAAATTTTGAAAGTTATATTAAGATTTTGTTTGACGAAAAAGGATTTAATATTTGTACTTGCAGAACCGCAGAATGTTAAACTGTTGGATATTTTATAGTCTTTATGAATAGGATATACTTCATTTATTGCTTTCTGATACAGTTTTTACGAATGATTAGATCTATCATATCCAGACTATATGAATTATTAATGGCTATCTGTTTGATGATGTTTAACTCTTTATTATAATCTTCTACTGATAAAGGTAAATTGAGTAACCGATGTACCATGCTGTTTAAAGCTGCAACTTTGTGTTGAATTGGATGTAATGAGTAGTTATGTATAATTGTATCAGTATGTGTTGGTTTACGAAAGACCGAAAAAACATGATTATTATTTCGTTTTGTGATTTTCAAGTCCAAAAAATTAATGGAATCGTTCTGTTCAATTTCTATCGTGAATTTAATGTTCAAATGGATGGAATTAATGAAATTAAGAAATAAGTCTAATTGACGAGTAGTTCCAATGAAACATACTAAGATGTCGTCAACATATCTATACCAATAAAGAAATTTGGAAATGCTAAAAGTGGACTCAAAGGATTTCTCATGATCAAACCATTTTCACTACTGTAATAGATGTTGTTGAAAGAAAAATAATTTTGTTCAATGCAAACGTCCAACAGATTCAATATTTCTGATTTAATTATGTGGTTAACATGATTCGAATTCAACATGTTTTCGATTAATATTTTGACATCACCTGGAGGAACACTTGGGTATAAATTCTCAACATCAAACGAAATAAGTTTTGCGTTAGGTGGTAGGTTAACGTTTTTTATGTTATTTATCAATTCGAATTTTTTATAGAAAATTTTGATTTGAATGAACAATAATTTTCAATGATATCTATAAGGTAGTGCGACAATTTCACGCCTGGGGCTGTAACGTAAGATACGACTGGTCTAACGGGGTTATTAACTTTATGCAATTTAATGATGGAATACAGTTGAGGTGGTTGAGGGTTTGGTAAAATTAATTTGTATTTATCTATTGCTTTAATTAAAGATTTTGCGTCACTTATTACAATTTTAATATTTTTCTGGAATGTAATAGTTGGATCTTTGTTTAAAATTGTATAGTTTCCGGACGAAATGAAATTTAGAGTAAAAACTGTATCAGAAAGCAATAAATGAAGTATATCCTATTCATAAAGACTATAAAATATTCAACAGCTTAACATTCTGCGGTTCTGCAAGTACGAATATTAAATCCTTCCTCGTCAAACAAAATCTTAATATAACTTTCAAAACTTCTAATAACTTAGGTGAACACATTAAAAATAATAAATCTCGTGTTGAAAAATCAAGTAAATCAGGAATCTATAAACTCAATTGCGGTTCTTGTGATAAAATTTATATCGGTAGGACCTATAGGAGTTTTGGCATAAGAACATCTGAACATAAACGTAGCTTCGATAAAAATAAATCTGATTCAAATTATTCAAACCACTCAATAAAAGAAAACCATTCATTCAATGAAAACTTTGACATATTACATATAAAATCAAAAAGTTTAAAATTAGATCTCCTAGAAGCATTAGAAATAAATAGATACAAACATTCGGACAAGCTTTTGAATGAGCAGGTAGATGTGAATTATTAACCCCTACTTAACTTGTTTAATTAGTTTTTATTACCTTTCATACTAACTGTACAATGGCTCGGTGTGGATTTTCCTGTTATTCATCCAACTTGTTCTACGATTTGTTTATAATACCATACTCTTCATTCTGTTTGTCATTCTTGATAAAGCTGCTGTGTCAGCGAAACGTCGTCGAATTTTTTCAAACAAAGTGTAGATTAAAGTTAAAACTTGTGTTTTTTATCTCATTTGTATAATTTGTTATTATCATCACTCATTTACGAGCTCAAAGAAATACATTCAGCCTAACATAACATAATTCCTCGCATTTTTCCTCGAATAAAACTTATCCTATTCTAATCTCTGTTCATAGACAACAGCAGTCGTTATGCAACCTGACATTGTGTATAGCATAGCTAGATCGACTGCAGCCCAAATACTTCGGCAGATGATATCATAAATCTTGAGTTAATTGCACTTATTTCGGCATCATTCAGAAAAATGCGAATTCATCAAGGTAATATTCGATTAAATTGAGTAATTTTTCATTTGCGCCTCAATTTTCGACCACAACAACCTTCGTTGTGGGCGTACTTGGAACTTTGTCTACTTGAAAGGCATTCGCATGAATACGAATAGTTGCATCAGATTTTCACTGCTAATTTCAATTAGAATGTTTAGTAGAAACTGTTTGGTAAGGTTGTCTCATCTCATCAAGAGATACGTCAAGTTTATGAAATACGAGTTGGTAACAGAACGGGAAATCTGAATTAGACACTAATGTGTTCTTGTTTGAGTGCCTCTTCGTTTGAGTATTTATTTACTTATTTATTTATTTATTTATGAAATATACGGGAGATTCCCAATAACATACAAATAATTGAGTGGTACATAAATAAATCTGATCTAGATACATTGGACGCGAGAACAAAATTGTTTAAGCGACGCACTAAAAAAAAGATCGATATTCATATATCAGTTTCCGTGTTCCATGATTCTATCAATAGGAGCATTAACTGCGTAGTTTGTACAACGTTGAGGAATGAAAGACACTCGCTCACTACGCGTAGTCCACCTTGGAACATGGAAACAGATTAGTATTTGAATTTGGGAGGCTTTTACTTGGTAAAATTCTATATCAATAATAAAAAACAAGTACTGTGTATTAAGGAATTTTACTTAATAATTGCGATTCGTAACGCGTTTCACTACACCGTAGCCTCTTCAGACGAATGAATGTACAGAAAATATAAATGAGAATATAAATATAAATGTTCTTGAGTAATTAAAAGCTTATTGGGTTGCTTCTTCTTAAGTGGTTATTTATGACAGGTATATCCAATAAAGTTAAGGAATAGATTGCTCCCCGAAGAGATTCAATAGAGGTGAAGGGCTTAAATCGACTTGTTCATTGATGAGTCTACCTGAGTGTTTGTATTTATTGATTTCTAAAGTTTCCCAAAGATCTACCTTCCAATATTTATTATCTGTATGCAAAATTTCAAATTGTGGGTCGAAAGAGTGATTATTTTCTAAGAAATGATTCGCGTAATTTGAATCTGATCTGATTTTTTATTTGAAAAACTGCGTTTATGTTCCGATATTCTAATATTGAAATTTCTTTGTGTTCTAGCAATGTAGAAATTATCACAGTCATTGCAATTCAATCTATAAACACCTGATTTATTGTTTTTACCTGGTTTGGTTTTATTATTTTTATATATTTGCCTAAATTATTATTAGTTTGGAAAGCTATGTTGAAATTATTGCTACTTAAGAATGATTTCAGTTTCTCACTTGTAATGCCAACCTAGGTTAAGGTGTTGAATTTTTGTTTCAATTTATCGACAGGGTAAACTTCATTCAATGCGATTCTACTTTGTTTTTATTTAAAATATTATTTATTAGTTTGGGATTGTAACCATTATTTTTGGCTATTTGTTTAATCAAATTTAGTTCTTTGTTGAAATTTTCTGGTGATAACGGGATGTTAATCAATCTATGAATAAAACTATTGAATGCTGACATTTTATGTTGATATGGATGATACGACGAGTTATGTATTATAATATCTGTATGTGACGGCTTATGGTAAATTGCGAAAACATGTTTTCCATTTTCATTCGAAATTGTTACGTCTGAGAAATTTATCGAATTATTGTTTTCTATTTCGGTTGTGAATGCAATTTTGGATGTAATGAATTTATATGATTTTCGAGAATTATTAGAAAAGAATCATGTCAATATAATCATTGAATCAGATATTCTTTCATTATTACAAATTTGTTTAGATCAAAATTATTTCCATTTCAATAACAAATATTATACTATTGAAGACGGCTTGATTATGGGCAATCCGTTAAGTCCTTTGTTAGCAGAAATATTCATGAATAACTTAGAGAAATTAATTCATAATCATCCACTCAGTAAATATTGTTTATACTGGTATCGCTATGTAGATCGATATTTGCTTCACAGGAACAGATAGACAGTTAAAATTTTCGAAAATCACAAAATTCATCACATCAAAAATTGCATTCACAACCGAAAAATTTAGTCTAATCTGTTTCAATAATAAAAACAAGTACTGTGTTTTAAAGAATTTTACTTAATAATTGCGATTCGTAACGCGTTTCACTACACCGTAGCTTCTTCAGACGAATGAATATACAGAAAAATATAAATGAGAATATAACTACATCCAATTCACTTGTACAGAAAAATCAAGGCGTTCAGATAATAAAAAATAATAATGAAATATACATCAAAAATCTGATCTGAACTTTTTCTAAATTGTGTGAATCTGACTCGTAAAATGGAGACCAGACTACAGAACCGTATTCTAGAATCGACCGACAGAGTGCCAAATATAAACTTTTTATAGTGAATATATACGAGAAATCTACAGAGTTCCTACGAATGAAACCTATTACTGTTAAGTCTCTCCGGATTATATAAATGTAATGGTCTTTGAACTCCTAGCGTTGATCCATGTATATTCCGAGATCCTTTACAAGATGCGTTCTCTGTATTTCATTTCCATTCATCCAGTATGGTAAGATCGAAGGAGTGGAACGTAATAACCCTGTATTTATCAATGTTAACATTCAGCATATGATCCAAAAAATATTTAATTATCGCATCCAAATCATGCTGAAGTTTCAAGGCATTGGAAAGATTAGTTATCATCTTAAATATCTTCAAATCATCGGCAAATAATAATACTCTCGAGTATTCAACTGTCAAACACACATCGTTTATGTACAGAGAAAATAATAAGGGACCCAAATGGCTACCCTGCGGAATTCCAGATGTTACATCAATGGGATACGAATTCAAAGTTCTTTATTTTCACTATTTTAGTCCTACCCCTGTAGTCACTCCGTAGCCACTCGAGAAGATTACTGAAAAAACCTGCGGATTGAATCACCGAATCCAATATGTCATGATTGACCTCGTCGAAAGTTTTAACGATGTCTGTATAGCAGCTATTAACTTGGTAGTCATCATCCATCACGTTATAAATAAACTGACAATATGGAACTAGTTTAGTCAATGTCGATTTTAACCTAATGAAGCCATGCTGTTCGGTCGCAATTATATTGTTGACCAAGAATGAGAATTTTTCAAGCATAATGCTTTCGAAATTTTTCGGAATAACACTCAGATTACTAATTCATTATATTTCCCTTATTTCCAAATTTTAATAAGGGTGTAATGAAACTAGACTTACATTTGTTAGGAAAAGATCAATATTGAATCTAGATATTAAACAATGAGCACAATGGAGCTTCGAATGTTTCTGCACATCACTTGAAAAACAAGGGAGGAATCCCATCGGGCCCACAACTCTTCTTGTGTGGGAGACCCCGCAATTTTTCCTCAATTTCACCACCGCTAACAGTGCAAATACAGAAAATAGATTTAATGTTCAACATGAGACACCATCAGCCTTTTTTTCGTGACGATCGGAAATAATGCTGTTGATGCTCTTCCATACCATTCCGGAAAGTTTGCCAGTAATGATTTCTCTCTATCCTGGACCGCTTCTGCTATCAATTTTTCCCTGCAGAATTTATTTGAGTAGGTATTACTTCGCATTTCTGAATAAACAAAACATACCGTATATTAAGTGACTCAATTAAGGAAATAAAACCGTTTTGAGGGGCCAATTCTTTTCGTTTTCTCCAGATCAGTGGGAATCACTATGCGACAATACGCAGAAAATTGAACAATCTTTCATGGAGCAGGAACCTATGCTTGATGACGTAATCGACAATTTCACAGTTACTTTGCAAGCAGACGATAGTGACATCAACAGCGAGTCTTCTAGTTCTGATGAAGAACTATCTAACATAGAAAATTTCTAATTTTTCTTTATTTAACTCAAGAACCAAGCATGTACCAGCTGGCTGCTTTCTAGCATAAATTTGAATATTATAAGTGTGAAATGATTGACTCTCTACTAAAGAAAGCACACGAATCGTACAGGCTTATTTGGTATATACATTCGGAATCTGCAGTGTCCTCTAAATGATATGAGTATCTCATCAAGTGTTGCATATTCACCTACAGTGTAATGTTTCTGACAATTTTCCATTACTTCTTCGGAAATCTTCCTTGCTGGTGCTAAATTGTCTTGAGCTTAGCTTTCTTTCCTCGTTCGAACATCGTCCATTAGAACACACCACAATAGTCCCCTAAATGGTCTCAATGCAGGAAATGTGTCTTATCCCGTCCTATCATTGGACCAAAATTCATAAACTGAAGTTCTGCCAGCATGATATAAACCAGAGGTGCTCAAACGGTCGATCGCGAGTGCTTCTTGAGCACTTTTGCCGCTAGCACTTTGCTAGCGGCAAAAGGCGGCTTCATCAAAGGAACGCGCGGTACGGTACGGTTTGACGGATACATTCAAGACTTTCGTTCACGCCGATATAAATGTTGCGCCTGCATTCTGAATTGTAACTTGAAAGCAATACTACGTCGATACAAAGTTTATTATTAAATAGTACGAAATGAGAGCAGCGAAGAAATCTAAAACGTATCATTTTAATAACGATTGGGAGGAAGAATTTTTCTTTTGTATTGTGAAAGATAAGTGCATTTGTTTTATTTGTCGTGCATCAGTTGCGATACCTAAGCGTGGTAACTTAGAGAGACATCATAAAACGGTTCATTGAAACTATGAAAAGGATTTTCCACCACAGAGTGAATTAAGAAAACGAAAAGTACGTGATTTGATCTCTTGTTAAAAAAAAAACAAACCATGTACACAAGACCAGCCAAACAATCAAAAGCTGCTACGATCGCGTCATTTAAAATATCTCATATATTGGCGAAACACAAGAATCCATTCGAGGATGGATCGGTTGTGAAGGAGATTTAAAAAAAATAGAACAGAAATCATGTCTGCTATTAGAGAACTTCAGTTATCTCATCCGACTGTCACAAGGCGTATTGAAGTCATTAGTCAGGACATGGCAGATAAACTAAAACATGATATCATGAAATGTACATACTTTTCTTTACAGTTCGACGAATCCACCGAAATAACAGACACTGCCCAGCTGTATATTTTTATTGGGATGGTATTCAAAGACATGTTGGCTAAGTAGGAGTTTTTGACAATCATTCCTCTGAAGGGGAAGACCCGTGGCGAAGATATATAAGACGTTTTCTTCAATTTTGTAAAAAACTACAAGCTACCAATATATAAATTAGTGTGCATTACAACCAATGTTGTGGGCTTAGCACGATTTCCCTTCATTTTTTCCATTCCATTATACATTAACAAGTTTTGTGTTCAAAAGTTTTAAACACGGAAGAAATTATGGGCATTGCAACAAAAATTGTGAATTCCATCCGTTTACGTAGCTTGCAACGGCGGCTTTTTAAGTTGCAGTTGGATTGGTCTATAGTTGTTTAAGTCGATGTTGTCTCCCTTTTTATGTAATGGTATCACTTCTACCAGTTTTAATTACTTTGAAAAAATCCCCTAGTTGAAACATTCAATCAATATAGCAAAGATAGGCTCAACAATAACGTGTCCAATTTGTTCAAGTAGTACCACATTCATCTCTTAAATGTCCATTGATGTTTTGCTTTTAAGCCCTCTGATCGCACGCTCTATTTCTTCGGGAGAAATAACGTATGAGGCCATTGTACTTTAGTCTCTAATAACAGATATTCTTGCATACAAAATCGTTTCTGAGGACGGCTTGGAAAGAGATTGTCAATTGAGCTCCAACATTGGCAAAATGGTGATTCAATGCGTCTGCAGTAATGTCGTTCTCTCCATCAATACCTCGGTGCCAGTTGGCATTTGAATTTATGACATTCCAAATAGTTTTACTCTTATTGGTAGTACCTGCTATATTCGAACTTAATGTGATTCTGAATGTTTTATTTCGAAATTTCATCTTTCCCTAATCTGTAGATGGTGTATGCCGCATCCACTTGATCACGCTCATGAATCGCCGTTGATGCTCGAGGTTGTCCTTGCCAAGTCTTTCTTTCATGACCACCTGTATCCCTGTTCCTGCTGATCATTCTGGAGATAGTTGAATGGGACACCCTAAGCCTATGGCCTATTCTTGTATAAGGTCATCTATCACCATTGTATCAGCACATTCTGCTGCGGTCAAATTTCACTATTCACGTTAAATCTTCAATGTAGTGAAATATTACGTATTTTGAAGCAGCTTGAAATCACCCAAAAGCATAAAAATCAGGACGAAAGAATTTATCCAAAATTAGATAAGAAACCCAGCGTAGACAATATTCGACGTTATCACCGATAGTAATTAAACACCCTTTCGTATTCAAGATCGCAGACACCATCTGGTATTTTCTCAAACAGCAATTCCCACGTCGAGACGAAGGAATGATATCCCCGTTCCTGCTGATCATTCTGGAGATAGTTGAATGGGACACTCTAAGTCTATGACCTATTCTTGTATAAGGTCATCTATCACCATTGTATCAGCACATTCTGCTGCGGTCAAATTCCGCTATTCACGTTGCATTATTACCGAAAATTAGAATTTTCAAAATGTTGTGGTTTCTTGCAAAATCTCAATTTATTTCTTTCGTTTTATTTATCATGGGAAAATAAGGAATGCGTTAATAATTAATTGCCTATTAAAAAAGGAATCTGAAATATTGAACTTGCGCGTTAATTCTTGGCATAGTGTATATTTCTGGGGTTCAAAGAATTACCAAGGATTATGCCATCACTGACATTCCAGCAGGGGAGAATATTGAGAATATTTCTAAAGAGCGAAATGAGATAACAATCTGCTACTGTTTTTTTTGTGCATGGTCCGATAAATTACATTTCAAAATTTCCTCATACGAGGTCGAATACTCTCAGCCCAATTTATTGCTTTTGTGTTGATTTCCGCGAGCCAAATGACTTTTAAATCGTGTTCAACCAATGCGAACCCAGAAACGAAAGTCGGCAGAGTAAATAAGTGTAAAATTACCATCTGATAACCATGGATAGTCCGGCTTCAATATAATGAAATATCACTTGTGCAAGGCCGTTGAATAAATTGGAGTCGAATTTTTAACAAGGTCGTCAATTTCGGTGTTTTTTCTTCGTATCTATTGAGACGGTTATTGCTCTAAGATTAAGATAATAATTTTATTTTTTAAAAAGATGTTGAAAGAAGTTTTTTACTTCATCATCAATAAGTTAGTCGAAAACACTAACATTTCAGATGTATCGACGTGTCGTTTCCATATCGAAAATGGAACGAACCTTATTCCCTAGTGATATGCCTCAACACCGAGACATTTTGCTTCTTATTTTTTCACTGATTTTTTGTTCTGAAGAGTTACAGTTCTCTAATTTGATGACATAATTTCGTGATTTATGGAAGTTCCCATTTTTTATTTGAATTGGATATTGAGACGACCCAGAACCGGGGTCTATTTTTTTTCGTTTATTTGCTGAAACTATCCATATATTTCATGATTTCAATCTAATTAAATTTAATTATCAATTGTGAATACTATATTGTGTAGATCTACCTGCATACCATGTTATATAGTTCATCTGAATTCGAAGTTATAGTGAAAAGACTATCATTTGCCAGAATAATTCAATAATTTCATTTTAAATTCTTAATGTAGTGAAATATTACGTATTTTTAAAGCAGCTTAAAATCACCCAAGAGCGTAAACATCAGGACAAAAGAATTTATCCAAACTTAGATAAGAAATCCAGTGTAGACGATATTCGACGTTATCACCGATAGTAATTAAATACCCTTTCGTATTCAAGATCGCAGACACCATCTGGTATTTTCTCAAACAGCAATTTCCACGTAGCGACGAAGGAACGCGTTCTAAATGATTATGTATCAGGTACTTGTGTACCAAGGGTAGAGGGAGTACGGGGGTAAGCACTTCTGAGCAACGCTGATATAAGGTCAGGGATCGCGGCGTTAGGGGCAGTTATTTTTTTTTCTTCAAATATGCAGTGATCAGTTTTCCATTTGCAAAGACCAGTGAATCCCCTCTTTCGCGTGAGTCAGAATTAAAATTGAAGTTGTTTAGTCATACGTAACGTGAGTCCAGAAAGATGGAAGACACAGATTGTTCCTCAGGTGAATACTTTCTGAATTTTTCTTCAATATTTCTGTTCACTGTTTAATTTTCACGAATTTTCTTGAAATATATGCTTGGTAATTTCTGAATGCGTTGGGGGCGAGTTGAAATAATCACTTCTCCAATTACAAATTATTTTACACGTTTTTCTTTGCAAATTATCTATTTGAACTGTACTGACATTATCTAATATTTATTTTGAGGAGTTATTTTCATAGACTTCTCAAAAACATTTGTTTCCATAACTTGGCTAAATCGGAAATGTACTCAAATTATTTCATGTTGATTTTCACAGTTGTTCTCCTAACTTGACAAATTATTTGAAGTGTGTTCAAATTCTTTAATATTGATTTCAACATAGTTTACCTAACTTGCAACATTATTGAACGCAATGATACGATTGTATACTGATTCCAATAACTTGGTAACTATTTGAATTTAAAATGTCATTAAGTTTAATATCGGCTTAGAACTTCACTTTTATTTTTGTTGAAGGTAGTTGTACTATAGGTATTTCATATAATTGTGTAAAATGAGTACATTCATCACGTTGTATGGAAATGTGAAGTTGTTTTAATGCCATTGCTTCCTTTCATTTTCATTTCACAGTATATTATAAAGTTTCACAAGAAAATGCCAAATCGACAGTTAAGGATCTAGGAAATTAACAGTTACAAGAAACAGTTTTACTGAAACTGATATTTAGTTAACATCATTGTATTGTATATGAGGGTCCATAATGTAATTTACAAATTTGTGGATGTTTCAATCTCATTTCTGCTTTTCACGAGAACACTTCAATTCAGAAGATGTTTGTTCTTTCTGGTAAGCAAATTGTGTGAATTTTGGTCAATTTGAATTTATGCAAAATAGTTATGAATAGGGCAATCACAAGGAGAAATTTCCATGTATTCTTGTTGTGTTTCTTTATTTGATTGCTGATTTATCGCTTTTGTTTTTTGGATACTCTCAAGAAATTTTAATTTGAGAAGAACTTTCATTTTAAATTTCACTGATATACGTGAAAAGTAATTCTTATATTTTGCTGTTTTAAGCTCATATTTGTTTGAATTTCTATGCCTAAAGGGTGGTTGAACAATTTTTGTTTTTTGAATGAATGTTGGAATTTCAATTCATCTTATGTTAGCTCCATTGGAGAAAGTTGAGATTTTCAAATTGAATGTATCTCTTTGAATTGGGATAGTAGTGAATAGTGTTGAAATTTGTATAGTTGATGAGTCAGTATCCATAAAACAATACTGGAAGTTGCGTAACCCTAAGGATGTGTGAGGCAATATATGAGAGAGTTCTATTTAGCTAAGACCTTAAGAACTGAAAGGTATGAAGATCTGTGAATATAATGAGACATTTAGTATAGATAGAGTTGGATATGAAAAGGCGTTCAGTATATTTGGGGTTGAGTGTATTAGGCGTACAGTATATAAGGTGTTCGGTATATTAGGCGTTTACTATAAAAGGCGATCTTAATGGGCTCACTAGTTCATTTTAATCGAGTTTTAAACTGTCCAACTATGAGGAAGGTTCTAACTCTCGTAATATTGATTTGATGTCCGATACTCTTAAGCTCAATAAGGGAACTTTTCTTACCCTTAGGTGTATTATCGCCTTTGAATTATAACCTGTCTCATTAGCATAAATAAATGGTTTTGGACTATACGCATGTATGAACCCACAGACATTGAGGCTTGTACGTTCAGTCGGTATGAAAGTTTAGAGAATGTCTGAGTTGGCGGAATGTATGTGATGTTTGTGGTACATACAGGTGTATGATCAGAGGGCATGATTTCCTGGTTGGCAAATCCGCGAATATGGGAATAGAGTACGTTTCGGAGTGACATAATGTGGCCCGTTGGTGCTCAGTTGAGCAGAAAGAGCATATATATGGCCCTATATATAGTTCCATATATAACGTTGTGATACTATATGAATTATTGAATTCGATTGGAAATACGCGATCGAATTGACGCTTGCAAGTTGTCAGCTTTGGACGTGTTTCTTAGAATTCTCAGTATTAGGGCAGTAACCTATTCATAAAGCATGATATCATATTACCAAAACCCTTAGAGAGGGTCAGTTACCACTCATATTATGGGTGAGGGCCGATTAGGACTGTCTATAAGAATCTTATATCCAAATTCCACTCAAAATATGAGTGAGTGTAAATTAGGCATGTTTGAATTTGGGAGGCTTTTACTTGGTAAAATTCCATTATCAATAATAAAAAACAAGTAATGTGTTTTTAGGAATTTTACTCAATAATTGTGATTCGTAACGCGTGAATATACAGAAAATAAGAATGAGAATATAAATACAAATGTTCTTAGGTAATTGAAAGCCTATTGGGTTACTCCTTCTTAAGTTGTTATTGATTGTATATCCAATAAAATTGAGGAATAGATTGCTCCCTGAAGAGATTCAATAGAGGTGAAGGGCTTAATTTTGCATACAGATAATAATAATTGGAAGGTAGATCTTTGGGAAACTTTAGAAATTAACAAACACAAACACTCAGGTAGACTCATCAATAAGCAAGTCGATTTAAGCCCTTCACCTCTATTGAATCTCTTCAGGGATCAATCTATTCCTTAATTTTATCGGATATACCTGTCATCAATAACCACTTAAGAATGAGCAACCCAATAAGCTTTCAATTACTAAAGAACATTTGTATTTATATTCTCATTCTTATTTTCTGTACATTCATTTGTCTGAAGAAGCTACGGTGTAGTGAAACGCGTTACGAATCACAATTATTAAGTAAAATTCCTAAAACACATTACTTATTTT
Source organism: Cryptolaemus montrouzieri (assembly GCA_013387265.2). Taxonomy (NCBI): domain Eukaryota; kingdom Metazoa; phylum Arthropoda; class Insecta; order Coleoptera; family Coccinellidae; genus Cryptolaemus; species Cryptolaemus montrouzieri. The sequence continues at coordinate 66,647,570 of JABFTP020000124.1, read as the reverse complement.
TTTATTGAATTAGGCATGTATCTAAATAATCTGATATTTCATTTAATTTATTCAAAGACGCTAAAGAACGCAAGGATAAGAATTTAATACTAATGATGCGAAGATCAGAAAGAAACTGTCACCGAATCTGGTTCTTGTTTTTCTAATTTCCTTACCTATGGTTTAGGCGACGAAGAACTGGTCATATCACATCAAATCTCACATAAAAGAACTCAAATAGGTTACTACAAATGTACAACACAACAAAGAAAAGGGTCCTATTTTATAAAAAGAACTTCTAGGCAGGTTCGGGTATTAGACGAACACATGGCTTTTAATTTGGCCGATCTTATTCAGGTGTAATCAAAGTGAGGAAGAAAATAAGATAATTCAGGCATTGCAATTTATATAAAGGAGATGTATTTTGCATCTTTTGTAGACCGGGGTATGGGTTGTTTCAGTATTCAATATGATTTCAAAGTAGTGGGTCGTCTAATATGTAATTTTTTTGGGTTGCACCTATCTCAGCCCCTAACATTTTAAATGACACTTGGAAAATACCCAAATCGGCCCAGAGTTCTACAAGTGAAAGATGAAGTGGGATAATCTCCCCCAATTCCAAACGCTATTTTCTCATTAATCACTGTTCATTGGTAGTTAAAAAACTACGTAGAATAGTGTCTCTAGAATATTAAAATCATTTTCTCATAACCTCAAAAGCAATCGAGATATTGGCACACGAGAATTTCCCGAAAACTTGTAAATGAAAAAAGCTACATTGAAACTGTTTGAAGCAATAAATTCCCACGCAAAAGAGCACTTCTATTCATAATAGTTCACATAGCAACTGATAGGAATATTGAAGATTTCGGAAGCTTCTGACAAGAACCTAAAAATCCAGAAAGCTGAGGAGGAAACCTTCTCAATGTCTTCAAATTATTCTGTTTCACAAATTTAAAACTTCCATATACTTTAAGAAACTTATCGCAGATTTATAATCTGCAACGTTAAAACAGTTTTAGTGTAGCAAAGCATGAATTCAACCAATCTCCCCGGTATACGCTAGTCGATATCCTTGACAAGGCCGCCAGCTGCGGCTTTCGACCGATCCCGCGACCCTCTCTCGTCATAGGCTACTTGATCCGTACCAAAGAACCAAGAACCATGTCCATTCACATTCGATTTCTATTTCTCTGTACTTTGCAGAACGGACATTCCAAATCGTTACGACATCGGAGAACCGACAGGCGGCTATGAAATAACATACTTTAACACTAGCTTAATGCGCAATTTTGTCGGTAATATTGAAATTATTAATGTCGTAAAACCTTCGAAATAAAACAACGTTTCTGGGATATACTCAAGAGTTTACGAGTAGATCGATTGATAGGATTTTTTTATCCTTTTGAATTACTTGCTGGCAGAATAAGATATGTAAATTAAACTTGTTGAGGTTAGTCTCACATCATAGCCTTGGCCGCAGAGTACGATAAATGAAGTTATTTTGGAAGAATCAGCACTCAAAGGCTCAAATAGTTCTAATGATGACTAGAAAGAAATGTTGAAAATGTCGAATTCTGTAGAAATAATTTCTTTGCAGACGAAGTTGGGTTTACGCGAGAGGGGAAGAATGAATTTGCTCATCGATCACTTGTTTGCTGAAGAAAATTCTAATGAGACAGTTGAGCGTAGCCACCAAGAAAAGTTTTCTATCAATGTTTGAACCGCTTGGTATGATGGCAGATTATTGGGGTCAGTAATTCTAGTACATTGACTTATAATATAAGAAGAATGTGCCTTGTGGACTATGGTGTTCCCCTTCATTTGGGACTAATTGTCGAATCATTTGAACCAAGCATATCTCAAAATATGGATTCGTAGAGCTTGGCCTTCACGACCCTCCGATAAAACCCCCTCAGATTACTTCGTCTGGGGGCATGGGAAAAGCCTAGTTTGCTCACAACCTGTTGCTATCATATAGGAGTTGCATGTACGCGTTTTGGATGGATGTGAGAGATTAAGATATACAGGGTGTCCGTGAATTGCGCGACAACATTATTCCACAGATTCTTCAGCTCGAAATGAGTCGATTTAGTCATACCTATATGAAAAGTTTCTTCGTTTGGGCGCTAGAGGTCGCCAAATCCAAAGATTTCTTTCATATTTTTCAAATAATTGGAGAAAGACTCGATCGATAGAAACCATATTTGGTATGCGTAATCTGGTGCGTTATTCACGTTTTTCAGTAATCTACTCAATGACCTTGACGTTTCACAATTGTCCCTACGAACTCAGAACAAACAAAATTTTTCAACTGTCTGCGTTTGAGCAGAACTGTTTCAGACATTGAGTAGCTAGTATACCAAACGTTTGAAAATCTTGAGAGCCCAGGAATTTGGATCGAGGACGACAACGAACAGTAAGGATGGTAGAACGCCAAGAACAAATTTCGGATATGGTTGAGAAAAATCCACAATGAAGCACGCGGTGTTTAGGTTTGCAGTAGGTCTTTCCTAAAACAATGATTCATTATGTCTTGTAGGAACAATTATTTCATCCTTATCACATTCAGAAAGTTCAGGAATTACTTTCCAACGATCCTGAGGATCGCCTAACTCTCTGCCGATTTATCCAAGAGAAGAGTACTTAGGATCTCCACTTCAGTAGGAAAATTCTATTCATTGACTAATGCACTTTTACTAGGTCTGGCATCACAGCGTCGAAAATCCACATGGTTTTACAAGTAGTCATCATCCAAATCAATTAAATTAAAGTCAATAAACAATAAAATTAACATATGGATTTCAGTAATTGACAATTTCATTATTGGTCCAGTTGTGATTCCAGATCGATTAAACGGAGAGGCATATTTGAATTGTCTGCAAGAAACTTTGCCGGAATTGTTGGACGATATTCCAATATTACTGCGTGCAGAAATGTGGTTTATGCACGGCGGTGCACCTCTTCACTTCACTTTAGCGGTTCGCGAGTTCTTACATGCACAGTATGCGAATCGTTCAATCGGAAGGGGAGCTGATGCTCCTGCAAGTTCGACAGCACGATCTCCCGACTTGACACCACGCGACTCCTTTCTCTGGGGGGCTTTGAAATCTAGAGTTTACACTTCTCTAATCGACATCCGAGAAGAGTTACATATGAGAATTAAATGCGGCCAACTCCTTCAAAAATGACCCTGAAGTAATGTCCAATTTAATTTCTCAAAGAGGATTAACACTTGTATTCAGCAAAATGGTGGAATTTTTGGGCATTTAACATAGTTGAATGAAATTTTGGGTATGAACTAATTAATCGTTATTCTGAAGTGATTTGTTATTTCTTATTCAGTTCCCAACTGGCCAACCTGTCTTCACATTTTTAAATCGTCATTGTGAAATGTTTTCTTCGAATTTTTCGAATTTTGTACTACTGAACCTTGAATTTCCTATTTGCTGATATAGCAACCTAGAAAACATCATTTTGTCAACAAAAGGTTGTCAAGCATAATGAAATGACAATCTGCCAGACTACAGAAACCAATCCAAAGCCAACATGATCAATATGTGAATATTTTGACTTGCTAGATGGTTGATGAAATGAAATCATGAAATTGGAAAACTGATTTTTGTGATTGAACCGCTCATCATATCAAAATTTCTCAAGAGATAAAATAGTTTGATAATTAGTCTAGCTACTCAATGTCTAGAACAATTTTGCTTAAATGCAGACAGTTGAAAAATGATGGTTGATTAAAAACACGTTCGAGTTTTAGGGACACTTGTAAAACGTCAACGATTACGCATACCCAATATGGTTACTATCATTTGAGTCGCTCTCGAATTATTTGAAAAATAAGAAAAAATCCTTGAATTTGGCGACCTCTAGCGGCCAACGAAGAAACTTTTCATATAGGTAAGTTGGCCTAAATCGACTGATTTCAAGCTGAAGAATCTGTGGTATAAAGTTGTACACGCAATCCACGGACACCCTGTACACCAGACATTTACGATCGGGTATAGGTTTAAATGAATAATAATAATAAAACATCAAAACCAAAAGTTCCTCCAAAGCACGGCCAATTTTCATAACCGCGACCAACAATAACAGAGAAGTACCTGACGCACAGTGCTTGACCGATTATTAGTCATTACTATGGTCAAACCCCAAAGAACACAATAAAGATGCGGAATGGATCACGAATGAGAAACAACGCCTTGATATCAAACATATGGACTTTGGAATAACGGAGGAAGAAATCACAACAGTAGTTAGAGCGACCAACAATTGGAAGGCCAGATGTATAGATATTATCCACAACTTCTGGTACAAAAAGTTTGATAAGCTCCATGGAGCCCTAGCGAAACAGCTCACATATGTTTTTCAACATCCCAGGAAAACACCCACTTTCCTAACAAAAGGCTTTGCATATATGCTACCTAAGAGCGATAGAACACAGGATCCGTCTCAATATAGGCCAATCACTCGCCTGCCAACACTCTACAAAAATACTCACCTCATGAGACAACAATGACACACTGGCGCACGTCTCTGCAGGTCAACATAAACAATAAGTCAATTAAAACAGACGAGATACCCATACATCGTGGAATTTTTCAATGATACTCTTTGAGTCCACTATGGTTCTGTTTAGCTATGAACTCATTGTCCTCAATGCTCAATAGAACAGGATACGGATAGGAACTATCATACAATCTCCCACCTGCTGTATATGGATGACATCAAATTATATGCTTCGAACAAGAAGCAATTGGATGATTTGCTGAAAACTGTCAGTAAGTTCTCGGCAGATGTTCATATGAAATTCGGGATTGAAAAATGTAAGACCCTAAACATTCAAAGAGGAAAAGTCATAGATGGTGAAACATAATTTCCAAACGGTGATATTATACAGTGCATGAGGGTTGGCGAAACATATAAGTATCCAGGATACCAACAAGACAGATTGCTAGACCAAAAACAATCAAAGGAGAACATTCGTTCAGAATACAGTCAGCGTCTGAGGACTGTGCTGAAATCAATGTTGAACTCGGGGAATCTAGTCAAGGCAATTAACACCTACGTCATTCCAGTATTGCTTTATTCATTTGGAATAATCAGATGGACTTAGACAGAACCGTATGATATTCAAAGGCAGACCCGAACGATGCTGACAAAGTACAACAATCATCATCCAAAATCGTCTGTGATACGAACAACTTTGAAGCGGAAAGAAGGATAACGCGGATTAATAGATGTTGTCAATTTACACACCGAACAGATGAAAAATCTCAGAGAATTCTTCTCTGCAGAAGCTCTCACTTCTGACCTCCATAGAGTGGTATCGTTGGCTGATAAGGGATATACACCTCTAAATCTTGCTACCAGAGATGACATTCTGAATCTACCGTTCCTATCAGATACTGAAGAACAAGAGCAATGGTCAAGAAAGGTATTGCATGGATGACATCACCATGAGTTTAATTAACCACACATCGACAAAGAAGCCTCGAACAAATGGTTGATGAAAGGAGAGTTATTCGCGCAAACAGAAGGATTCCTTATGCCATTCAAGACCAAGTGATCGCTACAAACAACTACAGAAAAATTCATTACGGACGAAACATTACAAACAGATAAGTGCAGATAATCCCATATAATATCATATACTATACAGCATATTACGTTACGCGAACAACTGGCCAATACGGACTATCTTCACAGGCATAATCAAGTGTGCAACATTATCCATCAGAAACTTGCACACAAGTACGGACTTCTGAATACCTTCCAGCCATATTACAAGTATCAACCGGCGCCCGTATTGGAAAATGACTCTATCAGATTATACTACGATAGGCCTGTTATCACTGACAGAATGGTGACGAATAATAGGCCGGACATAGTGGTGTATGATAAGAGAGCCAGAACAGCAATGCTGGTGGATGTCGCCATACCGAATAATAACAACGTGCTGAACAAGTTCCAGGAGAAAAAGTCCAAATACACAGACCTTGCTATTGAGATCAAGCAAATGTGGCACCTCGATAAAATAGATATTATTCCTGTCATCGTATCCTCGACTGGGTTAATACCCAAAACTCTGCATGATAGCCTTAAGAAATTAGAATTGCATAAGAATACCTATATGGAAATGCGAAAAGCTTTAATTCTTAATACATGTAGGACAGTTAGGAAATTTATGTCAAGTATATTGTAATCGAGCCTATTCCCTTTGATTGCTGAATCTGGGAAAGGTGCCTACATACTTATAATGCTAAATAAACAATAAATAGCAGAGGCTAGACATTCAAAATGAGTGTTTCGCTTGTACGCTCCTATTAAACTCAAAAATATTCTCTTCAATGCCCAAGCAATTTCAAATACCATAACCAAATTAAACAATTCATTTAAATGGCTGCAAAATAGTCATTTCAATGTAAACAACCAATCAGTTCCACTTTTGTCACGGGTGAAAAAAAATGTCACTATCAGAAAAAAGTCACAATCAGGAAGAAGTCACATTCTGGAAGAAGTCGCAATCAGGAAAAAACCACAATCAGGATTAAGTCACATTCGAGAAAACATTCCAGAAGAATCGTAATAGAGTTTCTAGTTTCGAATACACAATTCGGGTTAATTTTCACTCATAGCAATAGTAGCCTAACACTATCTGCAATGATGGTAATTTCGATCACTCACTTCATTAGTTCAAAAAAGAAGGATTATTTCGTTTGTTGCTTCTATTTTTATTAAATGCTGAATATCATTTCCCCAGATACTTCCAATAGGCCCTTCAGCACTGACCCATTGTAGATTAAAAAAAATTAATCACTCACATGTAAGTAATTTTAATTTTTTCGGCAAAGGAAATCCTGAAAGGTTATTTATAATTTTCAACGTGAAACTACAGAAGGAAATTAATAATTTCCTTGAACTCTTAACAATTTGGTGCAGGAATCTTATCAAGATTCGACGTCAAAATGGAAGTTATTTCAAGCCAGTCAATTTCCTATACAAAACCATATTGCGGAGCGGTAATCAACATGCAAAGGAGAGACTTAAATGCCTTTCGCCTGCAATTAGATGTTGATACAATCGAAAGGGTGCTTGTATGTTCGTTCACATCGTTTGTGAACACTGCATCGCAATTTGTATGGATGCACAGATTTGTGTAATTATTTGTGAAATATATATTATGTTAAATGAGTTAGTAGAAAGAATTAAGCTGGATCCAGTGGTTGGTCGTGACCAACCACTGGACAGCAGTAGTGCAGGTCGCAATTTAGATCAGAAAAATATAAAATTAAATTTGAAATACGAATAAAATTTGTTTTTTCTACCAATTAATTAGTTAATTGTTACCGCCGTTTCAAACTCTCGTTCATCATCGGACAGTATGAAACTAAGTATAAAGTACCGCGGTATTCATAAATGGGTCCTTATTGGATCCGGAAAAACCAAATAATAGGTACTAAGTTCATTTGAATGTGAATTATTCTTAGAACACACCAAGAGTTTGGGATTTACATAAATCAGTCTGGTCGTTCATTATCTGTGAGTTGTCATTAAAAATTGAATTGAAAGTTTCAACTGATTCTAGGTTATTTAATTTTCTCTATGGAGGCAATGTTAAAGATTTTCGAGTTATCAGTTGAAGGAAAGTATATCCGTGGATCTGAAGATAGTTATAAACGTAAATAAACGGATCTAAGAACTTTATTTTACAGTACTTGACAATGGACATTTGACAATTATATAACGTTCGAACATCAGAGCCAAGTTCACTTTTCGTTTATTCCAACACTTCCCTTCGAGCTGAGAACTGCCGATGACTCCACGAACGCTCCAAATCTCGAACTCATATCAGCTCAAGGCATTTAACATGCTTGCTTTGCGACAGTTCTTTAGTCAGAACATCAGCAGCCATGTCGTTTGTCGGAACATACTCTATCGAGAGAATGTCTTCACTTCTGAGTTAATCTCGCACGAAATGATGTCTGATATCAATTTGTTTCGTACGAATATAAAAAACAGCATTCAACGCAAGCTTCTGTGCACCGTGGCTATCACTGTAAAGTTTGATATGGCTAAATTTGCCGAAAACTTCCAGGGAACGATGCAAGTACACGGCTATTTTGCTGCTCAGTAAGAGCCATATACTCAGCTGCTACTGACGAAAGAGCTTTCTTGATTCCCAAGAAATTGGACTACTTCCCAGAACGTAAAAATATCCAGTATATGATCTTTTATCATCAAAGCTATTCCCCAATATTCATGTACGTAACCTTTTAGAATTCCATCAGTCTTCTTGAAATTCAGACGAATATTTTCTGTACCTTTGAGGTATCTCAGTACACGTTTAGCAAATAACCAATGACTTGAGTCATAGCAGGAATTGAATTGACTTAGGTAACTTACTGCATGACAAATATCTGGTCTCGTGTGTACAGCTAAGTACATAAGTGCTCCGACTAATTCTCTGTAAGGTTACTTCTTCGCTTCATCACTCTGGATATTTTCATTTTTCTTCAATTTCAAACCTAACTCAATAGGAATTGAAATTGATTTTGCATCAGTCATGCCGAATCGTTCGAGAATATCCTTTATGTAGCCTTACAGACTCATCTGTATTCCATTTTCAGTCCGCGAAAACTCAATTCGAAGACAATAATTCACATCTCCCAGATTTTTGATTTCAGAAATTCAGGATAGATACTTCTGGAATTCTTGAATCTTCTTCTCTTGCCTTGAAATAGCCAGAATATCCTCTACACAAATGACTACCGTAAATATATCCTCCCCTCGGCCCTAATAGAACAAACATTCGTCATATTTCGATTTCTCCAAGTGAAAATTATTTAAAGCTTCACTCAGTTTGATGTACCACTGACGGCCAGCCTGACTTAAGCCATACAACGCCTTCTTCATCAAACATACTTTATCTCCTCTATGAAAATCTTCTAAAAGTTTCACAGCTTTCTTCCTAATTACACTATTATTTTTTATTATTATTTAATATGAATTAGAGTTGAGGCATGATGCCTATATAACTCAAAAATCATAATGTACATTATGTCTAACAGGTTGCAAAGCAGTGAAAACAAAGTGATACAAAATGACTTAAAAAAATGGGCTAGGCTATTCTAATCTGACAAAATAAAAAGATTCTCAAAAGCAAGTAGATCAAGCATTTAACCTACCTACAGAAAACTCAAATGAAATACAATAATTGCTTATCAAAAACATGTTGTAGGTACTTAGAAATCTTCAGTTTCAGATGATATCCATGAATCATATGCATTCTTGAAAGCATTGACAGAAGTAGAAGAAATAACAAGTGGTGGTAGATCATTCCATGCCGTAAAGACACGATTGGAAAGAAAATTCTGTCTTGGGGTGGATTTGAAGTTTTCTTGATATAACTTCAGTCTGTGGCCTTGTAGACGTCTGTTGTGATTGATCGTTAAAAGTGGAGATAAATCTGCACCGAACCTGTTATTCAAGGCCCTGTAGACAATAATAAGATCACCTCGAAGCCGTCTATTATTGAAAGGTTGAAGATCGAATATTCTGAGGCGTTCGGAATAACTTGGCCGTCGACGCCCTTACGGTATTCTTGTTTTCCTCTGCTGAATAGATTCGAGAGAATTCGTCTCGTAATTGTTAATGGGAGACCACACAGGACCTGCGAATTCCATTAATGGACGAATATAAGTTTTATATAAGAGACTACAAGTTTTCGGCTGACAACCTTTGAAAGATCTCTGAAGCAGAAACGAAAGTCTAGAAGCTTTGTTACAAATACTTTGAATATGATCAGTCCACGTTAGGTCATTAGAGACGATAACTCCAAGATCAACTTGCTTCGATGTGATGATCAGAGCATTTTGTACATCCGATGGGGATTGTTTTTGCGAAGGTGCAGGACCTTGCACTTATCCAAATTCAAGGGAGAAAGCCAGTCGGTGCACCACCTAGACAGATTATCGAGATCCTGTTGAAGAGTGTGGAAGTCAGAAAATGGATTATTATATAATTTTGTATCGTCAGCATAGAGAGAGCAGATGGAAGAAAGTATAGAAGGAAGTTCAGCAGTATAAAGTAGGAATAGCAATGGGCCTAAAACGGAACCATGAGGAACACCACTTAAAACCGGCTTGAGTGAAGACTTTTCATTCGAAACTTCAAGGCAAAAGCTTCTCGCAAGTAGAAATGCTCTTATCCATTCTAGAAGCCGACCTCCTATGCCAAGGTGTTCAATCTTATACAGCAGTCGTCGATGTGGGACTCTATCAAACGCTCTCGAGAAATCTAAATGAACTACATCAAGCAGGTTTGTAATCACTGAACGACCGAGAAGGAAACCATACTGCTTTTCAGGAATCAATTTATTGAAAAGGAGAAAATCGAGCATTTGGAGGTGAATTATTCTCTCACATATCTTCGAAGCAATCGATACAGGACTGATAGGTCTGTGATTATCTGCTGAGAATCTATCTCCTTTTTTGTAGATCGGGGTAATAGTTGCTAGCAACCGATCATCCGGAAGAGTACCTGTTTCGAAAGATATGGTGAAGATGACAGACAGCGGTGTTGCCAATATAGATGCACATTTCCTCCAGAGAGTAGAAGATAGACCATCCGCACCAGGGGCTGAATTACTTAGATTGTTCAATTGGTCCTCTATAATGGCTGAACTGAAGGTTACGTGTGATAGATCCAAAGAACATCGATTGGATTGAATGGGTGGTAAAGGACCATTAGGTTCGTGGGTAAAAGATGCTGAGAAGGACTTTGCGAGCACAGCAGATTCGTTATTTGTGCAAAGTTTACCATCTGGGTGTCGATACTTTTGCGTTCATTATTGAGCGGATGTATTTGAAAATTTTCTTTCTGTCCTTGGTTCTCGCAAGATTATCCTCGAATGATCATTTAAATTTTATTATTGATACTTTCAACGCATTCGAAGAATATCTGTGACTTTCGTAATCTCTATCGGATCTATAACGGAGGTATCTCTGCCACGAAGATTTTTTCCGACGAATCATGTTCATTATTTTGGTATTCAGCCATGGTTTTGATGGGCTGGAGAGAATTTTCATCTTAGTTGTGCACTCACTGGTTTTAAAGTTTAGCAAGTCCAAAAAGCAATTCCATACAACATCAATGTTATTCCTCCTCAAAACATCTTTCCAGTCTATTGCACCGAGCATGCTATTCAGCTTGTCGTAGTTGATAATAGATATAACTTCATGACATTCTTCACTCGAAGAAGAAGGAACGTACTGAATACTGGACTTCACAAATAGCTCACAGGTGATAAGACATTTGCGTCATTCACCAGAATTAAGTCCAGTAGAGAAGGTTTATTACCAGGGCGAAAGCTTGTAGGTTTATCAACAATTTGGGCCGAGTTTGAATCTAACAAAATCGAAGCAATAGTATAAGAGGTCGACTGCCCGGAAGGCATGTTGGATAAAGTGATTGGCCAAACTATATCACGACAATTGAAATCTCCAACAAATAGGGTATTTTTTTTTCTGAAGACATGACTCTCATATGTTCTGCCATCTTAGCATCGAAAAATGACTGATGAGGGTGGTACACACAACCGATATAAATACTGAAGTCTTTGTTTCGAATATTTAAGAAGATATTGTCAATTCCCGGAGTATCTAATGAAGAACATCCACAGTGAACGAATTTATGATACTGTTATGAACGTAGATGCATACTCCAGCATGTCCAACAGTCGTCTGGCTATCATTTCGAAAAATTGTGTAATTTGCTATGGCTACCTGTTTGCACAGGATGCAAATAAGTTTACGTGATGAATATCAAAGACGGTTGCTGTATCTGGACGAGGCCCAAAAGGTTCAAGATAACGACATGGTATTTGTATATAGCAAGGACCATTCCCTTACTGAAATTGGGAGTTTTTTGGAATAGTTGCGGATGATACAATAGTTGGTATTCCTTTTATATACTTTATGGTTAAGTGAGTTTCACGTACATCCTGTCTTCTCTTCAATTCAACGCGAAGCTTCTTGAGGTCTTCATACTGAAGTTGAGTTAGGTCATCCGAAATTCTTACGTTCTTGTAAGCAGTGTTTTCCGAGTAGCGTTTTTTTGTTGCGTAATATCTTCGATACTGCACTTGAAGTACTGAGTGTTACTTTCCATATAATATTATTACCTGAGCCTAGACAAACTATATCCACGATTTGTTCTTCTGCACCAGGGTCGATGTGAGCAATTATCTCAGATATCTCTGTGAAACGTGATGAATCAATATCTGATGCATCCCTGATCACTATGTTATGGGACCTTTTCACTCTTTCGATGATTTTAGATGAGGAGACAATGCCAGATGAGCTATTGAAGTGGTTCTTTGTACATCGATAATAATTTTCTCTAATGTATCTGCTGTGTAGTCTGGTGTTTCCATAAAAACTTTCTGTTCTAATACACCGTTCAAATAAGCAGTTGTTACATCGAACTGTTTAATTTTCATGTTATACTGTGCTGCAAGTGACGTGACCATTCTGATAGTTCCCATTCGAGGTACAGGAGCAAATGTTTCATCAAAATCCATGCCGGCACGTTGACTAAACCCTTTAGCAACAGTTCTGGCGTTTCTTCTTTCCAAAAAACCATTTACATCGTATTGATTTATCAGCACAATACGACTTCCAATTATTTGTTGTTTTTTGGGACAATCAACGAAAATCATTTTTTATTATAGATTTCAATTCCGTAGCCATTGCTCGCAATCATTCATCAGCATCAGGACCATTCACAGCATCATGGATACGAATTTCTGCCAGATTACAAAATTCTACATCAATAGTACTAGGGTTTTCAACAAAATTAGAATCCTTAGTAGGTCTTCCCCTAAGTCTTCTCAAGCTATACCTTCTATGATGATGGTGTGTTTTCTGTCTGATACATCTGTTCTTTCTCTATCTGGTTATCACTCACATTTACTATATCAACATTATCATGAAATAAATCATTTTCTTCTGGTAAATCGAAAACATAGGTGGTGCTTATTATACATAAAGTCTCATGAAAGCGTATCTAAACGAAGTCGCAAAGGTATTATATACGAGTATAGGATGTTCCGCCAATGGTCTATTATTCATGGTGAAGAGAAGCAATCAATTTTTGATTAAGTAATGAAGACAAGCAGGCAACACGCTAGAACAATGCATTATTTTCCTTAATCAATAATTCGTTAGGGTAATTTTCCGCTTCCAATTACAGTGTCTTGACTTTGACATTTTCTCTAATTATAAAGCGTGTCAGGAAAGATAGTAACGAACACCAGTATTCAGAATATTATGTATTAAGGTCAGTAGGTGAGAAAAACAAAACAAAGAGTGTTCTATTAAGGAAGACAGATTGTGGCAAAACAAATCGGGATGTGGATATATCCTAGACACATCCAAATCTTTCATGCAAATGCATGTACAAAATGGGCAATTTTCGATGTTTCAACCCTGGAGTAGACGTGTTGGGTCTCACACACCAGCACCGGATGGTGCTCATTCGTGTGATCGGCTCTGAACGGATTGGTGTACGAAGCTGCCCTTCTCAGTACCTTCGAATGAAGGAGCGTGCGACTCATTACAGTGGTTTCGTGGCAGTGAAGTGAATATCAACGATTTTATAGAATGATTCGGTCTCCCAGACTCAACGCGTCCCTTTACGAAAGTTTATCTTCATCATATTTCCAATAGGTCACTCAACAAAATGCCAAATTTGAACGATCCCTATAAAAAAGAATTAGAGAGACTGAGGAAATTATTCGAAGAAATCCCCAGTGATGGATATTTCAGGTTCTGATTGTGGCTCTATATCGATCGCTGAAATCGAAATCATTCTGAGAGCGAACAAGATATATCAGGTGATTAAATATCTGTTCAAGAATCTGTTTCGCCAAAAGCTGGAGAACGTGGTCATTTGTTTTTCACATCAAAAGATGGGAATAAACAATGTTCCACCAAAAATGTAAGAATAAGAAGCACAGACCTAATCGTGAAAGTTCCTGGAGTAATTTGTGTTGCTAGAAACGCTTCATCTCCAAAATAAGGTTGGCAACTTTGTTTTGAAGATTCTGTCATGGAATAATTAATGCGCAATACTCATATTTATATTGAGAGTATATCTACCTGATATTCATACGAATCTGATACAAGACCCACGAACATATCTGAATTGAAAGCACTTTTCGGGTTACTACTATCACATCGCGGGTTTGTATTATGCTACAGAACTTCACTTTATGAATTTTGGTCTAATGATTGGACGGGATAAGACACATTTCCTGCTACAATGGTATTGGGACGATTTAGGCTTCTATTGCTGTGCCTTCGAATGGACGATATTCATATATACACATACATTCATTTATAGTGACGTTTAATGTTATATTCTTCAAGAAAAGCTATGGTTTCATCACAAATTAGACATAGTTCCATTCATCTTGGAACGTTCTGCATTCACTGCCTATTTTTCGCTTCTTTTCCATACTAATAACTCAAACATAAAACAAGTCTAATCAAAATACTCTTACTCATGCACGGGTGTTACTTTATTTCACAATAGGCAGTTTTGCTTCTTTCGCCTTTCCCACGCAAACTGCCTAGCATTGGCTATCGAAAAAACTAGTCAGAACCAAAACTTTCTAGAACCAATGCGCAAATTCTCAAATATGCCACCTGTTAGTAGTTAGTGGGTAGCCGAATTAGATAGTACCTGCATCACAGACCTGCATAGTATTACTACTAGCCACTAGATGTCCCTACATATCACAATATACTGAATACACAATCAATAGTAATTGAGATCTAACTAACCTATGTTTGCTTAGGTGGGCAGAAAAATTGAAATTGGTTTGGCCCTTGGAACGTACCGAAAAAAATATTATGGCCCTAAGGCTTCAAAGTTTGGAGACCCTGGTTTATTGAAATAAGGTGTTATGTAATAAATCACCAGTAAAAAGGGCTGTCATAATCGTATGGTCACTGTTCGGGTTTTGGTTTCTAATCGAATATCGTATATATTCTTTGTTCAATATAAAGAATTTATCTCAAATTTTGATCACTGTATACAAACTAAATGACAGATCGCGTTCAAACTCCGCGCCAGTATAGAAAACAGTAGCGCCAACTAAGAAACAATAAGAATTTTGATGATCGTCTTAAGCAGATTTTTTGAATAATCAATTATCAGTACTTTTTCGACAGAATGTACGTGCTATTCCGAAATATGCAACAGTTAACTGTCATGTATTCATCATTGGCAATGAAACTATATTTTCCCCTTTTCCGCTGTTTGTTTTCCATAGGTTATAACAGTTACTATCACAATAGTTGTACACCTGAAGCTTTGAAAGTAATATTGAGCACAACAATTTTTAATCTTCCCAAATTTCAGAAACTGTGAAATATTCCGGAAAATATTTAAGTTTGGTACAGTACAACTTCACTACTACGGGCAGATACCGTTCCGGCGCATGACTGGACTATCGAAATGCCCGAATTTCTGAAGTGACTTGAATTTGTTTCTTTTTCAAAATAGAAACAACGCAAGATTTGTTAAAGCCGAGTTTATTATAGAAATATCGAAAAGTTGAACAAAAAATAGTTTGTTTCATAAAATAGAATCAAATTATAGAATTTCCATTCATTATAATCTTTCCTCATAGAAAATATGAAATTTAAATCTGAGCTAGTGTACATAAACAACATGCTATTCCTTATGACGTTTAAAATATCCATCGATTTTATACTGAATCTTTCTCGATGCTGTCAACTGAACTTATTTTCCTTGAGTCTTTTCAGGAGCAATACGTCTTCTATAGGAAGATTATTCTGTTCGGCCCAACTGATAATCAATCAGCATTGACAGTATCAAAAAATATCGCAGGTTATGTACTTTTTGATTATCTCCTTAGTCTTTTTTATGACCTTGCTTGCTATGTATATTCTTTTAGTATATTTGTTAAGACAAATAAGAGGTATGATTGTTGAATTATTTTTCTGCTGGTTTTCTTTTTTCATTGTTACAGATTCCTGTCCCACAACCTTATCTTCGTTTGGAAATCATAGAATGCAAGAGAGAAATCTATGGTACTCTTAATGTACACACGACACTAACACAACATAAACAGACAAGCTGTTGCCAGTGCAATAGCGACAGGGAAACGAGTTTTTCCTCAGGTTTTTTCAACCAAACTGATTTCATGAAAAAATATAAATCCACCACCCGGTAATTAATACCATTGCCAGGCAATGATTATAATCAAAACATATCCTGGAATAATTATATATTAGGATAACGTTAAATGTTATGAGAATATATCAATCTACCAGAATATATACATACTATAGCATCATCAGACAATGATATCAATGTACCAACGAGTAGTGTCAGAGGCTTTCTCCCCGGAAAAATCCAGTGTACGGACCTTATTCAAGTAACACTGAATGTTACTCATTAATAGTTTCCTTTGTGTGAAGTGGTGAACGATCGAATAGAATACTGCTCTGAATATAAATATGACAAAATTGTCAGTTAATTATATGACATTTATTTATACAAATAAATAAAATATGAAATGAGATTCTGAGCAGTATAAACTAAAGAGAAAACCTATGACTCTACCTCATAATTTTTTTTCGGAAAGAAACCTACGAAGAATATTACAAGATTTGATGACTGTTATCTTTTGTAACTGTTCGAACAAATTTTTCTTCAGAACCAAAATCTCAATAATTTTGTGAAGATTTCTAGGAATAACACCTGTTGTGGAAATTATAATCGGTAGAATAAATATTTTCTTCATTTTCCACATTTTTTAATCTCGTCGCGAAGCATCATATATTTAGAAATTTTTTCATTGTATTTATTTTGTATATTATGTGTGTCGGGTATAGCAATATCAATTATATATGTTATTTGATTCTGTTTATCATTAAGAATGATATCTGGTCTATTGTGTTTTACAGCTCTGTTGCAAAGAATTGTTTTATCAAAATAAAGTTTATATTTGTCATTTTCACAAATAATCTCAGGTTCATATTTGTGAAATTTTTTCTTTTGGGAATTAGGTCATGTTTAATTCCTAGATTGAGATGAATAATTTTAGCGACGGCATTATGTCTTTCTAAATAATCCGTTGAAGCAAGGACTGAGCAAGATGATAATATATGAAAAACTGTTTCTGAAGAACAGAAATATCTACGGCAAGAATCATCTATATTTTGTTTGATGATGTGTTTTCTATAATTCCTCGTGAAAACAACCTGATCCTGGATCGCAATTGCCAAGCCTTCTGTTTCAGCAAACAATTCTCCAGATACTAACCATTTATTCGATGCGATTTCATCAATATAATCATTTTTCAATTCTTTAGGGTGCTTTCCGTGTAATTCCTTCTGCATCCAACTTTCTCTTTTAGAATTATCATCAAATATATCGAAATCTACCTTTTGCATTGTCAAGTTCAGAGGTGTAAGATTATAATCTGAAGCAACAACAATATCATGTAATTTAGACGTTCTCTGTTTATCATGAAAATGGAAACGTAGATGAAAAATCTGTTTACTATGAAGATTATTTAAATCAGTTAATCCACGACCTCCAAGATGTCTAGGTAGTGTAACTCTCTGAACAGCTGACTTTGGGTGGTGCTTATGATATTTACAGAGCATTTTCCTCGTTTGACATTGTAATTCATTTAGATCAGTTTTAGACCATTTAATAATTCCAAAAGAAGATGTAAGAATAGGAACTGCATAGGAGTTGATAGCTCTGAAAAGGTTTTACTAGTTAAATGACTCTTGATGATAATTCTAAGTCTTCTGTAATATGAACTTCCAATATTTTCTTTAGTGCTGCTATGGTTAATTGTCTTCTCTTGACAAAATCCAAAATATTTATATGTATCTCCTTGATGCATTGGCTTGATTTCGATATTGGAAATCTTTATATAATCAGAGGTGATCTTTCCTTTTTCAATAGAAAGATTTTTACATTTTCTAAGCCTAAATTTCATATGAATATCATTGGAATAGTTGAAAGTAATCTCAAGTAGACTTTTTAATGAGATCTGGTTCCGGCATATAATTTAATATCAATCAATAATGTAATATATATATATATATATATATATATATATATATATATATATATATATATATATATATATATATATATATATATATAGACAGTATCTGCATGTTTCACTTTTACCATACTATTTAAACCATCCTATGAGTCAGAAGATTCCTTCCGAAAGCATCCTGTATAAGCTCTTCTTCAGTTAAATCGATAGCAAACTCTTTGTCTCCCACAGCTCAGTTGGTAAAGTACTCAATGGTTAAGTCATTTTCTGGATCGATGATTCGGCAATATTTATCGAACAATGTTCACTGATTGCACGAAGATTCTTCTGAAGCTCTGAGAGTGGAATATTTTCATCATCTGATTCTTCTACCTCTGTAGTGTCATGCCACAATGCTGTCCAACTTTTTCTAATATTTTTTGAAGTAATGGCTTTCCAAGATTAAGCAAGATTGTTCACGGCATCTTTCAAATTATACTGCTTCAAAATGGAAGTTATCGCTTCACCTTCATGCAAAATGACATGATTAAGAAGGCATTTTCTATACGCCACTTTAAAGTTTTGAATTAAATTCTGATCGATAGGTTGGAGAACAACAGTTCAGTTGGGAGGCAAAA
This sequence comes from Cryptolaemus montrouzieri, assembly GCA_013387265.2. NCBI lineage: Eukaryota > Metazoa > Arthropoda > Insecta > Coleoptera > Coccinellidae > Cryptolaemus > Cryptolaemus montrouzieri. The sequence goes on along the minus strand of JABFTP020000124.1, from coordinate 66,628,844 downwards.
ACATGAATTTGAAGTTTATATCCGTATTAACCTCTTCCTCAGATGGGAGCGATGGTGAGTTGTCTACCAACAACAGAGCTTTAGACGGCTTGTTATTCTTAGTTAAGAAATTATTCACCTCGGGGATAAAATATGTTTTAAACCGTTCATTAAATAATGGTCTGGTCACCCACCCCTTTGGTAGATGCTTTGTAGACAACTGGTAGTGATTTTTCGTTTTTGAATGCTCAATTTGCCGCTTTTCCCAAGACTAGTAAAGGTGATTGGTGAGTTCCAGAACCGTTGTGTCTGTTAAAGATCTCGAAAATATCTGATTCATCAGCATTGTACACCTGTTCGATATAAATTTTTCCTTGAATGGTATCGCAGCATGAAAGCATGAAACGAAGTCCATGTTAGTTTATCTAACCATCCTGCTTGGAAAACCTTTTTCTTGTGATCTGATAAAACTGTTTGGCTTTTCTCTCAATATGTCTGACGAAATTGGTACGTGTGCGTTTCCCAGTTATACAATGCGATTTCAACATCAGGATTCTTAGCTCTTATAATTTTTCTTTTTCCTACAAAAATACCTTAGATAGAATAAATTCGAGAAAAGTTTGAAATAATGTTCCTACTAGGGATGCACCGAGGGCCCGATTGGGCCAGCCGAGCTCTCGGCCGTGATACTCGGCATGAAGTAATTTTGTTTGGCCGAGAGCTCGGTACTCGGCTTTTTGTGGAAACCCTTGCTCGGTGCATCCCTAATTCCTACCTGTTCCTTGGTACAATTTGGATATAAATCTCCTTATTTTGTCTTTGTCAGATAGTACAAGTACATACATACATGTACAGACAGGAAAATTATTATTGTTTGTATATCAGCTGGCGTCGAAGTGCCCGAATTATAGAGGTAAAATTCTCAAAGTGACCGAATGAGTCGCGTGCCCTAATTACTGGAGTGCCCGATGTAGCTAGTGTCCAGACTAGTGAAGTTGTACTGTATAAGGAACTTCGAACAGAGTCACCTACCATTTTCCTCACAAAGTCAAAAATGATACAAAATATAGGGTGTCCTATTCAAAAAATCATAACTATATAGAACAAAAATTCAATTGAAAACGATTTTACATGATAGGAAAATATTTTCACAAATGCAATTGAATGATGATTTCTACTAAAATATATTAATAAATTTCGATACACAGTATCTTTGTCAAATTAGCATTTTGGTTCCTCAAGTAATCTGTGACAAAGCTACGTACTACATAGAAATGCTAACTGGAACGAGGGTGACTCGTCCACCTCACTTTAACAGATATCCCTGGTATCATCCAATCAGGAATAATTTAACCATCTAACTTCTCAACCATGAATACCTGTAATCACTATATATTCGTTTCCTTCTGATGAAAACTTGAACGACAGCTAGCTTCGTAACGACGAAGATCTTCTTCAGCTCTGAGCAATTTCACGAAGTTTATATGCATTACATTACGTAAATTATATCACCGTCAAGCTCGAAACGATTAGATAAAAATTGAATTCTGCATAATGGAACGCAAAAACAGGTTTTACCAGCATCGCAGCACCTCTGTAATAAATTTAATTCAAACAGGTTAGCGAATAGAGTACCCCTTTCTCAGTTTATAACAAGGCAGCATTTGTGGTCACTTTGTCGTTATACAAAAAAATTTAGTATATTTTTTATTCCTTCATGGTGATTCGATCTTTTTTTCTCAAGTAACTATGCTTTAGCCCGGCAAGGGATAGGTGATTAAAAGTTAAATTTTCGGCCAAGTGGGGACTGACAGACACCGTGTTAAATTGAATGGGATTTGACATAGTAGGTTTCTGTTGGATTTTTTTTTGGTAATGAAATTTATAATATTGTTTATTTATACTTCATTAAGAAGAGTATTCAATCAAGTGTATGAATATTAAAGTTTCGATCTCTCGTCTTTAAACTACAAAAAAACTACTAATTATTTCAAATAGTTAATTGATTGCACCTTTACTACGCGATAGTTAATCATGATGATAATGAGAAATTGAACTATCACAAGAGAGTTAATAAAAATCAGGATTGCAAATCCGGTCTTTCGACCATCTTCAGCTGAAAACAAGTTCGGAACTAAAGTTGAAAATACATACAAACATAAACAAAATAAAGGGTGGGCCATCTAGAATTTGAGACAAGACGAATTATTCAAAAATCCATAGATCAATGAATAATCCCTCCTGACAAGAGCTAGTTTCCACATCTGCATCTTTGGAATCCGGTAGCGGGTTCGCCGTGTCGGTCCATAGAGGGCGACTCTCGTACGTATGTACGAGGTGCGTCCTTTCTGGAATTGATAGGGTACCCCGATGTAGCTTGGTAGGATGCTGAGAAGCGATATGCGACACTGATGAGCTCCTAATAAGAGCGAAACTGCAGTCTGCCGCTTCGTTTCTCGGCATCCTGCTTGGTTGCACTATTGTGGCGCTTGAGGGCTGCGTGCATGGCGGGCAGATGTGAAAACTAGCTCTTGTCAGGAGGATTATTCATTGATCTATGGATTTTTTATTATAATACTTTTCATTCTGAATAATTCGTCTTGTCTGATCATTGATCATATGATATTTATATATATATATATATATATATATATATATATATATATATATATATATATATATATATATATATATATATATATATATATATATATATATATATATATATATCAGGAGGAGTCTACATATGTCATCTTGAGGCAAGAAGAATTATTCAAAATCCGAAGATCAATGATAAAAATCTTTAGAAGCACCAAACTCTTGATGTGAGGTGATAATAACATTGAAATTTGTATAAAGGAGATCATATGGAATTGTAAAGATCGGGAGCTTCTGTCAAGGTTATAATGGACAGTTGTTTTATTCCATTCGAAGCTGATTTTCGAAGACGATGTTCGCTTAGGCAGAAAATTTCCAGTAAGAAGATCCCGACGATACTGCAATAGAATTTCTCCTTTTTCAGATAATACGACATCATTTGAAGTACTCCTAAGGAAACCTGTACAGGTCTTTAGAGCTCTCCTCTGAAGAACGTTTAACGCCATTAGGAGATTTATCGACGAAGCACCATGAAATATGCTACCGTAATATAACTTCTATCGTACATAACTGCGATAAACTAATGAAGATATATTTTGGTCTGTCCCCCAATTATTGTGACAAATATATCTCAAAATTTGGATGCGCTTTTTCGTATACTGAATCTGTTCTTTCCATGTTAAGTTACTATCCAACATGACTCCTAAGAATTTAACACAAGTTTTATGTTCAAAGTTACAGTCTGCCATGATTATTTGTTCAGGAAATGATATTCGCTATGTAGTGAATGAGCAAATTACTGTTTTAGTACTTGACAGGGTATGACCATGGTTATGTAGCAAAGAAATGAGCTCGAGTAGAGCTTTTTATAAGTTATTGTGGCAATCTTGTATGTTTGCATTACGAGTGTAAATGGCGATATCGTCAGCATATTGGATAATTTTTATGTTCGGATTTCTAAAGTATTTTTCGAGGCGATGATAGTAAATGATATAGAGTAAAGGGGATATAATACCACCCTGAGGAAGGCCTTGACTAGAAAATGTTGGACCTTCGAGAGTATTTTAAACTTTCAAGTATATCTTCCTATTTATATACATATATCTTTCCTGACAAGTGCTAGTTCCCAAATCTGCCTGCCACGCACGCAACCCTCAAGAAGAGCCACAATAGTGCAACTAAGTAGGATGCTGAGAAACGAAGCGGCCGACTGTAGTTTCGCCCTTATAAGGAGCTCATCAGTGTCGCATATCGCTTCTCAGAATCCTATCAAGCTACATCGGGGTACATTATTGGTTCCAGAAAGGACGCACCTCGTAAATACGTACGAGAGTCGCCTTCTATGGACCGACACGGCGAACCCGCTACCGGACTTCGAGAAAGATACGAACAAACAGATGTGATAACGTTAAAAATTCCAACATTTGGGAGGCATAACGGTATAAAGCGAGCGAAATAATCCCGCTGAAATAGTGCTCTGGGCCTCTGTTTCCGAGATAAAACCTCCCGTCGGTAAATATCTGATGGGGCAAATATCTTCCGCGATAAACTTCGCGAGGAGTCTACATATGTAAATTTGAGACAAGAAGAATTATTCCAAAATCCCATGTTTGTCGTGGTCTACCTCTTTTCATCTTTCCGTTAGTCTTTGTCTCCCATATACGTTTGACTTGCCGTGTATTATCCATTCTCTGAAGATGTCCCCACCAGCTGAGCTGCCTCTTCTCTATAAATTTCAGAGTTGATTCAATTCCTAATTCCTTTCGTATGTCAATGTTCTTTAGTTTATTTCTCTTTGTGACTCCCCTTCCCCTCCTCAGATATATCATTGCTTATAGCATCTTGCTTTCCTGATTCTTCGAGTTCAACTCCTAAGTACTTATTTTCTTCCACTTGTTATATATTCGTCCCCTCTATCTGTATATTTATGCCTTCCTTTTATGTTCCAAACACCATCACCTCAGTTTTATCTTTGTTCATTTTCATACCGCCCTTCTCTAATTCTCTGTTCCATATATTCAAGTTTTTCTGAAGATTTTTTCATTGCTGGCCATTATCATTATATCATCCGCGTATGCCCCTTCTGATACTTCTTCTTGCTGTAAGTTTCTATATCCAATCTGGATTTTCCTAACTTCTGTCGAGCAATCTTTATTATTTCCCTCCGTTGTCGTGAAATACTCCGATCTCCTGTTTCCGCTTATAATGCAATTTTTATTCCTTTCATATATATTTATCATCAGTCTTATAATTTTTGGTTTGATTCCTACGTAGTATTTCTCATAATCTTCGTCTAGGTCCCTATCAAAACCTTTTTCCAAGTCCATGAACCCTAGGTATGTTCTCTTCTTCATCCTGTTAGATTTTTCCATCAATATCTTTATGCTGAATATATGATCTTGAAGACTTCTTCCTTCTGGATATCCATTTTGAGTCTCTCCCAATGTTCTTTCAATAATTTGCCTCAGCTTCATATCTATAGTAGGGGAGCCCAAGCGGGGATTTTGTATGTGTCTTGAGCTTAGCAGTTTAATATTAGGGGAGGATCTTCGTACTCTGTTGAGTACTTCTACCTAGTATGGTCTCTCAATATAGTGGAGAGCGTCTAGGGCAGTCGATCAGAATAGTAAAAAAAAATCGATCCTCAAATAAACTCGAGCGCGTCAGATTTAAACGTTCCAAGTTAATTACATGCTGAAAATGAAATCCTTTATTAATCTGACAATTTGAGCGTGACATAAAAATTGAGCCAGTTACAAAGTTGCAAAAAAATTGCTACCTTAAAATTTTCGAGCGCAAATTTCGTTTCTTTCATTTAAAAGAAAATTGTTTAAAAATTATAGGCATGACATATTCTGCCGATTTTCGTGAGCCTAAATACCTAAAATTATCATTAGAGTATAATATGTACAACTACTGGGAGTTGTGTATTTCCCGCTCCACGCCTCTCAACCTTTCTCACTCTTTTTCTATGTCTTACTCTCTTGCACTGCCCCACACTGCTCTTTGCCGCCATGTTGCTGTTACAGCTGATCACAACAACGCGTCCGTGTTTATCTGTTTACAACGATCTAGTTTGTTTATTGTATTTTATGAAATAAATGTAGTGAATTTAATTGTGTTTTACGAAAATGAGTGGTGATAATGAAGATAAAAAGAAATGTGTATTTTGTGCACAAGAGACACTTGAAAAATTATTTATTTTACTCCAGAAACTTTAAAAAATCTTTGAGTGTTTTGGAGTATCGTCGAGCCAAACCAATTAAAAGAAAATCACGTAGTAATTATAGTGACGTTCAATTATTCGATGAAAAATCATTAAGTGAAGTTTATCATGCACAGTGTTATAAACTTTTTACTGCGGTAAAAATACCTGCTGATTTTAAAAGGAAAGTGGGACAGAATGTAATATTGTATCGGAAGTTTCAGGAAAAATTCCGAAATTTCTATTCCTGCTTCTACAACAACCCAAATTGCTGAAACTTCAGCAGAACTGTCTATTCCAGATAGTTCTATTACCACAGTAGATGCTGATACACCAGCAGATATTGTCCATTCCCAGCTACTGTTAATCTACAACCACTGATACAGGCTGCTTGCAATCTACCACCATGCTGGTATAGTCGTCACACCTGAAATACTTCTGAATCTGGTAAGTTTATATTGCTGTGATAATGTTATTAAATAAAGAATAGATTGTTAAGATCATAACTATTTGTTGTTACAGATACGCAAGATATGGATGAAAATGATCAATCAGACTTGAATTTCCAGTTCGACGAAGATTCAACAGACGATGAAAATTAATTATAAAAATATAATTATATTTTTTATTTATTAATATTCTCTGCTTTCAATTCTTTATATAAAAAAATTTACAATAAAAATTAAAAAAAAAATTAATTTTATTTTTAATTGTCAGATTAAAAAAATTCCTTTACAAACTCATCAGATTAAGAGCTCACACCTCTAGAATATTGAGCTGGACCACCTGTATGAAATTCTGACGCGCTCGAGTATTTCGATATCACGATTTTTTTTTGCACTTTTAAATATTGGCCATAAACCTTTGGTCACCTCCAAATCGTCAGTCTTTATAACAGTATACTTTTTGTAGTTTATTTAACGTTTCTTTTGAATTTCTGACGAGCCCGAGAAAAAACATATTTTTCTTAACTTCTATCGTTTAATACAGCTATCCTCAACGAGAAATCTGTCAGACTAATATCTCTTTGTAAACAGGAGTTCGTAGACCGTTTACGTTAACGAACACTGACACGCTTGAGGATTTTTTTATAACTATCTTTTTTTACATTTTTGCAAATTCACAGAAATTTCCCCCACCACTAAAAAGGTATACATCATATAAACTTATTATCTGTTTAACATCTAATCTTTATAATCCAATAGGTCTTCAAAGAGCTGGAGTGAAAACTCATTTAGCCCTCTGGGCTCCCCTACTATATTACGTGATTCCTCTGTAGTTGCTACATTCATGTTTGTCTCCTGATTAGTAAATTGGGATTATCATTGAGATCTGCCAGTCTTCCGGAATTTGTTCTTCTTGCCATACCCTATTATATATTTTCAAAAGTACGTCTTCTACATATTGTCCCATATTCTTGATCATTTTGGACGTAATCTTGTCATAGTCTGGGGCTTTTCCATTTTTCGAGCGTTTTATAGCTTCCTGTAATTCCTGTTTTGTTATCTTTTCTTGGTCTCTATTTTCTTTTATGCAAACGTCACTATCCTTTTATCCGTTTCCTCCACTCTCAAGTAGCTCTTGAAAATATTGCTTCCATCTTTCCATTACTTTCCTGTCATCTATGAGTATTTCTCCATTTTTGTCCTTGATGTTATCAATGTCACAGTCCTTTTTCTCTCTACATGATTTAACTGTTTTGTAGAATAGCTTTTTGTTTGCTTTGCTCTCGGCTTCTATTTTTCCCCGAATTCGACCCATTTTTTTCTTTTAGATGTCAAGACTAAATCTTTCACTGGTTTTCTTTCTTGTTTGTATAACTCATATTTCTCTACAGTTTTATAGTTGAGATTATTTGCCCATGCTCTCTTCTTGATTCTCACTTCTTATCTAATTACATCTGTCCACCATGCCGTTTGTTTTGCTTTATTTCTCTTTCTGCTGCTTCCATATTCTTCTTCAGCAGAATCTGCTTTTGAAATGCTTCCATAAGTCTTCTGTGCTCTTATTGTCTGTTCTTTCACAGCCTCATCTCGTCCACTGCTGAACATAGGCCTCTCTTAACCTTTTCCAATTTGACCGGTCTTGGGCATCCTGAATCCAATTTGTGGAAATCCTTTTTATGTCGTCCGTCCATCTTGTTGGCGGTCTGCCTCTGCTTCTGGAGGCTTCGTGTCTAGGGCGCCACTCCAATATTCTTTTTGACCATCTGTTGTCTGACATTCTTGCAACATGGCCTGCCCAGTTCCATTTTAAACGTGTGACCCTATCTACAGCATCTGTAACCTTACTTCTTCTTCGTATCTCCTCATTTGAAATCCGATCTCTCAGGCTTATTCCCAACATGGATCTTTCCATGGCTCCTTGGGTCACTTTTATTCTGTTGACAGTCCTTTGGGTAAGTGTTAGTGTTTCGGAGCCATATGTCAGTACCGGAAGGACACATTGATCATAAACTTTGCGTTTAAGACTTATTGGAATATCAGACTTGAAAATGTGTCGTAATTTTCCGAAGGCAGCCTAGGTCAGTCCTATTCGTCTGCTTAGTTCATAGGTCTGGTTGTCTCTTCCAATTCGTATTTCGTGCCCTAGATATTTATATGAGGTTACAAATTGGATTTCTTTTTCCCTTAGTTTTAAGTTACAGCTGGGGACTAAGTTAGTCATGAATTCTGTTTTAGCGGTATTGATCTTTAATCCAACTTGTTGGGAGATACTTGACAACTCTGAGAGCATTTCGTATGCCTCATCTAGGCTATTTTAGATCAACACAATATCGTCGGCGAAACGCAGGTGATTTAGCATTTCCCCATCCACACGTATGCCTCTATTTCCGATGTCGAGCTTTTTAAACATATACTCTAATAAAGTTGTGAAGAGCTTGGGAGATATTGTATCGCCCTGACGGACACCCCTTAAACTGGTTTATTTCTTCGTGAAGTCTCACTTTTGCTGTTGCGTGTTCGTAGATATTTCGTAGTAGGGAGATTTATCAATGATCTATACGACAGTCGGCAAGAGCTTTAAGCATTTCGTAGTAATTTATGGAATCGAACGCTTTTTCATAATCTACAAACGTGAGTACAAGAGGTTTATTGTATTCCACACATTTTTCTATCAGTGACTTTATAACCTGTAAGTGGTCGTTTGTTCCATATCCAGCTCTAAAGCCCGCTTGTTCTCTTGGCTGATATAAATCCAGTTTGTTCGTAAGTCTCGCTGTTATGATTTTAGTAAAAAGCTTATAAAGATGTGTAAGCAGACTAATTGGTCTGTAGTTTTGTAGGTCGGTGATATTACCCTTTTTGTGCATAATAACAATGATGGCGTTGTTCCACTTCTCTGGGGTTGTTGCTTCATCTAGACATTTGTTGAAAAGTCGAGTTATGGACTTAAGTTGTTGTCTGTTGCATCTTCTATATTTTCTACTTTCCTTGATATGGTTTGCTCGAAAATTTTGGCGTATTCTGGATAGACGAGTTTGTAAGCCTTTATGGATTCATATTCGATCTTTTTTTTATTGATATCTCTTCACCGTCGTCTTTCAGTTCCTTTTTGATATACGCTACTAGTACAAAATGGTCGACCCATATTTCAGCTCCTCTTCTCACTCTAACGTCTTTCATTTATTATATATTGTAGACCCTACACCATTTCACATGGTTAAAATGATTTTGATAATATATACATACATATATATATACAAATCTTAGAGGTTAGTATTAGTATTGACAATTAATAAATGGGGTCCTCTATGTCTCAGCTTGCAAAGAGTAATGACATTTTTCGTATAATTAGACGAGAACGGTACTTATTTCTATAAATAACAAAAGTCAAAATCTTCCTTCGTAAAACTATTCAGAAGACTCTTTTGAACACAGTTCAAACATCTAGCTCTCATCACAGACTTCAAAGTTGAAATTATTTGTATTCTTGACAAAAAATATTTGTATTTCTCGACAAGCTGCTAGTGATCTGAAAAACTGCAAGCTAGTCTCTTCTACTTTCACTGAAGCCGGGAGAACCGGCTGAAACCTAAATGGCCTTGACATTTCGCTGTGCCAACGGCATTGTCTCCGCCAGTAACTAGAAATCTGGAAGGCAAATAAATAAGGCACCGAGATATGAATTTCTTGTGGAATTGCAGCTAATCTTAAAAAATGATGGGAATATTGCATGAATTTTCATAAGTTATTTCAATTTTCTTGGAATACTTGAATTACAATTTTTATTCCTTTTATTATTCACTAAATTATTTATATTGGGTTGTCAGCTAGCGAAATAGTTTTTCTTTTTTTTTCTATTTTGTTGGCTTCCATATTTATACAACCTGTTTCGTAGTATAAAGAACACCAGCGTGTGCTACTGAAACAAAAACTTGCTTGTCGAATTTATTTGTGTAATTCACTAGTACAAATACGAGGGTGAACTGATAAGTTACGTAAAATTCTATTACTAACTTCAATGTATGTGTTCACTCGCTTCCTAAAATTGCCTAATTGTAAGGCATCTGAAAGATGTTTGATGAGGGCGAGTTCCACAGCACACTAGCCCTGTAAACAGAAGATTTTGTATAGAGGGAGCGTCGAGGCGTTTGTAACGTTTTAAAATGACCAAGTACAGACCTGATATTATTTTTGAACGATTCGGTTAAGGAAACATTTTTTGCACTAGTTAATAAATTATAATTATCTTGAATATCCAGTTAATGTTAACAAGATTAAGCAGTTCCTTCCAATGTTTTGTTTTGAAAATTTTATAGGTTAGTTTTAATTGCCAAATGAAAATATATCTCGTATTGCTATGACGTTGTCGGCGGTAAGAAAACTTCTGTTGGTTTCTGATTTTAACCTCATAACTTCTAACGTACAATATTAAAGTTCTGTCGTTCAGTTAGCCATTAATTTCTTGGTGTATTGTTAATTGGTTGATTTGATGAGACCTAGAACTAAAGTCCTATAAAGGCCCAATATGAAATAAAGATGACAGAGTGCAATTGATAAAGAAAACAACGAAATTGTAGTTATGGAATGCATGCCAGTAGAAAGAAACACAACAACAAAAAATCGAGTCCAGTCCAATCTATAAATGGAGCAAAACCATCAAAATCATCTAACCTATTTCTGAAAATGTTGGAAGATGGGGCTTCAACAATCTCATCACTTAGTATGTTCCAAACGTCAAAAATTCTGTTACTAAGAAAATGTTGACGCTGTGTCATCTTGATTATTTCTGTTTAAGCTTCCTACAGTGACCTCGCAGACGGATATCCGAATTTGATGTAAACAGATAGCTCAAATTTGCATATTTGGACATAAGTATGCGAAAAGTGAAAATAAGATCGCCCTGAGCTTGCGCTGGTTGAGTGAGAGAAGTGAAGCGGCATGGCGTCGTTCAGGATATGACGTTCTTATCCGTTGCCCGACGTTGCACTCCTTCTAAAAGGCCTTTATCGCGCACCAAGACAGGACACCAAGCTGGACTCCAGCAACGGACGCACATAGGTTTCATAAAGTTTGATGGAGACACTGAATGAAATTTCTGTGAATGATCGACTGATGAGAGAAAGCAATGAGTTGGCGCGTTCACACACAACATTTATATGGTCCGACCAACACAAATCAGTAGTGACGATCACTCCTAGATCAACGTGCGAAGATACCGTTTGCAGACGCGTCTCATATAATTTATAAACAAGCTCAGGGTTGTTTCTACCTATATGTAAAACAACACATTTCGAAGTGTTTAATGGAAGCAGCCATTCATAGCATCAGCGGCTGACAGAGTTCAAGTCTGATTGGAGAACGGCATGTTGATTCAACGGGTTGGCTTAAAGCTTTGTGCCATCGGCATAAAATGCTTATTTACTCTGTATATGGTATTTCATATCACTCACATATAAAACAAAAAGGAGGGGGCCAAGCACTGAGCCCTGCGGCACGCCACTGTTTATCTTTCTCTCCTCAGAAAATGTCCAACCCTTACAAAGAATCTTCTGTTGGTCATATAATCCCTAATCCACAAGAGAAGCTTACCTCTGACGCTACAATGGTCAATTTTATAAAGAAATCTTCGTGGCGGTGTGCGATCGAAAGCTCTGGCAAAGACAAGAGTCAAGAGTCTTTGACCAATCATTAATACATGAAATTAGATTGGTTAAGGTGGATTTCCCCTTGATGAACCCATGCTGTTCTTCGGGTATTACTTGGTGATGATTGAGAAGAAGAGTTATTTCGTCCATAATAATAGATACCATTACCTTGGATGGTATAGACAAGAGACTTATTGGACGGTTATTGAGGGGATCCAATTTATCCCGCTTTTTAAAAAACAGGTGTATTTGAAGCGGTTATCCACGAAGTCGGTAAACAGGAATTTTCGAAGGAAGAGGTCATTATCACTGACAGCGATTAACACAAGACATCAGCATTCTTTTTAAGGAGAATTGTTGTCATTCCATTTAGGCCAGGAGATGAAGAGTTCTCAAGTCTGGAGATAAATTTTAACCTTCTCAGGCGTGAATGAAATTGGTGATATACTTTCTTCTACTCTTGGCAAAAGCTATTCAGGGAGATCGCAATCTATGGGCTCAACAATAAAAGCCTCAGCGAGTGCTTTTGCTGATTCATCGTCTGCTGAACATAGAGTGCCGTCAGAGCGGCGTAATAAGAGAGTTGACACTTTCGTTTTGAGGCTAGTTCGAATGTGTTTATATAGGCGCTTCTGGCACTCAGAATTGACAATGGAATTTTTGTATTCACGTCTGTCTGAGCGAATAGAAGCCACTAGGAAATTTGAAAACGCTCGATTCGCTGCGAAATCGTCAAAGTTCCTTGATACTATATACCTTCTCCATAGATTTCTCTTATGTCGAAGCATCTTAATGTACTCGTCGCTCAGCCAAGGCTTCAATGGGTTTCTACGACAAATGTTTAACCTCGAATTTTTAGCAACACTGGAATTTATAGTTCAGCCATATTTCGTTTGGATCATCTGCAGATACGTTTTGCCAATCTGTTTCAGTAAGTTCTCTACTCACTGCATCGAAGTTCGTCACTGTAATCGTTGGTTTAGAAATTGAAATTTCGTATCAGTCCGTATCACTTACGAATGGTCTACTGTATTGAAGCCTTTCCGAAAGCCGGCTTGTTCGACGGATTGATAAAAGTCCATTTTATTGGTTAATCTATTTGTCATTATTTTCGTCAGTAATTTGTACAAGTGCGATAAAAAGCGTATTGGGCGGTAATTTTCTATGTTATTTATGTCTCCCTTCTTATACAGAAGAATGTCTAGATCATTATTCCATACCATTGGTATTCTTCCTTCATTTAGGCATTTGCTGAGAAGGATCCGTACGTTATCCAATAGATATTCTCCTCCCTTCTTCAACATCTGGATGGTGATCTTATCTTCACCGGGGCATTTTTGGTTCTTCATCTGATTGAGCCCAATTTTCAGTTCATTTGTATCAATTTCAGGAATGTCTTCGGAACTGGTATTAAGAATATGTCTTTTAATATATTTCTGTTCTTGATTATCAGAACTATAAAGTTTTTTGTAAAATTCTTCATTGACAACTACGATTTCTCCCCTCTTATTGACCAAGATGAGATACCTTCAGAGGTCTTTATTTTAGTCATTTTTTTTTTAATATTCACACCACAAAAATTGTCGCATCACCTGGTATTCTGAAATCCACAATCGATTAAGCAGCTCGATCGAAGTTTTTTTGTCAACATATGTTTTTGGACATATGAGGGGAAGAAATCTTATCTATGTAGTAACATTTGTTTCCATATGATCTCAAACATGTCTGAAACAAGAATGAGTTCATTTGACTATCAGTATTCATTCAATTTCTCTTCAGCCATCACGCTAAATTAATGCAAGTTTTCTGTGTTCCTTGTTGATTTTCGAATCTTTGAATTTATTGTAATGGCTGCTGAATGTCCTGGACGCTATTTGAGTAATCATGAAGTGGTACGAATTGTAACACTTGTAGAGGAGGGGCGAAGCCAACGTTACGTGGCTTGATGAATGTTAACCAAAGCACTATTTCAAGAGCAATTAATCGGTACCGCGAAACAGGGGAATATGGAAGAAGGGCCGGACAAGGAAGAAATCGGATAACAACACCAGTTGATGATCGTTGGCTTCGTTTAACTGCACTGAGAGTTCGGCACTGTACGGCTAGAATGCTACAAAATGAACATGCTCTTTCCAGAAATATGCATATTCCATTGCAAACTGTTAAGAACATGCTGAGAGAGGACGATATCAGACCAAGGGTGTCTTCTACTGGCCTGTGTCTTACCAGAGGGCATCGAGATGCAAGACTTCAGTTTGCGAGAGAACATGCGAATTGGGGTATTCCAGAATGGTCGAATGTTCTCTTTTCCGACGAGTCCAGGTTCTGTCTAGTATCAAATGATAGACGCATGTCTGTTTACAGCAATATCAGCAATGCAATATCCGGCAAGCCGAAAACTTCGAAGGGGGCTCAGTAAGGGTGTGGGAAGGCATTTCTTTCCATGGTCGACTGAGTTAATCCTAGTGAATAATGGAAGAATGACAGCGGCCAGATACATCGTAGATATCCTTGAACCCTATGTTGTACCCTTTGACCCATTGATTGGCGAAAACTTTATTTATATGCATGATAATGTTCGGCCTCATGCAGCTAGAGTACTTACAGAATTTCTGCGAAATGCCGAAATTGATATTTTAAGATGGCCAGCCAGAAGTCCCGACTTGAATCCCATAGGATATGTTTGGGACAACATAGGGTGGCAAATTCAGCAACGTAGGATGCCTTGTAGAACACTCCAAAAACTAGAAAATCTGCTTCCTTAAATTTAGAACTCAGTAACTCAAGAGTACATCCAAAATTTATTTGAGGGGCTTCCAAAACGTATACTGGCAGTAATTAGGGTCCGGGGAGGAAACACTCGATTTTGAAAATAATTAGAAACCATTCGATGCTAGTTGATTGGTCTCTTCGCGAATGTTTGAAGATGGTAGAATTTTTTAATTTTTCATTAACTCGAAAATTGGTGATATTTTCCAACATAAACTCATCTTTTTTGAATGATATCTTCTTATTTTACACTTCTGTACTCTTGAATGATCAACCTTAAAGTTTATATAGTATTGTCGTGAAAGTAGGGTGATGCGACAATTTTGTGGGGAGTGTATATACTTTTTTCATAAGAGTTTCATTTTTACCCCCTAAAATTTAATTTTTATCCCATTTGGGGTAATTTACCCCGGTTCCCCGACCGCTGGTATAAAGGCACGAGAAATAATCACTATAGCTTCACAGAGCAATGTAAGTCGTTTGTCAGATCTATGTTTATAAGAGGAAACCGTCTTAAAGTAACGCATTCTATCGTCCTTTGAAGTATGAGGGATCACTCTGTATAAAACTTTGAACAATTACTTTCGATTTATATATCAGATTCGAAAGACAAATTGTGATGAAGCTGAAAATGTAGAAAAAATCATTATTACCTCTAGTCTGTATAATTGTAACATTCAATTTCTCCCACAATAAAAAACTTTTTACGTTATTATTATTGGAGTATATTAATAAATGCTGTTATCTGGAGACCACAATTTGCGCTTGAAATATGAAAAATATAAAACGGTAATAAATGTCTACTTAATATTCTTGAGGTGTGGAAAGTTGAAAAATAATGGTAATTGAAATGCTGTGTTGATTTATGAAAATTAAAACGTAGCCTGAATATCGAATACGTATGCGAGATAAAAAAAAGCAGCACGCTCTCGCTGAAAATTAACTTAACTGAAGTGGAAATATGTATACTGACATTTTCTTGTTTATTTTTACATCGCAATGAAGTGAACTTATTCTGGGAACTTATGATTTCGAAAATTAGAAAATACTCGTTCATGAAAGAAAGAGTTTCTAGCCCTTGAACGATAACCATAAGACTCAAGCATATTATGATGATAATAAGAAATTAAACTGTGAATTATACTATCACAAGAGATTTATTGAAAATTAGGATTGCAAGCGTATAATATATATATATATATATATATATATATATATATATATATATATATATATATATATATATATATATATATATATATATATATATATATATATATATATATATATATATATATATATATATATCACGTATACTATCACTGAAGTTTGGCACCTTTTATAGTAGACACCCTGAAATTTATATATATATATATATATATATATATATATATATATATATATATATATATATATATATATATATATATATATATATATATATATATAACATTACATACGGTTGGAGACACATAACAACAGTGGACCAGCAAGAAGAGCAACTGGGAAAGACCAACGCATACGGCTCAAAGAGGATATGAAGATCCAGTACAACAGGAGGGACGTTGCCAACATATATTTGAAGGTATTCCATACGGAATTATTGTTTATATTGCACCCTGTTGAGTTTGATACATTAGACTCTAAATCCAGATACGATGTCAAAATTTTAATTCATAAAAAGTTTCAGCAAAAACAGAAGAAGTTTAATTTACTTGAATTCAAAACTTCTCCACCTAAACCTTCAACTGATAAATTTTCAGACCATAAATGTTTTGACAGATTCACTAATTTAACTAATACCGATTTTACACAACCACAAAAAGATTCAAACATAATTTATATCCAAAACATAATAAAACTAATTTTGAACAGTTAGGCATAGACTCCGAAATCATTCTCAAAAACTCCAAAGATAATATTTCAGCCAAACATCAAACAGCAAAAATCATAAAAGAAGACTTTTCGAAATTATCACCTCATTGCAATTCCGATTATAAGATAATAAAAACAATTGGTGAAGATAGTACCAAGAACGATTTAGTATTCACTCAAGCAGATAAAGGTAACACCGTCATCGCGATTAGTAAAACCGATTATATTTCTAAAACTGAAGAATTCTTAACAGCCGGAAACTATATAACATCAACTAAGGATCCTACCGCAAAATTTCAGAAAGTAGTTGAAAACATAATTTCGACAGCAAAATCATTAATTACAGACCACGAAAAATACAAATTCATTAACTCCAATCCACAATCCCCCGAATTATATTCGTTGATAAAACTTCATAAACCTAATTACCCTATTAGACCTGTTATTTCTTATGTAACGGCACCTTCTTTCAAAATTCCTCAACGACTTGCTAATAAAACATTGCAATTTTAAATCTAAATTTACGGTCAAAAATTCATACGAACTAATTGCCAATATCAAAGATACCATTATACCGCCTAGTTCCAAACTCATTTCTTTCGATGTTAAGAATCTATTTCCCAACATTCCTCCGAAAGATACGTATTACTTAGTTGAAGAATTATTAGAAAAGAATCATGTCAATACTATCATTAAATCAGATATTCTTTCATTATTACAAATTTGTTTAGATCAAAATTATTCCCATTTCAATAACAAATATTATACTATTGAAGACGGCTTGATTATGGGCAATCCGTTAAGTCCTTTGTTAGCAGAAATATACATGAATAATTTAGAGAAATTAATTCATAATCATCCACTCAGTAAATATTGTTTATACTGGTATCGCTATGTAGACGATATCATTATTTGCTTCACAGGAACAGATAGACAGTTAAAATCTTCGAAAATTATATAAATTCATTACATCCAAAAATTGGATTCACAACCGAAATAGAAAGCAATAATTCGATAAATTTCTTAGACGTAACAATTTCGAATGGAAATGGAAAACATGTTTTCGCAATTTACCATAAGCCGTCACATACAGATATTATAATACATAACTCGTCGTGTCATCCGTATCAACATAAAATGTCAGCATTCAATAGTTTCATTCATAGATCCCGTATCACCAGAAAATTCAACAAAGAATTAAATTTGATTAAACAAATAGGCAAAAATAATGGTTACAATCCCAAACTAATAAATAATATTTTAAATAAGAAACAAAGTAGAATCGCATTTAATGAAGTTTACCCTGTCGATAAATTGAAACAAAAATCAACACCTTAACCTACGTTGGCATTACAAGTGAGAAACTGAAATCATTCTTGAGTAGCAATAATTTCAACATAGTTTTTCAAACTAATAATAATTTAGGCAAATATATAAAAAGAATAAAACCAAACCAAGTAAAAACAATGAATCAGGTGTTTATAGATTGAATTGCAATAACTGTGATAATTGCTACATTGGTAGAACACAGAAATTTTAATATTAGAATATCGGAACATAAACGCAGTTTTAAATAAAAAATCATTTGAAATTTTGCATACAGATAATAAATATTGGAAGGTAGATCTTTGGGAAACTTTAGAAATCAATAAATACAAACACTCAGGTAGACCCATCAATCAACAAGTCGTTTTAGGCCATTCACCTCTATTGAATCTATTCCTTAATTTTATTGGATATACCTGTCATAAATAACCACTTAAGAAGAAGCAACCAATAAGCTTTTAATTACTCAAGAACATTTATATTTATGTTCTCATTCTTGTTTTCTGTACATTCATTCGTTTGAAGAAGCTACGGTGTAGTGAAACGCGTTACGAATCGCAATTATTAAGTAAAATTCCTTAAAACACAGTTCTTGTTTTTTATTATTGATAATGGAATTTTACCAAGTAAAAGCCTCCCAAATTCAAATGTTTCTGTTATAGCTAAAATGTCAAGTTTGGTGCTCTCTTGGTGGTAATGTACGGCATTGATGTTGGTGTTGATTCCTCGTATGTTACAGAACTATATCTTCAGTATTTCGTTCCTAGAATTTTCAGAAAGACAAACCTGGTTAGTACTATTCGATATACACCCCCCTCGAGATAGCTATTAACCAAATATATTCAATTATAAGTTCTAAGAAATTCGAAAAATTCATTCCTTCAAATTAAAGCAAATATGTTTAAGTGATAAAAATAATGAAAACCGGCTAAATACAATAAAAGGAAGAAAACAGAAAATTATTATTGCGCATAACGCAAACCATATCATACCTAAGATCAAAAAAATCATGAAAACATCTGTTACCTTGAGGAAAATACCGGAATTCAACATTCATATGGTGGTGTAGTAATTTCTTAGAATAGTGCATTTTTGTCTTCAGAAAATTTCGAGGATTTCCTCATAATAACCATTATTTGTCAAATAATTATATATCGCGTCATTTTGTTGACATTTTATTAAGAACGAAAGCTCCAAAGATGTTTATTGCACGTATTTATTCCTAACAAAGTGGACAACTGACATTTAACCACGTTCAAAAATTTTAATTCCTTCAATAAATTAACGCAGTCTATAAAAATAGCGGGAGTTAGCATTCACGTGAAAGATTTCAAACAAAAACTAAAAGAACGATAAAGCAGGTTATTAAACGAGTTTGTTCTATATTGAATGTTGTTTTTGATTCTAAAAATGTCAAATTAAGTTTTGTCTCGTATCCTATATTGATGAAAGGCAGATGTGTCTATATAAACGTAATTAAGTGAATTATCAGATTGTTTTTCAATTGTTTCGTACGTTCAGGTGTTTCATGATCAATTTTTGTAAGGAAAGTATGAGAAATACTGCGAATAGAGATAAATGACACTACCATTTTCGTCCTCTGTTTCCGAAGAAAATTCATTGGGAAAAGAAATCGCAACTATCTCCTTTTGCTTTCGAGTTATTCTGGATTTTCTGGATTACGCCAATATCTTGGTTACTACGTAGGTTGCCTTTCAAATTTGGCGCCAGACAAGAAAACAACTAATTCCATGAAAATCGATACACTTTTGTATGCGCTTAAACCGAAAATTTTGCCACCCCGAAACATAGTTCAACTGCCTATTCTGCCATCGAAAATCGTTGCCTATGCAGTTTTCTCTTGATATGCGCAAACTACGAGAAGTCTTAGGGTGCTAAATCAGGATTATAGGGTGGATGGCCCATTAATTCAATGTTTTGGGTTTTCAAATACCCCATCGTATGCACTGATGTGTATGAGCTTGCATTGTCATGATACAGAATAATTTTTGTTCTTCGATTTGATTCCCTAAACTCATCGAACACTTGTGGCAAACTGAGGTGATACTCATTTTTAAGACTCCGCAAAACAAAAATGTTTCTGCTTAATTTTCTAGATAGATTTTCAACATATACACTTCAGGTAAGCTGACAATCCAAGTAGACACCCAGAAAGCGAACACTCCCAAACTCAACTGCCCTCACATTGAATGTTACTCTCTCTGTCTTCGTCTCATTCATCGCTAATTCGTTTCCAGAAAACCACTCAAAAGCCGTCAACTGCGTCCGCTCAAGCCACTCACCTGCCTTTCCAGGGTCATCGCACGAGATAGAAACAGTGGAATCATCGGCATATAATATGCTCAGAGAGTCAGTCATATATTCGGAAAAATCATACATAAAAATCAAAAACAGTAAACGTCCAATAATGGAGCCTTGTGGTACTCCTACATTGATAAGTTCCTTTTTTGACCAACTACCATTTGCATAGACACACTGATAACAATTTGATAACAATGAACTTATAATCATCGAAACGATAACGCTCCACTTTCGACACGAGAGCTGAATGAGACACGCAGTCAAAGGCCTTCGTGAGGTCCAAAAACAGCGACAGGAAATGAAGATCCAATTCAGAGTATTTGATCGTATTAGAAATTAATTCAAAAATTGCATCGGTTGTGCTTTTACTTTTCTGAAACCGTATTGCTGTTTCGAAAGAAGATCATCCTTTAAGGACGAAAGCTTCCGAAAATGTTTCGTTAATAAAATGATCAGTTAAACAAAGGACATCAGGACAATTTTCATACAGAATTTCCTCTAGTAAGTTCAATTTGTCACCCACTCCTTGTACATTTAAATGCATAATACCTAAACGTCTCTGATTTTAGGATCAATTACCCTTTTTTCAACATTCACTTCACTTCCTCAGAGTAAATCCTCTTCTATTCATTTCATGTATCTGATTGTCTCCGCATATTCTCAATTCGTGCCCTAAGTACTTGTACTCGCTATCCTCTTCAATGATGTTGCTGTCTAGAGTGATGGTTCCTCCAAATACTAGGTTCGTCATGATTTTCGTTTTTTGTTTATTCATGCAGAGCCCTACTTTTACCATCTCTTCATTCAGTTCTTTTATCATCACACCAGCCTCCTGTAAATTATCCGAGATGAGTACAATGTCGTTTGCAAACCGCAGGCTGTTCAATTTTGTCCCGTCTGTCAATTCCCTTAGAGCATTAGAGCAACGTAAAACGGTCAATTCTAAATGGTATACAGGGTGCTTCAACGAAAACTAAACAGAGGCTATATCTACCAAGATATTCATTTCTGATCAAAACGCAAAAACAGGTCAATTTTTGTTTTTTGGGATACAAAACTTGAAATATCAACCCCTAAGCGAATGTTGCAATTCTTAAACATTTTGAATGGGGAAGATGGGTCGAGTGATGACTCAAAAAAAAGGTGCTATCTTTGCCTACATCGACTTGAATGAATTTCCATTTTTAATTGAAAACTGTAAAAGATACAGGATGAGCAACTGAAAGATAGGGAAGACTATTTCCTGAGACTATTTCAGTTTCAGTGAAGTAAAATGGAACAGATTCATGCTGATCAATGGCAGTCATCATCAAGTATCATCCCTATCTCGAATTTCAACCCCTGTGCAGGGTAACAACCCTTGAAAATTTGGAAGAGGTTAGATGGATCGAGTGATACCTCGAAGGAAAGATATCATCTTTGTCGACAACTCCGTGAACGAATTTTCATTTTTGATTGAAAACTGTAGAAGATACAGAGTAAGCTACTGAAAAATAGAGGAGACTCTCTTTCGCCCTGAGGTATCACTGGATCGAAATATTACCCCTGCTCTAGGGATTGAAATTCGAGATGAGGGTGATTTCGAAAGATGACAGCTTTTGATCTAAAATGAATCTATTCCAGTTTTTCGCATTGATACTCCAATAGTCTTCTCTATTTTTCAGTGACTCACTCTGTATCTTCTACAATGAAAATTCTTTCACGGGAATGCAGACGAAGATAATACCTTTGTTTCGAGTTATCACAGGTCCCATCTACCCTCTTCCAAATTTTCAAGGGTTGTCACCCCTGCTCCAGGGGTTGAAATTCGAGATGAGGATGGTACTTGATGATGACTGCCATTGATCAGCATGGATCTGTTCCATTTTATCTCACTGAAACTTGAATAGTCTCAGGGAAATATTCTTCCCTATCTTTCAGTTGCTCACCCGGTATCTTTCACAGTTTTCAATTAAAAATGGAAATTCGTTCAAGGCAATGTAGACAAAGATACCACCTTTCTTTTGAGTCATCACTCGACCCATCTTCCCTATTCAAAATGTTCAAGGATTGCAACCCCCGCTTAGGGAGTTGATATTTCAGGCAAGTTTTGTACCCCAAAAGATGTCCCCCTTGAAACAAAATTGACCTGTTTTTGCGTTTTGATCAGAAATGAATATCTTGGTAGATATAGCCTCTGTTTAGTTTTCGTTGAAGCACCCTGTATACCATTTAGAATTGACCGTTTTATGTTGCTCTAATGCTCTGAAAGTTTTGCAGCTAGAGCTTGAAAATATGAAACTACTGGTCTAATGGGATGCCCTGTTTTATTACTCTAAAGTTTTTACTATGGATTGAAATTTATTAGTTGGATCTTTATCAATTTCTTCATAACAACCTGATTCAATGAAATTTTGAGTTTTAATAAATAATCTGCTTTATTTAAGGCTATGACTGTATGACCTTTGTCTGCTTTGGTGAATAAGATATTTTCAGATGCGGACTTAGATTTAATGGACTTTGAAGTTGTATTTTCGAATTTCTTAGGTTGAAAACTATTGAACTTTTCTTGAAGTAGTAACGTTGACGAGTATTTTGGTGATTGGCTTGCGGTGAATAATTTGTGAACCAGATATTTTCAACTTGTCTACGTATTCTTAATCTATTTAATAAGTTTCTGCGTCGCTCGTAACTGCGCTCTTTGAGTCAATTGAAAATTATAGTTTCTCCGGAAATACTTAAAACCCAAATCGTATCTTATTATTCTTCTCTCGGGGGTTTTAGAGATTTGGCATCTCTGAGACATTTGAGAAACAGTCAAGCTTGTTCCTGGAGTTCTGATAGGGCTGACTGCTGATGCAGTAATTCGCTGAAAGTTATCCTGAAATTGTCAGTTGAGTTTGTGATACAAAAATGTAGAGTTGGTGCTTGAAACAGATTATGAAAAAGGCGAGTACCTGTGTTCTAACAATTCTAGCTGTACCAGTACCTGGTATTCTTCCTAATGACCCTGTTGTCCGAAATTTTCCTCAAGATCATAGATTGTACTTTTTTGTAATTAGAGGTTGGAAATTGGCGTAATATTTGCTTATCATTATTGCCATTGAATAAACATTCAATGAAGCGCTTATCCTCATTTGTTGAAACCATTGTTTACAAATTCAAACGTCAAAAACAAGCACACCAAGATAAAATTCGAGTTCAAACCAGATGCCGTCCAAAACTCGATGAGATTTCATTATTTTTTGTTTATCGTAGAGTTAATGCATGCAGTCTATGTTCAGAGATTTCACAACGGGATGTGTATATGATGGTGAAGAAGAGAAACATTATTGACGAGAATTGTCACAATTCTGAATCAATATTCCAGTTCGACCCCTCAAAATGATAGGAAAAGTTCAATCAAGTGATTGAATTACGCAGTGGATTCATTACGACCTCGAAAAATTTTTTAATGCGCGGGAAAATTGTTAATATTTGAGGTCGGTAATTTTGAATTAGAACGGAAATCAAAGTTCAGGTTAGTTTTAGTAAAATATGGTTTTTTGTCTTCCTAGAACATCCATGAAAAATACGATAACTTCAGGAGTGCCAACGCCATGAGGTGGAAAAAATATTTCGTTTTCAGCTATAAATCAGAATGGAATAAATTCTTCACGCTACTTTTTTGCCAATCCTTGGAATATTTTCAAGATCAATATGTCGAATTTTTTAGTCAAATAAACACGTTCCAGCGATCTCGAAATAATTCTCATTTCCTAATGAATCACCCTTATTGGGGTTTACCGGAAGTGAAATTTCGATACAACTTCTGAAAAACATAGTCTTTTGTTTTCCAATGAAGCAAGAACGAATGATCTAGCTTTAGAATTGCGAAAGTTAACGGAAAATAAATTGTCCGTCTCTCTTTGACGTACCCTATATGTACCTGATTAATTATAAACAAACAGGATTGAAGTCAAAAGAAGCGAAACAATAAAATGAACAGAGAAAGCAACAAAAGAATGTAACTTTGAAAAGAGAATAGAATTAAATAAAACAAGAATAAATCGTAACTTAACAGGAGAAACGAGTAATATGAATTCTGAAATGAGTGCTTACCGATCATCATTTCGAATATAATTGAAAGAAATTCAAGAATTTGGATTTGTATTTTTTTGTTTTTGTCATTTGAATTTGGGAGGCTTTCACTTGGTAAAATTCCATTATCAATAATAGAAAACAAGAACTGTGTTTTGAGGAATTTTACTTAATAATTGCGGTTCGTAACGCGTTTCACTACACCGTAGCTTCTTCAAACGAATAAATGTACAGAAAATAAGAATGAGAATATAAATTTAAATGTTCTTGAGTAATTAAAAGCTTATTGGTTGCTTCTTCTTAAGTAGTTATTTATGACAGGTATATCCAATAAAATTAAGGAATAGATTACTCCCGAAGAGATTCAATAGAGGTGAAGGGCTTAAATCGACTTGTTCATTGATGAGTCTACCTGAGTGTTTATATTTATTGATTTCTAAAGTTTCCAAAGATCTACCTTCCAATATTTATTTTTATCTGTATGCAAAATTTCAAACTGTGGGTCGAAAGAATGATTATTTTCTAAGAGATGATTCGCGTAATTTGAATCTGATTTTTATTTGAAAAAGTGCGTTTATGTTCCGATATTCTAATATTAAAATTTCTATTTCTATTTGTTCTACCAATGTAGAAATTATCACAGTCATTGCAATTCAATCTATAAACACCTGATTTATTGTTTTTACCTGGTTTGGTTTTATTATTTTTATATATTTGCCTAAATTATTATTAGTTTGGAAAGCTATGTTGAAATTATTGCTACTTAAGAATGATTTCAGTTTCTCACTTGTAATGCCAACGTAGGTTAAGGTGTTGAATTTTTGTTTCAATTTATCGACAGGGTAAACTTCATTCAATGCGATTCTACTTTGTTTTTATTTGAGATATTATTTATTAGTTTGGGATTGTAACCATTATTTTTGGCTATTTGTTTAATCAAATTTAGTTCTTTGTTGAAATTTTCTGGTGCTTTCAAAATTCATCAACGACTTGCTAGTAAAACATTGCAATTTTAAATCTAAATTTTCGGTCAAAAATTCATACGAACTTATTGCCAATATCAAAGATACCACTATACCACCTAATCCCAAGATTCCTCCGAAAGATACGTATTACTTAGTTGAATAATTATTAGAAAAGAATCATGTCAATACTATCATTAAATCAGATATTCTTTCATTATTACAAATTTGTTTAGATCAAAATTATTTCCATTTCAATAACAAATATTATACTATTGAAGACGGCTTGATTATCGGCAGTCCTTTGTTAGCAGAAATATTCATGAATAACTTAGAGAAATTAATTCATAATCATCCACTCAGTAAATATTGTTTATACTGGTATCGCTATGTAGACGATATCATTATTTGCTTCACAGGAACAGATAGACAGTTGAAAATTTTCGAAAATCATATAAATTCATCACATCCAAAAATTGCATTCACAACCGAAATAGAAAGCAATAATTCGATAAATTTCTTAGACGTAACAATTTCGAATGAAAATGGAAAACATGTTTTCGCAATTTACCATAAGCCGTCACATACAGATATTATAATACATAACTCGTCGTGTCATCCATATCAACATAAAATAATGTCAGCATTCAATAGTTTTATTCATAGATTGATTAACATCCCGTTATCACCAGAAAATTTCAACAAAGAACTAAATTTGATTAATTAAATAGCCAAAAATAATGGTTACAATCCCAAACTAATAAATAATATTTTAAATAAAAACAAAGTAGAATCGCATTCTTAAGTAGCAATAATTTCGAAATAGCTTTCCAAACTAATAATAATTTAGGCAAATATATAGAAAATAATAAAACAAACCAGGTAAAAACAATAAATCAGGTGTTTATAAATTGAATTGCAATGACTGTGATAATTTCTACATTGGTAGAACACAGAAATTTTAATATTAGAATATCGGAACATAAACGCAGTTTTTCAAATAAAAATCAGATTCAAATTACGCGAATCATCTCTTAGAAAATAATCATTCTTTCGACCCACAGTTTGAAATTTTGCATACAGATAATAAATATGCGAAGGTAGATCTTTGGGAAACTTTAGAAATCAATAAATACAAACACTCAGGTAGACTCATCAATGAACAAGTCGATTGAAGCTCTTCACCTATATTGAATCTCTTCGGGAAGCAATCTTTTCCTTAATTTTATTAGATATACCTGTCATAAATAACCACTTAAGAAGAAGCAACCCAATAACTTTCTAATTACTCAAGAACATTTATATTTATATTCTCATTCTTATTTTCTGTACATTTATTCGTTTGAAGAAGCTACGGTGTAGTGCAACGCGTTACGAATCGCAATTATTAAGTAAAATTCCTTAAAACACAGTACTACTTTTTATTATTGAATTTGGATTTGCGTATATTTTTTAATGTTCTGAATATTGAGGAAGAATCTAAGCTCTCACAGTGCAAACCATGAAGTTCCAATTTTGGATTCAACTTGGAGTTTTAGGTCGCATTTGTTTGACACAACTAAGCCTGAACAGACTATGTAACCTGCGTTTATGCCGTGGAACATTGAAATTGATTTGACTCAGTCTGCAAGGGCAATCGACCTGACCGCTGAGCAACTTGTATAGCATTGTCAAATCTGAAACTATTCTAGCATCTTAAAGTGTAATGACTTTACAGGCACGGCAAACATATTGAGTAGGCATGATCAAGTATACGAATGTTGATTTAATGGATGTAACATTGCACATGGATCAGTTCTTTGATCTGTAACAGAAGAAAAGCTAACGAGACTATGTAGCCTTGGAGTATTC
The DNA here is from genome assembly GCA_013387265.2 of Cryptolaemus montrouzieri. Classification (NCBI taxonomy): domain Eukaryota; kingdom Metazoa; phylum Arthropoda; class Insecta; order Coleoptera; family Coccinellidae; genus Cryptolaemus; species Cryptolaemus montrouzieri. Next base: position 66,601,807 of record JABFTP020000124.1, on the reverse strand, counting down.
CTGCACTAACCTGAAAAGATTCAATCGTTACTCCTTCAACACTCGAATCGATCTACTAAAGAGGAAGCCACTAATCTAACCTCGCAATTTTCGATTAGTTTATTCATTAAAGATGCGTGTCGAACCCTTTCGGAGGCATTAGAAATATCAAGAGCAATGTCCTAAAATGCAGGGCGTAGGCAAGGAAGTTATTATTAAATCCTTGTCAACGGAAACCATATTGTTGATGACTGATAATGCGTTTGATATATTCGAAACAGAATGACAATTACAGAAATTACAGAAGTAATTTTGAAACTACTACGCGAGGCACAATTAAACTAAAATAAGGTCAAATGGTGCAAAAAACCGATAGTTGCATAAAACCCTATGATGTATTGATTCCGAAAAATTAAACATTGACGCTATTACATGTAGATTGGTACCTTCTTCATCTTTGATCTATGATGTATATCCTCTTCTGGAAAACAATATTTTTGACGTTCCTTCGTATAACAAAGATTGAGTCAGCAACAGCAAGTCTGGATCAATACTCTCCGTCTCTGTGCCAGCACGTGACTTCACACTAGTTGAAGAAGACATCTGTATTTGATGTAGGTCTTATTACAATTATGTTTAGAATAAAAAGAACCTGAAATGCATACGCATGTCTAAAATCGAAATTATCCAATTTTACGAATTTCCCAACTGAAAATATAATTACTATTTCAGCTATTTCGTTTTCCAAATTCATAAACAGAATCCATCTGGTAATAAATTTTAAATTTGAAAAGGGGGAAAACTATGAAATATCATTGTCTCTTTATTTCCCAATCAAAAATTAAAATTTACTACAACATCTTCAGAAAAGCTATAAGCACCCAATGGAATCACCCGATATTTTGAATATTACCTCAGGTATTTTGGAAATTTCGAAGGATTGTTACAAGTGATCCATTTCGAGATATTTCAATTGAAAAAGAAATAAATTAAGGTTTATTTTAAGATAGAAACAAATAGAAGAAAATAAGAAACTCGTTCCGCGTGTAGTAAAAGAATTGAAAGTTGTTTTCTTACGGTGTAGGTTAGGTTAGATTTGGGACCACCTGATCTTGGATGTCGGATAAACGACCCTCCTTTTTAAGGTGAATGTAGCCAGATTGCATATAAGTGAGTTACACCACTTTATCTACTTGTGCACTTCATATGTGTCCGGATATCGACCATGGAGGACCTTGCTCTGCCATTCCTCCTTCAACTGAGCCACAGTGCGACTTGGAGATGGAATCTCGCATCTGTTGAGCTGCAGAGCCGAGAAATTGTCGTCAACCTTTCGCGAGTCTTGAAAGAAGGGCGTTTTCTTGCTGACAAAATCTTTTTTCAAGTTTATGACATTGGCTCTCTTTGCAGCTTCCAGGCTCGACAATCCCCTTCCTCCCTCATTCCTGGGTAGATATAATCGCGCCACCGATTCATTCGAATGGTGCATGCTATGTTTACAGAGGAGAAATCGAACTTTAGTGTCCAAGTGTCTGACTATCTCAGTACGCCAAAGAAGTATGCTATGCTGGGCACGGATCAGATGCTGATAGCCGTGAACATAGACTTGGAGCTTAACCATTTGCGAATTCGTTTCAGTCGGCTCACCATCAACTCCTTACAACCTCATGCTACTTAACGACAGCTTTTTTGTTAGGGGGCGAGGATGTAATTACTCTTCACGTATTCTCTAATGTGTAGCGCCAGAGTGCCAGTTGGTGATTTACAGACTACCGGGATGCATGCTATGGGACGGTATTTTTTCGTGAATCTGGGGATGTTTCTCCTTTAGGTAGCATGTGTGTGACACCAAGCGTCAAGTACCTCGGTATTATAGAAGAGTCTTGGAGACAGTCCTGAAACAGTTCGGATAGCTTCTTGTGGACGGAGTTGAATTATTTGAACCAGTAATTCTGGATCTTATCGGCACCAAGTGCAGCCAAACTGAAATTGAAAAAAGAAATAAATCAAGGTTTATTTTAAGAAAGAAACAAATAAAATAAAATAAGAGACTCTTTCCGCATGTAGAAAAATTGGAAATTGTTTTCTCACGGAGTAGATGTTTTTTTCTCGATCTCAGTAGCTTGCATTACCTCCTCTCGTCTCTTGGATTAGGTTTTCTACCTTCTCTAGCGTGATATTTTGCCACTCTTCTATGGCGGCTTGGATGAGCTGTTGTGGGGTTCTTGAATTTTCCTGGCACGATCTAATATTCCTTTTGACATTATCCCTCCATAAATGTCCAATAAGATTTAGGTCTGGAGAGCAAGCTGGCCAGTCCAAAAAATCTGTTTCAAGATAGTATCGCGCAAGGTTGCTGGTATGCGGAGGAGCATTATCTTGCATAAAAGTGACATTCTCGCGATGGGCAATTCGCCAGAGTCTCAGTATGGGCTCCAGCACTAGATCCACATCACACTGCCCCCATGGTATTTCGGAATTTGTCTTGCTGCTCGGAGTCTAGCTTATCTTCCACGACCCCTTAGAACCTGAATCCGGCGGTCGTCTGATTGAACACCAACTCTGGCTTCATCCAAAAAAAGAACAATTCGCCAATTCTCAATAATTCAATTTTGGTGTTCGATACACCTATTAAGTTTCCTAGTTTTTTGTTGACTGGTAAGCTTTGGAACTCGTAAGGTCCTTCTACTATATGAATCCCTTGAACGTATCGTTTCGACTGATACACTGATGTCGGTTACTTCCAGAAATTGCCTTTGGAGTATGGGGTGTCTTGTTGTTCAGAAGTGATCTTCCTACGATTTTTTCTAGGCCTATTTTGTAGAGATTGTAGCTCCACGTATTGGGCGTAGGTTTTTGAAATCACCCCCTGTGATACCCCATATTATGGCCGCTATATCCCTCTGTATCACCCCTTCTTCAACGAGAGCAATTATTCGGCCCCTCTGCACATCGAACAATCCAGCGTAAGGCATTTTCAATTATAATTATATTCTTTTTTGAACTTTAAAATTCACAGTTTCAAATCTCAGTGACGACTGAGTACAATATCCCAAACATGTGGTGGTAGTTCAACATTCCTTATCATACTATCCACTATTTTCACAACAAAAAACTTCATTTGTATCAAGTAGTCCAAGATCTATGGTTAAAAAGAATCAATGATGTGAAATACCGAATGATTCCATATAAATTTGGTTGTGTGTATGTATTTCCGAGTATATCAATCAACATTCATATTGTAACGATATCCAATCGTCCCTGGATTCGACCCTGCAACCGTCCGGCGGACTGACGAGTACGCGGCACTTTCGATAGACTACAAGAAAGATTTAAAGGTTTCAGCGCGCCGTATTATGAAAAAATCAGTGTTGCTGTTTCCGGAAGGCTCCCAAACGAAGATCTGGAACAGAGCCGAAGTTAACGCAAATGTTCTACAACAATTCGTACTTGTATATAAGAAGAGAGCGCGAAGCGCAGAGAGGGAAGTTTGAATACAGAGCGCAAAGAAGTGGACAAAGTGTTATAAATAAATTAAGCAGTATCGATTATGTTATATAAATTAGTTATTTAGTTTAGTGTTATAATTTTTCAGTCTTCGTGAACTAGTTAGTGCCTTGTAACGTTGAAGTGTTTGATTTGAACCCTCAACAATTTGAAGAACTGAGAAACGTTACAATATTAAATGTCGGTATACAATTCAAGAGTCCAGGAAGCAATTTCATTTTATAAGTATCAACAAATCCGAAAAAGTTACCTCTCTAACATACACTGCGCCAAGAAATTGACGCACAATTTCAATATTGCAAATTTATTTTTTGGTAGCGAACAACTACCCTAGATTGTTTCTTGAATGTTCAATATATGTTTTTGAAGTCTTTTTGAGGGGTTGAGACATGTTATTTCCTAATTCTGTTGCATTTTGTTTTAGTATTGTTGTTTGCTCGTGCAAATCATGCTATTTCCTTTGTCTGGTTTGGCGAACACTAAGTTTTCATATCCTCTTTTGGATGAAAGTTGTTTATGTTCGTCCTCTGAATGATGTCCGTTATTTTCTGGTTGTGGATGTTTGGGTTGTGTATTATTTCCAGATTTTTCGAGATGTTAATTTCTGTTTCGACTTAAATGATTTCTTTATCCGTTATAGATGGTTTTACTGCAGGTGTGTATTTTAGCCCTTTGTTGAGTAGTTCTTCCTCTTGTTCCGAAAATTGAATCTCTGAAAGCTTCACAAATCTATGGTACTTATGTTCGGTGTAGGTATTATTGGGTTTAGTGAGTTCATAGACGTATTTCTTTCTCTTATTTCGGTTAGTTTGAATAATTTCTTGTGTAGCTTCTCACAAGTGACAGACTGCAAACACTCATTGAAAGCGTGGTACAAGTTTGCGAAAAACACAATATGCGGCTTAATACGAACAAAACGAAAGTTATGATAATAATCAAACATAACCAACTTCACGTACAATTTTATGCTGGAGGTTCTCCCATTGAAACTGTTCCAACCATAGAGTATCTGGGTGCACATAAGAATAATAACTAGGAACAGATTAGAAGGATCCAAATACGTATTGAGACAGCCAGAACCTACTTCAACAACATGAGAGCTGTTTTATGTAATCTTAAGTTGCATTTACAAATGAGAACTCGTCTATTCAGGTGCTATGTGTTCTCTATATTGCTGTATGGTGTGAAGTCTTGGACGTGGTCTGATGCTACTTGTAAGAGGATAGGTTAGGTTAGACCTTCGAAATGTGGTGCTACCGTCGCATGTTGAGAACATCTTGGGTACACCATGTGACGAAAAATAGTTCTCGAATGCATGAACAAAGATAGAGAGGGTATGGGAGCTATTAAAAAGAGAAGAAAACTCGCATACTTTGGGCATTTAATGCGGAATGATAAGTATTAAATTCTCCATCTGGTCATGCAAGGAAAGATGGACAGTAAGAGGGCACCTGGAAGACGACAAGTCTCATGAATCTTAAGCAATGGACCGGGGAGACATCTCAGGAATTATTTAGAGCTGCAGTCAATAGAGTAATATGGGCCAAAATGATCACCAACCAATGAGAATAAGGTACAGTAAGAAGGATAAGGCACAGTAAGAAGTAGGGCTTCAGTTTCTTTGTTGTGTTATTGGCTATACATAATTTGATGATGATTGAATTCACTTCCGAAATTGAATCTAACCTAACAGTTGTCAATTTTCTAGACTCAACCATAACCAAATCAATATTGATGATGATTGCAGCCTTCAGTTCCATAATCCACAGAGTTTTTACGGTAGCAATGTCAGAAATTAATTCAATGAAACACATTGCCATGAACAATTATTTTCTAACACAATTGATTATCCAGTAAAATACAGAAATTTGATATAACAACTGCCTTCACCAGCGCACCTAACCTAGAAAAATTATTATTTAATTCAAAAGCTAAACTGAATGAATTCAATAAATCTGGAGGGTACAATCGAGTGCAGTTAATGTTCTGCATATTATGTAGGCTAAACTGGTTGAGACTTTCAGACTCGTTTAAAAGGTCATACAGATACAGACAAAAATACTCCGTTTTCGAACATATCACAAAAACAAAGCATATCATAAATTCTGAAAACCTTAAAATACCACAATATTGTAATAAAAAAAAGAAATTGAACCTCATGGTGTGTTTGGAAATTAACTAAAACCCACATTATCAAATATTCAACAAACAATTAGATGGAAATAAGTCTCCATTACTCAATCTATAATAACCTGATCAACACATAAGCCTAGCATTAATATAAATACCAAAACTGTAATGTAGTATGGACACTTGAAAATGAAGTAATATTAGAAACTAGTCGTGTACCTAAACAATAAACAGTGAAAATTAGATAAAATAGTCTATGATTTACCCTTCTACTCAATTAACAATATAAAGGATTCTTCAACTCCTACTCGGAGCTTAGAGCTTCAATAAGTGCTCGCCACCAAACCCTATTTATCTCCGTAACTTTGGCCTCTCTGCATGTCTTTCGCACCTTCTTCAATTCATCCATAATTGACCTTCTCCATGTATGCGCTGGCCTTCCTACTTTTCATCTGCCCTGTGGGTTTCAGTCCAGTGCTGTCCTAGCAATACAATTATCATCCTTGCGGAGGGTGTGTCCGATCCAGCCCCATTTCTGTAATTTGATTTCCTTCTCTATTTTATTCTGATCGGTCAGGTGGAGGAGATCCTCGTTTCTAATTGTCTGTGACCAGAAAATTCTGAGTATAATACTAAGACATTTATTCGCGAAAGTCGATCCGTTAGAGTTTTCGTTACCTTTCAAGTTTTGCAACCGTACAACAGTGCAGACTTCACGTTAGACTGATATAGACGCAATTTGGTTTTTGTAGAATAACACACTGGTCTGAGTATGCTGAAGGCGTGTTGGGATTTACGTAGTCGTTGTCTTATATCAGTTTCGGCTCCCCCACTTCGGGTGTTAGTGCTACCAAGATAGGTGAATTCGTTGACGTTCTCTATGTTCTCGTCTCCTACACGAAACGCACTGCTGCAGTTGGTTTTCAGCCTCACGGATTTGGTCTTTTGTATATTAATTTGCAGTCCAATCTTCTAGGCTTCGTCAATAATACAGTTATCATCAGCTTACTCTAGGTCGTTCAGGTGGTCAGTTACGATCCATCTAACTCCACGCATGCCAACGTTAGCTTTTTCGAGGATATAATCGAGCATGATATTAAATAGAGGGGGGGGGAGAGCACACAGTCCTGTCTCACTCCGGACAAGAGGTCGAACTTGTCAGTACTTGTGCCGTTGTGAGCGCCGCAGAATTTTGCGTCTTTATAGATACATTTGATCAGGTTTATTATTTCCTCAGGTACTCTCCAAATTGCTTTTTGTGACAGTCCATTAAAGGCTCGATTGAAATCTATAAAAATAAGGTATAACGTCACTTCCCATTCGACTGATTGTTCAATGAGAATTCAGACTGTGTTAATATGGTCAGTGCAGGAAGAACCCGGTCCGAATCCAGCTTGGTTCGGTCGTAAGATCGTTTCGATCTCTTCTGTTAGTCGGTTGGTGAAGCCAGTACCTTGTTGAAGGTATTAAGCATGTAATGCCCCTCCAATTTTCGCACAAGGTGGGGACACCTTTTTTGGGCACTTTTATGATGATACCTTCACTCCAGCCAGCTGGAATGTTTTCTGTTTTCCATATCTGAGTAATTATGGGAGCTAGTAACTCGGCACTCATCTATGGATCAGCTTTCAATAGGTCAGCTAGCACATTGTCAATTCCTGGGGCCTTGTTATTCTTCAAACTTTTTACGTCGCTGATTATTTCGGATAATGTGGGCTTGTTGCAGGAGATTGGCAATTGTACGATGTTTTCAGAAACATCCTTGTTTGCATCATCCCCTTCATCTTGCGAGGTACCTGATATATTCTGGAAATGTTCTTTCCATCTCTTCAGTGGTTTGCTTTCCGTAGTTAGCAAGATGCCTGTTTCCCATCTTAAATTTTTTGACTGATTTGAGCCTTTTCCTGTTAATTTTTCAGTAATTTGGTAGACAATCAACAATACTTCCCACAAATTCAATCAATCAAGATTTCCTAGATTTCTAGTTTAAATCATAGATACTGATTCAACTCTGGTACAAAATCCGTTCAACTAGTGAATTAAATTAGTTCTTTCCCTCTTAAACAAATATTTCAGGAATACCAAAGAAGTTTTCTCTTTGTGAGAGTTCTTCTTCTTCTTCTTTTTCAGCCCTTCTCTGTCCACTCCTGAACATAGGCCTCCTCTTCTAGCTTCCATCTCTCTCTGTCCTGTGCTATATTATACCATCCTCTTCCTACTTTTTCCTTTATGTCATCCAGCCACCTTCTCTGGGGGCGCCCCACTCCCCTTTTGTATAAGCGTGGTCTCCATTGAGTTATTCGCTTAGTCCATTTTACATCCTGTTGTCTTGCTACATGTCCAACCCATCTCCACTTCAATGCAGCTATTCTCGTGATTACGTCCTCTACGCCTGTTCTCCTTCTTATTTCTTCATTACGTATGTGATCCCGCAGGCTCACTCCAAGCATAGTTCTTTCAATTGCGCGTTGTGTGGTTCTAAGTTTGTTAGCAGATCTTATTGTGAGAGTCATGGTTTCCATGCCATACGCTAACACTGGGAGAACGCACATATTAAAAACTTTTTTTTTAAGGTTAATGGGGATTTGTTTGTTTTTCAAGACAAATCCTAGTTTTCCAACAGCAGCCCAAGTCATTCTTATTCTTCTTGACAATTCTGCAGTTTGCTTGTCTTTACCTATCTTTATAGTGTGTCCAAGGTATAAATATTCATTCACTTTCTCTATAACATTGCCGTCGACTTCCAATATTGCGTCCTCCGTTGTCATTATTTTAGTTTTTGTCAGATTCATTTCCAATCCTACTTCTTCCGATGTCCTTCTGAGTTCTAGCATCATTTCGTGGAGTTGTTCTAGGTTATCGCTTATTAGAACTATATCACCTGCAAACCGGAGATGGTTCAGGAATTTTCCATCCACATTTATACCTTTTCTATCCCATTCCAACTTCTTGAACACGTCCTCCATTGCAAGTGTGAACAATTTTGGCGATATCACATCGCCTTGTCTCACGCCCCTATTTATCGGGATTTTTTGGTTTGCATGTCATCGTCTAGTCTCACCTGAATAGTCGCTCGTTCATATATATTCTGTAGGATGTTTCTATATCTCGAATCTATTCTCCCATTATCGAGGGCTTGAAATACTGCCCACAGTTCTATAGAATTGAAGACTTTGTTATAGTCTACAAAGGCTAGGTGTATTGGCACTTTGTATTCGTGACATTTTTCAATAAGTGCACGAAGAGTTTGTAGGTGTTCTGTTGTGCTATATCCTTTGCGAAACCCTGCTTGTTCTGCCGGTTGATAGCTGTCAAATTTGTTTGTCAATCTGTTAGTGATAATTTTTGATAACAATTCATAAGGGTGTGGTAAAAGGCTAATAGGTCGGTAATTATCTATCTTAAATTTGTCACCTTTTTTGTACAACAACACAACGTGTGCATCGTTCCATCCTTCCGGGACACTACCTTCTGTTAGGCATTTATTTAGTAATATTTTTATTGCTTCCAAAGTGACCTGTCCTCCCAATTTTAGCATTTCGCTTGTAATGTTATCTTCGCCTGGTGCCCGGCCGTTTTTCATCTGGTTGAGGGCTAGTTGTATTTCATCAATGTTAATCTCAGGCATGTCCTCGGAACCGACATTTGTTATGTTACTAAGATTCGTTGTTTCAGGTTGGGTTTCTTAGACAAATACAGGTCAGTATAGAAGCCTTCAACAATCTGTATTATCTCCGTTTTTCATATTTTATTTCACCTTGGTTGTTTTTCAATTGATGTATTCTGGGTCTACCGGTGTTAGTAATTCTCTTTAAGACTGTCATGTTACTGTTGTTTTCTATGACTTTTTGTATATAGTCTGTGTTGTAATTTCGTATGTCTTCTCTAGTCTTTCGTCATATAGCCCTGTTCAGTTCCCTGTATTCCGGATTAAATCTATCCATTACTTTCCTTTCTTCCATTAACCTTAGCGTGCCTTGGCTTAATTTTTTAGGTTTTGTTCTTGCCCTGTAGCATATGGTCTTTGTTGCCTCTTGTATGTCTTCCGTTATCTTTCTTTCAAGACTGTTAATGTCTAGTCGAGTTAAGTTTTCTTCAGGTGTTAGTTTTTTGCTTAGTTCTGATTGATATTGAACAATATTTTGCTTTAGGTCTTCATTTGTTGGCAAGCGTTTTGGACGTATCAGCTTGTTTCTTTCTTTTTTGGCCACGATTTCTATTTTTGCTCTTAATAACCTATGGTCACTGTCGACTTTAAATTTATTGATAACTGCTACGTCTTTTACAATATGTTTTTTATTCGTTAGTATATAATCGATCTCATTCCTAGTATTCCCGTCCGGGCTCTGCCATGTCCATCGCCGCTGACTTTGTTTCTGGAAGAAAGTGTTCATACAGTATAGGTTTTGACTTTGATTGTAGTCTAATAATCTTTCTCCTCGTTCGTTGATCGTGCCCAATCCATGTTTTCCTCTATTCGGTAGATTATCTATTTTAGCATCGCCTACTTTTGCATTAAAGTCACCTATTATTAGAGTGAAGTGGGCTTTTTCATCCTTCTGAGCCATTGAGATATCTTCATAAAAACTCTCTATTTCCTCATCCTCTGCGGTCGAAGTAGGGGCATATACTTGGATTACTTGAAGTTTGTAACGTTGTGATATCTTTATAGTTATGTATATTAGCCTGTTAGAAATTGATCTCATTTTAATCACTTTGTGTGTAAGCCGTTTATTAACTAGGATTTCAACACCTCCAACATGTGCGTTGTTAATGAAGAAAATTTCATTACCGCAATATTTATACGGTTTAATTCAAGTCGTGGAAATAGACCAGAATTTTTTCGTTGTACCTTGTATGATGGGCACAATGGGATTAACGCCTGTAATCCTATTTTCCAGGACACACGACAAGCGAATTAATTCAATCTGTGAAATACGCGGGACACAAAAGGAACTACAGGAATGTTATTACAGGGTTGGTGGACCTTTTATTACCTCCCTGATTCCCATGAATCCAACGACTAGATGAATGTTTTGTTCTGCTGGCAGAAAAATCCGTTCAATTGGGGTGAACGGATGTTGTTTGCTTTGATGTACGAAAATAGCCACAATTATAGTGAGTGTCTTTCCGTTTATACAGGGTGAAATCTTTAGCAACTGTTGTCAGACTTCAGATACTATACTTTTGAAAGATATTCTTAGATTGGTCAAATTCAATTAAACTTTCTAACAATTAAACTCTTTATATAACCCAATTCAAACACCTCAGCAAAGTCTAAGGAACACATCTGAATATCGATATATCGTATCCAGAACGATCAATATGGATGATTTTTTTTAAAAAATGAACACCTACATCAATTTCTCACCAAATTATGTAGAGTGCCGCAACAGATTTCAATTTTTTTATAAAAAACTAAAAATGCAGCAGATGCGACGCTGCTTTATATTCATTTCATGTATTCAGTGTTTGAAATCAGTTAGTTGGCACTTTGTTTCTGTTGTAAGCACAAATAAAAGATTCAAGTTTTGTGATTCGACCATGGAAAGACGACATTTGACTAGAGAAGAGATGTTACGAGCCGTTGGCATGCTCCAAGCTGGGTGCTCACAACGGGAAGTATCCAGGGTTCTGAGAAGTAGCCAAGTGTCATAAACCGTTTATGGTCGCGTTTCAATGAAACAGGTAGCGTAGAAGAACGCCATACATGTCGTTTCAGGATTACTACAGTCGCCCAAGACCGATTTTTGGTTTTACAAGCCAGAAGAGATCGTACTACCACAGCATTTCAATTAGCTCAAGAGCTATCACGAGTTCATAATGTTCAGTAAATTTCCGACCAAACTGTGAGAAATCGACTGCACGAAGGTCAACTCCACTCCAGACGTCCTTTAAGAGTTCCACAACTGACCCATGGAAATCGCGCTGCTTGTTTAGCTTGGTGCCAAGAACACGTAAACTGGGATCAAGAGAGGTGGGCCACAGTTCTCTTCAGTGATGAATCTAGATTTAGTTATTATCCTGATTCGGGAAGAATTCGAATATGGAGGGAACCTGGAAAGCAAAACCGTCTCCAGCATGCTCGAGAAGTTGTTAGACAGGGAGGCGGATCAGTGATGTTTTGGGGAGGTATACGCCTTGGTGGAAGAATTGACCTCGTTTTTATTCAGAACAACCTCACGGGAAATTCTTACGCAAATGAGATAGTTTTACCTGTAGTGGTACCGTATCCCCAAACAATGGGTCAAAATCCACTCTTCCAACAACATAATGGCTCTCCTCATCGTACAAAAGTTGTCTTAAACGTTCTTGTAGAGAATGATATCGATCTTCTACCGTGGCCATCCTGCTCCCCAGATCTGAATCCCATAAAGCATGTGTGGAACACCCTAAAAAGAAATCTCCTGCGTCAAAACGTCTTCCATCATGAACAGGGGCTTCGATTAGCAGCAGTTCAGGGGCTTGGAATGACTTAGGCCAAAATGTAATAGACAATTTAATATTGAGCATGCCGCGACGATGCCAAAGTGTCATTAATAACAGAGGTGGACCTTCTGGGTACTGAAAAGTATAAGTGCTTCCATATCGTTTCGAAAATATTAGTGCAGGATTTTTTTTGTTTTACCAAATTTCGTCATTTTCAAATTTCAAATTTTTTTATAATAGGTGCTCTAAAGGAGTCAAATATTATTTTGTTTTTTTGAGAATACATTATATACAATACATCCTAACAAAAACCGAGAGATTTCTATAAATCATCAAATTCATATTTTAAAGATATTGGTAAGTGTTCCCTAGACTTTTTTGAGGTGTTTATATGGAATCACTCGGTATTTCACATTATTGATTGCTTCTAACCATGGATCTTTGTTTGTTTGTTTGTTATTCCTTGAACGTGCTTTATTTCCGCCTTTCGGCCAAAGACACGCCAGGGAATTCTGTCACTTCACTAACCGACCCTCTCTCGTGTCGAGGAAAGGGATCTTTAATGTGGAACACATCTCTGTTAGACAGGACCGACGGCTTAACATCTCCTCCGAAAGATGAATACTAAAGCGATTCCCTGAATCCGAAAAATCGCACTGATTTTGTGGGGATTAAACCCAGGTAACTCTGCGCAGGACACGAGCATCATATCCTCCACGCCACCAAGCCGGCTGCATGGATCTTTGACTACATGTGTTTTGTATAAAAACTGGATAGTATGATAAGAAATGTTGAATTACCACCACATTTTCGGGATATTGTACTTTGTCGTCACTGAGATTTGAAACTGTGAATTTCAATATTTACAAAAGTCTATAATCATAATTGAAAATCCCTTACGTTGAATTGTCTGGTGTGCAGAGATGTCGAATAATAGCTCTCGTCGAATAAGGGTTGATACAGTGGGAGTATCTCTGGGGGTGATTTCAAAATCCTACGCCCGATGCGTGGAGCTACAATCTCTACAAAATAGGCCTAGAAGAAGATGTGGAAAGATCACTTCTGAAGAACAAGACCGCTTTTTGTACCAAATTGCGAGAAGAGACCCTAGTGCGTCGCACCACATGCACCAAAGGCAATTTCTGGAAGCAACAGGCATCAGTGTATCAGTCGAAACGATACGTCAAAAACTTCGTTCAAGGGCTTAATACAGCAGAAAGCCCTTAAGAATTCCAGAGTTGACCAGACAACAAAATATTAACAGACTTAATTGGTGTATCGAGCACCAAAATTGGAATATTGAAAATTGGCGAAATCTTTTTTCGGATGAGACCAGAATTGGTGTTCGATCAGATGACCGCCGGATTCGGGTTTCAAAGGGTCGGGGAAGACAAGCTAGACTCCGAGCAGAAAGACAAATTCCAAAATACCTAAGGGGCAGTGTAATGTTTTGGGGCGGCATTATGCTGGGAGCCAAAACAGATTTGATTTCGTTTCTTGCGACTGTAACAGCTAAAACTTACGTGAATCTAGTGCTGGAGCCCATGGTGAGACTCTGGCGAGATGCCACGGTGAGAATTTAACTTTTATGCAAGATAATGCTCCTCCGCATACCAGCAACCTCGCGCGACATTATCTTGAAACAGAGTGAATCGCTAATTTGGACTGGCCAGCTATTTTGGACTGGTCAGACCTGAATCCTATTGATTATTTATGGGATAATCTCAAAAGAAAAATTAGATCGCGCCTGGATAATCCAAGAACCCCACCACAGCTCATCAAAGCCGCCACAGAAGAGAGCAGAATATCACCCCAAAGGAGGTTAGGTGAGATCGGTATTATAGACCTTTCTATAATACCGAGGTACTTGACGATTGGTGTCACACACATGCTACCTAAATGAGAAACATCCCCAGATTCACAAAGATACCATCCCATAACATGCCTTCTTGCAGTCTTTAAATCATCAACTGGCACTCTGGCGCTACACATTATAGAATACATGAATTGTAATAACATCCCCGCCCCCGTACAAAGAAGCTGTCGTGAATAGATTAAAAAAGGTAGTTTACACCATGCAACACTTCTGGCTAGTCAGGGTGTTGCAATTGTACTTAGAGATACTACAAACATTGGACTTCAAATTCCCAAATCCATGCTGAGCTCCCAGTCCATGTTCACGGCTATTTGCTTCTGGGCCGTGCCCAAAATAGCATTCTCCTTGGCGTACTGAGATAGTCAGACACTTGAACACTCAAGTTCGATTTCTCCTCTGTAAACATGGCATGCACCATCCGAATGCTTCCGTGGCACGATTATATCTACCCAGGCGTGAGAGATGAAGGGGTTTGACGAGCCTGGAAGCTGCAAAGAGAGCCAATGTCTTTAACTTGAAAAAGGATTTTGTCAGCAAGAATATGCCCTCCTTTCAAGTCTAACGAGTCGCTGACGACAATTTCTCGGCTCTGCAGCTCAACAGATGCGAGATCCCATCTCCAAGCCGCACTGTGGCTTAGTTGAATGGGACACCAAAGTCTTTGGCCTATTCTTGTATAAATCCAACCTAGGTTGAAGCACATTCTGTCGGGGTCAAATTTCGTGATTCGCCTTGTATTATTATCGAAAAATATAATGTTGAAGAAGGACGAACTTACTCGCAACAATAATAAAAAACAAGTACTGTGTTTTAAGCAATTTTACTCAATAATTGCGATTCGTAACGCGTTTCACTACACCGTAGCTTCTTCAAACGAATGAATGTACAGAAAATATAAATGAGAATATAACTATAAATGTTCTTGAGTAATTAAAAGCTTATTGGGTTGCTTCTTCTTAAGTGGTTATTTATGACAGGTATATCCAATAAAATTAAGGAATAGATTTCCGATACGGAACATAAACGCAGTTTTTCAAATAAAAATCAGATTCAAATTACGCGAATCATCTCTCAGAAAATAATCACTCTTTCGACCCACAGTTTGAAATTTTGCATACAGATAATAAATATTGGAAGGTAGATCTTTGGGAAACTTCAGAAAACAATAAATACAAACACTCAGGTAGACTCATCAATGAACAAGTCGACTTAAGCCCTTCACCTTTATTGAATCAATATATTCCTTAATTTTATTGGATATACCCGTCATAAATAACCACTTAAGAAGAAGCAACCTAATAAGCTTTTAATTACTCAAGAACATTTATAGTTATATACTCATTTATATTTTCTGTACATTCATCCCTCTGAAGAAGCTACGGTGTAGTGAAACGCGTTACGAATCGCAATTATTGAGTAAAATTCCTTAAAACACAGTACTTGTCTTTTATTATTGATAAAGGAATTTTACCAACTAAAAGCCTCCCAAATTCAAATGTTACTCGCAACAATTGATCAACAGCTGCTGTTATCAATATATGGTAGTTTCTTGCAAAATCTAATTCATTTCTTTCATTCTATTTATTATGAGAAGATTTACGCCAAGAAAAAAGAGCGAATTTTGTTGGCATACTTCGAGACATATCCGAACATGTGTTAATAATTAGTAGTCTACTTTTGTACCAAATGTAAAATTTGAAATATTTAAATTCTGCGATAATATTTTAGCGTAATGTACATCAAAGTTGTACTGACCAGACTCAAAGACTGAAAGATTGATTCAAAGATGATACATCAGTTAATCTGCTGCCAAATATACTATCTAAGGGGTAATGAAACGAATGAGCCCTTCGACACGTTATGCAGTTTTCCCTATATCATATCACGAACAACTTGTTGCTATTCCAAGGAAGTAGAACACGAAAGGGGTTGTTCGAATCGAGGTTTAAAAAAGTCGATGGGTTGCTGAGGAAATTCATTTGCGATGTTCGGCACAGAAATTTCCCATATATTTCATAAAGATAAATTTGATTTATCGAAATATTATTCATTGCGGAGGGGACATAAGTTTTGAATGTGGGTTATGCATATTGATGTGACAAATGAGAAATGAACTAATTATTCGAAATATGTTAAATATAGATGAAATGTAACTCTTTTGTCTGATTTTCACAATGTTTATTTTCAATATACACGACCGGTTTAATACAGTTACGTCATTTCCAAGTGTCTAGAGCTAACAGTTGTGAAAAAATAAGTTCCAAAGTGCAATTTATACTTATTTCAAATCTTCACTAGTGGCAGTTGGCTATTGACGGTTTTACAAAGTTTGTTAATTGTTAATTTCCAAACTTTCCAACTGATTCATTTTCATCTGTTTATTGCATTTGTGAATTTTCAAATTATCTAATGAAATTATGAAATTGGTTGATGTTCTAAAACTGCAGATTTGTTGTCTGAGAAGAGGTGTTCTTTAAATCTATATTCAAAATTCCGACCTGTTTCACCTACGGAGGCTGTTGGAATAGTAATTTGCGTATGTTGGGACCGCTGGAGAAGAAGGTTGTTGAATTATATTCTGATGCTATCTATAAAGGATAGTAGTTGTACAATTTATTTTTGTTCTTTGTATTGTAATATTACTGTTTAAGTGGGAAACTGGAATATTTTTATTTGATGCAAGTTTCTTGATGATGTTGCCTTTGTATTAAAGTCTGTTAGGAAAAGTGGAGTGGAAAAGACTCTATGACTCTTTGAATTATTATAAGCAACTTATTTATGTGCAATGTGTTTAAAAGAAACCATTAGGTTGCTGAGTATATGAATGCTCATTTTTTATATATGCTGTGGGTAAGATTATTATTGAGTTTAGTGATGGTTATGTCTAGGAAATTTATAGAATTGTTCCATTCAGTTCCAGAAGTGAAGGATATTTTATTAGGCTTTTTGTTTTGAAAAGGTTAAAACTGGTCTAGTTATCTGTTTGAGCTTTGAAAATCCACATGAGTATTATCAACGTATCTCCACCAAGAAATGATATGTTTTTTTGCTAAACTATTATTTATTATAGATTTTTCAGGATCGTTCACAAAAATATCTTCTAATAACTGGTCTATTTGTCTGTTTGAGCTTTGAAAACCCACATGAGTTTCATCAACGTATCTCTATCAAAAAATGATATGTTTTTCTTCAAACCTATTATTTATTATAGATTTTTCAGGATCGCTTGTAAAAATATTTCCTTATAACTGGTCTATTCATCTGTTTGAGCTTTAAAAATCCACATGTGTATCATCAGTCTATCTTTACCATAAAATGATATGTTTTTGTGTTAACCTATTATTTATTATAGATTTTTCAGGATCGTTCATAAAAATATCTCCTAATAGCTGGTCTATTTGTCTGTTTGAGATTTGAAAACCCACATGAGTATCATCAACGTATCTCTACCGAAAAATGATATGTGTTTGTGCTAACCTTTTATTTATTATGGATTTTTCAGGATCGTTCATAAAAATATCTCCTAATAACTGGTCTATTTGTCTGTTTGAACTTTGAAAGCCTACATGAGTATAAGCAACGTATCTCTACAGAAAAATAATTTGTATTTTTGCTAACCTATTATTTATTAAATGAGATAAAAAACACAAGGTTTAACTTTAATCTACACTTTATTTGAAAAAATTCGACGACGTTTCGCTGACACAGCAGCTTTATCAAGAATGAAAAACAGAATGAAGAGTATGGTATTATAAACAAATCGTAGAACAAGTGGGATGAATAACAGGAAAATCCACACCGAGCCATTGTACAGTTAGTATAAAAGGTAATAAAAACTAATTAAACAAATTAAGTAGGAGTGAGTAATTCACATCTACCTGTTCATTCAAAAAGTTTGTCCGAATGTTTGTATCTATTTATTTCTAATGCTTCTAGGAGATCTAATTTTGAACTTTTGATTTTATATGTAATATGTCAAAGTTTTTATTGAATGAATGGTTTTCTTTTATTGGGTGGTTTGAATAATTTGAATCAGATATATTTTTATCGAAGCTACGTTTATGTTCAGATGTTCTTATGCCAAAACTCCTATAGGTCCTACCGATATAAATTTCATCACAAGTACCGCAATTGAGTTTATAGATTCCTGATTTACTTGATTTTTCAACACGAGATTTATTATTTTTAATATGTTTACCTAAGTTATTAGAAGTTTTGAAAGTTATATTAAGAGTTTGTTTGACGAGAAAGGATTTAATATTTGTACTTGCAGAACCGCAGAATGTTAACCTGTTGAATATTTTATAGTCTTTATGAATAGGATATACTTCATTTATTGCTTTCTGATACAGTTTTTACGAATGATTAGATCTATCATATCCAGATTATATGAATTATTAATGGCTATCTGTTTGGTGATGTTGAACTCTTCATTATAATCTTCTACTGATAAAGGTAAATTGAGTAACCGATGTACCATGCTGTTTAAAGCTGCAACTTTGTGTTGAATTGGATGTAATGAGTAGTTATGTATAATTGTATCAGTATGTGTTGGTTTACGAAAGACCGAAAAACATGATTATTATTTTGTTTAGTGATTTTTAAGTCCAAAAATTAATGGAATCTTTCTGTTCAATTTCTATCGTGAATTTGATGTTCAAATGGATGGAATTAATGAAATTAAGAAATAAGAGTTAAAGATCATCAAACAGATAGCCATTAATAATTCATATAATCCGGATATGATAGATCTAATCATTCGTAAAAACTGTATCAGAAAGCAATAAATGAAGTATATCCTATTCATAAAGACTATAAAATATTCAACAGTTTAACATTCTGCGGTTCTGCAAGTACAAATATTAAATCCTTTCTCGTCAAACAAAATCTTAATATATCTTTCAAAACTTCTAATGACTTAGGTACACATATTAAAAATAATAAATCTCGTGTTGAAAAATCAAGTAAATCAGGAATCTATAAACTCAATTGCGGTTCTTGTGATAAAATTTATATCGGTAGGACCTATAGGAGTTTTGGCATAAGAACATCTGAACATAAACGTAGCTTCGATAAAAATAAATCTGATTCAAATTATTCAAACCACCTAATAAAAGAAAACCATTCATTCAATAAAAACTTTGACATATTACATATAAAATCAAAAAGTTCAAAATTAGATCTCCTAGAAGCATTAGAAATAAATAGATACAAACATTCGGACAAGCTTTTGAATGAGCAGGTAGATGTGAATTACTCACCCCTACTTAACTTGTTTAATTAGTTTTTATTACCTTTCATACTAACTGTACAATGGCTCGGTGTGGATTTTCCTGTTATTCATCCAACTTGTTCTACGATTTGTTTATAATACCATACTCTTCATTCTGTTTTTCATTCTTGATAAAGCTGCTGTGTCAGCGAAACGTCGTCGACTTTTTTCAAATAAAGTGTAGATTAAAGTTAAACCTTGTGTTTTTTATCTCATTTATATCATGGATCTACATCAAGTAACGGCCTCCACAATTCAAATGTTATTTATTATAGATTTTTCAGGATCGTTCATAAAGATATCTCCTAATGAAGGGCAGAGTAGAGATTCAATGAGGAGTCCTGAGTTTTGTTTGGGAATTATTGATTCAAATTGAAAATAATTTTGTGACAAACAGACCTCTAAAAGATAACAAATTCCGTTCGTTTTGTGAGGTGAAGTGCTATTTAGGTTAAAGATTTTATTATCAATAATAAAAACAAGTATTGTGTTTTTATTATTGATAATGGAATTCTACCAAGTGAAGCCTCCCAAATTCAAATTTCTTTTATTATTTATTTAGTTGAAATGTTTGGGTATCTGTTCTTCAGATCAAAAGAAACAAATTCAAAATTAAAATTATATTTCTCTTCGGTAGTTGGATTAAACCGTATATTTTGGAAGCTTGGGGGTTGATTGAATTAAGTTCTTCTTGAACCTTCAAGATCCAAAAATATACGATCTAATCAAACTACACAAAGAGAAAAATTTCGCTAAGCCCGTTGTATCTCCTACACAAACACAGTAACAGGTAAATTAGAAAGCTTCTCGAACCACAAATTCATGGAACTGACCATTTTTCAACCGCATTAACCAATTTTGAATTATGTAGATGTAATAAGTAAACACTTTCGTCACTCGACAATTTCATTTTTAAATTTTTCTCTTTTGGCATAAAAAATATGTACCCAAACTTTCCAACGGATGAATATCCTGCTCTAACGAAAGAAATCTTCAACGGAAATTACACTTCACTACGCATTATCGATGAAGTTTCTAATCTCTTACAGACCTGTTTGTTACAAAATTTTGAATCAGAATTTTTCAATTGAAACTCGAGACTGAACCCCTTATTAGGAGATATTTTTATGAACAATCTGGGTCTTGAAAAATATCGAACAACAAGTTTGCCCAAAAACATATCAATTCAAAGCTCAAACATATTAATAGACTAGTTTTTATTAATTTCTGGGTTGTCACGAAAAACTTTCAACATATCTCTTTTATTCAATCTTCTTTCATGTCGTTCGAGCTTCGAAGTGGTGGGAACTCTATCATTTGTTTTAGCACATTGAAATACCTGGCTGAACGTTTTACAATTCGGTACTCGGCACCTAACAAATTTGCTGCGAAATATCCAAGCGAACTTATGATGTAATTTAAAGGGCAAATTGAAAGATACTCCATAAGTGTTCTTACTTTGTGTAAACGCTGTCGAGCTCTTAGGGTTATTATCTGTTTATAATAATCATTTTTCTGGAGGAATTTTCTGCTTGGCTCTCGAGGATATTTTCCATTGAATTTTGTTCTGTCCGCCATGCACGCAGCCCTCAAGAGCCACAATAGTGCAACTAAGTAGAGGATGCCGAAAAACGCAGCGGCAGATTGCAGTTTCGTCCTAAGTAGAAGCTCATCAGTGTCGCATATCGCTTCCTAGCATCCTATCCAGCTACATCGGGGTAACCTAACGATTCTAGAAAAGACGCATCTCGTACATACGTATGAGAGTCGACCTCTATGGAGCGAGACGGTGAACCCGCTACCGAACTTCGAGAAAGCAACGAACAATAACAAACAAATGTGAGAAGGTTGAAAATTCTTGAAGAACATCTTTCGCCGTGCGGTGAATCACATCAACGGTTCGAAACGAGTGAAATAATCTCGTTGGATTTGGTGCTCTAGGCCTCTTTCCCGGATAAAACCTCTGGTCCGTAAATATTTTTCGGGAAACTAAACTGCTGTCTGCCACTTCATTTCTTGGCATCCTGCTTAGTTGCACTATTGTGGCTCTTGGGGGCTGCGTGCATGGCGGGCAGATTTGAGAACTAGCTTTGGTTAGGAAGGATTATTCATTGATCTTGGGCTTTTTGAATAATTCTTCTTGTCTCAAGACAATATATAGACTTCTTGTATTTGTTTCATCATATATATGTATATATATATATATATATATATATATATATATATATATATATATATATATATATATATATATATATATATATGCAGTTTATCGCGGAAAATATTTGTCTCATCATATATATATATATATATATATATATATATATATATATATATATATATATATATATATATATATATATTAGGTGCCTCATAATTGGAAAAAATTTTTTTCATGTCCCACCTGAGAATCTTGAAACTTATAGAGAAAGAAATTGTTGAACATAATGCAAGCCCTTACCTACTTAATTTTAACCCACTGCTAATCGTTTTTGAATTTTATCCATTCAAATGACATTTATGAATGATTTTTATACGTTTTTCGTTCCGCTCACCCAGAAAAAAACATATACGGAATTTTGACGTATGGATTCTTGTTAGAGAATTGCTACTTTCAGTATAACCGGAAATGGTATCACTTCGAAAATATTTCACCTCAATTGGAAATCGCTAGTTATGGCCGCGTATAAAATTTCAGCTTGATATTGTAATTGGAACTCAAAAAGTTTTTAACGAACGGTCCCGGTGGATATCCCTGTATAACATATATAAACACCTCAAAAAAGTCTAGGGAACACTTCTGAATATCGATATATCGTATCCAGAACGATCAATATGGATGATTTTCTTCAAGAAATGAACACCTGCATCAATTTCTCACCAAATTATGTAGAGTGCCGCAACAGATTTCAGTTTTTTTTTATAAAGAACTAAAAATCCAGCAGATGCGATGCTGCTTTATAATCATTTCATGTATTCAGTGTTTGAAATCAGTTAGTTGTCACTTTGTTTCTGTTGTGAGCACAAATAAAAGATTCAAGTTTTGTGATTCGACCATGGAAAGACGAAATCTGACTAGAGAAGAGATATTACGAGCCGTTGGCATGCTTGAAGCTAGGAGCTCACAACATGAAGTATCCAGGGTTCAGGGAAATAGCCCAAGTGTCATAAACCATTTATGGTCGCGTTTCAATGAAACAGGTAGCGTAGAAGATCGCCATACAGGTCGTTTCAGGATTACTACAGTCGCCCAAGACCGATTTTTGGTTTTACAAGCCAGAAGAGATCGTACTACCACAGCATCTCAATTAGCTCAAGAGCTATCACGAGTTCATAATGTACAAATTTCCGACCAAACTGTGAGAAATCGACTGCACGAAGGTGAACTCCACTCCAGACGTCCTTTAAGAGTTCCACAACTGACCCATGGAAATCGCGCTGCTCGTTTAGCTTGGGGCCAAGAATACCTAAACTGGGATCAAGAGAGGTGGGCCACAGTTTTCTTCAGTGATGAATCTAGATTTAGTTATTATCCCGATTCGGGAAGAATTCGAATATGGAGGGAACCTGGAAAGCAAAACCGTCTCCAGCATGCTCGAGAAGTTGTTAGACAGGGAGGCGGATCAATGATGTTTTGGGGAGGTATACGCCTTGGTGGAAGAACTGACCTCGTTTTCATACAGAACAACTTCAAGGGAAATTCTTACGCAAATGGGATAATTTTACCTGTAGCGGTACCGTATCTCCAAACAATGGGTCAAAATCAACTTTTCCAACAAGATAATGCCCCTCCTCATCGTGCAAGAGTTGTCTTGAACGTTCTTGAAGAGAATGATATCGATCTTCTTCCGTGGCCATCCTGCTCCCCAGATCTGAATCCCATCGAGCATGTGGGCCACCCTAAAAGAAATCTCCTGCGTCAAAACGTCTTCCATCATGAACAGGAGCTTCGATTAACAGTTCAGGGGCTTGGAATGACTTAGGCCAAAATGTAATAGACAATTTAATATTGAGCATGCCGCGACGATGCCGAAGTGCCATTAATAACAGAGGTGGACCTTCTGAGTACTGGAAAATATAAGTGCTTCCATATCGTTTCGAAAATATTAGTTTAGGATTTTTTTGTGTTTTACCAAATCTCGTCATTTTCAAATTTCAATTTTTTTTATAATGGGTGCTTTGGAGAAGTCAAATATTATTATGTTTTCTTAGAATACATTATATACAATACATCCTAACAAAAACCAAAAGATTTCTATAAATTCGACTCATCAAATTCATATTTTAAAATTATTGGTAAGTGTTCCTAGACTTTTTTGAGGTGTTTATGTACAATATCTCTGTTACTGGTACAATCAAATTGATTACTTATTTACTCCTTAATAATGAAAAAGGCCGTTCCCGAAATTTCTCGTTTACAAGATTGAAACTGTAGTTTACTAGTAGTTTATATGATGTCAAACTGACAAAACCTGTATTAAAATGCATTGTTTATTACATACGAATGACATTGTCATTGTAAAATGTTCCAGACTTTCGTTTATTTCATTTCACTGTACGAGGAACGGAAAAATTCATATAAATTTGTTTCGATTCCAGATTTAAGACGGCAGTTTCACTTGATTCCAGTCACATTTTAACCTCCTTAGGCATGGACATATTAGTTCTCGTTCGGTTATACCAGCAGACTTTTGCAATGTGACGTTGATTGTAACGTAAGAAGGCTGAATGAGAAGGTCGCTGTCGAATGAAAGGTGGAGAATGAGAATTACACGTACATGTTGAGTCGTTTAATTATAAAATGAGGCATATTTTCACATTCGATATTTACGAAACTGGTGCAATTATTAAAAGTATTTCTTTGTTCGGTTTATTACGGTTTTATGTATTTCACTTAATGGAACTGGTAACCGAGATATTATCACATCTTATTCGAAACATTTATTGATATGGCTATGAAGCGTATCTTGGTAACTAACGCTTGTTAGCCAAGAGTCCTATTGGCTATTGCTGACATTCTTGTTACTATACATAGTATTTCCAATGTATACCGGGTGTCCACGATTTTACACATGGCAAAAATCCAGGGATATTTCGTATTTCTTGATTATTTATTCAACTACCAGTATTGAGGGATTAACAAATTAGAGTAGAGATGAATCAAAGTATTACAGGCAGGGCCAACGCAACCATATGTGCAAAGTGTGCAATGCACTCGGGCGCCATCCTTTAGGGTCGCCAAAACCCAGTGTCCAAAAAAATATTAAAATAAAAGTTGAGAAATTAAATAGAATTAGGTATAAATACACACGAAATTTTATTAGTATATCATCCAGTTACTGCCGATTCTTATGTTAAGAGAACATGTCAGGCGGCAGTTTCTTGACTTTTCCTGTTCAGACATGAATAACGCCTGGAGCGCTATGAAAGCGATGCATCTCCACAGGCGTTTTTAAATCAGTTAGTTCACTGGACCGTGCAATAAGTGAATAAAAACAAGTAACCCAATTAATTTTTACATATAAAGTTATTTTTATTTTGTCAAGTGAGGTGTTGTGTTGTGTAATATTTTGTTTACTACTTTTTTTTAATTTAGTGCCGAACACCTGCTGACTGCAATTTCTACGGCTTGATTTTTTATAAAATGGTAAGTGTTCCCTACTTTATACTATCAACATTAACCCTTTATAGGATACTGGTTATAATTAATTTTTTAGCCAAATATCTTTTATTAATTTAAATGTCATGTACGAGATTGAAAAAGTAAATGGTTTTATCCATAACTGGCTTAGTTTTTCTGCTATTGATCTTTTTAAAAACCCATTTTGTAGGGTTTTTCAAGGGATATAAGATCAAATAAGTTTGATATTTTTTTTGCCTTTATTTTTAAAAGGATTTGAGCTGAAAGGGCTCGAACAAATTGCTTTTTACTCAAATACACAAACTTTAATCGACCATATCTTACTTAATAATAATCTGCCCAATGAAAGGTTAAAAATTACTGGCTACTTAGTAAACTTTTTAGAATACTTCCTACCCTACCCATATGGTGCTTATTATTGTGGTTACTTTAGAAGTAAATTCCTAATTCCCATGCGTCCTTATTATTTATTTGTTTTTTTCAGGATGGAAGAAAGAGACCTTCAGGTGCGAAGTTTCGGGAGCAAAAGAAACTGAGACTACAAAAAAGGGGAAAAATGGTTGGATCCTTAAAGCATTTCTTGCAAAACAATCGAGATTTCAAGGAGACTATCGATGTTGGTGCGACCGAATCGTCCGAATCTCAAGATTCTAAATCCGTAATATCAATAACCGTGAGTGGACCATCTGAAATTTCAACAGTAACATCAGGTCCTGCAACAAGTGGTAGCGGTTGTAGCAGCAAAACAGCTTCTACTGATGCAGAGCCCGATGAAGCGATGACACCATCCTCGTCTACAGCACTTGAACAATCCACTTTAGGTAATTCAGTTTGTGTAAAAAGTTCGGTAATGTCAGCTACCGAAATACCTGCTGCAAGTGACACTTTCGATGAAGGCTGTAATGAGGCTAGTATCGATATAATTCCGTCTGACCCTGGTTTGTGGCCCGAAAGAATCACCAATGAGATGGCTACAATATTGCTTGGCTTATTTACTCTATTTCTAAAGATTCTGTATTTTGTTCTTGTTAGATAGACATCAGTTTTAGCTTTCCTAGTAATAAAGATGAGAGAAAGTTTTCGTGCAAATACTTTGAAAGAAATCTAGCAAATGGAGGAAAAGTCGAAATAGCTTGGCTTATTTACTCTATTTCTGAAGATTCTGTATTTTGTTTTTTTTTGTAAGTTGTTTTGTTAATGTAAACTCCTAACGCTTTTTGTGATACTAATGGAGTATCTGATTGGCAACACTTGTCTTTGCTAATTAACAGACACGAAACGTCAATTTTGCACAACAGTTATATAAACACTTGGGTAAATTTAAAAAAATGTTGGAGACATCTATGACTGTTAATGCTCATCATCTGCGGATTTTAGAAACGGAAAGGAAACATTGGCGAGACGTGTTGGAAAGAATTATTGCGATTGTTGAGTATTTATCTACAGAATGCTTGGCGTTTCAAGGTTCTTCTCAATTGCTTTTCGAACATGATAATGGAAATTTTCTAAAAGCTGTTGAGAAGATTGCCTCTTTTGATTCAGTGATGAGTGTATAACTCCCAAAAAATTAAAATGACTCATTATTTAGGCGTGCAAATACAGAATGAAATAATTGAACTATTGTCGTCCAAAGTGAGAAATAATATTTTAGAAACGGTTCGTAGTTTAAAATATTTTTCAATAATATTAGATTGTACACCAGACACTAGTCATACTGAGCAAATTAGTCTTGTTCTGAGGTATGTTGTCCTTAACACCACTTCAAAAAAGGTTGAAGTTAAGGAAAGTTTTATTGCGTTTAATCCAATACTGGACTCTACAGGAGAAGAAGGAATATATACATTTGTGATAGAAAATTTGAAGAAATTAAATTTAGAATTAAAACACATTAGGGGACAAGGTTATGATAATGGAACAAATATGAAGGGAAAATATGTTGGGCTTCAAAAACGCATTCTTTATGCGAATCCGAATGCCTTTTTTGTACCTTGTGCGGCTCATACTCTGAACTCAACGGTAAATGACGCTTCTAAGGTGTCAGGTGCTACAATAAACTTTTTTAATCTTGTGCAAGAGTTATATAATTTTCTTTCGTCATCCACAAAAAGGTGGTATGTTTTGAGAAAAAATGTCCCCGGTTTAAGTTTAAAGCCTCTAAGTGGATCAAGAAGGTCCAGCAGAATTGACGCAATAAAGCCCCTTAAAGTTTATTCAACTAAGGTTTTCGAAAGTCTTCTAGAAGTGGCTGAAGATAGTTCCTTTCACATTGATGCAATATATAGAGCGAGTTCCCTCTTAAATTCTGTACAAAATTTTCAATTTATTTGTTGAATTATTATTTGGCATGACGTTTTATTTCATATAAATATTGTCAGCGAACAAATGCAAAGTGCTACAATTTTAAAGTATGCCAAGCCTTCCTAAAACATTTAGTTGATCTCTTCCAGCAATATAGATCCGACCAATCATTTCAAGAAATTCTTGTAGCACCAAAATTGTTCGACTATGAACACCGAGATGAGACGCCTCATAATCCAAAAACCGCCTTCAAAATCAGTTTTTTCTTAAAAATTATAGATCAAACTATAAGCTCTCTGAAAAACCGATTTGACTTATTGAAAGAGAATGATAATATTTTCGGATTTTTCAGCGAAATATTCAAATTAAGTGACAGCGATCTTTTAAAACATCGTTCTATTCTTGAAGAGCGACTGACAGATCAGGATAATAAGGATATAGACTCCAATGATCTGTTTAACGAAATTAAAGCGTTAAAGTTGTTTTCATTACCTGATGATACTGACCCCTTAAGTATTTTACAATATATGTTTGAAAACAATTTAATCTCCACCTTTCCAAACGTAAGTTCAAAGTTAAAAATCATTGAAAATTATTTAAGATCGACAATGATGCAAGAAAGATTGTCTGGGCTAACAATATTAGCAATTGAACAAGAAACTTTGACGGTATAAATTTTAGCGATGCAATTAATGAAATTACAAATCTCGGAAAATATTGCTACTACAATAGCTATCTTTCATTTTCTATTGCACCTAGACCTAGCTATCATTTTGATTTTGAAACGAAGTTCCTTAGGTATTTGTTATTAGAAATATCTGCATATGTTTTTAAATATGTAAGTATAAGTAGAAAGTGGTATATATATATATATATATATATATATATATATATATATATATATATATATATATATATATATATATATATATATATATATATATATATATATATATATATATATATATATATATATATTACAACAATTGTTCAAATGACCTCCGCCCACCTCCATACAGTTATACAGACGATTTTTCGAACTCTCTTCTCACATTAGCAAAGCTTCAAGAGTCAAAAAGTCGGCATTCTGTGATAATCCTCATCCGCAGCTCCTCAGGTTTTCTGGTCTTGTGGCATAAACTTTAGATTTTAGATGGTTACAAAAAAAAATCTAGAGGATTTAAATCTGGTGACCTGGCTGGCCACTCAACAGGTCCTCTTCACCAATCCACCTTCCCACCAGGAATTTTCGTCTAAATATTGGCGCACCCGACATCATAATGCGGAGGAGCACCGTCTTGTTGAAACGCATTTTGTCCTAGAAGAGTTGGATCGTTCTGTAAATTTCTGTCAATCTAGGATGTATGTGTTCCTCTAACAACTGTAGGTAGCCATTTCCATTCAGATTACCCTCAATAAGAAAGGCCCAACTAGATGATTGCCAAAATTCCTGCCCAAACGTTCAACTTCTGAGGTATATATATATATATATATATATATATATATATATATATATATATATATATATATATATATATATATATATATATATATATATATATATATATATATATATATATATATATATATAGACATTAGGCAATATTTCTGTTATTTGTTCCTAAGAAATATGATTTTTAGTTTTAGGTTATTTCTTAGTACTTATAAACAACGAGTCAACGTGTCTGTATTCCATTACTTAAGTGAATGTTTCAAAATGGGTGTGAACAAGAATTTATTTAGCTATGATTCTGTTCTGTTTGTTTCCTTTTGATATTTTAGTCTACAAATAAATATGACTTCTAAAGTTCAGTTTTTTGCTTTACTTCAAGCTCCTACCTACCTACCCCCGACCTTAAAAAAAATAAAAAAAACATGATACAAAATGCCCTAAGGGGCGCCAAAATCCTTTTTTGCACACAAGCGTCAGTAGCCCTAACGGGGACCCTGATTACAGGTATAAATCACCACCGAAAACTGAAACCGGATGCTCTTTTTCCAGAAAGAAAATTACTTAAAAATCTAAATTTTCCTGAAATCACGTTGAAAGAGGCCTCAATTGAGAATACGATTTTGAAACAACCCATATCCCGGTCTATAAATAAAAAGCCATAGGATTGTCAAGATTTTGAACTCGCCTTGAAGTTATTTTTTATAAAATAGGACCTACTGTTGTGATGTGTATTTGTTATAACCTATTGAAGTTTTGTTATATGAGGTTACATGTGATTGTTTGTATCATCTTTTAACGATGTGATCGGGAACTTGAGCCCATTTACACAGTGGACCTACAGCTTATAGTTGATTCCGAACCACTCTCCTAGACCGTGCACTGACAACTTCCACCACAAAGATAACAAGCTACAGTCATATTAAATTCTTTTCTTTGCAATCTTTGGCATCTTTCAGTCAATTTACAGGGACAATACATTATTTAGAGACAGGCCTAATTGGCCCTCACCCATATTATGTGTGGAAATTGGGATACTAGATTATTATAGACAGGTCTAATTGTATCTCACCCATATTATGAGCGGTAGTTGGCTTTCTAAGGCAGGGGTGCTCAAACGGTTGATCGCGAGTGCTTTTCGAGTAGATCTCGAGAAGAAAAAATTTTTAATAGGTAACTAAACTACAAAAATTTATTACGTAATGAAATAACACTCTGTTAGCAGCAAAAGGCGGCTCTATCAAAGGAACGCGCGGTACTTGTCAAAGAAGAGAGTCGTTTTTATTTTTTCCGCTTATCTAGAAATTTCGGGCGGGCGTTTGACTGGAACATTCGGGACTTTCGTTCACGCCGATATAAATGTTGCGCCTGCAGGAATTGGAGTCATTATGAATTGTAACTTGAAGGCAATACAAAGTTTATTATTAAAAAGTACAAAATGAGTGTAGCGAAGGAATCTGAAACGTATCAGTTTAATAACGATTGGGAGGAAAAATTTTTCTTTTGTATGGTGAAGGATAAGTGCATTTGCCTTATTTGTCGTGCGTCAGTTGCAATACCTAAGCGTAGTAACTTAAAGAGGCATCATAAAACGGTTCATGAACACTATGAAAAGGATTTTCCGCGACAAAGTGAATTAAGATAAAAATAGGTAAAAAAACTTTTTAAGTTAAACGGTTTTATGTTAAACATACATTGCACTGTTTAAGATAAATGTACTAAAAACCAAAAAATAATAAAATAGATACAGTCGTGGGAATTATAAACATATGCATAAACTAAAATAAAACCGTGGGGCACGTCAATTGTCTACAAATTATCGACTTAATGTGCGATAGAAGAATCGTTTAATTCGTCGTTAGGCAGTTGACCCGCAGACGGTGAGGAAATTATTTACTATTTTCTTGCTCATGGAAATTCTAATAGTTATACACTCCATGTAAATAAAAGAGATGTTTTAACTAGTTTATCGTTGGACATTCACACTGCTGGCTGGCGAGGAATCGTTTCACTGCTTGTTGTTTGTCTTTAATCGACAAACATATGACAAAAGTACTACTCGCTCACTACTATGAAACCCTAAAACTCGCTTATAATCGAGCTTGCTAGCTTGTTTCCACATTCTAGCCCTACTTATCACACGTCCATCGTTGTCGGTTGCACAACTGCCTAATAATTATAGTGTAACATTACAAAACAAACATTTTAATCAACGATTGTAGACAATTGATGTGCCCCACGGTTTTATTTTAGTCTAGTCTATGCATATGTTTATAATTCCCGACTGTATCTATTTTATTATTTTTTGGTTTTAGTACATTTATCTTAAACAGTGCAATGTATGTTTAACATAAAACCGTTTAACTTAAAAAGTTTTTTACCTATTTTATTTTCTAGTTTTTAGTTTTATTTCGCATTCTTTTTAATTCATTTAGTGCTTCATTATTGCAAGGTTTCTTGTCCGTTAGTTTATTGCAATCCAACTCCTCTATACGTAGTCCCTGCAAAGATCTTACTCTACTAAGAGCCACGTAGGCTTAACCTTCTTCAAACAGTTTCGCACCTAAGTATACGACTGCGTGATCCACAGTGCTGCCCTGCATTTAATGTATTGTAGAAGCCCATGATAGTATTAAAGGCAACATTCTTCTTTCAGCTGTACCATAATTGTACTTAGCTGGAAACTGTATGGCTTTCGGGTGTATAAGATGTACTCCGTCTCTTGCGAAATCAATTCGGACGGAAGGTACATCTGTTGCATACATCTGAGTTCGACGAAATTGAGGCCAAATGATTTCGGTGATGTAGCCTATAGCGCCATTTACTAATCCCTTTGAAACGTCAATATTGGACCATAGCATGACTTTTGCCCCCACAAATATTTCCAGTTCCGCTGGTAAACCCCCAGTTTTGTTGATATCAGCTGGGTGGTGTACCGCTAACGGCGTATCATTTTTAGCCACCCTAACGCCACACAGTCCTCAACACGATACAAAATCTTGACTTGGGTGGTGAATTCAGGCTGGATACATTGTATTCTACTGGTTGAGCACTTTCATTTGATACCCATATTGATATGATTGATAAAACCTACGTTATCCGCCATTTTGTAGCGGCCGCCATCTTGGATTTCAATTTTTCATAGTATATTTTATTCTGATTGTTGAGCCCTTTCATTTGATTCCCATATTGATGGGATTGATAAAAGCTATGTTATCCGCCATTTTGTAGCGGCCGCCATCTTGGATTTCAATTTTTTATAGTATACTGTATTCTGCTTGTTGAGCCCTTTCATTTGATATCCATATTGATGGGATTAATAAAACATAAATTATCCGCCATTTCGTAGCGGCGGCCATCTTGTATTTATAATGATAATGAATAAATATAATTGTATTGTCACCAAAATCCAAAGTGTATACAAAATTTCAGATTAATCGGTTGACAGGAAGAGGGTGAAGTTTGAATTACTAAATTTGACCCAAGAATTAATAAAACAAACGGGGTGAGCTAAATAAAACCGTTTAAAAACGAAAAGTACGTGATTTGATATCTTGTTCAAAAAAATATATAAAATAATATAATAATAAAATAAACTAACAAACCATGTTACCAAGCGACTCTTGAATAACCAACTTAAAAGTTTATATAGTATTGTCGTAAAAGTTGGGTGATGCGACAATTTTTGTGGGGAGTGTATATTTACAAAGAAAAACAAATAATCCTCTCCATTGATATCAAAATCAGCTTTAGTTCGTATTTGAAAAACACAAGTTTGCTTCATAACTCAGAAACCGATCGCCAAAAAAATTTTTCCAATTCGTCTTTGCATTCTACTCAAAAAAGGGCCTGTATAATGTGAATATATTTTTGCCACTTCAGTTGGATTCAAGATATTTTTACATGTAAAAAATTCAAAATTCCGGAATAACTCGAAAACTAAGGAAAATAGCTGAAATCCGTTTTAACCAATTAGTTTTTCTCGAGAATCGACCTGGAGAGAGGAGGGATCATTTTTCTTTATCTACAATATTTCACTGGCATATTTAAAAGTTGAATTTGGTCCCCCCTGTACAGTGTTTTCTATGTGTATTTCTTACATTCACATTAAGAGAAATTGACTGTAATTATCAAGCATATTTGATGTAAATATACATGTAATTGAACAATATAATTGTCTATTTCCATCGATCGAATGTCTAAGATAATCCTTCACCAATTCCTTTCTCTACTTGATACATATATTAACATAGGAAGTAGGAAGTATTACATCATCAACATTTGAATAAAAAATATTTTTATTTGATACCTGAGCTTATTAATTAATGATGTTGGTCATGAAAAGGTCGAGGATCCAATAAAATTTTTGTCTGCTTAGAACTGCTACTTCCCTGCCTCTAACAAATGTTTCGTAACATAAAAATTGATAACATTATCGAGAAAGCAAATTTTGAAAGTTTCTGGAATCAGCAAGATAATTATTTTCAAACGCCTTACGTTCACATAAAAACACGCCACTTCTTATCATAATTCAATGAGAATAACGAGTAGGTAGATCTAGAGGTTATCTACTTAAATTCTGACATTAATATTTCGATTTTTCTCGAGAAATAACTCAACTACTACATCAATAACACAATTAAATCTGACCCATATATGAGAAATTCAATTACATCCGTTGAAGTTTTCAATCGATTGAAAAATTAGACTCGTTGGAAAAATGAAATGAAGTTGAATAAGATAGAAATAGTTTTAAAATTTTAATGACTTAACAGAATTAATTATTGTGCTTGACATTATACTGGATTATGTCTGATGTCAAACCAACGGTAAGTAAAAAGTGAAAGGATAGAATTCTGTTGGTTTTATCGGTGGTATTGCTCTTGGAATAATGTGCAACGTATTCTAGTGTTTCATGTTCAAAAGTTAGATATATACAATCGCAGCATGTTATTGGGATTTTTATTGAAACTTACTCCCTGCAACTTATGAAGCTCTTGGTTGATAAAAATCCGTAATCAAATGAAACAATGAATTAGTTTGAGACTTTTTACGTAGGTTCCTTTTGAATTTTGCGCCTCTGACTACTGCGTCATGTATTTCGACATTTTTTAACCTAACGTACTTACAACACTCTGACGTAGGAGTGAGTTTTGTTTCGTTTATAGTCATTTGGAAAATTCAACTTGGACAAAAAATGGAATTAACAGGATCATTTTCGTGCGATGATTTTTTTTACGATTTTCGTCGTGGATTAACTCGACCACAGTGCTTTGACTTTTGGTGATGAAGCTCCTGTGCTGTGCTTCACTCAGTGGCGTCCACAACTATTTCTGATGGAACCCCAATTCTGGTCTCATCCGAGAAAAGAACATTTTGCCAATTCTCAATATTCCAATTTTGGTGCTCGTTACACCAATTAAGTCTATAAATTTTTTTGTTGTCTGGTTACCTCTGGAACTCTTAAGGGCCTTCTGCTGTATGAACCTCTTGAACCAAATGGATGGTGTTCCAGCACATAAAACACGAGCTGTAGATTGGCAGCTAACAGAAATGTTCGAGGATAGATAATGGGGTAATCAAGGACCAAATTTATGGTCACCGCGTTCTTCGGACCTGCCGCCCCTTGATTTTTATGTATTGGACAAAATCAAGAGTGAAATGTATCTTATTCCTGTAAGAAGTAAAGAAGAGTTACTAGAGCGCATTCATTATGCTTTAAGTAATATTGATCCTGAAGAAACTAGGAAGGCAACTCATCATGTTCGTATACGAGCTGTCAATTGTATCGAGCAAAAAGGGCCCATATTGAACATTTATTCAGATCATAAATTAGTTTTCTCCTATGATGTTTGCTATCATTTATTCGTATTAATGTAATTATCTTCGATGATTGGTTTTCGTTAGTTCCTACAATTGTTATTCATCCGAATTGTAGAAAATTGCTTCTAATGCTTCGAAATTTTATTTTACTCATAGACGATAAATTTGGAAACTGGTTATTGAATTGCCTGCAATTTCTACCCACTACTTTTGACATTCTAAAATGAATTAAAAAAATTAAATATATTTTCGTTTGAATAACCAGTGGTTTTATTACAAATGTGTTGTATTTTTGGATATTTTCAATCTGAAATAACGACAATTCTTGTTGAAATATCAAATTCGAATGAACGAAGTGACAAGTACATTAGTTTTAGGCACCTGTCAGGTGAGCGTTGATTCAAATATTTCAAAGCATTCTTTGTTAGTTTTTGCAAAATCATCAAAATTCAATATACTCCCAAATTATTTCGGAACTATAAGAAATGGGTGTAGTACATGCTGATACAATTCCATCTGAAATTTGACGCTTCATCTGATGGCGATATAAAAATCGGCACGTGCCATTTGAAAAAATTGAGTTATTGCTGTTTGAAAAAGACCAAATTGAAAAAATCATACAAAACAACGCAATAAACATTTGACATGTGTAGACTGCTTAAAAAACTCCTCGATTCTTCTTCTATCCACCCAAGCAAAAATTGTGTCTGTAGTGCAAAAGATCTATGAGCTACAATTTTTTTAAATGTTCCTCAAAAATCGAGTTTAAAACAAAAATAATTAAATCTGTCAAAAGTTTTGACAGATAAATGCCAACAACTTGGGTATTTTATGCCTTGCTCAAATGTGGGTTCTTGATGTGGTGACCCACTTCCGGTACAACCGGAAATGGTATCACTTCGAAAATATTTCACTTCAATTGAAAATCGCTAGTTATGGCAGCGTATAAAATTTCAACTTGATATTGTAATTGGAACTCAAAAAGTTTTTAACGGACGGTCCCGGTGGATATCCTATATATATATATATATATATATATATATATATATATATATATATGCTCGTAAATATAGGCAACAGTGGATTCGTTCATGTAATATCCTACCTTAAAAGTGAACATTTATGTCAATATTTGAATAGAATCAATTTAAAGATCGATCATTTCAGTAGTTGTGGCGAAATTGGCATTTCTAATCATCTTATGCTGGATTGCAGTAATACTCGTCATCAATGTTATGAATTGAATGAAAATGTTAATTGAATCTTGAATGAATATAGTTGAGACAATTTCTAATTTTCCTGTACATTGATTACGTGTCCGTGCAAACTTCATTCATTCATCTACAATTCGATTCGATTTGGCAGCCTGTATAATAAAATGCGATTAGCACAATTAATTTTTAGCAGGAAAATTTTCAACGTAATACGGAATAAGTATCTCAGAAAGCATTTTTGTCGGAAAGTGCCAAATAAATAAATAATTATCATACTGATAATTGCTGTATATGAAATGAGGAAATTCAAGATATTCTTTAATCAATCATTCGACGTTGCCCCATTCCCATTTTCCGCACAGATACTTGAAATTAGTTATATCAAAAGCATATGTTTCGTTTCGAGTGATAATAAGACTCTATCTAGATATAAAAAATATTTATGCAAACCAGTACATTCAGTTGCAAAATATGCACTTAAAGGATTTAGATTGTTTAATCATTTAGGTCGCAGATTATTCCTGAACAACATAGATTTTAGAAGGGCAGATCATTTGAAACTAATCTAATTGATTTCGATGAATTTCTGTAGGATGTCAACGGATACGACGAAGTCATCTGCTTTGCCTCAGGTTTTCCACTTAACCCGATGTTTTGATAAAAGTAAAATTTAATTATTTACCGAAGACTTTTCATGAAAATTAATCACTGTCTGACAACACTGCAGGTTAAATTAGACAATTTTACCCTGCTTTGTGCAGCCTTTATTTAAATCTAATGAAATATCGAGCAATGTCTTATACACGTGGAAGGAATGTCCTAAGTAGGGTTTCATCAAGATAAGCAGCTTGAATAATCGAGGGGTTTGTCTTGGCTTGATTTTGTAACCCAAAAGCTTGACTTGACATCAAGCTTCTGGATTGTTGCTGTACCCCGTTAGAAGAAGGTAGTATCTCTAGTCAAACAAAATTTCCTAATTGGCTGAGACACTCTGGGATTTCTAAACTTAGCACAAACAACACATCGACGTGAATATGGACACTTTGAAGAGAAACTCCAAGCAAAAGCAAAGAATCTCTCAAAATATGTCAAGTGTACTAGTATCTCTAGTCAAAGAGAATTTCCTAATTGGCTGCGACACTCTGGAAATTCAAAGCTTAGGACGCTCGATATAGTCAATTCGTTTCGCAGCGCAACAAGTAGATAATAATAATAACAAAACCTCACAGGGCTCAGAAACATTATTTCTGAGTACAGGCTTAGCTATCCTAGAACCTGGCAATGATGTACAATCTACGGAATAAACGGGTTAATCGCCATTGTACCACCATAACCTCTTGTCGCTTTCAAGATTTAGGAAGAGGGTCTTATTCGGCAGTGAGTCACAGTCCCCTCGGTTAGCGACGGAAGCAGCTTGATATCGAGTAGGAATACTACAACACAAAACCTAGTGGGAAACAACATCAATACCTCCCAACTGACTCTTGATGTTGGTGCAAGCTATTATGCCTACAACCACGAGAGCCGGACTCCCTAGGAAACGCATGAAGTGGACCCAAAAAATGAATTCCTTCATTATGCGTTCCTACTACAAGATTACAAACTTAAAATCGGCAATGACAGCATACAGATACGCGTTACATTCGT
Organism: Cryptolaemus montrouzieri; assembly: GCA_013387265.2. Taxonomy (NCBI): domain Eukaryota; kingdom Metazoa; phylum Arthropoda; class Insecta; order Coleoptera; family Coccinellidae; genus Cryptolaemus; species Cryptolaemus montrouzieri. The sequence continues at coordinate 66,564,541 of JABFTP020000124.1, read as the reverse complement.
AGAAAAATATCCGGAATTACAGCACATATCCGAGTAGAGAATTTCGGTTCAACGAAGAACAATCTTTAAAAACAGTAACCCAGCTAAACGACCTAAACCACCGAAACTCAAGACGAACAAGAACACCAATATCATCCTAGCAAGCGTAATCTCAGTGTTTGAAGAATACACTGACAAGAACACTTTGGAAAAGATTCACAAACAACAAGTCTCCACAACTCTGATTCGAACCAGAAAGCGTCAGGAAACCACCATTACTGGAGAAGGATATTGATATTATTAGAGCTGAAATCGGTCGCCTCACACAATTCCTGAGAAACTAAAAACCTTCAAGGCGCTTGAAATCACATAAACGCAAAATTTATTGGAAAATTAGTACGAACACAAAACACCCTGATTCCAATTAACACATCGACGTGTATATGGACACTTTGAAGCAGCAACTCCAAGCAAAAGCAAAGAGGCCCTCAAGATACATCTAGTGTACTGAAAGGAAACAACAAAACCAAAGGTTCCTCCACAGCGCGGCCAATTTTTATAAGGGTTATAACAAAAGTGCAACCAACAATAACAGAGAAGTACCTAACGCACAGTTCTTGACCGATTATTGGTCATCACTATGGTCGAACCCCAAAGAACACAATAAAGATTCTGAATGGGTCATGAATGAAAAATATCGCCTTGATATCAAACATATGGACTTCGAAGGAATGACGGAGGAAGAAATCTCAACAGTAGTTAGAGCGACCAACAATTGGAAGGTCACAGGTATAGATAATATCCATAACTTCTGGTACAAGAAGTTTGATAAGCTCCATAGAGCCCTAGCGAAACAGCTCATGTATGTTCTTCAACATCCCAGGAAAACACCCACTTTCCTAACACAAGGCTTAAAATATATGCTACCTAAGTGGTATAGAACACAAGATCCGTCTTAGTATAGTCCAACCACTTATTTGCCAACGCTCTACAAAATACTCACCTCAAGCATATCCAATCGAATATACCAACACCTTGATGACAACAAAATATTAGCATAGGAGCTGTATTTTATTATTCATCTCAACGGATAAAATATTGTGCCATATTTTTGCAGAAGTAACCTTAACTTTATCTTCTAACATTTTCGAAATATTCGATTATTTGTAAAAATTTTGATGAAAATTCTACAAACCGTATCAAACTCATCAACATGCATCATTATTCGCACATAAGTTGTTTTTCTGTGATGATTCAAGTAGTAAAAATGAAACCTAAACAAGATAATTCTTTCAACGAATGATAAAATCAAGATGATTAAAACGTAAATCGAAGCATGTGCTGACATTTTTGTATTTGTGCCTTCTGTCAGGTGTACGGATATATCATATTATTCGTTATTAAACATTGTTAATGTGAGGTTTGAACCCAATGTCCCCTCAGTCACTGCCAAGAAGTTCCCCAAAGAAGAAATGGTTGATATGATTTTTATTCTGGGTGAGTGTTATAGAAATTCTTTGTTGGCTAGTAGAGTTTATGCACAAAGGTTTCCTGATAAGAGGCATCCTGATGCAAGATGCTTTGAAAAACGGGTAATATCGCTTACAAAAAACATGAATAACCAAAAACTGCTATAGCTGTAGACAACCAGTTATCAGTTTTGTTGACAGTGACAGAGGACCCATATAAAAGCCAAAGAGAGATTTCTCAGTTAATAGGTGTAAGTCAAACTTCTATCCTGAGAATCTTGAAAGTGAATAAATTTCATGCATATCATGTACAGCTGCACCAGGAACTGAACAATCAAGACTTGAAAATTGAATCAATTTTTGCATATGGGCAAGTGTCAAAGTAGCGGAAAATCCAAATATGTAGCACAGTTCTTTTCTCGGACGAGGCAACTTTCCACAAGAATGGGCTTGTTAACAGGACAACTTTAATTTTTACGCCACGGAAAATCCACACCTCATGAGACAAATAGATTACCTGCATCGTATGTCCTTGAATGTATGGGCCACAATAGTAGATGGATATCTAATTGGACCGCACTTTTTCGTCGGGCACCTCAATAGTGAAATGTATTTAGATTCTCTGCAAAATCATATACGAATGTTACTTGCCGATATACCAGAGCATATAGGACAAGATTTGTGGTTTCAACAGGATGGAGCACCGGCACATTACTCATAGCAGGTTAGGGAGCATTTGAATCATATATTTCCAAACAAATGGATAAGACGTGGTTAGATGGCCAGCTAGTTCTCCGGCCCTTACAAGTATAGATTATCTCTTGTGGGGTTATATTAAGGGCATCGTTTACCAGAATCCTTCTACAACACAGTTGGATATGGGATAGAGAATAGTCGATGCCTTTCAGTCATTTAATCCGCAAATGTTGTCGAGAGTTCAACGGCCTTTCCCCAGAAGGATTGAGATGTGTCTACAAAGAAACGTGCAATATTTCGAATACTTACTGAAATAGTTCAACACCTTGTAGATCATCTCACCGAAATGATATGTCCTAATGGGCTCTTCTTTCGCAATCTTTGATTTTATTATTTTAGTTCATTTTTTTATTTCGAAAATGGTCGAAAATAAAGATAAGGTTACTTCTGCAAAAATATGGCACAATATTTTATGCGTTGACATGAATAATAAAATACAGGATGTTCCATTTGAAAAAATGAAGATATGATATTTTTGAAATTACAATATTCAATAAATTTTTTGAGTCACTCCTATTTAAAATGAGGAAAATCTATTTCAATTCATCAATGAAGCTATCCTTGGGCAATAAGAAAACAAAAGAAAAAAAGGACCGAAGGAGCATGCGACGATGTGATAGCCTATTCTCATGAATTTTTACGGAAAAAAAATATTGTGACCAAACTACTCACCAAAATAACTTATTACTTAAAGACATTATAGCACAGTTAAGGACGCTCTTGAATCTTGAATCAAAAAATTGGTTTTCCAATCTGCAAAAACCTCCCAAGATTTTTTTATACAAAATTAGGACATCCTGTTCAATGCAAAATAAATTGCTGAAGTAGATTCTTACTTTCCAAATACAATATCGTTCGAACAAAAATGAAATCTTCAAGAGTGTACTAGCTACAGAGCACCGCGCCACTGGTGAATCACCCAGTATATAACTGAAAATTTCAGGAGAATATCTCAACTCTTTCTCCATAAACTTTTTATAGGCTATCCAACTTGGATCCCCAGTATAAACTCATATCTTTTAACTTCACAAACTTTTTGTACACGGTGAATTATCCGAGCATTCCTTTCATAATAATGCAGATTGGTTTCAAGCAAGCATGTTTCGACATCGGGAATGTCGACTATTAATACCAATAATATAAAGGAACCAACGGGCGAATCTACAAATCTACAATCTAGTCCGAAGAAGAGAGGATGATTGGAAACCATGTTTCTTCATAAGCTGCAAATTCCGCATGTAGAAGTAGGTCGTTTCAATTATAATTGCTCGGTTCTGGTAATAGATAATTGCATTTCCGGGATATTCTACGCTTAATGGACAAAGATCGAAAACCTAAGCAATTGAAGAAGAATGTTGTACGATGCTACAATAAATTTAATCGAAAATTATGCAAGGGTTCTTTTTGTACGAGGGTTATGAGAGAAGCTATTGGATTTGTAATGGATTGTTTTTTTTTCTGGTAGACTTTATGATGATGGCAACAATGGCCTTGATGTGGAGTTAGGAATGGGAAATGATATCATAATAATGAAAATAACCTTTCTTTAGTTTAACCTATTGATTTTTATTATTTCTTTCCACAAAGCCCCATGATATTTCATTGAAATTTCTGAAGAAAATTCTTCTTGTAGTTTATTATAATAATAATTTATATACAGGGTTTCCGTGAATTGCGTGTACAACGATTCTTCTGCTCGAAATAAGTCGATTTAGACCAAAATAATTGGAGAACGACTCAATCCATGGAACCAATATTGGGTATGTGTAATCGGGTGCGTTTTTCACGTTTTTCAGTGATCCACTCAATGACGTTGACGTTTTACAAGTGTCCCTAAAAACTCGAACGTGTTTTTAATCAACCATACTTTTCAACTGTCTGCGTTTGAGCTAAACTGTTTTAGACATTGAGTAGATAGGCCTAATTATCAAACTCTTTTGTCACTTGAGAAATTTTGATATGATGGGCGGTTAAATCACGAAAAACAGTTTTTCAATTTTATGATCCCATTTCTTTAACCACCTAGCAAGTCAAAAATATCACATTTGACCATTGACTGGTCTGGCAAATTGCCACTTCATTAGGCTTGACAACCAATATTGACACAACAGTAATTCTTAAGCTCTTAACTAGGTATTTTGGTGATTTTTTTATCAATATTAGGCACAGAGATGTACAGGAACCCTGAAATAGTTGATATGGCTATGATGTACGGATTTCGTCAAGGCAATGGACGTGAAAGCACGAGAATCTATGCTGAATTTGCCCAGGAATTTAGATCAAAGACGACAACGAACAGTAAGGATAGTAACACGCCAAGAACAAATTTTGGACATGGTTGAGAAAAACCCACATATCACATATTGACCATGTTGGCTTTAGATATGTTTCTGAAGTCTGGCAGATTATCATTTTATCATGCCTGACATCCTCTAGCTAACAAAATGATGTTTTCTAGGTTGCTAAATCGGATCAAGCAAATAGGAAATTCTATGTTCAGTAGTAAATCGAAACTAAAGAAAAAACAAATCACTTCAGAATAACGATTAATTAGTTTACACCCAAAATTTCATTGAACTATGTTGAATGTTCGAAAATTCCACCATTTTGCATAATACATGAGTTAATCCTATTTAAGAAATTAATTTGGTCATTTTTGAAGGAGTTTGCCGCATTTAAAATTTTCATATGTTATTCTTCTCGGGTGTCAATCGGAGAAGAGTACACTCTAGATTTTGAAGCACCCTTAAAAAAGAAGTCGCACGGTGTCAAGTCGGGAGATCGTGCTGGCCAACTAGCAGTTGCATCAGCTACCCTTCTGTTCCAACGATTAGCATACTCTGCATGTGAGAACTCGTGAACTGATAGAGTGAAGTGAGGAGCACGTCGTGCATAAACCACATGTCTGCACTTAGTAATACTGGAATATCGTCCAATAAATCCGGCAAAGTTTCTTGTAAAAAATTCAAATATGCCTCTCCGTTTAATCGATCTGGAATCACTACCAGTCCAATAATGAAATTGTTAATTACTGAAATCCATACTTTAATTTTGAATTGATTCTGATGATGTGTACTTGTAAAATCATGTGGATTTTCGACAGTGTACACGTGTTCATTGTGAAGGTTAGTGATGCCATATCTAGTAAAAGTGCATACGTCAGTGAATAGAGTTTTCCTACTGAAGTGGAGATCATGAGTTCTCTTCTCTTGGATAAATCGGCAGAAAGTTAGGCGATTCTCAGGATCGTTGGGAAGTAAGTCCTGAACTTTCTGAATGTGATAAGGATGAAATAATTGTCCTTTGAAGACATCATGAATCATTGTTTTAGGAACGACCAACTGAAAACCTAAACACCGCGTGCTTAATTGTGGGTTCTTCTCAATCATGTCCAAATTTTTTCCTTCGCGTTTTACCGTCCATACTGTTCGTTGTCGTCTTCGATCCAAATTCCTGGACTTGAAGCAACCATTCTCGCGGAGGCGTCTCTCCAGATTTCCAAACGTTTGGTTGTGCATATACTCATATAGCATATGCTCTCGCGCTTTCACGTCCATTGCCTTGACAAAATACGTACACCATAACCATATCAACCATTTCAGAGTTACTCTACATCTCCACGCCTAATAGTGATAAAAAAATCTCCAAAATAACTAGCTAAGAACTTAAGGAACACTGTTGTGTCATCAATTGGTTGTCAAGCCTAATAAAATGACAATCTGCCAGACCACAGCAATAAATCCAAAGCCAACATGGTCAAATGTGATAATTTTGACTTGCTAGGAGGTTGAAAAAATGAAATCATGAAATTGAAAAACTGTTTTTCGTGATTGAACCACTCATCATATCAAAATTTCTCAGGAAACAAAAAAGTTTGATAATTAGCCTTGCTATTCGATGTATAAAACAGTTTTGCTCAAACGCAGACAGTTGAAAATTATGTTTGATTAAGAACACGTTCGAGTTTTAAGGGACACTTGTAAAACGCCGAGTCCCAACACAACAAAAGTTTGTATTCCTAGCAATGCTTAAAATCTCGAAATGACCTTAACCTACATCCATTCAATGACATAATTCTTATTCTCTGCTATCATTCTCAAGTAACGATTCAGGTCCTCATCACTTCTAAGTTTTTAATCAACAAGGCAATGTAATAATTTGAGACATTGATTGAGTGGCCAGACAGGTCACCTGATTCGAGTCCTTCAGATTTCTTTTTATATCGTGATCTCAAATTGAAAGTTTATGCAACACAACTTGTAAACTTGGATGAGTTACGGACAAGAATTGTCACCGAATTCAGACACAAGAAGTTTTTCGAAATGCAACAAGAGAATTCGAGAATAGTTCGTAACAACGCTGAGGTCATTGAGTGTATCACTAAAAAACGTTAATAACGCACCCGATTACGCATACCAAATATGGTTTCTATCGATCGAAACGTTCTCGTATTATTTGAGAAATAAAAACGAAATCTTTGGATTTGACGACCTCTAGCGGCCAAACGAAGAAACTTTCAATATAAGTAGGCTGGCATAAATCGACTTATTTCGAGCTGAAGGATCTGTGGTATAACGTTGTACATGCAATTCACGGACCTCCTGTGTACAGAGTGTTCCAACGAAAATTTGACACCTCTTCTATCTCAAGTTAAATTTTCGCGGAAAATGCTGATACATGTCAATTTTTGATAGGAGGGGGAACTATTTCTGAGTTAGTTCCGAGAATGTAAAATCAACCCCCTACCCACAGCATCACCTAAGCCAAAAATGATTGCAGGAACATTGGGTCGAGTGGTATTTCTCTCGAAATTTTAATTCTCTATTCGAAAATAGTATCCCAATGAACATGATTGTGATATCATCACAAGAAAAGTGTGTTTTCCAACGCCACCCTCTTTATGTCAAGCAAAACTGATTGTAGCGGAAAACGCTGATGCACCTTAATTTTTGATTGGAGGGGGATGCATTTTTTAGCTGGTTTAGTGCATGTGAAAACGTCTCCCTGCTCTCAACAGCACATAGGTAAAAGCTCATTATAGGGAAAGTGAATCCAGTTGAATATCTTTGGAAACGTCTTTCAATTCTCCATTCCAAAATAGTATCATGATGAATATTTAGTATCACACAGGAAGTCCCAACACAACAAAAGTTTGTATTCCTAGCAATGCTTAAAATCTCGAAATGACTTTAACCGACTTCCATTCAATGACATAATTCTTATTCTCTGCTATCATTCTCAAGTAACGATTCAGGTCCTCATCACTTCCAAGTTTTTAATCAACAAGGCAATGTAATAATTTGAGACATTGATTGAGTGGCCAGACAGGTCACCTGATTCGAGTCCTTCAGATTTCTTTTTATATCGTAATCTCAAATTGAAAGTTTATGCAACACAACTTGTAAACTTGGATGAGTTACGGACAAGAATTGTCACCGAATTCAGACACAAGAAGTTCTTCGAAATGCAACAAGAGAATTCGAGAATAGTTCGTATCAACGCTGAGGTCATTGAGTGTATCACTAAAAAACGTTAATAACGCACCCGATTACGCATACCAAATATGGTTTCTATCGATCGAAACGTTCTCGAATTATTTGAGAAATAAAAACGAAATCTTTGGATTTGACGACCTCTAGCGGCCAAACGAAGAAACTTTCAATATGGGTAAGTTGGCATGAATCGACTTATTTCGAGGTGAAGGATTTGTGGTATAACGTTGTACATGCAATTCACGGACCTCCTGTGTACAGAGTGTTCCAACGAAAATTTGACACCTCTTCTATCTCAAGAATTTTCGAGGAAAAAGCTGATACACGTCAATTCTTGATACCCACAGCATCGCCTAAGCCAAAAATGATTGCAGGGAAATTGGGTTGAGTGGCATTTCTCTCGAAATTTTAATTCTCTATTCGAAAATAGTATCCCAATGAACATGATTGTGATATCATCACAAGAAAAGTGTGTTTTCCAACGAAAATTCGCCACTCTCTCTATGTCAAGCAAAACTGATTGTAGCGGAAAACGCTGATGCACCTTAATTTTTGATTGGAGGGGGATGCATTTTTTAGCTGGTTTAGTGCATGTGAAAACGTCTCCCTGCTCTCAACAGCACATAGGTAAAAGATCATTATAGGGAAAGTGAATCCAGTTGAATATCTTTGGAAACGTCTTTTAATTCTCTATTCCAAAATAGTATCATGATGAATATTTAATATCACACAGGAAGTCCCAACACAACAAAAGTTTGTATTCCTAGCAATGCTCAAAATCTCGAAATGACCTTAACTGACATCCATTCAGTGACATAATTCTTATTCTCTGCTATCATTCTCAAGTAACGATTCTGGTCCTCATCACTTCCAAATTTTTAATTAACAAGGAAATGTAATAATTTGAGACATTGATTGAGTGGCCAGACAGCTCACCTGATTCGAGTCCTTCAGATTTCTTTTTATATCGTCATCTCAAATTGAAAGTTTATGCAACACAACCTGTAAACTTGGATGAGTTACGAAGAAAAATTGTCACCGAATTCAGACATAAGAAGTTCTTCGAAATGTAACGAGAGAATTCGGGAATAGTTCGTATCATCAAATTTTTGTTGAAATACAAACTTTCGTTGTGTTTGAACTGCCTGTAAGATATTAAATATATATGAAGATACTTTTTTGGAGTAAAGAATTGAATGATATGCCACTCAAGATACTCTCTCTTTAATCAATTTTCGGAGCATTCCAGAGAATTTGCCGCGGAATTTCCTGCGAAAAAGATCCCCAACCTGTTATTGCGAGAGGCTGGAGATAACACGTGATCTCCAGGTGGTCGATGATGGGCACTACTGTCTTTTGGACACTATCCATTAGATGTAATGAAGGTTTAGGTATGGAGCCCCACATATAGAAACAGTATTCCATACCTAGTTGCACCTGTCCTTCCTTGTCAGCCTTTCTTGGTCCACTTCTGAACATAGGCCTCTCTGTGTCGCTTCCATTGCTATGTGTCTTGTGCTATTCTAAACCACTGTCCTCCGACTTGGTCTTTTATATCGTCAATCCAACTTCTTTGCGGCCTACCTCTACTTCGCTTGGTCTCTCTAGGCCTCCATTGAATAACCCTCAAGGTCCATTGCTCTCTGTCCTGCCTTGCAACATGACCTACCCATATCCATTTCAACTCGGCTATTCTTTTTATGATGTCTGAGACTGATTTCGTCGTTCCTTACTCGGTCTTTCAAGGATATTCCCAGCATTGTACGCTCCATAGCTCTTTGAGTAGTCCTTAGGCGATTGGCACTATGCTTCGTTATTGTCATAGTTTGAAGTCCGTATGTAGCTAAAGGTAAGATACAGGAGTTGTAAACTCTTCTCCTTAAGTCAATTGGGATATCGCTATTTTTCAGGATATGTTGAAGTTTCCCGAAGGCGACCCAGGTTAACTCAATTCTTCCGGTTATTTCGGCTTTCTGGTTTTCTTTTTCTAGTTTGATGGCGTGACCCAGATAAACGACGCTTCATTCAGCTGCACTAACATCTCTTCTAACTCATCTGTGTTTTCAGCGATAGGGACGATGTCATCCGCAAAACGCAGATGATTAATGTACGAGCCTTCGATTTTGATGCCCTTTTCTTGCCATTCCAATTTCTTGAATACGTCTTCTAGAGCCAGGGTGAAAAGTTTCGGTGATATCGTATCACCTTAGCGCACCCCACGTTTAATATCAATTCTTGCAGTTCTTGTATCAACATCAATTTTGACATGCATAGTTGCTCTCTGGTATATATGGTATTCCTTATAACTGCACTGTACCTACAGTCAATTCTAGCATTATTCATAGCTTTTAGAAAGGACCATGTCTCTATCGAGTCGAACGCTTTATGGTTGTCTACAAATGCCAAATATATAGGTATATTGTACTCAGTTGTTTTTTCCAATAGTGTACGCAAAGTCTGCAGATGGTCTATGGTGCTGTAATCACCCCTAAAGCCAGCTTGCTTTGGTGACTAATAGAAATCTAGTTTATTCGTGAGGCGTTTTGTTAGGATTTTTATAAAAAGTTTATTGGGGTATTATAACAGATTAATAGGGCGATAGTTCTAGATGTTACTGATGTCTCCTTCCTTGAATAGCAGCACGACTTCTGCATTGTACCATTCTTCTGGAAGCTTACATTCTGGCAGACATTTGTACAATAGAATTTGAATGAGTTCCATGAGTCCTCCACCAAGTTTCAGCATTTCAGCAGTGACATGGTCCTTTCCTGGACACTTTCCATTTTTCATACTTTTAAGTGCACTTCTAATTTCACTGAGGCATATATCTGGCAGGTCCTCGGATCCCACATGTACTTTGTATAAAATCATAAGTTGTGATGCGTAAAGTGTTGCTTGGCTCTGAAAGGAAACTGAGTTTAACAGAAGCAGATTTGGCAATGGCTTACACATGGTCATACCAGCAAACTCCGGTATTGGTTGTTATGCCGATTAGATGTGTATCCTTTCCTAAGAAAATTCCATGTCCTTGAATGATCAAAGGAGGATCCCCAGCAGTAATTTTTGTGGAAATCATTGTTGATGTCGCCTTATTCACGTTAAAATTGACCAAGTTCAACCGGTCCCTCTCTGATATCTGCTCCAATACTCTGTTAGTTGTTGTTGGCGATTATAGAACGCTGACTATAAAATGAGGACACCAGAGTAGAGTCGTCTACAAACCCAAATATTTTATTTCCGTTATGGTGTAGATTATTACTCTGGAACAGAAAGAGAGATGGCTAGAGTATGGAGCCCTGGGCTACTCCTGCTTTAACCTAAAAAGATTCACTCGTCACACCATTCTTAAGTCTTTCATTGAAGTAGCTTTTCACTTTATCAAATGTTCCTGAAACGCACATAATCCGCTTCAGTTTTAGGTTTTGGATTTTTCTTCCAGTTCTTATAAGCTCTCTTTTTAACTGTGACAGCTTTTTGACGGTTTTAAGTGAACCAACGCTATTGTGCGGGTGTTTCTTTCATGAAGGTTGGAATATAGAGGTCCGAGTCTGCAAGAATAATATCAGTGACTGATTCAGGGCAGACAATGATGTCAAGATCTGAGAAACAGACGTCATTAAAGGGAAGAGACGAGAAAAACTAGCAAAGTTCCTCCCAGCTGGCTCGGTTGTAATACCATATCTTCCTGGAAGGCGTTGAATCCTTATTGCGTATCTGTAAGAAACAAGGTTGGGTTCGGAGTTACTTAAGGGTGCTGAGATCTGTAAACGGATATCATCTGGATCTGAAACAAGCAAGAGATCGATAGTATTGGTAATATTGGTTCTGTTGTCAGGAACTCTATTCGGCTCATCGACAAGTTGAGTTAAGTTACGGCTGATCGCAAAGGCTTCCGCTTGTCTTCAGATAGATAGATATGTCAACATCATCAGTTGATGTTGTTGACATAATGATCACCTCTGCTGACGGATTCTGTATTTGGATCGTGTCTACCTTGGCACCTAGGTACCCAAACAATCTAGCGTCGCCCTCTAACGTATTCTCTCTTTGAAATGCAACATCCGGTCTGATAAAGATACAAAGCTTTCCCTTAATCGAAACCATAGTCATTGAAACAGAGGAAGAGGGGTGCCTGTTGTTGGCATCATTTGAGTTTCTGTTAGAGCTAGGACATGAGGTTACATGTCTTGAAAGTGCTGGTGTATTGCACTCAAATTTATGTTGGTATGTCGTAGCCCTCTTATGTTGCAAAACTCAATAACGAATTGGTTTCTCTCATTGGATTTTAGGAGACTTCATGCGTTTGCTAGAGAACCGTTGTTTGTTGTAGTACCATCATGAGTCTCCGAAGACAGTTCCACCGAAGATCCGACTGGGAAACAAGTTCCGTATAATGTTGTCCCAATAGAGCTCATCACGTTACATCTGAAAGAAAAACTCTTTCGACTGTGGAAACCGGACTATCTACCAAGGTGATGGTATGACATCGGGCGATGAGAGTGGTACCGTCTTCCCCCTAACTGTAATTTTGATTCTTGTCAATTAGAGAATACCTACTCCAAGAAATTTCGTTTTTTCATCCAGTTTCGTTCACTCAGGTCTACTTTAAACGCATGAACGAATTCTGATGACTACTCAAGTAAAAATAGAGACACCTGAAGGAAAAGCGACAATCGCATCATTTAAATATGACGAAACCATGTGCAACGAATGCGAAGTTGATGAAAAAATTACACTTACGAGATATTTCAACACATCAATACTTAATGCATTTCAATCGAGTGCAAATCAATAAGGAAGGCTGGAAGAACCGTAATATCGCAATAAATAATTCTATTTTCTATGGAAATCATAACAGAATCACTTTAGAATCGCATTTCTAGTCTTGTCACAGTTATGTTCAAACAGCTGACAGCTGTGTCAATAGTTGGAGAAGAGGATGAAATTGCAACAACACCTCTAGGTAAATAATCACGAGTTTACTGCAATTTTCTTATTGCATGAAGATTTATGTCTATTTCGATTAAGAACTTTGAATTATACAAGGAGTACCCAGAAAGTTTAATGAAGTGACTGAAATGTCAAAAAATGGAAAGATAGTGTAGATAATATAAAAGGAACGAATTTGTCGGTGAAAGGGTTATGTTAGAATACTATTTTAAGACCTCTGGATGATCACAAAATGATGTTCAACTAGAGAACTTTTCGAACACAACTCAGAAACATCCTTCCCTATGTGAAAGCTTCACAATACTGCAAAATATGTTCAAAGCTATTTTTTGTGGGAATAAAAGTGGAATGTTAATACAGTTTTCCTGAAAACATTGCTAATTTGAGAATTGAGAGTAATGAATACTTGCATATAGACAAATCGGAAAAAAGGAGGGTTTCACTCTGAAAGTAATCTACTATGAGGTAGTGCACGGCGCCCTTATGGGAGCACTCAGGCTCTTTGGCCCATTGTGCTTGCCGTGTTGTGTTATTTTATCAGTCTAGCAGAAACTTTTTGATGAAGTTGGCAAGACTGTTGTAGGGGACCGCCTTGATCATCCGGCACTAAGTGTTTCAGTCCCCAAAGTGTTCAATCTGGTCGCCCTATGAACGGGACATTCGAAGAGGGTGCTTCAACTAAAACTAAACACAGGCTATATCTACCAAGATATTCATTTCTGATCAAAACGCAGTAACAGATCAATTTTTGTTTCAGGGGAGATATCTTTTGAGGCACAATACTTGCCTGAAATATCAACCCCTAAGCGGGGTTGCAATCATGAACATTTTGAAGAGGGAAGATGGGTCGAGTGATGACTCAAAAGAAAGGTGGTATCTTTATCTACATTGCCTTGAACGAATTTCTATTTTTAATTGAAAACTGTAAAAGATACAGGGTGAGCAACTGAAAGATAGGGAAGACTATTTCCCTGAGACTATTCAAGTTTCAGTGAGGTGAAATGGAACAGATCCATGCTGATCAATGGCAGTCATCATCAAGTACCATCCTCATCTCGAATTTCAACACCTGGAGCAGGTGACAACCCTTGAAAATTGAAAATTTGGAAGAGGGTAGATGGGTCGAGTGATAACTCGAAAGAAAGGTATTATCTTTGTCTGCATTCACGTGAAAGAATTTTCGCTTTTGATTGAAAACTGTAAAAGATACAGAGTGAGCCACTGAAAAATAGGGAAGTCTATCGCCCCAAGACTATTGGAGTATTAGTGCGAAAAACTGGAATAGATTCGTTTAAATCAAAGATGATAGCCTTTGATCTGGAATGAATCTGTTCCATTTTAATGCACCAATACTTGAATAGCTCAAGGCGATAGATAGTATCTTCTATTTTTCAGTAGCTCACTCTGTATTTTCTTCAGATTTCAATCAAAAATGAAAATTCGTTCACGGGAATGCAGACAAAGATAATACCTTTCTTTCTATTTATCACTCGATCCATCTACCCTCTTCCAAATTTTCAAGGGTTGTCACCCCTGCTCCAGGGGTTAAAATTCGAGGTGAGGATGAAACTTGATGATGACTGCCATTGATCAGCTTGGATCTGTTCCGTTTTACTTCACTAAAACTTGAATAGTCTTAGGGAAATAGTCTTCCCTATCATTCAGTTGCTCACCCTGTATCTTTTACAGTTTTCAATTAAAAATGGAAACTTGTTCGAAGCGATGTAGACAAAGATACCACCTTTCTTTTGAGTCATCAGTCGACCCATCTTCCCTATTCAGAATGTTCAAGGATTGCAACTCCGCTTAGGTGGTTAGATGGAACAACATGGGCTGGCAAATTCAGCAACGTAGAATGCCTTGTAGAATACTCCAATAACTAGAAAATCTGCTTCCTGAAATTTGGAACTCAGTGGCTCAAGAGTACATCCAAAATTTGTTTGCGGTGCTTCCGAGACGTATACTGGCAGTAATTAGGGCCCGGGGAGAAACACTCGATTTCACAAATGATTAGTAACCATTCGATGCCAGTTGATTGGTCTCTTCGCGAATGTTTGAAGATGGTAGAATTTTTAATTTTTCATTAATCTACCAGAATATATACATACTATAGAATCATCAGACAATGATATCAATGTATCAACGAGTAGTGTCAGAGGCTTTCTCCCCGGAAAAATCCAGTGTACGGACCTTAGTCAAGTAACACTGAATGTTACTCATTAATAGTTTCCTTTGTGTGAAGTGGTGAACGATCGAATAGAATACTGCTCTGAATATAAATATGACAAAATTGTCAGTTAATTATATTACATTTATATAAACAAATAAATAAAATATGAAATGAGATTCTGAGCAGTATAAACTAAAGAGAAAACCTATGACTCTACCTCATTATTATTTTCGGAAAGAAACCTACGAAGAATATTACAAGATTTGATGACTGTTATTTTTGTAACTGTTCAAACAAATTTTTCTTCAGACCCAAAATCTCAATACTTTTGTGAAGATTTCTAGGAATAACACCTGTTGTGGAAATAATAATCAGTAGAATAAATATTTTCTTCATTTTCCACATTTTTTAATCTCGTCGCCAAGCATCATATATTTAGAATTTTTTCATTGTATTTATTTTGTATATTATGTGTGTCGGGTATAGCAATGTCAATTATATATGTTATTTGATTTTGTTTATCATTAAGAATGATATCTGGTCTATTGTGTTTTACAGCTCTGTTGCAAAGAATTGTTTTATCAAAATAAAGTTTATATTTGTCATTTTCACAAATAATCTCAGGTTCATATTTTTGAAATTTTTTTTTATATATTTCCATAGTGATTTTTTTCGGGTTTAAGCTTCATAAGAATATTTAAACACTATCTAAAATAGACGTTTCAGAATTTTTCTTCCTTCGTCAGTATTGAATCTACAACATTACAAGAATATACATTACGATTCATATTAAATTATTCCTAAAATGTATCTTACCCACTAATCTTTGGATGATTGTTTTATTTTTATTTGTAAGAACTCTAGATTCCACTTTGTGTTTTGGAGATGTAAGTTTTCGGAGGTTATGTGTGTTGAAATTTTCTGGCGCTGTTTTCTTTGTGGATGTTTCTGGGATCTGTTTGTACTATGCTGTGTTCTCTGTATCTACTGTGATCGTTAACCTTTTTGAAACGTGTTTCTTTTGTTCTCTGTTATTGTAGGAGATCTATGTATATGGAGCTTAGTGTCTTTATGTCTTTCCGGTCATTTACAGAGTTGTCTATGTTTTTTTGTATGTGTATCATCTCAAGTATTTCTTTCTTTTTTCTGTTGTGTTTTTTGTCAAGAATTTTTGTCTAGTCATAGTCAAATTCGTGTTTTTCTTATTTTTTGTGTTTGTTTAGTGCAGTGCTGTCGGTTTTTGCGTATTTATGGGGTTTGAGGTGTTGTTCTGTTTATCCAATGTAGACCTTTCCGCTGTTCTTGCAGAGTATGGCGTAGACTATACTATTCTCCATGTGCGGTATTTTGGATTTTAGTTTTGTTTGTACGTGTTTTATTTTATTCGTGGTTGAGTAGGCTATTTTAAAGTTATAAGGTTTGATGATGTTCTTGATGGTTTCTGTTAGTTTCTGGTATATATCGTGTGGTGTTAGTAATGTCGTTTTTCTTTTTTGTTCTGTGTTGTACAGTGTATGTGTTCGTTCTTTGATGATTCTGTTTGTTGCGTTTTCTGGGTAGTCGTTATTTCTTAGTAAGTCTGCGTAGATCTGAGGTGATTTTAATATTCAAAAAAGGCCACAAAGACGACATAAGCAATTACAGCCCGATAAGTCTCCTTTCACATTTCTACAAACTGCTAACGAAGGTAATAACTGTCCGACTCACAAATAAACTCGACTTTCATCAACTCGTCGAGCAGGCAGGATTCAGAAAAGGTTTCAGCACCATCAACCACTTACAATCCATTCAAACTCTGATAGAGAAATGTTGTGAATACAGTATCAACCTACGTCTGGCTTTTGCAGACTTCAAAAAAGCGTTCGGTTTCATCGAACGTTGGGCAGTAACTAAAGTATTGAATGATGCAAGGATAGGCTCCAGATACACCACCCTCTTAGGGAATATAAAAGCGCCACATTGAGAGAGGGTCGACGAAAGACAATCTAGCTCAGAAGGAAGTAAGACAAAGAGATACAATATCTTCCAAACTCTTTAATCTTGCTCAAGAAAACATCTGTAAAAAACTCGAATGGGGCGAAAAGGTATCAATGTAAATGGAAAACACCTCCGGTTCGCCGATGATGTGGTCTTGATCAGTTCAAACGAGGAATATTCAAGAACTATATTAACTCAACTAACTTGAGCAACACCGAACATACGGTGAGAATAGATAATCAGCTGATGGAAAAAGTTGAAGTTTACATTTATCTCGGTCATGTTCTAAAAGTAGGAAAACAAAACCGGGTGGCTGAAAAGAAAAGAAGAACCCGACTTGGATGGACAGCGTTTGGTTAGACTTCGAGGAACAGAGATGTTCCCATCTCCTTACGCAGGAAGCTGTTCGGCTCCTGCGTTATTCCCGTCATGACCTATGACCTAGAGACTGTGACACTAACTGAGAAGAACGCAGAAATGCTGAGAGTTGCCCAAAGACATATGGAAAGTAGCATGCTGGGAGTGACTTTGAGAGACAGAATCCAGAACGTAGAGATATGGAGAAGAACCTGTGTTACAGATATAATGGAAAGAACTAGTAAATTGAAATGCAGTTAGGCAGGGCACGTTGTCAGGAAAACAAAAGATGAATGGCAAAATAGACTAGTGCGATATGGAAGATGGAGCCCAGAAGAAATATACGAGTCACTGAAAAGAAAAATTCACGAAGCAGCATATGAAGCATTGGGAGAAAAATCACATTCAACGCCAAGACACAGAACCCTCCATGGTGGACACAAAATCTAAGAACAAATACAAAAGAAGAAAATAGTTTACTATAGATGGTTTTCAACAAAAACACAGGAAGATAGAAAGAACTACCAGAAAGAAAGACGCGACACAGCCGATGCAATTAAAAGATCACAAAACGAATACTGGGATAAAACGTGCGAAGAAATAAATAATAGTATGGGTAACACCAGAGCGAATAAACCCTGGAAAAGCATCAAAGTTTTACGCACGAATAACAGCCTCATTGGAATGAACGATTTATTAAAATACTATAAAGATCTTCTAACTGAAGATAGACCTCAATTTCAACAAGAGCAAAATTTCAGAAGTACCGAAGAGACCATAGAGATTCAGAATATTTCATCTATGTAGGTGAAGAGGCTGTAAAATTTATGAAAAATGCCAAATCTTCTGGCCCAGATAACTTGAACATCGAACTCGTCAAGGCAGCACCCGATGCTCTCATCGAATGAATTGTGGTACTTTTCAATAAGTGCCTAAAAGGTCAGAAACAGCCTGAAGAGTGGGGAAGAGCCATCATTATACCCATATATAAGAAGGGAGACAAACGTAATTACACTAAATATAGAGGTATATGGGTGATGAGTTCTTCTGCAAGATTATACGGCAGGGTTCTGAAGCGCCGAATTGAGGTCGAATTCCAGGAGTATGAGGAGCAAAATTGCCTTAGAGATGGCCGGTCTTGTACTGACAGTATTTCTGATTTGAAAATTCTTATAGAGAAAAGAGTGGTGAGGAGTGGAGAGGCACATTTAATATCTGTAGATTAGCAAAAAGCTTATGATACTGTACCATTAAATAAGTTATGGTACAAGATGAAATTGAGCAGTATCAGCCAGACCTCCATACAAGATGTAAAAAATCTTTTAAGTGACTGTACAAGTAAGATTAAAATGAGAGGAAAGCTTTCAGAAGAATTCGATATGTCAAAAGGGCTTCGACAAGGTTGCTCTCTAGCCCCACTACTATTTGAAATATATCTTGACGAAACACTGAGAGCGTGGAAAAGATGATGTTATGGTATGGGGCTACCAATTGCTGACTACTTCCTCTGTACACTTCTTTTTGCTGACAATCAGGTGGTGATTGCAGGTGACAGGGATGATGCTAGCTATATGCTACGGTCTTTGAAGGAGTATTTCGAAGAATTTGGTTTAGTGCTGAATGCAAGGAAAACGGAATACATGACAGTATGCTCTGATGATAAGAGCAACTTGGAAATAGGATCTGGCCAAACGATAAAGCACAGTGACTTCTTCAAGTACCTGGGCGTTACACTTGCGGAAAATGGAGAAAGTTCAAACGACGTCTCCTAAAAGGAAAGAGGGTGATTCGTCAATTAAATTCAATGCTGTGGAACAAAAAACTAACAAAAGGAACTAAACATCTTATCTACGACACAATATTTGAAACTATCACAACCTATGAGGCAGAAACGTGGGAGCTCACACACAGAGAAAAAGACGGACTGAAAGCTTTAGAGATGGACTTTTGGAGACGAAGCAGTGGAGTATCAAGATTGGAACACGTGAGAAATGAAAGGATTAAAGAGATAATGAAGGTAGAAGGAAATATCTTGGAAACTGTGAAGAGTAAACAGCTAAAGTGGTACGGTCACTTGCAGAGGATAGAAACAACATATCTAAAAATATCTGGAATTGGACTCCAGCAGAACGAAGGAAGAGAGGACAATTGAGGAAGCTGGCAATTGAGGAAGCCATGCGGTCAAGAAATTTGGAAGAAGGAGATTGGTGTAACCGGAATTTGTTGAAATCGAGAAGGAGAAACGACGACAGTTGTTAATCCACTCGCATGTATATATATATATATATATATATATATATATATATATATATATATATATATATATATATATATATATATATATATATACTGGAGATCTAGAAAAAGCAAGAAGGGCATTGGAAGACCACAGAAACGATGAGTACATGACCTCAGACAATACGCAGGCTCCAACTGGTATCACCGCGCACAGGACAGGGAAGAATGAAAAAGGTTGGGAGAGGCTTACGTTCAGCAGTGGATGACTGGGAGCTGATATGAAGATGATGATGCCTCCCACACAAGATGCAGCTCGTTTTCACAGTCTCCGAGTATGTCACAAGGTCCAGTCGTGCCTAGGAAGATATCGAAATCCTGATGATTGGGACAGGAAAAAGCATGCAAACTTAGGATACCAATACAAGCGTCCAGCGCCCCCCGATCTCATAAAATTAATTTTTTGCAGATGCAGAGGAAATTGTGGAAGCATGTGTAGCTGCAGAAAAGCAGGCCTCAAATGCTTTACAGTATGCCTCCATTGTTCTGGCGAAACATACAGCAACATCATCGAAATATCAAAGATAATGGAAGAAAATTTTAACTCCTGTCATCCCCCAAATCTTCACATTTGACGTTGAGTTAAATTCTGAGCCACAGCGTGGACCATCGAAGAAAAGTAGAATAGAATAGCTAGCGAACGACTGATTGGAAATAGCATTATGTCATCGACAAGATGTCAGTGAAGTTGGCCTACTGGGGATACCACGTAAAAAAAACGCTCCTACAGAATCTACCTCATAGGTGGCGGGAAAAAGAGTTAGCAATGAATAAGTAAAGTTGTAGGTAGGGATTTAACAAAAAAAAATATCATTTACAATAAAGAAAAGATCATAAAACTAAGTTAATCATTTTGTTTTGACCTGATTCTCATGAGCATTGACGAACCCGGTCAAATTTGGAGCGCTGTAACAGCGTTGTAAATGAATAAAATCACAAAAAATTTAAGGGAAAATTTTTCCTCAAAAGACCATCTACAAGATTGAGATAATTTTCGTGTAAATTGTATAGAAAAAAGTTATAGATTTTTATTGAAATTTTCTCACTTTTTTGCTCATAATTACTTTAATTTCAAATTCTGAGCAAAAATTTATATGAGTTTATTTGTAGGCAAAGCGATTTGCTACAAATTTTGTTACTACAAATTTTTGTAGGGCGTATAGTTTCCGAGATATCACGAAAAAGGTGTCTGCACCCCTTTTTCCAAGATGGCGACCGGGGAAAAAGGGCGGCAACCCCACAAACTTGGGATTATGCTTCTATAGACCCCCCACATTTCCAAAAAATAAAATGGCTTCCTCTAAAATGCAAAGCTCATGTAACATTTCAATGGAATTCGTGGGTTAATTTCTTGGAGCAGTATAATTAGCCAAATATAAGTGGCGCAATAATTTCTTCGAGTAGTGCCTGTAAAAAATAAATTAGGACATTCATAGGAAGAGCAGTGTATTTCCTTCAATCAACGGAAACGGTCGAGTTATCACTTGTACGTTCTTACATCGAAAATTAATCAACAAGATCAAAAGTGGTCTGAGCTTCTTGTCTTCTTCTGGCCTTGACATTTGTTGTCCCAACCTCGCCTGTTGCGTTTCATGAGTGAATTCGGTTCAATATTTATCTTTCGGATGGTTTTCAGCATGTTTTTTAATTATTCCGAGAGATCCAAGGCTGCCAGACGAGAAAATGTTAACTTTAAAACCGCAGATATAATAATTTCGGTTGAATTTTTTGAGAAAGGTGGGCGCGTTAATTGATGGTATAAATTAAGCTGCTTTATTTAAACTTTTTTTGTTGAATTTTTGACTGAACGTGAAGTTCAGTTCAGAATATTCGTTTAAAGTTATGACACAAGGCAACGGCGTAACTATATCATTTAGGCTCGTAATAAATTCATCGGAATGGCCGTCCCAGTAAAATCGTCTCATAATTCAATTAAGATTGATAATAATAATTTTATTCAGATAATTTTGCCCATAAGGAAAAATACAGAACAAGAAAATCTCCTATAGAGTATAACTCTTCATCCAATGAATAGTTATATAGGGTGTTACATAATAGTACGTCACAGCTCGAGGGCGTAAATCTACGTGCAATTTTGAGAAAAAAGTTTATATAAACATAGGTCCACAAAAGCTTCGTTACGGAGCTACAGGGTGATGAAATTTCCGGAAGAAATTGATTTTTTCTTCAAAACTCCTGCAGTTTTTGAGATATTCTGCCCGAGCTGATTCTTACATCCTATATTGATACACGTCCTATTTCATAAATTCATATGTTTTCTTTTCCGATAAACTTTTCTGCATATATATATATATATATATATATATATATATATATATATATATATATATATATATATATATATATATATATATATATATATATATATATATATATATATATATATATATATATATATATATATATATATATATATATATATATATATAGGATATCCACAGGACCGTCCGTTAAAAGCTTTTAAAGTTCCAATTACAATATCTAAGCTGAAATTTTATACGCGGCCATAACTAGCGATTTCCAATTGGAGTGAAATATTTATATATATATATATATATATATATATATATATATATATATATATATATATATATATCTACCTTTTTCATTATACATCTAGAACCGACATTTGAGCAAGGCATAAAATACCCAAGTTGTTGGCACTTATCTGTCAAAACTTTTGACAGATTTAATTATTTTGTTATAAACTCGATTTTTGAGGAACATTTAAAGAAATTGTAGCTCGTAGATCTTCTGCACTACAGACACAATTTTTGCTTGGAAGAAGGATAGAAGAAGGATCAAGGAAATTTTGTTTAGCAATCTACACAATGTCAAATGTTTATTGCGTTTCAGATGGAATTGTATAAGCATGTACTATACCCATCTCTTATAGTTCCGAAATAATATCGGAATATATTGAATTTTGATGATTTTGCAAAAACTAACAAAGAATGCTTTGAAATATTTGAATCAACGCTCACCTGACAGGTGCTTAAAATCAATGTACTTGTCACTTCGTTCATTCGAATTTGATATTTCAACAAAAATTGTTGTTATTTCAGATTGAAAATATCCAAAAATACAACACACTTGGAATAAAACCACTGGCTATTCAAACGAAAATATAATTAATCTTTTTCAATTCATTTTAGAATGTCAAAAGTAGTGGGTCGAAATTGCAGGCAATTCAATAACCAATTTCCAAATTCACCGTCTATGAGTAAAATAAAATTTCGAAGCATTAGAAGCAATTTTCTACAATTTGGATGAATAAAATTGTAGGAACTAAGCGAAACCAATCATCGAAGATAATTACATTGATACGAATAAATGATAGCAAACATCATAGGAGAAAACTAATTTACGATCTGAATAAATGTTCAATATGGGCCTCATTTTGCTCGATACACTTGACAGCTCGTATACGAACATGATGAGTTGCTCTCCTAATTTCCTCAGGATCAATATTACGGAAAGCATTATGAATACGCTCTATTAAATTTTCTTTACTTCCTACAGGAATAAGATATACTTCACTCTTGATTTTGCCCCATAAATGAAAATCAAGAGGCGCCAGGTCCGGAGAACGCAGAGGCCGTAAATTTGGTCCTTGATTACCCCACCATCTATCCTCGAACATTTCTGTTAGCTGCCGATCTACAGATCGTGTTTTATGTGCTGGTGCACCATCCATTTGGTAAAAGCAATCCCTCAGAATGTTAAGGAGTAATCCATCTAGAAAATTTGCTAATGTTCCTCTAAAAATTTCCAGGTATCTTTGTCCATTAAGATTTTCCTCATAAATGTGATAAGCCAAGAAATCATTCAATAAAATTGCAAAAACGTTCACGCTGAATTTATTTTGTGAATCAATAACCTCAATGAAATGTGGATTTTCTGTGGCCCAAATATGTCGATTTCTTCTGTTGGTTATTCCACTTTCATTGAACTTGGCTTCATCAGACCATATAATTTTTTGCAGAATTGTGTATCTTCTTGAAGCCGAATTAATAAATTTTCACAGAAATTTAGCCGCTTGGGAAGGTCAGTTGGTTTCAATTTTAGTCTGATAAAAGAATACGGGTGCATGTTATGTTTCTTAAGGATCCTTTGAATGGAAGTATAACTCAATCCAATATCCATTGATGCTGACTTAATGGACGCATGTGGATTGGCACGAAAATACGCTAGCGTATTAATTTGATTGTCGTCGTCCTCGAGAATTGGTTGTCTTCTAGTTTCTATGTATTTTGTTCCTCCAAATTGCTGAAAATTGCTTCTAATCCTTCGAAATTTTGTTTTACTCATAGACGCAAAATTTGCAAATTTTCTGTGTTCGCATGGTCTCTTGTCACAATAATCTTTCTTCAAGAGAATCCGTGTATTTCTTATTTTCTCTTGCGGAAAGAATAATACATAGAGGCTATACGGACTGTCCGCCAGAGACAAATTTATCAAGGAAAACTGGAAATCATTAGGAAGCCTGTGTTCGACATCAGAAATACACAAGGTATTGAACGTCAACAAAGACTGAACATCATATATTTTATTCATATAATATTTCATAATCTAATTGAATGTTACTATGAATTTATAATTCACAAATTTTCTCCTGGAAACGCTATAAACGTTATTGAATTGCCTGCAAGTTCTATCCACCACTTTTGACATTCGCCATGAATTAAAAAGAGATTAAACATATCCTCGTTTGAATAATCAGCCATTTTATTATCAATCTGGTATTTTTCAAAAATTTTCACTTCAAATTACCAACAATTCTTGTTGTATTATGAAATTCGAATGAACGAAGTGACAAGTACATTAATTGTAGGCACCTGTCAGGTGAGCTTACCCAGTTCAGCTACTTGATTCAAATATTTTAAAGCATTCTCTGTTAGTTCTTGCAAAATCATCAAAATTCAATATATTCCCAAAATATTTGGGAACTATAAGAGATGGGTATAGTACATGCTGATACAATTCTATCTGAGATTTGACGCTTCATCCAGTGGCGATATAAAAATTGGCACGTGCCAATTTGAAAAAATTGAGTTATTGCTGTTTGAAAAAGGCCAAATTGAAGAAATCATATAAAACAACGCAATAAACATTAGACATGTGTAGACTGCTTATAAAATTTCTAGATCCTTCTTCTATCCACCCAAGCAAAAATATATCTGTAGTGCAAAAGATCTACGAGCTACAATTTTTGAATGTTCCTCAAAAATCGAGTTTATAACAAAAATAATTAAATCTGTCAAAAGTTTTGACAGATAAGTGCCAACAACTATGCCGGAGATAAACATCAAACGGGGGATATTTCAGGGGAGGACAATGAGCCTGTGTGGTTCTGTCTTGCTATCAACCCTCTCAGCACAATGTTCAATAATAACAACCTGAACAGCTACATCCTAAATATGTCCGAATTACTCACCAACTATATATGGATGATCTGAAGCTTCACGCTGGAAGCTCTGACCAACTGAAAAGACAGCTTAAGACGGTAACAGCGTTCATTGAGCCAATCCATATGGAGTTTGACAAATGTGCGGTGGTATACATCAAAGAAGGAAACATTTCTGATTGGGAGAGGGTATGACATTAACGAACAACATCACTATTCCTGCGCTTTCACAAGAAGAGTCGTACAAATACCTAGGTGTCCAATAACTCCTGGAGATAAAAACAGCTGAAAAGAAGAAGATATCAGTAGGATCATCAAATCGCGATTGAACTCGAAGGCGGTTTTCCACGCAATTAGTGCTTGGGCAAACCCCCAGTATAGCACACTCGTTCGGGGTCCCCGGTTGGTCTATAATAGACCTGAAGTTCATAGAAAGCAAAATCAGGACAATATTGACGAGTCATGGAAACCACCACCTTCATCCGTGAATCGACTGTATCTCCCAGGAAGTCAGGTAGGATGAGGACACTTATAGGTTGAAATGACGTATAAAAGGGATGTTGACAAACTGAGAAAATATTTCATTTCAAAAAACTCACCTTTCCACCGTGCCATCCTAGAAGCTGATATAAATCAGCCCTGGGACTATCGAAACCCTTCTTCAAGTTAGAATCTTACACAACGGCTAAACTAATGATAAAATGGAATTACATGGCAGGTATCCAAACCACCTGAAGAATAAAGATATAGATAGCAGAGAATCGCTAACTTACCTGAGAGCTGGTTACTGTTTCGGAGGGAAGACTGCGTAATCCAGGACCAGCTAGTGCCTACGAGGATTTACCTAAAATATATCACCAAGCAGGACATCCTGACAGAGATATGTCGAAGATGTGGAAAGGGCCAGGAATCTTTACAGCATGTAACATCTAGCTGCTCTATATTGGCTCCAAAAGGTTACTTTGACCGACATAACGCGGTAGCGAGAGTGTACCACCAAAGTATTGCTGTCAATTTAGGACTTTGTAAGGGCACAGTAACATCTTACCAATATCAACATAAATCAGTGATTTAAACGCCTACGCACAAGATGTATTGGGATACTCCCTTATTGACGGACAGACTGGTGGCACACAACAGACCTGACATAGCAATTTTTAACCATGATGATAAAATAGCAGTTATCCTAGACGTCAGTGTACCAGCTGATGAAAATGTGAATACATCGTAAAGTGAAAAAATAACAAAGTATCAGGGTTTGGCATTCGAACTGAAGGAAATTTATAAGCTCAAAAGAGTGACGATATTGCCACTGATCATATCGGTAAATGGGCTTGTTGAGGCGCACTTGAAGGCCGACACCGTGAAACGACTAGAACTGAAGGCAGATATTGTATCCAGTGCACAGAATGAGGCGATAATGGGAACGACGTGTATCGTCAGAAAGTTTTTGCAAGGCTCATAGCTGTCCGTGTGTTCCTTGGCGAGACTTCTCCTGGCACACATGATGAGGGCCGAAAATGGTGATATCAATATATATATATATATATATATATATATATATATATATATATATATATATATATATATATATATATATATTTCAACTATTCCAATGATATTCATATGAAATTTGGGCTTCCAAAATGTGAAAATCTTTCTATTGAAAAAGGAAAGATCACCTCTGATTATATGAAGATTTCCAATATCGAAATCGAGCCAATGCATCAAGGAGATACATATAAATATCTTGGATTTTGTCAAGAGAAGACAATTAACCATAGCAGCACTAAAGAAAATATTAGAAGTTCATATTACAAAAGACTTAGAATTATCATCAAGAGTCATTTAACTAGTAAAAACCTTTTCAGAGCTATCAACTCCTATGCAGTTCCTATTCTTACATCTTCTTTTGGAATTATTAAATGGTCTAAAACTGATCTAAATGAATTACAATGTCAAACGAGGAAAATGCTCTGTTAATATCATAAGCACCACCCAAAGTCAGCTGTTCAGAGAGTTACACTACCTAGACATCTTGGAGGTCGTGGATTAATCGATTTGAATAATCTTCATAGTAAACAGATTTTTCATCTACGTTTCCATTTTCATGATAAACAGAGAACGTCTAAATTACATGATATTGTTGTTGCTTCAGATTATAATCTTACACCTCTGAACTTGACAATACAAAAGGTAGATTTTGATATATTTGATGATAATTCTAAAAGAGAAAGTTGGATGCAGAAGGAATTACACGGAAAGCACCCTAAAGAATTGAAATATGATTATATTGATGAAATCGCATCGAATAAATGGTTAGTATCTGGAGCATTGTTTGCTGAAACAGAAGGCTTGACAATTGCGATCCAGGATCAGGTTGTTTTCACGAGGAATTATAGAAAACACATCATCAAACAAAATATAGATGATTCTTGCCGTAGATGTTTCTGTTCTTCAGAAACAGTTTTTCATATATTATCATCTTGCTCAGTCCTTGCTTCAACAGATTATTTAGAAAGACATAATGCCGTCGCTAATATTATTCATTTTAATCTAGGAATTAAACATGACCTAATTCCCAAGAGAAAAAATTTCACAAATATGAACCTGAGATTATTTGTGAAAATGACAAATATAAACTTTATTTTGATAAAACAATTCTATGCAACAGAGCTGTAAAACACAATAGACCAGATATCATTCTTAAAGATAAACAGAATCAAATAACATATATAATTGATATTGCTATACCCGACACACATAATATACAAAATAAATACAATGAAAAAATTTCTAAATATATGATGCTTGGCGACGAGATCAAAAAATGTGGAAAATGAAGAAAATATTTATTCTACCGATTATTATTTCCACAAGAGGTGTTATTCCTAGAAATCTTCACAAAAGTATTGAAATTTTGGGTCTGAAGAAAATTTGTTTGAACAGTTACAAAAGATAACAGTCATCAAATCTTGTAATATTCTTCGTAGGTTTCTTACCGAAAAAAATAATGAGGTAGAGTCATAGGTTTTCTCTTTAGTTTATACTACACAGAATCTCATTTCATATTTTATTTATTTGTTTATATAAATGTAATATAATTAACTGACAATTTTGTCAGATTTATATTCAGAGCAGTATTCTATTCGATCGTTCACCACTTCACACAAAGGAAACTATTAATGAGTAACATTCAGTGTTACTTGACTAAGGTCCGTACACTGGATTTTTCCGGGAGAAAGCCTCTGACACTACTCGTTGGTACATTGATATCATTGTCTGATGATGCTATAGTATGAATATTTTCTGGTAGATTGATATATTCTCATAACATTTAACGTTATCCTAATATATAATTATTCCAGGATATGTTTTGATTATAATCATTGCCTGGCAATGGTATTAATTACCGCGTGGTGGATTTATTTTTTCATGAAATCAGTTAGATTGCATGAACAGATATATGGGCAACTCGTCGGGGTAAAACCCCTACATATATATATATATATATATATATATATATATATATATATATATATATATATATATATATATATATATATATATATATATATATTTGTCAAATTCACTTTTTGGATTCGAACCAAGCACCTGGGCTTAGCATTATCCTACACCTTAAAAATTGATGAACCGAAATTATCGCTGGCAGGCTACGACAACCTTATGATGAATTATTATGGAGCAACTATAACTCCTGATCCAGGAGTACTAACTCTACTCAAAATTACTTCAGTAGAGAAAGATTCAAAAAATACACTATGCGAATATTAGATGTTATTGCATTAATATATCGAAGTGTGTCTATACATTTTCTATAGAGCGCTTCCATATCTCAAATGATAACATTTCGAAAGATCTTTTTCTGAAAAGGTTATGTACCAAAATAAAATGTCTGCATCTGATTAGGTCATCATGGTTGAAGCGAGCAATCTTCCAGCGAACAAAAGCTTTCCTCGTAAACATCGTGAGTATTTCCCACGGAGTACTCCTGAAATCTGTACTTAAACTCTTGATATTCAAATTCGGTCATGATATTTGCATACATAAAATCTCTGCACGCTCGATAATTGGTGCGAGCGTTATTAAGATACGTCGGTTGCATTACCATAAATTGTACGGTGTATTGCATGAAATCTAGGATCAGAAGATACTGGATCCGGGCAGGGTAGGATTATGCTCCTGGTTCATAAATGCAAGTTGTTTCAGATTTAGATTTTACTGCAGGAATTAAAAGGTATGGTTTAACCACTATGGGTCAACGATGGTTTTGTTGTCGGATATGAACAGGGCACTCAATGTTCTGGAATATTTGGATAAGCGCAATTCGATGTAAAGTAGTCTACTTGTCTAGCAAGGTTCAAAATCTAGAAAACAATTCGAGTATAAAGTATGGAATAAAATGACTTTTATGTCAATTCTTGGAAAAAATGCATGGCAGATCAATTTTCATAAAGGGTGGGGTAACTTGAACGAAAATGACTCAATAACTGCTAAACTATTCGTTTCTGGACAAAAAGCGGAAACAGGTTAATTTTTGTCTGAAGGGAGACATCTTTTAACATACGGTGATTTTATTTTACATCAACTCCCTAAGCAGGGGTACACAAAACTTAATTTTTTGAAAAGGCCAAGTGATATCTAATTGGAAAACTCCTTTAATTCTCAACACAACTGTATAATAATTTTTGAGGTTTGACATATTCGGAAGAAGATACTGACTGGTTCGTCAAAAGACGAGTTATTTTCAGTCATTGCAAAATCTGTCGATTTCTAATTAACATTCACTGAAATACTGTTTTATTTCGGGGGAAAATATCTTTAAGCAGTGGTGCTTCCACTACACTCCCTCAGACACCCCCTCAAATCTTCGAATTGATCAGTTAGTTTGGATAATAACTCATTACAAAGGATTTTGAATTTTTAGAATGTTGTAGAAAAAATTTTTGCTTCATCTGAATTGTGATGAAGCAAATTAATGCAGAGCGATACAGTTTTGCGACGTCTGCTGATTTTGGATGGACATTCAGAAAACATTTGCTCTCAAACACAAATATGAATTTTTCTCGAAACGTTCCTGGACATTACGTAGCATTTCAGGGGTTATACGATCATACTCGACTACAATCCGTTGTCGCAAATCTGTTGGATCAGTTTCATTAATTTTGCTCTTTAGGTGGTCCTAAAAAAAATGCAATGGTGACAAGTCGGGATAACATGGGGGCCATTCTGTAGGGCCTCTTCTTACTATCGATCGATCAGGAAATTCTCGAACTAGATATTATCAAACAAGAAGCGCACACTTCGTCACAAAGCAGATGAAGCAAAAATTTTGTCTACAATATTCTAGAAATTCTAAAACTTTTCTAATGAGTTATTACTCAAACTAACTGATTAATTCGAAGATTTGAGGGGTTGACACCCTCATCTGAGGGGGTGTCTGAGGGCGTGTAGTGGAAGCACCACTTCTAGAAGATATTTTTCCCCAAAATACAACAGTATTTCGGTGAATGTTCATTCGAAATCGATAGATTTTGCAATCACTGAAAATAACTCGTCTTTCGACGAATCAGCCTGTATCTTCCTCCGAATATGTCAAAACTAAAAAATGTTTACACATTTGTGTTTAGACTCCAAAGAGCTTTCCAATGAGATATCACTCGACCTATCTTCCCTATTCAAAAAATTGAGTTTTGTGCACCCCTGCTTAGGAGATTGATGTAAAATAAAATCACCGTGTAATGAAAGATGCCCCCATTCAGACAAAAATTGACTGCTTTTTGTCCAGAAACGAATAGTTTAGCAGCTATTGAGTCTTTTTCATTTTAGTTGCCCCACCTGGTATATTGATAAATATATATTTATATTGGATAAAAACGGAGTATATAAAATACACTGCAGTGAATGCAAGATTTGCCTTAAAGGCAAAACCGGAAGAAGTTTCGAGAACAAAATTGAAGAACATAAGGGATCCATTATTTGAAACGAAAACGGAATATTCTGACTTTTGTTTAGATGAAAATCATTTCATAGATTCCGAGAGAATTGGAGTTATACATCCAGGTAATGTTTTGAATTTGGGAGGCTTTTACTTGGTAAAATTCCATTATCAATAATAAACAACAAGTACTGTGTTTCAAGGAATTTTACTTAATTAATTGCATTTCGTAACGCGTTTCACCACACCGTAGCTTCTTCAGACGAATGAATGTACAGAAAATAAGAATGAGAATATAAATATAAATATTCTTGAGTATTTAAAGGCTCATTGGGTTGCTTCTTCTTAAGTGGTTATTTATGACTGGTATATCCAATAAAATTAAGGAATAGATTGCTCCCCCAAGAGATTCAATACAGGTGAAGGGCTTAAATCGACTTGTTCATTGATGAGTCTACCTGAGTGTATTTATTGATTTCTGAAGTTTCCCAAAGATCTACCTTCCAATATTTATTATCTGTATGCAAAATTTCAAACTGTAGGTCGAAAGAGTGATTATTTTCTAAGAGATGATTCAAAATTCCTCAACGACTTGCTGATAAAACATTGCAATTTTAAATCTAAATTTTCGGTCAAAAATTCATACGAACTAATTGCCAATATCAAAGATACCGTTATACCACCTAATTCCAAACTCATTTCTTTCGATGTTAAGAATCTATTTCCCAACATTCCTTCGAAAAGTATTACTTAGTTGAAGAATTATTAGAAAAGAATCATGTCAATACTATCATTAAATCAGATATTCTTTCATTATTACAAATTTGTTTAGATAAAATTATTTCCATTTCAATAACAAATATTATACTATTGAAGACGGCTTGATTATGGGCAATCCGTTAAGTCCTTTGTTAGCAGAAATATTCATGAATAATTTAGAGAAATTAATTCATAATCATCCACACAGTAAATATTGTTTATACTGGTATCGCTATGTAGACGAAATCATTATTTGCTTCACAGAATTAGACGTTCGAAATTTCTTAATTTCGAAGTTTACCCTGTCGATAAATTGAAACGAAAATTCAACACCTTAACCTACGTTGGCATTACAAGTGAGAAACTGAAATCATTCTTGAGTAGCAATAATTTCAACATAGCTTTCCAAACTAATAATAATTTAGGCAAATATATAAAAAATAATAAAACCAAACCAGGTAAAAACAATAAATCAGGTGTTTATAGATTGAATTGCAATGACTGTGATAATTTCTACATTGGTAGAACACATAGAAATTTTAATATTAGAATATCGGAACATAAACGCAGTTTTTCAAATAAAAAATCAGATTCAAATTACGCGAACCATCTCTTAGAAAATAATCCATCTTTCGACCCACAGTTTGAAATTTTGCATACAGATAATAAATATTGGAAGGTAGATCTTTGGGAAACTTTAGAAATCAATAAATACAAACACTCAGGTAGACTCATCAATGAACAAGTCGATTTAAGCCGTTCACCTCTATTGAATCTCTTCGGGGAGCAATCTATACCTTAATTTTATTGGATATACCTGTCATAAATAACCACCTAAGAAGAAGCAACCCAATAAGATTTTAATTACTCTAGAACATTTATATTTATCTTCTCATTCTTATTTTCTGTACATTCATTCGTTTGAAGAAGCTACGATGTAGTGAAACGCGTTACGAGTCGCAATTATTAAGTAAAATTCCTTGAAACACGGTACTTGTTTTTTATTATCCAGGTAATGAATGAAAGAAGTTGGACATTTTAGAGATGATGCAAATCACATCCGCTCGTTGGAAAACCAGCCAATTCATATTGAGTAAACGGACTTCAGTCTATCTCTTGTAGTGAATGCCGTTATATTTAAGTAAAACCACTCTGTTTGCTTTTCGATTAT
The DNA here is from genome assembly GCA_013387265.2 of Cryptolaemus montrouzieri. NCBI lineage: Eukaryota > Metazoa > Arthropoda > Insecta > Coleoptera > Coccinellidae > Cryptolaemus > Cryptolaemus montrouzieri. Next base: position 66,531,779 of record JABFTP020000124.1, on the reverse strand, counting down.
GGACTGATAACACGAAACATATGTTGAGTATTTTGATATATTTTTTGTGCTATCTTTCCCAAATGTTCTATTTAATTATTTATTCATTATGTTTCACCATGTGTAAAGCGAGAATTCCATATAGTCTAGAATATATTAGCAAAGTTTTACGTCTCGAAAATCTACAATTTCAACTCGTTTGTAATAAAAGGAAGATAGATACTCGTATATTCGAATTTATCATCAAGACAAACAGGAAAAAGAAACATCCGAGCTACAAACTGCTGAAGTGTTGCTGCAACTTGGATGTACGTCACTTTTTTACATGCAAAAACCTTTGCTATTTTGGAAGGGGAATTACGAAACTAAGCTCGCAAATTGGTTATACGAGATGATCCCTAATCATGGAACTGTTGGTTTTAATGACGTATCCACGTATTCAAACCAATTTATTGATCATTATAGTCATTTCGAGAGCTTTTTCACATTGTCGTGAGCGTGCTACATCCAAAAATTGTTGATCGAAAGGAAGCGTTCATTATTTTCGAATATTCGTAAAACATTCAGAAAGTATAATTAACTTTGTTATCAACACAGTGTATGTCAATGTACTGTTCCAATTAATAAATTAGTCACGAAATACTGTCGTTGACCATACGTATTGTGAGGTAACTTTCTACGGTTATAAATTCGTTGATTTCACGTGACAATACATGAATTTCTAGATGAAATATATAGTGCAGCGTATTGAATATAAGCAATATTGAGTAGTTTTCTCTTGAGATAGGTCGATTTTTATCTGAAAAGGAACAATTTTCCTTAATCTGCTAGATTTGATTTACTGTGAGTTAATGAGTAATTATTGCTCTTATACAGCGTCTTTGAGGTTCAGGATTATAAGATATAAGCATGTAACACTTTATCAAAACAGATTAGTAACGCGTACATTTTGCAGTGATGGCAAGAGAAGAATTGTTTCAAATATGTACGCAAAGCTTTGAATAGTACTGTCAAGATACCATTTTTAAGAATACCAAAAAGAGATCTTAGTAGGTGAAACATAGATACTGCAAATTTGCTGGCTCATCTTTACTCGTATTGTTACCTACTATGCTTCCTAACCATAGATCGCCTAGTAGGCCCCACCGACCAAGTGCAGCACAGATCGTACTATGTGCCTACCTGGTTCACGGGTTCAAATATCGATTCTCACTGTCTTTTTTCTTCGCTGACCTCATCGAGTTCACATCGTCTCTGTAGGTCGTCTGCAGACGCGTTGCCACGAGTCGACTCTACAGACAATCCACGCCGTCCGCCATATTGCCAAACCGCCGTTGTCTACCAGTGAACCACGTGTTTCATTCAATCTTACATTTACGTTTGAAACGAGTGTTTCTGTTTATCATTCACATTTTTTCTTCATGTGTGTGACCCCATCCCGGTAGCAAGTGGCGCCTTAGCTAAGGGATTAGGGCATGGTTTCCTCCGTTGAGAAAATTGACCCATCACCGACTAAGTTAGCTGATAAATGGTGATTAACGAGAAGCCAACTGCAAGAGCAAAGACCACTTTCGACAAAGGTGAACTAATAAACTCCTAGAACAGGCAAGCGGGACTAGACGCCTCTCGTTAGAGAAAACGGAAGTATAGCATCATCTCCGAAAGAGGAAGCCGATCTCTTTGCTTTCTTGCTCTCAAGGAAATCTGTGCTAGATTCATCTAACGCAATACCACGAAACATTCCACCTACAACTTCTTCCATGTTCAAGTCCGCACTGTGAGATGGGCTCTCGAGCAGTTAAACTGCAAGAAGACAGTTGGTTTCGACTAAATACCGCCAATCGTCCTGAGAAAGTGTGCTTCCGAACTGGCACCCATTCTTAACCGCCTGTTTCAGATTTCTTATGAAAGTCAGACTTTTCCTAGCAGGTGGAAAAGAGCGAGAATTCAAATGATTCCAAAGAAAGGAAATAAGTCCTTACCCCAAAACTACCGCCCTGTTGCCCTTTAAATGATGAATTCATCAAAGATCTTGAGTTGTAGGGCATAATTAACGACCGTCAGTATGGTTTTCGCAGGCAAAGATCGACAGGAGATCTGCTCGCCTACGTCACTCATGTTTGTATATCAACGATGGAAAAGCATGGGGAATCAGCCTTGTTGAATAAACTGTATATGGGCTTCCCGAAAAATTTTGGAGTTGAATAAGTAGCTTACTTTCAAATAGATCAATTGTGGTGGACGGTATAGCATCCGATTGTTTCCGGTTGCAAGCAGGAGTACCTCAGGGATCATTTATTTTGCCAACCTTGTTTCTGTTGCAGATAAACGATTTTCTGTCATCTACACAGAACAAGATCTTCGGTTTTGCGAACGACGACTGTACCCTGGTTTCGCCTTTCAGTAGTCTGCGGCCGATTACAGCTGCGGAATCTTAGCGTCAGAGATGTCAATGAATTAATAATTTAAACTCTGACTTACAGATGATATCTGAGTGGGGGCTGTTATCCAAGGCTCAATTCTGATTGTTCGGGATGTAAAAATGGGGTCACTCAGAGACAGAAACATGTCCAGGAACCTATCATATGCTCGATTAGAATCCGTTACCTGAAAAACCTCCGTCCAAGCGACGTCTCCCAATCCCGACTTGAATGCTGTTAATTTAGCTTCAGAGTATATCTTTCGCTTATTTGGTATGTCAGGCAGCTGCAGTAACCTCCGGCCAACAGGAACCTCCACAACCTGAGCATCGTGACGGGAGAAGTTTGTCAGAACAACACCTCTTGTAGGTTCTTCATAGTTCGCAAATTTGTTGCCAATGGTAGAGGAGTAGCTGTTTATCCTAAATGTTGGTTCATATATCTTTTGTGCTATAACAACCCATAGGATCCAACGAGACTACGAGATCGAGAACGCACTTCGAAACGGATATTAAAGTCCCCACATATGGCGGCTTTATATTCGATATAGTTGGCTACCCTCTCCAATACACACCCAAGATTATCAAGAAATATCTCAGTATTTCCTGAACGAGGTCGATAAATCCCTACTACAATAATTTTAGGCTTATGAATATTTGCTGCCGAAATCTCAATGTCCCTCCTGGCTTAGCTCTACAGCCTGAGGTACTTCTTCCATATCAGCCTGAGGAACAGCAAAAACGCAAGACACTCCATATGGCGATTCGCAGGAAAAGGGCGAAACCAATGCTCCGTAACACATCACATGTACGCGAGCCTCCATATCCCGAGAGATATTTCCAAGTCAAGTATTTTGTTTTTTAAAGATTGTATATTCTAATGAAGGACATTTATGAATTTTATTTAATACCTTACATTCGCATTGTATAAAAATCTTCAAAATTATCCTCATATAAAAATCTTAAATGATTCTCCTCAACTATGGTCAATACAGATAAATTCGAATTCGATCACGTATATTTTCCGTCTCAATCTGTACCAACTCGTTTATCAGAACTTTCACGGATGAATTATTGAACAAAAACCGCGATTGAATGGGAAAAATGAGTGATCTAGTTGGCCCTTGATCGCGGTGTCGAGAAAACTCGTGGAGTTTTCCAGAACCTGTAGAGCTTGGATGGAACAAATAGAACGTATGTTTAAAGTGCATGCGCGAGTTTGTTTATTCAGATCCGCGACTCCAATTCAACGAACATAGCTCTGTGCTCTGCCTCTTCCCAGTGCGGCGTGCGGTTGGCTGTGAGGTGTGCGGTCGCTAATATTGCTATTCAAGAATCTTGACAAGTAAAATTCATAAAATCTTACCACCCAACAACCTAGGTGAGCTAAATATTCACGGAAATTAATATTTTCCTGAATCTGTGTGCGCTCGCACCAAATTAAGCGTGACTTCTGTGTTCCATTTCGAAGTGACAGAAAAGAAATTTGAAAATCGTTTGTTTTCTTCGCTTCGAGCAAGTAAAAAACGTACCATCTGTGTTATTCTGTTTGTGATTATTATTGATTATGGGCACGGAATTCAAGGAAATATATGGAAACGTGAACATGGAAGATTCGGGAAACAGTTGTGGGAGCAGTGTTGTATCTGATTTCAGTGGCCCTTCAGACCATCAGGATTTCGACGATGGTGTTCAAATATCCGATCTTGAAGGGGAAAATGATTCTCAAGGACTACTATCACAGGTAAATGTATTTTAGATTTTGTTTTTACTTGTTGCTTATTCATTTGCGGTTGGCTCACTCTAGTGTGATAGGTAAGTTCTGTGCAACCTACTTTTTATTACCGGTTGTTCACTTTCAATTTCGTCGAAGAACCCAGTTTGAAATATTACAGTTTATTTTCTATTGCATTTCATTGATATTCCCGTTGATTCTAAGATAAGAATTAATAATTCACCAGGTTTCACGGCTTAGTTGAATTTTTATAATACCTACCTATAATGGTGTGGCCACCAATCTGAATTATTAAACAATCGGGATTGTTGAATACTTTTCGACAATGAATACGTTATGATTATAAAGTCTCGGTCGGTCGAGGTAAACCCGGAGTGAAATGTTTTTCGTGTGAAGTCTAAGTCCATTTCAATTGTATTGGTCTGCAAACTGACCACTTGAAAACAACAGGAATTGGATCTTTTAGATGGATCTGCAACAATTCATTGAATTTCTACGGGAATAAAATTCAAGAACTGAAGAAAAAATTCAAAAATATTGAATCATTCGATAAGAAGATGAATGATATCAGTATTGATATGAGCGCCCTGAAAAATAGAAATTTAATACTAAAAAATGAATTTAATATTATGCAACAAAATATGAAGTCTACTGAATTAGATATAATTGGAATTCCTGAAAAGAAGAACGAGAATGTTGCTGAAATCGTGAAAATGGTGTCCTCAAAAATTAGCTTTCCTTCTGTCGAGAGCACTATACATAACTGCTACAGGGTGCACTATCCCATCAAAAGATAGGAAATCTCGCCCAATCGTGATGAGTTTCCAAAATGAACTTATGAGGAATTAGTTCATTAAGGCTTATAAACGAAAAAGGACTCAAATCGCAGAGGAAATTGGCTTTGACAAAAATAATGACTGAATATATGTCAATGAAAGTCGAATAACCAGCGACTCTTTTACCTGGCCAAATAATATTGTAAAAATAAAGGTCTCAATTATTGTTGGACTCAAGACGGGAAAATTCTTATCAGGAAAGATAATTGAGCGAAGATTGTTCAAATTACGTGCCTTTTCGGTTAAATATTTTTCATCCATATTTTCCAGTTTTCCGTTTTCTTGTTGTTTAGTGATATGGCTTGTACGAATACTTCGCTAAGTTTATACCATCAAAATTCATCAAATCCACAATGAACAGTAATTTTGACATTGTATATGTAACCGAGTCGTAGGGCCCCCGTGAGGGCTACTAGCGCTTGTGTGCAAAAAAGGACGTTGGCGCCCCTTAAGGCATTTTGGATCATGTTTTTCTATTTTTTTTAAGGTAGGTGGTAGGTAGGTAGGTGCTTGAAGTGAAGCAAAAAACTGAACTTTAGAAGTCATATTTATTTGTAGACTAAAATATCAAAATGAAACAAACAGAACAAAATCATAACAAAATAAATTCTTGTTCACACCCATTTTAAAATATTTACTTAAGTCATGGGATACAGACACGTTGACTCGTTGTTTATAAATACTAGAAAGTAACTAAAAACTAAAAATCACACACATATTTATATATATATATATATATATATATATATATATATATATATATATATATATATATATATATATATATATATATATATATATATATATATATATATATATATATATATAGTATATAAGTACTACTTTCTGCTTATACTTAGATATTTAAAAAATATGCAGATATTTCTAATAACAAATACCTAGGAAACTTTGTTTTAAAATCAAAAATGATAGCTTGGTTTAGGTGCAATAGAAAAATGAAAGATAGCTATTGTAGTAGCGATATGTTCCGAGATTTTGCTGTTGCAAATTCATTAATTACATCGCTAAAATTTATACCGTCAAAAATGTCTTGTTCAATTGCTAATATTGTTAGGCCAGACAATCTTTCTTGAATCATTGTCGATCTTAAATAATTTTTAATGACTTTTAACTTTGAGAAAGATCGCTCGCCAGAAGCTACAGATACAGGCAATGTCAAAAGAATTCTTAGTGAAATGCTTACGTTTGGAAAGGTGGAGATTAAATTGTTTTCAAATATATATTGTAAAATACTTAAGGGGTCAGTATCATCAGGTAATGAAAACAACTTTAACGCTTTAATTTCGTTAAACAGATCATTGTAGTCTATATCCTCATTATCCTGATCTGTCAGTCGCCCTTCAAGAATAGAACAATGTTTTAAAAGATCGCTGTCACTTAATTTGAAAATGTCGCTAAAAATCCGAGAATATTATCATACTCATTTAATAAGTCAAATAGTTTTTACAGAGCTTATAGTTTGATCTTTAAATTTTAAGAAAAAACTAATTTTCAAGGCGGTTTTCGGATCATGGGGGGTCTCATCTCGGTGTTCATAGTCAAACATTATTGGTTTAAATTTCCTCCTAACCGTTGGTAATGGTGGAAAGTCTTCTTCAATTTCGAGAGGGGATGCTACTTCTTTCGCTCGCAAAAGAATTCCTTGAAATGATTGGTCAGATCTATATTGCTGGAAGTGATGAACTAAATTTTTTAGGTAGGTTTGGCATACTTTAATATTAATTGTAGCACTTTGCATTTGTTTGCTGACAATATTTATATGGAATAAAACGTCATGACAAATAATAATTCCACAAATAAATTGAAAATTTTGTACAGACGTTAACAGGGAACTCGCTTTATGTCTTGCATCAATGTGAAAGGAATTATCTTCAGCCACTTCTAGAAGACTTTCGAAAACCTTAATTGAATTAACTTTAAGGGTCTTTATTGCGTCAATTCTGCTGGACCATCTTGTCTCACTTAGAGGCTTTAAACTTAACCCGGAGACATTTTTTCTCAAAACATACCACCTTTTTGTGGATGACGAAAAAAAATTATATAAGTCTTGCACAAGATTGAAAAAGTTTATTGTAGCACCTGATAGCTTAGAAGCGTCATTTACTGTTGAGTTCAAAGTATGAGTCTCATACGTATCATAATTCAACTGAGGAATCCTTGCTTTCAAAGACGGAAAATGCTTCAGATCCTATCTTTTTAGTTGATCTATCATAAGTTGCAATTTACTTTTGAATGCTTTTACTGCGCTAATCATCTCAATAAAAGTTTCTCCTTTCCTTGAAGCTCCATGTTAATGGTGTTCAAGTGCATTGTGATGTAAGTCAAAAATGTCAGATCAGTCAGCCATTTTTCGTTTTTCAACATCTGAGTGTCATCACCCAAAACTTGTTGATGTATAATGCAGTGGAATGAAAAAATGAGCTAATGAACCTTCATTTGCTCGACACGATGCCACAAAACCGTTTTTCTGTCCAGTCATTGGTGGTGCTCCATCTGTTGTAATGCACACTAATTCATATGTTGGTAGCTTGTAATATTTTACAAAATTGAAGGAAACGTCATATATATCTTCGCCACATCACAAATTCTTCCTTAGCCAACGTGTCATTAAATACCATCCGAATAAAAATACACAGCTGGGTAGTGTCTGTCATATCGGTGGATTTGTCGAACTGTAAAGAAAAGTATGTACATTTCATGATATTATATTTTATTTTATACCATGTCTTGACTCATGACTTCAATACGCTTTGTGACAGTCGGACGAGATAACTGAAGTTCTCTAATAGCAGACATGATTTCTGTTTTATTTTTCAAATCTCCAAATGAAGTCTCATCCGCTTCAATAAATGCTTTCTTCGCAACCGATCCATCTTCGAATGGTTTTTTGTTTTTCGCCAATATATGAGATTTTTCAAATGACGCGATCGTAGCATCGAACATCGAATTTTGCCCACCCTGTACTTCTGTTCTTATGTTTCAACGAAAATTAATCCAATATTTTTATTACAATAAAAAAAATCACCTAGCTAAACGAATGCCGTATTCAGAACTTATCTTTCCAAATATAACTGAATACTTGCCTTGCTAAATGTATAAGCTTATTCAAATAATGTCTGATAAGGAGTTGCTATGATTACTATTTTCATCCTTCGATACAACGAATGTAAATTGAATTTAACACATTGCAACATGTATATATAAATGTTAGATAAACGTTGATTACAGAACGTGGATATTCAGATTTGCACAGTATCATATCGTGCCGGAAAGTCTAGCATAAGCACAATTAATTTAATCATTCATTCATGATTTTTGTTGGATTTTTCGCACAGCTTATCGGTAACTTCATTTTCATTCATTCGTTTCGAGCAGATCTGCAAATCCACACATTTAATCAAACCTTTTCGCAACATTGTCGGGCAATGTTTAATGATAAAATGGAAAAGCACGTGTAGAAGTTATAATAATCATTTCAGCTGATTCGTTTAATATTCGCGATTATTATTTCGGGATCGAAATTAGGAGAGATAACAAGATTCGAATTATACTTTTATATCCAGAATGTTTTTAACGTATCGAAACTACATTGTGGGCTGTGAGCAAAATTGAAAGTTTCATTTGTATCTGAAGTTTAGAGGGACTTCAGGGGAATTAATCGACTCGCCCCACTTCTCGCCGTGAAGCGATTGTAACTTGAAACGAATCCCATTTCGGAGTGAGGCAATTTCGAACGTTGATATTTCGATGAAAATGGGGAATCCATACAATTTCGAAAAATGAAAAGTTGTAAAATTACTTGGACAAGGAATTTTGCGAAAACTTGCTCTTATGATAGTTTCGAAATCGTCCATTTTTCAGGCGAATCAAGGCACTCTCTTCGAGAATTTTTGAAGTTGGTCTATGGGTTTAAGAAGATAGCTGTTTTCTATCCAATGTGAAGCGAAAAAGGATTTGTCGGTTCTCTGGTTATTATAATGTGATAGATGCTTTTTATATCTAGTTTTGAATGAACGACCATTCTGACCGACATAGACGCCTTCAAAATCTATAGAGAACAACTTGCGAACTTCAATATTGTTAAATCTATCAGTTTCATCTTTACTCATGAAACATTCTTTTTTGAAAGCTACATTTTCATGCTATTTTGAATCAATCAAATATTGAAATATAGTTATCTGTATACGTTGATTCAATACGTCGGTAAATATTATGAGATGCTATTCGTGTTTGTTTCTTTCTGATCATTTCGTTTATTATATTTGGGGATAACCATTCTTCTATTCTTTGATAGTTGACACTTCACTGGATATATTTCTCTCGGATAATGACAGAGAGGAAGCCCTATGAATCATTAAAGTAAACGTAGCGTACTCATGAGATTTTGGGTGTTGAGAGTCATAAGGAATGCAAATATCAATAAAGATGAGTTATTGATGTATATCAAAACTTAGTGTGTTATTTTTATGTGTGATTGTTAGGTCTAAAAAGCGAATCTAATTATGGACTTCTCTCCTATTTTGAATTAAGTTTTTGCGATGAATGCTAATAATGTAAGCTAAAAATTAATCTAGTTATCTAGCGGTTTCTATGAAACAATTCAAATAAGTCAACTCAAAATATCATTTATATTGATAAAAATATATTTATCAATTGCACGAAAAGAAAATAAACAGTATATCCTTCAAATAAAAAACTTTAACAATGAGAAACACAAAATTTTCATCACTTTGAGAATTCTTTTCAAATGCAGAACTTAGAACTAACACAAAAGTAATATTTTTTTGGTTAAGAAATGAATTTCGGTAAATCAAAAATCTTGGGAACTCTCACAACTGCTATTCTTCATTTAGGCCATCAAACCTTTCATCGAATATGTGAAACTAATCAATTTGTCGTTTTTACACAAAAAAGGGGGCACGAGAGAATTTTTTTTATTTGTTCAGAATCTCCGTTTCTGGCCATTTGAATTTATTGTTCCCAATCCGTATTGCGAAATTTACCTATATTCTCCGGACACAGTTGTTGTCAAAATTTGCCCCACATATCGTTAAACTGATTTTTTTCCTTTATATATTACTAAAATCCTGTCTTTTCAGCAGGTTGTTTAGTCTCATCTACTTCTTCATCAGGGATCTTTTCTGGGCCAGATTCATTTTCATTATTTTGGAAAGAACCTTCACTATCGAAACTTTCGGAATCTTATTTTCGCTTCATTTTAGGATCATGTTTCGGAATATTTTGCGAGAAATTTTGTTTTTCTGCCAGCACTTTCGTTTATGTAGTTTTTGCCCTATTAATTTTTTGCCTTCTAGCAGTTTGCTCATCTTCAATCATTCTGATTTTTAGCTGAAATCGAAATATTTTTTCACCTCATGGCGTTGGCACTCCAGAAGTTGTTGTGTTTTTCATGGATGTTCTGTGAAGGCAAAGAACCGTATTTTACTAAAACCAACCTAAAATTTGATTGCCGGTTGAATTCAAAATGGCCGACTCCCTCAAATATTAAAAATATTAACAATTTTCCCGCGTATTAAAAAAGTTTTCGCGGTCGTCATGAATCAACTGCGTGATATAATAGCTAGATTGAAAATGAATAATAAAATGAAACAAGTTACTATGTTTTAACTATCACTAATTTATTGATGTAAAGAATGAAAAAATTTGTACATTGGTTGGACCGGTTTCGGACATAAGTCCATTATCAACAACAAGCTAATGAAAACTGAGTGATAGTTAAAACATAGTAACTTGTTTTATTTTATTATTCATTATGAATATCAACTATCACGTAGTTCAGGCTTCATCGATCAATCATTAGCTAGATTGAACCTTTCCCATCATTTTGAGGGGTCGAACTCGAATATTGATTCAGAATTGTGCCAATTGTCGTCAATAATGTTTCTCTTTTCCACCATCATATGCACCTCCCGTTGTGAAACCTCTGAACATAGACTGCATGCATTAACTCTATGATAAACAACATCTCGGTGTTGCTTGTTTTTGACGTTTGAAATTGTTAACAATGTTTTCAACAAATGAGGATAAGCCTTTCATTGAATGTTCATTTGTGCTTGGCTATACTGCTAGGCAAATATGACGCCAATTTTCAGCCCCTAATTACTAAAGGAATAGAATCTATGATCTTGAGGAAAAATTTCGGACAACAGGGTCATTAGGACGAAGATCAGGATGACTGTTCCCAAATATCTCAGAGATGTCAACTGGTAAAAACATCTCCGATAATAATACGACATAATTAATTAATTACATGGGTAAAAACATTCAACAAAAAGAATCAAGTACTCAAATGGAATATGACCTCCAGTGGCATCCACAACCATCTGCACCTACTCTTTGGATCTCGAAATTACTTCTTGATCAAGATTGTTGCAACATTGTTGAATTTTTTGCCTCAGCTCCCCACAATTATCGAAAATAATACCATTTTCATACACTATTTCTTTCAAATGACCCCACAGAAAAAAGTCGCACGGATTAAGATCGGAATTATTCGGGGGCCATTGTTGTGGCTCCATACTATCGTCTTAGATAATCCATAGTATAGTGACTGGTATGACATCGGGCTTCATCCTAAAATCAATTGAAATAGATTTCGTTTAGATACATTTAATTTGGGACACCCTGTACACTGACGGCCAGTTGAGAGTAAGTAGTATTTTTTTGTGATATAGTACTGGTTGTTCATTTCTTTAACAAACGTTGTCAGAAGAGTATGGACAAAATTGCAGAATTCCAGAGAATATTTGAACCAATAAAAATCATCCAAAAAGCTACTCAATTTCTCAACCGTTCATTTTCAGTTGGTGGCAACTGTAATTATTCATGTCATACAAAAAACAGCAATCATTCACCTGCCCGTAAGTGAACTGAGGAGTTGACGCCTCAATAGTTGGTAACATATGATCGAGAATTATGTGACAATAATTTTCCGAATCTAATCTTATGCCTTGTTCTATAAGAATGATATTTGATTTAAAGTTCTTCGAAATACCGGCAGAGACCATTTTATGCCTGGAAACGAATTAAAGGCACATTCCTCTTGATTTCATTCGTCGGAATATATATTCTGTCATTCTTGTTTTTTTTTGGTGGGGTAACACTAAAATTTTTTCGTCTGTGAACCAGATATTTTCAATTTGTCTGCATCGCTCGAATCTGCGCTCTATGACAGCTTAAACCAATTGAAAATTATAGTGCCTCCGAAAAATCTAACCCAAATCATGTCCTATTATTCTTCTCACAGAGGTTTTTGAGATTTTGGCATCTCTGAGATATTTGGGAAACAGTCAAGCTGGTTCCTTGAATTCTTATAGGGCTGACTGCTTAGGCAGAAATTCACTGAATGTTATCCTGAAATTGTCAATTGAGTTTGTTATACAAAAAATGTAGAGTTGATGCTTAAAAGAGATTCTGAAAAAGGCGAGTACCTGCGTTCGGACAGTTCTAGCTGCACCAGTACCTGATCTTCTTCCTAATGACCTTGTTGTCCGAAATTTTTCCTCAAGATCATAGATTGTACTTCTTTTGTAATTAGGGGCTGGAAATTCGCGTAATATTCGCCTGGTAGTATGTATAGCCACGCACAAATGAACATTCAATAAAAGGCTTATCCTATCCTATTTGTTAAAACCATTGTTAACAATTTCAAACGTCAAAAACAAGCAACACCAAGATAAAATTCGAGTTTAAACCAGATGTTGTCTAAAACTCGATGACATTTCATTATTTTTTTATCAAAGAGTTAATGCATGCAGTCTATGTTCAGAGGTTTCACAACGGGAGGTGAATATTATGGTGGAAAAGAGAAACATTATTGACGACAATTGGCACAATTCTGAATCAATATTCGAGTTCGACCCCTCAAAATGATGGGAAAGGTTCAATCAAGTGATTGAATTACGCAGCTGATTCATTACAACCGCGAAAGCTTTTAAATGCTCGAGGAAAATTGTTAATATTTGAGGAAGTAGTCCATTTTGAATTCGAACGGAAATCAAATTTCAGTTTGGTTTTAGTAAAAAATGGTTCTTTTTCTTCCTAAAACATCCATGAAAAACGCAACAAATTCAAGAGTGCCAACGCCATGAGGTGAAAAAAATATTTCGATTTCATCTGAAAATCAGAATGAAAAAAATTCTTCACGCTACGTTTCTACCAATTCTCGGAATATTTTCAAGATCACTATGTGAAATTGTTTTGAAAAGACTGAATTATCGACTGAATGCCCCATTCGAATTTTTTAGTGGAAAAGAAACGTTCCAGCGATCTTGAAATATTACTCATTTTCGAATGAGTCCAGCCATTTTGTATTTCAATACAAATTCTGAAAAACCTAGTCCTTTGGCTTTCCAATGTTTTATTCAGAGAGAATGCTTAACTATAATTAATCCTTGGGGTTACTTGATACGTATCAATGGTCCCCATGTGGGGATCCTTGATATCCCCACATTCGACGTATCAAACATCCCCAACGGCCATTTTGATGAAAACGTTGGTTTTTCGAGGTAGTTGCAGCCACTGAAGAGAATAACCCCACTCAATAATTGAACAATTCATTATAAAACATCGGCAAATTAATATGCAATCAATAGAAGTAACTGTAAGTGAGGTTCATGCAAAAGTGTTGAGTTGATAACTTACGTCTGAGTGCTTTATTTCATTTGAATTTGGGAGGCTTTTACTTGGTAAAATTCCATTATCAATAATAAAAAACAAGTACTGTGTTTTAAGGAATTTTACTTAATAATTGCGATGCGTAACGCGTTTCACTACACCGCAGCTTCTTCAGACGAATGAATGTACAGAAAATAAGAATGAGAATATAAATATAAATGTTCTTGAGTAATTAAAAGCTTATTGGGTTGCTTCTTCTTAAGTGGTTATTTATGACAGGTATATCCAATCAAATTAAGGAATAGATTGCTCCCGAAGAGATTCAATAGGTGTGAAGAGCTTAAATCGACACCAGAAAATTTCAACAAAGAATTAAATTTGATTGAACAAATAGCCCAAAATAATGGTTACAATCCCAAACTAAGAAATAATATTTTAAATAAAAACAAAGTAGAATCGCATTGAATGAAGTTTACCCTGTCGATAAATTGAAACAAAAATTCAACACCTTAACCTACTTTGGCATTACAAGTGAGAAACTGAAATCATTCTTGAGTAGCAATAATTTCAACATAGCCTTCAAACTAATAATAATTTAGGCAAATATATAAAAAATAATAAAACCAAATCAGGTAAAAATAAATCAGGTGTTTATAGATTGAATTGCAATGACTGTGATAATTTCTACATTGGTAGAACACAGAAATTTTAATATTAGAATATCGGAACATAAACGCAGTTTTTCAAATGAAAAATCAGATTCAAATTACGCGAATCATCCCTTAGAAAATAATCACTCTTTCGACCCACAGTCTGAATTTCGCATACAAGGTAGATCTTTGGGAAACTTTAGAAATCAACAAATACAAACACTCAGGTAGACTCATCAATGAACAAGTTGATTTAAGCGCTTCACCTCTATTGAATCTCTTCGGGGAGCAATCTATTCCTTAATTTTATTGGATATACCTGATAAATAACCACTTAAGAAGAAGCAACCCAATAAGCTTTTAATTATTCAAGAACAATTATAGTTACATCCTCATTCTTATTTTCTGTACATTCATTCGTCTGAAGAAGCTGCGGTGTAGTGAAACGCGTTACGAATCGGAATTATTAAGTAAAATTCCTTGAAACACAGTACTTGTTGTTTTTTTTGCTTTATTTCACTTAAAACTCGATTATGGTCGAACCACTAGCGATATCTTTTCGGTCGTACGTATACTAATGGCGGGATTTAACTGCGTGCAGTGATGCCGGTTTTACCTAACTAGTGTGTTCCAACGAAAATTTGACCCCCCCTATAACTCCGAAATGAGTAACATTAGCGAAAAACACCAAGACACGTCGATTTTTGTTTCGAGGGGGAGCATTTTTCGAAATAATTCGAAACTTCTCAGATCAACCCCCTACCCCCAGCAACCCTAATTTCGAAATTCATCATAGGGAATAAGGGTCGAGTGGCACCTTACTGTAAAGGTCTGTCAATTCTCCATTCTGATTTGTCATTTTAGAATTTTAAATTAACATACAGGGTGTCCCAACCGAGGGTAAAGTTGAATTCCTGCAAATCCCAAATACTAAATGAAATCGATTTATTTTGGCATAATGCAAGCGCAGGTTTATGCTCGGTCTAGAAAAACGACCTACACTTGTGAATTTGGAGTTGGTGCAATCAACCCCTATTTCCAGCATCCCCAACTCAAAAATCATTCGATCGAAAATAGGTCAAGTGGCACCTCGTTGGAAAGGTATTTCAATTTTCTCTTCGAATTTGGTATTTTCGAAATTCAGAATCAGCATACAGGGTGTCCCGGAGCAGGAACACTGAAAACCCAAATAACTTTTTGAAACTGGTTTATTTCGGTATAATACGAGAACATGTTCATGTTTGATTCGAGAATAAGACTCTCTTGCGTGAATATGGAATTTTGCAATCAATCTCTTCCATTCAGCATCCCCAACTCAAAAATCATACAAGTGATTACAGGTTGAGTGGCAAAGTTCCAGAAAGATTTTTCTATTTTCTGAATCACAGAGGCATTGGTTTCAGTTTGGCAATCGAGGTTTTCTGGCGTGAGGATCAGGATGAGGGATGATGGAGAAACTGATTGGATGCTCATCTAAACAGGAAAACGAGATTTATTGAACTTGTATTCAATTGAAAACAAAAACTAACTTGATTATTACAACAATTGTTCAAAATGACCTCCGCCCACCTCCATACAGTTATACAGACGATTTTCGAACTCTCTTCTCACATTAGCGAAAACTTCAGGAGTCAAAAGTCGGCATTCTGTGATAATCCTCATCCACAGCTCCTCCAGGTTTTCTGGTCTTGTGGCATAAACTTTAGATTTTAGATGGCCCCACAAAAAAAATCTAGGGATTTAAATCTGGTGACCTGGCTGGCCACTCAACAGGTCCTCTTCTACCAATCCACCTTCCTGGGAAATTTTCGTCTAAATATTGGCGCACCCGAGCGGAGGAGCACCGTCTTGTTGAAAACGCATTTCGTCCTCAGAAAGAGTTGGATCGTTCTGTAAAATTTCTGTCAATCTAGGATGTATGTGTTCCTCTAACAACTGTAGGTAGCCATTTCCATTCAGATTACCCTCAATAAAGAAAGGCCCAACTAGATGATTGCCAAAAATTCCTGCCCAAACGTTCAACTTCTGAGGCCTTTGCGTGTGGGCCTCTCTAAACCAATGAGGATTCTGTGTGTCCCAATATCGACAATTATGTCTATTCACTTCACCACTGAGCATAAAGGTGCTTTCATCAGAAAAACAGATGTTATTCAGAAAATTTGGATTAGCGTTTAGGTTTTCACTTAGATTTTCACAAAACTGTAAACGACGATCTGGATCATCTTCGTTTATTTCATGCACTAATTTTACCTTGTAGGGTGAAATTTGTGATGTTTCACGATTCTGTGGACAGTTGTAGCTGATACACCAGTCAGACGAGATAGTTTTCTGATCGAAGTAGTATTCTCCATTTGTAGATGACCCACTACTGCCACTTCCGTTGCCTCATTTCTGACAGGACATGCCACTTTATGTTTTTGTTTGCCACCGAACCCGTAGCTAGAATTTGTCAACCAAATATTTAACGTACTGGTGACTGACTCCCTTTCTCTTTCAGGATGGTTCCTATCGAATATCCTTGCCGTTTCTTTGGCACAACTGTTATTTCGAAAATACGTCGATACAATTTCGACCCTTTCCTCAGTGGAATAAACCATTTTCAGATTAATTTCAACTGACGAACAACAAAAATAATGAGGAACTGATCTGAATAATAATAATATTTCATTGCAAAATGAGAAATAACAGATGACTGCACGCCAGATGGAAATGAAAAAATGTGAACATTTTCAATGCAGAAATCAGCTTTATTTCTTCGTAATTGATGCTCAACACATCGTACCCCAATACTTTTAACAGTTTCGAATTAATTTTAGTTGATAATTTCAAATGACGATATTGAATTTTTCGAAAGCGACATCCTGTATGGACAGCCGAACTGAATGAAATGCTTTAATCATTCTGGAATTCAAAAAACCTTTCTGAAGATATGCCACTTGAATTATTTGTATGATTTTTAAGTTGGGGATGCTGAATGGAAGGGGTTGATTGCAAAAATTCTATAACCACACAAGAAAGTCCTATTCTCGGATCAAACATGTTCTCGTATACCGAAATGAACCAGTTTCAAAAAGTTATTTGGATTTTCAATGTTCCTGCTTCGGGACACCCTGTATGATGATTCTGAATTTCGAAAATACCAAATTCGAAGAGAAAATTGCAGTACCTTTCCAACGAGGTGCCACTTGACCTATTATTATTAAATTTGGGATTTCCAGGAATTCAACTTCACCCTTGGTTGGGACACCCTGTATGTTAATTTAAAATTCTAAAAATGACAAATCAAGGTGGAGAATTGACAGACCTTTTCAGTAAGGTGCCACTCGACCCTTATTCCCTATGATGAATTTCAAAGTTAGGGTTGCTGGGGGTAGGGGGTTGATCTGAGAAGTTTCGAATTATTTCGAAAAATGCTCCCCCTCGAAACAAAAATCGACGTGTCTTGGTGTTTTTCGCTAATGTTACTCATTTCGGAGTTATAGGGGGGGTCAAATTTTCGTTGGAACACACTGTATATGTATCAAGGATACCCAGTCTCCTCTAATTTTTTCCATTTGCAGCTCTTCACGTAGCTGCCGTGCTAAAACATCAAAAATGGGACAGCCTGTACTATTTGCCGACATTCCGGAACTACATTCAATTCATTTCTCTCTTCTAACTACGACTTGCCGGATATGTCCTCGACAATCTGACCAATGCCATTCCAAGCAATTTAGCCACATAACTAACGGATTCAGAACTTGGCCACGTTTTAATTTGGGCGCCTCGTACCGCCGAACAGCGTGGGCCGTGGAAAATGAACCAGACGAAATTACGCTATGACGAAAGGGAAATCATCTGTGTTTTATATCTTTTCGCTTCCATTGAAATCGTTTAATCCAAGGTCGGATGCTGCATCGAGCGAAATTGTAGCTGATTACTCGACTCAAGACGATTTTTCCCATCATATTTAATTATATACTCGGCAAATGGGTGCTCACGTTCTAATTATGCAACGACATTATATGTGGGATGGAAACAAAAGTTCGATGAGGAATTGAGAGCATTATATCAAAATTTGAATAATTAAAATTATGAAAGGTTAATTTGTTGTTTACGAAAAGAGATTCAACAAATCAAGTGTGCTCTAATTTGCCTGTTAGGAAACAAGCGAATTTGAATGAAATTCTTTACAGTAAAAGCTCCTCATTTGCGCTTTCTACATTTACGTTTTCACTATTCGCGGATAAAAAATGCTATATTGGTGTCTAAAAATAGATAGAGATAGCAAGCGAAGGAAAAAATGAATAATACGTTCTGCAATGTAATGTCAAATAGCTATCAGGGTCGGCGTAAGGGCTTTTTCAGAAAATTATTCCTTATTATATATATATATATATATATATATATATATATATATATATATATATATATATATATATATATATATATATATATATATATATATATATATATATATATATATATATATATATATATATATATATATATATATATATATATATATATAGGGTTTTACCCCGACGAGTTGCCCATTGTTCATGCAATCAAACTGATTTCATGAAAAATATAAATCCACCACCCGGTAATTAATACCATTGCCAGGCAATGATTATAATCAAAACATATCCTGGAGTAATTATATATTAGGATAACGTTAAATGTTATGAGAATATATCAATCTACCAGAATATATACATACTATAGCATCATCAGACAATGATATCAATGTACCAACGAGTAGTGCAGAGGCTTTCTCCCCGGAAAAATCCAGTGTACGGACCTTAGTCAAGTAACACTGAATGTTACTCATTAATAGTTTCCTTTGTGTGAAGTGGTGAACGATCGAATAGAATACTGCTCTGAATATAAATATGACAAAATTGTCAGTTAATTATATTACATTTATATAAACAAATAAATAAAATATGAAATGAGATTCTGAGCAGTATAAACTAAAGAGAAACCTATGACTCTACCTCATTATTATTTTCGGAAAGAAACCTACGAAGAATATTACAAGATTTGATGACTGTTATCTTTTGTAACTGTTCAAACAAATTTTTCTTCAGACCCAAAATCTCAATACTTTTGTGAAGATTTCTAGGAATAACGCCTGTTGTAGAAATAATAATCGGTAGAATAAATATTTTCTTCATTTTCCACATTTTTTAATCTCGTCGCCAAGCATCATATATTTAGAAATTTTTCATTGTATTTATTTTGTATATTATGTGTGTCGGGTATAGCAATATCAATTATATATGTTATTTGATTCTGTTTATCATTAAGAACGATATCTGGTCTATTGTGTTTCACAGCTTTGTTGCAAAGAATTGTTTTATCAAAATAAAGTTTATATTTGTCATTTTCACAAATAATCTCAGGTTCATATTTGTGAAATTTTTTTCTTTTGGGAATTAGGTCATGTTTAATTCCTAGATTGAAGTGAATGATATTAGCGACGGCATTATGACTTTCTAAATAATCTGTTGAAGCAAGGACTGAGCAAGATGATAATATATGAAAAACTGTTTCTGAAGAACAGAAACATCTACGGCAAGAATCATCTATATTTTGTTTGATGATGTGTTTTCTATAATTCCTCGTGAAAACAACCTGATCCTGGATCGCAATTGCCAAGCCTTCTGTTTCAGCAAACAATTCTCCAGATACTAACCATTTATTCGATGCAATTTCATCAATATAATCATTTTTCAATTCTTTAGGTGCTTTCCGTGTAATTCCTTCTGCATCCAACTTTCTCTTTAGAATTATCATCAAATATATCAAAATCTACCTTTTGCATTGTCAAGTTCAGAGGTGTAAGATTATAATCTGAAGCAACAACAATATCATGTAATTTAGACGTTCTCTGTTTATCATGAAAATGGGAACGTAGATGAAAAATCTGTTTACTATGAAGATTATTCAAATCAATTAATCCACGACCTCCAAGATGTCTAGGTAGTGTAACTCTCTGAACAGCTGACTTTGGGTGGTGCGTATGATATTTACAGAGCATTTTCCTCGTTTGACATTGTAATTCATTTAGATCAGTTTTAGACCATTTAATAATTCCAAAAGAAGATGTAAGAATAGGAACAGCATAGGAGTTGATAGCTCTGAAAAGGTTTCTACTAGTTAAATAACTCTTGATGATAATTCTAAGTCTTTTGTAATATTAACTTCTAATATTTTCTTTAGTGCTGCTATGGTTGATTGTCTTCTCTTGACAAAATCCAAGATATTTATATGTATCTCCTTGATGCATTGGCTCGATTTCGATATTGGAAATCTTTATATAATCAGAGGTGATCTTTCCTTTTTCAATAGAAAGATTTTTACATTTTGGAAGCCCAAATTTCATATGAATATATATATATATATATATATATATATATATATATATATATATATATATATATATATATATATATATATATATATATATATATATATATATATATATTAAGTTTAAACAAATTTTTACTGGGAAATCGGGGTTAAGAGAACGGAAAGTGTTTGAGGTTAAAATTTATAATTTGCAGAGTGTTTTTACGCGTTTCGGCCCAGGGCTATCATCAGAAAACATAAATCTCTGCACAATTATTATCTAAAACAAAAATCATAATTTCAGTAAAAACACATAATACAATTCTTACGTTAAAAGCTATTCACCTTACACATTCTCTCTTTACATCATTATCGTCAATGCCAAAACAATTACAAAAAAGCAAGAGATTCATAAATCCGTCAACGTTAGCTCTTGAATTCACTGTCTTAGGTTCTTTTTGGATTTCGATCATTTCTAGAATGTTTCTTTTAAACTCGTTGCTTTCTCATGCTAGAACTCGTACATCAGCAAAATTAAATTTATGTAGATGTTCAATGCTATGTTTCGCTAGGGCGGTACTTTTTTATTAGATCTAACAGAGTAGTCGTGTTGGTATACTCTTCATGCAAGTATTGTTCAGTATTACCGATATAGCACGCTCCACAGTCCTATCAATTAACCTTATATATACAGTGTGTTTTGTTCTCATGTTTCACCCTTGGCCTTAGAGTGATGAAAAATTGTTTGCAGTAGTTGTTAGAGGTTTGTGTCCAATCTTGATGTTGTAACTTTCTAGTCAATTTGTTGTGACAGTCCGGGTGTATAAGTGAGGCCGATGTATTTAAAATCTTTTTTTCTTTTTTCCTTTGTTCTGTATTGTATTTCCAAGTGTGTTTGTTATTGTGTTTGAAAGGTATTGTTGTATTGTATTATATAAACAAAGAATTGCAAAACAAAACTGATTTGTCACAATGGAAGGGCTCCGTTCATTTATGGGTTACCTAAATTACATAAAAGATCAATCCCTTTGAGACCCATTGTTAGTAATATTCATTCACCCACGTATAACCTAGCAAAATACCTTTCAAACACAATAACAAACACACTTGGAAAAAATGACTATTACATAAAAGATTCCTGGCATTTCTATAGTTTCATAAAAGATTTATTATTCAAAAAGGTTTTATGTTAATATCATTAGACGTAATTTCCTTATTTACAAATGTTCCTTGTACATTAGCCTTAGATATCATCCGTAAAAACTGGCAAAATCAAATTTCACTGAACTACCTCAAGACGAATTTATTAGAGCAACAAAACTTTGTCTGGAATCCACATATTTTGTTTTCGAGTCTGAAATATTCACGCAAATTTTTGGAACACCGATGGGTTCACCCATATCTGCAGCAATTGCAAATTTAGTATTGGAAGACCTTGAATGTCAATTACTTTCAAAGATCACATTCAAAGTGCAGTTTTTCAAACGGTATGTAGATGACTGTATAGCATGTATTCAAGTTGATCAAATTCTGGCACTAAGTCAACTTCATCTACAGTGGGTAATTTACAGTCAAATTTTTCATTATCAATAATGTCATTAAATTCTTCATCGTCAGACTCCTCCACATCTGACTGAGCTACGACTGTGTCTTGTACTTTCTTTTTGCGTTTCGGTTTCACGTTTTGATTTGTAAATCACATCTATAACTCCCAATTGAATGCCGTT